>OX638145.1:60440920-61755385 GCA_951805005.1 Othius punctulatus
CTCCACACCCAGCAAGTAACGTAGAAGAAGATGCCAGAATTACAGACTATCTGGCGACCCCCTACCAACTAGACTTCCCGATAGAACCATTCAAGATAAAAGAAGTAAAGGCCGTCATTAACAAAGACATAAATACCAAAAAGGCGCCTGGATATGATCTAATTACAGGAAGAGTTCTACAAGAAATAACAAAAAAATGCCAAATATGTATGACGTATATATTCAATGCAGTACTGAGAGTGGGATATTTTCCTAGCCAGTGGAAGGTAGCAGAAGTTATAATGCTACCAAAGCCGGGAAAAGATCTTACGGGCATAACATCATATAGACAAATAAGTCTGCTTCCAGTACTTTCAAAAGTATTGGAAAAACTTATATTGAAAAGATTAAAATCAATACTGGAAGATAGAAAGTTAATTCCCAATCACCAGTTCGGATTTAGAAATCTGCATGGAACTACTGAACAAATTCACCGAATCGTAAAAAAGATCTCCAACGATATAGAATGCAAAAGATACTGCTCGGCTGCGTTTCTTGATATAAGCCAAGCATTTGACAAAGTCTGGCTCGCCGGTTTACTCTACAAGTTAAAAAATAATATACCACATCACTTTTTCCAAATCATAAGATCTTACCTATCCAACACTTTTTGGTGAGACAGCAAAGCGAGTATACAGATCTCAAAGACATCAATGCCGGAGTACCACAGGGCAGTGTTTTCGGCCCCATATTATACCTATTGTACACCGCAGACCTACCCACCACCAATATCACTACAGTGGCAACGTTCGCAGACAACACCGCTATACTGGCATCCCATCGAGACCCAGCAAAGGCCTCAAGGAACCTGCAATTAAACCTATACAAAATAGAAGAGTGGCTTAAAACATGGACAATCAAAGTCAACGAGAACAAATCAGTGCATGTAACCTTTACTACCAGAAGAGAAACGTGTCCATCAGTAACTATAAATAATACTCAGATTCCGCAAAATAGAAGAGGCCAAATATCTCGGACTACATATAGACCGCCGTCTAACATGGCAAAAACATATATTCACCAAAAAAAAACAAATGGGGATCAGACTGAGCCGAATGTATTGGTTAATAGGTACAAAGCAATACTGAAACCTATATGGTGTTACGGAATACAGCTGTGGGGAACTGCCAGCTACACCAATCTTGAAATTCAGCAGAGGTTTCAAAATAAAGTACTACCCCTAATAGTGGATGCACCTTGGTATGTACCCAACTACGTCATCGAGCGAGACCTGCGAGTTCCTTCAATTAAAGAAGAAATAAAAAAACACCTCGAAAATTACCGAAGCAGACTAGTCATTCGCCCAAATAAACTTGCACAGAACTTAATGGACATCACAGGTGAAATCAGAAGACTCAAGAGATTCAAGCCAACAGATGTAACCACCAGGTTCAGCTAGCATCATTTAAATATCCATGCATCCCTAACCAATTTAATAACACTAAGAAAGAGAGTAAGAAACACTAAGACTTCACTTCACTAAGAAAAACATATAATTTACCTATTGTTATTTTATACAGATTGTAAATATTTATGGATTCAAAAAAAACAACTTTTAAGTCACCACAGATTTGCCACTTGTGCTCATCGTATTTAACAGAATTCAGAATTAAAAACATGCTCTCATACGTCTCCTTCATATTAACTGCGTGGGCTAATGGGACGGAAGGTTTTCTACCACCGTTGTGCAACAGTACTGCCTTTAAGCTTTCCTTCGAAGAATCTATAAACAGTCGCCACTCTTCCGGATCATACTAAAATCCTAGCTTATGCATAAGTCCAGCTACATCAAAGTATGCACAAAGACCATCTTCAAATTTTAAGAAAGGCGCTAACTTTTCGTGGCGTTTTCTAAGCACTGATATTTTCGTTTCTGAGGCCAACAGGTTCCACTGTTGTAGTCGTGATCCTAGCAGCTGGGCATGCTGCTTAGACAGATTTAAGTCACGAACCAAGTCGTTCAGTTCAGCCTGCTCAATGAGATGAGGTGATGCACAATCTTGTGGAACATATTCATCTTCATCAATACTCTCAGGTTGTACAATTTCCTTATGTTGGCCAACATTTTCTGAAACAGTCTCAGAACTGTCCTCGTTCCATGTAGAAGGTGGTTGTGGGACTGGAAGCCCCTCTCCGTGAGGTACTGGTCGTATTGCAGAAGGAATGTTTGGGTATTCAATACAGTGCTTGTTTTTTGCCGAAAACCCAGCAGTTTAAGTTAAGCAGAAGTAATAATTTTCATGGTGACTTGTCGGCTCACGCCATATCATTGCAACAGCAAAAGGCATGGATGCCCTCTTACCTTTCAACCACTGTCCCAAATTCACTACAAAGGAAACACAACACATATGTGGGGCCTAGTTTTTGTCTTGATCTCCAATTGGGCAGCCGAAATACAAAAGATAAGGTTTTTTCGTACATTTCGTAATGGGTTTTCGCTGTGATTTGGTTGTGAACTGACCACAAACGTAACAAAAGTTATGCACTGGGTTGATGCAACCACGATATCTTGACGAACTCTGCATGATTTGTTGTCAAATAAATAATTACGTGTTAATCGCACTACAGTAAAATGATAATGTACTTCGTATATACCCGTTACTCACATGCGAGCCATACCGGTGCTAACAAGATGCTACTGGTATAAACTCATACACCCATTCATATGATCATTTCGAGTTGCCTCAGTGACGTTTTGGTAGTAATATTATTATATCTACACCAGTAAATACAATGCTTTGGTAGTAATATTATTATATCTACACCAGTAAATACAATGCAATATATTATGGAAAAATTAATTATTTTTTTTACAATGTAGCAAGGCATAACTAAAAATCCTTACGTGATGGAGAAAATGTGAATTCAGATTCGTGTTCAGCACCACGAAATTAGTTTCAACCACTATTTTTTAGAACGGTTACAAAACCTATGTTCACTAGTGTTATTATATGTAATATTACTGAATAATGACACTTGATGATAGGATTTTTAAAAGGACTAATGTTTCACCACGAATGATGAAAATAACATAGGCTTCAGTAGGTACGTACCATAAATTGAAATAGTCCATAAAACAACTGATAATAATTATCATTCTTGAGAAAGCGAGAAACCGCCGGTCTGTCTGTGGGCAGGCATCATAAAGATGCGCGCTGGCAACGAGAGAGAGGTAGAAGTTGCTATGCCGGGATCCTTAAAGTCGACGAAAGCCGAAACACCCTTAAGGTCAAGGTTAACTATGACTTATATTTAAAAAAACACAACTTTGTTTTGTATCTAGTTTATTAACGAAGGATTAAAGTTCTGTAAAATTCATTCAATTCCCCGTAAAAACGTGCCTCAAGAATATGCAACTTTTATCTTAATAATATGATAAATAAATGAAATATTGATAAAAATCGGAACTGGAAAATAATGAGTTTTTTCCATAATTTGAAAACAAAAGATTTGTATTTACACCATCGAGTTTATCTTGTAAAAGAGTCTTGTAAAACAGGTAAAAGAGATAGAGGATCCGATTTCCTCTATCTCTTCTAGTTACTGAGATACCCTATAGAAACATCCAAATTGGGCCACCCTGTACAGTAGTTCATAATTTATGTTATGAAAGATGGTATTATATGGAAATGAAGCGAAGTAATTTCGGAATTACTAACTAATATTATTTGTGTCGCACTGATGAATAATTGGTTAATTTTATTGCAGGCACGACCGTTTTTGCACATTTGCATTGTTTTACGATTTTTTTGAATGCTGTTTACCGTTTAAAAAGTTTAGTTTTTAAATTTTCAATGTGAACAGATTACCCCGTAGTGCGCGACCTATAAACATATATACCCAGTCGGGATGCGCTGCAGAGGTTTTCACAGGATGTAGTAAAGTACAAAGTAAATTGCTGTAGTTTTAAAGGAGTTAATGTAGTGAACAATCTGCGAAATTTTAATTAAAATATCCGGACGACGTGGTAACGTGGATGCGGTGTTGTGTTAGGGCATTAACGCGTCTCTAATATTCCTCATGTATTTAAGGTTAATCGAGTGGGCGTTTATGGACCTGCTGTTTATGCGAATTGAGCAAAATATTTAGTTCAAAACTATTTTCCAAATTATACTTATGCGAATTTATATGCACCTAATAATACTGATATATATTATTTCATCTTTGTATAATATAAGAACTTCTACAGATCTTATTTTATTATTACTATTGACACTTGAGAAAAATATAAGAAATATTGAATAGCTGTGACTAACGAGCATCTACAGTAGTCATGAAAATTCTTTACATGCACACTTTTATTGGCTGGATTTAGTTTAGAATTGCGAAGTAAATCCGCAGTATCTCGATATTTTACAAACCCTTATTCAAAAAAATACATCACGCCATCCATTAATATTTGCGTTAAAATATAAAATGTGGTTTATATTTTAACGCACCACTAGTTTTAGCACCACTAATTTGCCTAATTTGCACCACTAGATGTTAGTTAAAAATCGGTCTAAGAATTTGCCTACTTTTATTCCGCGCAAACTGTACATGTAAGTAACGGGTGCAATACGTTGCACCCGTATAAAGTCCTATGCTATAATAATGCATTTTAATTGTTAAATAGTTATGGCAGATCGATGACAGATGCAATTGTAGCACAAAATAATAAATAAACTAATGTATGCACATGGACCATATTACAAAGCAATAAACAAAGGTTGAAATTTGTTGAAAGGCTCTAATGATTAATTTTTATTATACATACATTTCTTCATCCTCATTCCCACATTTATTATACGTACATTTCTTCATCCTAATTAAAAATAAAGTTGGTTTTATGGAAACGGAACTGCGGAACTGGACAAAAAGTAAATTTGTGCAATTTTATAAAATAAAAAAATACTTAGTAGCTAGTTATATTTATTGTAGGATTTTTTTTTAAAGATGATTAAACTATTTATATAAATTATAATTAAACTAATTACAAGAATCGGCAAGACAATAAAAGTATACTATGTAATGAATAAGATACTAATAAAAAAATGAAGTAACCAGGAAGACAAAATTAAATAAATACAAAGCAATATACCGGAGTATCTTAAGGTACGGCTGTGAAACATGGATAATGACAACAAGAGATGTAAGCAGAATCTAAGCGGCAGAAATGAAGTATCTGAGGAGAATAGAAGAGAGAGAAATGTGGAAATCAGGCAAGAATTGGAAATAGAAACTATACAGGAGTACATAGAAAAGAGGCACATTAGCTGGTGGGGTCATTTAATAAGAATGGATGAAAAGGCTCAAGAAAGAAGAACGTGGGAAGCGAAGACGATAGATAAGAAGAGAAGAGAAAGACCCTGAATAGGATGGAATGAAACGGTTATAGAAATACTCGAAAAGACAGGAATGTCTGAAGGACAAGCAAAGAAACTAGCAAGAGATTGAGATAAATGAAAAAAAAAGTAAATAAAAATCAAAAATAAATAGTAAAAAGTAGAATAGGGCAAATGAGATGTAAATAAAATAACACTGTACACAAAACGCTAACACCGTAAGGTAAAATCCAATTGATTAAATTATTAAACGAAAATTAATTATATTTAGTTAACCAAATATTCCAATGTTATAAATTATCTGTAAAATAAATTATTTATATCACTTCACTCATAAATCTATCTGTAAGACTTTTTATTTTAATACTAATTTTTAAATGAAAAAAATGATAATCTATAGTGCCTAATCCAGGTATATTCTCAATCACTCATAGTCATATTATCTCAGTCACTTACAGTGTCTCAGTATCTATCAATCTCCTGTATAGTATAATGGTTGCCTGTCTGATAGTTGCCATTATGCCTAACCTAACCTAACTAAAAATGTTAAGTGTGAACATTACAGAAGTAGCCACGAGCAAACTCAAAACCAACAACAACAACAAAGTTAGAAATGTATCTGAGCTGACAGTCTCTTGTGCATTTGATGGGTACACCATAGTACTACCGAAAAAAATCTAATCAAAATGATAATATTATTCTAAATATGAATCGTGAAAATAAAAATGAATATGAATCTAAATATGAATAATACATGAATATGAAATTCTAATCAAAAACCCTCCTATTCTATCCTAACTTTCTAAACAATAATACCATCAGTACCAAAAATCACAATAGTTACATCCTGATAAAAATTAACCTTGACAACAGAAGTAAATACTCACATAAACAGTAATGTAAAGTTATGCGCATTAACAGGAGCCTCAATGAATAAATCTCCAGGCGTTTGAAATGTTTCAATATTTCATAAGTATACCATTTTACCAATGACAAAATCGTAAACAGATTGAACAAGCAAGATTATCTCCAAACTACGGTCTATTAGGGCACAAATGTGTATTATTAATATGGTAAAATTTGTGAACACTTTCCTAAAACATTATTTGAATACAGTAAATTAAAAAAAATACATACAAAATAAATTATATGCGCATTTTATGCAAACAATCTAGATGAGTGCGTCCTACATTTGTATTATTTAATGCCATTAAAAAAGTATATGCTTGGCAATAATGTTGCAAAAAATTTGAACGCTTGTCACTTAACAGAATTTTTTTATGGCTTGTAATTTTATGGTTTTGTATATCTGATGATGATCTTTTGCGGAATAAATGGATTCGTCAATCATCAAATATCAACTGTTACCTGTATTTTCAAAATTTTGTAAATATAGTGATAATATTTTCAATTTTCGGGTGACCCTCACCAATTAAGAATGTTTGATGCTTTGCATTAAAAAAAAAAAAAACTGTAGGCATATCTTTCATAATTCTAAAACGTTTTGTGACCTAATTTTTTCTAATTTTATAAATGTAGCGAAGGTTTGACATAATGTCATTAGAAATTTTAAAAATATTCTAATTGAAGTAAACAAGATTCAACATTTGAGTTTCATTAGTTATTTGGAATGTTTCTTGTGTTGTATTTATAAAAAATATATATTGTATAAGTAGGAAATATTTTGAAAATTTCATATTCGTCATCAATCTAGAACACATTGTAACTTACATTTTCTAAATTTCAACTATCTTCGATGATATCACAACATTTTAGTTTTCAAACCACATGAGAATTGCTTTTGCCATTTTTATTTATTTCGAAATTCATTTATCAGTAATTTTGTAACGTTGTGAAGATTTATATAAACTTGAGTGTTAGTCCGTTATTTGTCATGTTCGATTATTTCTACTTGTCAATATTTTATCATCGGAAGACATCTAAAAATCGTATAGCCATTTGGATCGTATACCCTAGCTTCGAGAAAACAAATTAAGGAGAAGAATAATGCAAAGCACAACAAAATGCAAAGCATTGTTCAAGGAATGTTGCATTCATAAATCGGATAGCTGCAAATTTGAATAGCTGCAGCACGAAAATCAAGAGAAATTGTATGCAGCGATTTTTTTTCCAAAACTTATTGAAATCTCTAGAGATAGAAACAGATTTATTCAAGAACCATGTACATATACAGGGTGTCTACGCTAAACACGGTTGAATTAGTTATCCTCAGGTAAAATATTTTCAACTTTCTATCACTTATGATTCCACCGGAAGTAGCACCAACTTTCTTATTTTAAATGGAACACCCCATATATTATTATATTTTTGAATTCCTCTCTAGAATTGGAACATATTTTGTAAGAACGTATCTACACTTATCTCTTCGAAAAACAAAAGTATTTTTCAGCAAAAAATAAAACCTTCGGCGGCAAATGTGGATTAGTTTTATTGAATACTCTACATGTTAGAGCAACAATTATATCGCAGTTGCCATGTATAAAGAATAAATTGATAATTTGTTCGTTTGTGTAATGATTCATTTTGTTGATTTTGATTTCTGTAATACTTTATTGTAAATAGTTATATTATTTGACAGTTTGCATTACAATAACGACAAAACGAAAGCATATCACATGCCTACTAAACTGCACTCATGACATGCAAAATTATACCCTGCAGAAACGCGACGAAAAAGTAATCTTCGAAATAATTCAAAAAAATTCTTGCTTTAGGAGTATGGTTGTATTATACTTTTTTGTAGTAAATTTTTCTCCCAATCGTGCTATGTGATAAAAAATGTGTTATTCCATTAAAAAAAATGAATTACGTGATATTTAAGAGAGCACTTAGATATTGACATTTTATGAACACTTATTATTAAAATTGACAGTTTCCAATTATTTTACTTATAGAGGCATCCTCTAGGTACAATTAGAAATATAATTCATAATTTTATCTTATTCCCAAGAGAAGTTATGGACAGATTTTAGGCTAGCTTTTAGAGGTCAAAATTTTAGAAAAACATTTTTTTCTTGAAATCTAGAAGAGATAAGTGTACATACGTTCTTACAAAATATGTTCCAAATTAGGCGAGGAATTCAAAAATAAAATAATATATGGGGTGTTCCATTCAAAATAAGAAAGTTGGTGCTACTTCCGGTGGAACCGGAAGTGATTGAAAGTTGAGAATATTTCACATGAGGATAACTAATTTAACCGTGTGACGAGGATTTTTTTTAGGAAAATGGCAACCCCGTAAACTTTTAACGAACTGTTTAGCGTAGACACCCTGTATACATAACATATTACATGTAACACGATGATAAGAGGGCTATCGACCGTGGTCTTCCTGCCCGTGAATGGTTTAATGGGAATGAGATGTAAGGTTGTGGAAATGAAGATGTAAAGATGTATGTAGCATCATTCACTGTCAAAAATTTTAATCAGGTTTTCAAATAGCGTGACTCTTGGGGATTTGAATTTGGGTTGAATATTATGGTCACTATGTGAACAGAGGATTGCCAGGGATTCGAGATTGGACGCTTTGCTAGAGAATTTTTTAAAAAGTTCTTTATATCCCGTTTTAAGTGGCAGGATATTGGTGAGAATATAAAGTGATGCATTACTTATATTATGCAGCGGGTTAGTTGGGTGGCGAATTTTTGTTATAATTTGCAGTGCCGATCTCTCAGATATATAAAGTTTCGTCTGGACTGTACTGTTGCATGTCGAGAATATGATGGAGCCATAATCGATTAGGGGGCGACATATTGTTTTGTATATATGTGTCGCTATTTTTGTGGAAATTCCTTCTCCTTTGTAGGTGAGGGAGCGGAAAAATTTGGATCTTGTTATAACTTTCTTTTTAATTTGGCTTGCATGGATGTTGAATTTAATTTTGTAGTCAATTGTGATTCCAAGGTAGGTGGCAGAAGGTTGTGGGTAGATGTTATTGTTGTTTAGGATGAAGTATGGAGAGTTTGGACGGATTTTGTGATATGGTATGAGCAGTTGAGTCTTTAGTGGATTGGCGTACAGGCGCCAGGAGTTGAACCATTTATGACTGTGATTTGTTAGTAGTTGCCCTTGATTGATGACTGAGTGAAGATTGTGAGAATGACAGACGAGTGCGGTGTCATCTGCATACTGCAGAATATATGAATTTGGTGTGAAGTATTCGGGATCGCTATAATAAATATCATGACAAAATAGGTTATTGAGCAAGGGTGATAAGGGAGAACCTTGAGGCAGCCCTTGTTCAGGCATGATTTCATAGGAGAGGGAGTTTCTGATTTTAATTTTTGAGGTGCGGTTATATATCATTGCAATTAAATATGGTGGCGTGCCTAATTTGTTTAATTTAAAGAGGAGACCTTTATGCCATACTGAGTAAAATGCTCTGTTGATATCTAAAAATAGAGCAGCTGATTTTCGGCGTTGGAGGTGCGCAGACTGTATGTTGGATGTTAGAATGGCAAGTGGGAGTACAGTAGATTTTTGTGGGGTGAATCCGAATTGGTATGACGGGATCGAGTGCTGTAGGAGATGTGAAATTTGGTTTTTTAAATGTGATTCTAAGATTTCGCCAATTACAGAAAAAAGAGTTATAGGACGAAAACTTGAAGGAGATGAAGTGTTTTGGCCTATTTTATGTATACAAATGATTATCCCTGTTTTAATCTCTTGAGGGACAAATTGTGTTGTGAGACAGTAATTTAGTATTTTTATGATGTAGGTGTGAAAGGAGCCGTCTATATGTTTAAGGATCAGTCTGGGTACGTTGTCGATTCCTGGAGATATATTTTTACCGGAGTTGATAATATTGAAGCAATTGTCTTTTGTCATCAGTTCGTCCTCTGGTATTGTCTGGTGTCTAAAGGAGTTGGTATTATACCATGCAGTGACTTCACTTAGTCTTGTTTGTTGGAAGTTGGGGTTGAGGGAAAAGGTGAATTGTTGTTTGAAGTGACTGGCAAATATATTGGCAGTTTCCTGATCACTGTAGGTAATTTTGTTTATTGTGGGGTCCCTTATTTCTTTTGAGTGAACGTTTTTGTTTTTGTATTTGCATAGTTTTTTAGTTTCTTCCCAGAATGTCTTCCCCATAAGACTGTTGATATTATCGCAGGTCGTGGTCCATTTGTCCTCTTTATATTGTTTGACGAGGTTTAGGATGATTTTGTCGAGGCTGTTGAATCTGCGTTTGATCGTTGCATCGTCAGTCAGTCTAAAGTCGTTGTACAGTTATCTTTTGTGCTTAATTAGCCTCAGAATGAATGGTGGTAGCGGGTAGCTGTAGTACGTGACTTGTTTTTTTGGACAGTTGTCTTGTATGGATTTGGAAAGAGTGGAGAGAAAGTTGGTAATAGTGGGTTTGTCTATGTTATCGTTATTTTCGCTAAATAGTATTAGTTGTGTATTGACTTTTTCTATATTACATGCCTTGTAATCTATCTTGTATTCGCGTGGGTAGGGTAGTAGAGCAGTTCATCTGAAAGTCAAATGATAGATGGTCTGACCCTAAGTCGGGGGTTAAATGAACGTTAGTGATGAGGTGTTCAATGTTGGATGTGCACAGCATGACATCGGGAGTGGTGCTTGGGTTATTTGGCATTATAAAAGTTGGGAAAGTGTGCCTTCTTACGTAGTTAGAGTTATTTAGGATTGCGTGGAGATGTTTGGCTTTAGTTTTGTTTAGATTGAAATCGCCGATAATTATTGCATGATCGTATAGAGAAGCTTTGATAAAAATGCTGTCGTCTATTTGTCTAAATGGATGAATCAGAAATATATGGAGTTTGTCGTTCAAGAATGGGAGGGTGAAGTGGATGCATTCGTTCTGATCATTATTTATTTTAGGAGGGTTAGATTTTCTCATATTTATGGCCGGGTTGGACATGGCTATAGCACCTCCTCATTGGTTTCTGTTATGAATATTTGACGGCTTTTGTATGGTGGTCCAATTGCGAAAATATATTGGGTTTGGAGATTTCGTTTCAACATACATTGCAAAGGAAATTCCATTCTTGATTGTGTAATTAAATGCGGTCGTGGATTTACTGTAGTGTTAGCGCCAGCCGCGCTGAGGGCGAACGAACCAAGGAGTGGCCGATGATTGCCGACGAAACCGACGAGAGCGTTGCGGCCGGTCGGAGCGAGCAGAGAGAAAGTGGACGCCGGCGTGAAAAGCAGTCCGTGGCTTCAGATTGAGATTAAGAAATTGTAAAAAGTGCAATAAAGCTGAATTCAAAGTCCGGTGCTATTATTATTTCCAACATCAGAAGTGGCATTCATACCCCGCGACCCACAATGGAAGAATTACTGACGGAGGTGTTAAAGACATTCAAGGCGAATAATAGGGCAGCCCCGGAGCACGTGGACCTGCCATTGTTCCGACCACACAGCGATGACGCAATCAACTGGATCGAACGAGTGGAAGAAATTAAAAACGAATTTGGATGGTCAGAGCTAGAAACGCTGGTGAGAGTTGGTCGATTTTTGATTAGCGACGCAAAATCGTGGTACGAAGATTGGTCACCTGCGGTAAGAGATTGGTGTACATTTAGACGCGAATTCTTGGAATCATTTCCACCAAAAAGGGTTCTTGGCCGTTTGCTCTATGACGCTTCGGTTTTTAACAGTTCCTCGTACAATACGTATACTGCGTACGTTCATAAAAAACTGGCAATGCTCAAGAATTTACGTGCTAATTGGAGTACACCGGATTTAATTGAGCTGATTGTTTACGGTATACATGAGGATAAAATACGCGACTCTGTTATTATGCATGATTTTCAATCGGTTGCGGATCTAATTTCCTATTTGAGTACATTTTCTAAACCCGTCCTTGCGCCACCTGTGGCAAACCGTGAGCATTTGTCAACGTCAAAACGACCTCGGCTGGATAACGCCGAGTCGGCAAAGACGCCAGTAGTGTGTTTCAAGTGTGGGCGTAGTGGACATGTGCAGCGCCATTGCCGCTTCACACAGAGAACGCAAGCAAGCAAATTTACAATGCCAAGCACATCAAAACCTGCGCGCACCGATAATGCACGCAACTGTAGCTTTTGCTGTAAACCCGGTCACACCGTTGAAAACTGTTTCATTAAAGGCGCAATTGAAAAGAGAAAAGAGAGTCAAATTAATTTGATTTCAAGTGATAAAGTCACAATTCCAACTAAAATAAAAATAGATGGTCACATTTTCATGGGATTAATTGATACAGGAGCAGATGTATCGATAATATCCAGCAAATTCCTTCAAATATTCAAATCTAAATTAGTCCCTCACGAGGTTTCTCTCAAGGGTGTTGCTTCGGGTGGTGTTCTGTCCGTCCATAAATTTCAAGCTGAGGTGGAAATTACAGGTCAACATACCAATCTAACTTTAATGATCGTACCTGCACATAATCTCGATTATGATGTTATCATCGGTTGTAATCTTTTCAAAGATACAAAACTTGCTGCCGTCACTGATTGTCACGGTACTCGTGTAATAAACCGGCAACTCCCCGGAGTTTTGAGAATTTCTGAAGAAGATGTAGAAAAATTCAATGTTCCCAACGAGTATTTACCTCGTATTACTTCATTACTCGAGAAATATTCAGATTTGATTAACATCGGTTCCTCTATTTCACTTGTTAATAATACCGCGTTAAAAATCAATCTAACCAATGATTTTATTGTCAACCGCAATCCGTATCGGCTTGCTGCATGTGAACGCGCAGAAGTGCGGAAGATTACTGATGACCTCCTGTCTAAAGGTATTATTCGAGAAAGCTCCTCACCATATGCCAGCCCAGTACTTCTTGTAAAGAAAAAGGAAGGCTCGTATCGCATGTGCGTTGACTTTAGAGAATTAAATGCTCACACAGTAAAAGATAAATTTCCTCTGCCTCGCATAGATGACCAACTCGACAGACTTGGGCGTGGCCAGTATTTCACTTCACTTGACATGGCTTCTGGATTTCACCAGATTCCCATACATCCTGATTCAATTCATAAAACCGCTTTTGTTACTCCTGACGGGCATTATGAATACTTACGAATGCCGTTTGGGCTAGCCAATGCTCCTGCTGTATTCCAGCGTTCGATTAATGCCACCTTGGGTAATTTAAAACACACAATTGCTCTCGTCTACATGGACGATATTCTAATCCCATCCGAAACCGTCGGGCAGGGACTAGTGTACCTTGAGCAAGTCCTTCAGGCCTTAGCTAAAGCAGGATTTTCTTTAAACATTTCTAAATGTTCATTTCTCCAAGACAAAATCGAATATCTGGGACGGGAAATATCTGCTGGTGGAATCCGACCGGGCGAACGTAAAATCGAAGCACTAATACGTGTCCCTTCCCCTACAAATGTAAAGCAAGTTAGGCAATTTATGGGATTGGCGAGTTATTTTAGAAAATTTGTGCCCGAGTTTGCTACGCGAACTGCTTGTATTACCAACCTGACAAAGAATAACACCCCCTTTATTTGGACAGACGAACATGAGATTGCGAAACAATTTGTAATCGCATGCCTCACATCAAGACCTCTTTTAGTAATATTTAACCCCGATTTGCCCACCGAGCTACATACAGATGCCAGTTCACTTGGTTACGGAGGCATTTTATTTCAAAAATATGATGGACAAAACAGAGTAGTTGCTTATTTTAGTAAGCGTACTACCCCGACCGAAGCTAAATATCATTCATACGAGCTCGAAACATTAGCCATAGTTAACTCACTTAAATTCTTTCGTGTCTACCTAGTTGGAATTAAATTCACCATTGTCACAGACTGCAATTCGGTAAAAGCCACCGTTAATAAACGCGATATTGTGCCACGAATCGCGCGTTGGTGGACATACATGCAGGATTTCAATTACGACATAATATATCGCAAAGGTTCTACTCTTGGCCATGTTGATTTTCTTAGCCGTAACCCCGTTTCCGTATTGAGAATTTCGGAACAACAATCATGGCTACACATCGAACAAAAAGGAAATTCGGAAATTCAACAAATGTTATCTGACTTACGCGAAGGAAAACTGGATCGGAACCAGTACGTTGAGAAAAATGGTCTTCTTTGCCGTAAACACACATTGCATGATGGATCGGGAGTTGTTCGGGAGTAGACTTGGACTTTTGCGTCTCTTTCATGATGAGCAATGTCATGTTGGGACGGACAAGACAATTGGTTCAATTTTATCCCATTTCTGGTTCCCTCGACTTAGAACCTTCGTGAGAAATTACATTAAGCATTGTTTCGTTTGTGCTATTAAAAAGACTCGTACAGGCCCATTACAAGGTCAAATTATATTACAAAAAAAACCTTCGGTGCCAATTCACACTGTACATGTGGATTGTCTCGGCCCTTTGCCTAAATCGGCACATATGTACAAACATGTCCTTGTACTTGTGGATGCATTTACAAAATATTGCAATTTAATTCCCCTTGAGAGCGTTAGAGCTGACAAAACCCAGCAAGCCTTGCAAAGATTTATTTCTTGCTTTGGTACGCCTAAATTAATTATTATGGACAGTGGTACAAATTTTCATAATTTATCCATTCGTAAGTTTCTTGATGACTGGAACATTCAATATCATTTTATAACTCCTGATATTCATCGAGCAAACGGACAAGTAGAGCGCTATATGCGTACGATAATGAACCTGATACGAATCGAAACACGAACAAAAACAGAATGGCCGAATACTTTATGGAAAATCCAATTAGTTTTAAACACCACACTACAAAAATCCACCAACCTTACACCACTACAAGCGTTGATTGGAGTCGAGACGACCACTCCTCTTATACAAGCAGCCCTAAATGACCTAAATGACGACTTGTCAGTCGTCCGAAACCTCAACCTGGACAGACAGAGGTTGATAGAGCGACTGAGACCAAACACTGATTCAATGAGTGAAATAAACAAGAAGCGACGTGACAACCTACAGTTGTCAGTTGGAAATTTTGTATTGCTTCATAGAGACAGCAAACTCCATGCTAGTAAAACTGACTTTGAGTTTTTGGGCCCCTATGAAATTATGAACGTTACTGAAGAAGGCAGGTATGAATTAAAAAGAATTGGAATCGGCAAAAAGAAAATTATTAAGGCGGCTAAGGAGCAACTGCGACTTTGGCCTACTGATTGGTCGCTGGCAACAGACATGACTGATTTATTAAATTCCCTTGAGACTGAAGGTAACAGGAAAAGCCACCTTTATCTTTAGTGTCCCGAGATCAGCTTAAGTTCTGTCTCGAAGATGGAGTCAGCATACTTCCATGATACATGACACTTTTGTGTCCCGAGATCAGCTTAAGTTCTGTCTCGAAGATGGAGTCAGCATACTTCCATGATACATGACACTTTTGTGTCCCGAGATCAGCTTAAGTTCTGTCTCGAAGATGGAGTCAGCATACTTCCATGATACATGACACTTTTGTGTTCAGAGATTGAAACAATATCTCTAAGCATGAGGTCAGCATACTCTCATGATGAGTTACAAGTATTTTATTAATCTTGACCTGAATCTGATATTATGGTACCAGACCTGTGTGCTGAGTCATCGGGCTGGGGTGTTGACTTTTGTCATCAACATCACACCATAGATATTCAGACAATTGGGACAAGTCAACAGATTATATTTCCTTGTGTTGTATGTAATGTTACAGAAACAGAATCCAAAGAGTGTTCCGAGAACGCAACACCCGTCAGTCTGGCCGTGTTAGCGCCAGCCGCGCTGAGGGCGGAACGAACCAAGGAGTGGCCGATGATTGCCGACGAAGCCGACGAGAGCGTTGCGGCCGGTCGGAGCGAGCAGAGAGAAAGTGGACGCCGGCGTGAAAAGCAGTCCGTGGCTTCAGATTGAGATTAAGAAATTGTAAAAAGTGCAATAAAGCTGAATTCAAAGTCCGGTGCTATTATTATTTCCAACAGTAGAATGAATTGATGTTGCCATACATAATTCTTAAAGCCATTTTAGTGTGGCAAAGCGGATGAGAGTGGTGGGTTGAAGGGAGGGGATACAAAGTGTTGTACGTCATTAACCGGTACCGTGGCATGCGGTGCGTTGGGGTGCTTAAGGTCAAACATTACTAGAAATAATCTGTTGCTAGAGTACAATTTTTATAATATATGTATCAATAATATGGTCGAGGATTGTGATGTATGAATGGATTCGGCTGTTCTTGGCGATGTTGTCTTGTATATCTTCGCTGATCCTATTGGCCGATTGGATCTTGGTGTTGGGAATAGGAGGCTGCGGTGGAGTGAGCGTTAACACGTGTGCTTCTAGACCGCAAGGTCCCGGGTTCGATTCCTGGGTCTGCATTTCTGTGGTGGTTTTTCTGTAGTTTTCCCACTTCCTTGCAACAAATGTTGGAAATGTGTCTCTACCATCTATAAGTCGCATGCAGGCGCAGATGGGCAATCATAATAATGCCCCTCTCCTCTCAACGCCCGCATAACTAGTAATAGTTCAGGGGCCTATGGTAAAATAAAATGTAATTGGGTCAGAATTCTCTGTCAAAAATTATGACAGTATTGGTTACTGTCATAATTTTGCCATAGGTGGAGGAGTAGTACGGATTATTATTATTATTATTAATTCCTGGGATGGATGCTCGTGGTCTTCTGGCACATTTAGTGCTCCAGGCAGCATGACCTTCTCCACAGGTTGTGCAGGTTTCTGGGAGGGGATATGTGCACTGGTTGGTGTTATGTGGTCCTTTACATTTATGGCACGATGTGGGAGTTGTACATTTGGCCGTAGTGTGTGTGAATTGAGTACACTTCGCGCATGGGATTGGGAGCGGTTCAGGTGCTAGGCTTTCATAAGCCACATAGTGCATGTTTAAAAATAAAGTTCCTTGTTGTAGTAGCTTCTCATATGATGAAATATAGCCTGTGATGATCCTAAACATACGGGTGGACTTCCCTGTAGCTTTGGAGATAATGCGTTTGCAGAATCGATGCTCAATTTGGTTAGCTATTAGCTGCTGGCTTATTTCACTGTCTGTTAGTTCGGGTTCTACGGCGGCCAACACACATGTGTAGGTGGGTTGGGGTAGTCTTTTTTCAAGGGGTTTGTGTGGTGAGGCTTCCTTATAGCTGGATACTATGTTGTTTCTTGTTAGGTAGTTAAGTAGTGCTAGAGTTGTTTCTTTATTTTTATTCGGTTTTAGTAAGAACCCTAGTTGTGTTTTAATAACTGTATCACTTTCACCTAAGCTGTTCTGGCTCCAGTAGGAAGACAGTTCTGTTCGGGTAGTTTCTTTAGTAGTTTTGAAGTAAAAGTTTGATATATATATATATATATATATATATATATATATATATATATATATATATATATATATATATTGCTGCTGTTTGATTTGTGTTACGCGTGTTGGGATTTGCGTTGTTGTTTGTTGTGATTGTTGTTGAAATTGTTATTGTTGAGTTTATTGGTGTACTTGATATGTACCGGTACTGCTGATTAGTGTAGGATCATTAACGTTTATTTGTTGTGGTGTAGTAAGTGGCGTAGATATGCCAGTGCTTGTGGGTGTTGGTTGAATTGGATTATTTGCACTTGTTCTGGGAGTTGGTTTTGCACTGACCTTTTTTAATCGCTGTTTGATTGAAGCGGGCTTCCCGGTTGCTTTTTTGTTCGGCTTGAAATTTTTAATTCGTCGTCTACGTTTCTTGCTTTCGCTTGGGTTTTTCCATTCCTCGTCCTCGTCCGCCTTGGATGGAGACGAACTGGATGTTTCTATATCCTCCTCCATGGTTTGGGGATGTAAAGGTTCGCGTCAGAGACTGTTATTTGTTCAGTCTGTGTGGGGAGCACTAGGTTCAGCACTATAAAGATTTTGGAGGGCCAGGCCCTATGGCGTTCGCGTATAAAAATTTTAGTGCGTTCGTTTAGAACACGTGTTTACTCGATGATTTTTTTTAAATAACAACAATTGTGTTTCTCGTAATCTGAAATCTTTGTTAGTCTAACTAGTAAGACAAGGTATAAACTAGTATTCCTTTAGATAGTTATTAATTATTGAAATATCTTCGTTGCAGATGTTGGCGGAATAAAACGGAAACGGAATTAATCAGTGGTTGTTTTCAGATTCTTCGACCATTAAACCTCCTCCATATTGGACCTCTATAGTCTTCTATCTTTCATTGAAGTATGAGTTGCAATAGTTAGCACTTTTACGGATGTATCATTATGTACCCCAGCTTCAATTTCAGGTTTTAACGGTATGCACAACCAATGTTAATAACTTGAACCTCTTTAAGATGTTTTCGTTGGTAACGTGTTCCATCACAAACATTTTGAGTTTCTGTCTATAAATCCACATCGCACATTGAGTTATTTCCTGGTAGCTTCTATCAATGTTCAATATTCTACTCCGTACAGTAGCACTGGATATATAGCGATTCACCCATCTAATCCTCTAAGTTGGAAACTCAGACTGATGGTTTTTTGAAACTTATTTTATTTTATAAAATGCTGCTCTGGCCTTTCGATCCTGCATATTACTACTGCCGAAAGGTCCTATTGTGCATGCAGAAAATTACCCTTGTAGGTGCATGCATTTTTTTACACTTTATATTTTTACGCTGTGCAGGACAACCCTACCCGTTGTTAGTAGTATGTTTTTGCTCATAGCCATACGTTAAGACTTCTTTTTGGCATTTAATTTAAGCCCTAGAATTTCACCGACTGATGTTATGCTATGCAACAGCTGATGTAATCCTTTCATGAGCTTGCAAATATGACCGTATTGTTCGTATGTCTTATGTTGTTCATAAGTTGTCTATTAATATGTCTCCATTGCTCGAACTAGTACAGATCTTCCTGGAATGTTTTCCGGGTATCGGCGACATCACATATCCTTGCGTAATTCCTCATTGTAAGAGGCCTAGCAACTGTATGGTCGGCCATTTAATAACTTCTATCTAAAAATTGTTATAACATAAACTGTTACCAGCAAATCATTTTTTTTTCATAAATTTTGGATCACAAGTATTTTGACTAATTTAGGTAGTAATTATGAAGTGGCCGAACATATAGTTGTTAGGGCTCGTATAGCCAAGTGTTCACCGTGTTAGTTTATTCCACCTTAATCTTTCACTCGGGGACCAACATATGTCTCCAAACGTCTGGATATTTATATCGTTTATGCCAGCATCTTTATGGTTGTTGACTTATTTAGTAGATTGAACTGTATTGAAGGCCTTCTGATAATCCATATAGCGGGGGTAGATATCACAATCCATCTCTCGACATCTCGGAAATAATACTTGTATGCTAACCAGTATTCTATTGTGGCCAATGCATGCCTATAACCAAACAGTGTCTTGGATATCTGTTCCTTGCATCGTTTGTATAAATTATGTATAATTTTGTGGAAGGTGGAATCTCTACGGTTTTGGCAATATCTTTTCCTGGGATGGGAATAAATGTTGAGTATAACCATTCTTCTGGGATTTCTCTGGTATATTCGATTGAAGATTTTTGCTATAATCGCCAAGACATTGTGGTCTATCGTTACTTCATTACATTATTGATTTCCTCTCTTTTCTCTTTTTATAGCCTTTTTTACTTCTTCCCTCGGTAGATGAGGGAAGGAAATACTAATATCGAGTAGATGAGTACGCGATGAATGATTTTTTTATTGTGGAACATTGAGAAATAACATTGGAAAACGGGATTCTTTCGATTTCTGTTACTGTAAAAAAACTATAATGAAACTGATATCATATGCAATTGTAATAGATGAACATGAATAGTACGTGAACAATTTGACAATGATAGGATTTTTTTTAAATACATTTTAAAATCTGATTAGTCTAAATTGATAATAGTAATAATAGTAATACTAATATAATTGCAATACTATAATAATACCATAAAAAATCAAAAATATAAAAGGCAATATTATTATTTTGAGTGATTTTAATTAGTTCAAAAGCTTTCTGCATATGTTAAGACATTATTTGGCGATGATTGGTTTATACCATATGAAGCGCAACAAAATTTTCTATTTAACGGTGGTGTTCATTTTATTATATTTTGAATCGGGGAGCAGAACACTAAAGAAAACCATTTTCTCATGTTATTTTCCTATGTTCCGCGGAAAATCAATCAGCCGGTATATAATACAAGTGAGCAAAGCAGTGATTATGTTTTTTTCGGCGATTTGCATGAAATATTACTGTTTTCATAGAAATTATAGAATTTCGTGTCAAATAAAAATAATTGACTTAATTTATTACAAATGAAATGCGTTAATTTTATGCTTCTGATCATTCGAATTTCTCCTGTGTATTACTGGTATAATTGGTATTGGTCCACATATGTAACTCTCTCGTAAAATAATCGCACTGGGATCGATTCTTTCGTGCTGTGAAAATAATTTATAAAATTTTGCGGCGGTGATTAATGGGGGTGGGACACAGGCAATAACACGGATTTTCGCAAGACTTATGCTAAACAATTTTTTGGTCGAGCGAGTACTGGGCAATGTCCGAGGTCGTAAAGGGAGAGGCCACGCAATCTCGGCCGGTTATCCCATTATTTATCCTCCACACCTCTTCCCTAGACAGCTCCTCCGGCCCACCTAAATTATATGCGAATTTCTGCACTTCCAAGCCACTCGGTGGAATTTTAAAGCGCTTCTTTGTTTCTTTCTGTGATGTATAAAACAGAAAACCAATATAGTTAGAACGAATTAAAGGTAAACTACACACATGGTCTATCTAGTGATAGTAACAGGTTTGAATTTATATTATAATGACGATATCGGTAAGTTTTTAAGCAGGAACTCAATTAAAACAGATATATCTTAAGTATTATGATGACGAAAATGTAGCTGAAAATCACTGCAATAAAGTAGACATTTAATTAGGATTCAGTCTATATACCGAATCAAGACTAGAATAATAAATAAGTCTGTAATAATACTCAAGCACCGAGTAAGACGGGCCTAAGGGTATCAATCGTTCTGAATACAAAAGGAGCTTAGAAATAAAACGTTTGAAAGGAGAGGCAGTTCGTGTGGAAAACGAACGTGACCAATAACTACTTTTGCTTATTGTTACATTTTAAGGACTGCTTCCAATGTCTGTATTACTTAAAAAAATTATATAGCCTATATTCCCCTCGTACCCCCATAAACCGCGCGCCCCATGAAAGAACCCCTTTCGAATTTAAACATCCTCCGTGCACGTACTGTTATCTCTCTGGCATAGAAAATAACCACATTATACGTAAATCTATTGCCGATAATTTCGCGTTGGAATTAAATGTATTTGGCATGAATAAATTGAAAATAGAATTTCGAGAATACTTACATTATGGCGTACGAAATTTAAGCAGAGTACTGCGGATGTAACACAGAGCAAGACGGAGTGTTTAATATACTTCAACCTTTGAATTATGCTTTTATATTCACAGGATATGGTGCCTTCTAATTCCGCAGAACGCTAAAAATATTTTACACATATTAAGAACATTCCATAGCTATAAATCACGTCGAAATACAGCACGGCTGCTCGCTTGCCGCTCTACAAATTTATTAATACATTTTTTTAATAACACCGTTTAGGTCCGCTATAAGGAATATGAAAAACGTTAATAAAGACCCCACAGTAGATAATACACAAATTAACTACAAATTATGAACGACGTTGTAAACACTGCAGATATTAAATTCTAATCATTTTATTTCGTATAATGGTATCAGGAAGATTTTATAGCACCTAAAGCCTCCTTATTAAAAAATTAGTGCGTGCAGGCCAGCAACCGAGTCATAAATTAAGGTTGCAGATGTTTTAATTAAATAGACATAAATTACGACCACTATATATTGCTTTGTTGCACAGCATGGTAATAATATCAAAACTATTTACACGATATTCTTAACATAGTATTAATTTTTTTTTACATTATATTATTCATATTTATTATTCATATGGTTATTTATTATCAAGTGAATTTAGTGGACATTTTCCGTGATGTTCCCTAGCGTGATTTATACGATAATTTATTCAATTTATTCGAAAAACGTTTAGTAGTTACACATTTATTTGTTTATCAAAAGAATGTTACAGTAACGTGTACATTACTTGACAGCATCACATCCGAATGTCAGATGTATTAATATCGTAAATGCACCTGACATTTGAATGTGATGCTATGAAGTAACGTATACGTTACTGTAACGGTGTTTTTGATACACAATACTCCTGAATTCAGATTCCAGATTGATACATCTCGTATCAAGTCGGTAAAAAATCATTCTGACATTAATTGTCAAATAAGAATTTATAACGCCGATTTCAGTATTTTTGTAATAACTGAAATTATAGAACTATTACAACTACACTACTCAAAACAATTATCGCATAATCCAAAAAAACATGACTTTTTAATTTATTTTTTATATTTTTCAATTTATTATGTTAGTGGTTCAAAGAATAACAAAATTTAAGATAATGTTGATAAAATTTAAAGAAAATTAGGAACAGATATTTGAAGTTAACAAAAAATACTCAAAATATCATAAAACAAATTTTTCAAAATTACTGGTATCTGTTTAGAATTATAGTTTTAATACTCGGTGTTCCCTCCTCTGGCTCTTATTACTGCCCTACAACGCCTTTCCATGCTGACAATTAAATTTTCCACTAGCTGCTGAGGAATGTTATTCCATTTTTCCACAAGTGCTTCAGATAACTCGTTTAGAGTTTGTGGTACATTTAGCCTACTTCTTAGTCATCTGCCAAGATTGTCCCACATGTGCTCTATAGGATTTAAGTCGGGTGATCTTGCTGGCCAGTCTATTGCTTCGATATTAACCCTCTGGAGACACTGTTGCACTATTTGTGCGGTGTGTGGGCGGGCATTGTCATGCATTAACAGAAAATCATGGCCAATGAATGGAGCAAAAGGCATGACATATTGTTCTAAAACATCTCGGATATACCTGTCTGCATTTAAAGTTCCGTTATGAAACACATGTAACTCTGTACGTGCTTGTGAGTTGATTGCTCCCCAAACCATGATTCCGCCCCACCAAAGGCATCCAATTGGCGGATATTGCATTGGGAAAATCGAGTCCCTGGAGTTCTCCACACTCTGTGACGTCGATCGTTGGATGAAAGAGTGAATCTCGACTAATCCGAGAACAAAATATTCGCCCATTGCTGGTGAGTCCAAACCACATGTTCTCTTGCAAAAGCAAGTCGCCGTACTCGATGTTCCCTGGTTAAACGAGGGCCCGTTGCTGGACATCTAGCATTTAAATGGATTTCATGTAGTCGGTTTCTAACTGTTTGATCTGAAATTCTTGTATTGTGCACTCGGTGTAATAAGTCTTGTAAGAATCTAGCGGTAACTGTTCTATTTCTGCGAGCAGAAAGTGTTATGAAACGGTCTTCTATTGGATTTGTGGCCCTTAGTCGTCCTTGTCCTCGGCGTCTGGAATATCCATGAGTTTCTCGGAAACGTTGGTACACCCTACTAATGGAGGATTGGGCCACATTTAAAATTTGAGCCACTCTCACTTGTGTCAGCCCTTCCCGGAGAAGAAGAACTGCAGATTGAGCTTCACCATCTTTTAAATGTCTTGTATTGCGTCTATTATTGTTTTCCATTATTTAAACGTAGTTTTAGAACACAGAACCGACGAAATTTCGAATTTAAAGTAGAACCGCACAGTTTGTTATTTGGACATTTAAAAGAAATTATTTTTCTGAACACTATCAAATTAAAGATTTTGATTATTAGTGCAACAATATTCTTAGACAGATAAATGCACAAACTTTGTTTTGTTTTTCTTTCAATCTAAGCTTACTTAAATCCATTTCCATCAATATGCGTTAATTGTTTTGAGTAGTGTATGAATTATTTATAGAAAATACATACTTACTACTTATACTTAGTTTATTCGAAAAAGGGTCCAAATTATAAAACAAATAGTATAAAAAACTTCTGAATATGTCAATTGTAGTACTCGTCCGTTATATACTCGTCACGTGCTATAACCAAATACTTATTTCACTTGTTGTTTAATATACTATAAATTCACTAGTGGAATTAAGATTTTTTTTTCATTTGCACGTTTTGTTTAAAATGTCAGAATTGAATGAAATAAATATATTAAGACGTTATAAATATTTAGATGAAATATCAACAACAACTTCTATTACCAGCAATATAATTTCTATATGGAGTAAGGCATCTAAATCGAAAACAATCACGAAAACAAAACCTTGATAAATATGCATTTTATAATGTGAGTGAGTGTATGTCTCACTTATCTTTGTAATGAAATGAAGAACAAACAAGGAAATATATTAAGGGAAGATGAATAAATTATGAACATATGGAGGGAATATTTGAAGGAATTATTAAATGCTGAGGAAAACAATGATAGAGAGGTAGAAGAAATTACACAAAACAGAGAAAACAAAACCGAGAACGAAGAGATAACAGAAAAAGAATTAGACATAGTAATTATTTTTATTATTATCAAAAGGCCCTTTACCTTTCGGTGAGGGCTATACATGTTACTACAGTTACATTACAATTTTGTTATGTATTTGCAAATTCTTTCCACTCTCTTCTGTTCTTTGCCATTTCTCTTGCTTGTTTCACTGTCTTCCCTCTGCTGTTTATTATTTCTTCTAATTTGATGTCCCATTCTTGTCTTGGTCTGCCTCTTCCTCGTTTCTTTCCTGTTTTTGCTTCCCAGATTTGTTTTGTTTGATTCGTAATTTTCATCCTAATTAGATGTCCCCACCAGTTGAGCTACTTCTTTTCTGTAAACATTTCTATTGATTCTATATCCTATTCCTCTCTGATATCTTTATTTCGTATCCTGCCTTTTTTCGTTACTTGTTTTACTTTTCTCAGATATTTCATTTCTATTGCCTGTAATCTACTTTTATCTCTCTTTGTTAGCTTCCATGTCTCGCTCCCATATGTCAAAACGCGTTCTGTATATAGTTTTGTATATATTCATTTTTGTCTTTCTGCTTATCTCTTTCTTGTTATACTCTGATTTTTCTAAACTGGCGTGCACGTCATCAAAATAATAATCATAATAATGACGACACAATTTTACAAGGTTG
Organism: Othius punctulatus; assembly: GCA_951805005.1. Lineage (NCBI taxonomy): Eukaryota > Metazoa > Arthropoda > Insecta > Coleoptera > Staphylinidae > Othius > Othius punctulatus. The sequence goes on from OX638145.1 coordinate 60,466,402, forward strand.
CCAGCTGTCCTGGGTATTTAAAAATGGCTGCAATCAGCTGTTGCGCCCATGCAATCTTGTGCGACAGTGCGCGGTTCGTATCAAATTCGTCGACTTCTCTGCCGTTTTTCGTACAGATATCAATCTTGTGGTTATGGTTTAACATCTACAATGGCAAAATATAAAAGAGTTTGCACCGTATTCGGGTCCAACACTGACAGCGACAAAAATATTGAGGTTAGATTCGATTCCCGGCTGCAGGCAAAAGAAACGTGAAATAAGTAACGAAGTCAAATGTAACAAGTTAAACGTCAAAGAAATTTTGTTATGCACACATGTATGAGCATGTGTTAGTGAAAAAGATCTGGCATCGTCGCCGAAAAAATATCACGTCGGCCAACATAACATGATTTATTACATGATTGGCAGGCGAAAATTGTGACCGCGGTTAATACACCGATTACCTATTTATAACCACCGGTGATCAGTGTTATGTAACAAATGATCCTCAGATTAATTTCGATTCTTAAGCTATTGTTATGCATATTCTCGAAATCAATCACGTTGGTACGAAGAAACCTCATCGCACAGCTGATTGATGACGTGCACGCCAGTTTAGAAAAATCAGAGTATAGTAAGTATATTATTCAGGGCATAGTACGTTTTTATTGTGTTGTTTATTCTGTTGCTTAATTCTCCTTCCATTTTCACGTCTTCTACAAGTTCTACTCCAAGGTATTTGAATTGCTTCACTTGTTCAATCTGGTCCTGTCCTATCTGTATATTTATGTGTTCTTTCCGTTTTCCTATTATCAGTATTTTTGTTTTGTGTAGTTCATCTTCATGTTTTAGTTCTCTAGGTGTTTATTCCATACGTTCATGTTGTGTTGCAGGTTCCTCTCACTTTCTGCTATCACTACCACATCATCGGCGTATGCTCTATCTGATATTTTAACCATTTGCATATTTTGTATCCTACATTTGCTATTATTATTTCTGTTTTCATGCTCATCATTATTTCATCCATATATAGGTTGAATAGTGTTGGGCTGAGAGCTCCTCCTTGTCTTAGTCCATTATTTATTTTAAAAGTTCTTGAAATTTGCCCCTTGTATATTATTGCAATTCTGTTTTTGTTATATATATTCTGTATTACTTGCACTATCCTGTTTTCTATTCCTCTCTCTTTTAGTATTAAGCATAGTTTCTTGGTGTCATTGGTGTCATGTCAAACGCCTTTTCGAGGTTTATGGATCCCAGATATGTATTTTTATTATTTGCGATTCTTTTTTCTGTGATTTGTTTTATTGTGAAGATGTTGTCTTGCGTGGATCTCCCTTTCCTGAAACCACATTGCGGTTCTTCTTGGGTCTGTTCTATTCTTGCTATTATTCTCTTGTTAATTGTCTTTTCTAATATTTTCATCCCTATACTTATTAGTGTTATGCCTCTATAGTTTGCGCATTTCGTCTTGTCACCTTTCTTGTATATCGGTACTATTAATGCTGTTTGTCAGTCCTTTGGAATCATATTTGTCTTCCATATTTGGTTCAGTAGCTTCAGTAGTTTATCTTTTCCCATGGGTCCCATGTGTTTAATCATTTGTGCTGTAACCTGATCTTGTCCTGGTGCTTTTCCTATTTTCAGTTCCCTTATTATTTCTAGAAGCACTTGTTCGTTGATACTCTCCGTTACTGTTTCTGTGATGTTCTTTTCGCTGTTTCTTGTCTTCTGTTCGTTGCCGCTATTTATAGTTAGTAATTCTTCGAAATACTCTTTCCATTTTTCTATTATTTCTTCGTTTTCCTTCAACATTTTGCCTTGTTTGTCTTGTATGTATCTCGTTTCTTGTCTTTTTTCTTTCCTGCATCCTTTTATTGTTTTATGAATTAGCTTTTGATTTTCCTTTGCGTTTTTCTCCATTGTCTCCCCGTACTCTTCGCATTCCCTGGTCTTTGCAATTCTAACTTCGTCATTTACTATTTTCCTTTTTTCCTTGTACCTTTCGTAGTTATTACTGTTTTTGACATTTAGGTATCTTTGCCATGCTTTTTTCTTTTCTTTTCTTTTATCTCGTATGTCCTCTGACCACCACGCTGTCTGCTGTTTCTTGTTTGTAATTTTCTTCAACCCGCATGTCTCTTGTGCTGCCTCAAGCATATTTCATTTTATGTTATTCCAAATTTCCTCTACTGCTTCGCTGTCGTTGACCACTTCTAACTTGACTTCCAATTTCTCTTTGTATTGTATTGCTGTTTCCTCATCTCTTAGTTTGTATGCTCGTATCTTCTTGTAGTTTACTGCTATAGTTGTTCGCTGAATTTTTCTTTTACTGTCTTGAGTGTTGTTTTCCTTGAGTGTGGTCACCACTAGGTAGTGGTCGCTTCCTATTTCGTAGCTTCTCTTTACTCTTGTGTCTATTATTTTGCTCTTTCTCCTTTGTTCTGGTAATACGTAATCTATTATAGATTTTTCGTTCCTGCTTATCACTTCCCTGGTGTATTTGTGTATCTCCCTGTGGTCGAATAGTGTGTTCGCTATTATTATATTGTTCATTCTACAGTAATCTAGCATTTTCTTCCCATTTTCGTTTATTGTGTCTTCCCCGATTCTTCCTCTCATCGTAGCGTTATCTTTTACTTCCTTGCCAATTCTGCTGTTGAAGTCACCTGCTACATATATTTCTCCAATGACATTTTCGGTTGATCCGTTGAGCTGATCCCAAAATTCTTCTTTGTTGCTAGCCGAGGCGTCTTCATTTGGTCCATATACTATAATTATTGTTCTGGTTCTGTAGTTTTCTTTTAGTTTTACGGTTAATATCCTTAGTGATATTGCTTGCCATGATTCTATTTGGTGTTTTATGTCTCTGTGCATTATGCATCCTACTCCTGCTGACGCCCTTTTATCCTTGTCTACCCCGCTATATATTATTTTGTGCTTGTTATTAGTTATGTACATTCTATTCCCTTTTCTTTTCGTCTTAGTTATTGCTAATATCTCTACTTCCATTCTTATGAACTTTTTCCAACTCTTCCTCTTTAACGAATATACTCCTTATATTCCATGCAGCTATTCTCCATATTCGGCCTTTATCTTTTTTGTATTTTTCCTGTTTATTGTGTCCTCTTCCTTTATTTCTATTTCTATCTGTGCCTTCCTTATATTCCTTCTCGTGTCCCATTTTACATTGGCGCTGTCGCTCCTGTTTCTCCTAATTTCATCATTCGTCGTGTCGATCTGGTTTTTCATTACCATTTTTCCTTGCCTTTCCGTCCTTGTTTGTATGCAACCTCTGCTTCTTTTGCTCAGCAGTTATTTGACTCAATATTTTGCATTTCCTCCCATTTCCAACTCTTTCCATTTATTATCAATTTCTTATATCCCACTTTCGCCTGGTTTCCTTTTTCTTTTTCTTCCTAGGCTATTCTTCTTATCTCTCTCTGCACTTCTCGTTCCTTCTTTGTTAGGTCCGACTCAACAAATACTTGATCTTTTTTGTTTCGCAGTTTGCCTTTATTTCTGAGAATCTCAATTTTATCCGTGAAACTTTCAGTCTCAATCACGCACATTTTCTCGGCAATCTTCCTTGCACTCCTTAATTTAACCTTTGTTTGTAGTTCTTCCTCGAGGAATTTCTCCATCGCCTCCTTAATAACTCTTTCCTCCTTGGTGTCCATTTTCACTCCATGGATAGCTAGGTTTTTCTTTATGTTCTCATTTTCCATGTTTTCCATTCTTTCATTAAGATTTTTTATTTCCGTTCTCATTAACTCGTTTTCTTATTTTACCTCTGCCAGTTGTATTTTGTTATCTGCAAGTTACTTCCCTATTTGTTTAATATCTTTCATCATTTCATAGTAATTAAGAGCCTGAAAACGGAAAAGCGGCAGGAAAGGACGAAATAACAGCAGAAATGATGAGAACCATCAACGAAGAAGCGAATAAACTACTATTCAAGTATATAATGGAGTATGGGAAGAGGAGCGGATACCAGATGACTGGAGGACCGCACTTGTGGTACTAATATACAAAAATCGCGACAGAAAAGAATGTGGTAACTATAGAGGCATAAATCTAATAAGTACTGGAATGAAAATATTAGAGAAGATTATAGAAAACAAAATAAGGCCAACAGTAGAAACGACATTACACGAGGCACAAAGTGGTTTTCGGAAAGAGAGGAGTTTATAAGACCACATTTTCACAATCAAACAGATCATAGAGAAGAAACTAAAACAAAATAAAAAAGTATACATGGGCTTCATAGACATAAAAAAAGCATTTGATACAGTCAATAGAAAGAAACTTTGAAAAATATTGGAAGAAAGAGGTTAGAGCGCGAAAATCATAAACATTATCAGAATGATATACAAAAACAACAACAATTTAATAGTGTACAACAACAACGAATCAAAGTGCTTCAAGACCAAAGGCGGGATGAGACAAGGACGAAGCTTAAGTCCGGTTCCATTTATCATCTACATGAACGAGATAATTAGAAAATGCCAAACGAGATCAAAATAAATAGAAATAGGATACAGAAGAATGAGGACCATCAATGTAAAAGACGGAGCGTTTGCAGACGACGTTGTATTACTGGCGAATGAAGGATCAAAATTACAAAAGAACTTGGAGATATGGAAAGAGGTACTTAAAAAGTACCAAATGGAAATAAATACGGATAAAACTAAAGTAGTGGTAGTGGGAGGTATGAAAGCGATGAACATCAAATTAAAAGACACCAAAATTGAACAAGTGGAGGGAATTAAATACTTGGGGGGTATTCAACAGTAACGGGGAACAAGTGAGTGAGATTTACACGAGGATTAAGAAGGCTACACGTACTTACCATGAACTGAACAAAACTGTCCTACGCAGAAAATTAATATTGACCAAAACAAAAACTAAGTTATACAAGACACTGCTAAGACCAGTATTAACTTTCGGATGTGAGACGTGAAATCTGAAAAAAAGGGAGAAGGAAAGAATACAAGCTGTTGAAATGAAATACCTGAGAAGAACGAAAGGTGTAACATACCCCCAAACAAAATATATATCTCATGTATTAATATTATTTCTTATACTTATTATATTTTTAGCCGCTTTATCATTTATTATTAATTATTGTTTAATCATTACATTAGGCACCACATATAATGCTGGGAACTGTAAATAAGTCCATGCCATGTTTATTCAATAATCCTTAAGTCAATAATGCCAATCTAGTCCAAGTAAAAAAATGGACCTTTACATCTCAATGTTATGCGTGGCCACGTCAATGTAAATATTTGTACCATAAGATTAAGATTTATCATGTTTTGTATATTTGTGCTGTACAAAAAAGTCGCATATATTACTTTTCAAGGAGACAAGTCCTCTGTATCCCTCGTTAATAAATGTACTAAATTATATAGAAGTCACGTCTTACTTCAATATTCAAATCCAACGTTAACCTACACATAGCGGTTACAAAGGGGTAACAAAATTCGACAAGATCAGAAGCTCAGTAATAGGAAATGTACCAGAAATAAAATCGACCCTGGAATTTATTGAAAAGACACAGTTAGGATGGTGGGGTCACATGCACAGAATGAAAGAAGATAGACAACCAAAACTTGTGTGGGAAGCAATATGCAAAAAGACCGGACGAGGTAGACTAAAGAAAACCTGGGACGACACGATTAAAGAGATATTAACAAAACGAGGCCTAACAACGATACATAAAGATAAAGAACATGACAAATGACCGAAAAAAAATTAACAAATTAATAGACAACTAATGGAAAGAAGAAAATGAGAAATGTAAAGAAAAATACCTACACTAATTGGTAGATGGTGTAATGATAAATTAATATAAATATTTAGATGAAATATCAACAATAACTTCTATAACCAGCAATATAATTCTTATATGGAGTAAGCCATCTAAATCGAAAATAATTTAAGAAAGGAATAAATGGTTACCTTGAAAAGTATGCATTTCATAGTGTGAGTGAGTGTATATCTCTCTTATTCTTGTAGTGTGCCTATATATTTATGTTTTTACACCACCCATTCAGGATTTTTATTTATACATTTATTTTGTGTTTTATCTTTGCATTGAATTTATATTTAATTTGTACTTACGTTTTTTGACCATTTTTATGTATTACCAGTGTAAACCTGCGTGGTATTTGACATAAATAAATATTTTTTTGCGTCTACTAAAGACTCCACTCATAAATAACTAAGCCATACATTATGTGCAAGTGCCTTAATCACAAATATTCTCACTGCATGCAATGTACAAACATGTATTTGTATGTCTATTGATATATTGCAAATGCGTTAATGGGAAAATGTATGATTACTGTTATCATTTCTTTTTGGGAAGAGATTGAGACTTTTAACGAACTAATTTACAACTAACTTATGCATCGTTTTATTTTATTTCATTCTTTATACTGATATAGGTGATCTTAGCAATTCCAATTAGTTGTTGCCCATTGTATTTAAAAATGTGTCTGACCTTTAATCCCTATTACCCATACTTCTGCGGTGCAATCCTAGACAATACTACGTAATTCCTTGTAATTTTACAAAAAAAAAAAACTTAATAAAACATATTCATGAACAATAAATAATACTAGGTACAACATACATAATTCAAACAAATGATTACTGTAACGACTAGTTGAGAGTATTATGCAACGAAAAAATGTATTAAGAAGTTAATCGCAGTTTTCTATTTGTCGCTTCACAAGTATGGAACCAAATTGCACTTTGTTGTCATAATTGCCTTTATAGTATCAATATTCAACTGCGATTTATCTGTTGTGCACAAATGATTTATAATAGAACACATTTATTCAGTAGCCCCATTACTACTAAGTAAATAAAGCGCTGAATCTACAACTTTTGTGAGATAAACACAAGGGCTATAGAACATGAGAGAAGCATATAGAGGCCATCTCGTGGTGAAATCAATTACTACTGAGAGGGCCTGGCCACTCGCGGTCATTCTCTATTGCCAGAGCATAGCCGGAGATGGATCTCGCAACCACGTAAACATGGGCGATTTATTTTCGGATATTGGCTCCGAAACTTGAAATTTTGTGCACAAATTGGACACCCCTCCCGTGAACAATTGGAGACTGGTTCTAACCTGGTGGGTCTCAGTACATTGCGTCTGGATGTTATTCCCAATTTGTACACCTTTGACTGTCGATTTTGCCACGATATGGTATTTATATGCCACTCTCACGTTTCAATATTTCATTTCAGGTATACAGGGTCCGTCATTTCACCTCCCGTCTTCTGTAGCTCAGTTACTAATTGAGTTAGGATTTTGATATTTTGCAAACTTTACTTGCATTCTGTGGCGTATTTTAGAAAAATATTTTTGATTATACAGGGTGTCCCAAATAAGTGTGACGTCACGATGGTGTGTATTTTTAAATTGCATAGTATATTTTTGGTTGTTTATTTGGTTGCCCTTTATGGATGCCTACATACCCATGAAATTTTATTAAAATAGGTTCAGTGATTTCAGAACAAAAAATTAAAACTGAAAATAAACAGTTTTGCACCATAGGCCAAGAAAATTAATAAGAGATAAAATTATGCCTTGTTAATAAAACCATAGAAGGCACTCATTAAATAAGGTTTGATAGTTGCGTTAACCAAGTTATATTGATATGCATCATACAGAGTGTCCAAAATTTAGTGTCAAACTTTTCAAACTTTAAAGCACTTTATTTTTCTTATTTTAAATTGAAGCCCTGTATATTTTTTTGTCATTCTATGTGGAATTAAAAGACAAACATTTTTCCAAATTACAACTCTATCGCAATTCCTAACACATTGAAAGTTATGTGCAGAAAACTCGATTTATCAACTATTCCAATAGCCATTTTAATGAATAAAACTCGAATGTGACTTTGAAAAAAAAATTATTGACATAACATGTTTTGTAGTTACAATTAATATCTCGAAAGAGATATTAATTCGTTTCACAGATCTTCGTCTAAATCTATTACACATCGTAAAAGTATTAAGATTTGTATAAAAAATAGTTTTAGTAATAAAATTTCATAAAAACATACCTTAACTGTGCATTTCTAATATTAATTAATTGCTAGAAGTTATGTTCTATATGTCTTCCGCCCTCTTGAAGGCATAAACGAAGAGGAGTATGAAATGACATTGCCACTCGTCGTAACAGGTTGAATGTAATATTTTGAAATGCGAATATGAAAGTCATATCCACATTTGTCAATATAGGTCATAATATTTGTCATATTATGAAAATCATATTTTCCATGACAAAAAGTAATTTTGGTCTCTTGGGTATAAAGACCTTAGCTAAAAAAGTTTTAAAATTTTATATTACTACAGTCAACAATGGCTCTTGTTACTTTGTTAAACTTTAATGTCAATAAATTGTTTTTCAAACCCACCTTCGATTTTGATTGATTAAAATGGCCATTGGAATTGTTGATAAAACCAGTTTTCTGCAAATATCTTTGAATGTGTTAGAAATTGAGATAGGGTTGTAATTAGCAAAAATGTTTGTCTTTTAATTCTGCATTCAATTACATAAAAAAATACTGGGCTTCCAATTTAAAATAAGAAAAATAAAGTGCTTTAAAGTTTTAAAAGTTTGACACTAAATTTTGAACACTCTGTATAATGCATATCAATAAAACTTGGTTAACGCAACTGTCAGACCTTATTTAATGAGTACCTTGTATGGTTTTATTAACGAGGCACTATTTTTATCCCTTATTAATTTTCTTAACCAATGGTGCAAGACTGATATTTTTCAGTTTTTATTTTTTTGTGCTAATGTCACTCAACCGATTTCAATCAAATTTTATGGGTATATATGCATCTACAAGAGGCACCCAAATAAGTAACAAAAAATATACCATGCAATCTAAAAATAAACATCATGATGACGTCACACTTTTTTGGGACACCCTGTATAATCAAAAATATTTTCCTGAAATACACCCTAGAAAGCAACTAAAGTCTGCAAAATATCAAATTCCTAACTCAATTTGTAACTGAGCTATTGAAGACGGGAGGTCAAATGACGGACCCTGTATATAACCTGCCAAAACCTGTACAAATTGGCAACTTACATTCAGACGCACTTGACTTGAAAGTATGACGTTTTATAGGTTCAGGAAAAAAATAACATAATAGAATTAATAAAACTTAACTTATTACTTTAATCACCTACAATACAAGCCTACATAAAGAATTCAATCGGGTCAGTTTTTATTATCGAAAATTACCGAAAGTGGCATAACTAGTCAGTACTACTCAGCTTTCAAGTATTTTGTAAATGTTCATACTTCTATTTGTTTTACACGCGTAAATTTCACTCTAACCAGCCTGTACACTTATCTTAAGTTATCTTAAGGTAACCATTATATGCACCGAGAATGTAAAAATGACACAAGGCTGTGTAAAAATTTTACTTGCCCCATGTCAAATTTATACTTCCCTTTGTAATTGTATATTACTTTACTTAATTTTCAATTATTATTATTTGGCATGTTTGTTTCAACTTTGACGTCGATCGATTTTAATATACAGGGTAAAGCTAAATTATGTAAAATTGGCTTAACCACAGAATACTGGGATCAAAAGAAGACGATTTAACAAAACTTATCTTTATACAAATGCGTTTGGTTTAGTCAGTATTCAGCTTCAAAGTCAATTTAAAAAACAAAATTTGCGTTTACATTGATTTGGATATTGTTTGGTATGACACTTTATACGGGTATAACTCATATTTTGATATAATATTGTTATTATCAGTAGACCGGTTGTGTATAAAACAAGTGAGGCCCAACATATTTTATTTTTTTGTGTCGAAATTGTAAGAGATATCAAAAACTATAAAGATACAAAAAAACTTAATAATGAATGCCTGCGTACGATTTGATTCTTTTAAATTTATTTGCTTTTGTCATTAAAAAATATGAATGTATTAATGTTGGGCCTCACTTGTTTTATACACAACCGGTCTACTGATAATAACAATATTATGTCAAAATATTAGTTATACCTGGATAAAGTGATCATAAATCAAAGTAAATGTTCTCTTTTTACAAGCAAATTTTGTTCTTTTTTAAATTAACTTTGAAGCTGAATACTGGCTAAACCAAACGCATTTGTATATAGATAAGTTTTGTTAAATCTTCTTTGTCGTCTTCTTTTGATCCAGTAATCTGTGGTTATGTCATGTCCACACAATTTAGAGATACCCTGTATAACTGAAATTAAGGCTGAATTTATGATACTGTGTTTATGAAAATTTTGACATTGACAGATGATATATTTTGTACTGTCATAATAGTATCTTAAATTAACTGTTTACGCAAGTAATTAAATATAGTACATTATATCCCGGGTAATGGGTTTTACTGTGGCTCTACGGCGGACTCGCCTGCGGCTAGTCATCCCCTTATATCGTCAGTAAAAGCCCACTTACCCGACTTATAATAATGTACAATACTATATCCCCGATCATTGTCACATAATGTCAATTTAGAATTTTACAGCCTACGGGTTCAAATCAGTTCTTTACAATTCAGGAAAAAATTCATTGTATAACGCTACCAAAAATCTGGACCAGTGAAAAGTACTCAATATGGTCTACTAGAATACACCAAAAATATTATAGCCATTTAAAAAAATTGTCGGTGCGGTACAACAAATAAATAAGTAATTCATTCATAAGTAATTCATTTTACAACATGGGTTATATTACAACTCCTTCATATACAATATTAATAACACAATTCATAATACAACATGGTGCGTCTTCTTCAAATAAACTACATATGTGTAAAGCTTTTCACATCTCTCTATTTTTCCCTATATCCGCTGTCATATGTTATGTTTCATTCATCCCATGACAGTTGTCAGTGCAACTGTCATGTTAACAGAAAATTTTACAGGGTCGGTTGTCACTATTTGTAGTTCAACAGTTAACAGAAGAACATTCTTACTGTTATTCCTTATAACCTAAGAACCTAAGTGACACTGACAAGTGCTATCCACAAGTGCACTGTGCAATATTAGGCTAGCTGCCTCGTGGTGCACCAAGGGTATTGCTAAAGGGCATAGGACAACTGGTGGTCAGACAATAGTTCAACCTGTACGATCTCCTGACTACATAGACATGAACATGATATCGATGGTCACATAGGCGCCGACTATTCAGAATCTCGAGGGGGGCAAAAAGTAAAGTCTGTTATTTGGTCATTAGAAAAAAAAAATATGTTGATTTATTTGGCAAATAAAGTGGTAATTCTTAAAACTCACTAAAATGTGTTTTGTCTCACAGTTGCCCGCGAAATAAACTCGTTGGCAATATCGTCAATATTTATTGAGTGCGATAGATCTCGGTAAATATTTAAAAGTGAAATGTGAATTAAACTCTTCTGTCCCATTGTTGATCTTAAAAAGGATTTTAAACGTCGAAGACTAGAGAACGTTCTTTGAGCCGTACAAGTTAAATATATCTTAACAAATTTATGAATTTCCGGCACCATTTCTATGATATGTTGACGACTTTTAAGAAATGTACATACATCAGTAATTGAATTTAATTTCACTGCTTCAGTCCAAGCCAAATCTAAAAGCATGTCCCTGCGAAGCTTTAATCGCTCTACATTAAAATCTTGTCCATAAAATGTGCAAATCTCATTATAAAGTTTTTTGAAAGTTTCGAAGCGATCATCCAGGCTTACAATGACATTATCATCAACTTCATAGAAAATTTGTTTATTTTTTAGAAACATGATATTATTTATTTTCGTCATGGATACAATCTATGAAAAGCAACTCATATCTCCCTAGGGAGATGTCAATTTTTTTCACTCTTAATCACTTTGACCAATTCGTCAGTTCTGCAAGCGCCAAACATACCCATAATTACTACCACTTTAAACATCAAATTAGTGTCATTCGGTGCTTCTCGTAAAAACATATCAACCTGTTCATGCGTCAAGACCTCAGACTTCTTGGGTTCATATCCTTTGTTTTTTCTTTTAAGGAATGTTTCCAATTCGTGGTAATTTGAAATATCAATGCCATCTCTCAATAATAACATAGATTTAATCATCGAAATCTTGCTCCACAATGTATTCGGACTAAACGAATTTGACAAATCTTGAAAATATGCCAACATTACAGTTACACTTATAACTGTGACATCATTTTTTAACATCCACTCATGCAATCGATCATATTCTTTTGCGTATAAATGTTCCGACTTTTGAGGTACCAATAATTCACGGGCTTTTTTGGCTTTTTCATTTACATTTTGAGGAATAATACCTTCTGCCATTTTTATTATGACTTTTATATACTGTCAAACAACTCATAGCAACCTCGGAAATAAACATTGTGGATCGATACAATACCTAAAATTTTTACCAATATGTTTCTAAAAAATAAAATATTGTATGCACCACGGAAGATATGGATGTTTTTTACCCTCGGTTGACTTACAAACCTCGGGCCAAAGGCCCTCGGTTTGTAATCCTGTCAACCTCAGGAAAAAAACATCCATATCTCCCTTAATGCATAAATATCTATTATATAAATCAAACGCATTTAAAAATGAATGCCCTATGGAACCATCATTTATAGGCTTAGGTAAAACTCGTTGTCTTGGTAACTTGATATCTATTAATTTTAATAATTTGGCTGTCACTTATGCATCTTTCCATAAGGCTTCATAACCAGTGTCTCTCATTTTTCTTACAATACTCTTCACAGCATCGATTTTAAATTTTGTTTGCTGAATGATCAGGGACGGTTTGTGCAATTCTGTATTCAAATTTTGTTTTCAAATATCTTGATAACCATTTTTAAATAAAATAAAGATTTTTGTTGCAGTAGATTTTTCACATATTCATTGGCCTTTGCACCAGCTTCAGTTTTATCACTATCTGAGACATTTTGTAGAAAGTCGATTAATGTTTGGTAATTATCAACAATGCTTTTTAGTGAAGATACCCGCATGCACCATATATAGTCAGACAAAATGGACGCAGAGAACTTGACTCCCATTCTGTATTTAATTTTAATCTCTTAAATATTTGCATTCGTTTCGACGATTTATTAACAATGTATGAGGTCTTTCATAAAGCTTAAGAAATTTCGTATTGCCAAATTTTCTTGCATACCATGCAGTGGACAAAAACGGCTCTATTTTCGGACTGTCGAATCCTTGCTTGCAATCCACTTTTAATTCCACTAACATTCCTTGCACCATCATAACTGTCCTCTGCAGTTTGGAATTGGTAATTCTAGCCTTATCAATACATCATTTATAACTGAATACAACGTTTCTGAATTCGTGTCTCAAAAAACCAATGAAATATTCATAGATTTCTAAATTACTATCTACAATTCTCAAGCATATTGACAGTTGTTCGTTTGATGAAATATCAGTTGTGTTGTCACTTAGAATAGCAAGATAAGTTGCTTCCTTTATAACATCAACTATCATGGAAATAACTTTATCTCCACCTTCTTAGTAAATGACATTTTAAAGGTTTATTTTGTAGTAGAAAATCAGACTGATTGAAAACCAGTTCAAATTTTATTACAAACACTTTAAAACTATAATGGATCGGGCTTATAATTAAAGACATTTATTCATTTTCGAATTTCATGTGTACATTTTCGGCAACCATTTTCTGGTTGTTACTTTCAATTTCCATGTTCACGTTTTTGTTAGAAACAGAGAAAGCTGAAGTCGTGACTGCAGTCAATGGTGCTTCGTTTTCTTTATTAGAGCCCTTCTGATTGCCAGATTGAACCATTTTTGCATTTTTTTCTTTTGTTACACGTAGATTCAGCAATATAATTTATATTACCATAACTACGTCTAGCTACAAATTACCCAACACCTCCGTATAATAAAAACGTAAAGCAATTTATTTAAAAATAGTCAAATAAAGGTGGAAATAAAAGTTTGTACGTGACACGCTTTGCAATTAATCTTTACTAGGCTCACTGGTTTATGGGGTTCGCTCTTACGTCGCTCGTCCCTCAAACTTTCAGCTAGCCCATAAAGATTAATTTACAAAGATTGTCACGTAAATAACTATTACCAGCCATTATAGACAATATTTCTGTAAAAACATCGTGAGAGCACCATTTATAATTGGTACGATTCTACCAACTATTCAATTCAGGAACATCTTCAGAACTGAGTTTTAGTAAAACTTTAAAATATGAAGTTTAATCGATATGGCCTCTAATTGTGAATCCCTGTACTGCCAAAAATTGCAAGGTAGAAATTTTTTTTTTAAAGCAACTCGTGATTGAATCACTTCTTTCCGTTTGCCAACGATATTTTTTCGTGAATATTTTTCCCTGTGGAGAATGAATTGAACCTTTCCACAACGGATTTGTATAAAAAATATTTTTTATGTATTTTAAATTTTTCCGACGCATTTTTCCAATTGGAAAATCCATCATTCACAAACGCATGTATTGATGTTTGATCATGTCTATTTATGGTATTACGCCGGATGTCCACTTCTTCACAGAAAATACCTTGTCCATTCCTGGATTATATTCGATCCACTTATATTTATTTTCCCAATTAGGGAGAAACTTCCTTTTTCCATGATTGCTAGATGGACACTCGGCTGTAGTGTCTAGATCATTTGATGTCATTAGGGATTCTTCTCTAGCTAGTACATTTTCAGAACCGTCAGAAATTTTCGCGAGTTTCCTTGCGGCTTTCCTTGTCTAATATCTCCATAGCAATGGAGCTTTTTTTATGAGGTGTTGGATAAATATAATTGTATTTTATCGTCTTGTGTAATAAATACCTAACTATTACATGCTTATAGATAAAGTTCAATGTGGTTTTATTTTAACGCCAATAACATTTCAATTAAATACAGAGATGCCAGCTGAATTGGTAACACGGCCATTGAAACTTATTCAGTTAATTAATTTGAGTCTTCGGGTCTATATTAGAATACAAGATTCACAAACGCCACTCAAGTAAATATTAATCTAATTCAAGTGCACTTTAATTGATACTCGGTGATTAATTCTTGTCAGCGCTTTTAAAGATAGTGCATTGGTTTTGATTGAAATTGATATTAATGATATTTTGGAGTGGCCGACGGAGTCAATTACCGCATATTTTTTTTGTTAATTCACTACGGTGGTTTTAGAAACAAACTGAAATATTGCACCAGTGCATGGACTAATCAATCTATCAAAATTAATATTTTGGAAAATTAAATTGGATTAAATTTAATGTCGTTAATATTATTCATGTAACTGTTATAGAAAATTGCAAAATCCACACTAATAAATTTAGCACAGTAAAATTCAATTTAGATAATACTTGTTTTGCAATAAATTCGATTAAATGTCGCCCCTATTATTATTAATAAAAGTATGACGTGACTTTATCATACTTATTACTGATAGTGCAAATATATTTACAAGGGGATTACGATATTAAAATTGCATGCAGCATACAAACTGCGCATGCGAAATTGTACCGCCATATACAGGGTGTTTCACACCACCTATCCCAGGCCCTTTTCTTGGCAATTTGAGGCCATAGAGGTTCGGAAAATAATGGCATAGCATAATCCTAAATTAAGAATAACGTATGGTCCTAAAGTTTTTGGAAAAATGTTAAATGATTCGTTTTTATACCCAATGCCGTTTAATCAAGTCCCCATGGAAACTAAAATGTCACAAGTAATCAAATTTGATTACGACTGTTTAGTTTTGCGAATCAATTGTAGCAAAATGTCTTTCAAATTAGATATCCGTAAAGGTATTTACAATCTAGTTGGACGAATACCTAAGCGTGATATTGTTGCAATCTACCGAGAGCAAAATGTAGGGAAGTCAACCATTTACAACCCTATAAGGAATTGCGAAGAGGGTATACCATGCATTAACTTACCCAAAAGCGGTAGACTAAGAATTTCAAGTGGAATAAGAGAAAGAAAACTGATGGAAGCAGCGAAAGAGACAGTTGGATTTTCTCAGAGAAAATTAGCCCGGATATTTGGTATTTCGAAGACCACTGTTTTAAGAACAATTGATCGCACAAACTTAGTATTTGGAGAGAGAAGGAAAGCACCAAAACATACCGCAGACTAGTTAGAAATAATTCTGCGTAGTCGTCGCGCATTAAGGCACATACACTTTGATAATAAAATGATTCTAATGGATGATGAGAAATATTTTACCATATCCCATTCAGAGATTAAAGGAAACGATGGGTTTTAGAACGACGGGATTAGAAAATACACCAGACAATGTTAAATTTAAAGCTAAAAAGAAATTTGAGGATAAAATTTTAGTGTGGTGTGCCATTTCTGAAACAGGATTTATCTCACAGCCGTATGTTGGTCGTGTTCGAGGAGAAGCCTTAAATGCGCCCCGTTATATTCAAAGATGTCTCACTAAATTACTTATTTTTTAAAATACACATTATGCCAACGATAATGTAATGTTTTGGCCTGATCTAGCTTTATGCCATAATGCTGGAGTTACCAGACAGTGGTTAAATGAAAATAACATAGACTTTGTACCTAAGTTGGACAATCCTCCTAATGTCCATCAGGCTTGACCAATAGAAGAATTCTGGTCAATACTATCGAGGAAAGTGTACGATACAGGATGGAAAGCTACAAATGAAGATCAATTGCTGCGTCGCATCTTCCAAAAGATTAGAGAAATAGAACCTGAACTTGTCCAAAGGATGATGGGACAAGTCCGAAGAAATTGACGACTTATTGAGAATAATAGGCCACTATCCATAATGTAATTAGTAATTATTTTTTGTTATTAGTGTCGTTAATTATTGTAACATTTGTTTTCCAAATTAAATGAGTTTGGAAAAAAAAATTAGCATTTAAAAATTTTCCAAAAACTTTAGGACCATACGTTAAAATACAGGTAATTTTGATTACCAGAAGTTACTGGAAGTAGGCATAACTGCACTTAACTTTAGAATTTTATATGGGAACCTGTGGCATGTGTGGCATCGTGGGATAGGTATTTCAAAGAGAAACTACTTTTGTAAGAAAAGTTTTTATGTAAATGATATCCATAACGAAATAAAAATTATTGTTTCAGACAATCAGTCTCGCCATTTTCTCGAAAGTATAACGTCATAGAGGTTCAGGAAAAATAACAGAATGTTACAAGCCTACCTAAAGACTTTTTTAGTGAAAGATTCATTTTTTGGAGATTACCGAAAGTGGGTGTAACTGCCCTTAGCTTTCCAGTATTCTTGTAAACACTTTACATTTTCTCCAATCACTGTCAAAATGATTTTAGGCGTGTTTGCGCTTTTAAAATAAACAATTCCGGTACAATACGTTCTTGCTAGGTACTAAAACTAGATTGTACTGCAATGTTTTTTCCGGCCTTAATCACATATTTTTCTGACAACCCACGCAGCAAGCACGCCTAAAAATAGTCACGTTGAGAGTCGTCGAAGAAAAAGTATAGTACTGTCAGGCCGATAATTTGAGTGGTGAAAAGGGACGTGATTAAGAGCAAGTTTAATACGTCATTAATACAAGACGAACTCTTAAATCATATTTATTATAATAATACATTAATTATTATACGTTAATGGCTAGGGCACCTAGGTTGGCTTGGACGTGTCAAGGCTTGGCGGGAGCGGCACGATTCTGTAACGAAGAGAAGATATTCCTGAGCCAAAGCTCAGTAAGCACCCTTCCAAAGAAGTGATGAATATACACATGCACATATACATATACATATACATATACACATATATAGACTGCATATTACGAATGCTCCCCAGAGACTACTCAAACTCACCGCTGGGGACGGAACCTATGCCCGGCCAGGGGTAAGAGATGAGGATCGTCCCCAACCTCCCCCTGGACACATTTCTGCAATCATATATATCTATTGAGACTGCATATTACGAATGCTCCCCAGGGACTACTCAAACTCACCGCTGGGGACGGAATCTATGCCCGGCCAGGGGTAAGAGATGAGGATCGTCCCCAACCTCCCCCTGAACACATTCTGCAATCATATATATCTCTATTGAGACTTCCATATTACGAATGCTCCTCAGGGACTACTCAAACTCACCCCATGAGGACGGAACCTATGCCCGGCTACGGGTAAGAGATGAGGATCGGCCCCAACCTCCCCGTAGACACATCCCGCAACCATGTGCGATTCATAATTGTAGAGTGCAGGATCCCATATACGACGATGGCAAATAAGTCTCTCTACTTGTTAGTTTTTCTACCTTATTCTACCGTGCAATCTACGAAGGTGTACTTACATTATCTAATTCTGTGGGCGGCAGGCACTATATACTTTTATAACTACTACTTATCTTGCTAGATCAATGCGTACTAATGAATGACATAAGCGCCCGGTCTCCTACAGAGGCCCCTTCGTTCGTGCGAGGACATACAGGAATGTGCTGACTTAAGTAAATAAACGTTACTGGAGCAAAGCGGGAAGATACAGGAAAATCGAAATTATTGACGCGTAACAGTCGTCCATCCTGACACCTCAAACGTCCCTGTTTGTTGAAGACTTAAAGTCTTACCTCTAGTTCTGGCTAATCGGATTCCTCGTCCGAAGAGCTGGTTAGGCCTCCAGAAGGTCTCCACATTTTTAGGTGTTCGACTGATTCCACATTTTTGAAGGGAGCACGCTGACTTCTGGTAGAACTGGGCAGTTCAGCTACTACATAGCGATCTCTGGGCAATGCTGAGGTTACTACAAATGGCCCTTTGTACTTTGGCAGCAACTTTCTGCTACCTCCCTCTGCTGCATAGCGTTTGTTCGTCACCACGATATCGCCTTGGTGATATTGTCTTGGCCGCAACCTTCTCTTGTCGAGCCTTTCTTTCTGCTTCCCTTGATCGATGGAAATCCTCTCGCTTACCTCCCTTCTCAATTGTGGTAAATCTTCAACGACAGGTCTTTCTGGTGCAATTTCCATCGTCAAGGCGGAGTCAGCAGGCGCTCTAGGCTTGTAGCCCATGAGAAGTTCGCTAGGGGTTACTTTTGTTGTAGCATTTCTGCTGTTATTTAGAGCGAATTGGATTTGAGGCAATTTATTTTCCCATTGCTCTTCGCTCTCCACCGTCGTCGCCAATGCGTTTAATATGGTCGAGTTGTAGCGCTCGACCTGCCCATTAGCGCGCGGTGTTGCTACAGCATTTGCAATGTGGACGAGCCCCTTTTCGCTGCAGAAGGTTTTAAAAGCTTTTGAGGTAAAAGCGGTACCTCTGTCAGTCACCACTCGGTTGGGTACCCCATAAGTCATCATCAACGCTCTTAGGTGTCGTAGGACTGGTGCTGTACTGGTGTTCTTCACTGCGTGAAGGATGGCAAACTTACTAAATGCTTCGATGATCACCAACACATAGCGTTTTCCTCCAGAGCTTTTATTAAAGGGTCCCAAGTGATCCATGTGAACCGTATGGAATGGAACGCTTACCTTCTTGATAGGGTTGAGAAACCCGGGTTTTTTCCCACTGCTGGCTTTGTGGTACAGACATGGTATACAACTTTGTATGTATTTTTGCACATACTCGTGCATCCGCGAAAACCAATATGTCTCAGCCAGTTTGTGCAAGGTCTTCTCGAGTCCAAAGTGCCCCATCTCGTCGTGACAGGTTCTAACTACTTCCCGTCTCATTCCTCTGGGCACTAGCCAAACGTCCTTTCCTTTAACTTTTTTATAAATTCTGTCTCGTTTTAAAATATACTCCGTGTGGATCTTCCGTGCATATTCATCTTCTGGCGGTATTAGTAGGATGTTTCGGATCGCTGCCAGTTTATTATCGCTCAGCTAACCTGCTAAAACCCAGTCGGTAGCTTCGATGCGAAAGATGTAATTTTCACGAGAAGTGTCGTCTTTAAGCTGAGCTGGGTTTCTACTCAAGGCATCCACGTGTGCCATTTTTGTCCCTGCGCGATGTTCCACCTCGAAAGTGAACTCCTGTAATTGGAGCCACCATCGGGCGATCCGTGGAATTAGATCCTTTTTCTGAGATGCTGTTTTCAATGACTGACAATCAGTTATAACTTTAAATGGCCGACCTATTAGGTATACTCTGAATCTCTTCAGCGTTTCCACTACGGCTAGTGTTTCTAGCTCGTAGGAATGCCATTTTTGCTCTGCCGCTGTGAGCTGTCTGCTGTAATATTGAAGAGGTCTTAGAATCTTGTCTGGTTGTCTCTGCAACAAGATTCCAGCAACGCCAATTTGAGATGCATCAGTATGGATCTCAACTCCTGCTTCAGGGTCGTATATAGCCATAATTGGTCTCTCTTGGAGCTTAGTCTTCAATATTTGGAACGCAGCTTCCTGACTGTCAGTCCATTCCCAAACAGAGTCCTTCTTCAACAATTTACTGAGTGGTTGTGAAATCTTTGCATTGTCCTTGATGAATCGGCGGAAGAAACCAACTAGCCCCAAAAACTGACGCACGTTGTGCACCGTTTGTGGACGCGGAAATTCAGCAACTGCTTGTATTTTCTTTTGACCAGGTCGGACACCCTCCTTTGATATTTCAAAACCCAAGTACGTTATTGTCTCCTGGAAGAAGAAACACTTACTGGGGTTTAGCCTTAGGTGGTTTTCGGAGAGGGTTTCGAAACTACTCTGAAGGTTTTTCAATCCCTCCTCGAATGTCTGGCTTGGGCTTAAGATGTCGTCCAAATAGGCATTAGCAACTGTTCCGGCCAGCGGCCCCAAGATTTTGTTCACCATTCTTTGGAAGACACTGGGTCCATTTGCCAGCCCAAATGGCATCCTCTGGAACTCGTATTGTCCGTCGCACGTAACAAACGCCGTTTTGGATTTTGACCTTTCTTCAATAGGAATCTGGTAGTAGCCAGAGAATAGATCAATAGAGCTGAAATATCGGAAACCACCCAAACCATCAATCTGGTCGTCAATCAACGGCAGCGGGTGTTTGTCTTTGTGTGTAACGGCATTCAAACGCCTGTAATCAATCCACAGTCGTTTGTCCCCATTTGGTTTACTCACCAGATTGACATGCGAGGAATATTCCGACGACGACTCCCTCACTACTCCTGCGTCTCTCAGTTCTCCTACCATACGTTTGACCAGCTCCCTTTCCGACTGAGGCATCCTATACGGTCGATAGGTAATCGGACGGTCATTGGTCAGGTGTAACGACATTGTTGCTGCAGTGGTGCAACCCATCTCTTTCAACGTTTTGGCAAAACAATGTCTGTACTTGTTGATGATCTAAAGTAACTGTTTACGTTGCCCCCCAATCAGTTGAGGGCCCATATTTAGCTCTTCCTCTTTCAAGTTTTCTCTCCGCGCCGTGCTTATGCTGCTGGTGGTAACATCCTCTTTACTATTATACCCTCTAGCCACCAGTGAGTTATCTTTTACTACTAGGTCAGTTTTGGAAAGGTTTAAGATCGGTACTCTACAGTTTCTCTCTCCCAAGCGAAGGACACAGCGAGGAACTAAACTCTCCTTGCCTTCCTCTAGTCGCATACTACCTTCAAGGTAAACCTCTCCATTACCTTCAGTATGACATCTCACAAAACCTACATTGTTCGGAGGGATAATGGTGTCCTGTGAGGCTCTAATGTGACATTTTTGAGGCGCCTTCTTTTTAAATGTCAACCGCTCAGAATCTTTTAATACGATCACCTTGTCCGACTCAGTGAAGGGTTGCCCCACGATGATTGGGATTTGTTGAATATAATCAGGAATAACCAGGAATTCTACTGATTCCTTACATTCGCTTATCTCCATGAGTATTGGGCGAGTTTTTCCTAATGGCTTAACCACACCACAAACAACTCCTCTAATCTCTCTTGCATCGGGGACTACTGTTACTTGTAACTCTTTTGTGGTACTGTTAGTTATGGTGATTACCGTGGACCCGAAGTCTACATAAGCTGGTATTGTTTTACCATAAAACTTAACATTGATGAAATACTTATCATCAGGTCTTGCCTGACTAGCGGTGGCCAACACTTGTCTGTTTTCCTTGCCGCCTCGCTACGATTAATTTCATCAAGTTGTACTATTTTTACTGTGCATCGTAAAATCGCAACAGGAAATGCATTTTCAACTATGTTGTTCCTACATAGAACTCCATGTGTTTATATAAAATAAACAACAACCGGCCCCAACGTCAACTTACGTTGGCGCCCCGGCGTCCTTATGACTTGCAATCATCCGCATTACGGCATAATTGTCCATATTGGGAATACAAGTCGTTGGAATACAACAATTGGATACAATAATAGGCAATAAATTACTTTCATGCAGTAATATTTGATGCATTTTCAATATAAACTAGCTTTAGTATTTATAACGTGTACATAAACACATAAAAGCCGTTAATCCAGAACCGCTCGCCCAGCCTTGCGTAAACACTTGAGCGCCAAGTGTTTACGCCACTAACACGCCGCCCAGTGGTGCCATTGTTAAAAGAAATGATTCAAACATTCCGCTTCTCAAAATTTTCCAGAAGCGCTACTAGCTGTAGAATTATGTCAGAATTCGAAGTCAGAATTTGAAATCAGCATTATAAATAATAATTTGTAGTCAGAATTTGTAATATTAATTTACAATCAGAATTTGATAATAATATTTTGAAATCAGAATTTCAAATTCAGATCTAGAAATAATAATTTGAAGTCAGAATTTGTAATAATAATTTAAAATCAGAATTTGATTAAATAATTTGAAATCAGAATTTGAAGTTCAGATCTAGAAACAATAATTTGAAGTCAGAATTCCCAATTCAAATCCCACTTCTGAAAATTTGTCAGGCCGATAATTTGAGTGGTGAAAAGGGACGTGATTAAGAGCAAGTTTAATACGTCATTAATACAAGACGAACTCTTAAATCATATTTATTATAATAATACATTAATTATTATACGTTAATGGCTAGGGCACCTAGGTTGGCTTGGACGTGTCAAGGCTTGGCGGGAGCGGCACGATTCTGTAACGAAGAGAAGATATTCCTGAGCCAAAGCTCAGTAAGCACCCTTCCAAAGAAGTGATGAATATACACATGCACATATACATATACATATACATATACACATATATAGACTGCATATTACGAATGCTCCCCAGAGACTACTCAAACTCACCGCTGGGGACGGAACCTATGCCCGGCCAGGGGTAAGAGATGAGGATCGTCCCCAACCTCCCCCTGGACACATTTCTGCAATCATATATATCTATTGAGACTGCATATTACGAATGCTCCCCAGGGACTACTCAAACTCACCGCTGGGGACGGAATCTATGCCCGGCCAGGGGTAAGAGATGAGGATCGTCCCCAACCTCCCCCTGAACACATTCTGCAATCATATATATCTCTATTGAGACTTCCATATTACGAATGCTCCTCAGGGACTACTCAAACTCACCCCATGAGGACGGAACCTATGCCCGGCTACGGGTAAGAGATGAGGATCGGCCCCAACCTCCCCGTAGACACATCCCGCAACCATGTGCGATTCATAATTGTAGAGTGCAGGATCCCATATACGACGATGGCAAATAAGTCTCTCTACTTGTTAGTTTTTCTACCTTATTCTACCGTGCAATCTACGAAGGTGTACTTACATTATCTAATTCTGTGGGCGGCAGGCACTATATACTTTTATAACTACTACTTATCTTGCTAGATCAATGCGTACTAATGAATGACATAAGCGCCCGGTCTCCTACAGAGGCCCCTTCGTTCGTGCGAGGACGTACAGGAATGTGCTGACTTAAGTAAATAAACGTTACTGGAGCAAAGCGGGAAGATACAGGAAAATCGAAATTATTGACGCGTAACAGTACTTACAAAAATACATGAAAGCTGTGTGCAGGTGCGCCTAATTCCGGTTATTTCTAAGAATCGAAACTATCACCATTAAATTCATTAAATATGATTCTGTCATGCTATTTTTTTTCCTGAACCTCTATGACATCATACTTCCAAGAAAATGGCGGACATGATTGCCTGAAACATTACTTTTCCATTTCGTCAAGTATATCGTTTGTAAAAAAAAAATGTTTCACAAAAGTTGATTATTTTTAAGTACCTATTCTACGATGTCACATATGACCTAGGTTCCTATTAAAAAATCTGATGTTGAGTGCAGTTATGCCTACTTCTGGTTACTTCCGAAATTCGAAACTCACTCTATTATATTCCTAAGGTAGGCTTATGTTATGTTATTTTTCCCCTGAATATCTAAGACGTCGAATTGCCGAGGAAAAGCCTGGGACGGGTTGTCTGTAACACTATATGGTTTTCACATGACCGGACACGTCATGAGTATATTTATAAGCAGAGATAGGATAGTTAGGCAAAATAAAACATCAAAAAGGCAAAATACTGCACATTTTTCAGTATTCTGTAAAATTTATATTTGATTTTACAAACAAAATCTTCTGAAATTGAAGTGTTGTTTACACGGCACACAAATGACAAATGACAAACAAATAAACAATATTTTTAAGTCGAACATTTTAAAAGCTGTTGTAGCAGTAGCTAAAAAATGATTGCCAACGAAATTCAAAGAGAAATACGTAAAACAGTATAAGACATTTTGCCAGTAGCGACGGAAGCAAAAGGTAGATGGAGAAATCGACGAAGATATAGTCGCTGAGCCTGAGAAATCAGTGATGTGCTTCAAAGTAAATTTTACAGGAGAGACAAAACACTGATTTAAGGAGCCATTTTGCTAGATTTTACAGTGTAAAATTGGTTTTTAATTTGTAATATCCTAACATGTGTAATGACTCGCATTAGTAACAAAAATATGAATAAACATTTAGATAACAATTTATTAGTGGTTTGATGTGCACATAGCTGGTTTCGCATGTTCATTACCAATCACATCGCGGATTTTGCAAAATAAAAAGGCGGAAATAGGTAGATTAAAACTTTATTTAAACAAATATTCTAAGTTTCATTAATACTATATTATTAATAACACAAGCCAACAAAAACAAGATTGCAAAAAACTTTTTAAATTTTGATAGCTGATTTTTATGGTTATATGGGTGCTAAGTCTGTATCTGATCCCGGATCGTTTCCATCACAAACAGTTTAGTCACAATTTGACCTAGTAAGATACGGGAAAATAAGTAAAATATGCAATAAATATGAAAAGTTAACCACTTTTAAAATATCAACAGAACTTTATTTAAACATAGAAGATGGCTTTATATTCTTAACATTACATTCTCCATAGGCTTTACATGTCCATTCATGTATATTTTCTTTGTCTCTTTTCTTTAAAGCTCGTAATATAGTTTTTTTTTTCTACGTGCCGATTGCTGACTCCCTCGGTGAAGTGACCAACAGTAATCTCCCATTATGTTGGTGTTCCAGCGTGCCAAATAACATGTTTCCATCACTGTACCTAGCTATACACCTACATGTAAATATCACCTAGCTATCACCTAGCTATACAGAGAATTTTAAAATGTGAATAAATAGTGGGTGATGTGGCATTTTTGATGTTATTTTTGGAATAAGCACACTTAGAACGACAATAATTAGGTAAACACACATAACATGTTTTTTGGTGGTTGGCCTGTGTAATTATTAGTTAGGTTGATAATTTATCAAAACTTTTAGCAAACATTTTATTCAAAAGCTAAACTGTCATAAAATATCTGATGGTCCTTGTGCATAATAGGCTTCAATGATTGTAAATTATCATACTTTTTTTTCTCAATTTTAAGAGATTGGTTGTATAAATTCTTGGGTTGGAGGTTTTTCACATTCCCCATCCTTGTGAAAGCATACTCCATTGATCTGTATGTCTTTATTATATGTTATATGTTCTTTAATTTATATTCTGTATCACCATTTTTATAACACAAGCCGCGTATATTTGCCACTGTGGGATAGCAAACTTTTTTACCTGGGCGTATTGAAGTATAATTAAATAGCAGTACCTCAACATTTTTAAAACAGGAATATTCTTAACGACTGATGACGTAGGGCTTTTTTTTCTAGCTTGTCTCGTTCTATTCACATAATTGGTGGGTGTGTAAATTGGAGGGGAAAATAGATTCTCTGACGTAGAGTAAACACTGTCGGCCTCCATCATGGTGTGACCTTTTTCCAAAATGATCTACGTTATTTCAATTTCATTCCATTAAGTGTAATTTGCGAAAGCGCTGGCCAATACCCGATTTCTATTCTAATATGAACTACCGTCGGAAATGTTTTTTGTTTTAATAGTTGGAATTCTTCTAAATAAAATCTATTATGCAACTAGTAAATTCGTCGGATAAAACACCTCCATCACTTTCATTCCATACATAAAGATGTACATCTTTGTTATTGGAAACGTATACACTAAAATTGTGAATTTGCAGTTTTTGTTTATAATGCTGACTTGAAACAAGCAACTTTGGACAAATCAAAACACTTTAAACATCCATGGTGATAACTAGTGTTGATTCTAATATTGAAGCAATTGCATTTTCTTTAGCTCGGCGTGCTTCATCTTTTTTTATTAAATGCAGATCATATTCATCTTGTGGTAAGTTTCCTTCCTTGAACATTACACATACATCGCATTGGTCATTACGTGGTTTGTGTATGGATATTTTGTTTTCCTCCTATACTTCACAAAACCTCTTTCTTTCTACGGAACAGATATTTCCAGTTTTACACCAGTCTTTGTAAACTTAATGCATGTGCACAAAGGATCTAAAATTAGACTCCACATAGATTATTTTACTTCAAGTTCTGCAATAATGGCCGGGCACTCTAATACAGACTTTGATTTGGGGCATATTTTGCTGGCTAGTGGTACTTTTATGATGGGTTTCTTAACAGTTTCGTCGTAACTTTCTTTGGCTTCACTTTCACTAATGCTAGTAATTTCACTAGCATTAGATTGTATCCATTTATTAAATCTGCCCTTTTTAATATCTAAAGTTGACAAAAATAATCCGCGACACACTAGAATCTTTGTTCCATCAGCATTAGGCAAGAAACAATAATAACCATAACGCTTCTTTGCTGTTCGCTTATTTGTTTCATTTCTTCTTCTTTGAGGTCGTCTGAAATCAAAAAGCCCTTAAGATAAGCTCTCTTTACGTCCCAACTACTTATTTTCCAAAAGTTTCCACAGATTTCTTTCCTAGTCTCTTCATTAATATTTTTGCATGAAAAAGAACGTATAATTGGATTGATTCCTTTTCTGTGGTTACATAGTTTTTGCTGTACTTTTTTTTCCTGTCTTTCAGTTATAATGTACTCGTACTTTTCCCCTCCTCGTATACGCTTCTTACTTTGAAAATTTTATCCAAGTAATCTGCGTGTCATATTAATTGTTCTCTTAAATGTTTCTTGTACATTATTTTCTTTTTCTGCAGCAGTTTTCAGACTCTCGTTATTATTTTCTTTCTCATTGTCTGTGCTACAATCTTCTGAATTTCACACTGTCCAATCTGGGTCGTTGGTGTCCACTTTTTCATGTACACCTTCCTCAAAAAGTTCAACAGTTTCTGATTACATCCTATTAATTGTATCCTCCACTTCTAGATCATTATTTTGATTAATTATTTCATCTGTGGGAGTATCACTAATTATTAACTCCATAATTTGGCCACCTTCGTGCAAAGATATTGTACAAACATTGTTATGGTTATTCCCAGTTCTAAAATTGCTGACGTCAAGTTCGTCAACGTAAACAGAGTCGGTATTAGCATAAAACGTAGCATAATATTCTTTATTTTCATCTTTCTCAACATTTATAATTGGCTCCACTTCTTGAACTTCGTGTGGTAAATTAATAGTACCACACACTACTTGTACATTATCAACTTGCTCCAAGGAAACATCATCACTGCAATTTACTGTTGTAAAATTGCTTAGGTCTACTTAATCGAAGTAAACAGAATGAGAAACATAGCCATTATAACAATTATCAACATTTTCCGCAATGCAAAATGATATGTCGTTAGTTTGGCTATCATTTGGTAAAATCGTAATATTATCCTGAATATCGCTTCAATTTTGTTACGTAGCATTTGTACATTTTTTTTTCCTTTTGTGCACTCTCCCATAGTAAATAGTAATGTAGATACGAAGATATAAGCTCACTCCTGTATTGAAAATGTGCATAATAGGAAATTGTTGATAGTTCGTAATCAATATTGTCACACATTGTGCAAATTGCAAAGTTATATTTATTCCAAATTGCTTACCTGGCAACACAAATACTTTGCAATATTTCACTAATTGTAACCTCTAAAGTCGGAACATAATATAAATACTACACATAGCAGTTTTAAAAGTGCATTGTTGTCATTGTTAAAACCAGCTATGTGATTTTAATTCGCGGCAAACTTCACATATCTGCTTCTAAAGCGCAGTTAATATAGCATTGCACATAGCGCATTATGATATGAATTATTTGGAGTGCTCCTTGTACAACACATAACTGATTTTCGCAAATATTGGTACAAAGCTAATTTCTCTGGCGCAGCGGCAACATTTAGATCGCATACTTTTTCTTAAAATAGCTATTTGTATTAGAAGGGAGCAAAGTGCATTATTTGCTCCCGCGGATATTTCTAAGGAAATCTAAGGGAGGAATTCGCACTTTGCTCCCGAGTAATACATATGATTTTTTCTACGACCTTTCACAGTGTTTTGCCTAAATATTATATTCTTTTGCATGACAATTAAAAAATTAAATGTCAAAATCGCTGAATACATCAATGTAAATTTTTTATTGATGTAATGACAGAGTTTGTTGTATCTTAATATTTCATTTTATATTATTGTAATTGATCTAGTAATGAACAAAATAGTATGTACACCACGGTTGTGAATACTATTACAGCCTCGGGTGATGAAACCCTCGGTGCTATCAATAACAGAAAATCGTACACTTTTATTACAGCTATTTAATGTTTCTATTCTATGTATTATTCACGGGAGGCAAAGTTGTTTGCCTCTCGTGGGAGGTAAAGTTGAACTTTCCTTCCTTGTACGAGGGACGAAAGTGCCTACATTCTATTAAGGGAGTAGAAAAATATAACTTATTACCCTCCGCTACATTTACTACATTATTATAATAATTCGAAGCACGCCATTTATATGGACTTTAAGTACACGAAAACGTTGCATGTTCCACATGTAACAAAAGTGATTCTTGTTTATGTGGTTGCTATGAAGAACTGTGTATCTGGTAAAGTAGCACATTTCTTCACTCATTTATATTGAGTCATGACTTACTTTTTCATTAAGTACACGAAAAAGAATATATACGCCTAGCACAGAAGAATACAAACAGTTTTAATTGATTAATTGGATGCACACCCATACTTAAAGAGAGGAAAATGTTTATCTAAGTTCACACTTCAAGAGAGTACGAAGCTATGATAGAACATTGCAGTACATTTGACTATGACTTATTCCGGGGTCCACAAAAGACTGGAGGGATTGGCGCAAAATTGGTTCACATGTATATTATATTTATATATTATATATATTTAAATAATAAGTGCTACTATTTCAAAGCATTATAGACAGATACGCGGATGAGGCCTGTGTGAGGTGTTGAATAAAATTGAACAAAGTATCTTGCAAACCATTTCAAACAAGGCTATTTCTGGATTAGAGTCCCAGAAAATATATATTGGCTTTCTAGGGTGAAGCGATGCTTTGCTTCAAACAGAGTTCCTGCAGCTGTTCCTGAAGTATAACAGACTAAAATAGCACTTGAGATAGTTAGTGTAGATAGTGCATACGAGTTATAATTAAGCTAAATAACAAGAGAAAAAATAAGAAAAATCCTTAAATAATCAGCGTGGATAAACTCTTGCAAAAAAAAGTTAATTAAAAAACAGTATTATGCACAGAAAGACTACTCAACAAGCAAGTTAATGCTATTCAAAAAATGTCCAATCATTTGGGTGATTTAAGAAACTATTTATGTAAAAAAAATTTAATTATAACTACAGTTTGCAAAACATATGTACTCATTTTTACCTCCAGTAGGCTGCAGCAAGTATCCAAGGACTCGCCAAAATTATTTGGAATGCATCAAGACAGTCGATTGACATGGAAAGCATACGTAGAAAATCTTTGTATGAAATCGGCATCAAGTATCTACGCAACCAGAAGAATGAGTGACATCGTAAACTTCCAGGCAGCTATAACCACCTACTATCTATATATCTTCTACAGTCGAATGCTTATGGAATTGTAGTTTGGGGGCTCAACTCATGCATCCCAAGTATTTATTTTGCAAGAAAAAGCTATACGTGCGATAATGGGAGTACCACAGATGAGGTTTTGTCGATAGCTATTTAAGCAAGAAGGTATACTGACGATAACAGCAGTTTATATTCGTCAACATGCCGTACGAACATGGAAAACTAGGCACAATCTTCTATCTAGGAGTATTGTGCATAAATATGGGACGAGATCGCAACATCATCTAGTCGTCCCATCAAATAGACTTCACCTGACAGATCCAACATTGGTGGGGATAAAAATTCTGAATAATTTCCAGTACAATGGCAGCACCAGAAAATGCACAGTTTTACAAAGCTACTTGAGTTATAAAATCACGATTTTCCGTAATTGTGTTGATTAACCATCGGCAAAATATTAATCTACGGCTGTTATCATTTAGTTGTATAGTCTAAAAAATGTGCAATAAAAAGGGCGGAACTTGTGCTTTTTTTAAATTGTTGATGCTCTAGATTTAGATACGTTAACTTAATTTTCTATTTGCAGAGTTGAAATTTTTGGATTAAAGGACATTTAACTCTGTTAATTTTGTTAATCCAATTATGGTCGGCATTTTGATCACTTTTCATATTTTATTGTTATTTTACTTCATAGTAGTATTACGTTATTTATTTTTTTTACATATGTTTTAAAATTTAAGTTTTAAGATTGAAAAATGGCGCCTTCAGAAGGCAAGATCAAAAAGTGCGGAACATGTAACAAACAAAATAAACCTACTGATAAAATACTTGTGTGTGAGGGAAGATGCTCTAAGAAATTCCTCATAAGCTGCGTAAACATCGACAATAAGGCATTCGATCTATTTCTGAGTATTGGTTCCCAGATGCTCTGGATGTGTATGGATTGCAGAGAAAATATAATTTCAAACAACAAAGAGGTAAACGAAATCCCTAATATAACTAATAACAGTGGAATCCAAAGTCCAAAGGCATAGAAGGTTTTCACTTCCCACTTAAAGCATATAACAATCTAGACAAGAAAAAACTTGTTTTAGAACAAACAAGACAAACAGAAAACAACACGACTACCCAGTAAAAAAAAACAACTACATGTCCAAGAGCGGAACTGAAAACGAACTAAGGATCTTCTGCCATAATGTAAGATCCTTAAAACATAAAACAGAAGGAATAGAACTATTACCAAGCCCCAACATTCACCCCCATATAATAGCCTTAACTAAAACATGGCTAATAAGTAAAATAGAATACTTACACCTACTAGATCAATACAAATCAGAATTCCATTCAAGAATCTACAAAAAAGAAGCAGGCATGGCAATATATATCAGGGAAGATATTAAGTATATAGTTAAACAAAAGAGAACAGTTGACGATAATGAAATGCTTACAATAAAACTTACCGACCAGCAATCATATACACTCATGGACTCTAAAAATGTCACTGTTGCTAAGAGCCAGCGGTTTGCCATCCTTGTCTCGTCGAGAAAGGCAGAGACGAAGTTCCATTCGGACGAATTCGGCGTTCGGTCATCTCAGTGGCCGGCAATCTAAAATTTACCTGAATGGGCTTTGGGTCCCTATTATCTATGCATCCCATAAATATAAAAAAATCTACTCAGGTAGAGTTTTGACAAATCGTTTAACTATTTATATAGTTTTAAAAAGCGGTGTGCAAATTACGTTCGTTTCCTCATTGGACTGGTTAACGAGCGGATTATTATTACGTTTATGAATTTCTACGGCTTCTAGAAGATTAAGCTGCGTGCCTTCAATACAGTTATGTAATATTTTTAAGTTTTCGATTTGTGGAAATGCATATATACAATCTTAACTATGGTTATCGAATGCACTACAATTTTGATTTTGTCTAAAGGCGCGAAAGTGTTCGGCATATTGTTTTTTGAAACTACAGGAACATGCCAATTCAGAAACTCCAGAATAATTTATGCGATCAATTTGCTCTATTGCATTGCATAAAATATTTGCTAGTTTATTGCAGGGTTTAAACGAAATTTGTTATAACCAATAATCAAAACACCTGAATATTTTGACGTCAAAATAATTTAATTTCTAAAGATGGTGATGGATGTTGACACAATTTCTGCCTTTTATTGTAAACTCAGAACTGGAGTCATTTTCTATTGATAAATAAAATTTAAGTCAAGTATTTAGTTCTAAAATATATGGGTTGATTTAGATAAATGTAAAAGTGATTCGATTATCAATTACGTTAGATTAAACTGCCTTTAAATATGACAAAGCCCATCTGTATATCAGAAAAAAGCGAAAAGAAAATATTTTCGTCGTAGTTGGTTCTGGTGGTTCCTCTATATTACAAAATAATTTTACAAACTGCACTTTGGCCTCCCGTTTGCAGTGCTATTTGGTTGATTTCAATATTATTAACGGTATAGGTGCAATCGAGCTTTTCCATATTAATGACTAGCCCTGGATTTCCGACGCTTTGAGCGCCTGGTTAATTGTTTTTGACCCGCATTTATTTTTAGGTGTTATTTTTTTACGCATTAGAAGGTTAAACAATTTTTAAAAAACGGGGGTCTAATATACTTTTTGCACGATAGGTTGTTTTTATCAGTTTACCATGTCTATTTCCATGACAGTAAGTTGTTGTTACTGGTTGCTACGTCTAACAAAACGGTAAGTAATTTTTTATCATTGATGCATCATATTGCTTGTTTAAAACATCGTGTAGCGTGCATAAAACAGGCTTTCAAAAACGCGCGTTTCCTGTAAAGGTTTCCATGGATACAAATGGAATGTATTGCCCACATTGTTGACGCCTTATAGCATGTAGACATTTTCTGCATGTAAGCAAGAATCATTCTTTCATCTACAGTTTTCACCTCCTGTTCGTCCATCCATTTTACCAATTTATCGTATTCCTTCTTATATGCCAATTCCGATTTTTGGGGAATTAAACGCCTCTCTGCTTCGGAGCTTAATTGATCAATGTTTCGTTGCATTTTCAACCAAAATCAAAACTGACGCCAAATTGAAAGATTGTTACATACGATATTCAACACTTTGACAACCAAGGCTAGAACGATTGCATTGTATCAGCCGCCATGTTAGCTAGTTATTTATTCAGTATCTTAGCAACGATACTAAAACTGTACGGCAAAATCGACGGCACATCAGATAGAAATTATAATTACAAATGTTTAGGCCAATTTACGGCATCAATGATAAAAAATAGCGTAAAGTATGCGTGGATATCTGGCCTTTCAAGCACTCACTCTATTCAAAAAACCTCCCCGCCTCCCCGCGCAGCGGGGAGCGACGGGTCGGTTTTTTGAAAAACGTTCGTGCTTGAAAGGCCTTGATATCCACTTATACTTTAATATACTATACTTACCATTCAGTGAACGGCAAGTGAGAAAAATTGTACTCTTTAGCATTGAATACTGCGCCTATAAACTGCCTGGGGGGCTTCAGTTGTCCACTTCTCATCACAAAATACGCTAAAAAACCCTTTTCATTTAAAGCAATCTTCTTTGCTTCGCGCCATTCCTTAAAAACCTTGTATATCTAGATGAGTAACGCTTGATACCTCTACTTTGTGATACATTGTGAAATTGGTAAAAAAACAAACACAGGTTACTTTGTTAGTATCACTTAGATTTATTTAGTCTGTTCACATCGAGTAATTGCTTCGCTCTTCCTCCAAACAATTGTCTTCGAACGGTAACAAACTCTTACCGTTCTCCATACTTAATATACTATATAATTTCTAATAGGCTAGTTTTAATCAGATTAAATGAAATGTAAACGGCCTTAAGCGATGGGGGGGGGGGGGGGGGTCGTAAACCGATGGGGGGGGGGGGCGTAAAGCGACGGAGAATCTAGTAAATTAGCAAGTGTATTTTGACAATAGGGCGATATATGATGGTATTATTGAAAGCGCTGGACTGAAATTGCTGGAAGTGGGAATTAAAAATCGGTCTTCGGCTCGAAAATGCCTATTGACGCCGGCCCATGCTGCGAGGAAGCTTGCATGTTGTCAAGAAAATTTAAATAGAGACTGGAGCAAAGTCGTATTTACCGACGAAAAACCATTTTCGTCTTCTGATGATGCTCTTTGTAGTCAATGAATCAATGGAACAAGGTTTGAACCGCAGCATGTCCGGCCGAATAACAGGAGCGGGAGAGTTTCTGCTGGATATTGGGGGTGGATAATGGAAAGTGGTCCTGGAGAATTAGTTCAAGTTCAAGTGTCGCCTCCTAGATTTACTTCCAGGGAATATGTGGATATTCTTGAATACAGTCTAATTCCTTCCGACGGTGAGAACTCTATACCCGGAGGAGGAGCTGGACATAATTACGGTAGTGCAGGACAATAGTCCGATACACACGGCACGTGTTGTCCAAGAGTGGCTGGACGACAATGCCAATCATATAGAAATTATTTCATGGTCTGCGAAGAGTCCAGATCTCAATCCAATTGAGAATATTTGGGGTGCCATGGTTCGTGCCTGGAACCCAGATAATATTGAGATCCGGACTATTCAGAATCTGCAGCGCCACGTCAACGAAAAGTGGGAAATGTTAAGAGGCAAACATGTGTGCTGAAATTGTGTGGTGTCAATGCCGAACAGGCTACAAGAATGTATAAATAATAATGGTTTTTATACCAAATATTAGTTTTTATATATAATTTTTTAATAAAAGATTTATTTTTATCTTTATTATATCTTTATTTATTCCTAACTAGTACTAGTTCAGGCTGTTATGCCATCATCATAGACACAATTCTACAAAGATTAGAATAATGGTTAACACAAATATAAAATCTATTATTAATAATAGTGTATGTGTTGTGCTAATGTTAGTGTTAGTGTGTGAGTAGTCTTATAATGCATTGTTCATTGTTTGCATTTATTTAATTGCTGCAATTAGGTTTGCAGTTTGCGCATAAAGCCTAAAATTTGGGAATTTTAGTTTTATAAACACCGTTGTATTCAAAATATATAAAACTCCTATTTTTGCTAATTTGTTCTGGTAATATCTTCTATTATTAATTATGTTAATAACAACTACATGCTTTGAATTACTTAATAAATTCTTTCTACAATCACTATAAAGTATGCTCTTTTGCTCGACCTGACAACAAAAAGTTGATAATAAATAACTATGATGTATTAAGAGCGAAAAGTGATATATTATTGCTTGAAAGTGAGAGTTCGCATTAACTTGAAAGCAATAATGCCACTTTTTGCTCGTATTACATACAAAATATATTCTAAAATCACTTAAAAAATGATTGAGTTCTTTAAAAAGAACTTTGATTTATTAGTTGCTATTGACGACGCGCATGTTTAGTTTATGTTGTGCGGCGAACGAGAAAAGCGAGTCTTAGATAAACGTCAACTTTTCGTTGTCAGTATCGAACAAAAAAGCTTACTTTATTTAGTTATTGTAGAAAAAAGATATTAAGCATTTCAAAACATGCAACCAGATAATTTACTTCGACGATCGCCTATTGAGGAAGAAAAACATTTACTGAAAAGTTAATAATAAAATATTTTTTCATGTGTCCAACTTTCTGGCGGGCACTAATAAATCAATGATGTAGACGAAACATATTTTTCTTTTATGGCATGCATACATAATAGCGGACCCAGAGCCCCTCCAGGTAAATTTTAGGGAGTCGGTCACTCAGCGAGAACACTGAACCAAACACTGAACGCCGAATAACTCCGAATGCTAGACGAGACAAGGACGGCGAACCGCCGTGTCCCAGCGACCAGTGACATTCTTTGAGTCCATGACTGTACATACAAACCAATCGGTACAGAAAACATCCGATTCAATTTTCTCTTACAACAAACTGTATTCTTACCCTATCTAGAATACAGAATGATTAAAATATAACATATCTTATTGTTATCATGAAACATATCCTCAGGTACATGTTTTGACGTACGTAATTTGACTAAATATACAAAATCTACTCTCAAATAAAACCTATTTCCTAGTTTGCATAATAACAAGTTATCCCGCAAAAATAGCACATGGCACTTCAATTTTGAATTTTTGTATTTTTCAGAATTTAATATTAATTCTACCGTAAGCATTTAACATTTACAATATTTATAAGAATCCTACGAAAAACTAGACAATATAACGCATACACCTTAACATAACTTATTACATTTCGGACTTCAACACAATTTTTACTTTTGCACAACACCCATTATTCTACTAAAATATTAACCAGAAACATACATAGATCTGTAGCTTTTACCCTATTACCTTATGACTGTAAATTGAATTTTACAAATTTTCTATGACATGATTTTCAAAAAATATAACCATACTAATTGTTATTATCATTTTTCTCGGAATTTAAATGAAGATTTGGATGC
The DNA here is from genome assembly GCA_951805005.1 of Othius punctulatus. NCBI lineage: Eukaryota > Metazoa > Arthropoda > Insecta > Coleoptera > Staphylinidae > Othius > Othius punctulatus. Next base: position 60,503,053 of record OX638145.1, read on the forward strand.
TGATGACGACCCGCGGTCAAAACTCGTCCATGTAAACTAATGACTGACTTTATATTACCTAATAGTGCTGACCTCACCTGTTGAATTCACCTGTAATCAGAATGGATCTAAACACTATTAAATCATTTTAAAACTAAAATCGACGTGTCCGAGGATTTTTCTAAAATATTTTTAATTTTCGATATACTGATTTTATTCCATACCTTACGTAGATCCTGTATAGAATAAAGACACAAAATTATGAATCTGTGAAATTGTGTAACAAAATGAAGTTTCCAATAAATGTAGGTATTTTAGTTTTAACCATCGCCTGCATACATTTTGAAAATAGAGAGATATAACAATCTTTACGTTTATATTATGTATCAAACATGTAAACTGGACATGTAAAAACAGTCTCCAAGAATGACTATTTCTCTAAAATTAACTCACGTGGTATTTATAAGTTTATAACATTCAGTATTTAAGAACTATATTTCATTTGTGATGTTTGGAGTGAACATTATTCTTACCAGTTGCTAAATAAATCCCCAAAATACACCATTTATAAAAATAATTATGAAACTCACTCACTACTTCTCATTCGTGGTCACAAATCTTCAGGATTTATTCGTACCGCAACTGAACAAATATTATCCCTATAATGAACATTTCCGTGCTGAATTTATACATGATAATGCGGTGGCGCCAAATATCAAATCCGTGCGTAATTTAATTAAAAAGCAATTATCCTTTGCAGTCTATGGTTGTAAAACGGCCATTTTCCGGCACGTTTTAAGGACTCCGGACGCCAGTAAATCCTATTTGTGGCGGACCACATAAAATTACTCCAGCAAAACAAAATACTAATTCTATTTATCCATCAGAAGCAGCAATTTATATCTAAGCCGTGAATTACTACCCAAACCTTATAATTACGTTATTTACTAAACGACGCAAACACGTAAATCAGTAGCTGTTAAAAAATGAAATTAATTAAGTTACGACTGCAATACTTCACCAATATTTATGTCGGCCGGCTGCTAGGTGCAAAGATAATCATCTTGTTCCATTAGTGGAATACGAAAATCGCACATATATCTCTTATTACCGATTTTCACATAGAAACAACGTTGATTTATGCAAACAACCCAACCAAAACATTCCATGTGCAACATATTTTGAAGTGCCACTCATATGAAATGATACCGACGTGTGTAATTTAATTACAATTTGAGGAAATATAACTCACTGACGTATGTATAATTGGCGCAAAATCCGCAACTGGTCTGAAAATTCCACTCGTGTGTACCACGTGAATTCATTATTAGGGGCCTGCTTTAGTTCAATTAAAGTTATTACACCTAACATTCAATAATAAGTAATCTGCAAACCAAGGCCTCGAAATCGTGTTTTAATGTTTCGAGAGAAGAATTGTCCCCGAGGCTACTTTCGACCGAGGCATGACAATCTCGAGGATGTTATATGATTTCGCGAACAAAAATTGTTGATGTGTGTTTATTCAAATGTGATTGATACCGAAAATCACGTAAAAAGTAAATTTTTAAACATTTTGTGCTCTAAATGTTTTAGAGAACTATAACGTCATAGAATCATGTTATTAATAGCAATACTTATTTTATAAGTTTAAGGTTGTATCCATAAATTACCGGTTATATATTTAAGGTTGTTAATATTTTGTACTTACAGGTAGAATTATTATTTTTTAAATAAACGCACACTGATGTATGTACTACTGTTACTGTTGCACATTTACAGAATTTATTTAAATAATTATTTTATTAGATGGTTATATCGTACATTAAATGTTGTAAAATGTATGTGTGAAAAGTTTATTCATTCAACTCGATGCACTCATTAATACACTTCGATTTTTTACACTTGTATCTTAAATAACTATTTTATAATTTGCCGGCTGTTTTATGCACGTGGTTGCGTTTACTAATATTCAGAAAAGGCTCCCGATTTTTTATGTTTGCAAGTTGGTGCGCACTGATGGATTCCGCTTCATATGTCATATGATTTGACAAATGCAAGGAGGTTATGTATGTGACTGGCTAATAAATGAAATCGTGGCAGTGATGCAATGAAAGTATTAGTGATGGTTATGAGTTATGTGCAACGGAGAATCTTCTGGGACATGAGTCCCTTGTCGCCCTAATCGGTGTTAGGCTGACTCTATAACCAAAACTCGCGGTGGTCTCCCATCGCACCGAAAATGCTTGACCACGGCAGAGTTACATTTATCTATCCGCCGGGATAGTCACTAGAAGTGTATAAACTCATGAAATGTAAGCTATATGTAGAAATGTATATTTATTTAAGCATTAAGGAAGGTAAGTATTGTTTACCAGTCGAAATGGAGTTTGCGCCCGAACGACAACGAAGGCTAGCAATTAAGTCCGAGACTGGTCGAAACTTACCTCTCGAATTGCTTATAACTGTTTTTCCACTCCCGAAGTTGGTTTAATTGTTTGTATTTGATTAATTTATTTTCGCAAACTTGAACAAAATGTCAGTACGGCTTTGGTTGCTAAGACTATTTTTCAAACAAAGTGTGAATGTCAGAAATTGCATTCGTTCAGTTGTAAAATAAACTCCAATGAAAATAAACAAGAACTGGCAATTAAAGAGGCTGCAGAAACTGCATGTTCCTTCCTACTGCCGTAGAAGTCAAAGGGGCGTTATCAAAATGCGTAAAAGTGTTTTAAAGTGTGGTGTCATAGAACTAACGCTATTGAAATTATTTAACTTACTTCCCTGAGGGAGGTAAGTTTTTACTTACTTCCCGTTGTTCATAGTAACCAAAGCTTTATCGGTAAGTGGGGCTTACTTCCATCAAATCAATGTCACAACAGTGTACTTACCATTGAGTGAGTGGAAAAAAAATATTAATTTGAACCACAAATTAAACAAATGTGACATGCACATTAGGGTTGCCCGATTTTTTTTTGTTGGAATTTCAATTGTGGTTATTTTAGAAAAGTTGTGACTTATTATTGTTTAATCCCCCTCTAATAGTGGGCAAATTTCGGACCTAATCGGCAATATTTGTTTGTATAGTTTTGTTTTTACTTATTACGCATACGCACGCATACAATGAGCTTATCTTATTGAGTCAGTTAATTTCTATCAACCGTGCTGGTCGCTTGTTTTTTATTGTGCGATCTAACACAAGTGCATAAATCGACGAATTTTCGTGTTTTATTTACGTAGTTTAAGTAACAATGTCAAAACAAACTCATGCTAAAGTTAGTATGTATTTATTCGGAACTGAGAAATACATTTTAGCCGAAAATACGAAAATGTTGCCATCATATGAGGATGTGATAAGAGAGTTTTTTTAATGGTGGCATTATAAACAGTTTGTTATGGTTACCAAAACCGTGCATAAACGTGCGTTTATGGCACGTACGTGCTATAAACATTGCCATGGAAAAGTCAAATTTAACACTGACACTGACAACTGTCAAGCCCATCATTTATTAATTGTAATATGAAATTCACAATTTTGGTTGTTTGAAAATATGATTCCATGTTCTGCCGTAGCACTTGATACACACGGTTCTTCACTGCTACTTCCTGCAATGCCATTGACAATCCTTTTCGCAATTTGAATTTTACTATGTGTGGACTCTTCGACATAGCTGGCAGCAACACTCATAGATTTCCATCCTCCTGCGTCCATCACTGTTGTCAAATTTGCTCCAGTATTAGCAATTACTGTTGCCGAAGACCGTCGGAATGAATGACCAGTATACTTGCTAGGATCTTCCAATTTCAAATATTTTGCTATCAGTTTAGGGAAGTTACCGCAAGTGTTGATACCAACTGGTTCGTTGATACACTTTCCATTTCGATATGTTAGTAATAGCTTATTCAAGGATGTCTTCGGACGTATGGCCGTGTATTTTTTAATCAAGTCCACGTACGCAATGTCTCCTGCGAATTGAATTATTGCAAATTTCCTTGGTTTGTCGGTTTTTGTTTCTCTAATATGAACAACTAAATTTGGACCTTCCTCCACTACATCTGAAGTACATAAATTATAGAGTTCAGAACGCCTGCAAGCTCCAAATATTCCCAGAGTTGCAGCAAACTTGCGAAAAATAAAAGTGAACATCTTATGATAAAAATTTAGAGGCAATATACCTTCAATAACAGGAAATTTTCATCGTCAGCCTCGGTAAAAAAATTCCGCAAGTCATCTTCTGAAAACACATATGACTTTTTAGTCACTTCACCCTTCTTTTTCTGCTTTAAAAAAGCCTGTACTTTTGCAAATTTTGAAATGTCAATACCATGTTTGATTTTTACAACAGACATAATCTTTGAGTGTATACACCACAACGATGAAGATTTATAAATTTCTGACTGCAAAATAAAAACTAATAGAAATTGAACGAAAAGGTAAGAAAAAATAATACCAATTGCGACATATACGCCAAAATCGAAGTTTCGTCGATATTGGTGACATCATGAGCAACCATCCAACTGTTGAACTTGTTATACTCCTTCAAATAACTTTCACTCGATTTCTTAGGTAATAAGGAAGATTCTGCCGCAGCAGCAATCTCAAAAATACTCGCTTCCATTTCTGACATTAGGATATTTTGTAAACATCAATTGTATTTTCCATGGCTACTAAACAATTTGTCATATTATTTAAAATGACGAATCAGAATTTAATGTTATTTCTTCTAGTTATTTCCAAATTTATAATGCCACCATTAAAAAAAATAGCGTATAATACTCGTGCATATAGGTTTATTGCACTCGTATTATAATATACTATTCAAAGTGTTCGATTAGAATTAAAAGGAGAAGGAAGCAAACAGCCAGAAACAAGAGCAGCTCCAAAAATTGTTGCACAAAAAATAGTGGCCTACTGCAGGCCACAAAATAATTGCTCAAATGATTGTGCAATATAATCAAAAATATCAAACAGTTATTAAGCCCGTAAAAAGAAGAAAATCAGCGTTTTTAGAAAACAAGCTTGAAACCTTTAAAAAAGGTGCTAAACGTTTGTTTGACATTTGTTCCTGCAAATGTTTAGATATAACATCATGCAACTGCGAGAAGGAAAAAAAAGATACCTATAATAGAATGGAGTTTTATAATAGATCAAAGACGAGAAAGAAAAATGGTTATTGGTAATGTAGATAAAGAGGTCACAGCTACTTGAAAAAAAAAGAGCCTACACAAAATTGCAAGACTCGCAGAATACCTCAGGATTAAATTCAGGTTCTCAAGAGCCTATAGCCGGCCCCAGTGGAACCTCTTGTGATAAAGCCGACATATACAATAGAGATAGTAATACTTCAGTGAGTCCAATTTTAAATTATCCAGATTTTTTGTGGACTTACCCTCTTGAAAAGTGACAAAAGAAAGAAAAATAAAATTCTGTCAAAAAACTTTTGCTCACACAAACTGCAAAAGCAGCGGATTTGACAGGTGTTTCTAGTCGAAATGTAGCAAAAATTGCCAATGCGGTTTTAGAAGACGCAAGTATAATTTCAAAGGATGATGCAGCATTGGTCGTCGATAAAAATCAAACTCTGAGGGGGGTAGATAAAAATAGACGTAAATTGCAGGATGCACATAAAGTTACGCTTAAAGGTCTCAATTTTGATGAAAGAAAGAACCATAGTATGATTGAGGAAAACAATCGCCGAATAATTAAAACTGAAGAACATGTAGCTTTAGTCGAAGAACCGGGAAGTATTTTTTTATGGCATCTATCTCTTACACGTTCACGAGTGACATATATTGTTAGAGGAATTATAAGTTACATAGAATCGCATAGTGATGTGGACTTATCGCAACTAATGGTCATATGATGCGATGGAACAAATGTTAACACAGATTGGATAGGTGGGGTAATTCAATTGCTAGAAACTAGTTTTAATAAACCACTACAGTGAAGCGTGTGTTTGTTACCTGCTAAGGAATTACCTTTAAGGCATTTATTACGAAAACTAGATGGCTACACGAAAGGTCTTTATACTTATTCAGGACCAATTGGATTTCTACTTCCTGATTGGGACAAAATAATATCCGTTAAATTTAAACCAATCAAAACCGATTTTCCCCTAGTAAATGCAAATGACCTAAGCACAGATCAACAATATTTGTTTGATATTTGTCAAGCAATCGGGGATGGAACGTGCCCCAACAGTTTAGCGAGAAAGAGTTCAAGAAAAATGGCATATTCAAGGTGGTAAACGACCGCAAACCGGATCCTTAGGTTATATGTATCAACGAAACATACTTCCGAGAACTTACAGCTACTGTCTGAATTTGTAATCAAAGTTTATGCTCGGATGTGGTTTGAGATCAATACACAACCACGACTTAAATGTGGTGCTAGATTGGTATGGAAAACAATTCAGGTTTCAAGAGATTTCCCGAGTCATGTGAAGATCATTATTGATAAGGTAATATAAGACAATGCGTATTTTGCACACCCCGACAACCTCTTAATGGCATTGTTGACATATGAACGACACCACATTAGGGATCTAGCTGTAAAAAAATCCCATAAGCCAGAAAAACTGATATAACAATAGTTATTTGTATATCAAGGCCGAGAAATCTCATTTTGGGGACCGAGAGAAAGTTTGTCGCCGAGGCCGCTTGCGGCCGAGGCAATACAATCTCGAGGTCGCTAAAAGATTTCGCGGCCGAGGTGTACACAACATTTTTCGTGCAATTGATGCACGCTGCAATGAGTCTCCTAGGTTGTCAACACGCGACTGTCAATTTTGACAAAATAAAAAACGTCAAAAAAATTAATCGATAATTCAGTTAAACGAAGTAGAAATTAATACTAGTGATAGTGATGATTTAGAGTGTACACCTCCGGAGTTGAGAAAAATTGCCAACGCTGCCACAGATCATTTAATTCCAGAGAAAAGTAGACGGCTATACGAGAATGCATACGTTAAATTTAAAACTTGGTGTGAAGAACAAAAAGCTGCGAACATATCGGAAAATGTTATTATGGCATATTTAGAAGCAAAATCTACAGTTTTGAAATCTTCAACTTTATGGAGTACATACTCCATAAAAGTATCATACATGTTAAAATGTATGATACATATCAGGGAGGGGATTGATATTTCAAGATTTCCTAAATTAGTGCCATTATTAAAGAAAAAGGCAGTAGGGTATCGAGCTAAAAAGTCAAAAATACTAACTGCGCAGCAAATCGATACATTTATAACAGAAGCCAGTAATGAAACTTATTTAATGTGGAAGGTATAAGGTATATGTTTTACTTACATTAATATGTCAAGAAATGGTTTTGTAGGTTGTTTTAATTATGGGCATCTCTGGGGCGTTAAGGCGTGATGAAATTTATAAATTGTCTGTTGACGATGTGTAAGATTTGGGCACTGCTTTAATTGTCCGCATTCCCGAAAGCAAGACAGATAAACCGCGCACATTTACGGTATCAAGGTTGGTGTTTATTGAAATTTACCGTATGTATACAACCCTTCGTCCAAAAATTACTGATAGCCGTCGCTTATTTCTGCGATATCAAAAGGGGAAATGTTGCAATCAAGTTGTAGGCGTTCACATTATAGGAAAAATTCCGTCCTTAATTGCGAAGTACTTACGACTACCAAACAGCAACAACTATACAGGACACTGTTATAGGAGAAGTTCAGCCACTTTAGTTGCCAACACAGGTGCAGACATGACTGTTTTAAAAAGGCACGGAGGATGGCGATCTGGTACGGTAGCCGAGGGTTACGTTGAAGACAGTATAGAAAATATACAAAAGGTTTCTGATAATATGTTTCCTCAGCCTAGCAGATCATTTTCAAATAATGTTGACAGAAGTTCTATATTAAATCTAAATAATACCGATGTGACTTCCACTTTAGGATTATATATTAACATACATAACAATTCTAATTGCAACATTACATTTCATATTAATCCAAAATAAAATTGTTAAAATCTGAGACATGATAGTTATTTGACTGATGTTTCTCTTGATGTTTAATGACAACAATAATTTTAGATTGCTTGGCAACCTTTTGTGGCCATAGCTGAGAAATTGCACTTCTCGGTCTGTTGTGTCGCTGAGAAGTTACCATTTCTCGTCCAATTGCACGAAAAACGCATTTTTAAAATACCTAAAATAAATTTTAACCAAGAGGGCTATATTGACCTAATAGACTGGTTTAACTGCACGGTCACAGAACCTCCCCTTACAAAACATATGTCCCAAGAAGAGCTGTTAAATATAGTAAACCAAAATGTAAAATTTAACAATTTTCCTTGTCACACCCAGGCAGTAGAAAGGTGTGTCAAGCTAATCACAGATGCGTCCTTAAACGTATGCCGTGAAAAATGTAGGGATGGCTATATACGCGCTAAGATTAATGCAAGAAAGTACTTACCAAAATTTGAGCACAAAAAGCAGTTCTTCGCATCAAGAAAGCAGTGAAATGAATTAGTTTGTATTAAAAGTTATTTAACTATGTATTAATATAAATAAAAATAAATGAAGAAAATTGATTTTTTGGAGCCTCGGGGGCCCGGGTAATTTTTTTTAATGGGTTCCACATTTGGTGTGCGAGTCAATTAGTTTAGTATACAACTTTTCCGCACTAGCCCTACCTCGATTTTAAAATATTTTTTTTTCAGTCGTTTTCGGCCCGCCATAAAGCCCATGACATGTGTTACCAACTGAAATTAAAGAATTAACAAAACTACAAATTATTTACAGAAAATACACATTTATATTTATTTCATATAAAAAAGGGCGCACATTATGAAAAATAGTATAAAAAAACTCTTTAATACGTCAATTATAGGATTCATCCGTTAAAATACTTACCACTTCACGGTTAATTTTTAAAATAGGTCTCATGCTATAAACTCTGACTTATTTAACTCGTTTTTCAATATACAATTTTCGCTATTTTGACAGGCGTTGCAGTATCATAATATCACAAATGTCCATGCAAAATTTTATGTTTCAAAGTACCATCTTTGGATACCTTCGTACTGACCCCGCGGGAAAGATCATTCTAGCCTCGTGCTTATAACTACCCTCGGCATTCGCGACTCGGCCATCTAAAGAATAACTTGGCTGTAATGATCCGTTTGCCCGCTCGGTGTGTAATGTACTATTGTATACCAAGGCCGCGAAATCGGTATTTAACTTAGCGAGGACAATCTCGAGAATATTAACACGTTGGCTACCAAGGGGTGAAAACAAATTTTTTCAGGTGGACCGTTACCACTTCTTGAAGAATCTGTGTGCCAAATTTTAATTAGAAAACGATGATCAGGTTTTGTTTGCAAAACTGAATAATTTTGCGCCATTTTTAACAATGGCTCCTATATTAGTCGGTGGTCTATGGGAATATATTCAAATAGACCTCACATTGTTTATTCCAGAGAATTAAGGATTTAATTGCCTACTAGCTCAAATCAGTGCTTCACACTTTTTGCAAACATTTCGTAGTATAACCCTACTAAAAATTAAGGCCGATGAAAAGTACTAAAAAAATCTCTACAATAGAATAAACAAAACAAAAATATATCGAGCCATTTAACAAAAACGTCAGTAACGTCACAATAAAAATAAAAATAAATGAAGGTATTTAACCTTCCAGAAGTCGTGCTCGGTCTCTGAGACCGGGCCAATACAAAACTTCTTAAACTCGTAGTACCTTCCCAGAATAAACCCATAAATCTGTACTGTGACCGTGAATGACTCAGTGCGCGTAGTTAATAAATAAACAATAATCCCGGTCTGTGAGACCGGTGCGACTAACGGCGCAATTTTAATTTTTATATAAAATCTTCTCAAATTAAAGTAATTTGTATATTATTACTATAAAGTATGTTCATATATTATATGTTTATTATTTATATAACAGTGCGAACAATGTGGTCATATGAAAGAAAACAGGAGTGTCCGCAAAAGTTGGTAAAAGAAAATGTAAATAATGATGAAGAAAGATATTTGCATCTTAGAAGACGATAAGAATCCTTTAGTAGGGCAACAGGAGGCAGTAAATGCCTAACCAGGCAATCAGCAACCAGCAATACAACACAAGCTGCCAACACAAAGGAAGACGCAACAAGTGAATACGAGAACTGGACAACTGTCAAAGATAAAATAATGAAAACACCAAACACTGAAAATAGAAAACAAACAAACTTCAAGAGACCAAAAATGGCAGGAGAAGCCGAGACCACCACCAACTGTAACTTTAGAGGCAGAGACGATAGCAACAAACAAATCTGGCTATGCCTCACCCGCGTAAACAAAAACACAACAGACACGGACATAAACGAATATATTCTAAACAAAACCAAATTACCTAGCAGCAAAATATCAGTAACATCACTCAACAGCATACAACACTAAATACTTCCAAAGTGGAGTACCACTTACACACAAAGAGGAAATATACAATAGCAACTTCTGGCTATGGGGAACTCATTACGAAAGATTTAACTTCATAAGAACTTTTTTAGATACCAAACCACCAAATTCACCAGCAACAACAGAAGATATCACAAGAATAGAAAGAACAACAACATAGGAGCGAACAACGACAAGAAAGTACAAAATCAACGTACCCAAAATAATAATAAAAAAATAAACTCACAAGACAACACATTCAACATCTATACACAAAACAGTAGGTCACTAAACAACAAACTAGAAGAACTAGATTTGATACCAGAACAAATTAATAACCCAAACGTAATAATAATAATAGAAACATGGCTAAAACCAAATACTGAAAGCTTATACTATATAAGAAACTATAATGTAGATTTCCATTCAAGAAGTGAAAAAAGAGGAGGAGGCATAGCAGTATATGTAAGAGCTGATATCCAATATAAAACACAGCAAATAAAAACAATAAAAGACGTAGAATTCATAACAATCAAGATATTCAAAGAACAACTAAATATATAAGCAATATACAAACCCCCACACGTAACATACGACACACTAGAAAGAACAATGATAAATAATATCATCAACACCAAAAAACAACACATAATTATCGGAGACACAAACATTAACTTAGCAGTGAAAAATTAAATCACACGAAACTACAGAACAACACTAAAAGTAGCGTTGTGCCGAGTCGAATAATCCTATGACTCGAGAAATTACGACTCGTAAATATTCCAACTCAAATGATTATTCGAGTTGGCCAACCCGAGTCAGCACCTGTGTTTGTTTACTTAATTTCCAAGTCGCGTGCCGTAGCTATTCATTCGTTCAGGGGATTTGTGCCGTTGCAGTCGTGTGCTCCTGACGTGCCGATGTGTCCGGGCCAACAATTGTTACTGACAATGCCACCAATATTAAAAAAGCAGTAGCTGAATATTTACGCTAACAAAATAACTATTGCGTAGCGCATACTTTGAATTTGGCAGTCCAAGACTGCATAAAACGTAACTCAGAATTTTCTGAATGCTTAAAAAATGCAAACGTATAGTTATGCATTTTAAAATTAGTAACGTAGCCAATTATAAATTAAATGAAATGCAACAACAAATGGGTGTTCCACAGTTAAAATTGAAGCAAGGTGTTCCAACAAGATGGAACTCTGCATTAATCATGATTCAAAGATTAATGGATACTCGATCACCATTATCGGCTTCATGGGGTTTATTAGAATCGCCACCACAAAACTTGAATGCAAATGAGTGGACAATTATAACAGATTGCATTAGTCTTTTAAAACCTTTGGAAAAAATGACGAACGAACTATCATGAGAAATGTATACTATGTCCCGTGTCATTCCATTCGTTAGAGGTTTAAAAAGTGCAATACGAAATAAAATATTAGTAACATAAACAAGCAATAGTCTACAATCAAAATTGTTAGATGTACTTGACAGGCGGTTAGGACATTTGGAAACGAATAGTATTGTAGCAAAATCTTGTTTCCTTTATCGGTGATTCAAAAACATGGGATTTAGCATTGAAGGTAACGCAGAAAGTGCCATGCAGTCGATTATAGATGAGTTAATTCTAACGACTGAAACTGTACCAATTGGTGAGATCAAAAATCTGGCTCCTGCTTCCCCGAATTCTGAAAATGTTGAATCCGATGATGAATGATGGGAAAACTTCAATATGGCAATGTGTGAGAATGTTTCTTCAACTGCTCAAGTTTCGGAATCTGTGGTAGCCGTGAAACAATGCTTACACCTTCCGCTACTGGACAGAAAATATAATCCGTTAGATTTTTGGAAACTGCATCAAAATTTCTTTCCAGATTTATATAAAATGGCCATCAAATACTTATGCATTCCTGCTTCTTCAGTTCCGTCTGAGAGAATTTTCTCAAAAGCTGGACAATGAACAAATCAAGACAGAAATAGACTTCACCCGAAGAAACTTGATAAAATATTGTTCCTTAATAGTCGATTGCGTGATTCTAATTCAGTCACTTCCTAAATAGTAGTAGCGAAAAGTAAAAATTATTATTTATTGTTATTTTTTTTTTATTTTTTTATTTTTTTTTTCGGGAGGGGGGAAAATCTGCTACCAGACACCACGTCGCCAGCTTGACGTGGTAGTGTAGGGATGGCACGGTGATCTGCCGACCTACTAAAACCCCCCTCAGGGCATTAATGTTCTGCTCACCCCGGGATCGCCTCTCGGCATGGCTTCAGGGGAAGAAACACTCCAGCTCACTTAGCGCCCTCTCTACTTCATCCTTTTCGCGGAGGACTGTCTCAGCGAACCGCGCCGTCGCGTCCCATCCTGCGCCCGACTTCATCATGGCCGCGACCAGTGTGTCAGGGTCCACGGCCTGCTCCAGAGCTGCCTCCAGGACTAGCCTTTCGACCCGCCAGCGGGGGCAGGCGATCAGGGTGTGGAGGGCATCGTCCAGCACAGCAGGGCAGAAGCGGCAGGCGCCGTCTGCTGCCTTCCCTATGCGCTGCAGGTATGACTGGAAGCAGCCGTGCCCAGTGAGGAGCTGCGTGAGCCAGTGCCCACACTCCCCTCGCGTTCCGAGCACCCAAGGGGAAATCTCCGGGATCAGTCGCCTGGTCCATGCCCCCTTGGTTGCGTTCCGCCACCTGTCCTGCCACTGCGCTAGCGTGGTTTCCCTGGCCCTCAGCTTGACAGTGGCCCTCGGCTCATCCCCCGTCCTGGCATCGTACATGCAGCTTCTCTCGGCGACTAGGAGGTCCGCCGGAACCTGGCAAGCCAGAACCTCGAGGGCGGCCTCGAGTCCTCCGACCCAGGCTGGCACGGCGTAAAGGAGCTTGGATGCTGCAACCGACGCCAGCAGACGGCGGCTCGCACCACTGGGGCCCCTTACGTTCGGCATGAGCCTAGCCACTGCTGCTCCAACTGCACGGGCTCCCTCCGCCGCCTTCGCGATGTGGCAACTGCTGTACTTGCTGGCCTCCAGGGTGACCCCAAGGTAGCACACCTCGCGTCCAATGGGCACCTCCTCGCCCAGGATCTGCAGGGTCTATAACCTTTCCCGGCCTCTCCTCCTGGTGGACAGCCAAGCCGCCGCAGTTTTATGTACGGCAAGGCTAAGCCCTTCCGCCTCCAGCCACCCACTAACTCCCTCCACCGCCGCGGAAACATTCCCTTTGAGGGTTTGGAGGTCCGCATGGACTGCGACTAGGGCCAGGTCGTCCGCGAACCCGACCACCGTGACTCCTTCCGGGAGTGGGAGTTTTAGGACCCCATCGTATGCGATGTTCCACAGCAGGGGCCCTAACACTGAGCCCTGCGGTATCCCCCCTGTGAGCTCTTGCTCCTCCCTCGCTTCAGCCTCTCCGTAGGCCAGCCTTCGGCTACTGAGGTAGCTGCTCACGATAGCCTGAAGGTATGCCGGCACGGACCTAGCCTGCAGGCTCGCCAGGATAGTTTCCCACGGCAAGGCATTGAAGGCGTTGCGCACATCGAGGGTAATGAGCACGCAATGCCTTCTCTTGCGCAGGGGGCCCGAGTTAGCCACCGCGGCCCTCTGCCTGACTGCCATGATGGCATCCACCGTGGACCGTCCCCTCCGGAAGCCGTACTGGCAATCGGACAACCCTCCGCTGGCATGGATCGCCTCATCCAGCCTATCGGCGATCACCCGCTCGAGGACCTTTCCAGTGCCGTCCAGCATGCACAGCGGTCGGAAGGACGCCGGGCTGTCAGCCAGCACGCCAGGCTCCTTGGCAACTTGGCAACTAGAACCAGGTTTGCCACCTTCCACCTGGTCGGGAATATCCCCTCCGCCAGGCACCGGTTTGCTAGCGCCAACAGCCCTTCGGGGGATGTGCCGGCTATACACCTGGTAATCTCGTTTGGCAGCCCATCGGGTCCCGCCGACTTCCTGAGAGCGAGCCTGCCTACAGCCCGCAGGAGCTCGTCGTGGTCGATCGCCGGGATGTCCTCTGCTCTGAAGGCGACTGGCTGCCTCACGGTCCTGGTTCTGGCAGGGAAGAGTACCCTCACCACCTCCGCGATGCCACCCGGGATTGTGGCCTCTGGGCCTAGGGGCCTGGCCCCCAGCCTCCGCCTGACGATGCGATACGGACGCCCCCACGGGTCCGAGTCCACGTCCTCAATGAGGCTCCTCCACTGCCTCTCCTTGCTCCGCTCTATCTCGCGCTTCAGTTCCTTGCGGCTGTTGCTGGCCTCAGCCGCAAGCGCTGCCACTTCGCCCTGGCTCGCTCCTCTGCCCCGGCATCTGGAGGCGCGACGACGAAGTGCCACGCAGGAGGCCCTCGCAGCTGCCACCTCCGCGCACCACCAAAACACACGCCGGTGTGGCGGGCAGTCCCTGCGTCGGGGGACTGCCAGGTTGCAGGCTCTTTCTACCGCCTCCATATATTTGCTGCACGCCGCGTCGGCGTCCGTCCCCGGACTTGGGTCCCGAGAGAGCGCCTGGGCCAGGCCCTCAGCCAGCCTCTCTCCATCTAGCCTGCTGACGACCCAGCCTAGTCTCCTAGTCACTGGCGCGGCCTGTGCCGGTCGTCGCAGGACGAACTCGATGAGGCGGTGATCGCTGAGGTCCTCAACCTCCTCCAGGACTACCCATCCTTGAATAAGCCCCCTCAGATGCTCACCTACCAGCGTGATATCGAGCACCGAGGAGCTATCACCCCGTTGGAACGTAGGGACGTTGCCCACGTTGGCCGGGCGTAGGTCTGCCGATGCCATTAGGTCCAGAACTGCTGCGCCTCGCCAGTCCGTGCGTACAGAGCCCCAGGTGACCGCCTTGGCGTTCAAGTCACCGCCCACAACCACCTTATCCCCGTGCGTCCGCAGGCTGTCCTCCAGTGTTCTCAGCCACTCTTCAAACTCACCCCGCGATTGGTTCGGTGAGGCGTAGCAGCAATAGAGCACCGTCTCGGCCAGCTTTACCCATACTATGCCACTGCCAGGGGTTGCCTAACCTAACCTAACCTAGCCTAACCTAATATCATCAATACAATAAAAAATTAGATACAACAAATACGTTTCAGCCATATTCATTGACATGAAAAAAGCCTTCGATACCATCGACAGGAAAATAATGATAACAAAACTGAAACAAATTAAAACACACAATATAACAACATCTCTAATCGAAACATATTTCGAAAACCGACCCCAAGTAATAGAAATAAATAATGTGGTAGCCCATCCCATTACAGCAAATATGGACTTGCAGACGGAGGTAACATCCCAACCACCCAATATATAATACACACAAACGACATTAACAAAGCAAAACTAACTGGGAAAGTAATAATGTATGCAGATGACATATGCATTGTTCACGCACACAACACCGAAAGTGAACTACAAAAAACAATCAAAGACGACCTAACAAAAATAGACACATGGTGCTCCGAAAACTCACTCACAATTAATGAAAATAAAACCGAATTCATGATTTTTGGGCACAAAACACAAGTACACAGCATAAAAGCTACCTTAAAGGAGACAGAGATAAAAGAAACTAGAAAAGTAAAATACCTAGCACTAACCATAACAAACAAACTAAAATGGGACGATCATATAAACAAACTACTAAAGAAAAATGCACCAGCTGTCCACATGATCAACAAAATAAAAAAAATCCTACCAAAACATTTACGGAAAACCATATATTACTCCATCTTCAATTCAAATAACATCTATCTAATAAGCATATGGAGCAACACCACACAAAGGAATCTAAAAAAACTACAAACACAACAAAATCAAGCACTAAATATACTATACAAACTGCCTAGACTTACCCCAACTACTGACCTACTACAAATCACAAAAGAAAAAAGCTTACCACAATTCATAAAAATAAATAACTTAATAC
Source organism: Othius punctulatus (assembly GCA_951805005.1). Classification (NCBI taxonomy): domain Eukaryota; kingdom Metazoa; phylum Arthropoda; class Insecta; order Coleoptera; family Staphylinidae; genus Othius; species Othius punctulatus. The sequence continues at coordinate 60,519,378 of OX638145.1, forward strand.
TGCTACACAAAATTAAAAACAAACTTATAAAAACAAATATACAACTAATTACTGGAAACAACATACACACACACACACACACACACACACACACACACACACAACACAAGGTCACACAATAAAGTAAGAACATGCAAACAAACAAGGAAAAAACACCAGATGGACCTAACAAACGAAACAATTAACGAATAGAACAAGCTCCCACATAATACGAGAAGCGCAGACCTGAAGAACTTCACCAAGATAATCAAAAACACGACGTGCCGGCAAAACATTAGGATGAGAAACACATCACCTCGCTACGAAGAGACCGCCCCGATATATCTAGATTGACGATTGTAACAATATGTACTTACAATAAAATAAACAATTGAAAAAAAGGATGCAGTAATCATGATAGATGTGCATATCGGAATTGGAAAAAAAATCGGAAAACATGATTTTCGTCAAATTTTCAAGACTTAACAGCTGCCTGCCAAGTATGCCAACAAAGTGCTTTATCAGCAAACAATTGAGTTCATGTTATGTTTGTTTATTCAATAGGTTTAAATTATAATAAAAAAACATTTATTGTAATTTTTTTATTTCACTGCTTTTTTATTTGCAAATTTTTATATTTTGTTGAAATAAATTTGTATTTTTTTTAATGTTACACTTGAATAATAGTTTTGTTTCGTTTTTCATTTACCAGTTGGTAGTTTATTTATTAACCCTTCCTGTGTTAATTATTATTTTTTTTGCTAATCTTGCTAAAAAAATACCGGCGCGACTACCCATGTTACATATTTTAGCGCGACCACTGGAAGGTTGAAAAAGTGTTATGTTCACCAACTTGTAGCTAAGGCTGTCCCATTTAATAATATATATGGTTTGTTAATGATTAAATAACAAATTAAGTCGCTGTAATCTTGGGCGCATTTTAGAGAACAGGCTGTATATTTGCGGAAGTGCAGTCTTCCACAAAATAATAATACCGCTTCATCAAGGGAGATGTTTTTTCCTGAATAATAAACACGTCTGATATTAACCAGAATATGATCTAGCACATTGTTTACTTTGTGTAAACTGCTATCTGTGTTATAATTTCCACCAAAAGAACACATACAGCGAAGAATTGTTTCAAACCATGTACGTACCTTTTTGTTGAGAACAATGGATGCTTATAAATATCACGTTTTGACCAATAATGTCTATGCTAAGCAATTGAATATTGCCCAGAGCAATACATAAACCAAAAAGTTTTTTCAACTCATCTCTAGTTGTATTTTTCCATTTTTTCGCGATTTTATCCATCAGATTGTTATCAAATAAAATACATTTAAGCACGAACTGCTTGGGTCAACATTTATCTTCAATCGATTTTGTTCACTAAAATTATATATACCAGCATATTTATCTGAGCTAACCCGTCTATCTTCATCTCCCCATAACTCATCATCTACTTCCATATTTTTAACCGACGAATTACTGTTTACACCAGCATTTCCATCAGAGTTGCTATCTGATTCATCATATGAGTCATCCCCAACAACATTATATTCATCACATGAGTTATTTCCGTCAAAAGAATTATCATCTTCATCCTCATCATAAGTTTGCCCCTCCTGCACTTTCTTTGCTTCCTTTTCCAGTTCTTGCAAAGTTAAGGGTCTTTCATTGGAACGATTCATATTTATTAAACTGTTTTTTTTTTATAATTATAGAATTATAATCCAACTTATTACTTTTTCAAGTACATACATTTCTTAAAAATAGCCCACGCAGAAACGATCACTTACATGATTTTTCGGAAGACGCCAAGCACAATAAATTACAGTAAATCAATGACCATAACCTAAAACATATAGACTGTAGGCAGAGACTGCGCGACTCTAATATGTCTCACGCATTCACACAGGCTACAGTTGAAGCACAAGTAGATTCCTTTAGACCTCGCTTAGATCTACACACTAGAACCATTTATTATAATACAAATACAAATATAATCAATGCTAGAACGTTCCTATGCTGTGGCTCATATATGAGACGCCGGCCGATCTCTACGAAAAATCGTGTGGCACACATATGAGCCGCCCGGTAACTAACATATGTAATTATAAAAATCTTATTGATTTTTAAATTGAAATAAATAGTGTTCATAGATTATTTTATTGTGCACAAAAATAAAATTTGGCATCACTCTTTAAATGAGATAAATTTGCTTTAAATTTTTATGAGGCAGGTTACGGGTTGTTATAGAATGTTCGTTAAAATGGCGAATGCCATGATACATAGTGCCCGTACGGGTTCAAGAGAGCTTCCATGTAGTTGGAATCTAATTTTCTTTGTTTCTTGTATGATGGTCACTTTAATGCGTCTCATTTGCAGCCAAATTGGTAGGATTGCATGTGTATCTTTCTTATTCTTAAAGCTAGAGAACTGGTTACAAAGGCAATATTGTGCAGTTTTGTATGCTGGTTCAGATTGTGTTAACAAAAATTCAAAAGTCCGGGCAGTTTACTAATTATTCTAAAAATCATCCGATATTGTCATAATTATTAAAGATGCGGAAAAAAGTTTCGAATGTAAGTTACTTTGTTCAATTGTGCAAATTTAAAAATCGAGTCAAAATGAAAGTTAAGCTGACGGTTTCAGAGATTTAAATAGCAACTTTCATGCTTTAAATAACTGCGATATTTGATTTTTATACGTCGAAATAGACTTTTTATTTCTCTTTTCAATGATGTATAAAGAACCTATGTTAAAATGAAAAATGTGGAAAATATTAATTGTTCCAATTTTTATTTTTATTTTTAAAAATATTTTTAAAACCAATGTAAAAAAATAGGAAAAAGATTATACATCTAAGTATTCAAATTACAATAAATTATAAATATTGCTCAAAATGTTGACCGGTATTCGCCAAACACAATTGACTGAGTTTTACAACATTGCCAGTTACCTATCTCCATGTGTTGCGATTAACTTTTTCTTGCTTCTGTCATTACTTCACGAAGTTCATCTACATTATTGTAACTCAAGTTACTTTCATAAACTTTGATTTTTAAAGTGCCCCATAAATAAACAAGTCAAGAAGCGTCAAGTAGGCTGATCTGGCTTACCACTGAACAGATGTGTTATGGAATAACAAAGTTTATGGAAGTAACTTCATTTATAATAATGTAGATAAACATCATGAAGCAATGATAAAGGTAATAAATTGCCTTAATCGCAACGCATTATGAAAAGTAACTGTCAATGTTGCAAAACGCTGTCATTTTGAGCATTTCTTAGAATTGATTGTTATTTTACTACTCAGCTGTATAACGTTTTTTTAAATTTATTTACATTTCTTTTAAAAATAATTTACACAATTAAAATTTACACATTTAATATTTTCTGTATTTTTCATTTTGGCATAGGTTGTTATACGTATATCGTTAAAAGAAGAAAATAAAGTCAATCCAGGCGTGCAAAAATTATATATGGTAGCAACTTAAAATAAGAAAGTTGCCATTAATGTCTAGGAAACCGCCATCTTGAATTTTATTTTGACTTAATTCTTAAGTTAGTGCAATAGATCCAAGTAAGTTTCATTTAACTCTTTTCTGTATGTTTAATAATTATGTAAATATCGGATTGTGTAGAAAATTCCGATTTTTATTGTTTTTAGAATAATTTATAAACGGCACGAACTTTTGAAAATTTTACAAGATAATCTGAACCAGCACACACAACTGCATAAGATTGCCAATTTTAGCAGATCTCTAGCTTCAATAATACGAAATATACCTACGCAATCCTACTCAATTTAGGATACCCTGTATAGCGGAGGTAAGGTGAACATTTTAAGACCTATGAAATGAGTTAGGCAATCGTCGCGGTAGCATCAGCTAAGATTGCTCTGCAATGCAGAGAAATAGCTCGTTTTTGTGCTATGTAATGGCCATATACAAAAATGCCATAGACGAGAGTGGACTGGCCTATAGCATAAGTATGCTGCTTTGAGAATTTCTGTGGAATCATTTGTTCGAAGATTGCGTCCTACATAGATATTAGTAGTTAACTTGGCAGATAGTGCTTTGTTATGGGTGTGCTAACGCAGATTTTCAATCCTAGGAATGTAAAGGTTTCCGCGGAACGAAAGGTTGTTTCGTCGTAAGGTAATAGGGTGCGAAAATACGGTCAACTGACTTGGCTGAATTTAGGCCTAGTTGTACGATCGTGGATCATCCTTTGATCGTGGTTTAGCTTATAAAACCCAGTTGTACGATCGTGGATCATCCTTGACCATGGCTCAATTGCCTAGGATGCCATTGTATTAATAATTATATCCTAGGTAACTGAACCATATTCAAGGTGATTCACGATCGTTGAACTGGGCCTTATGCCCAGTTGTATGAACGTAGATCAGTTTGACTATGATTTAGTTACCTAGGATATAATTATTAATACAATGGTATCCTAGGCAATTGAGCCATGGTCAAGGATGATCCACGATCGTACAACTGGGTTTTATAAGCTAAACCACGATCAAAGGATGATCCACGATCGTACAACTAGGCCTAAATTCAGCCAAGTCAGTTGACCGTATTTTCACACCAAATTGATTGACCATTTCTCTATTCTCTGCGCTATGTTGGCCGGCTAGATGACGAAATGAGCAGAGATATTTATATTGGTTGGTCCAAAAGTATCAATCATTCTCCATGTCATTCACATTAACTACACTTTCCTCATCTATGATTATCAGCAACAAATTGGTTTATAACTGTAACTCTCCATGTATAGTATAGTAATCTCTTATACCGCACTAACAGGCGGTGGTACAAAAGAGCGAAGGACACAACACAAGCTGAAATGTGTGTAGGGGCCGCGAAGTTCCACCGTTCCCCATATTTCATTCCCTGTACACAGTGCTTATAATCTTCTGCATAATCCTGCCTAAGTGCATTGTCTCTGGATGGCGCACACTTGACACGGTGTTGCGAAGCTGCACAAACAAGTCCAACGTCGGTAATCTGCTCTTGGCGTTTCTGTAATCACCGCATTTAAAAAGGAGATTATATCTCCCTTCTGCCAATTACTTCCTACGAAAAATTTTCCGTTGCCACTGAGTCAGATTATTGAGCAATAATAAGGCTTTGTCGTAAATTGAAAATTACGTTAATAATTTTTCGAGGCACAAATAAATTTAGTACCACAAAAATACTTTTATGTCAATATTTATACAATAATAAAATTTAACCAAAACCAAAAACTATTCTACGGAACAGTAAAACGATTGAAACAAAAGAAAGAACATGGTATGATGAACATAAAAGATAAAGAAGGAAGAATAATAACGCAAGAAGATAAAATAATGCAAAGATGGAGGGAATACTTCAAGGAATTGATAAAAGCAGAAGAAACGACAGCTGAAGAAGTCACAATAGAAAAACAAAGAGAAGAAACGGCTGAAAGTGAAATAGAAAACATACCAATAACAGAAGTAGAAGTAGCAGCAAAGAAACGCAGAAGTATATGGGAAAACAACGAAGTGAACAATTAACAGAACTGATAAATGAAGTACTAAAGAGCGGAGATATACCTAAATATTGGAGCACCGGAGTAATATTACCAATATATAAAAGGGAGACAAGAGAAAATGCGAGAACTACAGGGGTATATCGCTAACAAGCATAGCGAGGAAAATAATTACGAGAATAATAGAAAAGCGAGTAAGAGAACAACTAGAAGAAACGATAGAAGACACCCAAATCGGATTCAGAAAGGGCAGAAGCGCGCTCGATCTTATATTCACAAGAAGACAACTAAGCGAAAAAATGATAAATAAGAAAATATTCATCCATATATGCTTCATAGACCTAGAAAAGGCCTTCGATAGGGTAAAAAGAGAAGATATATGGAAGGAACTGAAAAAGAGAGGAATTGACACAAAAACAATAGAGCTCATAAAAACAATGTACAAAAATAACAAAAACAGAGTAAGAACGGATAACGAAGAATCAGCACAATTCAAAACAAATATAGGAGTAATGCAAGGTTGTATATTAAGCCCACTCTTATTCACACTAGTGCTCGACGGTGCCATAAAAGAAGCAAAGAGAAAGATAAAGAACATGAGGGTAGGATACTGGAAAATAGAAGAGACCCAGATATGTGAAATGCTTTTTGCGGACGATATGGCCATAATAGCGGAGACAGAATAAACCTGCAATTCAACATGGAAGTACTGGAAAGTGTGTTGACAAAGATTAACATGAAAATATACTCAGTAAAATCCAAACTATGGCAAAGAAGAGCACAAACCACAGAATAATGATGCAAGGTAAACATATAGAACAAGTGGAAAGTTTCAAGTATTTAGGATCAGTAATAGAAATCAACGGGAAAATAGAGAAAGAAATAAACGATAAATAGGCAAAACCGGAAGAATATTCAATACACTAAAAACTTCTTTCCTAGGAAGTAAGAAGAAATACCTAAAGAAACAAAGACCGAAATAATGAAAAGGGTAGTGAGACCAACGTTAACCTTCAGCAGCGAACTCTGGACATTAAACGAAACAGACAAATCTAGAAACAATGCGGTAGACATGCGCTTTCTAAGAAATATTGAAAATAAAACAAAAAAAGACAAAATACATAGACAAAACTTACAAATTACAGACATTAATGATACAATCACAGAAGGTCAATTGAGATGGTTCGGGCATTTTTGCCGAATGAACGATAACAGACAGACAAAAATAGTGTATGAGACAAGACCTACGGGGAAATTATATAAGGGAAAACCTAGAAAAACCTGGAACGACTGAATCAAAGAGCAGGCAGAGAAAAGAGGATTAACATAGGAAAGAATCAAACAACTCACACAAGTAATAAGAAAATGGAGAGAAACTACATGAAGAAACAATACACAGAAAAGAAAATGATTAAACAATAAAAAATAAAATCCAGTACAAATATAATAATTTATTTTAGGTGGTCACATAATTTTGAAATTGATTTATAATTTCCCGTTTCACAATACATTTTAGAGCTAAAATGCAAAATATACAAATTAAAAAATATCCTGATCGTTTCCTGATCGAAATTTGTGTCCTGATCGTTTAGTAGATATGTGTTCTAAAATGAAAAATACTTATAACAATTTACATTTTTAATACTGGTGTTTGTATTTATAATACAAACATTTATAATAATAGTATTAATAATAAAATTTTATTGTGTAAAGTTTTTTTCGTCTTTGATTTAATTTTCAGGAGCCGATAATAATTTTATTCTTTAATTTTTCTCGTATTCTTCATATTCCCATATGTTTAGGTATTAATTGTATAGTTGTGGTATATTATGTATTACCTTATTTTTTTATTTTTAACATGAGATCATCATCAGGTGAAAAACTATAAAATAATTATAACATTACAAGAGTTACTTTTAAAATACAAAGTATCTGTTACCAAAACTAATTCTAAAATTATATTAAGTTTTATTGTCGTGTATTACATTCTACTATGCGTTCGTAATTGATTGAAAAGCAGTTTAATTTGGCACGTTGTTTTTCATCTTGCAATGTTGGTACCCATAGGTACCCATAGGTGTGCATTAACTATCAAGTGTGCTGTCAGGTGATATTACGTAAAAATGCCGTTACAGAGATCCACAATACGTTTATAATCGAAGCACATTTTTGGATAAAGACACGCTACGATGAAATATTAATACTTAATAACATTAAAACAATTATTGGTTTCATTTATTTATAAATTGTTTCAATTATTTCCTTCTCTATATTCACTCATATCCTGCCACGGGTAGGACATGAGGATCTACCAACCTAAATTTAACTGCTTTTCAATCAATTATGAATGCATGGTATTGTTTCTATAGGAACTCGTTGACTAAGAATTATTTTAAACTAAGTCCATATTTATACTGCCACATTTATACTGCTATAAGTTGATATCACCAATACGCTTTAAGCATTAAAATGTACTTTGTCCAGCGGGTAAAATAACCTAAGAGAACTCATTATTCGTAACTAAAGAATTACATTTAAAGAGTCCGAAAGTGCACTACGCTATAGAATTATTTTGTACCAAATCCAAATACTACACTTTTAACATTTTGGGAGTTAATTCAATATCATTCTCAGTCGATGAACTGTTTAAAAGTAAATTAAACAATTATTAATTGGGTCAGAAACACTTCCAAAAAATCTACAGCCTGGCGGGCAGGCAAGCGTCCGTACAGTTCGGTGCACGGTTGCGGTTGCGGTAAATGTGCTTCTTGAAGAGTTGATTTGAGTCGTAAAAATTACAATTTAACATTTGACAAAAGAAAATAATGTGAATGGTGGACAGGATATGTCAAAAACGTTAAATAAATAAAATACTCTCAGAAGAAAAAATAATTGGAAGATAATCTTGATATGACAAGGTTTTGGAAAGATAAATGTACCCACGCATCTTCTCGGGTCAAATATTTTATTTCGCCAATAATTTTACAAATCTAAATTTCAAACATTTTTTCATAACCAAGGCGCGGATTTCTAGGTATTATGCTATACATCAGTTATAATAGCAGACCAAAATGACCTCGTATTTATACGAATTTCAGCAAATGAAGTAACGTGCCATTTTTTTTGTGCTTTTATGCATATTTTCAGCTTTCAAGCTTATAATTGCTTTAATGCATATTTTGTTCATATTTCCTTATTTTTGTGCTCATTTGCTTGTCTCTCAATTTTATAGCATATTATTCATATTAGCCAGGAATATATTTTGTTGCACATTAATAATGTAATGAGAATTCAGTATTAATATTACTCCGTTAGGTCTAGAGTGCTTGGTTATCACAAAATCATCAACAAAGCGAGCGTTCGTACGTGATATTTGGTAAACAAAGCTTGATTATTTCGGGGATTACCCTATTTTAACGTGCCCAGAACGCATCTTCGGCAAGCGTGCTATCAATTCAGTCCAATTTATCTCAATCTTCAGTGCGTTGTGCTTGTGCCTTGTGTGTATTACGTTTTTATAAATTTTATTGTATAAAATGCCGAAAGTAAAACCTTCCGTCGATGAATGGATACGTGGACATTCTAAATTAAAATATGAGAACGGCAAAATAATTTGCAGGGCTTGTATCAAACCGGTAAGTTTTATTTTGTGTTGCTATTGGCCTAGGTACAAGCATGTATTATGTTGTAGATTAACTGCGAGAAAAAATTTAACATAACACAACTTATCAAATCAACGGTTCACCTGGAAAATAAAAATAAACACAAATCTGCAAGCAGTACCCTGAGTACCCAGCAAACTATATCCGAGTCCTGTGCGAGTTATTCTATACAGAATGAAATGGAATTTTACTCTGATTTATGCAATACGATGGTATCATTTAACATTCCGTTAAAAAAAACTTGATAATAGTATGCTTAAATCTTTTTTACAAAAATACACCGGTAGACATAGTCCTGCCGAATCAACCATTCGCGAAAACTATGTCGAGCAAGTATATAAACACACTATTGAGGAAATAAAAAAGATAATTGTCAACTATTACATATGGTTATGTGTAGATGAAACTACTGATTCATGTGGTCGGTACATCGCCGATTAAATGATTGGAATATTGAACGAAGACTCCACCAATGCATTTTTAATTAGTTCCAAGCAGTTTGAAAAAAACAAATGGCAATGGCGTTGCCAAATTCGTTCAGGATGGATTAACACATTTTATTTTGCCAAACCCCGCACTAAATGATAAATTATTATTGATGTTTTCTATTGCCGCTACATATATGTTGAAGGCATATTCTGATTTAAAAGTATTTAATGATCAATTAATGCATTGCACCTGTTTGGCACATGGTTTTAATCGAGTTGCTGAAACAATTAGACAGCAATTTCCCCAGGTCAATGATTTAATAAAAACCGGGAAGAAAATTTTCCTAAAAGCTCCACTGAGGGTTGAAATGTTTAGGGAAAGAATTCCAAATGTACCTCTTCCTCCGGCACCGGTTATAACTAGATGAGGTACGTGGCTAGATGTTGCCTGCTATTATGCCGACCATTTCAATTCATTTAAGGAGCATGTGTTAGAGTTTCCCGAAAATGTGTCAGAGGCAATTAAAGAATGCCACAAAGTTCTTAAAGATAGGAGGGTTGTACAAAATTATGCATTCCTGAAAACCAACTACAGTTTCGTAAGCAAAGCGATTGATAAACTCCAAGCGAAGGACACCATTTTGGTAGATGAGGTTCAAATAGTTGAAGATTTTAGGATCGAGGTCTCAAACGTATGGGGATCTATAGGAGAGATTATTAAAAAAAGGTGATGCAGTTTTATCAAAAAATGAAGGGCTAGGCGAGTTACAAAATATATCAACAGTTTAAAAAGGAGATTTCGTGGAAGATTTGCTGATAAATATTACAATTGATCCCAAATTTAAATATACACCGATTACAAGTGTGGATGTGGAGAGAAGCTTTCACACTTAAAAAATGTGCTCAGTGATAGGAGAAAGGGATTTTCCGTTGAAAATTTTGAAAAACATTTAATTATTAGTTCACCTAAAAATAAGCAGTAATCATTATTTGTTATATATATATATATATATATATATATATATATATATATATATATCTATATATATATATATATATCTATATATATATATATATATATATATATATATATATATATATATATATATATATATATATATATATATATTGTGATGGTATTTGTAGTATTTATTTAGATTAATTAGAATAGATTTATTGTTATTATTATATAAGTTTTAGATAGAATTATAATCTTCAGGGCACAAGCTAACAAAATTTATTGTAAATATTGTAAATGTGAATATGAACAAGTATGCACAAATATACAAAGTAATCCGCGGATGAAGGTTGTTGATTGGTTACCACGGGAGACAGGTGACTTCGTGCATAGACGCTTGGGGAATTAAATAATGGAAAGTCAAAAATAATCAACAAAGAGTTTGACGATGGGGAGACACGCGTGTGGATCGCGGGTGGAGATGTTGCGATTCTAATACGAATACATTACAAAATATTAACGGGGTTTCAACGATTGGACATATTGCTGGGAGAAGACAGTCAACCAGGAGAGGAGTGCAACAAGATAGGAGCCGTGACGGAGATATTCAAAAATCAGGACTTCAGGCCGCTCAACTTCGCACACAAAAGTAGATGTTTACTTTTGTGGGAATCAACAACGGATCAGACGGGAAAGCAGGGACAACAGGACGACGTAATCAAGGAATCACAAGAAGATAACAGCAAGTAGAAAGTTTGCGTAAAGTGCAAGAGTCATATTATCACATAAGTTGGCTTGTGTACATAGGATTTAGGATTTATTTTGTTAATGTTGGTCATAGTTTATTATGTATTTAATAATTTTGTTTTCTATTGTTTTTGATTTGTTTGTTTAGTTCAGTTTATATTAGACGTTTTAATATTTGGTTATTTTCAATTCATTAAAGTATTTGAACAAAACTCTATTTAGTTATGATTGAACCTACTATTGAACCTGAGATAAGAGTAAATAAATAAAAACGTAACATTTTGTAGTCCCGAAAGTAGGGCAATACGAAAACATTACAATTGGAGCCCAACGTGGGGCAATATACGAAAACATTACAATATATATATATATATATATATATATATATATATATATATATATAATCTAACCCCCGGTTATACCCAAATGGGTGTAGGGGTGTATAATTCTAGTTCATAGTAAACGCCTTCCATTCATTCCTATTCATTGCCATCTGTCTAGCTTCACTCCACGATTTTCCTTTCTTCTTTAGTATTTTCCCTATTGCACTATCCCATGTCTCTTTTAGTCTTCCTCTCCTCATTTTTGACTGGCACATCCCTGCTCATCCTATGGAGATGTCCCCACCATTGCAGTTGTCTCTGTTCAATGAATTCGCCTACCGAATCTATGCCATGTTCTTCTCTTATTTTGGTACTTTTCATCTTGTCTCTTTTCGTCACTCCTTGTACTCTTCTTAAAAAATTCATCTCCATGGCCTGTATTTTATTCTTGTCTCTCTCTGCTAATACCCAGGACTCAAATGCCAAATGTCAAGATTGGTCTGTACACTGTCTTGAACACCTTTATTTTTGTTTGCTTTTCAATTTCCTTCTTATTTATAAATCCCTTGCTCATTGCATAGTATGTCTTATTTGCTTTTTCAATTCTCTTATTAATTTCTATATCTTGTGTCCCATTCTCGTTTAAGGTGACTCCTAGGTATTGGTACGTTTCCACTTGCTCGATCTCCCTTCCTTCTATTTCAAATTGAATTACTTCCTTCGTTCATGCTACAGTCATTGTTTTTGTTTTGCTTTTATTCATTTCCATAGCGTATTTTGCTATTACCTCATTCCATATTATCAAGTTTTCTTGTTAATGTTTTTCACTGTCTGTTATAATTGCCACATCATCTGCAAAAGCACATTCGGACAACTGCACTCTCTCCAGATTTCGGTACCCTACGTGCAATGCTCTTGTTCTCTGCTTGGCTTCCCTGATGATTTCGTCCATGTACGTAATAAACAAGAGAGGGATCAACCCACCTCCTTGCCTAACTCCTTCTTTAGTTCTGAATATATCTGATGTCATGTTTTTGCTGACTACACAATTGTCCGTTTCCTTATAAATACTCTTCACCGCTCTCATTAGCTTGTTGTTTACATTCCTTTCGCGCAAACATTGCCACAACTTTACTGTTGATACACTATCAAATGCCTTTTCCATATCCATGAACGCCAAATATACCATTTTCCCTTTAGCTAGTGCCGTGCTTGTGATTTGTTTTAACGTAAATATGTGGTCTTGTATACTCCTGCCCCTTCTGAACCTACTCTGCACCTCTGTTAATGTAGTTTCTGTAGTGCACCTTAATTTCTTCTCTAATATTTGTTCGTATACTTTAGTTGCTGTACATAGCAGTGTGATCCCCCGATAATTCTTGCAATCCGTATTATCACCCTTTTTAAATATTGTTACTATTATTCCCATCGTCCAGTCCTTCGGTATTGTTTCTTCTCTCCATATCTGTTGGCAAATATCTAGAAACATCTGCTCTCCTTTTTCTCCCATGCTCTTCATCATCTCGGCTTCTGTTACTTCTTTCATAGTTATTCCCTCATCTTCTGTATTTTCGTTGTTGCTGTTCACATCTACTGCTCTAGTTTCTGCTTGTCCTTTCCCCTTCTTCCCTGTGTCGAGTAAATTTTCTAAATATTCTTTCCATCTGTTCATAATGTGTCTTTCTTCAGAAAGTAGCTTCCCTTCTTTGTTTTTAATTGTTTTCATTGCCACGTTCTTGTCCTTTCGTAGGCTTTTGATTATTTTTTAGAATAACTTCAGGTTTCCTTTGCTATCTTTTTCTAGTTTTTCTCCAAATTCTCTCCAGCTCTTCTGTTTTGATTGTAATACCATATTTTTCACCTTCTTTCTTTGGTCTTTGTATATTTCTAAATCGGTTTCGGTTTTACTATTGAGCAGCTTTTTCCACTTCTCCTTTTTTATTTTTATTTGTATCTTGATTTCAGCGGTCCACCATGGCGTTTGCTTTTTGTTGTTGAATGTCCTATGTGTACCACATACTCTTTTAGCTGCTCTTATTATACTCTCTCTGAATGCGCTCCATTTATCTTCTATGTTCATTTGCCTATCCATGTCTCTGATTCTGTCCATTTCTTTGTTAACTTCCGCTTCGTATTCTGCTGTTATTTCATCTTTGTTTAATTGGTAACATCTTATACTTTCATGAACCTTTTTCCTTGCCTTCTCTGTGCAATTCTTGTTTTTCTCTATTTCCCAATTTTTTATTTGGCCAACCAGCAGGTAGTGGTCACTGCCGATTTCATACCCCCGTTTAACTCTTACATCAGTCACGCTTTTTCTGTTTTCTCTCTGTACCAAAATATAACCGATTATTGACTTTTCACCTCTGCTCCGTTCTTCTCTGGTGATCTTGTGTATTTCTTTATGTTCGTGGTATGTGTTTGTTAAAATCAGGTCGTGTCCTATACAGAAGTCAAGTAGTCTTCTCCCATTATTGTTCCTTATTTTCTCTCCATGCTTTCCTACTGCTGATGTGAATACGTTATCTCTTCCCCCCACATCATTATTTGTTATTAATTATTAATCTTTTAAATATTAATCACCAAAACCTATGTTATTAAAATATTACTGTTATCTACCTATAGTGCGTTCTTGTTAATTAAATTATCTTTTGTTTTGTGTTGTTTTTCTGTATTTTCATAAAAAAATAAAATATGCCTTTTCATGCTTTTTATGCGTTTTTGTGCTGATTCTAATCTTTATGCTATTTTATATGCTTATACTCTAAGATTTTTATGCATTTTTAAGCGTTCATTTTGTAATATTTTATACTTATAAATTCGCGCTTTGTTCATAACAGTTCAAGATAATCAGCATATTTTTGTAACAAGCCCACCAAACCCTATATAATTGTAAAATTTTACTAATTATATTTCAATATGTAATGTAACATTTTCAAGTGACTTTGCGAATGCACTCTCAAAGATAATATTCAATGTTATTGTCTTATATAATAAATAAGTATTACAATGCTAAATAATGACTCTACATTTGGTGAAGATCGAGGTAAGCAACAAAATGTTTTCAAAGACGCTGCAGCTGAAAAATCAACAACGACGACCTCTGCAGTAATTACGCCTGTAAAATGATTTATCTGAAAATTAATAATGAAATGTTTCTGTTAGTTCATATTTGTTATATCGTTACATTTTTATTGCTGACCCTATTTTGCATTGATTGACTCAGCTGAATATGATTATAAGTACTTTATATATATATATATATATATATATACAGTATGTCCCCGGATTGAGTTTACAAGAGGAAAAACTTTTTAGTCTTTTATTTTACGCCTAAACTTCAAAGGAATAAGATTTTTTGCTTGTCCTGAAACCAGCAAATCTCTAATTAATACATAATTATTGTGACTCAGTGGAAAGAAAAGTTCATTTTTCTTTTGATTTCGGACTGTCTCTGCTTTTTAAATCCCATCACATTGGCCATTTTATTTTTTTGACGAAGTCTCTTTAACAAATGAGTTTACGCAAGTTAAATAACAAAACTGTTTGTGAAAAACATAATTTTAATAAACAGCAACTCAAAGAAATAGCTTTAAGATAAAAAAAGTCATTTTTAACAAGAACAATCATTATTCAATTAACCGTGTGGTGTGCCGTTGGTTATCACGGGATAATAGGTCCATACTTTTTTGATAACAACGTTATTCAGCACACATATTTAGATATGTTAGAAAATTTTCTTAGCGATGGGCTTCATGCTTTAGAAATGAATTACAGATGTACAATGTTTTTTCAGCCGGATGGTTGTCCTGCACATTATTCTTGCATTGTTACTAACTGGTTAAATGTTAAATTTGGAGATCTGTGGATTGCAAGAAATGGTGCAGTATTGTGGCCTGCCAGAAGTCCCGATTTAACAATTTTAGATTTTTATTTGTGGGGACGTTTAAAGCAAATTGTGTATATGGACAACCTACCTAATAATGCCGAAGAATTAAAAAATCGAATAAGAGATGCCGTGGCATCATTGTCCATCGAAGAAATTCAAAGAAGTTTCAAGGAGCTTCGTTTTAGAGTAGAAGTGTGGGCAGAATTGGGTGGGTTAATTGAATAATGATTGTTCTTGTTAAAAATGAGAAAATATCTTAACATAGTACATCTGTAATTCATTTCTAAAGCATGAAGCCCATCGCTAAGAAAATTTTCTAACATATCTAAATATGTGTGCTGATTAACGTTGTTATAAAAAAAGTATGGACCTACTATCCCGTGATAACCAACGGCACACCACACGGTTAAATGAATAATGATTGTTCTTGTTAAAAATGACTTTTTTATCTTAAAGCTATTTCTTTGAGTTGCTGTTTATTAAAATTATGTTTTTCACAAACATTTTTGTTATTTAACTTGCGTAAACTCATTTCTCAAAGTGAAATCGTCAAAAAAAAACAAAACGGCCAATGTGATGGGATTTAAAAAGCAGGGAAAGTCTAACATCAAAAGAAAAATGGACTTTTCTTACCACTGAGTCAGAATAATTAAGTTTTAATTAGAGATTTGATGGTTTCAGGACAAGCAAAAAATATTATTCATTTGCAGTTTTGCCGTAAAATAAAAGACAAAAAAGTGATTCCTCTTGTAAACTCAATCCGGGGACATACTGTATATATTATCTAAGAGATTTATTAAAAAATTGACCTTTACAACGATAATAATATGTTGACAATTAAATTGAAATGATATGATTAAAATAAACCAGTAACAAAAACTAGTCAAATTTGAAATTGATCGTTTTTGACAACGTATATTTTGTAGATCATCAGATATATACGAAAAAGTGTAGGATTTATAAAATACTCCAACTAAACACCTAATCAGATTCCGCTGCCACTGAGGATTAGATCAATAGTGCACACATTTAAATCGACTGCAGTTATTTAGATGTTTAGATTTCCCCCCGGCATGTTTAATAATAGTATACGAATCTGCTTCAAAAATTTGTTTTAATATCACTTTTATTAAGCTGAAGTTGGCTATCTCTCTCTATTTACGTAAAACAGCATTTCAACTTCAAAAGTTACACAAGCCGGCCTTTGCGGGTTAAGAGAAGTCTATTAATGTACGCTCGAAATCCGTTCAGAAATATTTAAATATTTGTGCACCGAAAATAAATATAATATTGGGGCATATTAATGCAATATTTATGTTCATGCTTTATCCGCTGAAAGTCTAAGCTCGCAATATGGGATTAATGGGTTTTATTTAATATTACGAAATTTAGCGGACCACCAAAAACAGGAAAATCGAGCAATTAATATTTCCCCATATTAGTGGATTTCCACACATAAGTATTAGTATGCATTGATAGATATGTAAAATAGATATAAATTTAAGTTTGGCTGTGTTTATCATTTTTTGTGCGATTTAAATTATTTAATGCTTATTTCAGATCAAAGAAGTAAAAGTGTGGCTTGTAATATGCTTCTTATCTAATCTTATCGTATGTAATGTAGTTTCCTATTTTTCCAATATTGGAATTTATACATCAAAATGTTGCAGATACTGAGAGTTTCGGCAACATTATATCTATCCAAAAAAAAACTGCAATTCGTCGGCTTACTATCGAAACCTCTTAAGTTGTTTTGACTGGATTTTACAGAAAACAAATAAGTCAAAATTATTTCAATGAAACAAAATACATCATTCTTAGTTTGCCTTATTTGGTAACACTTAAGCGGTATAAAACAAACAAAAAATATGAACCAGACGTAGGACTTTTTCTTAAATATAATTAATTGGCCACGTATGGCAAAGGATCGTAAAATTAAATAATTTCGGCAGGAATCACGTGTTTCAATTGCTGTAGATAGCATTCAAATTTCCTTTTTTTAATCGGCAAAGGTTTTTTGTAGAGATGTTCTATGTTGTCTATAGCTCCACTTTTTGTTAACTGTTGCCTCCTATTGAGAACTCTCCAGTCATCCGAAAATTTTAACTTATAGCGAATATTTGTCTGTTTGGTATTGAATTACACACAGACTATTGACTATTGGATCATCTGCCTTAAAACCCGGACCGATCGAAGTATAACATTTCAGTTTGAAGAAGTATTTGAAGAAGGTATGATGTAAATATTTTACTTCATATGGCTTAGGTTTTCTTCTTGTCAACTTGCAAGCGGAAAGGTACCTTGCCGGAGAATAGATTTCTACATTTCTTATTTTTTACTTTTAATTGAGGAGTGTATGCTATCTCACTCCATTTGGGTGTGCTGCGAAACTAAATATTTTTGGGTAATGACCTTTTTTTTTTAATTATAACAACGCATTCGATAGGATAGAATTCCTATTTTGGTAAGAACAGCCATCACTGTATATAATTACTTCGTCCCTAATATTAATATCAATTTTCTCATCAATAAAATGGTATAATATTGAAGCAAATTCATTAGCGGTGACACCACCTTCTGCCTCGTGCCACTTGAAACAGAAACCATCTTTGGTTTTAAAGTCAAATAGTGTGAACTTATGTACGACCAACTTTTTCTCGTAATATGTGTCCGAAGCTTTCAACATCGGACAAAGCAATGTAGATTGGAGATCCATTGTGAAAATATGTTTTGATTTATCTTTATCTTCTTCTATTTCCCTCCAAGCTTCATTTTTTCTGGTAAAATGTTCATTGTATTTATATTCTGCAGTATTACATGCTTTGAAGCTAACACATAGATCACACTCATATTTTTTAGGACTGAAAAGAATCATATTGTTGTCATTGAACGCATCATGAAAAGTTTTGATTGACAATGGTGCAATATTCTTTGTACGACAACTTGGCAAATATTCTTGAAATAGGACTGCTTGGACATCCAGATCGGCTCCAAATAAATCTTTGGCTGTTGGTTAAGAAAATCTATCAGACAACTTTTCTCTTTCTCCAATCTAACGTTTGTTCTTTTACTTTCTTTATTATCAACAGAAGATTCCGGTGTTTAGTAGAAGTTACATAATTCTGTACCTCCAACTACCAATGTACAGAGTATTAATAAACATCGCCTTTTATTCTCTAATGCGGATTCCATATTTCTTCAAGTGGCAAATGAAAGTATGTGAACTACGTGATATTTTATTCACATAATTTTGTAACGGTCCAGAAATAGCGTTGGCAGAAACTGCATTTTAATAATTAATTGGCGTATAGACCTGCACGGTAGACAACCGTGCTCGCATTTTTTTGTTGTGGTGACGCGTTTCCCCTGTGAGCGATTTTAAATTCGCCGGCGAGACGCCGCCATGAGCAGAACTCAGCTTACTCGTGTCCAGTACAGACCGTGCCAGAAGAACCGTTGAGATAAGGGTATCACCATCCGGTTTACGGGATAATCAACGGGGACTCAATAACCACCCTTGAGGGGATTGAGGCACCAAGTACGGGGCAGAGGACTAAAACGCTCATAACACCTGAGTAAGTAGTTGTTTCTTTTCCTTTTCGTGAAGCCACGTGTCCGGCCATTGTGACTAAGGCCATGTGCTTTGCAGGCGTTCAGCTACGGGCTAAGCAGCTCGGCCAGAACATTCTTGGCTGGAGGCCGCGAATCGAGCACCAGGCATCTACGACGCAAGCCGTCGCCCTCCCGGAGCTGTAGCGAGTCGCCAGCGAGACCACCAGGAACACAGGCCAGATAAACAGATTCCAATATATATATTTTTTTTTGTGTGCTCAATTGAGCCAGATCGTTTATTCTTCTGTGTATAAGTTGCGTTACGTGTTTCGTGCCGTACGTGTTTTGCGCTTGTGTAAGAGAGAGGTCGCTCCGTCGGCCCTTTGAATCGCGCGATTAGGAGCTTACTATATTCGGCCGAATAGAGTAAACCCTGCGCGAAAGGGTGGCGTTCGGAGGTATTTGTTTCAGGAGCGCGGACACGGTGTCCGTCGTTTGTGTGTGAATAAACGCCGATATTACACTACAAACTCACACCTGTTATTTTTTGTTCCCCCCACGTTTTCTCGATCGGGCAGTCATTTCAGTTACAGCTTTCTATTCTCACTGCGAGATTTGAATCTGGTGGTGTTGGCGCCAAATGGTCAGCGTTGTGACAGTTCGTGATTTCTGAACTTCGCTGACTGTCTGCCGTCCACCCACGCAGGTAGGGTGGAGCCACCCTTTGCGACGAAGTAGCAACGAGGTTAAAATTACGTGGAGCCTTTTTTTAACCCCCCCACTCTCTGACACCGAGAGCCTGGCCCTCGTCACTACTTCGAAGGGACCCTCCACTCGCTCCACGGCCTAACGCGCTGATTGCCCTTCAGGTACGTCACACGTTTTTGGAACCCAACGTATGGGGCAATAGCGGCAATAGCAACAATAGCTATCGTTGGTATCTTTATTTATTTAGTTCATTAACATCTTTTGAGGCTTAAGGGTTTTTTTCAGCCCTTTGTAAATTTTTCTAGCCCTTCAGGATTTTATTTTTTCATTTTAAATAGACCTCATTTAATTAATTTTGCAGCCCTTTTTCAATTTTTGTTTTGGCCCTTCTTGCCCTTTAGAAAATTTAAGTGCCCTTTTTCAATTTTATGCGTTTTAGTAGTTTTGGCACTAATTTTCATTTTGACCCTTCAGCCCTTCGCGAAAACTTTTTGGCCCTTTGGTTTATTTTTGTGCCCTTTTTGATTGGGAACATATTTTTGTGGTAGGCCTTAAGTTTACGCCAAGGAAACTGAACTGGGAGTTGGAAAATCTGACAGTATTTCAAATTTTTAATCAGCCTTCAGCATTTAGTATATTGAGAAAATTTTGGGTGGTTGTTTTGTGAGTTGTTGAGAATTTCTGTGAGTTTTGTGGGTAATATAGAATACACACAAGAAAATATTTTGACTTTAACGTTAACTTTAAATTTAAATATTTTTAATTTAGAGAATTTTCTGGCCTGTTTTCAGTGTTTGTTGGTATAATTTCTACTATAGTGTAGAAATTAGTTTATTATTCGCTGGTTATAAATTTATTGTTGGTTTTTGTAGAAACTTGGTGAGATAGTGAACGGGCGACCACGAATCATACATATTTGGTTGATTGGTTGATTTATATTTTGATTTTTGGCGTATGATTTTGTGGGTTCGAGCTCACTACGACTAGGTAAAATTTTTTTTTGGATTTTTATAGTAATCGTAATAATTACGATAAGTTAGTTTAAATTTTTGTTCTTTTTCGGTACACGTATACCGTATATTTTTCTTTCAATTTGAATTGAAATTTGAATCTTTTCTTTTTGTTCACTAGTCCATTAGTTGTGATGGATTTCAAAGTAGAAGTTAATAGGCTATCAGCCGATGAGCGGGTGTATGAGCTTGAACGTCGAGGAGTTACAGGGGTAACTACTGCTGATGCGCAGCGTAGCACCTTACGAACTCTAATTAGATTGGAGTCTTCTGCCTCCTATGTGCCGGTGCCTAATCCCTTTGAGATAACTGACGACCTTGCGGCACTAGAATTGAAGTTGACGGAGATCGAGGGGTTAGTAAAGGACTTCGAGGAGCCTACTACCTCTTCGACCTATATGAAGCTCGCCACTAAGTGTGGACACGCACACGGGCGAATTAATCGTTGTGTCGTTACGACTGACGAAGAACGAGTTAAGGTCTCCAGACTTTTAGTACGATTAGCAACGTGCGCCGGTACTATGCGTTCCGGGGCTAAATTAGCTAAGCGCAAAACCACTGCAACTCAGAGTTCGTTGCTTAATTTGTCCGTAATTCAAGCTGTCGCTCATTCATCGCGAGTAGTTGCTGAATCGAATAGTTCAAGTTCAGATTCTGATTCAGAAAATGAACAAGATCATCTGGCTTCTACAGATGTAAAACCTGTCGCGGTTAGGTTTTGGAATCTCACTTTTGGAGGAGAGCAGGGCAAAGTTTCGTTGTCCTCATTTTTGGAGCGAGTAGAAGAACTACGCGTTGCGCGTAACGTATCTTCGGCATTACTGTTTGCGTCAGCATTAGACTTGTTCACGGGGAACGCCCTCATTTGGTATCGAGCGAACCGTAGATCTTTTGGGAACTGGGATGAGTTAGTCCTAGGGTTGAGAGAGGCCTTCCAATCTCCTGATTACGAAGAACGTCTCTTCGAAGAGATCAAATCTCGCACACAGGGACCTAATGAGACCATCAGTCTCTATGTTTCTGTGATGAAAAATCTGTTCATGCGATTGCCTAATCCTCTCCCTGAAGATATTCAGCTCAGAACCGTAACCAAAAATCTACATCCTAGGTACAGAATGGCTTTGTGGTCACTAGACATTGTTACTTTTGCTGATCTACTTAGATTAGGACGTAGGCTGGAGGCTAGTACGGTCGCGAACGAATCGTACACACCCCCACCAGGGAAAGGTCGTGTGTTAGAGCCAGACTTGGCGTATGTGGAGGCTGTGCCGAGTGTGTCTTGTCACGAAGTCACTCCTCCTACAAATATTCGTCCGCCCTCTCAGTCGCGTTGTTATAATTGTCAACGACCGGGACATTCAAGTCAGGATTGTCGCGCGCCGAGACGCTTATATTGTTTTGGTTGTGGGAAAGTGGGAGTAACAAAACCAAGGTGCCCAAATTGCACTCCATCAAATTCTTTAAACCGGTCGAGGAGAACTTGAGCCGAACGGGTTGCTCCGAGGTTTTGGGAATTTCGGCAGATAATTTTAAGGGGCTTAGTGAACGTACGCGTATTTGTTTAGATTTTGTGTTGTCTAGTTCGCGGGGCGATGAGCGTCCATATTTAAATGTGGTAGTTTATGGGGTGTCGTTGTTGGGGTTATTAGATTCAGGAGCAAACCAGACCATACTTGGCCGTCCAGGGTGGCAGATGTTCAAAAATTTAGCGGTACGGTTGAAACCTTCGTCGGTGAAATATTGTACGGTGGCGAATGGACGTAGTTGCGAGGTAATTGGAATGGCTACACTTCCGATGATGGTTGAAGGCGTGACGAGAACGTTAGATGTATTAGTAATTCCGGAAATTACGAGGCCGTTGATTTTGGGAACCGATTTTTGGAAACGGTTATGAATTATTCCAGACCTACGTAGTGGTCATTGGGAGTTTTCGGGTTTGGAAGATATGGCTGTAGATGAGTTAAACACCAGTGATGGGTTAACTTCACACCAACACGTCCAACTTCAGTCATCATTAACAAGTGCTTTCGAGAAGATGAGTGATACTCTCGGGTGTACCAATTTGGTAGAGCATGTC
This sequence comes from Othius punctulatus, assembly GCA_951805005.1. Taxonomy (NCBI): domain Eukaryota; kingdom Metazoa; phylum Arthropoda; class Insecta; order Coleoptera; family Staphylinidae; genus Othius; species Othius punctulatus. The sequence continues at coordinate 60,542,237 of OX638145.1, forward strand.
ATCAGCACTAAAGCTACGCCAATTAAGCAGCGCTACTATCCGATGTCTCCCACACTACAACGTCACGTAAACGCGGAGTTAGATACCATGTTAAGTTTAGGGGTAGTTGAACCTTCTAAATCGCCGTGGTCTTCACCCATTGTGATGGTGAAAAAGAAGGATGACACATACCGTTTTTGTGTCGATTTTAGGCGAGTCAATAGTGTAACCGAAAGAGACGCGTATCCTCTGCCGTATATTTCTCATATATTAGATCGGTTAAGGGACGCGAAATATTTGTCGAGTTTGGACATTCGATCGGCTTACTGGCAGATCCCTGTTCAGGAAGAATCGAGGCAGCTAACAGCATTTACCGTTCCGAACCGTGGTCTATATCAATTTCGACGCATGCCATTTGGCCTTCATAATGCGCCAGCCACTTTTCAGCGACTCATTGATTGAGTGATAGGTGCTGATCTCGAGCCGTCATGTTTTGCATATTTAGACGACATCGTGGTCGTAACTTCGACGTTCGAGGAGCACATTAGAGTTTTGGAAACTGTTTTGAGTCGTCTGACAGAAGCAGGTTTAACGCTGCGTCGCGATAAATGTCATTTCTGCAGGCCACAGTTACGCTACTTGGGTTATGTTGTTGATCAGGGAGGGTTACATGTCGATCCAGAAAAGGTTTCAGCGATTGTTAACATGCCAGCACCCATTAATGTCACAGGTGTACGTAGAGTTATCGGTATGGCTAGTTGGTACCGTAGGTTTATTCCGAATTTTTCCACAGTCACTGCACCAATGTCGGCATTGGTCAGAAAAGATACTAAATTTATGTGGTCGGAAGACTGTGAATCGGCATTCAACACTATTCAAGATTGTCTTGTTAGCGCTCCTATTTTGTCTTGTCCTGATTTTACTTTACCTTTCGTCATTCAGACCGACGCTAGCGATTTTGGGCTAGGCGCCGTACTGACGCAAGTTACTGATGAGGGAGAGAAGGTAATAAGTTACAATAGTTGTTCATTGAAAGGACCGGAGAGACGTTATAGTGCTACGGAGAAGGAATGTTTGGCCCTAGTATGGGCTGTAGAGAAATTTCGACCTTACATTGAGGGTGCTAAGTTCACCGTGATCACCGATCACTATTCCTTGCTGTGGCTTAACCGTTTGCAGAGTCCTTCTGGTCGTTTAGCGCGTTGGAGTGTACGGCTCCAACAATTTAACTTCGATATCATTCATCGTAAGGGGAAGGACCACGTGGTTCCTGATGCGTTATCACGTTCAGTACCGGTTTTAGACGCTGTAAACGTCGTTAATCATTCCGAAGGCGACGCGTGGTTAGTTAAGATGCGTGACGCGATCGCGAAGAGACCGCGGAAGTATCCTCTTTGGAAAGTCGACGCTGGGGTCGTATATAAGTTTTTGCCTCCCAGGTTTGGGGACCTTGAGGAACCCCAAGATTCGTGGAAGATAGTAGTAGCGAAACCGCGTCGGCGTGCCCTTATTTCGGAAAACCATGATTTGCCAACTGCTGGTCATGGGGGCGTGTATAAGACCTGTCAAAGGCTTAAGACACGATATTACTGGCCGAAGATGAAGGCAGATATAGCTCGGTATGTTCGTGAGTGTGAGGTGTGTTCGGCACACAAGGTTGAACAAAAGGCTCCACCTGGCTTTTTGGCGCCTAGGGCTCGAGCGACGAGATCCTGGCAAATTTTGTGTACTGATTTGGTGGGACCTTTGCCGCGTTCGACCAAGGGTAATTGTTATATTTTGGTTGTGGCCGACACCTTCACAAAGTTTAGTATGTTTTTCCCGTTGAGACGAGCTACTGCTTCAGCTGTCACGAAATCCATAGAAGAACAAGTTTTCCTTGTATTTGGAACCCCTCAATACATCATTTCAGACAACGGTGTTCAATTTCGTAGTAAAGAGTTCACTAAGATGTGCGACTCCTATCGCACTCGGGTATTGTATACTGCTCGGTATCATCCGCAGGCTAATCCGGCGGAACGCATTAACCGGGTCCTTAAGACTATGATCGCATCGTATGTGAGCAATAACCACCGCGTGTGGGACGCGAGTCTTCCAAAGATTGGTTGTGCCATTCGGACGGCAAAACACGAGGTGATTGGCCATACGCCTTACTTCGCCAATTTTGGGCGAGAGCACGTATTGTATGGCAATACCTTTGGTGGATCTCCGGATGTTGACGAATTGTTGGAGGACCCCATCAGGGACAAGCCACGCGATCCTGATAAGTTCGACGCATTACGAGAAGAGATAGCGGGACGTTTGGTGAAAGCGTATCAGAAAAATGCGAAATCGTATAATTTCCGTAGAAGGCATGTACAGTACAAGGTTGGTGATCGAGTGTGGCGTAGTAATCATGTTTTGTCGAATGCTCTAAACTATTTTAACGCGAAGTTAGCTCCTAAGTTTGTTGGTCCTTTTGTAGTGGCCCATAAGAGGTCTTTGTGGACGTATGATCTAACCAATGATTTTGGTGATCCAGGAGGGACATGGCATGTGAAAGATTTGAAACCTGCTCTGGACGATGATCATTCGCTTTCGAACTAGGTGTTTGTTAGATTTTTCTGTTTAAGTGTAGTTTAGTACTTTTTCTCTTTTGTGGTAACTAGTGGCTGTCACTTGTCTAAAACCATACGGTGTAAGTGAACTTTCATATTCTATGGGATCGTTCGTGTTTTGTCCTTGAGTGACATGCCGCATTGCGGAATTTTTCGACGACTCCCTAGTTTAGCTATTTAGCTTAGCCCTTTGGGGGATTTAATGAATATGATTGTGGTTACGCATCGAGTGTGTCGGGACATTGTTACTCCCACTAGTACTATCTTTCTTTCGTCATTTTTTTATGAGTTTATTTTTCTTTTTGGGGGTTTGAAGAAAAAAACATCCGCTTCCCGGAGTTTTTAATTTTGTTGGGGGGGAATTTGTAACGGTCCAGAAATAACGTTGGCAGAAACTGCATTTTAATAATTAATTGGCGTATAGACCTGCACGGTAGACACCCGGGCTCGCATTTTTTTGTTGTGGTGACGCGTTACCCCTGTGAGCGATTTTTAAATTCGCCGGCGAGACGCCGCCATGAGCAGAACTCAGCTTACTCGTGTCCAGTACAGACCGTGCCAGAAGAACCGTTGAGATAAGGGTATCACCATCCGGTTTACGGGATAATCAACTGGGACTCAATAACCACCCTTGAGGGGATTGAGGCACCAAGTACGGGGCAGAGGACTAAAACGCTCATAACACCTGAGTAAGTAGTTGTTTCTTTTCCTTTTCGTGAAGCCACGTGTCCGGCCATTGTGACTAAGGCCATGTGCTTTGCAGGCGTTTAGCTACGGGCTAAGCAGCTCGGCCAGAACATTCTTGGCTGGAGGCCGCGAATCGAGCACCAGGCGTCTACGACGCAAGCCGTCGCCCTCCCGGAGCCGTAGCGAGTCGCCAGCGAGACCACCAGGAACACAGGCCAGATAAACAGATTCCAATATATATATATTTTTTTGTGTGCTCAATTGAGCCAGATCGTTTATTCTTCTGTGTATAAGTTGCGTTACGTGTTTCGTGCCGTACATGTTTTGCGCTTGTGTAAGAGAGAGGTCGCTCCGTCGGCCCTTTGAATCGCGCGATTAGGAGCTTACTATATTCGGCCGAATAGAGTAAACCCTGCGCGAAAGGGTGGCGTTCGGAGGTATTTGTTTCAGGAGCGCGGACACGGTGTCCGTCGTTTGTGTGTGAATAAACGCCGATATTACACTACAAACTCACACCTGTTATTTTTTGTTCCCCCCACGTTTTCTCGATCGGGCAGTCATTTCAGTTACAGTTTTCTATTCTCACTGCGAGATTTGAATCTGGTGGTGTTGGCGCCAAATGGTCAGCGTTGTGACAGTTCGTGATTTCTGAACTTCGCTGACTGTCTGCCGTCCACCCACGCAGGTAGGGTGGAGCCACCCTTTGCGACTAAGTAGGAACGAGGTTAAAATTACGTGGAGCCTTTTTTTAACCCCCCCACTCTCTGACACCGAGAGCCTGGCCCTCGTCACTACTTCGAAGGGACCCTCCACTCGCTCCACGGCCTAACGCGCTGATTGCCCTTCAGGTACGTCACAATTTTTCTTATCTTTGGGAGGGATAATGTCTACAAGGCTTGCAACATTAACTTTTCTCTGTGGCCAATTCATCTGACTCCAAAAAATATTAAAAATATTCTGTCGGTATTCCTCAGTAAACATTCTAAATTTAATTTTTGTACCTCGCGCACTCTGTTTACATTTACATCTAGCTTTCATTTTACGAGTTGCTCTGCTTCCGCTTTCATCCATCCATCCATCCATTTTCCGGTTTCATCTTTTGTTAGTCCATGAAAATTGTAACCTTATTCTCTATTAAACTGATTTTTTATCCGAGTCCAGGAGTTGATGTCGATGTTTCCTTCACGTTTTACAACTTTCTTTGTCATCTAATGTTTCCGCTACATCTACATTTCTTTCTTCTTCACTCATATCTTCATTCGCGTCTCCGTTCACATCAGCTCAATTTTCAAATTCTTCTGGATAACTTGACTCATAGTTACTTAGTTCATAGAGTTCATCATCTTTATTTTCATCTTCTACACATATTTCTCCCTCATTATTTACTTTAGCTTCTGTGCGATTGACATCCAACGCAGGATTAAAAATTAAATAATATCAAGTCTCATTTCACTTTGACATATTATCACATACTGGTTCTTGTGAAATGTCATAATCAAGGACAGTGTGTGTTGCTAAATTGGTAGTATCATCAACGAAGATGCTCCTTACGCTCTCATGTGAAAGTACATGAGCGGCTATTTCCATTTCTTTTTCTAATTCAGTCACAACTTCTTTGTACCTCTCTTCAGGAACACTATTCTCTTGGAATTCTGCATGGTTTTCCGAATTCTCTTTTGTAGCCAAGGAAACAATATACTGTCCTCCAGACGTAATGTTAACCTTTGACAATGTAATAATATGTAGAAGGCAGACTGACTGATATGTAACTAATCAATTTATTATCATCTTCATGAATTTATAATAATTGAATGCGATTCTTAAAAACCCCTAACTCTTATATAGCGATAAAAGATAAACAATACCTTTATATCAAAACCTTGTAAGTCTATTGAATAAAATTGGCCATCAAATAAAAACATAATCTAATGGTTCGTGTAAACTTTTCATACGTACCATAACAATACCCATATTCTTACCTTACTTTTAACAAATTTGTCTATTTTCGTCAAATATTTTTTAAACAAATCGAAAGAAAAAAGAAGCTCAACACACTTTAGTGAGGCTATACCAGGCATAGGAGGTTTTGATGGCAAAAAGCAATTGCCGCAACATGAAAGGTTTCAATAAATGCGGCTAAAGATGGACACAATCGTGCTGGATGTAAGAGGTTTTACAAGGTTGTGTGTCTGCATTTTAGGAACATGAATGATGCAAAAACCGCAAAGTCTCAAAATACAGACTTAGGCGGTTTCAATACTAAGCCGACGAACTATATCTGCAATCAAAACCAAAATAACTAAGCTAAGAAAAATGTTGTTTCAGTTTGTACATATAAACTTCACTGTTTAGCTCAACTGAAGTGAAAATCAGCATTCACAACATTTCCTAATGAACATTGTACCAACTAATCCTCTGGAAATCATATGATGAGCCTCGTGACCCACCTGTTAAAGGCGTCTCTCAGAATTATTCATCAACGTATGTATTAACTCTGTACCGGATATATTCCATGAACGCTGGTTGAGTTCAGAAATGGAATGGGAGCCACATAGTACATTTTTTCTCCTAAATTGCAGGCTTTGATAGAATAAAATACATAAAGCTGTTGAACATTCTACAAAAGGTTGACTTAGACGTAAGATATTTAAACAGAAAAGTTAAAGAAGTAATCAAGTAGTTGTACAAGGGAAAACCCGCTGGTACCAGATGAAGGGCAAGATAACGAAGAAATCAACATTTAAAAGGGACTATGCCAAGGCTGTCTTCTCACCTCTCGTTTTCAGCGTATATACTTAGAGAAGAAGCAGTAGACGACATCAAGGTTGAGATCTGTATTAAAGGTCAAGATTTGAACAATATCAGACACTCTTAACAGACGTGATATTCAGCGACGACCTTGAGAGTCTATATGAAATTATGAGTGACAAGCGATAGCAAACTCAATTGATTTACGCTAAGCGTAAACAAAATCAAACAGCAGGTAAAGTTAAAAGGGGCAATGTCACCAGAATAGCTTAGCGTCAACAACCAGACTAAACAGAGTTTCTAGATGGATTAAATTCCCAGGCACAGACGTCAACGAAGAATAAAACCACTCACGGGTAATTAAACGCTATATCGAACTAGTTAATCGAACAGCAACAAAATTAATATCAATGCATTGTTATATTCCCGGTATTTCTCTCCGGAGTAGAAACATATACTCTCGTTGACTGTACTAGTCAAAATCTGGAGCCATGTAGAATGCGTCTATATTGGCAAAATTCGAACATACCCAGGAGAGCTCAAACGATCACCTGCGTATTAATAAAAATTCAAAAAGGAACGGAGATTCTCATGACTGTCACAAGACGAGAAACCTGGAATATCTGGACCACATAATGCAGACTGAAAGTTACACACTTCCTCAAATAGTTATTTAATGGTTTAATATCCGAACTAACTGCCATTAATTTTTTTCTTGCTGTTTTGATTATCAACTTCCGGTAACAGACGGGCACATGTACCATATTATGTTCATAAAAAGTCCATCAAGGTAAGCTGTGGAAATTAATATGTATGTCATAACTAGACTTACAGCCGTTTGCACCACAACACCTTAAAATGTAAGTGTCACTCAAAGCTGTTAAGTGGCAGTTTTTATATTGCACCAACATTTATAAGTCACATTTAATGCTTAAGCATCCGTTAAATTTAAGTTGTACAATTCTTGCACTTAAACTGTTCCCTAACCTACAATAGTGTGAATTTTTATCAACAAATGTCAGTGCCTTAGAGAGTATTTTCATTTTGTCTCAAAAATATGGAAGATCTGGAATTTGAACTATTTCCAATCATTGAAGATGACGTGGAAGTGCTTGAAATTGTTGTCTTAGGTTTACCGCGCCAAATATATAATCGTAATCATTATTTTGAGTCAATGGACGATTTGTCGTTTTTTAAACGGTTTAGGCTTACAAAGCAAAGTGTACTCGCTATACTTGTACAAATTGAGGACCAATTGGAGTACTCTTTTATTAATAAGTAAGCATTTTCTTAAAAAGTTTAGCTAAATTACAAATTTCAATCTTGCTTTATTTTAGAAATAATTCTGTGTCCCCAATAAACCAGGTGTTAATAGGTCTCAGATTTTATGCCACGGCGAATCATTTGTTAAGTATTGCTGATTTTGGAGGTTCTCACGTATCTACAGCGTGTCGCATTGTTAAAAGAGTATCTATTGCAATTGCTGGCTTATTTCCAACTTACATAAAGTTTCCCGATTCCGACATTGAACGAAAGCGAATGCAACAACAATTTTACAGCATTGCTGCATTTCCAAGAATATTGGGAGCTATTGATGGCACTCATATTAGGATACAATCTCCGGGTAAAATTTTTTCTTGCAATAATCATGAAATAATCAAAACTTGAATTTTTAACCACTTTTTTAAGGAGGCGATGATGCTGAAGTATTTCGCAACAGAAAAAAATATTTTTCTATTAATGCACAAATTATTTCTGAAGCCAATTTGTTAATTATGGATTTAGTTGCACGGTGGCCTGGATCATCACATGACGCAACAATTTTTAATAGTTCGACAATAGGGAATCGATTTGAAAATAATGAATTTCAGAATTATGCTATAATAGGCATGTATTATTTAGTTACTGATAACAATTTTGAGTTCTCATTATATATTTTAGGCGATAGTGCATATAATAATCGAAATTACCTCTTCACACCACTTGTCAATGCAAGAACAAATGCTGAGCGGAGATACAATGAGTCGCATATTCGTACAAGAGGAATTGTAGAAAAACTCTTTGGAGTGTGGAAACGACGATTTCCCATAGTTGCATATGGCTCCCGTGTCAAATTAGAAAACACTTTAACATTTATTGTTGCCACTGCTGTACTTCATAATATTGCCAGAAATATGGGTGAAGATGATCCACCTGATGATGAGAATATTGATTATGAAATATTAAACCAACTTATATTGTCAGGGCAAATTCCAGATATACCACCTGCACAGGATAATATGTTAGCATACGATGTGAGACGACATTTTATAACTGAATATTTTAGTAGATTGTAATATTTATTAAATTAATTCTATTACTAGGTACCAAAAATATAAACGGAACAATACAAAATATATATATATATAAGAACAAATACAAAAATGGCCTACTATAAGCATAACAATACAAAAAAATATATATATATGAACAAACAAAAATAATACGCAAACAATTTATATATTAATATATATAAATACAACAAAAATAAGCATAATAATGGAATTAGAAACAGCAGAACAAGTTAACAAATAAAATATAAATTGTATTTAACCAAACAATCCTATTCGATATTCTGCAAATTTAGTAGATTTAAAAGTTGCTGTTTTTTTATTTCAATTTCTAAATTGATCAACTCCATTTTTTTCTCATGTTCATCTTTCAACATTTTAAGTTGAAATGTTGCCAGTTCAGTCGTCAAAGCAGCAAGATTTTTGTATTCTTTAGAAATATCATTGCTGCATAGCGTACTTGCTACCGGTCTTCTCTTAGCATTCCAGTTGGTGTTCGTTCTTAATTTTAGATTAATGGGCTGCTTTAAATGATCAGTCTTGAAATTTCCCCAGTCAAGGTGTTCATTCTAAAATTAGTCAAGAGATTCAGATAGCAACTTATCAATTAAAAGCATACTTTACCTCTAATAATGTATTTTCATTATCCATCATCAGAATTATCTCTTCAGATTGGGCAGATTCATTGCCAATGTTGTTGCCTGTATCTGTATTTATGTTCAATATAGTACACTATTTCATATTACTACTAATAGGCCTATCGCTGTCATAAGAGTTTGGCAAACCAACAATAGTTTTTGTATTTATTATATCGAGTAATAATTCTTTATTGTCATCCTTTTTTGGCATCTTAGGGACGCCACCGCCAGTTTTTAAAATCTCGTGTCTTTCTGCAGCAGCATCCTTTCGTGTTTTCCGTTTCATGTTATCATAACATTTCTTCAATGAATCCGTGGTTCTCGGTATATTATCTGGACATTCAGCATTAAACTCATCAGTCACTGTTTGCCAGGCGGTCTCCTTATCCCTCCATGTGGCTCCATTTGTTGTCTTATTTTCAATAACACCTTTATGTTGATGAATAATGTTGAATAGAATATTTTTTTCTTGGTTACAAAAATTCGCACTGCGTATTCTTTTTTGGTGTGCCTCCATATCTTAAAATGTTACATATAATACATGATACCAATAAATGAACTTTTAGGAAACATACCTTGTAACTTTACGCAATAATATAAATATAATTCAGCAGAAGCCGACACAATTGTACACAAATGAAGTTATCCACGGATGTTGTATGACACCATTTTACATTGTTGCCGCGTGTTTCTGCCACTTAGTTAATAATTCCTAGAATCTCGCTGGTGCAACGGAAACGATAACTAGGCAATGCTTATCTTTAAGATGTACTTACGGAAGTTGTATATTTAATGAGAGTTGGTGCAAACGGCTGTTAGATGCATAAAATTCAAATAGAATATCATTCAGCTGTCTGTCTATGTCATAAAAAATGGTTTGAAACCCGAGCGATAGTATTAGCTCCGCAAATGCGGCACGAAAATTACATTTTCCTTACAAGTCACGGAAACTGCATATCCCTGACAAGTCGTACAGTTTGTGTAACACATTATTTTCTAAATATTTGGTGAATATTAATATTTATGGTTGAGTTTTCTACAATGGATATGTTGATCCCGGACAACAAAGCAGTTTAAATTCGAATAATAAAATTATTTTCTGTGTTAACTATCATCGCATTTGAACCAACAGAAACTTTGTTTTCTTGATAGTTATATTCATCACCAACTGCCAAATGAGAAGATGAACATCCAGCAACTTGACATTTCGTGATGTCGCCGCAATTTTCATCTTTCCTATCTTGTATTCGATTAGCAGTCAAAAATTGATTTGGCGACTAATCGGTATGTACTAATACAACATGATTTTTAAATGAAATAAAATAATACATTTTCTACCTTCTGCATTAATCTTTATGTCTTTTCGGTAAAAAACTATTTTCAGCGTGACCGAAAAGAGGGAAATGGCCGGCTCACAGCGCTAACGGAGCAGGTCATTGCTGGTGTGAAGAACGCTTCTAAAATAAACCAACAAAAACATTGCGGCCACATAGATAAGATGTCACCGCTTGTTTTTCTGTTCTCCCTTACCGTTCTATGACGTACCTTCTTGCCATTCGTTACGTTTGAGAGTCCACCCTTAAGGAAAACACGCCCACCTTGGCAGTTGTCGCACAGTGAAGAAGGTCATATCGGTCGTCACTAGCTTGATAGGATCGGGGTGAGGCTCCACGTAATTTCGAAAAGACGCGGGAGAGGGGATCTGGGGAAATGATGAAATTACGAAAGAATTCGAACGAAACAAAAGGGAAAGAACTGAATCCAATCCACAAAACAAAGCTACAAAGCTACAAAGCTTGCGTTGAGCAATGGACGTTGGTGACGCCAAATCCGTAATGGCGCTACCGTCGACGAGAGTGTACTGACGTTCGCCCAACCAGCTTCCGCGCAATCACCGCTACACCCGTCAACGTACCGTTTACAAAACTGCCCTTGGTGGACAGAGAAGACGAGATACAAAGGAGAGGGAGCGAATATATGAATAACAGAAGAAAATGAATCGCGAAACTCAAACGCCTACAAGCTGGTCACATATCCTGGTACAACCACCGTTGCCAGCTTCTACGTTCCTAACGAATACGAAGTTAGTACCAGCAAGCATGAAAATCGCATGAGCACTGAAGCACTCGTTTGTGATGAAACCGGTGCCGTTCTTCGCGAGGCGGGGAAAAGCGCAGTCTATTTCTCCACCACGGACGCGCGGCGGGAAATAAATATTACAAACTGCACCCTTAAAAAAAAACGTCCACGATCTTATCTCTAAGCATCCTAGAGATACTCGCCCTTAGCAGGAAAGGAGAAAAGGCAAGAAAGTCAGACAGTGCACAGTCCTCAAAGTACTCTTACACCAATCATCACATCCATAAGCTCTTATGCATTCGGCGAGTTGGGATAAAATAGAAGTTACAAAAAAAGAAACGCAACGCTTAGGCTAGGACACCCGAGTCGACAAAACCAGCGAGCCGCGCCCCATTTCTACGTCTCCAGCTGCTCACTAGGAAACACCGCTAAATAATAATAATGTAAATAATGAGAAGAAAGAAAGATAGGAAAGCTCTCAGGGTCAGTTTCTACCTGCGTCTGTGGCATTACACCCAAGCCGACTTACACGTTGTCGAGGCTTCATAGCATGATAAGGGGTTGAAGTGGAAAATGCACAAAAAAGAGGGTCGCGATGCTCCAAGTACACTTAATGGGACGACAACACGGCACACGTCCATCCGACGCAGCGTCTCGGACAATCTTCTCAAAAGAAACTCAGTCAGCCCGTGAGGGGGACTGCAGTGGGTAAATAAAGGACATCTTGAGTGCTGAGCTCTCATTTGACATAATATTGATTTCCGGTCAGATCGATATGGGTGTGGTCAGTTTCTATAAAAGTACATGGGTGCGAGTGAGATTTCGAAGCAATGAAAGAGTGGAAAGCGAGATATGCATGACGTTTAGGAAAATATGAGATGGATAAATAGTAACATACCACACAATATATGTTGTAACTTGCCTGATGGGTCTTCAACGCGTTTCGGCCGCGGAGCAAAGGGAGGATCCCTTTAAATCCCTTTAAAGTAACGAAGAGGGCTGGGCTCTTGATGTCGGAGAGTGGGTAGGGTTAAAAAAGGGCTCTACGTAATTTAACCTCGTTGTTACTTTAATAAAAGGGTCTCCACCCTATCCGTATGGGTTGACGAAATATTATCAGCGATTATTCAAAACTACGAAAATATCGCAACAGCTGACTATCTAACGCCCACACCACCAGATTTAAAATGACTCAAAGTGAGAAATGATATCACTATAAAAAAGAAATTAAGTTTGAAATGACGAAATAGTGTTAACTAAAATTATTGAGAGAATTTGGGGCAATAAAGATCGGAACTCTGTGACGTCAAACCATAGTGTTTATTCACACAAAAACGGACACCGTATTCGTTGAGATAAAAGCTAAACCAGAGACAAACTCCAGCTACACAAACTGGCACATCCAATTAAATAGTGATATTCTAAACAACAACTGCCGAGGCGGATCTTTAGTTCAACTACATCCCAAATACAACCCCGGGAAAGCTGACCCTCTACACCTGAATAACCCACTTAATGAATGCCTCCATTTCTCGATACCATTTCACAAAGACAAACTTCACATTTTCCTCATTTACATTCACCCTCATTCACCACTCGAACAAAACATCTTCATCAAGGCATCATTATAAAAAAATTCCATCATCATCGGTGACTTCAACTTCAACAAGCAGAAATATAGCCAACTACAAACGCTCCTAAATAACTCGGACTTCCAAAAACGACACACGAGACCTATATTCTGTATGCTAAACAACGATACGACACCAGATGCACTATTACATACCAAAAACTTACGCAACATTGTAATCTACATTGACCTCACTACCGACCTATGCTCAGACCACCTAGCTACCACTTTTACAATGAAACTAGATTTTCCACTAACTTGTAACGATGGGTCTTTTGTGGTCCGAAGGTTGGTTGTACAGTTGGCCACGACGCGTGGCCGGATCTCAAAGAGTTATTTCCGTTTCCGTGACGGAAACGGAAACGAAGCAGCGACGAAAACGAAGCGTTCCCGCGTCGGAAACGAAGCAGCAGCGAACGGCATGCCACCGGTGCATTGAGTCTGTAGCCACAGAGAAGTGCGTAGCACATGTGAGTGACGCGATAGTTAAGGTTTTTTTATGCCTACACCGTTAATACGGATTAAATCGTCGTCGCCCATCCATACTCGATTTGGAGGATAATACGTGTAAGGAGACCTGTGCAAGAGAACAAATTTTCGCTCGGCTCCCCATCAAACGAGTGGGTACATGGTGGAACGTAACATAATATTTTTTGCTTATTCGCACTGTGCTTTCTAGGCGTTTATTTAGAGGCCTACAGTTTAGTTAGAGGCCTCAGGTCTAGTTAGAGGTCTAATTAGAGGCCTAGGGGTAGTTAGAGGCCTAGATGATTAGTAGGAGACTAGTCCTTGATTCCGGGTAGCTCTGACCTTGAGTACGGCCGGCCAGCGTTGAAGGCGTCGGTGCAGACAGATTCGCGTACACGAGGCGAACACGGATCAGGAGCGAGCCGCCTGCAACATACGAGGGCCGATCATAAGGTTAGCTGATGGAGGAACGCACCAGAAAACCAGAAGCTCCTAGAAACCAGCCTATAATCTATTTAATTCAATAATTTACTTATTACAATAACTTCAGTTATTTATTTCAGTTATTGTTTTTCTTAATAACTTCAGTTTACATTTTATATATTTTTTCTTATGAACTTCAGTTTACATTTTATATGTTTCTTTCATAGTAACTTCAATTTAAATTTAATATTTTTCTTTGTGTGTATATTTGTGTATTGCGGCGTTATTGTATTGTAAGTGTTTCTTGCGCCCTTGTAAGAGAGATATTTCCGTGAGTAATTACATTACGCGATTCGTATCTGCGGAATATGGCCCAAATTCGATTTACGCGGCGTAATTACTTTCAGAGCGGAGACATTTTCTTCCAGGTGACAGCAGAACACGGTGTCCGCCATTTTTTGTGTATTAAATAAACGTAATATTTTGACGTTACAAAGCTCCGAATCTTTCATTTCCCCAAATTTTATCAATATTTTTCGTCATTTCAAATGTAACTTCTTTTTATCTTTATTCAATATCAATTCTCACTTTGAGACATTTCAAATCTGGTGGCGTGGGCGTTAGATGTTCAGCGGTTGCGATATTTTCGTAAAACAGAAAAATTACAAAATACAAAAGAATCGAAAATATTCTAACGCTGGTACACAATAATCAACATTACAAGACTGATGCAGACAAAGCTCACATTTTCGCTCCACACTTCCAAAAAGAATTCTCCCCTTCAAACGACCCCAAATTTGACATTAATTACCTAGAACTCGTAACTGACTGGTACAACAACTTCACTATTTCATTAACTAACGATGACGTGGACGAACCGATCGACGAAGACGAATACTTTAACACCTTAGGAACAGGAAAATTCTCAGCTCCTGCCGTAGACCAAATCACAAAATACCTGCTAAGAAACTTGTCCAACGAAATTCACCACCTCATCATAGCATTATATAACGTATGTCTTTCACACATAATCTACCTTGATATCTGGAAGAATGGCACAATAATCACAATTCCAAAGCATGGGCAAGATCTCACAAAGCCCTCGAGCCACAGACTAATAACTCTATTCCCCGTAATTGAAAAAACATATGTAACTATCATTAAATCGAAACTATAGGGCATCGTAGCGAAAAATATTCCAAGATATCAGTTCGGATTCAAACCTCATAATTCGACTATTCATCCACTACACATCCTAACGAACAACGTACAAGCGACATACTTACAGATATGTTTATTCTGCTCATTATTCATCAGCTTTATTCCTAGACATAAACAAAGCCTTCGACAGCGTGTGGCACAAAGGTCTCATATACAAAATGCACTCCCTAAGACTACCGCTGTACCTACTGCGTATCATAGATAACTTCCTGACCGACAGACAACTGAACATCAAAGTAAATAACACTCTCTCATACTTATTTTCTCCCCTACAAGGGGTCCCTCTTGTACAACATGTACTGTCACGACATTTACAATCTCAACCACATAGACAAAAACATCATAGACCTAGACCAGTAAATACTAAAATTCACGTAACTTTAAAAGTCACGAGACTCAGCAATCATCACTTATAACAAAAACCCCACCAAAACCATCAGCGACCTACAGCGACTTACTGACACATCCATGACACTAAGCCAAACAAATGCTAACTCCTCATCCCCAACCTCAAAATATCACTATACTCGCCTCATATCACAGTAAACTATTGTTATATATTTATAAACGTGACTCCATCAACCTACATTAAATATCAAGGCATAACATTTGTGACGTGCTTGAAGGGCTATCAGCGCGTTAGGCCGCGGAGCGAGTGGAGGTTATCTTCGAAGCAGCGACGAGGGGCAGGCTCTCGATGTCGGAGAGTGGGGGGTTAAAAAAAGGTTCCACGTAATTTTAACCTCGCATCTACTTCGTGACAAAGAGGGCTCCACCCTATCTGCGTGGGTTGACGGGAGGCAGTCAGCGTAGTTCATAAATTACGAACTGTCGCAACGGCTGACCATCTGATGCCCACACCACCAGATTTATTTCTCGCAATGAGAAAAAGGAAGTTAAATTGAAAAGAATACCCGATTGAGAAAACGTGGGCAAACAAAAATAACAGAAGTGAATTTTGTGGTTGTAAAATATCCACGCCTATTAAACACAAAAAGACGGGACACCGTGTCCGTGCTCCCTGAAAGAAAATACCTCCGCTCGTAGATTTATCATGCCGCGTTCACCGAATTCGGCCAAATTCCGCTTAACCCTTATCGCGCGATGCGAACTGCTCTCGAAGCTACCTTTTTCTTACAAAAACGCAAAACACGTACGGCACAAAACACGCAACGCAAATTTACACAAAAGAAAACGATATAACAAAAAAATATTAAAGACAATAAAGGAAACAAAAAATGGACCTAGCCTGCTCTTCCACGCAGCGTCTCCGCTGTCGGTTCGATGCTCGCTCTCAGGAATTCGTGCTGCTGGCAATCGTCACGATGCCGCCGCTGGCATGCCGTCTTAAAAAAAAACTCTGGCAAGGTGGTCGTCGCCCCTAGCCGAGAAACTGACTCACTGGGTTGTTTCAGCCCCTACCCAAAAAAACGCCTGTAAAGCATATGGCCTTATTAATAATGGCCGGACACGTGTCTTTACAAAAATTATGTTAGTTCTAATTACTTATTCTGGGGTTTGTGCGTGTATAGCCGATTATCGCTGCTCTCTCTTGCCTTGTGCCGGTGTCGCTTAATCCCTCATAGGGCGGTTATTGGAGAACACATTTGAGATCCCGGAAACCGGTTGGCGATAAGCCCAAAGAAAAACGTGTATCTCCCGACTCTTTTACACTCAAAGAGAGTCAGCTTCGTTCTGCCGCATCCTAGCGCCTCGTGGCCGGATCACAATTATACGCAGCCCGGAAACGCGTGTATGCTTAAAAAACGTGTGCGTAGCGGTTGCCTACGTTGATGGCCCGTGAGCGCAATTAAAAATTAAGACAGATTTCGTCGAAGTCAAAACCGACCCGTTACACATATGACAACAAATTTAAATTCAAGATACATACTAGACATACAATGACCGAGATCACAAAACGTGCCAAACACTTCCGATGCCTCACGATAGGCAAGAAAGGTATAACGACAGTAACAGCAACGAAAATATACAAAACAATCTGCAGACCCATACTTGACTACGGACACGCTATACAGAAGAACGCCAAAGACATTACAAAACGAAGAATAGACACAAGCGAACACATGAAACTACGACTCATTACAAAGATTAGACATCCCAATAACCCACTGCACAATCCTACCAACATATCCTCCTATAAGCAAACACAAATAACCCCTATAAGGGAACGCCTACAAAATCTACACAAAATTCAAAGACAAATATACGACATTGACCATCACCGAAAACATGTGCATTAAACGACTGACCCGACCAACAAATAGACGACACCCACCATCAACACTATACGAATCATACCATACAGACTGACTCTATTTCACACCACCACTAATTAGCATTACATCACAACATCACTGCACCATTAATTTTCCTTTTTTTTATTTTTACACATAAATCTCCGCTTTATTTTCATAATTACAATTTGTTTTACAATAATTAGAATGTATAGGCGGAAAGACCGCAGGTCGATAGTCATCAAATATTGTTACTACTACTAGAGCAAGTGTAGCGGCAGATGTTTCAAAAGGTGTTTTAATACTCCAATTTCAACAAATATATTTGCAGAAACATTTACGTTACGAGCAAGCGGAACAGAAGAAGCAGCGATAAATATTGGAAGAAAGAGTTTTGAGTTTGATAAGTGAATATGAGTTATAAAACACAAATTTATCTAAAATTTAAAATAATGGCATTAATACAGGTAAAATGAAGAAATAACAACGATAAAATATACTTATATCAAATACATGTAAAATACAACCAATTTATTTAAAAATACAATGTATACAATTTAACACACATATAAATTGCTTGTAGGAGGCTGCGCCCGGGGGGTGGGTTAATCTATAACAACAAGAGATAATTAATTCAACATACACCTCACGGAAACCTGGGGTTACCTGGGTGAAATTTAGAATTACTATATTTTCATGAAACATCCATCATGTCTAAATCTAGTCTAAATCAGTCTAAAAAAAGATAAGTTCATCAAATAATCACTTTAATGCTATTAAAATCAGCAACGTTTTATATGGATAAGATGCGGATAATATACGAGTAATAATTATTTTGAAATGTGTCCTATGCTACTTTAATAAATATATAAATTCAAAATTTGTGACCTAAACGCAATGTTCAAGGTTCCACATTAATTACACCTAATTACCCAGTGTCTGGGATAAGGGGCGAACCTAGGAATTTAACATGTAAAATTAAATATGGGTAATTATTAGCTCCCCTATCAATTTTAGAGAAAAATCGCAAATAAATGGTTTTTAGAGTAATAATAACTGTAAATATATCATCCATTTAATTTACATTTTTACCAGAATCCACGTCAGAAATAATAAAAATAAGTTGAACAATGTACCATAAAAAACCCTTGCCATGAGTTTGACAAATGTCATGTTATAGTGACTATTGCACTTGTCACATTTACATATAAAGCTTCACACTGACGGACCAATAAAATGACTCAAATTTTAATTTGTTGGCCATTTAGAATCTACTTATAGTGATAATTGCTGTCGGACACTTATCACTTTCGAGGCGGTTAAGATTAGGTTTCAAGAGGTTTCTCATATTGTATGCCCAATCGGTTAAAACCAATGCAATTTGTTGCATACTCGTAGTTTCATATCGGTACATACTTTTTATCATCGCAATTTTTTTCAAATTGTGTTTAAATATATTCTTGTAACGTTTTGGTATTCTCTGGCGTAAAGCCAACGATTTCTTGCTTTATATTTGTAAGAGATTTGCAGTCAAACCGGTTGGAAGACATTTTTAGAATATATATTAAATATATGTCAATGTCAATATGACACGTGCAATTGTCAAGCAAAATATGTTTCGTGCATAAATCCTTGCTTCGATAATACCCGCTCTAGTGATGTTTTGGAGCTTGTTGCCGTGAAAATGTGCACGAGTGCGAAGCACATGCTCTCGTGCTCTCACTATAGCGGGTATTATCGGCAAGTCCCTATGCACTTAACATATTACTTTTAAAAATAATTTTGCTAGTCAGATATCATTTACTAGGAACAATAATCTGAGTTATTCCAATGAAGAGAGGGGAGGGTACTCATTATCAAAATATTTTACAGTAGCGTCAGTTTACGCAGAGTTTGTGACTTATTTTCGGTTACATTTAACAATCGTCCAATTCCAACTGTATTAGCAACAATTAGCAAGTTTGTGAATAAGTGTGAAAGTAAAGCAAGTGTAGCGGCAGATGATTTAAACGGTATTCTAATACTCTAAATTCATCAAATATTATTTCAAAAACATTAAACTGACGTCACTGTAAAATGTTTTGGTAATGCATAAATTATCATTCTTCCATTAATTACATGTTATTATTATGATTTAAATACGACTGTAGTACTTCCCAAATGTATGGAAAATAGCGGAAACCAAAAGCTGGCAAGCCCCCCTATGATGTTAAGTCATGTAGACAGATTTCTCTACTCCCAATTATCACTAAGATTTTTGAAAAGCTGCTCCTGAAAAGAATGAGGCCAATAATAGAGAAGAATAACCTAATTCCAGACCACCAATTTGGTTTTCGCCAAAAGCACCCAACCATCGACCAGGTGGATAGAATCACTAACATCTTAGAAAATGCTCTGGAAGAAAAGTCCGTTAGTGCAGCTGTGTTCTTAGACGTTGCACAGGCCTTTGACAAGGTATGGCACGAAGGACTAATACACAAACTGGGGAAAATGCTACCTAAACAATATGCTGAAATACTATCATCATTAAAGATGGGAAATTAGATTGTTACAAATCATGAATTTGTTAGGTTAAAAGGTAGTAAAAAAATGTAAAATAGGTATGATTTTAGGTTTTTAGGTTTTTATTTAAAAACAGTAGTATATAATATTTTTTTAATTTTATTATTAATGCATACAATACGGTTGAGCGTCCACCTGGGTGCATCCGAAATTCTCCGACAGCTATCAACTGTCATCTGCAATTTGCAATTGCAATTAGTTTTTATTATTGTTTATATTCTGTTTATGCTTTTTGCCAGCTTCATGTTGTATTTAATGAGATTGTTGTTCGCAGAACACATACCTACATACATATACATATTAGAACAAATTAACTTTAAAACATAACCTAATATCAAATTTTGTACTTACAATTTTTGAACAAAATCTGCAAAACACAGCCATGGTATATATGAAATGTTTTCTCCAGTCCTTTCACCCACTTTTTTAAAAGTTCAAGTTTTTTGAGTTTCGCTTCAGGCATTTTAAAAGATGTAATGTCAAACAAAACACAAGCGTAAAACGGTGGCGAACATACCGACAGCAAAGTGGGCGTGCACTCTAAAGCCTCGTTTACATTTGGAAAGTTCACTGGCGGAAAGTACTTACCGCCAGTAAACTTACGATGTATAAACCAGAAAAACGTCTGTCAAGAAAAAAACTAAACAAGAAAGTAAGACGTTTTTCTGGTTTACACATCGTTAGTTTACTGGCAGCAAGTACTTTCTGCCAGTAGACTTTCTAAATGTAAACGAGGCTTAAACAAGAAAAACGTCTTACTTTCTTGTTTAGTTTCTTTCTTGACAGACGTTTTTCTTGTTTACACATTGTAAGTTTATTGGCGGCAAGTATTTTCGGCCAGTAAACTTTCCAAATGTAAACGGGGCTTAAGAAAGCCAGGGCTGTCAGGATTGACTTGACGAACAGTGGCATACCCCCTGGAGCCACATCCTTAAAATTATAGATTATTTGCATTAAATTAAACAAGTAAAACTGAAAAGGTTGTTAAAATTACTGAATTAGGTGACATAAATGAAAAATAGGTAAAATTAACAAAAGGGTAAAAAATAGGTAAAATAGGTAAAATTAAGTTAGGGTCATATTAAAGCTTTCTCTTCAAAACGAATTACGGTATAATCAGAACATACTTAATTTTGCTATGTAAAAGAAGGTTTTTACCGAAATTCCCATCCCTAGTCATCATACAGATTGGCAGATTGTTTCGCATAAAACAAGAAGATGAACACTCGGAATAAAGAAATTGAAAGCAATAGGGGCAGGGGTACCACAGGGAAGCGTCCTTGGACCAATTCTGTACCTCCTATACACTTCGGACATACCTGAGACAGAAGGAGTTACCACAGCAACATTTGCTGATGATACAGCCCTACTTTCAGTCGGGATAAATATGGAGAGCGCCTCCACAAAGCTCCAAAATACATGCAACGAAATACACAAGTGCACAACAAAACGGAACATCAAACTAAATGAGAGTAAATCAATAGACTTAAACTTTACCAACCAGAAATTAACAAATAACTTGAAAATCAGCATAAACGGTGTGATAATGCCACATGAAAACAAAGCAAAGTATTTAGGTATGATCCTGGATGCCAAACTGCGGTGGGTTGAACACGTTAAAAAATCGCACGGAACTTGACATCATATACAAACAATATTACTGGCTTATTGGAAGAAATTCTAAAGTAGTTACATAACAAATTACTTATTTACAACCAAGTCTTAAAACCGATATGGCTTTATGGAATCCAGCGTAGGGGATGCACCAAGGACTCCAACATAAATCAAATACAAACCTTTTAAACAAAGTGCTTCGGACTATGGTAGATGCGCCATTATACGTTCGCAACAAGGACCTACATCGGGACTTAGCTGTCCCAATGGTTAAAGAAGAAATCAAGAGGTATGCTGGCAACAATGAAGCCAGACTGCGCTGCCATGTTAATGCAGAAGCACTCCAACTATTAGACAATCAACACCACGTCCGAAGACTGAATAGAACGAAGCCATTCGATCTTGTTTAGTGTGTAGTGCGTTGTGAGCAGAGTAGAGCATTGTGCGCGACTTCAACACTACACAATCCAAACAAACTAAAGGGCAGCGTTGGATGAACTTAAGATAAGAACATAAAACATAAATTTATAATTATGTGTTATCATTTAAAAAAAATATTCCTTTACGATGTTCCTACGATGTTCCGATTAGTAGGGGAGCTGATAATTACACATATTTAATTTTACATGTTAAATTCCTATGATCGCCCCTTATCCCGGAACTCGGTATATTTCATTCTTAAAATCGTTTCCTGTTGCAATGTTTGTTGTGGGTGGACAGCTGATAAGTTTATCAATTTTACATAAAGGCTCTTAAAACCATGCTCCTTATGAAATGTTTCAGAATACTCTCGAGTCTCAAGCAATACACTCCGATTAAGAAAACCGCAAAATCGAAATTGAAACTCTTTTTGGCTTAAGGAAGGGCTTCTAGATTTTTTTTCTTTCACACATATGGAATCAATATAAAATCACATTTCATTTGATCGGCTTGGTGTTACAATGTTGTATGTAACATTTTGTAAGATTTTGAGTATTTGGTATTACAAGATTATATGTGTTATAAGCTATCTTTTGCAAAGGTCTAATAGATAGGAGCACTTGTCTAAACATTTTTAATTACTGTCAAACAAGGTTAAATGTTAAATTTGACATTTACACTTTAGTGTAACATAGTTGTATGTTGACGCATACAACTCTAACCGACTTGGTTTTGAGAGTCTTGTGAAATATGAATCAAATTAGTGAAAACTATTACAGTGATGATTCTATAAAGGTCGTAATTATTGCCCAGATGATCCAATCTTACAAAATAATACAGATGCAAGCAATTGATTTTAAAAATTTCCAAGAATGCGCAACTTTACTTAACTACACTTTAGTGCCCTATATAAATGTTCAACAGATTAAGTTTTTAATATTTACTACAAAACTTCCCATGCTGACGAAGAATTTGTCGAACAAAGCATAAAACGTATTATTGGTGAAAACGGGTGTCAACCGGTCAAACTAAGGTATACTTCCCTGTACCCAAGAAAAGCAAAGGGAACGCTTAACAAGATACCGCAAAATAATATTGATGTCAATGTACCGGTGGATGCCTACAGTGGATGAAGTCTATTTTGACGAAATTCTCCCGAAATCGTAAGCTGGTGACAAAAAAGGAAGCGAGGAAGAAAAGCTATGTATATTTATCAAATTTAATATATTGTTATTGAGTTATTGAGTTATTAACCCCATTAAATTTGTTAGTAAATAAAATATTACCTAAGTTTCTAAACATTACATACTCGTATTTTGTTTTAAGGTTGCATTGTTGTATGTTACAAACGACCAAAGAAAAATGATATAACAGAGTTACATGCATGTTTTGGTTTTTCATAACTCAAAAAATTGGAATGTTGGAAGCTTGAAATATCGGGATTATTAATATTGAAATTTTATGAAAATGTCAAAAAATAAATAAAACGAATAGGACTGGTACGGCAATATTTGTAACATCCCAATATTTAGAATCAATTTTCCCAAATTTATGAAATTTGCACATACAACCTTGTAACACCAAGCCGACGATATGTATAGGTTTCCTGAAGTCCCCATAGGAGTAAATTTATATTAAATATTAAACGGGCAATTTAATACAGAATCTATACTAATTTTATTTTTCACCACGCATCTGAAATTTGCATTAAATGCAAATCAAATTAATGATAACAAAACAGGACTAGAACCGGGCAACAGAACTTTGAATAAAAATTGAAGAACATTCATATGTAGTAAGAGTGTGATAGAATATATAAATAACTTTTAAATAAATATTTTATATACTTAAAAGTATATTTATTATTTATATTTTAAATCAATTTCAGTAAAAAACAGATAAACACCATCACAAAAACCGCCGCTACAACTACCACCACCTCCTCAACCAATACCGTAATGTGTTCCTGTAGTTGAATAAACAATGATATTAAATAATTTAAATTTGTTTTATTTACTACTTAATTACTAAATTTACATTTCAGCAGCTATGGAGGCCATCTCCACTAGCATTGCAGTGCGTCAATATTGTAGGCGCCATCAGTTTCATATTTAAATGAGGCGGGATTATACATATTCCATATAATTTAGTTGATCATATGTTCCATTAGTGTGTATTAGTTATTGACATATTTAAAAAAAAACAAATTGAAATTATTTAATATCATTGTTTATTCAATTTAAAGAACATTACGGTGTTTGGGGAGGGTGGTGTTTGGTGGACGTAATATATATTGTGATGTTTTAGTAAGTGTTTACTTGGTTATTGTTTATTAATAAATTTTCACTTACCTCACTTCTTGTATGGTGGTCTAAATATAATTGAGATTGGTATTATTTTCTTTTATTATGTTTGTTTAATAATGATTTGAGATAATTTAGTTTGTTGGGCGCCAGAAATTATGCAAATTCATGAAAAGTCTCAATAATATAAGCTCACTTATGTTTTCACCAACATATGAATGTGTTGATGCTTTCTCTATCTCAGTTCTCAAGATAGATTCAATTAAACTAAAGAGAGGGTAGTTTTATTAAGTTTAAATGAATTTTTATTGTAAATATAAAGTTGGAAATAATAACAAATAATTAAATTAATGCAATGTATAAATTAAAAGTTGAACGACAAAAACAATAGCAAACAAATACTATCGATAACCTAACATTTAACTAATTAACAATAATTTCTAAATAAATCCTAAATCGCACAGTTACCCAAATTGAGTTGACTTGAAATTGGTAAATAGTACTTGCGCTTATCGCTTAATGTGGTCTGGCAGTATTGGCAACTGGATATGCCTGTCCGTCCTTTTGGTGGCCGTCCTCTTGTGATGTATCCCTCGCTGTGACATTCAACTTCGCTCGAGTTGAATGAACAGCTTGAAGTCCTTATTCGTCTCGATGTCCTTCTCGGATCCTTCTGGTAGTGGTGGTGTTCTTGCAGACTCCCTCTGTATTCCTAAGTGTTCGTCGGTTGATTCTCTAAGTTCAGTTCCTACTGGATACTGTTGTAAAAAAAATATGTTGTCTGCGTAAAAACTTCTCGATCTAATTTTGTTTTTAGACGCGTCAATTAGGAACAAGTATCGGATTGAGAACAAAACTTTATTCCTTCCGCTCTCAAAACAACGTGCATACGCCGGCGCCGGGATGAATTCGTAACTCCTTGAAGCACGCCACGTCAGGCCTTCTATAACTTCTCCTCTGATTGGCAATTTTTACTGCTTGTTTTGGTACGCATCGTCATTCTAAACTTGAATTCTATAGGCTACTACACAATAATTTCATGATTTCCCCATAGCAACGAATAACACGTTATTATTGTAAATCTAAAAATAAAACAGGAGAAGTGGAAAAAGCTGCTCAACAGTAAAACCGAAACCGATTTAGAAATATGCAAAGACCAAAGAAATAAGGTGAAAAATATGGTATTACAATCAAAACAGAAGAGCTGGAGAGAATTTGGAGAAAAACTAGATTAAGATAGCACAGGAAACCAGAAGGTGTTCTACAAAACAATTAAATGCCTACAAAAGGATGAGAATATGGCAATGAAAGCAATTAAAAACAAAGAAACTTACAAAAGAAAGACATATTATAAACAGATGAAAAGAATATTTTGAAAATTTACTTGACACAGGAAAGAAGGGGAAAGGATAAGCAGAAACTAGAGCAGAAGATATGAATAGCAACAACGAAAATACAGAAGCAGAGGGAATAACTATGAAAAAAGTAACAGGAGCCATAAAAAAAATTGAAGAATGGTAAAAATACGATAAAAATAAGATAAAAATAAATAAATGATCTGTTATCAAACTCTTGTGAGCTAACGAAGCGAGAAGAGGAATGAAATAAAAATATCTACAACGAAAATAAAGAAGAAAATATTTTACGATCTTGCCATCATCCGATTTCAAACAATAATCCCAAAGTTTTGACGGTATTGGTGAATAAAACTCCAAAAACGTTTCATCCATTATGCATGTAAGATTTAAAATATATTTATATGTATACAGGACGTGCCACGTAAGTTATTGATTAAAAGATTATGGGGTTCCTTTTGAAATAAAAAGTAGAAATAAATCATACACATGGTTCATCGCGATCTTCCAAAAGAAAATATGTACATGTTTCTATCAATTCCGGTTCTACCGGAAGTGGCCATCAATTTTGTTATTTTAAATAGAACACCCTGCTTAATTTTACATATTCGGATAGCTCATTCACTTCTAAATATATTTTGTTAGGCCTGTTGGGCACTTATGTTTAGTAGTTTTTGAGCAAAACATTAATTTCCAATATATTTGCTCGAAACAGACGATTTAGAAAATCATTACTTATCTTATGAATGAAATATAAATTAAGACTTTCTTGCATATAGTACCAGCAGCATGGCTCTATCATTGCAAGAGTTCGTACATGATATTTTGCCAGTACTATTTAAAAAGTTTATTTATTTAGGTGTACACTTAATTATTAAACTTACTATATTTAATATATTTAATGGAATGACATACACTTTTGTATGACGGGGTAATAGATAGAACCGTTCTCTACACAGAAATGTAAAACAAACCTAGCCCTGCAATGAGATAGGGTTTCACAGTTATATAGAAAATTTCATAAATGTCAATTTTTATCCAGATTTAATACTAAATATATGTGCACGTGGCATGAAAGCAAGTAATACATGTCTCATGTATTTTATATATTTTTACCTTTGTTTTGCTCTTTGCTTTTCTCTTCGAATATCTAAAAATTCCATGAGGTGGCATAATAAAAATTTCTAACAAAATTGACTTAAATATCTGTTAAATACCAAAAATGTATAATATTAAAGACTGCCTTGAAGAACAAATGTAAAATAAAAGTAAAAAGTAAGAAAGTTCCTCTCTGTAGAATTTATTATTGTTTTTAGATTAAAAAGGTGTAAACGGAAAATAGCTAGAATTTTTTTTTAATGGCTTATTAATTGGCACAATTTGACTTTTTTGTTTTTCTTTGACCATGACAATGTTTTAAATGGTAACATAACTTTTTCTATTAACAAAGTGGATAGCATTTGTTTTTCTTTTCAGGAATATCTAAAAGTACTAAAAGGTTGCATAATAAACTTTAGTGAGTTTAATACCTGATTGCCTTGGGAAAAATTTATACCAGTTAAACAAATACATTTTATTAGTGCTGGTTAGTCAAATAAAGTTGTAAATTTTACTGTATTTGAAAGTATTTCTCAATAATTATGGTATGTTTAACAGAGATAAAATGAATCGATATTTTGATATTTTTCGGTAAGCCGAAAAAATATTTTTATAGGATTTACATGAAGTAGAAGTAGTAGTTGTAATTGTGTGTATAATTTAATTTCGATAGAAAAATACAAAATATGACCAAAATATGACCCCCTGCGGCAACGGGAATACCCATCGTAAATAAAATGTAAAATCGTCTAGTTTTGCGTGTAATTTTAAATTTCAAAAATTAATTAAAAAAATTGGCTGTAATTACTCCCTAACTCCCTAATAGTTCACTAATAGCATGTTAAATTTAATTACGATAGAAAAATAAACAACAGGGTTGACAGATTTTTTCGGCACCCCTGCGTCTCACCCCTTCCTGTTTCACTTGGAGCCTCGCCGTATTTTTTTAACTTTCTTATTTTTTTCTACATTTATCTGCAAAAGATGAACCTCCTGCTATAACGGGAACCCCATTAGTCCCAAAAGGTAAAATCGTCGGGTTTTAGGTGTAATTCTAGTATTTCAAAAATTAATTAAAATTACTTCCTTATAGAATTCAGGGCTGTAATTCTTTATTTTGCTCTCTCAACCCCCTCCTGTTTCGCTTACGGCTTCGCCGGTTTTTTTTCCCAGCTTCCTTATTTTTTCTACGTATGTCTGCAAAATATGAACCCCCTGCGATACTGGGAACCGCATTAACCACGAAAGGTAAAATAGTCCTGTTTCGGGTGTAATTCTAGTATTTATAAAATTAATGAAAAGTACTTCCACATAGAATTAAGAGTTGCATTTTTTTAGGATTAACAATTAGTAGTAAATCTGTGAATTTAATACCGATACAAAATTAAATAAATACAGGGTTGCCAATTTTGTTGTCAACACCGCTCTCTCACTTTTACAACTTTTAACTTTTATAATCACTTGTTAAGAAGCGTTCGATGCGCGGTGACGCAATTATATAAACAATCACAAGACGAGTTAATTCACTACAAACCGCCGTTGCTGATGTAGCGGATTGCGTGATTCGGTTCTCACTCTTACAACACGATTGAATAACTAGCTGAAAGGAGCAGTCTCTATACAGTGTTGCCGTCAGTCGGATGCTCAATGGTCGCATGGTGAAAATTTGTATAACAACTTTTCAATATACGCTTCCATCTACAGCGCCACCAATGGCAATAATGTGAACTAATATATACAAAAATATACAAAGAAAACCATGTGGCTATCCATACCGCCTCCAAGTCGATTTTCGCCAATCGATTCTAAATGGTGTATAATGGAAATAGAATTTTTTTTAAAGGCGATACATTAGAGCGTCCATATTCGGACGTTCCAAAGCGAAGGACGCCGTAAAAATAACAAAATGTCAATGTGAGGACGGCGTAAAGATAGTGGGATATATATATATATATATATATATATATATATATACACAGAGTGAGTCAATAGGACGGGCAGGCTCGATTACTCCTACACCTAAAATGATATCGAAATGAACCAAAATACACTGCAAACGGTATGCCAAAGTGCAGTTTGTAATAGTTATTTGTATATCAAGGCCGAGAAATCTCATTTTAGGGACCGAGAGAAAGTTTGTCGCCGAGGCCGCTTGCGGCCGAGGCAATACAATCTCGAGGTCGCTAAAAGATTTTTCGGCCGAGGTGTACACAACGTTTTTCGTGCAATTGATGCACGCTGCAATGAGTCTCCTAGGTTGTGAACAAGCGACTGTCAATTTTGACAAAATAATAAACGTCAAAAAAATTAATCGTAAATTCAGTTAAACGAAGTAGAAATGAATACTAGTGATAGTGATGATTTAGAGTGTACAGCTCCGGAGTTGAGAAAAATTGCAAACGCTGCCACGGATCATTTAATTCCAGAGATGTTTCTCTTGATGTTTAATGACAACAATAATTTTAGGTTGCTTGGCAACCTTTTGTGGCCATAGCTGAGAAATTGCACTTCTCGGTCTGTTGTGTCGCTGAGAAGTTACCATTTCTCGTCCAATTGCACGAAAAATTATTTTTTCTACTCCTATATGTATATTAGCATATTCTTTCATAGACTACTATACATATATGTGGCCTATTGCAATGAACAATGTG
Organism: Othius punctulatus; assembly: GCA_951805005.1. NCBI lineage: Eukaryota > Metazoa > Arthropoda > Insecta > Coleoptera > Staphylinidae > Othius > Othius punctulatus. The sequence continues at coordinate 60,571,295 of OX638145.1, forward strand.
GATATATTTTCATTCCCACACACGTGTGCGGATATGATATCCACCAATCAGAGAGATGGAAAATTGCAGAGCAACAAGTTTTTTCATAAATTTGTCATAGTTGTCAACGACAAATTAATAAGCAAAAAGTCAAATCGACATTATTACAATTATCTTTACAGTGCTGAATTATGATTTCCAATTATGAGTTCTGACATGCTTATGTTTTTGTAAAAGATATTAATTCTAATATATTAAATGTATTGAATGATGAATGACATTCAAATGTGTCACACTGACATTTCTTAGTAAATACCATTTACATAACATTGTTATTCGTTTTTGTCGTAGAAAAAGTACAACTCGAGTGGATTGCCCATATCGCACTCGGAGGTTTGGCGCACTCCGCCTGCGGCGTCTTGCGCCAAACTCCACCTCGTGCGATATGGGCATCGTATCCACTCTAGTTGTACAAACTACTATTGTCATATACATGTTCCATTTTTGCAGTACAGCCTTCGACCTAGTTGTTTTAAATAGCACCCTCTGTATAAATTTACATATTTGAATTTGCCCTTTTTTGGGCCTTATAAATCTGTTTAGTTTTTGCAATTCGCATTAACCGTTCAGAAGTTGTTCACGTTTTTCCTAGTTTATGGGATATTAAGTTGGGACTTTGACTGGGCCTAAACAACTGACCGAGGTATCTTCTGGCGGCAAGACCGTCTATCTGCATTGTGGCATCACCTTGCTGTAACACATTAATTTTGGTAAACTTTGAAGTGCCACAACTTGATATTTTAAATGGCACACCCTATACTTCAGTACTTAGTCCTATTCAGGGTCTCAGTTTACATATTTTTTGCCCCATATATCTTTTCTTAAAAGTTGAAAGTTGGGAGATAATTCAGATTTTCTTAAAAATGTACACAGATCTCATCGATATAAACTTAGCGGGCCATGAAAATCTCTTGATTCTGTCATGCCAACCTCAAAGTGACATTTATTGTAAGATACGTTTTATATTTCTTAGCGCATTTTCTTGATGATTTTTTCTCATAATGAAATAGTTGATATGGTTTATGTACACGCTGAGAGCGCAAACCGTAGCTGGTTACCAGATTCTATTGGGACATTAATAGCAAAAACATTTGAATTAAAATATTTCATCATGCGAAAATTTCATGTTCACGACAAAAATTACAACGTGTCGTACAATAAATGTCACTTTGACGTTGACATGGCAGAAACAATTGATATTCAATGCAAGTTAAGTTTATATCCATGAGATCTGGGTTCATTTTTCAGAAATTCCAAATTATTTCTCAAACTATTAACTTTTAAGAAAAAATATAAGGGGCAAAACCGATGAAAAATAAGATGCTCTATACGGCTAAGTAATGAAATATAGGGTGTGCCATTTGAAAAAATAAAGTTATGGCCCTTCAAAATTTACCAAAATTAATGTCCCACAGAAGGTTGATGCCACAATGCAAATCAACGATCTTGCCGCCAGAAGATATCCCAGACAGATGTTTAGAATGTGGCCAAGTTGCAACCCGATATCCTAGAAAACAAGTGCCCTACGAATACATTAAATTTTAGAAAAAACATAAAGAACTTCTGCACGGTTAAAGCGAAATGCAAAAACTAAACGGATTTATAAAGCCCAAAAAAGGGCAAATTCAAATATGTAAATTTATACAGGGGGCGCCATTTAAAAAAAACTAGGCCAATGGCTGCACTGCAAAAATGGAACATCCTGTATATGGCAAAATAATTTTATAAACTGCATTGGCCTCTAGTTTGCTGTGCCGTTTGGTTCATTTTGAAATCATTAACGGTGTAGGGGTAATGGAGCCTGCCCGTCCTATTGACTCACCCTATATATGAATATATATACCGCGCGTTTTTTTTATCTCTGAACATAGGGTACGTAAATAATTCAGTTTTTAATAGTAATTCAGTAATTCAGTGTTCAGTTTTAAAACGACGGAATCAATTCAATATATATGCAACCAAATTTACTAGCGTGCGTAACTCAATTATTTAAAAATAATGACATATTCATAACGCATTTAATAAAACGTCAAAACTGTTGACAGAAAATATTTTCAACGCAAGAAAGTATTTAAATATGGCAATAGCGAGTAAAGGTTTATTTTAATTGACAATGGAAAAAAAAATCTTGTTAATACATGTTGAACAATTAACAAAACCATAAACACAATAAAAATATATATAAAGCAATAACACAATTATAGCAAACATTCGAAATGGCCGCCACCCTGTTCCAAGCAACAAGCAAGTCTATGATGAAATTCTTGCACTGCATTTCGCATAAAGTTTTCATTCAACTCTTGGCAAGCTCTAAGTATGCGTTCTCTTAATTCCTCACTTGATTGAATTTGTACATGATTATAAATTACATTATGTAGATGTCCCCAGAGAAAGAAATCATTAAGAGCGCGGTTTTTCGGGCGTAAAAGTGTTATTCAACTTAAACGCTGTTAATAATTACTTTCACGTTATATTTTCTGTACCATAAATTATCAAAATAAATACTACGTGTCGCTGTATGGTTAGTTTTTCGATTATTTACGTTTTTCTATGAAATTTCATTAAATCTTAGATTTTTGCCGTTTTTCATCTTCATGGATTGTATTTGCAAATATTTGCACAATTTTAAAGCTTTACATAAATGTAGACCTGATTCTACGTGTCACTGTATAATTTATAATTAAAATTACCAATTGTTTACCATATTATTTAAATAATTTGATTCAGAGAAATTATATTTATCCATTTCAAAAATATATCCTGAAACCTTGTAAAATACTGTATCTAATAAGATATAGTACTTATTAATTAACACATGTTTTTATGGTTTTATTAATTATTTAAAATGTACCTATATTGAATTTCCCGCCGTGAAAATAGTTAAAAATTAGCACCAAGCAGTTCATGTGTTCGCTACGGGACGGAGCAATGACATAATTGCAATGCCATGTTGCCAACAATTCCTAACAGAAGTTTGAAATATGCGAATCAAGTGCCAAGGTCATTTTTTACAACTGTTTTTCAGCTTTCTCGGGGCTCTGCCGTTTGAATGAACGCCGTCTTTATTTTGCGGACTTCGCATTTAAACCGCAAAATATCGTAATTCTTATAATTTTTAATGCAGCACATTCTAAATCTTTGCAACGCGAATGATGATTAAAACAGTGATAAGGCCCATTAATTAAATCATCAATAATTGTTGCCCCATCACCATGGGCATTATCGTAAATGGGTTTTTTGTGCTCTTTTCTGTAATAAGGAAATTCGTTTGTTATTTAATATTTTTCTACCAGCTAAGGAAACATTTTTTGTCATTTTTTAAAGACTATAATCTCTTACCATAATTTTTTATGGTATGGTTAGCACATTCAATTTTTGTGACATCCTTCCCATACACACAAATCTAGCAATACGCAAAAGAAATACACAGTGCACAAGTAAATTGTCACAGGAAGATAAAATAGTCTAACTAATTATAAAAAATGCTATAATAATTGACATAGTGAGGAATTAGTCATACACAAAATGCAGACACAATAGTTGTCACAGTGTGAAAATAGAAAATAGTCACGGGGGAGACAGAAGTCTACAAAACACATACAAAACCAAAACGCACAATAAACAAAGCCGAAACACACGAAGAAAGCACAACGATAATTGAATAGGATTTTCAAACTACGCACCCGAATGTAAAGAAACCAAAATGAATCTATTTGCATGTGGGGTGTTGTTAAAATCTCTAGGGCGGAATGCACGCACTTATAATACTTTAAGAAGGGATAAGTATGCATACAAAATTTCGGTCCTGAGGAGATAAGGAGATAAGTTTTTGGGTCGTTAATAGTAGCTATCTTAATAGTTTTTTAGACACTTGAAGAGGTCACCAAGAGCCTGCTTATATTGGCACCAAACATTTCATTGTCAAAAATAAAAGTATTTAAAATAAATATGGTCTGCTTCCTTATAGTTTCAGTGGGGTAAGAGAAATTGAAGGAACCCGTTTTCCAATGTTATTTCCCTATATTCCGCGATCAAAAATCCCTCGGCACGACAATGAAAATGGAATTGGCTGTCAGGGGTCTATTTATTTTTAAATAAAAGTGATCTTGAAATGTAAGACATGTTTCATATACCTTTTTTGGCTAATAAGTTTACAGTAATCTCAATAAGACTCAAATTTGGTCATATAACTTACAAAACTTGTAAAAGGATTTAGTGAATTTAATGAAATAAATGTAACATTTAAAAAAATTATTCCCTAATATTAAGAGGCCTCTTTACTCCAGCTAGTATACGGCATTATTTATAAGCGACAGCCAAATAATTCATTGAAATAACATAATTACAATCGGAGAACTGATATAGAAAGTTTAGACATTTATCTACAATTAGACAAAATAGTTTTAAGAAATAAATCAAAGGTGACTTATTTCTGATGATCTAATCGGATTTATGTGCAGACAAGAATACTCCATTATAATTCATTATATTGTAACAAAGAAAAGAAGGTGGTTCGCAATAACATTAGTTCCAAATCCCTGGTGGAATTTTCATTATATGTACCCTGTCTTAATTAAATAAATACATTGTTTCTTAAAACCTACTCGGCACAATTGTAGATAACTATCTAAACTTTCTAAATCTGGTTTCCGATTGTAATTATGTTGACCCGTTCATGAATTATCTTGGCTGTCGTTTACATGCAATATCCTATACCGCCTTTGGGTAAAGAGGATTCTTAAAATATATAATATAATAATAATAATAATAATAATAATAATCCCTACTACGCCTCCACCTATGGCGTAATTGGTTACTGTCATTGTTTGAAAGAGAATTCTGACCCAATTACATAATATAATGATCGGAAATAAAGTGATGACTCTTATTAAATTTGCAGGCATCGATAAAAAAGTCTCGCGCTCGCCGGCGCCGCAAAAAAACCACATCATTTCCCGCAAGCAATACAAGTTAAACACATAGCAACATCTTACTGTTTTTTTTGCTAATGTGCACGCAAATTTCTTTAGTAAGGAGTGCAAAACATATTACAGAGCGCTTTTAAATCGAATCCTGGCGGATTTATCAACAACTAGAGCCCAGTTTTCGCGCCAAAACCCCGCTCTTAACGGATAGGTCTGGTGACCGCGCAGGCCAGGCTATAGGACCAAATCTTCCGATCCAACGTTCACCAAACACATTATTTAAATAATTTGTAACAATTCCAGCTGAATGAGCTGGGGCACCATCCATCTGTAACAAAATATTATCAATATTTAGTGGTTCGATTTCTGGAATGACTTGGTTTCTTAAAAGTCTAAGAAATTTATTGGTATCTAAATTGCCATCAATAAAAAATGGTCCAATGAGCCTATTATTTATTATGCCTGCCCACACATTAACTCTTTCTTGTACTTGATGACGAATTAAATTTTGAATATGTGGATTCGAGCGGGCCCAATATCTGTAAAGAATATTATGGAGTAAATCAAAGGAATAATGAAATTTTAAAAATACTGACCGATAATTTTGTGAATTAACTTCTCCTCTTATACTAAAAGATGTTTCGTCCGTAAACATAATATTTTCTAAAAACTGTTCATTGGTGTTTAGTGTGTTAAACATTTCTTCACAAAAATTTGTTCTCCTAATTTTATCCTCTTCGCTCAGGTATTGATGGTTTCGAAACTTGTATGATTTATACTTAAACTCCATTAAAACTTTTCAGATTGAAAATCGGGAAATTCCGAAGTAGTAGCTCATTTGTGTAATGGAAGATATTGGTTCTTCTTCAGCACAACATAACACGTTTAATTTCATTTCTTCCGTAAATACGTGGCATCTCGTAATTATGTCATGATGACTACCGGAGATGCATCCTGTACTATTAAATTTGGCGATTATATTAGAAATTGTTCCGATTGATGGTATTGGTCTCTCAGGATAATGCACAGAAAATAAATCACGCACAGTCCGTATACTACTGCCACATTGGTACCAGTGCACTAATTGTATCTTTTCTTGCGTTGAATACATTTTCTGTCTACAGTTTTGACGTTTTATTAAATACGTTATGAATATGTCATTATTTTTAAATAATTGAGTTACGCACGCTAGTAAATTTGGTTGCCTATATGTTGAATTGATTCCGTCGTTTTAAAACTGAACATACGGCATTTACATACCCTATGTTCAGAGAAAACGCGCGGTATATATACCGCGCGTTTTTTTTATCTCTGAACATAGGCCATGTTCAGTTTTAAAACGACAGTATCAATTGCAACCAGTTATGCAACCAACATTACATGCGCCAGCAACTCGATCATTTGAATTCTCAAACCTGTTGACAGAATATGTATTATACGCAAGAATTTTCCTGAGACACCAATCCCATCATTCCTGTTCAAATAGGAATCATCAACTGTTAATCCCGAAATAGTAACTCATTTGTAAAAGTGCCCTATTTATTTCTTGCGTTGAATACATTTTCTGTCAATAGTTTTGACATTTCAAATGATCAAGGTACAAGTGCATGTAATTTTGGTTGCATGCAATTGTTATGCAACCAAAATTTCATGCACGTGTTATTTGTTCTTTTGAAATGTCAAAACTATTGATAGAAAATTTATTCAACGCAAGAAAGTGTTAAACTAGGGCACTTTCACAAATGAGTTACTATTTCAGGACTAACAGTTGATGATTCCTATTTGAACAGGAATTATGGGATTGGTGTCTCAGGATAATTCTTGCGTTGAATACATTTTCTGTCAACAGTTTTGACATTTCAAATGATCGAGTTGCAGGCGCGTGTAATGTTGGTTGCATAACTGGTTGCAATTGATACTGTCGTTTTAAAACTGAACATAGGCCTATGTTCAGAAATAAAAAAAACGCGCGGTATATATATATATATATATATGAGAGCAATAGTGGCCTGCCTAATCAAGCTACGTACTAATGGAAATAAATGTGATAAGTCAAGATACTGCAAGCCATTGGTTATGTTTTAAATATATTTTGCATATGCATCTAATGCAAAGAAAGTACTCAATAGATTCAAAAAATAATTATGTTGGAATATTTACATTTTATGGGTTAGACCACTCATACTATGATATCCTCGAATATTGATACTCAATTTGTTCCGATGCTAATGTGTACTCTTTTAATACTGCTTAAATGCTTATAAATAAATATTCGTATTCATAACAACATAATGTATGTTTCATCTTTACGCATTCGATAATTGACGGACAAAAATTATGCTCCGCGTGTTTTTATTACAATTTCTTGAGTGAAGTAAATCAGTGGCTATTCTTCAACCCTTGGGGGCGTTGTGTTGCATGATTCCGACAGTCAACTAAAAAAAATGCAACTTTTGCGGAGAAATATTATTTATATATATATATATATATATATATATATATATATATATATATATATATATATATATATATTAATTGAGAAAACCAACTGCGTGTTTTGCTCCACAAAAGTCCTGACGATTTCGTATTGGCTTCGGTATAACCGCCTAGTTAGCAACATGTATTTTTAATAATTATTTTCTCGCCGCACTAAACAATATAATAATATGTACATCAGGTGCTTTTCAAATCTTAATGATATGCAATTCATTGACGGATAAGTCACTAGATTAACAAATAATGTAATATACTCCTCATTTATAACCCCGCCCATTTAAATATGAAACTATTGGCGCCTACAATATTGGCACACTTTAATGCTAGTAAAGATAGTCCCCATAGCTGCTGAAACGTAAATTTAGTTATTACGTACTAAATAAAATGAATTTAAATTATTTAATATCATTGTTTATTCAAGTAGAGGAACACATTACGGTGTTAATTGAGGACGTAGTGGTAGTTGTGGAGGCGGTTTTTGGGATTGTTTTTATCTGTTTTTACTACACTTTATTAAAAATAAGGATAATAAATATACTTTTAAGTATATGAAATACTTATTTAAAATTTATTTACATATTGTATCACATTTTTCCTGTCTTGTTACCATTAATTTGATTTATATTAAATGCAAATTTGAGATGCGTGGTGGAAAATAAAATGAGTATAGATACTCTATTAAATCACCTGTTTGATATTTTATATAAATTTACATATATGAGGCCTTGTATGCTACAGGAAACCTATAGATATTTTGTGAGGTATCACATGAAATGTGATTTTAAGTTGATTCCATATGTTCGAAAGAATAAAATCTAGAAGACCCGTGCTTAATCCAAAATGAGATTTAATTGCGGTTCTGCAGTATTCTTAATCGAAGAGTATTGCTTGAGACTCTGGGTGCATTATGAATCCTGAAACATTTCATATGGAGCATGGTAAAGACCATAAAAATCATAGCATGAGCCTTTAGGTAAAATTGATAAACTTATCAGCTGTCCACCCGCAACAAATATTGCAACGGGAAACGATTGAAAGAATGAACATTGAACATTGACGTTCAGGTCACAAATTTTGAAATTATATATTTATTAAAATAGCATAAGACACATTTTAAAATAATTATTACTCCTATGTTATACCGCATCTTATCCATTTTGCCTCTCAAAGTTTGTTGATGAGCTAAAAAATCACCCTGTATAGCAAAAACTGGGTATAGCATAATTTTGTGTTTTTATATTATTTTCGATGACCCTGAAATAGGTCGATTTTTTATTCTAAAAACACACTTTCTCACGTAACAATCACCTTTTAACGCTTATTGTTTCTTGCTATGACTTCATTATTATTTTTAAATGACGGACTCCTGTTGATTCTTGATGTGATGTCCGATATCATTTATACCAGTGATGTAAAAATGCCAAATGGTGTGGATCATAGCCTATTAAACAGTGGTTTAAAACAAAATCATTATATTCGGCTGAAAAACGATTTTGCTGTGCTATTATATATGATATCCTCTTGCCGTTATTGTTCCATACAATTTGCTTAATATTTCAGGTTTTATGTATTTGCCGCGGGGAGAGATAAATTCCCTACGCCGCCGTCGCTTTGTTTTTTTTTTTCAATGATTTTTGAAATTCGCCCTTTGCTTAGGCCGCGTTCGAATCTTTTCCGTGTTCCGAGTATGATTTCAGAGAGGTATTTATTTAAATAACATTTTTCGTTCAAGGAAATCTGCAATCATTATTATGAACCGAACTGGTGCATACTTGTCAATCGTATTCCTCAAACTTATATGTGCGAATCGCTCTTGCTGCTTAGTATTTAAATTTGTAGTTATAGGGCGAGATCCCCATAACAATATGAATAGTTATCCGTTTTAGTCTGAAAGAACCATACAATCGGCATTACGGTAATTTATTATAAATTAATATAAGGGTAATGAGTATAGTAGGAATATAGTTTTTTCTGATGTAATATAATCTTATTCAAAACATAATTATAAAAAATATCATTTTTGCGATTATCGCAAAAGTAACTTCCAACATATTTTACAAACTACATATTGCTGTATTATTAACCATCGATTTTCATATATTTATTTACCTATGAACATGGATGCATGCGGGGGAAATTAATTATTCAGCAAGTGTTCCCCAGGTGGGCATATCCTCAGCTATTGTCTAATCGTCTATGCGTCTCGATCACCCAGTATTCCGCTTCCAGCCTCGTGCATAGGTAGATGCCAATACCTACCTATACATGGAGCAATAGGTCCTGTGGGACGCACTAAATGCTCAGGCGTACTTTATGTGGCGACAGTCTGTCCCACTTCCATAGATTAACAGACTTTAGTTCGCCTCAAGGATTTAAACAAGGCTCCTGCAAGGATAATAGTTTGGTTAGATAAATCCCATAAATCGCTGTATATGTTATGAACCTGCACACTCTAGGATGATATGCATATCTAACATAAATAATGTGTAATATGTAATACATAGAATTTACCCAAAAATTCCAATTATTGGTTAGGGGCGGCTGTTATAAACAGATATATTTTAGAAATTCAAGTATCTTCTCGACAGTTCCTATCAAGTTGGAAATAAACTAGATGTCACCCTATAACAGTATGACAATAAAAATAATATATGGCCCAGCTTTCAGGCCGTGCGATTTCAATTGGAAAGAGATTCATCATAAAACTGAAAATGTACTCAGGAACATAGGAAACTATTGAAATTCATTTCCAGTTTGACGTGCGTGCAATTTATTCTCAAATAAAACGAGGAATAATTTTATCTGTATGGGTGTAGCGGTAAGTTTTCTCACAAAACGATTTTTCAGTACCCTGATCATTAATCGCACGTCTGTAGTTACACAAAACCGCTTCGTTCTTTATCCAAAGGTCCGCAAAAAGGCACGGTCCGGATTCCTTTTTGCAGCACATTTTTATCCCACCAAACAATGTCAGATGGTTTAAGCAGACGAATGATTCCCTGCATTATTTGCGGCGGTCGTAAACATAACGTAATTATTGCACGTAATAAAATAAAGGTGCAATTTCGATTCCCAGTGAAATCGTAGTATATTACAATCGCATATATATGTAAATTGAAAACGCAAAATATAAATCGAGGCATGTTTATATCAACTGAAAAAACTACTGGATGTACTGAAATTGCATGTCTTTAGCTTCGATTTACAGCATGCAATTGGTTTGCAGGTCCAATGCATGTAAATTTACAGAGCCACATAAATATGACAAAACAATCAATAAACATACAGTTTTCCTCACACATACCTGACATGGCTCAACCAATTATGATTCAAGAACTCATATTTTATTTAATTTTCCACAGCTACGTGCTCGAAATAAATGATAACATTTTTATATTGTAATTAATTCCGGTAATTAAAATACTGTTTGACAAACGTTAAAATTAATTAAACGCAAAAAAACTTAATATTCTCCTCGTGTTTTTATTACGCATCGCCCGAAACTTTATTCGGTACTGCAATTTTACTTCTACTTACGTCTTGTTTAATTACTTAATTAATTTTATTCAAAAATGTAGAGGCGCACGGGCGGTCTTATAATTAAATACAACATGGATGTGGAACATTCCATTTCGCAATACTCGGAGATATTAATGAAATACATGCAAAAATTGCATTTATTTCCTTTGCTAAGATAATTGTTTTTTTTTCTTCAAATGAAAGCTATTAATGGAATTCAAATCTTGTTTATGTAAAGCGTTACCTTTAATTTAAAAGTTCACTCCCGTAATATAAATTTTCCAATTGTTAAACCAATATTACGATTTCTTTCTGAAAAGTTTAAAGCTTAATACCCTATGCTTTTTAAACGGCATTCAACATAGTTTTTCACTTCTGAAATATTCCTGGAAGCAAATCTTACAGAATTTGAGATTTGGATAATACATGCATAAGAATCGCTAATTTATTTGGTATTTTATTTTTATTATGTATGACACTTAATCGTATTTTACTATAATTATTACAATCTGATTAAAGATAGATCAATGAGTAAAGTTATGCCAACTTAAATTACTAAATGATAGTTATGCTAAGGTCCTCCTCATTAGTATCCCTTAGATTCTAACCACTTAATTACACTAATATTAACGTGTACACTAGCACTATGCTCTGCGTTTGCACTAACAAAATATTAAACTAACTCGAACGGTTTAGTTTGCTGTAGTCTTCTGGTCAAATTCGTGTTATCGAGGAGCTGGATGGCTTCGACGTTGACGTGTTGAAGAAGTCGCTGTTCGCGACTCTTGGCAAATTTGTTTATTGTCTCATTAACAGTGTCCATTTCATTAACAGCATCTATTTCCAAGTCCCTGTGGAGGTCGCTGTTCCGGAAATACCCAGGTGCATTGATAATACTCCGTAGTACTTTGTTTTGGTATCGCTGGATTATTTCTATATTGCTCATTTTGGCACAACCCCACAGCTGGATGCCATATGTCCATATGGGCTTAAGAATTTATTTTTACAGAAGTATTTTAATATAGGTTGACAAGGTGTAATTCCGACCAAGCAGGCAGTAAATTTTTAGAAATTTTATGTCCAATTCTGATTTTATCATTTTGACATGAGCTCTCCAGCGTGTGGCTTAGCGTCCAATGTAACACCAAAATATTTTGCTGTATCAGCGTAGGATACCTGGATATCATTCATACTAACAGGGATAAGTTGATTTCTTTTATTTGTGAAATTGACATGAACCGATTTAGTCTCATTCAATTTGATTCAGCGTTGCTTAGTCCAGTTATTAATTTTATTAATTTTGGTTTGCAGATTTATTACTGATTCTTCGTTGTCTTTGCCTACAGCCAATATGGCAGTGTCGTCGGCAAAAGTGGCTATCGTATTATGGTCTAATGCAGGTATATCGCTGGTGTGTAATAGGTAGAGGACTGGCCCTGACACACTGCCCTGTGGCACACCTGCCTTTATTTCGTTTAGTTCAGAGTAAGCATCTTCCTGCTTAATTCCAAAAACTCTATCTGACATATATGATTATAGTAATTATGTATATGGTCTGGGCAGAAGTTTTCATAATTTGTATGAAAGTCCCACGTGCCACATTTTGTCAAAAGCTTGCGCTACATCAAGAAATATAGTGAAACAAACCTTTCTTTCTTCCAATGATTTTTCAATTTCGTCTGTTATTCTAAGGACTTTTTCTACTCCTATATGTAGATTAGCATATTCTTTCATAGACTACTATACATATATGTGGCCTATTGCAATGAACAATGTGGATATATTTTCATTCCCACACACGTGTGCGGATATGATATTCACTAATCAGAGAGATGGAAAATTGCAGAGCAACATGTTTTTTCATAAATTTTTCATAGTTGTCAACGACAAATTAATAAGCAAAAAGTCAAATCGACATTATTACAATTATCTTTACAGTGCTGAATTATGATTTCCAATTATGAGTTCTGAAATGCTTATGTTTTTGTAAATGATATTAATTCTAATATATTAAATGTATTGAATGATGAATGACATTCAGATGTGTCACAGTGACATTTATTAGTAAATATCATTTACATAACATTGTTATTCGTTTTTGTCGTAGAAAAAGTAGTGTGTACAACTCGAGTGGATTGCCCATATCGCACTCGGAGGTTTGGCGCACTCCGCCTGCGGCGTCGTGCGCCAAACTCCACCTCGTGCGATATGGGCATCGTATCCACTCTAGTTGTACAATCTACTATTATCTACAATTGAAAGAGATTCTCTGAAACCAAACTGATGTTCTGGTATTACGTTTTTGCCTTCGATAATTGGTTTAATTCTTTTAAGAAGTATTTTTTCGAACAGTTTTGAGATTACAGGTAATAACGAGATTTGTCTGTAAGAAGAAACTTCATTTGGTGGTTTTCCAGGTTTAGGAATTATTATCCCGTCGGCTACTTTCCATATCTTAGGTACATATTTTAATATTAAAGATGCATCAATTAGATATGTAAGTTTTACGATAGCTTTACGAGGAAGTTGTTTGAGAATTTCGCCTGTAATTAAGTCAAATCCTGGAGCTTTCTTATAGTTCATGTTTTTTTTTTAATTTCCAATGCAATTTCTTTTGGGGTAGAGGGTCTAATTTCACCTTCTTCCTGTGTAATATTTTTTTAGTCTGGAATGGCTTCACCCTCATTCGGTTGGAAAGCCCTTTCACGATATTCGGCAAATCTATTAGCCTTTTGAGTATTGCTTTTTGCATATGTGCCATCTGCACTTATGATCGGAGAACTCTGCAAGATTGGTCTATTCAGTCTCATAGTAACTTTCCAAAGTAAATAATCAGTTTTACTGTCATTTGATAGTCCAATTAGATATTCACTGATAGAGTCATTTTTTGAATCTATCTTTTGAGTTGTTGTGTTGCGTTATTTACTCTAGTTTTATCTGCTGGGCATCTAGCTTGATTCCAAATTCTTCTTAGTCTTCTCTTTTCGGAAATAAGGGTTCGAATTTATTTGGGGTAATTATTACGTTTTGTTCGTGGGGTAATGATAGGTGTGTTACCCTAAGTAACTTGTTGGATATTATCAACATTTTTTTCCGCTTCATTGTCTAGCTGGTCTTCATTTCTCATTGAGGATGGCAAGTTGACAGTGTCTTTAAGTTGAAGTTTAAAGCTCTGCTCAGTTAATCTGTTAGTCAATCTAGCAGGTATTTCCTTAGGGTGAGACAATCGGAGAATAGTCAGAGTTCAGATCCCAAGCCTCTTCCACGTACATATAGTTTACAGACACATTTCGTGTTTAAAACAATCAATTAACTCTAGAATATTCTCAAGATCAGTAGGCCAATATGTTGGTTTTTCCAGTTGAAATTGTTTCGCGATTTAGTTGGTTGACTGCTTGAAGAAGTTCCTTTCCTTTTGTATTTGTTAGTCTAGATCCCCATTGAATGTATTTAGCATTAAAGTCGAATCCAATGATAAAACTATATCCGTGTTTATTTAGGAAGTCTAAATATTGTGGTTTTTTGAGAGCATGTCTAGGAGGACAGTAAACTGCAGAGACTGCAGTTCTCTGACTGCAGGTGTTATGCACAAACTAATATCACATTGACAATTTGCACATTGAAATACAAGAAAAACGTTAAAAACATGTAAGGAAAAAAACAATAAGTACAATTTTGTTGGGCAGTGAAATTACTAATCACGTAATCACTATAATCAATATTTCACTTTTATCAAAATTTCCATGAACAGTGAAAAAATATGAATATATAATAAATGCCAATCAGAGAACATAGTATAAAAAAACTCGTTACCGAATGACAACCTTTTATTTTGAAAATGTCTTAATTGTATTTGTTAATTTATTGTAGTTGACTATAATGGTGATTATTATTTGAGGTAACCTGCTATTAAGAACATTTTGTGGTCATGTATATTCAAAGCAAATGAACATTTTAAACACTAAAATTTTCGCACTTATTTCAATAATTAAAAACTTATTTTGAAGGGGCCTATAAGTCCACTTCATTATTGATGATGTCAGAAGGTACGGATGTTCAAATGTCCGAACGTAGAGAAAAATAATTTTAGAACAACATTCATCATCAGAGGATGTAGATACACGCAGATACGAATGATGATGTCATATTGTATTAAAAAATTGCGAAAAATGAAATGAAATTTAGGGAAAATGAGAAAAAAAAGCTTAGTTTTCCATGCAAAAACTATTATATTTCTCAATTTAAATTTTTATGGACTTACACAACTTTCTCCCACGCTCATGGACTCAATAAAAGTTTTAGAGATTCTTGATAAGATATAAATTTGAAACAAATCATCCAAAAATGGCTCATTCATTGATTTTTAAAATCTGTCGATTTGTTTTCAAGAAATTATTTTTTAAGTTGAGGAAAGTACAAAATAAACATTTTATTTTAGCAACAAAAATGTATGCAGCAACATACGTATCAATTATAAAACTGTTAGTTTGACAGTACTACGATAATTTATTCAATTGAATATTGAATATGAGGCGAGATTGATTGAAATAGCTCTGGCTATGTTTCTTGAACAAACGCTTACAATTTTTGGGAACTGCAAGGTAGTTAACCTTACAAAACCGGATAATTACAAAAGCATGAGAAAAACTACCTTTTAAAATATTTTTTGTTTTGTCAATGGATTTTGTGCTGATTATAATTTTTTTTTTATCACATACAGTTATATAAGAAAACGATGAACTATTATAAAAACTACACAATATGCGATTTTGAGATATTTGTCAACACTCGATAAAAAAATAGGCATTTTAGATCTTTATATTGCCCAAATTTTCAGGAAAGTTGTTCACTTTTGACATTAAAAAATGTATCATTCTGTGTCTATCTTTGAACATTTTGTTTAAATTTCTTCAGGAGTTCATCAATTGCTTCACAGTAGTGATGGGCGAATAGTAACTATTCGTTACATAAGTACTCGTTACATTCAAGTATTCGAAGTAAAGATTACCAGAATATATTAATACTCGTTACTCGTTACTATTCGATTGGTCACGAGTACCGGCCCAGCCGCACAGTCCCCCATAGTGCGAAAATCCGAACCAACGATAATACTCGTTACTCGTTACTATACGATTGGCACCGATTTGCGAGCACGGGAGCAGCCGAACCGAGTATTGCTTGCGTATAGACTGCTTACCGGGCAAGCTTATAAGTTTTGTTTACATTACAATATATTTCTGGTGCTGTGGTTTCGTGACTTTTTAAAATGTCATCTAGAAAACGAAGCAGTTTATGGTTGCATTTTAGTGCAATTAAAAACGAAAATAAAGCTAAATGTGACTATTGTAAAACAGTTTTATCGCATAAAGGTGGAACTACATACAATTTAAAAAAACATTTACAGGCAAAACATCCGACTGTTCTAATTGATCAAAACTTAAACAATCAGTGCGTTTTAGAAAACAACGAGGAAGTTAGCAGCGCTGAACCATGTGCCCCAACATCGAATATTGTGAAAAAATTGGCGGATGCAACCGATTCTTCTGATGTGCAAAGTGGATCATCACAAACTACAAGTACTAGAAGTTATTTAAGTATCAAACAAACAACTCTTCGTTCATTTACAACCAGACCCACCTCAATTGTACGGCAGAAAAGATTAAATAAATTATTAATTAAAATGATAGTAAAAGATCTACAACCGCTTTCCATAGTTGAAGATATTGGTTTTCAAACTTTTGTAAAGGAACTTGATCCATCCTATCAATTGCCAAGTCGTTCAACTGTCACAAGGCAACTTTTACCACAAATTACGATACTGTAGCAGGAATTGTAAAAACAAATTTATCCAAAGCTGAGTATATTACACTTACGACTGATGGCTGGACAGCAATTACAACGGAAAGTTACATATCAGTAACAGCACATTACATAAATGATGAATGGGAAATGATATCATACTTACTAGAATGCTTCAAATACGAAGAGCGACATACCGCTGAAAATCTATTCAAAGAATTAACAAGAGTTGTATTAGATTGGGAAATATCCAATAAAATTGTAGCAAATGTTACTGATAATGCTGCAAATATTACTGCAGCGGTGCGAAAGACTGGATGGCCGCATCTACCATGTTTTGCTCATACTATTAATCTAGTGGTACAGAGTGGACTTAAATCTGTCAAACCCATACAAAAAAAAGTAAATAAAATAGTGGATTACTGTCATAGAAGCACAGCTGCCATGGAAAAATTAAGATCTGTACAAACTCAAATTAAGCCTGATAGAGAATCTCTATAATTAAAGAATGATGTAGTAACTCGTTGGAATTCTACATATTATATGTTTGAAAGAATATGTCACATTCAAGAACCTGTTGAAGCTGCCTTGGGCCTACTACATAATCCAGTTGAGCCATTGACAGAGAATGATTGGTTGATATTAAAGGAACTCGGCAAAGTGTTAGCCATATTTGAACAAGTAACTGTTGAAATAAGTGCAGAAAAGGAAGTAACTATATCAAAAGTTATAATTCTCGTAAGAGGATTAAATAATTCTTTAAAAAAGCTACAGTCAACGTTGACAATGCAAATGTCGTTAGAATTAATTCGTGATCTTTTAACATCACTTGACAATAGATACCGTGATGTTGAACTGAATGGCATATTTTCTCAAGCAACTCATCTTGATCCACGTTTTAAAACTAAAGGTTTTATTAATGGGTGTGCTCTTGAAAAAGCCACCGATTGTCTGAAACGCGATTTAGAAAAAAATATTGAAATTCCAAATCATTCTCGACTTGTCCAACCTCAGGAAGAAAGCTCTAGGGAAACATCTAATGCCGAGTCAATTTGGCAAGAATTTTACAAAAACGTTTCATCTACAATATGTAGTTTGCAAACTTCTGCGTAGATTGAATTTCAACAATTTTCTGGCGAAGATAATATCAACAGAAGAGACGATCCTTTGTCCTGGTGGAAAAAACGGGAATTAATAATTCCCGTTTTAATTAGGATATATATTATATCCTAATTTATCAAAATTGGCCAAACAAAAGTTATGTGTTGTGTCATCATCAGTACCAAGCGAACGAATCTTTTCTAAAGCTGGACAAATTATAAATGAAAAAAGAAATCGATTAGATTCAAAAAACGTGCAAAAGATTATTTTTTTGAACGCCAATCAAGGACTTTTTTAATTGTTTATATAGTTACTTTTATTTATATTCAAAATTGTATTTAGTTGTTTATTTTTAATTTATATTTATGTTTGTTGGTTTCTCATATATATGCAATACAATTTTTTTTGTACGAATGTAGTTATAATTGTAACTATAGTGTAAGTTATAACAAATGTTCATATTTAAATAAATATTTTAATTTTAGAACCCTTTTAATATATAGGCTTTTTAATATATAGAATATATGGCCGTCTCCGATCTCGTTATTCGTTGATTGCAAAGAATCCTCGTAGATCCGCTAGCAGACCCGCACACTGCGCAACTCGGTAGTCGGTACAATACCGCACATCGTTACTTTACTAACTAGATCCGATACGCGATCGGTTCTTACCAAGTACCGAGTAACGAATACTGAGTAACGAGTATTCGTACTGAAAGTAACGATTCGTTACAAGTATCCAAAAGTAACGATTTCGCCCATCTCTACTTCACAGTGAATATTTCGATTTATCTCAAGCTTCCGTTAGTATTAAATCTTTAATATTAACTTTTGAAAATCTGAGGGAAACTGAATAACATTAATAAATTATATGAAAAAGAGAATCATTCTTGCAGTATAATGATACCTGTTCAATAATAATCTGGATGACAAAATTAATTGTCCAAATAATATTTAGTGCCGAATACTAGATAAAATCTTAACCAAACTAAAATTGAGATTGTCCGAAGAAACTAAATATATTTTAATGGGTATTGAAACTTTAAGCCCAATGTCAAAGTGCTTCTTGGATGTTTACTTTACTTTTTCAAAAACATTAATTAGTCATCATGATTTAGAATTAAAACCTCCAAAATATATTGTTGCAAAGAAATGCTCAGCCGTAATAGGGCCTTCCTGAAAAAAAAAATAACCTTTTTGTGTTTTAACGTAAAGTTTATAACCTGTAATTAAACATCCCACAGAAGAAACATTTTGTTTACATTGTAATTTATGAACAAACAACATACAATATCGTAAATCTTTCAAATTTTGTTACGTGAGCGTCGAAACGCTGTTATTGGCCGAGCGGCACTGTGACGTCATTACGCATGTTGGCGATAGGGAGTCAGTGCATAAGGGATACGAGTCGTGGATTAATTCGACTTAGAATCCAATCTGACATAAAATAAGTTCTGATGGGTTCGTAAAGGGACAGTCAGATAATCTGCCCGAAGTTCACGTGTTAATGGTTTCCGATTTTTCCTCAAAAAGTGAATTTTTCAACGTAGCCGAAACGCGTGGAGTCGCATATAACTTTCTAAATCCCCTTCCAGCTATAAGAACAAATAAAATACTGTATAAACTTGGCTAAAATATATACTACATTTCATACCAATTGGTAAGGCTGATTTCAACATTTGCAATTATTAATCATCTCAACAAATTACTAAAATCAACATATATATATATATATATATATATATATATATATATATATATATATATATATATATATATATATAATCGGAAATCCCCTTGGATACTAATGATGATAGCTAATTATATATATTTATCGAATTTCGTCGATAATTTATTGAAAATTGTGTACTACCATTAAAATTGTCTTAAAAAAAAGTGACACTCGCGGAACCACTTGTTGTAACCCCTTTTTCCGTATATCCCCTGTTGGACGTTTATAAACAACTTATTAGGTTTACATTTACTATTGCTATCACACACAGGCACAATGCAATACTTATTCGCCGCTTTTTTCGCAAAAGCGACGTTTTCTTTCTCTCGCTCCATTGTAAGCATTGCTACAGCTGAGCGCGAATGTGCGTAGTGACGTCACAGTAACATGGCATTATTTCTGGACCTTTTCAAATGCTGTTAATTTTAAAATCGTGTTTGGTAATCACAACGATTTGTCTCAACACAAAAATTAGTGCCAATGATTTTTTAAATGTGTCTAGAGTTTGAAACTAAACAAGGTTTTTGAAAAATCGCGGAAGACCCTATTGACAACATTTGTAAAAAAACACTTCCAGGACCTAAAAAATTAAATGTGTGTTGTTATGGTTCCATCTTTAACCAACATAGCATTACTGTACCGATTACGTTTTTGTAAAATATGTTTCTGTGTCTGGCATTGTTGATAAATTCGCTTAATTAAGCAACTGACGAAATACTTAGATACTGGCTACTACTGTCATGTGATGTTTAAAATTTCCAGGTTTTTTTTTTTTTAATCGATCGAATAAGTTGTATTTTGTTCTGACCCTTAAACATTGTGAAATAGTTGCATCTGTCTATAAGTGTTCCTGTTTTACTTTTGGTACAACAAAATTTGCCTCTATATTACAACTCAAGTTGCACCTCTGACTTTAACTATGTTCTATTTTCAAAAAAGCAGGTTACTTTAAGTTCTAATGCTTTCCACGCCACTCTCTCTCACTTTTTGTTTTCATTTTTGTCTTAATTCATAAGATTTTTGATATGGGTTTCAACAACCGATAAAAAATTCCTTCCTTTAACATTGCCTCTGAAAAACTAAGGAAAGAATCACATAGATACTTTAAATATTCTCCTTCTTATAGCAAAGCTTTTACCAATTCTTTTATGAGGCCCAGCTTAATGTGAAATTGTGGGAGTATTACTGTCTTCGCATAATTTCTCAATGTTTTTGATCCCAGGCTGTAATATGTTTCATTGCATTAAGGTTCCTCTCTAGCACGGTTGTTTCATTCAAACTTGGTGTAACCACTCTGCTATCGATATTACTTTTAAATCGCTATAAATTGTCTATTTGTGATCTGGATATGAAAGTGTTTTAAGAATCAACTCAAGATTTTCATAGCATTCTTTCAAATGAACAGTACATGTAAATATGCAAAATTATTAACGTTGTATAAGCAGTAATCTTGGAAACTTCTTTCTGATGAATCAATATAAAGCCTCCAATCGTAAGATTTGTATTCAATGCTGAAAGCTACCTTGAGTCCGAGAACATCTTTTCAATAATAAAAATAAAATTCCTTTCGTGAGAAAAAAAAAGAAGCACACTTTTCCTCTACTTCGAAACCAATATTTTCCAGAAATATTTTCTGGTGTATCTGGAGAGAATGGATCTGATATAGCCGGAAAAGGAATAGGTATTCTAGGTTCATGTAGGATAGGTCGCATTGTTGACGGAATGTTAAGACATGGAATCTGCCATTGTTCTTTAGATTAAACATCATCATTTTGATTATCATAATTTTGTAGCAAAATTGTATTATAAAATTTGAAACAAAATGATTCGTGTAAAGCAGGAATGCAGACTTGATTATTAGTATACTCACAAAGTCAGAGTGAATTTAACAGTATACTCCGTAAAATTAGCTGCATTCATAACAACGGCTACGAAGTGCTGCATAATTAATGTACACGCGAGGGCTTTGATCACTACGGAGTCTCTAATTAATGCAATTTTGTGACCCTCTGTTTCTATGTAGCTGCAATATCCCCAATAATTGGCATATTGCATTTACTTCCTTGATAAAAAATAAGCAGAAATTATATTTGTTACGAGAGTAATTTTCAGCGTATGTATAATTAGTTCATAAAGCCACGAAGCCACAAAACATTGAATGAGATACTACTGACAGTAAATTTTAACATTACAAAAAGTGAACTGCAATAATTTAAATGACTTAAAACTTGGTATAACACGAAAATATATTTTATTTTCAAATACAGGTTTACGCAATTTAGTGACACCAAAAAATAACATCTTATTAACTTGGTTACATTTCGTTTATTTCAAATTTAATATATTGTAATAGTAATAATACTATGTATCTTCCAATATATTGATTTCCCTTAGAAAAATGAAATTCTGTATTAGTAATATCCTGTTTTCTATTAGTAATGAGTTTTTCATCATTTTCTTGTTCCACGAAAATCTCAATTACACATTTAACTTTGTTATTGCTAATTGTTAATGTCAATAGCTTATTATTAATTTTTCATAGTTATTATCAAGGTAAAGCTACTCTTTTAACATTAAGGCTTTCTTTAAGTCGGAAAACTCACTATTATTGAAACAAAACCTGTGTCGTGATATCAAGTATTTTTTGCCTTTCCAAAATACATATCGTAGATTGAATAATAAAATTATGGACATGTAGTTGTTTTGTCATTCGCATGAATTTGATCGAACTATAGAATCTTTCAGTCTCGGGAATATGCAGATATTATAAAATCGTTCAATAAGTTTGCAAGAGAGTACTATATGATATAACCAAATATTTCTTTTATAAAAAATATGGTTAAAATTGGTCGGAACCCTCGGTAACGGAAATATTTTCTCTATGTGAACCTACCTTCACCTACGTTAAAGGTAGGTGTATCCATGTTTTTTTTCTTTTGTAGCTTGTCTTCTATGTTTCATCCTACTTATTTAAATACTCTATGCACTCATTTTATTATTTTTTTTTCATCTGAATCCTTTAGAGCTAACTTTATAGAAGCTTCAAATTATATAAATTGCTTGCACATTTCTGCTTTTGCATTTTGGATTAAAAATATAATATAAAATTGCGATGCTAATCGGCGTCCAGGAAATGAATATGTTGTTACAAAATGGTTTTTGTAGCTTACACGGGCTATGAACTTCTGCGTAGAGGGATTAAATTTTCTGATTATAAGGATCTTATAAGGGTCTAAATATTTCACATATCTGTAATGTGAAAATTATTTTTGAAATTTTAAAGTAAGATTCAACAGCAATTTTATTGATCCCATCACATTTATCTCTCTACCTCAGCATTGTACCGTTCGACTTAATTTATCGCAAAGCTGTATTACATATTTAATCAATATTTTTAATGTGTTAATAAATCTAACTCTGCAAACTTTAATCGCTTTTATTTTGAAAATGCGAATAAATAATTTTTAATTTATTTTGAGGCGGAAAGACCCCATATGGGGTCGATAGCCCAATAAAGATCGATTATATATAATTTTATTTTAAAAAAATCTCTGTTTTCATAATATTAACGCTTGCTTAGCTTCATCAATTAGAATAGCAGTAAAGAGGATGCACGGTCATCATGCGAGCAAAATTCCCAGTACCAGTCAAATATTTCTACAAATTTCTTCAACACTTTTTTGCACTTACAGATAGTTTTCAAACGGTTTGGATATGATTTGCACTTATTTATAGTTTATATAATATTTGTTACCATTAATGAGTTTTTATATACCTGTTGTAGTTGGGGTTTATGTATAAAAATACAAGGGCTTTGTTTCAGCCTAAAAGTAATATATTTAATATTGAAAGTGTAAAAATACAAAGATGGGGTCGCGTGAATGCTAAGTGCTTGTTGCTCGTGCTAATGCTGACTGTGTAACTCTTTCGTTTCCCTTAGTCGGGGGTTGAACGGGGTGGGAATCTTGCCTCCCACTCCTGTACGTTACTTAGTGTAGTTCTCAAATATAAATAACAGAGGGCACTCACATTCACCGCAAACAATGCCGTAACATAACCGGCCTCCTTGAAACGTCCGGTTTCAAAGAATTAAAATAAATCTTAAATACTATATATACAACACAATACCTAATGAAGTAATAAAATGACAAAATAACAAAGAAAGAAATAATAATATGACATGACATAAGCACGATATATACATATAAAACGATATTAAAAATAGCTAGAATAAATCGAAAAAGAAACTATATACATGTTGAAGTTCATCTTTGAATGTTAGCAAAAAGTCACCTGCGCACCGTGTGTCCTAGCCCTGTTATGGTAAGACACTGATTTTGTTTATAGCACGTTTGGTGACACCATTTCGTCTGCTCACTGTTATGACTCTCACTTTTCCATCAGTCCCGGGATGCATCTCTGCAAATCATCCTAATTGCCATTGCATGGGCGTCAAATTAGCATCCTGTAGCAGCACCATGTCTCCGACATTCAGCTTCGGTCCCTTTTGATCCCGCCATTTTGTCCGGGGCTGGAGTGTGGTAATGTATTCCTGCGACCATCGTCTCCAGAAATCTTGCCGCAGCTTCTGCAAATGTTGATAAATCGACAATCTATTGCTCTTTATGTGCCCAACAAGGGGGTCAGGCAAGAACTTATGTGGTTCTCCGATTAAAAAGTGGGCCGGGGTCAAAGGATCAAGGTCGTTGGGGTCATTTGAAAGGGGTGTTAGTGGACGGGAGTTGAGGCATTCCTCAATTTGTGCCGTTACCGTGCTTAACTCTTCATATGTTAAAGAAGAATTTCCCAAGACGCGCTTTAATTGACCTTTCACAGATTTAATTCCGGCCTCCCAGAGCCCTCCCATGTGAGGTGATTTTGGCGGAATAAAATGCCAAGTGATGTTCTCCATACTTAAGTTTGCCTCTATTTTCTGTCTTTCGATTTGCAAAAAATTGAACAGTTCTCGCAACTCGGGTTTAGCGCCCACAAAATTGGTACCATTGTCTGACCACATGTGTTGTGGGCAGCCACGCCTTGCTACAAATCTCCGGAGGAAGGCTATGAAGGCTTCAGTGGTTAAATCGCTAACAATTTCGACATGAATTGCCTTAGTGGCAAAGCATATAAACAGACAAATGTATGATTTTACGAGTTTGAATGGCTTTCTTTTCCTATCGCGTATTTGAATAGGACCTGCGTAATCAACGCCGCAATTAAAAAACGGTCTTGATGGTGTAACGCGTGCACTGGGTAGTTCACCCATCAGCTGTGTTGACATTTGCGGTTTTATTCGGAAACATTTTATGCACCTGCGAGAGACCCGCTTTATCAAATTGCGGCCCGAAATTGGCCAAAATCTTTGACGTAATGATGCAAGGGTAACGTCAGTTCCGGCATGCAGAAGTCGAATGTGGTCATGTTGCGCAACCAGATCAGACAGATGATGCCTGGCGGGCAGTAGGGCTGGCTGTTTTTTGTTGGCGGAAAACTGCGATTGCTTCAATCTCCCTCCCACGCGTAAAATGCCGAAATTGTCAAGAAAAGGCGATAGCGCCTGAATGTTACTGCCTCTGCGAATTGGGCGACCTTTCGTTAGGTGCGAGATTTCTTGAGAAAATGCTTCCCCTTGAGCGATTTTGATTAGTATGTCGGCAGCTTTCGTTAATTCCGTGGGCTTTAAACCACCGACTTCCCTTTCACGTTTTTGCATTGTGGATTTCGCATTATTGATAAAACGTACGCACCAACCTGTTACATTACGTAACCTTGAATACGTTGAAAACTTCGAAATCCATTGTGCCGGCTCAACTGCGTTTAACAATACTATAGGTTTTATTTCGGGAATCAAACTCTCAGGCCTCTGATCAATTTGATCCGGCCATTGGATTTCTGAGACAAGTAACCATGATGGTCCGGACCACCATAATTGATTGGCAATTTATTCGCGCGGTAATGCCCCACGCGATATGATGTCCGCGGGATTATCGTGTGTATCAACCTTGCGCCATTCGTGAGTTTCGGTTAGGCTTTGGATTTGAGTAACTCGGTTAGCTACAAATATTTTCCATTTATGGGGTGAACCCTTGATCCAAGCTAACGCGATTGTGCTATCTGTCCAGTAATAACAGTTTGAAATTGGTCGATTTAAACTGTCTAAAATTCCGTTTACTAGACGCGCTAAAAGAAGTGCACCGCATAATTCTAGTTTAGGTATCGTCATTGTATTCAAGGGTGCGACACGAGACTTCGCACATAATAAGTTTACGGCGACATTGCCGAATGCGTCGGTGGATTTTAAATATATACATGCACCGTAGGCTGCCTCGGACGCATCACAGAAACCGTGCAATTCGATACGGATGGCGTTATTAACAAATACATTTCGCGGAATTTTGAAAGAGTTGATATCACGTAGTGAATCGCGTAGCATCGTCCATTTTGTGTGGATGTGCAATGGGACTGACTCATCCCAAGCTGATTTTAATTGCCACAAGTTCTGCATGAGCATTTTGCCAATGACAGTAGCTGGACCTAAAAGACCTAAGGGGTCAAAAATTGTTGAAATGGCCGATAAAATTGTGCGTTTTGTCACTTCGCGTTTGGCGAACGAGACTGAATATGCCAAGCAATAATTATTTGGTTCCCATTGCAGTCCAAGTGTCTTATGGTACTCTACGCGATTAAAATCGATAACGGCTTGTTTTGTGAAATTAACCTTAAGTACATCGGTAATTCTTTGATCGTTAGAAACGTACTTGCATAAATCGAAGCCGCCAGTTTTTAAAATACTGTCAATGTCTCGTTGCAATTGTATTAATTCTTCGCGGTCATCACTTCCGGTCAACAAATCATCGACGTAGAAGTCGTTAATTATCACTTTACTCGCGGCAGGGTGAGAATCCTTATGCAAGATCGCTGTCTCATGCAAGCACCTGATTGCCAGAAACGCAGCAGGAGCTAGACCATAAGTGACGGTATTTAACTCGTAGGTCTCGAGCGGCCTTTTGGAATCTGATCGCCATAATATGCGCTGAAGGGGGCGGTGATTAGGATGCATCAATATTTGGCGGTACATCTTAGTGATGTCCGCGGTTATGACATATTTGTGTGTTCTGAAGCGAAGAACGATATTAAGTAAATCATTTTGAATTACTGGCCCTACTAATAAAGTATCATTTAATGACTTTCCCGTCGACGTCTTAGATGACGCATCGAACACAATTCTCACCTTGCTCGTTAACTTGGAATCATTGATCACGGGATGATGTGGGAGATACACGCATGATGCTTTATTTTCCTCGTTGACCTTTGACATGTGGCCTAACTGGATATATTCCGACATGAAATCCACATATTGTGATCTCAGTTTGGGGTTTTTATTAATACGGCGTTCAACGGCCAAGAAACGCGACTCGGCTAGTGCTCTTGATTCACCTAATTCATCGCGACAACCCGATTTGAACGGAAATGTCACTATAAACCGACCGGTGTCGGCTCGCGAAGTTGTTGCTTTGAAGTTGGCCTCACAAACTTTGTCGTCGTATGATTGAAATTTCATTACGGGAAACTCCTCAATTCTCCAAAATTTTTCAATTTGCATTTCCAATTCCGTGTTTACATAACACTGAGTGTTATTAGTTGACAAAGGAATGTTCAAATCCCCCCCAATTATCCAGCCTAACTGAGTTTTTTGTAGTGGGTCACAATCAAACTTTATGACAGAAGCGCTATTGAAACGTTTGGGAGTGCCATCTACCCCAATAAACCTAAAGATTAGTGGATTTTCCAATTCCATATCCGGTTCGAAGGACCATGTTGTAGTTGGGGTTTATGTATAAAAATACAAGGGCTTTGTTTCAGCCTAAAAGTAATATATTTAATATTGAAAGTGTAAAAATACAAAGATGGGGTCGCGTGAATGCTAAGTGCTTGTTGCTCGTGCTAATGCTGACTGTGTAACTCTTTCGTTTCCCTTAGTCGGGGGTTGAACGGGGTGGGAATCTTGCCTCCCACTCCTGTACATTACTTAGTGTAGTTCTCAAATATAAATAACAGAGGGCACTCACATTCACCGCAAACAATGCCATAACAATACCCGACCTGTCGAATTACCATGTTTCCTTCTCCGGCTTCATACAGCGGATTTATGCTGTTATAAATCCTCGTCCTGGATTTAAGTTATTGCTATTCCAGCGTTCAAATATTCTGGCGCTTTAATGTTAATAATGGCCACCTCGTCCTGATTTTCAGCTTCGTTCATATGTGATTGAATCATCGGAACATAATTATAAAGACTTGGACTATAACTAAGCATTAAGATCTGCCTTAAGGTGAGAGTACATATCTCAGCACAATAACTTCGACTCATCTCTGAGCTATCGACAACTTACACCATGGCCAGTTGTTTTCGTTTTGCGCTCCAATTTTACGCCCTCGCGATTTCAAATGTTGGCCGAAATTATTTACGCGTCTCACCGGATAAGGACTCCGAATTTCGGTGTAGTAAGTACTATACTTCTTTTCATCCACCCCAAAGCTTCAATGCCTACTAAATTTCGACATATTGCAGTAAATTTTGCTTTGCTGGCACACGAGTTTCATGGGAAACTTGGATGTTTCCTATTTCCTGGGATAAAATTTCCTTTGAACTAAGCAATTTTTATAATCGCTATTTTAACCATACTAAGTTTTGTCTTGGCTGTGTACTCAAAACATCGAAAAAGCTGGCGCTCATTAATAATAGACATCAGGCTTTTCCACCTGAATGTCCTGATCTAGTGAATTGCCATAGAAGAAAGATTGGCGCTCATTAATCATAGACAGCTGACTTTTCCACCTAAATGTACTGATCTGGTTAGATACTATAGATGAAAAATTGGCGTTCATGAATCATAGACAGCAAGCTTTTCCACCTGAAGGTCCTGATCTGGTGAGATACCATAGATGAAAAATTGGAGCTCATGAATAATAGACAGCAGGCTTTTCCACCTGGATGTCCTGATATAGTGAGACACCATGGAAATGCGAAGATAAACTTCCATATTTTCAAATACACATTTCGATATTTTTGTATAGTTAAAAATTTTAAAAAGACAAAACAGACACGAAGATGAAACATCCGTAAAGTATCCCCACCGCTTTTACCTCATGCGCCAATTAAAATTCACTGCAATGTGTCCATTCTGTGGGGGTGAGGCATGAAGTTGGAGGGATGAAAGGAAATATTTCGTTCCGAAAAGCGAAATAAATTTCTAGTCGGAGACAGTAATTTTAGCCAACTATCAAAAATGTGGGGTCATAAAATTTCGGTGCATAAAGAGTAAAAAGGCAGTGCTGCAGAGTTGTGGAAAACTGCAACGTGTGTCTTTGTTGCGATACTTAGATATCATCGTCGCATTGAAACCAATATTCGCGCCAAAATTGGAAACATTTCGTTGCTTTGAAGACATACAAAATTATGATTTAATTGGTTAACACGGAAAATATATAAAAGGAAATTAGTATACAGGGTGTCCCGTGAGAAAGGCAACGGCCTAAATAACTACAAATACAATTTTGTTTCGCGAAATCTGAGAAATTCGTCAGTTTTTAAATAAAGGGGGACAATGTTTGGCAAGCAAATGTACTCAAATATATTAACTCCCTTTCCGCAGCGGAAGTAACCCCATAATTGTAAATTGTAGTAGAGGTTGACTGATTATTCATTTGAAAGCTTGCATATTTTACAATACAACGCTGAATTACTTTATAAAATCTGTCGATTCCGAAAGTAATACACTGTCGTAATGCAAACTATGCAAGCTTTCAAATGAACTATCACTCAACCACTCCTAATAAAAAAAATGTGGTTACCTTCCGGTTCGAAAGAGAATTAAACATTTTAAGATAGGTTAGGTTAAATCAAACACTTTGTTAAAGTTTCACTGTATTAATAGAATAAACCTCTACAATTGTTTCGGCCTCACGACCATTCTCAAGAGTACAAAGACACTAGAAGAGACACAAGAAGAGACACTCTAGTGTCTCTGTACTCTTGAGAATGGTCGTGAGGCCGAAACAATTGTAGAGGTTTATTCTATTAATACAGTGAAACTTTAACCAAGTGTTTGATTTAGCCTAATCATAATGTTTCACCAAGTAGTATCCACACATAGTTTCAATTTAATTTTACATTTTAAGATCATTTGCTTGACAAAACTTTGTCTCCTTTAACTAAAAATTGACTAATTTTGGCGATTTTGCGAGAAAAAATCGTAGATATTTAGGGCGTTTCCTTTGTCCCGGGACACCGTGTATATGTATATTAAAACTTCTACATGTAACAGGCATATATTGGGGCCGGTAATCCTCAAATATATTGGTTAATTAATACTGCAACCGATAAAACTGCATAGAAATCAAGACCATAATTCATTTATTTCATTACTGTATTTTATTTCTATGCACTAGAAATAAAGTAATTTTGATTGCATTTTATTGTAGCATCGGCGGTTAAAATAAAAATATTGTAATCATGTCAAACTAAACTAAAATTTTATGAATTGACCAATAATTCATGTTTGCGTGAGTGTATGTTAGTAAATGCTAAGGATAATGTCCTAACGACAAATTAAGAAAGCGTGGTTTTGGGGGTAAGCATAATTCGGCGGATAGCACCAAATTTGCTTTATAATATGAAAATAATTTCAATAAAAATATATAAAAAATCGAAGAAATAAGCAAAAACCCTAACTTTACGAAGGCGTAGTACGAGCCGGCACTGAAATTAAAATAAGTCTAAGTACTTATTCATCTTAAAATATTTTGTTATTACAGTTGCAGCAGAGAAATGAATTTTCAATAAATACAGAGTTACAATTTTAATCAAATCGATTTATTACCTATCATTATTGTTCAAAGATAATAATCGTTATAGATACTTATTAAAGGCGCGTTCTTACGAAACAGGTTAATTGATCGACAAAAGTTGTTTGAAAACTATAGTATAAAGATGAGTAACTCTATTGAAACAAAGGTTCAAGTTTTGTTGATTAATTACAATCAACCAATTACATTTTTTATTTAAATTTTATGCCGTGCATCTGTTGATTTTGGCTTGCATTTATAAATATATCCATACTTATTTTACAGAGTGACGTAAGCAACCAACTACACCTTTACTCACGTTCTAAAAATAATATTGAGGTAAAAATATATTTTAGGCGAATGTACTACTTTGACACTAAGCGGTACTACGGCGTTATTTACGCACGTTACTTTGTTAAACACATCGATGACTCACTAAAACACCCAAAACTGCACTTTCTTAGCACCCAGCGCTGAAGAGTAGTGCCGGGACGCTAGCGCCTGCTCGACTGAATCGATATGCGCGCGCAGAGTATCGGGTCTCAACAATGTACTTTTTTCACTATATTTCAATTACAAAAGAAACGTCTGGCGCTAGAATTTAAACTTGAATTTTTCGCCTTTTAGATTCGACAGCGGAGAATTGCAGCGCGTGCGAAGGTTATTGTGTGCAGAGGAGCCGACTTTTAAAAATCATCCTGGGTACTTGCACTTTTTGCAAAACACCCATACAGGGCGGATTTAAGTAGGGGGAGGCTATGAGGGCCCAGGGTGGCAAATCTACAATCATTTAAAATAAAAAAAACCCTTTATACATTATCAAACCGTTAAGTTACTACCTGTTCGATGATCTTTCGTTGGCCGGCCGACCGGAATTAGCGGAAATGCTACTTATGACCCTAATAAAGCAATAAAGTAACAAGTAACCACGACGCATTTTCCTTCAAATCAAAAATACGGGCGCACTGCAAAGATAAAAATTTGTACCGTATTTTGTGTAATTACGGTGGCATTTTAGGTTAATTTACGATCCCTCTAATCCTGTTATTGAAAAAATTATCTCAACCCTTATTCAGACATTTATTGCACTTTGGGCTTCTGGGTATCTATCTGCACAAGATAATCACTTTGTTTTCCTGAGAAATATCTTAGAAAATATGAAAACATTCGAAAAAACTACCGCTACCGTACCGAACATTTACGGTAGATTATGAGAAAAACAGTACCGCAGTACGGTAGTCGATAGTATTTTTAAAAAAGTACCACGGTGCGGTAATCGGTAGTCCAAAAAGTACCGAGGTAGAGTACCACGGTACTTCTTCCGCGGTAGTTCCAATGACTGATGATTACTATGATATTGGCAAGCCATTTCACCAGTCACTAGTGGTTTGGAAAACTAAATGTGGGAGCGATAGAGGCGTATACTTTTATTATACAGGAAGCTTGTTTTCATGTAAGATGATGAAAAACCAATTTGATGAGCATTGCACAACATTAATTAACAAATCTTGAGGTAAATTGAAAACAATAAACGTGAATGACATAAGTTTATATCTAATTATTATTACTTTTGTACAGATATATATCTGAACAATGCAATTTAATACAAAATAATTCTCATTGATATACCTGCAAACATATTTAAAAACGTAAAAATATATGCTCAAAATGAACACAATTATTTTCTAAACATAAATTAACTCGCCTCCTTATGTTATGTTTGAAATTTGCTATTAACGTACCTGTTAAAATTCGTACCAGTTTGTGTAGCCAAAATCGCAATGGATTTATAAGGACTTCTCTCCATTATAGTTTAAAGATCTTTGTAGTATGTAGACTCAAACTAACATATGCAATTCTTGTTTTCAAAGCAATGAGCAAGAATGTTCGTGTGATTTTCTGTGCCGTAGTCCACATTCAGATCTGGGAAAGCTTCGGTAAACTGTTCAATACAAGACTGAAGTGAATATTACCATAAACTGCCAGCATTGCTAGTTCCACTTCAGAAATACGCCATAATGATCAAGGGTCTTACTCAATAATAACAGATCCGAAATAATTTACAAGTTACCTAATGTTAATTTTGGAAATCATATCTTGACTTACCGAACCAATTTCAAAGTAACTAAGCTCGATCTCAATAGAACTGTTGTTTTCTTGGTGCAAATGAAACAAAAAGTAGTAAGTTAGATAAATGACACAAGTAAAACTGTGAACAATAGCGCAAAGAATAAAGGAAACTAATCAACAAATGTCTAGAAACGTCAAACCAGTGCTTACAAGCAACTTGATAATATAAAATTCACTAAATCCACAAAAGTTATTAATCACGTAGTATTTGAGCTTTTTTGCTGGCTATCTATAATTTTATTTATAAAATAAAGATAATTTTTGCAAATGTCACTATATGATAATTAATATTATCCTATTATTCTATTGTATTACCAATACTACACAAAATAAAATTACACATTCATAAACAATGCGCAGAACAATCATATATTCATCCTAGTAAACGTAATTTAAAGGTGCGAAATTTTATCGCAAATTTCCATTGCTCACCATAAGTTCATTATAGCTATGAATATAAACTTCAAATATATCAGCTTCGATGTTCATACCTCCCGGTTTTAATAAAACGGTATAAATAAATCGCAGGCGCGAAGTATCACACAAAATCCGAAATAGAGTCGCACTTGATGCTGCAGAGAAGAGTTTCTGTCCATATAATATTCCAATATTTTACAGATATGTTTTTCAGCTTTTATTTAACTAGAATACTTAAAAAATAAGGTACATTCATTAAAAATTCTAAGAATATGGTCTGGTAGGTCTGAATCAAAATCGAATTTTAAGTGAATACTAATTTGCTCGTTAGCGCAATAATTCCGCTGCAAACCAATTGTGATCCGTCGCAGCGTGTTCATTGGCCATGAACCGCAACTCGGGAAGTGAGGTGGATTCCATGCAGGAAAATTGATATTTGATGGAGTTCAGAAAGAAAATGCTGGCGTCTACTTTTTCTCGTGCCACGGCACACGTCTATCTCGTGGAATTTATTACTTTTTCTAAAACAGTACAAAAAGTTTAAAACATCAAGCGAAATGTGACATCTAATTCTCTAAGCGAAGAGGATTCAATATTAAACATTTATCTGATTTATACCGTATTACATTCAAGTACGTAATTCTGCCTGAATGTCGTGTATACATATTATAAAATAATGAATACCGACGACTTGTTCGAAGATAAATATTTAGAAATCTTTTTTTTATTGTACGTCATATTGCTTTTAAACAAGAAATAGCTCGTATAAAATCAATACTAAAAAACGCGCATGTCATCAAAATTAATATCCTACATAAATGTCAACATACTTTGCAATTTCGCCTGTTGTTCTTCCATTCATTTGATAAATTTATTGTATTTCTTTTTACAGGATGTTAATGAAACATTTTATAGCTTTTACAGGTGATAGAAAAGTTCAAAACAACAGACAAATTATTGTAATAATCCCAGGTCCAACATCACTTGTTTTCAATATATGAAATTAAAAACTTTTAATTACACCTTCCAATTTGACGAATCTTACAAAATCAAAACACCGGGCAGAAAGACTATGGTCGGTAGCCCATTTCATTAAAATATAAATTATTATAACTGTATAATTATTATGATATACATAAAATGTAGAAAATTGAAATATGAAATAAATGTGTTATCTCTCTCTCTCTCTCAAAACACCGTAAAACAAAAGCTTTCCTGTTGACAGTGAAAATTAGCAAGTCTATGTTCTCTCTGCATCTTAAAACTCATTTGCTCTCATGTAGGCTGACTCGGTAACTGATTCTTTACAGGCTAGGTGCCAGGTTTCCATGACCACTTTACTGGAATGTTTTTGCTTTGCGGTGTTTTGATTATGTTAGGTTGATTCAAATTAGAAAGTGTAATTAAAATTTTCTATTTCGAAAATCATTGAGTATTGGACCTGGGTTTGTTGGAATTTGTTTCTTGTATTTTATCTAGATTTTTATTAATATATATATATGCAACTTCCGACTTCTGCGAATTCAATTTAATTTATTTAAATTATTAGTACTTTAATTGATTTTTTTTCAAACTAATGCCAGATGAAGCACTTTTTATTTCCCTTTTATTCAACACCAGGTACAATAAATGCGTAATATAAAAGATGGTCTAAATTTAAAAAAAATGGCCAATTTAGTAAAAGAACAGCGTATAGTACGTGTGGATGTTCACTTTTTCAATCACTTGCTATACAGCGATCACTCCAGCTGCGACGCGATGCCAAGAGCAATGTGCTTGAGAGAGTTGAAATAAAAATTATAAGATAATTTTTTTTATCAATGCTCGAGGGATATTTGGTCACGTTTTTTTTGCGGGTATAATTAAATTATTCTTCTTGTGTTCTTTTGGAATTATATGCTTTAATAATTTTTTTTTATTGAAGCCTCATTCTACACATCAAATTATGACATTTTAATAATTTTATTAAATTATTATTACCATCAAACTTTTTTAACCTAGCAACATTATTCTGTAAATAATAAATAACTTCCCGTAGGACATTGGTAGTCTAATGTAATTTTTTCCACTCCCTACATGGTAAGTACACTGTTGTGACATGGATATGATAGCCCACTTACCGATAAAGGTTTGGTTTCCCTCAGGGAGGTAAGTAAAACGTTTTCTGTAGCGTTCTTTCTCTGGCACCACTCATTAAAACACTTATACATATTTTGATAACGCCCATTCGACTTCTCCGGTAGTAGGAAGGAACAAGCAGCATCTGCCTCTTCAATTGTCATTTCTTGTTTATTTTCATTGGAATTCATTTTACAACTGAACGAATGCAATTTCTGACACTCTCACTTTGTTTGAAAAATAGTCTTGGCAACCAAAGCCGCACGGATATTTTGTTCAAGTTGCGAAAATAAATTAATCAAACACAAACAATTAAACCTACTTCAGGAGTGGAAAAACAGTTATAAGCAATTCGGGAGGTAAGTTATGACCAGTCTCGGACTTAATTGCTAGCCCTCGCTCTGGCTCGGCCGTAAACTCGACCTCGAATGGTAAACTATACTTACCTCCCTTAATGCGTAAATAACTGTTAATTGGATATTTTTACACACATGACTATAAATTATTGTTGGAATAAAACATGATATTTTAACTAAATAAAAAATTAATTATTTAAATAAAATATTTTAAAATTATGATTTATTTGATATTTTATATTTCTCATCATTTCTCATCTCGTCGGACAACGCACCATTGCGATTTACATGTAAAAATTTAAATATTTAAATATTGTCTTCCCTAATTATTTTAGAGAAAGACAATAATACTAATAATAATAAATTTATTCATTCAAGCTGCCGAGACAGGCGGATATATGTCTCCGGTACGAATAACAATAATGTGTCACAAATGTTAAAAAACTTAAATTACTAAAATACTTAACTAATGTTAAAATAATATGATTATAATACAGTATACTACTACATCACTACATTATGGGATATTTTGCAGCATTTACCTGGACGCACCACACCTGTCGTGGAATTCTATTCAACAACTATTCGTGTACTACGGGTTTACTAAAAAATGTATCTTTATTTGAAGTTTAAAATTAGTTTAATTTTTTATCTCTTTTATGCTTTCCGGCAACTGGTTAAAAACCTTAATACCCGTGTAATGGAGGTTGGAAGTTACATGTTGATTTGTTGCGAAGACTTCCAGATTGTCATATACATTCAAGTTCAAGTTGTACAGAAAGAGAAAATACAAGGTCATGATTCTTAGTTGAGTAAATATCTCTTTACAGGATGCATCTCTAGGGGCTCCTGAAATCAGCCCTACAAGCTTTTTTGGGGTCACAAAGAGTTATTTCGCATGTACCGAATTGTCCCAGATGAGGATGCCGTATTGCAGATGGATCTTGACACTAGCGTTATAGTATGTGATGAGGACGGCTCGGTTTTTCCCATTTCTTCACGTTTGTGAGCGCATAGTGGTGTGTATTAATTTTTTTTTTAGGTACAATATATGTTCTTTCCATGTCAGTTGCGCATCTACCAGAATTCCAAGGAATTTCGTTGCCTTTACCACCGGCAGTGACTTTACTGGGTACTTGACCAATATGCTGCTGGGAACAATATTATCCTTAATTAAAGCGAACTGTACCACCATTGACTTGTTTGGGTTGAGCTCTAGTTGATTGGCATCTGACCAGGTTTTTATAGTGTTGGTTGTCATTGCATGTTTGTGCTACTAACTCAACTGATTTTCCGGATACAATGAAGTTAGTATAATCAGCATACTGTCGGAGCTTTATGTTGCTTGCTCTCAGATTATTGCATCTGTGCAGGTCATTGTTGTAGATAAGAAAGATAATGGCTGACAGTACGCCGCCCTGCGGAAGTCCGACAGTAATGAATCCTAGTTTTGATTTGAAACTGGCATTTTTTAATTTGTCGTTGTCTTCTTTAATATGCACGTATTGGGATCTATTTGTCAGGTAGAAGGCAAACCAGGACTTTACTGTGCCATTCACCCCGTAAGTCTTCAGTTTGTTTAGGTACAGTTCGTGGCTAACAG
Organism: Othius punctulatus; assembly: GCA_951805005.1. Lineage (NCBI taxonomy): Eukaryota > Metazoa > Arthropoda > Insecta > Coleoptera > Staphylinidae > Othius > Othius punctulatus. Next base: position 60,608,377 of record OX638145.1, read on the forward strand.
TGTCAAATGCCTTACTGTAGTCAAAGAATATACCAGATACCTTCTTATTTAGGACTAGTCCTGCTGATATAAAGTGTATGGCCTCGTCGGTTGTATTTTTCCGGATCTAAAACCATGATGACATTCCGCTATATAAGAGTTTTTCTCCAAGTATTCCAGTAATTTGCAATACATTGTTTTGTCTATTATTTTGGCAAAAATTGACACGTTGGATATGGCCCAGTAATTTTCGATGTTGCTTTTTGAAGATTGTTAGTATATGAAGGTTACTCTGGCTATTTTGAGTGCATTTGGATACTCTCCCCTATTAAAAGACATGCTGATGAGGTCTAATAATGGGGCAGCTATCTGCTCTGCAATAGTTCTTATTATGAAACCGAGAATCTCATCTGCTCCCGCTGATTTCATTTTGGATACTGATTTGATTACTTTTACTAGCTCTTCTTCGGATAATTCGGGAATTTGTATATGTGTGCTTACGTTGGTAATAGGTGCATTAGATGCGGATCTAGACCCTTTAGAAGTGCAAGGGGTAAACTGTTCGTTAAACAAGTTGGCTATTTGTTCCGGCTCCTTTACTTATTTTTTGTTGATCAATAATGTTATTGGATTATGGTCTGATTTCGCGTTTTAATTTAAATTTATTTTTATCAGACTCCAAGTCGCTTTAGTTATATTACCCGAATTTACTAAAGACTGCAGTGTGTGATTCCGTTTTGCCACATCAATTAATGTGTTATATGATTTCTTTTCGTTATTAAAAACCATTCTTACACTTGTATTATTTGTATTCTTGGATAGCCAATGCAGGTTTTTAAGCTCATTTGATTCGATCATAATTTCCGTTGTTGTCCATGCGCTCGTTAATATATTGGGTTTGTATTGTGCGATTTTTTCAGGAAAAGCTAGGTAATGTAATATTTGCTGATCTTAAGAAGTGTTGGTTTTTTTCATTTACATCATTTGCTTGGAACACCTCGTTAGAATTCTCTTGTTGGATATGATTCATAAAGTATTTTTTCTTATTCTCCGAGTAGCATCGATATTTTATTGATTTTGTAAGGGTTTTAAATCGTCAGTCCGAATGTCTTATATGACATAAATACAATGTGACATTCTAACTTTAGCGTGAAATTGGTGAATATGTTGTCGAGTAGGGCATTTTGCCTTGTGGCATTAAGATTTGTTTGCACAAGTCCGAAAGATCTCATGAGATTTAGTAATTTAGCTTTTAAATTTCTTTTTTCTGGGACTTCCGCTAATAGGTCAACGTTAAAATCGCCCTCAACGAAAATGTATATATAGCCACCATATATATGCGTTAGTAGTTGATTTAATTTACATAGGAAAGGGGTTACATTGTTATCAAGTTTTCTATATGTTGACAAAATTAGGCTCTTTTTACCTTTGAATTTCAAGTTTTCAGGCTTAGTGCCGTGCACTCCATGGTCCCGTCTTCACATTCACTGGGAATATTTACTGGATGGGCTACAATATCGGATCTTGCATACAAAGTAACACCTCCCCAGATTTAGTGCGCTCTACAAAAATAATGTATCAACTTATAATTAAACATACTAAAATACTGAATCTCATTTTCATACAACCAATGTTCACAGATGCTCACAATATGTGGAATATCTTGATCTTTCAGAAGCACTTCCAAGTTAAACTTCTTATTCCGAATGCTTCTTCCATTTATTTGAATTAGTTTGATGGTATGTTGTCCCTTTGTGTCGCTAGTTTGGGCGAAGGAGTTGTCTTCAATTTTGCCACTATTTTTTTTTTAACTTGAAATTATATCGGTCGTGTCCTACTCCCTTTGGCAAGAAATCAATTCGGTATGCCTCTTGTTTCAGTTCCATAGGAAGTCCTATTTGGAAGCTTCTGCGTCTGTAGTTGGTTTCAATTTATTTTACTATGATTTTAGTTCCTTCCGTATTGGTTTTGTTCATTATGTAGTCTGTAATGTCTTTTTCTGTCACTTCTCTAATTCTGGTTATACACATCCAAATATTCTTTTTTGCTTCTTCTTTGCCTTGGAAATTAGTAAGGTTTCCAGTTTTCTGTGCAGATCCTATATTTTTCTCTGCCGTTAGTTTCTTTGTTAATTGTGTGTGTCTTCACAATTTGTTCCGTCTGTTCTCCGTCTTGTTACTTGCTCTGAATGACCTATTTTGTCACCCTGTGGGCTATCCGTTCTTCTTATTTAATCTTTGTTTCCTATTAGTACTTGACTACATTCTTTTCGTGTTTCTTGAGTGTTGGATTGGTTGCTTTGTTCATTTATCCGTTCGGGTTGTTTATTTATATTTCTCTCTATACTTTTTTAATTGTTTTCTTATATTGGCGTTTATGCCTCTATGTTTAGGTTGTTTAATTTAGAAAATCTTGTATTTACGTTGGAAGATATGTTTACAATCTTTTCACTCTCGTCGCTTCCTTCGTTTGTTTTGGTTGTGTTTTTTGTAAGTTTGATACTTTTTATTTTGCTAATCATTTGCAGGTTCATTGCAGTAAGTAGGTTAATTTTATTTTCTAGGGCTTTGATTATTATCGGTAGCATTTCCCTACATGCTTCTCCTATAATGAGTTTTATGTATTTTCCGTTCTTTTTTTCCATTGTCTTTTCAAAGTCACATGTCGCGTTTGAGGTTATCGGATATTGTGCATTCGCAGGTCCATATTTTAAGCTCACCTGAGTGTCTTAGTTTTACGAAACTATTCTCTATCATTTTTATGCACTGTAGATGGTAAAGGGTAAGGCATTTTATCGTGCACTGTATATTATCTCTCAGTCTATTGACTGTCTCTTTGCAACGTCCACATTATTTTTTTATTTCATTATGTCATTTCCAGTTCACTGACCAAATTTTGTTTTTTAAATAGAACACCTTATATATTAGTATGGTTTTAGCTTTCTAGTTTACTTTTGAACATTGTCACGGGTCCAAAGTGGACCATGACAATTTTAGCGTCTTCCCTTCGCACATGATTTTGTTTGAAATGGACACACCCACGTCATCTCGGTGATTCGGCGCGAAATAACTGCGAATCATCATCGCGATCGGCGGAAAAGCACCGCGGCCATATCATTAATCTCTCGTTCTCTGACAGGAAGACACCGGAAGTGTCGACACGCGGATGGCATTCATACGTTTTGTAACTGCCCGAAGCTTCTGGATTTGAGGAACCATCTACGCAGGAAACTCGTGTGTTCCTAACCTAATTGGGCATATTAAGTATTCCGCACGTTCGCAAATTTCGGCAGGGAACCGAAGAAAAAAACCAATACGGCCATACGGCCAGTAATCGCACGTGGTAACACTCGCGCAATTGTCCATAGGCAGTTTGGTCATTTGCTTAATCGCCAGTCCAGCCTCCAGATAAGGCTTCCGTTCTTAGTTTTCCCGCCCCACGCCGAACTATACGAACTATACGAAGGCGAGTGAGCGCAGAACCGTGGGACTGTCCCCGACATCGATGGACGTCTAGAACGACAGAACGACGGACGAAAAGACATATCTAAGGCAACTATTTTTCCTTAATATTTATTTTTTCTTTAATTCATTCTCATACCATTCAAACATATTTCAATTCATTACACATGTTCACCTATTTGTCGTCAATCTTTTTTGATACTCTCGGTATGCGTAAATTGCAACGTTATCCCTCGGAGGCTGCTCGCTTCACCCCCCAACCCCCATTTCGACACGTAACGCAACGTGATTAGTGGCCACTTGTGACGTAAGCGGGGAAATTAAACACCGTGTGTTCGAGTCCGGCGTGCAGCTCCCCAGAAAAGCGAGCGGCGAGGGTTTTTCTGTTGCTGCAAATAAATATTTGTGTTATCATCATCTGCGTATGTTGAGTCAGTTCTCCCAATGTTTATTCCTTTTTAGGACGCTGGTTGAGGTTATTGATTATTTTATTGATTGTTATTCTTATCACTTTATTTGGCAGCAATCGAATTTATCACTTTGATAAAAGGAGTAATTGGCGTAGACGTTCGAGGATCGACTACATTTATGTTCGTGGTTTTGAGCAGCAACGCCCCCCCCCCCCCCCCCCGTCGACCATCACAATCGTAAAGACCCTTAGTACGGAGTAACGGACGATGTCAAATTACGTAGAGCCATTTTTTCCCCACCCTACTCTCCGACACCGACAGCCAGGCACTCCTCATTGCTACGAGGGGAATATCCACGCGCTCCACAGCCTATGTGTCAACAGCCCTTCGGGCACGTCACAACAGTTTTGTAGAGATTTATGTATACCCATCCTTTTATTTTCTGGAATAAAAATTAAATTCCTAGATTTTGACATCAAAAAGGGCGTTTTGAAAAATGAATTCAATTTCTCTTTTGAACTGTAACTTCAAACCACCTCTATGACTGATATATTTTGCATATGAGGGGTCCAATGCAATAACTGGACAAGTCCATTTTTCTCAAAATACGGGTTATTATGTAGACATGTTCATCTAATGTATCTACATAATCCTGAAAAAGAACTGAACATTTGCCGCCTATAGTATTCCGTACATATGTGTATTGGTGGTTGTCTAGTTGTCTAATTTACTGCAATAACTGGACAAATCCGGACAGGTCCACTAATTGCTCAGTATCGCTCTGTATAACGTTACATTGTGAGTAGAATACACACTTCTTTCTCGTGAGTTAAATAAGTATCGAAATGAGTTTTATACCATCAGAAAATGAAGGTAATCGTGAAGAGCATGAAAATAATCAGGAAAGTGATGAAATTCCTAACCTAGAAATTCAACGCGGAAAAAAAAAACTTAGAAACGAAAAATTATGGAAACGAAATCAATCAAATGCGAAAAGGGTAGCTGGTGATAAGTACACAGACGTTAAAGTTAATATTATACTTGAAAAAGCTATGGGAGATGATTGCAAATGCAAATTAAAGTGTTTCGACCGTGTAACTCCTGAAATAAGAAAACAGTTTTATGCCCTAAAGACAAAAGATTTGCAAGATTCCTATTTATCTGGGGCATTAAGCGTATCTAATGTAAATCGAAGTAGACCTCGTTTGGCTGAAAACGGTAAAACTAAACATGTATCATGTACTTACAAGGTAAGACAGTTTATAATTTATTTAAAGTTGGGACTTACTATTTTTGTTTGTGTATTCAGATTTCGGATAGCCAAAACATCCATAAACTATGCAAAAAGGCATTGATGGCAGTCCATGGAGTATCAAAGGGTCGATTAAACACGAATGTGCACCACCTACAAAGAAATGTCACACCTCCTGTAGACAAACCCTGCAAGAATACTAATAGACCAAACCAAATCTCTCCGGAGACTCTATCTAAAATAAGAGAGCACATTTTACCTTTCCAACGATATATATCACACTACAGTAGGAAAGATATTTGTTACGTAATTGAAGGACCAGGCGGGTGATCACCAATTTAAATGATAAGGTAATTAAAACTCGTCGTTTTGGAAATATAGTGGACTATAATTTAATACGTAACAATAATCAATACACAGCGATGTACACCGGTGAAGGTAACGAATTGAAGTCTGCTCTGCTCTGCATTCTTACAATTAATAATTTTTGAGTTTTTGGGGTGGGGTGCAATTTGAATTGTGCACCGCGAGGGGTGGCTTGAAGATGATCCCCGATTGGTGCGGCATTTCGTTTCAGTAAGCCATGTTGCCACACTTGGTTATCACAAGCCTTGGGTAATTCCTCTATCTGGAATTTCAGAGGAATCCTAATGCCGTCCAATAAATATATTTGGGATTTCCCGGTCGTTAATTGTATTTGCCGAAGTGGAAATCCTTGCTCAATAAACGGCTTAAGGTGCCTACTCATCTTCAGGCGAACCGTAATTTACTCAAGTACTTCTCGGTGAACATAATGGCTACATAGTAGCCACCCAAATAAATTGTCTTTTCAATCTTAATACTACAAATGTATTGGCTGCAATAAAGGCCGACTACTGCGATTACACTTTAACCGATTTGGTGTTCGACGCTGTGCAATAGCGCCGAAACAATATTATTGCAAGATATTACTTGTCACCACAATTAAATACGAGTAAGATTCATGTACTATAGTTAAAAAAGCACGAGCCAGAACCATATCTATTATTGAGTGAAAATAAAAAAATTGAACCCGAAGTTAAATACAAAATGTTTAGAAAATACTTTGTAGAACACTCTAATATGTCTTTCGGTAAGCCCAAATCCGATTCGTGTCTGAAATCTGATAAATTGACGAAGAAGATAGAAAGTACATGCACTGAAGAAGAAGAAAACAGCCTGTCTTTAAAAAAAATACACATAGCCAAAGCGGAGACATTTTATGAGACTGTAAAAAGAAAACTCTGTTCGCTAAGTCTTAAAATCATGTTGAAGTGATTACGTTTGATTTCCAACAGAATTTTCCCTTACCAGTTAGCACTAGTGGTGAAGTTTTTTATAAAATACAGTGATGGCTATATAACTTTTGCATCCACGTGGAAAGTACATGCAAAAGTTATTTTTTCGTTTTTGATGAAACACAAGGTGCAAAGGGTTAAAATGTTGTTGTATGCATAATCAAGCCAGAAGCAACAGATATTTATATGTATTCCGATAACTGCGCATCCCAGAACAAAAACTATGTTATGATTGAGTTTCGGTATAGTCTTGGGTTATCACAAAAATTGTGTTCCATCTACCATAATTTTCCTGAACCTGGTCATAGCTACCTACCATGCAATCGCAATTTTGGAGCGATTGAATGTTTGAAGAGGAAACACGACAAATTTCATTTGCCTTGATATCCAAATAATTTGCAACTCCGGAAAAAAAATGAAGTTAATAAAGTAGTTCAAAATATGTTTGTAAATTTTAAAGAACATTAGTCTTCTTTATTTTTGAAGAGTCTAAGCACCATACAAAATAAATTCACAATATCCGAGTACAGAATTTTTAAATACCATCAGAATGATATGCCAACATTTTCATACAGCGAATCAGTTTCTATGACAATATTTCAAATATTTTCAATGCAAAAAAAGATAGCTGTACCTATTTCTTTGCCAAGTGCTGAGCAGGTTCTGTACAAAAAAGTATGAACACGTAATAAGCCTTGCAAAAAAATATGTACCAGCTGTTGATATGTGGTATTACGACAAGATCGCTGATTACCACACAAATTTTGAAGACGAAAATAAGAACACGTCATATTCTGAGTATGAATCTGATTATTAGCTTCCGTATTCATATGTTAAATTAAGTTTAGTTGAAGAAACAATACTTATGAGTGTACTAGAAATTGTATTAGAGTCTATTAGAAATAAACATATTCAAAATATTGGGTCTTTTATTATCAACATTACTTAATATTTCCTCAATACTTTGTAAAAAGTCGACATGTCCAAAATATAATCCATATTTTTGTTATTACAATATATTATAAACAAATATATAACATGACTATAAAACCTTGGGGCAACAAATGAACATATGGAAGCAGAAAAAATATTTTTTCCACACATATACGCCAGTAAAACGTTCTTCCTCTCTCCTTAAAAAAATGCATAACTGGACTTGCCCACTTGATGCATTGCGGCCCTCATATGAAAATTTTGACAATTAGTCTTTAAAAAATATCAGCGTATATCTTTTTTTTAATGGAATGATTTACTTTGTATCTCATACAGCATGTAAATTGGCATGGCAATTGACTACAAAAAAGTATTTTACAACCATATCCTCGAAATACGTAGTTTTGAAATATTTCGAAAATTCGAATTTCTGCGTTAAGTAGGTAATTTCACCTATTCTGTTGACACGTGCATAATAGTTTGCGAAAAATGCTTATTTTTTGTAACTGTGATAACTAATGTTAAGAAAAAATGGGAGACTATTTGCAGCAACCTCATAACTCAAATGAGCTTTTGTAGATTTTAGCAAGGTCTATTTTTTTTTTCATTTGTGATGTTTCAAAGAAAACGACTCATACGGGGAGAAAATGGGGAATTAATGATTTTTGATAATTTTGACGACCTCTACCATTTCAAATATATATTATATTGTATCGCGCTAATGACATTAATAGTGTAAAATTTTGCACATGAAACGTTTGTGTCTACAACCAATAGAAAACTTGATAAATCGAATTTTACAATTTTTTTAAATGGCGGCGCCTTTTGACTCTAGTTGGATAACGCATTTTTTCAATATTTTTCAATACTTCTCAAATAAAAAATTTAAAGAACTAGTTTTGCCGAGGTAAAGCTACAATTTTACTGTACTATGCCCTTAGTTTTTTCTGAGTACATCATCGAATTGGTTGCGTATTATTTGCTTCATTTTGTTATATTGTTATATTTTAAAATCATGGACAATCAAGACAAATTCCACTAAAAACATTCCTTGCTTTTCTGTTTTTTTTTTTGTTTCTTTATTGAATCACTAACAAAAGGATAGTTAGGTTTTAGAAAAGCTAAATATTGTTCTATGTCTTGATTTCTTTAATAAATCTTGACATTTATACCTATGTGGTTTTAGCTGCAGATGCAGAAAATTCCTAAACCTACATTGCCGCATACATCCAAATACCATATCTAGTGATGATTGATTTCGGAAGTATATGGGATATACGGGAGGTATTGAGTGGCTTTAATTTAGGCTCTAATTGTGTCTGATGCTCTATTTATTCCATATGTATGCGATGTAGAGTAAATAAAACGTTTGTGATTTTTTTTTTAATTTCCACTAGCTTTTACCATACAATACTTTATTTAATAACTAGGAGGAGTAAGTCCCAAAACCCAATTTACACTGTAAAAAGTTACCAGAAAAATCACCAGATACTTTTGGCTGCAATTTTAAATTATTTCATCTGTATAATCACTAGTTTTTTTTTTAAACAAATCAAATATAATATAATCGTCATTTACTGTACAAGTGGGTGAAGTTATGGATTGTTCACTGAAGTTAGGCCCATGAGGCCCTTCTTGACGAGTCTTTTTACTCAGTTTTTACCCTGTCATAAAGCTAACCTACAAGCCTATGAAAATGTGGACATTTCGAGGTTAGTTTTATTTATTTATTACATACTGAATGACATACTTTATATAGGCATGTGTTTATTTTTGTAATATTATAGATTCGTGAAGCCTAATTGCGCTCCTCAAAGGGAAATCCCAAACTTATACCCCGAAGAAGGCAAGAGATTTTTGGCGGAGGCAGAAGATAGGATATATTTGATGAAAAAGTTGCTCTAATAAGGGGTATATCTGGGGCATGTCGGTGTGAAGAACTCACCAAAATATGCATAGACGACACTGAAGATAAAGGGGCATATTTGTTGGTTATTCTACCAGATACTAAAACACGAACTTTTCGGATAAAGATGAATGACCCTAATCCAACCGTAAACGCTTTTTTGGAGGTGACGTGAAAATATCGCTGAGCTTGTACTGGGTTCAGAATCGATCACAATAATAAATGCAAAATTAACTATTAACACTGCGAAGATAAGTTCTGAACAGAACTGAGTTTTTACTTACAAAATTTCGCGGGATATTAGGAAAATAAGACTGACGGACGCTCCGAATTGAGGTTATATGCGTTAAAAACAGCCTTTTTGGTGCCTTGTGAAATGGGCGTGCTTTCAGCCAATCACAGGTGTAGGCATTCGCGCGCCAAATTTGAATCGCTCCTCCTAGTTAGTAAATAGAGTATAGTATACTCTGATTTTTCTAAAATGGCTTTCACGTCATCAAACAGCTGTACTGTGAGGTTTTTTTGAACAAACGTGATTGTTTTCGAGAATATGCATAACAATAGTTAAATAATCGAAATTATTCTCAGGATCATATGTTACATAACACTGATCACCGGTGGTTATAAATAGGTAATCGGTGTATTAACCGAGGACACAATTTTCGCCTGCCAATCATGTAATAAGTCTTGTTATGTTAGTAGCAGTGATCTTTTTTCGGCGACGATGCCACATCTTTTTCACTAACATATTGCTCATACATGTGTGTATAATCAAACTTCTTTGACGTTTAACTTGTTACATTTGATCGATTATTACAATGCATATTTGGCCATTGTAGATGTTAAACCATAACCACAAGATTGATATATGTACGATAAACGGCAGAGAAGTCGAGAAATTTGATACACACTGCTCACTGTCGCACTAGATTGCACGGGCGCAACAGCTGATTGCAGCCATTTTTAAATACCCAGGACAGCTGGCAATCTTGTAAAATTGTGCCATCATTATTATGATTATTATTTTGATGACGTGAACGCCAGTTTAGAAAAATCAGAGTATATTATTTTTGCATGTAGAGCTGAACTTGGCAAACAAAAATGCTAGTTGAGGGTAAAAATCGCTAAATAAGGAAACAAAAGCAGATCTTCCAAGAAAATATGAAAAAAAACTAAATGGGCGAAAATAAGCAGAAGTAGGAAAACAATATAGGTGTCCAAAAAAACAGTTGATTGCGATCTGTCCACACTTAAAATTAGTCTGTGTGCTATTATTATACATAACATGCAAATATGCTAGAAATCCTGACCCTATTCATAACGTCTTCTGGAAGTTAACATATTCGTATTTTATTTTGCTATCAGAAAGTAAAAAGTACATATCCAGAAGTGATAGAAGGTTAAAAGTATTTCACCTGAGAGGAACGAAATCAGCCACGTTATGTAGGGATAATTTTTTTTTTAAATTTTGAATTTATCGGGAACCCCAAAATCTTTTAATAGTCCATTAGCCTAGGACACCCTATATAATAGAACATGTTTTGTAATAGAATTAAATGTTGGAGTTTTTCAACAGTTCTTAAAAAATGTATTTTTTTTACTATAATTTTGTTTCATATTCAATATGTATTAGGACATTCGCTATTTAAATTAAGTTTCATACCGATTTTTTTTTACGATTTCATGATTATAAATTGTACACAGTTGAGGAATATAGTTGTGGAATATAGTTTAAGTCCAAGTCGTCTTAGTTTTAAATACAACTAAATTCTTCAATATAACAAAATTAACGTTTCATTTGCAAAAAGCCGATTGGCTGGATTAGATAATGTGATGTTCTCAGTTCTGAGTTCTGAGTTCGATATGTAATTACATAATACATTCGCAGCATTTTTTATCAGTAATTTTGTGGACATTAGAATTATTAAGAACTAATGCCTAGGGTAAGTGGGCGTTTATTTATACGCAATGAATATTTGTGTGTTGATTTAAATAAATGAGAGTTACGCTGAATTAAAAAAAAAAAAACGCGGTTCGCTATGAAACCATTTACGAATTAATTTCCCCCGTGCCGAATGTATGCATATTCCCGTGACATCAATACCATTGCGCTTTCTCAACGCGCAATTCCACCCCAGGTAGTGCGAACGCAGTGACCCTGATTCATGGTCGACGTAACGCAAAGGTACGCAACGCTCCGATATGCGTGATGAAAATGAATATAAATATTAATTTTCTAATTGTTGTACTAACAAGTATTTAAAAAAATAATAAGAAAATTAAAATTCATAGTAACCCGTAAATAATAGATACAATACTAAAACAATTGAATATAACTTGCGCTTAAAATAGTATAGATATGGAAGTTTTATCAGGGTAGAAAACATATTATTGTAAATTTAAGGTTGCAGTATTAAATACTTACTGGTAATATTAATTTTAATTTTATTTGATTACTTATTTACATCTCCTGACTAGTTTCGGTTATATAAATACTAATTCATTTATATATATATATATATATATATATATATATATATATATATATATATATATATATATATATATATATATATATATATATATAAATCATTTTTGTGACAAACATGACCCTAATTTACATTTAACCTAATTATTGTATTCTCGTAGATATGCCTCTGAAGATGGTTTGTTAATTAAACCGAAACTAGTTAGGGGATATAAATAAATAATAAAATTTAAAAAATATATATTACTGATAAGTACTTAATACTACAACCTACCTTAAATAGAAATAACTGGTCAATATGATTAAAACCTTAAATATCATTAGAGTAAATAGTCCAAATGTCAAACAATTGTCATGATATCTGCAATTACAACCCTGTTAGCCAACACCCATCTGCTTACCATTTTCGTATAGGATAAAATGGTGTCCAATAATTATCTGTGCCCTAAATATATTAATCCGCTAAGATTTAAAGAGGAAATATAACAAAATCCCAAAGTCAGATCTCACTTTAAAACAGGTCACTGAAAAGTTGTTCCCCGAAAAGTTGCCAGATAATTGATTGCTTATAGTTGGCGATTCATAAGGAAATTCTAACTCAAAAAATTCTGATATTATGAATAAAATGTTAATGTATAAATTTGCAATGTTATACCTACAGTCTGTTTTATCTCCATGACGAACTTGAAAATCAAGTCAAAACAAAAATCAAGATAGCGGTTTCCGAGATTTTTAAAGCAACTTTCTTATTATAAATGGCCGCCATTATTGATTTTTACACGGCTAAATCGACTCTTAGAGATGTATAACAACCTATGACAAAATAGAAAGTATGTAATATATCAATTGTTCCAATTTTCATTTTTATTCTATTAATTATTTTTAAAACAAATGTCAAAAAAAAAACAAACGTAATACAACTAAGTAGTAAAATAACAATAAATTATAAAAAATTATCAAAATGCTGTCTGTGGCTAAATGGGCCAAACTGCTAAACAGTGCTTTCAGAAAACGATGCTAAACACAATTGGCAGCATTTTAGAATATTGCCAGTTAGTATCGCAATATATTGCGATTAACGCCTTTTAATGCCTCTTTCATTGCTTTACGAAGTTCATCTACATTATTATAATTGAAATTACTTCCATAAATTTTGTTTTTTAAAGTACCCTACAAATAAAAGTCAAGAGGCGCCATGTATGCAGATCGGGCTGACCTTGAACTGATGTATTAGTCGCTATTACTTTGTTAATAAAGTGGCGATTTAAATAAGTAATAACATCTTTAGCATTGAGCGGAGGGGCGCCATCTTACTGGTACTATATTTAAATATTTTGTGCCAAATGTGAATCATGCAATACATTTTATAAGGTTGTCTGACGAATTTCCAAATAACCTTGTGCAGCGAGAAATATAATAGTACTATGTAAATCATTTCCCAATATGCCACAAAATACATTAAAACCGAACCGCACTTGGATTTGCCATGGAATCACTATGTGTGGATTGCCCTGAACCCAATAGTGTTCGTTATGATTATTATATAGTCCACAATTAGAAAAATAGGATAAATCTATCCATAAAATTGTATTTATAAAATCACCACGTTACGCAATTTTGTTGATTAACCTTCTGCAAAATGTTAATCTACGGATGTTATCATCTGCTCGTAAGGTGTGAGAAATCTGCAATTTATAAGGAAGAAACTTGTGCTTTTTTAAAATTGACGATGATCTAGATTTAGATACGTTAACGCGATTTTCTATTTGCTAAGTTGAAATGCTCGGATTAGCGAACATTTAACGCTGTCAATTGTTTTTGGCCAAACACTACTGTTACCCTACTGTTACACTACTTAACTGTTAATATTTTCAGCATTTTTTATAATTTATTGCTATTTTACTACTTTGTCGTATTAGGATTTTTTTAAATCTCTTTCATTTGTTTTAAAAATAATTTAAAAAAATAAAATAAAAGTTGGAATAACTAATATTTCCTATATTTTTCATTTTAACATAGGTTGTTATACATTGTTAAAAAGAGGAAGAGTAAGTCTATTTTGACGTATAAAAATCAAATATGGCGGCCATTTAAAATAAGAAAGTTGATATTAATAACTCGGAAACCGCCATCTTGATTTATGTTTTGACTAATTCTTAAGTTTCTGCGATCGAACCAAGTAACTTTCATTTTAAACTTTTTTCCGCATTTTTAATAATTATGAATATATCGGAGTTTTCAAAAAATTGCGACTTTTAATTTTTTTAGAAAAACTTATAAAGTGCTAGGACATTTGAAAAATTTTCATCATAATCTGAACCAGCATACGAAACTGCACAATATTGCCTATATAACCAGATCTCTAGCGTTAAGAGCGAGGTTTTGGCGCGAAAACTGGCCTCTGGTTGTTGATAAATCCGCCAGGATTTGATTTAAAAGCGCTCTGTAATATGTTTTGCATTCCTTACTAACGAAATTTACGTGCAAAAAATGTAAGATGTTGCCGTGTGTTTAATATGTATTTCTTTCGGGCAGTGATGTGTTTTTTTGCGACGCCGGCGGGCCAGAAATAATTTTACGATGAATTGCGCGGACTTTTTTTCAATGCCTGCTAATTTATGAGTGAACACATTATTTCCGATACATTATATTATGTAATTGGGTCAGAATTCTCTTTCAAACAATGAGAGTAACCAATTACGGCATAGGTGGAGAAAATTTAGTAGGGATTATTATTATTATTATTACTATGATTATTTTTATATTATATTATATATTTTATGAGCCGTCTTTGCCCAAAGGCGGTATGGGGAATTGCATGTAAACGACAGCCAAGATAATTTATGAACGGGTCAACATAATTGCAATCGGAGACCTGATTTAGAAAGTTTAGACATTTATCTACAATTGAGCCAAGTAGTTGTAAGAAATAATAAAACGGTGATTTATTGTGGTTATTAAAAGAATGGCATATTTAGCAGATTTGTGAAATTTTCTTCTGTATTTATTTAATTCAGACAGGGTACATATGTGTAATGAAAATTCCCTCGGTTTATTTGGAGCTAATATTGTTGCGAACCACCTTCTTTGTTTTGTTCCAATATATTGAATTATTTTGGAGTATTCTTGTCTGCACATAAATCCGATTAGGTGATCAGAAATAAGTCACTTTTAATTTATTTCTCAAAACTACTTTGTCTAATTGTAGATAAATGTCTAAACTTTCCATATCAGTTCTTCGATTGTAATTATGTTAACCCGTTCATGAATAATTTGGCTGTCGCTTATTAATAATGCCGTATACTAGCTGGGGTAAAGAGGCCTTTTAATACCAGGGAATCATTTCTTTAAAATGTTATATTTATTTAATTAAATTCACTAAATCCTTTTACAAGTTTTGTAATTTATGTGACCAAATATGAGTCTTACTGTAAGCTTATTAGCCAAAAAGGGTATATGAAACATTTCTTACAGTCTAAGATCAGTTTTATTTTAAAATAAATAGATGCCTGACACAGCCAAGACCATTTTCGTTGTCGTGACGAGGGATTATTTGATCGCGGAATATAGGGAAATAACATTGGAAAACGAGTTTCCTTAAATTTCACCCAAATAAAACCATAAGTAAACTGACACCATATTTATTTTAAATACTTTTATTTTTCACTTAAAATCAAAAGTGTCAATATAAGCAAGCCCTTGGTGACCTCTTCAAGTGTCCAAAAAACTACTACCTCTGATCCATAATAAGTGAGCCATTACCGAATTTTATTTTTTCCATAATAAGTGAGCTATTACCGATTATTATTTTTTTCCATAATAAGTAAGCCATTACCGATGTTTATTTTTTACAAAATAAGTGTGCCATTTTCGTTTCTAAGAAGTACTACATTTTTTTTTTCACAATAACTTAAAAATGTTAGTATAAACGAATAGTAGGCAATTTTCCCATTGCCTTGCTAATATGTTGAAGCTTATAATTATTGTTACCGAGACAATCTATAATTGATTTCATAACTGTTTGTATTTGTAATTTTGTATACATACTTATCCCTTCATAAAGTATTATAAGTGCGTGCATTCCGCCCTAGAGGCTTCAAGAACATCCCACATGCAAATAGATTCATTTAGGTTTCTTTACATTCGGGTGCGTAGTTAATTTGAAAATTATATTCAAAGTAGGAATCATGTAATTCTACATATATTGTACACAAATATAAACTCTAATAATATGACTAATTCCTCCCTATGACAATTATTATTGCATATTTTATATTTTTTATATTTAGTTAGACTATTATATCTTCCTGTGACAATTTACTTGTGTAGTGTGTAGTTCTTTTGCGTATTGCAAGATTTGTGGGTATGGGAAGGATGTCACAAAATTGAATGTGTTTACCATACCATAAAAAATTATGGGAAGAGATTATACTGTTTAAAAAATGACCAAAAATGTTCCCTTAGCTGCTAGAAAAATATTAAATAACAAACTAATTTCCTTATTACAGAAAAGAGCACAAAAAAACGATTTAGATAATGCCCATGGTGATGGGGCAACAATTATTGATGATTTAATTAATGGGCCTTATCACTGTTTTAATCATCATTCGCGTTGCAAACATTTAGAATGTCCTGCATTAAAAATTATAAGAATTACGATATTTTTCGGTTTAAATGCGAAGTCCACAAAATAAAGACGGCGTTCGTTCAAACGGCAGAGCCCTGAGAGAGGTGAAAAACAGTGGTAAAAAATGACCTTGACACTTGATTCGCATATTTCAAACTTCTGATAGGAATTGTTGGCAACATGGCTTTGCAATTATGTCATTGCTCCATCTCGTAGCGAACACATGAACTGCTTGGAGCTAATTTTTAACTATTTTCACGGCGGGAAATTCAATTTAGGTACATTTTAAATAATTAATAAAACCATAAAAACATCTGTTAATTAATAAGTACTATATCTTATTAGATACACTATTTTACAATGTTTCAGGATATATTTTTGGAATAGATAAATTTAATTTCTCTGAATCAAATTATTTAAATAATATGGTAAACAATTGGTAATTTAAATTAAAAACTATATAGTGTCACGTAGAATCAGGTCTATATTCAAGTTAAGCTTTAAAATTGGGCAAATATTTGCAAAGACAATCCATGAAGATGAAAAACGGCAAAAATCGAAGATTTAATGAAATTTCATAGAAAAACGCAAATAATCGAAAAACTAACTATATAGTGACACGTAGTATTTATTTTGATAATTTATGGTACAGAGAATATAACGTGAAAGTGATTATTAACAGCGTTTAAGTTGAAAAACACTTTTACGCCCGAAAAACCGCGCTCTTAAGAATAAGAAAGATACCATGCAACCCCTCTCTATTTAGGATGCAGTAAAAAACGCCACTGGCTAAAACTCCTTTATTTATTGGCCGATTTTAATCAAACAAAAACAAGATTAAATGGCTTCAAGTTTTCAATAAAGGGGTTCTAATTTTGTTTTATTACAAAATCAACTTTCATTTCAGCGATAGTCAACTTTTTGTTTTCAAATAGTTACAAATAATTTATCTTTTTTTTTCTGGTAGAGGTTTGTTTCTGAATCCAAAGATGTATAACAAAGTTGGCTTTGATAGAATATTAGTTGGAGAAAGAACATCAAATGTTTAAATAGTTTTTTAAGTGTAGCTTGAAGAACAAAGCGAACACAATGTGGGAAATAATATGTAATATTTTACTAGAATACAAAATATTCACCAGGAAATACAAACGTATCCACAAAAGTTGGTCAAACTGACGGCCACCTTGTTGAAAGAACTACTGACATCTTCTCCATATTGCATAACTTGCATTTAATATACAATTAGGAGGTAGTTCTCGACCACAGTATATAATTCTCTACCTTAGAATTCCTTCACTAGCTGGATGTGCTGGATATTCATGATCTTGAACATAGCCCTAAAGCTAAAAGTCCAGTAGTGTAAGATTGGGCGAACGCGCAGGCCACCGAATTGGACCATACGTTTCTAGCCACATTTCACAAAATTTTTCGTTTAACCAGTTAATATTCATTCTGAAATTATACGGTGTTGCCCGCATAGTTCTAATTCATCTTGTTGAATATAAAGTCAATTGAACTCTGAAAGAGGCAAATCGTCTAAAACTTGTTCAAAATCTTCAGTCAACACTTCATGGTATTTATTTTGATTTAGGTTGCCGTCTATGAAAAATGGCACGATCAATAGATCTCCCAAAGTTCCGCACCACTCATTCACACTAATCTTTGTTGAAAATTATTTTCTACGAAAACAACCGTGGGTACCGTTTTCCGGTACCCAATATCGATGGATGCTTCTATTATAAATGCCATCATTGGTAAAAGTGTATTCATCTGTTAAAATGATTTTTCCATAAAAAATCTGATCTCTTTGCATCATATTTAAATAAAATTGCTGTCTTCGACCAGGATCATTTTCCTCCAATCCATGTACTTTTTGAGATATGCATAGTTAGTATTTGTGTTTCTTAAGAATTGCATTTACAGTTCGTTTTGATATGCCAATATTATTTCCCGAATAGATGTTATAGGATTGTCTTGCAAACCAAGAAGTACATCTCATTCCACATTTCCGCGAAATATTCGTTCTTCTCACTTCAATTTCTTAAAAGCAACATACTTTCTTATTTTTTTCCAAGTCTTCCAAATTTTCTAGGCTCTGGGACCTCTCTGTTCGAAAAACAGTCCATGTACAGGAGCACTGCTTTATGATCGCGATTTTTATTGCATTCGAAATACACTTGTAACATGTCACATGTCAATCAATAGATTGTTAATATTGTTAGCCATCACTTGAGTTATTTTCACAAAAATTGGACCGACAAAAAAGATAATTTGACACACTATCACTAAGATGACTTTTATTGTTTTTACATTGACTTTGTTTTCCATGGCACACTTGATAAACTTACAAAAAAAAAACAACTTTATGTTAACAAACATTATTGTTCTGTAACTGTCAACTTGTTATACATTTTTGGATTCAAAACAATCATCTCTACCAGAAAAAAAAAAGAAAATATATGAAACCATTTGAAAAAAAAAGTTGACTCAGGGATAGTCAACTTTGAATGAAAAATGATTCTGCAAAAAAATTAAATCAATCGGCCAATAAATAACGGAGTTCTGGCCAGCGGCGTTTTTAAGGGGACACCCTATATTCTATACCCAGATAGCCGATCTCGCTATCTCCCTGTATTCACCCTGTATATATATATATATATATATATATATATATATATATATATATAATTTAATCAACAATTTTTATTCAGGGGATACAAAAACATTTAAATCCTATAAAATCTAAATTTTTATTTTGCACGATTAAAAAACTTGCTAGTTGATTAGTGTGATTTAGGTAAAATGATTTAAATCGTAATGTAAATTAATTTATATAAATCATATCTACCCTGGCAAAAACTCATCCAAAATAATATTTTTTTTAAATCATGATTTATTCCAACCTTGTATGATATGAATGCATAAGTAAACGCAAAATTAATTTATGTAACATGCGATGTAACATAATATACTTAATAGTATATTATGATACAAGTGATTTTAACGGCGAAGTGTTTCAAAGGCCCTTATGCATGTGTATCATCGTTGCTTTTTGTTATACCTGCTCTATAATGTAGAAATAAAGAGAAGATAAGAAACATTTAGATTCACTTTATAATGTAGGTAAGCTAGGATGTAATTTTTGATCGATAACATGGCATTTGTCGCATCAATCTCATTTCAAAATGAAAATCAAAATTTCGATGACGTCATTTGACCTTTACAACAGATAACATTGACAGAGGTCAATATTATCAATGAAATTCTGAACGTTGAAACTGCTGGTTTCCAAATAACTAATATTAAGGTATATGAAGTCTCTGGTTTCTGGTTTTCAGATTTCCTGCAATAGTAAATCTACATTTAATATTGGTTTCAATAAAAATTAGTACTGCCTGACGTGTATAGTTGCTCCAAGTTGGTTAATAAATGGGTTGTTACTCGGCATTTTAAAAACATGCCATGCTCTAAATACTAAATATAACTTAAGGCATAAAAAAGATTAAAAAACGAATAAAGCTAAGCTTGATATTAATTAATTAATTTGTTTATTTAATGTATGTATTTAATTCTATTATCTAATACATTAACAGTGGATTGTTGTTTCTTAATAACAACATATGTTACTAATAATTTTATTACCTAAGCGTACATTATTTGTACTTTATAAGGTGAGTAGGCTGATTATTTTCGTAAATTATTGATAGTACATATTTTCAGGTCTGCTGCTTATTGCCAGATTATTACATTGCTTTGCAATAATTTAATATGCATTAAGGATAAGCGTGAAAGGGTTGGATTACAAATAATCATTAGCATTTGAATAAAATATAAATAAAGAACCAATAGATCATGCGATTCTCAGCATTTATATGTAGGTAAATTCCATACGAACGTCTATATACGTCACAATAAGTAAGCGTAACTTGTATACTATTCTGTGAAGTAATTAAGTTACCGCTCATAAATTTGAACCAGCTACAATTTTTAATTTCGTGATTAGCATATTTCCCATAAACCTCTATTAAATTTTAAAAATGATAGCTCCAGTTAATCAATTTCATGCATATTTGAAAATGCGATTGTAATAAACGCGAGAATGCATGCTGTATGGGCATGAAAATGGTCGACTTGTGGTGGTGCAATTTTCGGTAAAATAACAAAATCTGAATCTAGTTGGAAACGAGGCGGTCTGGAGTGGGGCACAGGAATTAACTTCGAAATAATTTATTTTGCCGGAGCGAGGTGAACAAAATAATTTACTAAAAGTTGATAGCATTCGGGAACCGAAGAGGAAAAAATAATAATTGATTACACGTTATGCCATTTTGTCAACGACATTTAATTAAAAATAATTAAGTTATAACTTCTACCCCCGTTCTCGTCTTTGCCCCAATACATCTCATGAATTTTTATCACTTATTGGAAGAGCCGAAATTGTAATTTTACTTAAAATATCTAGTTCATGTTGGTACAATCTTAAATTAATCGGTTTAATAATGTTCTTACGTTTGTACAGGCCTTCAAAGTATATTTTACACATTAAAAATATAACGTGGTAAATTTAGGTTCGCCTCTCTCACACTTACACACCCTTTCGTCTTTTATTAAATCGCTCTAGGGCAGGGAGCACACTAAATATCGCTGTCGGGGAAGCGGCGAACGAGTCTACCAACTTCTGACTTCTTTTCACGTGTCATTAAAGAATCCGCACAATTCCGTTACACATTATCGTCCTTTCCTAACGGCCTATCACTCCAAGAACTCTAATTTAATATAACGAGTCTATTTCAACGAAAAATGTGCCACGCAATTTTTCACCTCATTGAACCATTATTGACGGCAGTTGCTAATTTTGTCATTTCGTTCACAGTCCGCTTAAATGATTATCTTGATTATTACCGCTATCTTTTTTGAATGTATGTAATTATCTACGAGAACTTTATGTTTCGTAATGGTGATTGTCATAATAAAACAAATGGTAAGCCGCGGTTTAACGGTGGTTTAATCTTAGTAACCTTGGCAACCCTTTGTGAAACGCCCCTATACCACCGCTAAACCATGGTTTATTTTTTTATAAATAATGCTATTAGAGTTTTGCTTGCAGGCGAGGACTATAAATAAGACGAATCCATAATGTCCAATTATGTACGCAATATACAGGGTACCTCAAAAATGGTGGACTTGCTTGAGTCCTTAAACTGCTTTAAAAAAACTTTTTTTTTAATACATACTAAAACATAAATCGTACACGAATTTATTATCTTTATTTTAATTGTAAAGCATATGGTTTTCACGTTGAGTTTTCAATAATTATCTTTTTAAAATTTTAAAAATTTAAATACGGTATTAGGAATAGGGTTAAAAAATAGAGGTTAAAGATCGAACAGAAACCGAATACACAAAAGAAGGAAATATATCGAGAAGCAAAGAAGGTAAGAATTAACATAAGTGTACACGAAAATATAAATACAAATATATAGTAGAAAGTTTGGAGGTTAAGCTAAACACGAATATACTGTCTCTCAGGTGACGAGCCGGACGGTAAATGCACACGGTGAGATAGGCAACCCAATAAACATAACGCAGCAGAAAAAAGAAACAACAACAAAGCGAATGTACACTTCAAGTAAAGCTGAAGAAGCAAATAAAAGGAAAAGAAACGAAAATAGCCCGACTGAGACGAGTAGAATAATGAAAAAAAAACATGAAGGAAAACGTAAGAGTAAGTACACACAACCTATAAACAGAGGAAATGGATGAATTAAAGAAAATGATGAAGGACTTGATGAAAGATGTAAAACTAATAAGAGAAGAGCAACAATTTTACAGAGAGTAATTAAAAGAAATAAAAGCGGTAAACAAAAGTCTGAAAAGTGAAGTAAAAGAACTTAGAAACAAGTAGCAGGAAATAGAAAAGAGGGAAAAGAGGAACAATATAATCATAAAAGGAATACGTGCAGAAGAATAATGCAAAGTAGACCAAGTGCAAAAGTTCCTAAAAGAAAAACTAAGAGTGGAACCAAAAATTAAAGAGGCATACGTAGCAAAAAGGGCACAAACTCCGATACTAGTTGTTAAACTAGACAGCTTCGATGGTAAAATGGAAATAATGAAGAGTAAGAATAAACTACGAGACACACAAATTTACATCGAAAATGATTTTACGAAGGAAGAAAGAGAGACTCAAACAAAACTAAGGGCAATCGCAAGGGCAGAGAAAGAGAAGGGAAAAACCGTAATAGTATAGTATAGGAAAATAATCATCAATGGATAAATGTATACACGGAGCGAGAAAAAAAAGGAATTACAAAAAAACTGATAACAGAGAAAAGAGAAAATGAGAAAGAAAAAGAAAAGGATAACAGAATTGGACAAGATTAAAGACAAAATAAATGAAAATAGAAAAATTGAGAAAATAAATAATCAGGGAATAAGGAAAATAGGAGCATGGAACATAAGAAGTATAAAAGAAAAGGAAATAGAACTCGAAGAAGAATTTGAAAATACTAAGCTAAGCATACTAGTAATAAGTAAAACTAAAAAGAAAGGTAAAGAAAAAAAAATACAAAAAAGTAATATTTAGCGGTGTAGAAAAAGATAAAAGCGTAGCAGCAGGGGTGGCATGTCTGATCAAGAAGGAATGGGCAGAACAAATACAGAAATGGAAGGCATGGTCAGAAAGATTGTTAAGAATAGAACTAAAAGACGAACTTACAAAACAAACCAGGACGATAATAGCAATATACGGTCTAAATGAAGATGAAAAGGAAGAAATTAAGGATACATACTGGGAAGAACTAACAAAAGCAACCGAAGAAGCAAAAGGCAACTTATACATAGCAGGAGACTTCAACGGTGTAGTGGGAATGAATGATAATCAAAATCAAACAGTAGTAGGTAAATATTGAGAAAAAACGAAGAACACAAATGGTAAGAGATTATTAAAATTCTGCTCAATGAATAACCTAAAAATCACAAATACATTCTTTCAACATAAGGATATACACCTGTACACAAGAGATATGCTGAGTAGAAACGAGAAATCGATAATAGATTATATTTTAGTAGAAGAAAACAATATGAGCAAAATAATGGGTGCAAGAATAAGAAGACGACCAGAAATAGGATCAGACCACTACCTGGTGAGAGCAACACTAAGAGAGAACCCGATAGTAAAAGAGGAAAACCGGACGCAAAGGAAAAATAACATCGAGTTCGAAACAATCCAAACATATAAACTACAAGAAGATGAAGTAAAAAAGAAGTATAGAAAAATACTACAAGCAGAACAGGAAAAAGACTTAGAAACCTACAAGAATAACAACAACATAGAAGAAAAATGGAATAATTTCAAAGCGTCTGCTGTGCGCTTCGCAAGAGACATTTGCGGTAGCTACAGAAAATGCAAGAGTAGACGACAGACAGCATGGTGGAACGAAGAAATCAAGCAGGAAATAAAACGTAAAAATAGAGCATGGAAGAACTATTTAAGTATAAGATCAAACGAAACTTTGAGAAATAAAAACTGGAAAGGAAGCGGGTAAAAGAAAGAGTGATAGAATCAAAAAAGCAGGCCTGGAAAGAGTTTGGCTAAAAAATGGAAACAAATAGTGAAGAAAACCAGAAATTTTTCTATAACACCTAAAAGCAAACAAGCAAACAGAAAAAAGAAGCAACAAGACATAGGGCATATAATGAGCATGAAAGGAGAGACGCTGACCGATGAAAATTACAAAATGAGAAGATGGAATAAGTACTTCGAAGAACTACTAGAGGAAGGAAAAGAGGAAGAAACATATACGGAAGAGGCGAAACTAACAACGGAAGAAGAAGCAGAAGCAGGATTTACAGCGATAGAACTGCCAGAAGTAATAAAAGATCTCAAAAATGGTAAATCTGCTGGACAAGATCAAATAAAGACAGAAATGATTAAAAATATGGGGAATATAGGAGTGGAAATACTACGACTAATATACAACAATGCCTGGAGATACGGAAAAACACCAAAAGATTGGCAATCAGCCCTAATACTCCCAGTATACAAGAAAGGTGACAGAAGAGAATGCAGCAATTATAGAGGAATAACTTTAATCAGCACGGCGTTGAAACTATACGAACAATTTATAGACAAAAAACTTAAGCGAATATTGGAAAACACTTTACCCGAAACACAGAGCGGCTTCAGAAGAGGTAAAAGCATACAGGACCACACATTCTCAGTAAATCAAATCATTTAAAAAGCAAGACAACAAAAGAAAAATATATACCTCGGCTTTATCGAACTAGAAAAGTTATTTGATCGAGTCCCAAAAAACCAGCTGTGGAAAATATTAAGCCAGAGAGGTGTAAGTAACAAGCTCATAAAAGTAATGAAGACTATATACAAAGACAGCAATAACAAAGTCATTTACAACAACAAACAGTCGGACCCATTTAAAACCAAAGACGGATTAAGACAGGGAGGTGCGTTAAGCCCAACGCTGTTCATAACCTATATGGATGAAATATTGAGAAGCTGTTCACAGAAAGCAAAGAAATACAGAGTTGGACACTGGAATATGCGAAAAGTAGAAGTATCAGAAGGAGCGTTCGCGGAAGACGTAGTGATAATAGCAGAGAAGGAATTAGACCTACAAGTAAATTTAAGAGAATTCAATACAGCCCTAAAAAGAAAAGGAATGAAGATAAATATAATTGAAACAAAAGTCATGGTAATAGGAGAATAAGAAGATATAAAAATTCAAGTAGAAAATTCAAGAATCGAACAAGTAAATAAGTAATCATTTAAGGAGGTAACTTAGGAGTAAAAATACAAAGCGACGGAAGCATGCAAAAAGTGATCGACACGAGAATAACAAAAACAATGAAACTGTACCACGAAATGAGAAAGTCGTTTCAAGGAGGAAATAATGAAAAATACAAAAATCAAGATATACAAAACTATATACAGACCCATCATGACATATGGCTACGAATCCTAGACTATAACAAACCCAGATATAAGTAGGGTCCAAGCAACCGAAATGAAATACCTTAGAAGAACAATGGGAGTAACGAAACTAGATAAAATTAGAAACACCAAAATAAGAGAGGAACTACACATAGAAGACATAAACAGCTTCATCGAAAGTAGACAACTCATATTCCCCGAAAGACGAAAACTTGACCAGCTACATACTCCGTTGCAATGTATTTATTCACATTTATTTTAATCAGCTCAATAGGTTCTACTTAAGCTCATACGGACCACGCATCCGGTTTAATAAACGTATTCAATCCATTACGTGTTTGATTCAACCCGTCTATTACGGTAGCAGTAATCAGTTCAACGTGTGACATAAGCTTCCTATTGATTTTATTTACAAAAATTCGTACGTACCTTGTATACTTTATCTTTAACAACATTCTACATATTATATTTTGACATTTTGTTTTTTAATTGTTATACTCAAGAAAATATAATATTTATGCAAACACTGTAAAAGGTCGTAGAAAAATTGATATTTAATTTACAATTACTGATACAATGACCCGAGGCTATAATAGTATTCACAACCGTAGTATATATATATATATACAGGGTGTCTACGCTAAACCGTTCGTTACAAGTTTCCGGGGTTGCCGTTGTCCTAAAAATTTCAAAAAAATCCTCGTAACACGGTTGAATCAGTTATCCTCATGTGAAATATTTTCAACTTTGTATGACTTCCAGTTCCACCGGAAGTAGCACCAACTTTCTTATTTCAAATAGATCACCCCATATATAATTATATTTTTGAATTTCTCGCTTAAATTGGAATAATATATATACTACGGTTGTGAATACTATTATAGCCTCGGGTCATGTAATTCGCGGCGCTATCAATGAAAGTAAACTATACACTATTGTAATAGCTATTTAATGTTTCTATTCTAAGTAGTATTCTAGGGAATCAAAGTTGTCTGCCTCCCATGGGAGGAAACGTAGAACTTGCCTCCCACGTATTATGAGGGACGACAGTGTGTACTATTAAGGGAGTAGAAAAAATCTATTTGTATTGTACTTATATGATGTTTATCTGGTTAAAATTAAAATCTGCCATCACTAACATAAGCAGGCCTCAGTTCAACTTTATAATTATGTACTACTTCGAAATGTATGACATTCTGGTCTACATACAAACATAAAAAGTTAGTATTTTCGGACATGCGAACATAATACCGTGCAAGCAAAAATTATATTCATCCAAGAGGGCATTAAGCTCTACCAATAACCTGTATGGCCTTAGATGGAAAGCAAACGTTGATGATATTATTTTTACTGGCACGGTAGGTATTTTTGTTAGAAGCACCTAAAATGAAATAATTTCGGACGAGGCGTAGGCGAGTCAGGACTAGCAGATGATGACTAGCAGTAATCTCTCAAGAAACCAAAATAAACGTCTTTAATTCAATTTATAGACAGCTATAGACGCGGAGGTGTAAATCATGGATATTACATAGAAACCAACAGGGCAAAATTAAGAAGCAGTAGAAATAAGATACCTTCAAATAATAAAGCGACTCATAAGAAGAGATACAACTAGGAACACAAAAATTAGAGTAGAAATACAACGTGAATAAATGATTGAGTTTATAGAAACAATTCAGCTTTATTAGTGGGCATCGACAAATAATGGAAAGCACAAAACTAGTTAAAATAGCGCGGGAAGCCAAAATATTAAAGAGGACAAAATGTGGACGACCGTTCTTATACACTCACATCTACTTTTTTATACACCCAAAACAACCAGAATTATTTGTTTCATTTGTCGGCGTACATCGCAGTGATTAATTATACTGGGTGGTCCATTTAAATGAAAACATCGTAATATCTCGAAAAATAAGAATCGTATAAAAAAAAATCAAATAAAGCTTAACATAATTGAGGGGGTTTAGTACCATTTACTGCTACTACAATTTCACTATTCCCACCGCCTCATTTGAGGAGACTTTGAACTTTGAAATCTTAAATAGGAATCCCTATTTTTAGGAAAATTCGGATGCTGCCACTAAAATTGTGAAGATTTTAATAGAAACATTTTTTTAAAATGTAGATGGCGCTGCCAACGTCAAATATTAGTTATGTTCGTTTTTAAAGGAATATCCATGTATTTGATCACAAAATGATGCAATAATGAGAAATAAGTTTTATTTACCTTCTGAGTGCTTGTTTTTAGTGAGTGCCCGTATCTGTCACCATCAGGGTATTAATAATATTGACACATGTTTTTTTTTATTCGTACATGCCTATCTACTTTTATGTGTACATCTCATTTGTCCTTCCCTTATTTTTGCCTCTATTCGTTCTATTCAGAGATTCTTCGTATATTCTTCGTTTCTGATATGGTCTTGTCTTGTTTTATTTTCTATCTTTCTCAATAATCTCATTTCTGTTGCGTTAATTCTCAATCTGTGTTTGTCTGTTGGTCTGTAGGTCTCATTTATTTCTAGAATATTTCAACTTTCACACTCTTGGTATCTCTTTCTTATTAAGGAATGAATTATTTAATATTTTGAAAATCTTTACTGTTTTTATTACTTTATCATCTAACACCTGTTACATAAGTTTTGGGATTTTTTTTAAATGATTTACGTAACATTGTTAAACTGTTACATCTGGTCAACTATAGAGAAACATGTTGCTAGGATTCTTGTCAATTTGTTGGTCATTTCACATTTTCGTCTGACCTTTGAAAAACTTTATATATCGAACAATTCGGGAATGTGAAGAGGGAATTCCATGTCTAAACCTACCACAAACAGGCCGCAAACGGACGGTAACAGACCCTAACAGGTTAATTGACTAGTCGTGCAATCCAAAATTCGGCATCGGCATACAAAATTTCATTATTGTCATCAATGATTAATGGAAAATTATTGATTAATATTTTATACAGTAACGGGCCCAGGATTGAACCCTGTGGAAAACATCAATATCAACAGCCTTGATGAGAATTCGCCACCACAGTAGACGCATTGCTCGCGATTTTGCAGAAATGAAAGCAGCAATCTACAACTGTATGGATTTACGTTATAAAAGTACAATTTCTTCAGCAGATTACATGTGATAGACAGTCAAACGCCTTCAATAAGTCCAAGAAAGCCGCATGTAAATATTCTCCCTTTTCGAATGAATCCAGACATTTCTCAATAATACAGTTTATTGCATCTTGCGTTGATTTACCTCTCCTATACCCAAATTGTGAGTTGCTGAATAAATTGTTCTTTTCAAAGTGCTCATATATTTTCAAATACAAAACTTTGTAATTATTCAATTAATTCCGATCTGGTTTTTTGTAAACTGGTATGACTTGGCCACCTTCAGGCATTCGGAAAAACTATTATTATATGTAGATGCATAAGTTTAGTAGTTTAGTTAGATATTAAAGTTTTTTTTTATTTACATAGCGCCATCTTCGCCCTCAGAAGCCAGTATTCCTGTAGTGCTAATAGGTTAATAGATGTGTCGTGAATAAATGCTATGAGAAACTGATTTTTTTTACGGAGTGATCGTGTATTGAGGAATAATAAAGCTACGTTACTTGCTGCTTTTTCTTGACTTTTCGCGGCATTATTGTTTACTCCTTTGTCGTGTGTATTGTATCATGTACAGCTACCAGAGTCGAGCTCTGTTATAAAATCATTTTGTTTTTCACGAGGTTTCACGTCATTTGAATCGCTTCTAAACATTCGAGCATTGGAAACCAAGATGCTGCCGCTTAAAGTTTTTTTTCTCTGAAGATATCGAAAAAACGATTTATGCGGACATCCTTGGGCCAGGTATTAGCATCTTTCATACGATCATCTTATTCGGATGGGACAGTTATATTAAAAGAGCTGTACATATCCGGATGTTTGGTGATTAATTGTTCGCATTTAGATTCAACTTTACTCAATTTATTGAGGAAAGTAATTATATCATCCACCGTGGTGCTTGGGTGTAAATTGTAGAACATTTGCATTTATGATTTCGATAATCTTCTTTTTTACTCCTCTTTTTCCAGCTCCATCTATATATCTTCTATTATTTATTTATCTATTTATTTACAGACAAAGGTACATACGGGCCATGTAAAGCCCAAATAGCATCGCAAATCAAAAACAGCTAACATAGATAGCCTTACAATAAGTGTCAACCCATGTATATGTATTAAGGTTCCATGGGGAGACTTGGCAGCCGGTGAGTCGTGCGGTAATAATTATATTAGTCCATCCAGGTCCGGTTTCATTCTCCTCTTGAAGGAGCGCAAAGAAATGTTGAATATGTCACACACCGGGCTGATTACTGCATTATGATGAATAGAAATTTGATCGATTACAGACTCTTGTCCGTAATTGGTTCGGTGTTGTCTGATTGCCAATAGATCGTGATTCCGCGTATGTATAGATGGAACTCTTAAACGCAGCATTGCCAGAAGATATGAGCAATCCACCAGGTTGTTAACTATTTTGTAGAGAAGCATTGCGTCGTAGTATTTCTTTCTACTTTCTACTGTAGAAAATTTTGTAGCAGAATGGCATTTGCTTGTATTGGAAGCCCATTATTTATGTAGTAAATAGTCAATACATTTTTTTTTGAACCGATTCGATTTTCTTCTTGTGGACGTCATAATTTGGGTACCAGATGCCTATGTTGTATTCCAATATCGGGCGCACCTGAGAACAGTAGAGTATCCGAATGGCGTTGAAATATTAAGTGTTTTCAGATTTATTGCAAAAATTAACATTAAAAAAAGAAAATTATTTGATTACAGAAATTCGTTACAACACACTCAAAAACTAATAAGTAATACTGTTTATTTCTTGAAAAAAAACAAGAAAAAAACAATAAATTTCAATGGAGATGTTCAAAATGCTCGCCGTGAACGTCTTGGCAACATCCTAATCTTAAATAGAAATTTCTTCTAACGTTACTCAACATCTCAGGCGTGACCGATCTAATCGCAAGCATTATTCGTCTTCTTAAGTCAGCTAAGTCGAGGGGTTTAGTTTTTTTTTTTTTTTTATTTCCGAAACAGTTGAAGATAGGTATAGGATATTGTACATGAAATATGTCTAGAATTTTCTGAAGAATCCAAAAATTGAATAATATACCAGGTGTTGCATTTAAAATAAGAAAGTTGGTATTGGCCACGGTCACATGACACACCCTGTATAAAAAGTTTTTGTTGAAAAAAATGCGCAACTAAAAATAACAATCGACGTGTCCGAGCGTTTTTTCGAACACGCCCCCATTTATTTATTATTGAATTTATTCCATTTGGCTGACACACCCTGTATATATATTCTTTGCTTGATCATAACTTCTGTTATTTCATTTTTTTATTCTTTTAACTTCTTATATTCCATGTTCCGAACCTCAGGATGTAGTATTTATTTCCTTTCCTCTTTTATTTATTTACTTCCTCCTTTGTGGATGTGTCTACATTTCTCGGTTGTTATTTTTTGTCTTTTTTCTTCGTTGTTTGTTGTGTTCTTATTCATTTTTCGTACTCTCCTTTTGTTTCCATTCTCTTAGCTTTTCTTGTTTTTCATCCCATATCCATGTTATTCCTTTTATACCTTCTTATATTCAACAATGGTTCGTTTTATTTTTTCAATCTCTTCCCTTGCTATATTTCTCAGCTCTCTCTGTATGTAAAGTTCATTCTGCGTCAGGTCTGCCTCAAAATAGACTTTTTCTGTGTGTTCTGTCAGTTTGTTTTAGTTGTTAACTATGTTTAGTTTGTCTGAGAATTTTTCTGTAATCTGTACATCTCCCATATTTTTGGTGCATTTCTTATCTTTGCATATATATGAGTTCCTTTCGTATAAATATCTCTATCTCTGTGATTATATTCTCATCCTTCGTTCTAGTCCTTTTTTTGCACTTTTCATTTCGGATCTGTTTCATATCTTTCTTTCATATCCGCGGTCTTTTTCGTCAAGCTTTTCATGTATTTTATCATTGCCGTCAATTCTTCCATTTCTATTATATCCTCTCGGGTTCCGTATGCTTCGTTATATATGTTTTCCACTGTTCCAATAGATGTTCTTTGTTCTTGTATATTCCTCTGCTCTGGGTGATCTTAATATTTTTTTAAGTTGAGAAAATATTGTCTCCCCTTCTTCTCCTTTGCCCGGTTCATCTTATATATTTTCTGCTCGCTTCCTTTTCTCTTCCTTGTTTATTTATACTGTCAATAGTTCTTCTTCGTTAAATTTGATTCGGAATTCCCCTTTTGTTCTTTTACCCTTTAGCCGCGTTTCTCCGTCGCGTGCTCTTCGTATTCTGTTTTCCTCTTCAATCAACTTCAATCTTTCGTTATAGTTCTGCGAATTAGCTAACCTATTGTGCACTTTTTGAGTGCGCGGCTGTCAATAAAACCTTTAGCAGCAAACTTTATCTAACTTCTGTTGTCTTTCGGGTGTCCACTGGCGGCCATTTTGGAAAATGGCAGCCTCGGCCACCAGAAGCAGTTGGCCGATGGCTCCACATCCAAATTTGTTCATATTATATTGGTCAACCTCTGTGCCAAATTTGGTGGTTATTTCAAATAGTGCACAATTTGTTGAACTATCCTACCTACTCTACCGCACTATTAGTACTGTTTGTTTATTTTAAACTTTCACTACTGCCTATTTTATCTATCACTCTTTATATAACCGGTCCTTAATTGACTTCTCCACCCATGTATCCACTAGACGCCAACAGGTCCTAACTCAGACGTCAACTTCTGTGTGTTTTCATGAGCGGTATTTTCGTTCACGGTCACGGTCACGGTCTCTTTTTCAAATTAGACATGTGTACGTATCAGAAAAGATGATTGAAATGCCAATTTGATTTTATCTGATTTTTATGCAGAAAAAGTGGCTTCCGCCGATGTCAAAATGTAAAAAAAAAATTGATTTGATGGCGCCGATTGCAGCGCGATATACAAAGATTTACAAAACAAAAGTTTTAATTAAACCTTCATAGTTATTGTCATAGAATCAGAATCTCCACTAAATAATAGGAGTTCTCATTTAAGATTTCAAAGTTACACCCCCATCTCCTCAAAAGGGGTGTAGGGGTTTTTCTAATTTTAGTGTCAGTAAATGGTACCCCTCAATTATACTAACTTTCACTTGGCAAATTTTTACAATGCTTATGTTTTTAGATATTTCGATGTCTTCATTAAAATGGACAACCGGGTATAACTGATTCGGAAAAAGTGATGAGA
Source organism: Othius punctulatus (assembly GCA_951805005.1). Taxonomy (NCBI): domain Eukaryota; kingdom Metazoa; phylum Arthropoda; class Insecta; order Coleoptera; family Staphylinidae; genus Othius; species Othius punctulatus. The sequence continues at coordinate 60,640,975 of OX638145.1, forward strand.
ATTCATAATGGAATGCTTAATTCTACAACTTTTTGGTGTCCGTGTTTTCCAACATCAATTAGCGAATTCGTATACTTAGCAAAGTTATAATTAGATGGCTTGATAATTTTTAAATCATTTTATTTTCAAAAATCCAAGCGCATGTACAGCACAAAATATTACACATAAGTAAATACAATAATAATATGTAGCTGCATATAAAGTAAATATGTAGTTATATATATATATATATCCGCTAAATGAGTTTCACAGTACTTGATTAAAAATACTACGTTCGCTCGACTGTTTACATATTCATTGTACCGGAATACTTCATTTGCCGGACTTATAACGTAAAAAAACTCTTATATTTCGTTATTATCAATAACTTTTCGTATCAGTTAATGCAAACACTACCAGATATATGGGTGTACGATTTTTGCTAGCTCAGCGTTATTAACACTAAAAATACTGAAATTATACTTCAAGCATTATATTAATCCCATGCATACCGATATTCTATTTGTAACTATTCCAAGATTTCAGCTAATATTTACATTTGTAAATTAAATATGACTACAGTAACACTTGCGTACTAAATGTTTGATTTATTAAATTAAAGCTCTCAAAAATTGTTAGGCCGGCTTCATTAAAGATAATAGTAAACAGTTTTTGAATATGCATGAGGGAACATTCGCGGTCTTGTGTTTATGGGGGCGCGTTGTTAAAGCGAATTTGCCGACTGTAAACTACGGGTGTTTTCAATGGCGAGGGTCTTTAATGTTTGTCGCCCCCTAAATTCTGCGTCTGAAAATCGGAAAGCGTTTTAGCAACTTAACAGCAAACATTTCAAACTTACGCACAATTTCACTTTGAATATATACATGCGGGGCCCTATATACATAGATATCTTGATAAAGAGCGTTTCCCTTTCGGTAAACACGCGGATAAGACAGAGAGCGGAGGACTCTCTGGGTGCTGGGGATGTTTAACGTGATAATCCCTTTAAAAATAATGTTTAACTTTGCATTAATGGAAATCATCTGTGAAATTTAACTGCTTTGTACTTTAATGTGGTAATGCCCGCACATTTTTTGGCCAGCCGAATTAGTTGCTAAAATAAAAACTTTTTTACATCAGCTTAATGGACTTCATTTATAAATATTTTAATTACAATAAGCTCTCACCCTTTCGCATAAAAGCGTAAATAGACGAAATTGTAATATATATCCATTACATGATTTTTTTTAATTAATATGTTTTTACTAATATACAAACCATTTTGCAAATTAAAACACCTCACCGGTAGTAATGTTCGCTTCTGATGGAAAAGTATTAGAAGAGCTGGCGCAAAGTTCGAAACTTTGAGAAAATATTTATACTTTCTTGTGGCGGGAACTGTTAAAAAGTTGCATGTTTGCTGGTGCCAGGCATACAAAACAGAAGGGGCTAGAAACTCAACAACTGTAAAAACACCGACTAGTGATGTAAATAACATATTTGAGTTATTAAGAGATTATAATATGATGTTTTATTTATGGCTGTATTTTTTTTTATACATTCAACCACTTGGAGTATATTCATAAGACACGTATGATCAAAGGTACATATGATTTGTGTTTGTTGATCGTGTAGTTGATCATTAACTAATTAAATGTTAATTTTTTAACTGAAGTCAAAATGTGCAGGGTCAGTTATTTCTTATCTATTTAATAAGTGTATAAATATAGAATAATTTATGCTTCTTAGATATCCTTTTAGAAACACATAGTGCATGGAGTGACCACATTCGTTGATTGAGGAGTAGTCTACTTTTGAATCAATGCCTCATATGACCTTCTTTCTTATAATTCAAGACTAAGAATAAATGTGTGTAAATGTGTAATTACATATACATATACGAAATTTTAAAAACTAAGTTATATTCTAATTAAATACCCGATTGAACAGAACACAAATGTTATTACAATATAGTATTAGTAAGAGTAGAAAGAGTTCTTGTTTGGATTAAGTCGATGTTTACGGCCGTGGCGATATCCGAGGCGGCGAAGCCTTGTTTGTTTATACAGTTTGTGCCTCCGAGGGGTCTTCCTCAGGTCCATGATAACCGAAGCGACATACATTGGGCTGTAGTAAAAAGGTAGGTCGTGTACAAAGGCTAGCGTATGCAACGTATGATGCAACATAAACAATAACATACACGTGCACAAACGAAGACGAAGCGAATGGACTGAGAAAATGAGATTTGTTAATTCGACGCTAGATTTGTTGTTTTTGTTCCTCATTCCGTTACTAGATGTCACTTGCGCGACGAATAGTAACATACTATGTGGTTTGTTCGTCCGACTTTCTTAAACCAATCGCAAGCTGATATTCAAAGTTCGTAATTTGAAGCGAGAGGTTTTATTACTATATCTGTTCGACGTCCCTACTATATCTATATATTGATCCATGAACAAGCTATCGTTTTTTGTGTTATTGAGCGTAACGGTAATATTTTTTTAATAGTACTTACCTTTTTATTTCCATAAAATGTTGATAATATAGAAACTGCTAGAACAACGTATGAAAATGGACACCAGAGATTTATTAAAAAAAATAAAATAATGGAATATATATTTTTAATTTTTATTTAGTTTGGTGTATGTTCCTTTACAGGGGGAGGATACTTTGCACCAACGAAGACATTGTAAGTTATTCAGCTCTACAACATGTATTGGAGCATAGTAAGACTATATTATGGGTTGTAAATGTACCACACACAAAATAGTATGAAGGTAATTTAGGTATGGAATATATGTGTCGGAAAAATATATTGTCTTATTAATGAAAACCTTTACAGTAGGTAGTAAAATAACTCAAAGTAAGTTTGAAACATTTATCTAAAGCACATCTTATCCTTTATCTACCCAAGAGTCTGTCTAAGACTGGAACAGAAAATAATCCCCGATTCGAGACCATTTTTGGTTCTTGAATTCAGCCCACAATATCATTCCAATCATAGTGAAGAGTGTCTGACTTATCAGGCCATTTCCAGTTTTTTTGGGACTTTAACATTGCACTTAACATTGAACTTAGCGTTGTTATCAAATGATATTATTTTACCCGGAAAAATTTCACCTTCATATTGGAAGAGAACATATTCCCCTATTTCTTTGACAACATCCGGCAATGAAAGTAGGTATTTAATGCTGTTTTGTCATCCTTCGCAGTTTCTCCTAATATTCTTCCCACAAAATCCTCGTCTACAGAAAAATCCCGTAAAGATGTTTCATCATTTGACAAGTCACTATCCACATTTATTGATTTGCGACATTTCTTTACTGATGTCTGTGGTTCTTCGCCGGCTTAATCATCTTTAAGGACTTCAAGCCCAATACTTTTACCAGCAGCAACAGTAATTTTCTTTCTCCTCCTCGTTCTTGTTTCGGTTAATTCTAATCTTTTTGATTCTAAAGATTGTAGAAATGAATGTTCTACAGCATTATTGTCACCTGGAGGTCGTGGAATCATTGACAAAAGCTCTTGAACTTGAACTAAATAAATGAAATGATTTTCTGAAACTCAAAATTAAATTTTCAGCAGCATTGGGTTCTAAGGCAGCCATAAGTTGTTTTGGGAGAAATGGAAAATGTTGTTTTTGTAGAACTGTATGTTTGACACCAACTGCAGTCTCCTTCCAGTTTGCTAATATTTCCCGCCACGCAATTTTCATTGGCCGGAAAAAAACCATATACAGCGGTTGTGTTAAATGAGTGCTGTTTGGTGGCTAGCAAACAAAAGATATATCATTATCTGCATAGACTTAGAACATGTACTGATATACGAAAGAATAAGATGTGGCAAATTAAAACTTTCTTGCCTTGAACTATTTAACTTGGGTAACATTAGGCTTTCAAACCAGTCTGAAAAGCTATCGGCATCGAACCAGCCAATAGCACTATTGCTATAACGGTAGCCTTTGGGTCCATTCTCGGTTCAGGTTGTCCACATACAAGAAGATTTGTAAACTACATATGGAGGCAAGAGTTCTCCGGCAGCAGTACCAGCAAACATAATAGAAATGCTAGTGTTGGATGAATTACGAATCTTTTCAGGATATTTACAACCACGTTTGGTTATCACCTTTTTTTTTTTTTGGCCAGAGTGATCTGTCAGATTAGACTCATCACAGTTCCAAATGTTCTCCGGTGGTACATCTTTCACAACTACCCCCATATTTAAGATGTAATCCGTTAATATTTTAGCATTTATAGATGCTCCACTGCGTTTTATATTACTAGCATCGAGGCTTATAAACGAACAGAGACAGACGACGTAATCCCTGACATAACAGATGACGAATATTACACAGTACTGCATAGGGGAAAAAATTCGGCCCCCGGACATGACGCACTAACAAAAGACTTACTAAGGCACTTACCGACAACAACACACGATCACATTGTTAAAATGTACAACCACTGCCTAAAAAACAGCACACACCCAATATTCTGGAAAGAGGGTATTATTATCACAATCCCCAAGACTGGACTAGATAAATCAAAACCAGAAAGCTATCGACCTATTACACTACTCCCAGTTTTGGGGAAAAACCTGGAGAAAATAATGCAGAACAGGATATGGAACCTCATAGAAGAAAAGATACCCAAATACCAATTCGGGTTCAAACCCGGACTGTCGACCATTCACCCCCTTTACATTCTGACGAACAACATACAGACGACGTACTTACAAAACAGACATACCGCAGCACTATTCCTGGACATAAAAAAGGCTTTTGACACTGTATGGCACACAGGACTACTATACAAAATGCATACCCTACAAATACCTAGATCCCTCATCCTATTCATCCACAGCTTCCTGACAGACAGACAACTACGGATAAGAACAATCAATTCATACTCAAGATCATTTTCGCCAGAACAAGGTTTGCCACAGGGTTCTCCTCTCTCGCCCCTCCTGTACAACATATATTGCCATGACATATTAGGAACAGACAACAGGCAGACAGACTTAGAACAGTATATCATACAATACGCCGACGACACAGCATTAATAACACATAAAAAACGACTGGATGACACAATAGACACACTTCAAATACTGACTGACAAAACAATGGACTGGTTCAACAAATGGAGACTCGAACCCAACCCCGCAAAATGCCAACTCCTTATTCCCAACCACAGAATCAATAACAACTCACCGACAATACATGTTAACGGAACAAACGTATACCCCACAACGATGATAAAATACTTAGGAATGACGATTGACAATAAGCACAAATTCGACAAACACTTACGGAACACAAAGACGGAAATACAAAAACGAGCAAAACATTTTAGATGCCTGACATACGGAGGAAGAGGGATATCCATTAGTACAGCAACAAAAATTTACAAATCCATCTGCAGGCCCATGATTGACTACGGCCAGATCATATTAAAAAATGTAAGAAACACCTGCAAACGAATTACAGACGTAACTGAACGGAAGACATTAAGACTTCTCACTAAATTAAGACATAAGGATAATCATCTTCATAACATATCAAACATAAATTTATACAAGATCACCAAAATCATACCCATCCAACAAAGACTAGACAAACTACGAAATAAATTTCAACAAAAACAGGACAATAGGACAATACTCGACGAATTGTGTATTAAAAGACAAAACAAACGCACTACAAAATTAAATCCTACAAAAACGCTTCATGAATCATATTACACTTCATAACACTCTCTTCACACTATCAAAATAATCACTCATGAATCACATATAGGTAATGTTATATAATATAATATGTAATGTGATGTATAATGTAACGTACGTATAATGTAATGTATTATGTTAGGCAAGGCGGAAAGACCCTATGGGGTCGATAGCCTAATAAAAATTGTTTATATATATATATATATATATATATATATATATATATTACTAGCAAATCGTACAGTGTGCTCTGGATGGCGTTTCAGAAAATTTAAGACCCAGTCATGACCAGGTATAATGTTTTGAAATGTTCTCACAATTCTACCAACTCGGCTCATGAATGATTTCACGATCATGCGCAAATCAAAAGAGTCAAGTGGGAAACCAAATGAGCTGAAGGCTAATATACAGTTTACAAATCCAGTTTCTTCTTACTCGGAAAATATCGTGGGTCTTCCAGGCTTTTTAAGTAGATTGCCTTTAAGTTTATTCATAATAGTTTGCCGCGGAATTTTAAACTATTGTGCGGCTGTTCTCTGCGTCATTCGTTTACTTCTAACTGCTTCTAAACATTGTTGCAAAGTTTCTTAGGGATAATTTTGATAAGCCGGAGAGCCTATTTTTCTTTTATATACTCTTGGCACATCTGCAACCAAATTTATAACTTAACAAAATAAACAAGTATCGTTTGGGTAAACTTTGCTCCAAAAAAATAGTGGGGCAAAGTATCCCCATATTCAACGGATTGTTCAACTCACACGACTTTCTAGAGCTAACATGATAATACATTAAATCAAAATACAACTTACCTTATTATTGATATAGTGATTCTTATACACAATGATTTTTACCAACCACAATTGTTGTCTAAATGGGTGGTTTCAAACAAGCAAGTGTTTGAACGTCAAGAAGTGGGGAGAAGTTTAACTGCGTTATTTTTTATGCATATCGGAGTGCCCTCTACTGGAAAACAGACTTGACCACTTTTTATTCTGTTCAACTACCACAATGTAGCAAAAATTGTAAAGTCAGAAATCGAAGCAATGTATGTCCCACAGGAGCAAAGTAACCACGTTTAACGCTAACTAATGTGTTGTGGATTTGTTGTAATATTATAGTTATCAAAATGATGAATAAATATTTAACATAAAATGATTATTACAATTGATAATACGATAAAAGTTATATTATTAGGAATACATCAAATTATAACTAAACTTCTCTCAATAAAATAAAAGTTCAAAAGTAATGGCATTTCTGCTTTTTTGCTTATGTAACGATAGGTATCATCCACAGAACACGTGCAGAGCCCAGGATTTTTCGTGGTTCCAAATTTTAAAACCAAAGTACGCCTGAGTGACATTTGTGCCGGGTTGAACTTTGTATTTAACTTGCTTTGGTCCATTAAATAAACCACAAACATACCAATACCACCATTATTATAATTCTCAATAGCTTATCAATAATAATTTTATTATTTCGTATCGTATTATGATACGTTATGCTACTAATATCATAAATAACTATTCTTTAACCCTGATTGGATGGAATAGATCTCACAAATATATGGTCTTAGGAAGACGGCGCAACGTACCCTACTGCACCCGATTTACTACCTTCAGTGGATGAGAAGTTCAAAGGCTTCGTTATATCGCGAAATGGCGACATCAACTGGGCCACCGATAACCTATGATTTTACGCCTTTACATGTTTGGGGTACGTTAAATCTCTGGTCAATGCCGACAAACCATGGATGATTGTTGCCCTAAATTCTAAAATCACTTGCGTGATTTATGAAATTAAGCTATTCTTATACCTGAATGTTATTGAAAATTGAATTTGAAAATTAGAGAAACCCATCGCAGCAGCTGCGGCTATTTGGCCGTATATTTATACACAATGTCGCAGAATATGCTACAAAATAAAAACAAAAGTATATCGATATAACTTACACAACTTGCTTTATATAATTTCAAAACGAATGGATTTGTATTAGTTTTACGTATCATTTTCTACACAAACAGAAAACTATGCTAGGGAAGACATTTCGATTGCATGGAATGCACCTTTCCAGACCGTAGTTTCACCGCAAACCATGGACGAGCCTTTACTTATTTAGTTATTTAGCAGGTAAATTACTACAGTCTCGTGGTAGTTCCTACAAATACTAATTATAGTTCTAAACAGAATAGACAGGTCGGCAATATTGCTTACGTGGAATTATTCATTTGTTCGAACTTAAAACGGAACTGCTACATTTATGAAAAGTAATAGCACTTGCACGATAATGTGTTGTAAATACACGAACATTGTAATTTAATCAGTTTATTTATTAAACATTAATATACTTCCGTCATTGTTGATTGATACATTTTTATTTAATATTTTTGTGTTTTTAAATATAAGTTACCATGATCTCTCTCCATTTACATAATTATTGGTACTGCAAAAAAAAATAGTAACCCACTTCAGAATATCAACAAATAACAAATTAATTGGACTGCAATGATGTTCATTGTATTGTTGATAGTATTGAAAATATTGGCAATCTATATATAAAAAAAAATTAAATCAATATACTTCAGACAAAAATGAAAAATTCAGTTTTATATTTAATATCGTTACATACAAATTAATTTTATTGTTTCATTTATATCAAAACATTATCTGTAAATTAAACTGGCGACCAGGAATTCACAAAAGTGTTAAAAATAATGCTAAAAGCCTCTGCTCGCGTTCGAAAATGTATACTCGGTATATGAAGTAATACAATGATAAATTTAAATATCATTAATATTTTTTCCAATCCTTTTCCATACTCAATCTGTTGCCCTCATATTGCTATAATCTTTCAGATTGCAATTATAAATTGTATTGTATTGTTCAACTTCTTGAATAAATGATACGCAGAAATCATATATTTTTTCACTAAACATTTTCACAATGTTTTCTTTCATTTTTGTGACAAATGTGTCATATTTCTGTCATATTTTTTTTAAATGTGTCTTGTATTGCGCCATAAAAATAGCCCGTGCTCTATCCTGGAAACATGTGGCGTGCCGATTGACTCGCCACAAATGTATTGCCTCACAATTGTTACCCTGATTTGCGCCCTCTAATGCAATTATACGTGAGCATTAAATGTAATGAAGGTATAAAGCCAAACCACAGTCCATGCAATGGAAGCAGTCTAGTTCTCCAAGCCAAAGAAATTGTGCATGCAGAAGTATACCTGAAAACTTCTTGCTTCAGTTTTTTGGGATAATCATGGGATGCTATCGATTACCTTGAAAGGGTAAAATAATAAACGGAGCACATTATTCCATTTTTTTTTTATTTTAAGCTACGCGAAAAAAAAAATTAAAAATAGGCGTTAAATATTGGCTGAAGATGTCTTCGTTTGCACCTGCATACAAATCGAGAGTTGTCATGAATATTATTCGTGATCTACAGTTTGCATTCCTTATATACGCACCTTATTCCCCAGATATGGCTTCCACGGGTTGTAATCTACACGTTTAATTGAAAATTGTTTGAAAAGCCGTACTTTTTCTTCTAAGCAAGTAATCATAAAAGTTGTGTGTGCCGGTTTGCTAAGACACAATATTTTATTGAATGTTTATAAAATTTGTTCATTGTAACACGTTTGATGGTTGCAGAGGAAATTTCATTTAATAATAAAATATTTTTAGTTATTAAATTAAACTGCTTCTGTAGGCTAAGTATATATCAATACACCCTCGTATGTGCAATTATTATCTCTTTTAAATTAAGTGCAAAATTAATAGTACGAAAATGAAAAGTAAAAAATAACCAAAATTTTATTAATAATAAAAATTACTGTATCAAGTGGTATATCGTTAGAATAGTCAAAAAGGGCCTTTTTTATAACGTCATGGCCAACTATGGTTTCCATTAGAAAAAACTCAACTTTGTGTCATAACTCAAAAATTATAGCTTAAATAAAATAATCGGTTAGACTGTTTAATTAAGCACATAATTACGTACAACTTTTTCCTTTACACATTTTTTCTAAAGTCAATAATAACATATCCATAGTCACCGAACCTAGAACCTAGTTTTCGAGAAATCTAGTTAGCCATGCAATTTTTACAATAAACAAAAAGCTTATGAAATTAAGCTCGTAATACTGCAATTCTTTTCCCATTTAATGGTTCCTCTATCTCCGCTAGTTTGCGAGATACCCATATAAAACATCCGAAAAAACTCGCCCTGTATATGCCTCCTGCACATGAGGGAGGCAAAGTTGTTTGCCTTTTGTGCGAGGAAAAGTAGAACTTTCCTAATTCGTATGAGGGACGAAAGTGTATACTTTCTATTAAGGGAGTAGAAAAATTGTATTTTAGCACTCCAATTTCAAATATTATATATATATATATTTCATATACCTTACTGTTTTTACCTTTTCTCTGCATGTTCTAATTATTTCGTTTATAAATAAAATGAAAAGTGTTGGACTCAGACCTCCACCTTGTCTTAATCCGTTGTTTGTTGTGAACTCGCTGCATTGTTGATTTTTTTCCACTATTATATTAAGATTGTTCTGGTATATACTTCTTATTACTCTTATCATCTTATTATTCACTTTTTTTTAATATAAAATTGACCATACTTTTTCACGAAGCACCCTGTCGAACGCTTTCACCATATCTATGAATCCTATGTGCATCTGTTTATTTTCATAGTTTGCCTTTTCCTGTATTTGTTTTATTATAAATATGTGGTCCTGTATACTGTTGCCTTCCCTGAATCCACTCTGTGATTCTATTAATGATCTTTCTGTGCTTTGTTTTAATTTATTTATTTATTAGTAGTTCATATATTTTCATATCTCTAGTTATTATATTAATACCCCTGTAATTGTTACAGTCTTTTCTGTAGCCGTTCTTGTATATCATTGCTGCCTGCCACTCCTTTAGCACACACTCTTCTTGCCATGCTTTGTTGTAGATTTTTAGTAGCATTGATTTCCCTTGTGTACCTGGTTTCTTGATCATTTCTGTTGTGATTCTATCCACTCCTGCTGCTTTTTCGTTTTTTTTATTTTCTTATTACTTCTGACAAATCTTCCATACTTATCTCTTGTTCTTCTTCAATTTCTGTATCTTGTTCTTGTTCGTTTGTATTTGTCACCTTTTCTTCCTCTTCTGTGTTGAGTAACTCCTAAAAGTATTGTTTCCATCTCTCCATCCTTTCTATGTCATCTGTTATTATTTCTCCTTTTTTGTTCATTATATGTCTCGTCTCGTTTGTCCCTTTTGTCCTGTTCCTTTTGATTATGTTGTAGAACAGTTTTATGTTGTCTTTGCTGCTTTTCTCCATTTTGCCTCCAAATTCTCTCCAACTTTGTTTTTTGCTTCTACTACTAATTGTTTAATTATTTTTCTGCTGTGCTTGTATTTTCATAGCTTTCTGCAGTTTTCTTTAGATATTCTTTCCATGCTATCTTCTTGTTTTTTATCTCCTCTTTTATCTCATTCGTCCACCATCACGTTCGTCTTTTCGCGTTTGTCATTTGGTAGCTTCCACATGTTGTCTGTGCAGCTGTTAGTATTATATTCTTGTATGCCTCCCACATTCCATCTAAGTCATCTTCCCTGTATGTATTTTGTTTAAATACTATTTCATTCTCTACCAGATCCTTGTATTCGTTGCTTACGTCTTCTTCTTTTAATCTGTGGCCTTGATCTTTTTAACTTAGATTTTCTTCATTTTGTTATCATCACTTTTTATTATTGGTTCTTTTATTGTTGCTACCACTAGGCAGTGGTCACTTCCAATTTCTGGCCCTCTCCTAACTTTAGTGTCTGCTACCTCTTTTCTGTGTTCTCATTTTACGAGAATATAGTCTCTAATTGACTTTTAGTTTCTAGCTCTTTCTTCTCTTGTATATTGGTGTATTGGTGTATTCTTATGTGATTAAAAAACGTGTTTGTTATTATTACTTCATTCATTTGGCAATATTCCAGCATTATTTTCCTATTCTCGTTTCTTTTGTTCTCCCCGTTATTACCCATTACATTACTGTAGATCTGATATCTTTTCCCTACTCTACTATTAAAATCGCCTGCTACATATACTTATCCAGTTACCTTCTCTGCCTTTGTCGTTAGTTATTCCCAAAATATATCCTTTTTTTTTACTTTTTCATCTATACTTGGTCCATAAACTATTATCATTGTTTTCATTTCATCATTTGTTTTCCCTTTCAGTGTTATAAGCATCATCCTTTCATTTATTGTTTCCCATTTTATTGGTTCTTTTTCTCTTTTTTTGTGCACTATGCAGGCAACTCCTGCCGCTGCTCTTATGTGTTTCTCTACTCCACTATATATGCTTGTGTGTCCGTTGTTCGTCTTTTTGACCTCCTTCCTTTGAGTTTTGTTTCAGTAATTGCCAATAAATCTAGTCCTGTTTTTTCAAACTCCATTTTTAATTGTTCTTCTTTTCCTCTTAGGCTCCTAACATTCCAGGTTCCCATTTTCCATGTTGTTTCACTTTCCATTTTGGTTTGCATTTCTATATTTCCATTGTGTAAGCCGTCCCGTTTGCTGTTGCCTATAATTTTTGTTTGTTTTTACCTCTGATAGTCTCTTTATTTTGCTGTTCCATCTATACTCTTTTTCATTTATTATTAGCTTCAGATATCCTGTTCTTACCGTTTTCCCTTTATCTCTTTCCTGTTTGGCAATCTCTCCAATCTCTTTCTGTATTCCCCTTTAATTTTTTGTCATGTCATTATCGATGTCTATGTACACCTGACTACCTCTAATTTTGTTCTTTGCCTTCATTATTTCCATTTTCTTACTAAACGATTCAACTTCCACTACGATCATCTCTCTCTCTCTTTGTCTCTCTGTCTATTACAATTTGGTATGCTGACTTTATTCCAGCTGGTACTTGTAAATTCAGATTGATTTATTGTTCTATTTTTTTCTTTTACGTTAGGTTCATGTACTTTCAGCCCTTTTATAACAATGTTATTATTCTTCTTTTCTTTGTCGTTGGTTTCCATCTTGTACTCTAGTGCTTCTTTCTTCTCCATTATTCGTTGTTTTTCTGCCATCTATTTGTCTTTCTTGTTTCTCATCTCTTGCCTCGTCTCTTTCATATATTTCATCACTTCTCTGAGCATATCTTTTATTTCTTCCATTTCGGTCTTGCTTTCTTCCTTTCATATTTTCAGTAATTTATATTTCCAGTCCAATCTTTTATTTTGTTCTACCCAAATTTTTCTTTGCTCAGGGGATCTGTTTTCTTTATTGTATTCTTTCTGTCTCTTTAATTGTTTCCTCGGAGCAAGCTTAACCTCTGCACACTTTTATTTTCACTTTTTGAGGGTATCCTGCTAATGTTATCGTCATTTTCTTATGTAAGCATTCACTTGTAATTCACTACTTTCCTTTTGTTCGCACTATTTACTTTGTTTTTATGTTAGATATGATATTTAAATTTATCATTGTAGTACTTCATATACCGGGTGTACGTTTTCAAACGCGAGCATAGGGATTTAGCATTATTTTTAACACTTTTGTAAATTCCTGTTTGCCAGTTTAACCCACAGATAATGTTTTGGTATAAATAAAGCAAGAAAATTATTGTGCATGTAACGATATTAAATACAAAAGTGAATTTTTCATTTTTGTCTGAAATATATTAATTTTATTTTATTTTAATATTAATTGCCTTTAATTTTAATACTATCAACAATAAAATCAATATCATTGCAGTCCAATTAACTGTTGACATTCTGAAGTGGGTTACTATTTTTTATATGCAATACGAATAATTATGCAAATGAAGAGAGATCATGGTAACTCATATTTAAAAACACAAAAAATTTAAATCAAAATGTTTAAATCAACTAAACGGAAGTAATTTTATAGTTAATAAATAAACTGGCGATCAGGAATTCACAGAGACAAAATTTTAAATTACAATGTTCCTGCACTTACAACACATTATCGTGCAAGTGCTATTACTTTTCATAAATGTAGCAGTTCGGTATTAAGTTCGAACAAATGAATAATTCCACGTAAGCAATATTGCCGACCTGTCTATTGTGTTTAGAACTATAATTAGTAATTGTAGGAACTACCACGAGACTGTAGTAATTTACCTGCTAAATAACTAAATAAGTAAAGGCACGTCCATGGTATGCGGTGAAACTGCGGTCAGGAAAGGTGCATTCCATGCAATCGAAATGTCTTCCCTAGCATTGTTTTCTGTTTGTGTAGAAACTAACAAGTAAAAATAATACAAATCCATTCGTTTTGAAATTAAATAAAGCAACTTGTGTAAGTTATATCGCTACACTTTTGATTTTATTTTGTAGCATATTCAACGACATTATGTATGAATATACGGCCAAATAGCCGCAGAGGCTACGATATGTGGCTCTAAATTACAGATCCAATTTTCAATAACATTCTGGAATAACAGTAGCTTAATTTCTTAAATGATGCAAGTGACTTTAGAATTTAAGGCAACAATAATCCGTGGTTTGTCGGTATAGACCAAAGATTTAACGTACCCCAAACATGTAATTGCGTAAAATCATAGGTTATCGGTGGCCCAGTTGATGTCGCCTCTTCGCGATATAACGAAGCCTTTGAACTTCTCATTCACTAAAGGTAGTAAATCGGGTGCAGTAGGGTACGTTGGGCCGTCTTGTTAAGACCATATGTTTGTGAGATCTATTCCATCCAATTTGGGCTAAAGAATAGTTATTTATGATATTAGTAGCATAACTATCATAATACGATACGAAATGATAAAATTATTATTGATAAGCCATTGAGCATTATAATATGGTGTTACAATACGATATTTACGCACTAGTGTGGCGAAGTACGTCATTATAATCTTAAAGTTAACGCAATAAAGTTTAATATTAGTTACTTAGTTATCAAAGGAGGTCATATGTCAAGTTTGATAAGCCTTTGAGTATTGCTTATCATATGATACGTTACGATACAAATATCGTATGTAGTTTTATCAATTATTAGCTATTTTTAAAATAAATAACACCGTGCAACCAATTTTTGTTTATGGCTACGTTTTCAGGTATTAATATTAAGAAGTAAAGCCTTCTAAAAGCTTTGCTTATGCCATATTTACGTCAGTTCGTCCAAAGTGTGAAGGGGTCAGTTTTTTTATTTTTTTAATTTGGATTATTGGATATTTATGTCTTCTCTGTAAAAATGTGTCCATCCTGCCGACTCGTTTTGCTATGTTTGCGGTTTATTTTATGGACCAAAGCAAGTTAAACACAAAGTTCAAGCCGGCACAAATGTCACTCAGGCGTACTTGGGTTTTAAAATTTGGAACCACGAAAAATCCTGTGCTCTGCACATGTTCTGTTGATCAATCGTTACATAAGCGATAAAGCAGAAATTTAATTTGATGTATTTCTAATAATATAACTTTTATCGTATCATCAATTGTTATAATCATTTTGTGTTAAATCTTTATTCATCATTTTCATAACCATTGTATTACAACAAATCCACAACAGATTAGTTACCATTAAACGAGGTACTTTGCTCCTTTGTGACATACATTGCTCAAATTTTTGACTTTTTGCTACATTGTGGCAGGTTCGTTGCCAATAGCTTTTCAGACTGGTTTAAAAGCCTAATGTTACCAAAGTTAAAAAAAATTCAAAGCAAGATAGTTTTAATTTGCGACAACTTATCTCCCATATATTAGTACATGTTCTAAGTCTATGCAGAGATAATGATACATCTTGTGTATACTTGCCACCAAACAGCACTCATTTAACACAACCTCTGGATGTGGCTTTTTTTCGGCCAATGAAAATTGCGTGGCGGAAAATATTAGCAAACTGGAAGGAGACTGCAGATGGTGCCAAAAACACAGTTCTACAAAAATAGCATTTTCCATTTCTCCTGAAACAACTTATGTCTGCCTTAAAACCCAATGCTGCTGCAAATTTAATTTCGAGTTTCAGAAAATCATTTCATTTATCCAGTTTATGTTCAAGAGCTTTTGGCGATGATTCTACGACCTCCAGGTGACAATAATGCTGTACAACTTTCATGTCTACAATCTTTAGAATTAAATAGATTAGAATTAACCGAAACATAACCCAGGACAAAAAAAAATATTCTGCTGCTGCTGGTAAGAGTATCAGGCTTGAAGTCCATGATGATGATGATCAAGTTGGCGAAGAACCACAGACATACGTGAAGAAATGTCGCAAATCAAAAATTGTGGATAGTGATTTGTCACATGATGAAACATTTTTCCGGGATTCTTCTGAAGACGAGGATTTTGTGGGAAGTATATTAGGAGAAACCGCGGAGGATGATGTAACTGAAATGGTCGGTTCTGGACAAAAGAGCATTAAAGACCTAATTTCATTGCCGGATGTTGTCAAATAAATAGGGGAATATGTTCTCTTCCAATATGAATGTGAAATTTTGTCGGGTAAAATAATATCATTTGATAACTATGGAGCTACACTAAGTACAATGGTGAAGTCCTTAAAAAACTGGAAATGGCCTGATAAGTCAGACACTCTTCACTATGATTGGAATAATATTATGGGCTGAATTCAAGAGCCAAATAAGGTCGCGAATCGGGGATTATTTTCTGTTCCGGTCTTAGACAGACTGCGGGCTAGATAAAGAATAAGATGTGCTTCAGATAAATGTTTCAAACTTACCTTGAGTTATTTTAGTACCGAATGTCAAGGTTTTCATTAATAAGTTTGTATTAATAATATGACAATATATTTTTCCGACATATATATTCCATACCTAGATAACCTACATACTATTTTGTGTGTGGTACATTTACAACCCATAATATTGTCTTACTATGCTCCAATACATGTTGTAAAGCTGAATAACTTACAATGTCTTCGTTGGTGCTAAGTATCCTCCCCCTGTGAGGGAACATTGCACCAAACTAAATAATAATTAAGAAAATATATTCCATTATTTTTTTTGCAATATGAATCTCTAGTGTCAATTATCATACGTTGTTCTAGTAGTTTCTATATTATCAACATTTTAAGGAAATGAAATGGTAAGTTTTATAAGTACTATTTAAAATTTCAGTTAAAAATTGAGTAAAGTAACCTCGTTTTACGGTGCTTATAATGCAAAGGTAACTAATTAATAATAATAACAATAATTTGTTTGTATTAAAATCACACATATCAAAATATACATAAAAATATTATACTAGACAGAATACAATGAAGTGTATAAATGCAAACATTGTATTAATTTTAAAGACTACAAAATAAAATAGGTTGTTTAAACTGATACACTATATCACAGATCACAAGTACAGTTCATTTTAAAATGTACACGACAGGTATTCCTCAAAGGAGTAGAAGGAGTCTTTCGGAGTATCGAGTATCGAGCACCATTCATACTCTTACTACTTTACTTAGTCGTACGTTTTGAAGATTGAGTTCGCAATGTTTCCTAGTATTGTGCTCATGAAATTCATAAGTACAACACTTGGCTAGATTAATTTTAATATGGACCAAATACAAGAAGATAAAGGGACTTGGTAATGTCAGCAGCTTGAGAGTCTTGAACTGCGCTCTATAGCAGTCTTTGTTCAAGTTTTTTGTTATTTGCAATTCCACAAATACAAGGCCAGACAATCCTAAAATTGCTCTGCATTTAAGAGAGAAAATTATATAGGGAATGGTTGAACGTCCCCACAGGAATATACCGTATATCATATGTTAAGAGAATAAGGAATGATATGCTGATTTAAGTCAAGAAGTTGACATTTATTCTTCTCAGAATAAATGTGCTCTTTGACTGGATTCCTGCTAGGCATTCAACGTGCACTATCCATGTAAGCTGTGAGTCGAGATGAATTTCAAGATATTTGACTCATGGAACATCAGAAATATCTGCTTTTAGCGTGAATATTGTTTTCTGTTTTATTTCGATTCAAAGATGGTTTGTCAAAAACCAATCTGAGGCCTGTTGAGCAGCACCTTCATTTGCAGTATTATCTTAACATTTGGAAGTATTTCTTATCAATATAACGGTAAAATCTGTATAAAGAACTACCTTGCCGCCAATGTTTTGCGGCAGGCAAAAAGTGCCTGCCGCTATGGCATTACGGGAGGTCATTAATAAATATTATAAATAACAAAGGTCCTACAACATATTTCTGAGGTACACCATAATCTATTGAAAGCATTTCAGAGGCTGCCTATTTAATCTCAACCTGCTGCTTCCTGTGGGATAAATATGAGGAAATTAGTATTATAATATTATTCGGGTGTATTGTAGTCGTATAGTTTTGTGATCAGCAACTCGTGTTTACCTAATCAAAACTTCATAATAGTATAGCAACAAAAACACTAAATACAGTAACAGAAATAGAAATTATTGTAATTCCTTTCGTATGCATTGCCAGGTTTTCCATCATTTTGCTGTTGAGGTTCCCGGACTTGTTGTTTCACCTATCACCTACGCTCGTCAGTTATTTCTGTCTACATGAAGACTGATCCATCGACTCACTAAAATTTGGCATACTGCTTTTCGAAACCGTTCCCACCTTGTGAGGTTTTCTTCCAGGTACCTTCCCGCAACTGAAAATGTAATTCCGCAAATTTCGTCCTGTGAGCTAATTTAATGACATAATGATGTGAAATTTCTTGTGACTATTTTTCTTAATTATTATCTCACGGCTACACGTTTTTTGTTTTACTTTTAGAATTTATAGTTCTTATAATATATTTTTCTAAACTTAAAATAACCGTTCTGTAGCCGGAATAAGGTTTATATATTGTGGTCATTTTATTTTGTTTCACCAAATTATTTCAAATAATAACGAAACGAGAAGATATTTTACATTAAAAAATTGCGATCCATATACCAGCGCCTCTACGGAGTGTTTGTAGAATTAACCTTGGAGCCGCCTTCGCCGTATTTTACGGTTTTCGCGGACACAAAATCTCACAAAACGGCCTGTAACGGTCCGAAAACGGCTTTGGCAGAGACTGCATTTTAATAATTAATTGGCGCATGGACCTACACTGTAGACAACCGTGCTCGCATTTTTTTGTTGTGGTGACGCGCTTCCCCTGTGGGCGATTTTTAAATTCGCCGGCGAGGAGCCGCCATGAGCAGACTTCAGCTGACTCGTGCCCAGTACGGTGTGCGAGAAGAACCGTTGAAATAAGGTGTACCACCATCCGGTTTCCGGGATAACCAACGGGGACTCAGTTGACCACCCTTGAGGGGATTGAGGCACCAAGTACAGGGCAGAGGACTAAAACGCTCATAACACCTGAGTAAGTAGTTAAGCCCGAGATTATTTTTTTTTTCCTTTTCGTGAAGCCACGTGTCCGGCCATTGTTACTAAGGCCATGTGCTTTGCAGGCGTTTTGTTACGGGCTAAGTAGCTCGGCCAAACCATTCTTGGCTGGAGGCCGCGAATCGAGCACCAGGCGTCTACGACGCAAACCGTCGCCCTTCCGGAGCTGTAGCCAGCCGCCAGCGACGACCACCAGGAATACAGGCCAGATATCCAGAGATATATATATAGAGATTGATACATTTTTTTTGTGGTCTCGATTGAGCCAGACCTCCGTTTAATTCCTTATTGACATATTGTTTATTCTTTTGTGTAAGAGTTGCGTTTACGTGTTGCGTGCGCTTGTGTAAGAGAAATGTCGCTCCGTCGGCCCTTTAAATCGCGCGATTAGGAACTTGCTATATTCGGCCGAATAGAGTGAACCCTGCGCGAAAGGGTTGCGTGCGGAGGTATTTATTTCAGGAGCGCAGACACGGTGTCCGTCGTTTGTGTGAATAAACGCCGATATTTTACACTACAAAATTCACAATTGTTATTTTTTGTTCCCCCCACGTTCTCTCGATCGGGCATTTATTTCAGTTTCAGTTTTCTATTCTCACTGCGAGATTTAAATCTGGTGGTGTTGGCGCCAAATGGTCAGCGTTGTGACAGTTCGTGATTTCTGAACTTCGCTGACTGTCTGCCGTCCACCCACGCAGGTAGGGTGGAGCCACCCTTTGCGACGAAGTAGCAACGAGGTTAAAATTACGTGGAGCCTTTTTTTAACCCCCCCACTCTCTGACACCGAGAGCCTGGCCCTCGTCACTACTTCGAAGGGACCCTCCACTCGCTCCACGGCCCAACGCGCTGATTGCCCTTCAGGTACGTCACAGGCCCTTTATGACATGTTGAATATTGAGATGACGAAGAACGACTCCCAAACTCTCAGACGCTGGACTCGACGAACCCATTTTGAAATAGGTAAAGGCAAGCCTATTGACAATCACGTCTAATCAAATAAAACTCTGAGAAAACCTTTTTCAACATAATGTTGTCAATAATTGTTGTTTCGTACAAATGATGTACACTTTAAGATTATCTTGAAATATTTTATAAATGTCTTTGAAACTTTAGGAATTATCAAAATTTTCGGAATTAACAATAACTTATTCAGGTGTATTGCGTATAAAAACACGTTAGTACTAACATATATGATATTTGACTGCATTACATGCATATCTGGAACCAAACAGTATTAAGTCACATATTTTAAATTTTACAGTAGAGCAATTTTAATAGTTATAATAAATAAGATAGAATAGTATAGTATAGAGATATACCTAATATAGAATAGTTTTTTTTTTAACTGATTACTATTGTTAATAGGAGAGCATGGGTTATTATTTTCACGGTTGTTATTTCGGAAGCTGACTAAAGCTGATAATAACCATCCTCCTATATTAATTTATTTAAATAATTTTAAATTAATTGTGGGACTTAATACTGTTTGGTTCTAGCAATGGAATTAATATTTTGTGACTTCATACTCTACTTTGTGACTTAATACTGTTTAGCTCCTACGAATTTAGAGATACGTGGGACTTGATACTGACTTATTATTAAGAAACCAAAATTAATTAATATCAATTATAACTAATTAATATTGGGTAGCAAAAGGCAAGAAGACAAACAATTTTTTAATAAAATATATGAGAAATTACACCAACATGTTACAAACGAAAACTATTAATCTTAAAGTTCAAGTATCAAACAATTAATTAAAAATTAATAATATCCAATTAAAGAGATATGCACAATAAAGATCATTGCATTTTTCAGTCGTCTTCCATAAGGTTTCCATGTAAAAGATTTTTAAAATATAAAATATGAAATAAAGTATGGTATATTTTAGGCACCCATGTTAGAAAGTTCTGGAAATCATTACACTTTTATGTTGAAATAGGTTTGAATGTCTCACTTATTGGTTTCAGCAGCATTAAGTTAGCATTGAGAACAACTTCCTTTGCATTGACAGTACGTTTCTCTTTGTATGTTAGTCTTTTAGTGGCTCTTTTGAAATCAACTTGTTCAAATTTTTTTTGATGAAAATCGGTATAAAAATACAACACTCCAGGTGTTTCTGTTAAAAACTTCTTAGGAACCACTTTAAATATCAAAACGTTTTGATTAGTTATGGTGTTTTTGTGATTGTTAAAGTGATATCCGGATTATTCAGATAAAAGAGTACTTTACACTTATTGCCACAAAGTAAGAAACGCTATTGTTAATCCCGTGGAGTTATTAGACAAAATTGTATCCACCTCCATGTGGGTATGTTCTTTCAAAATGTACATATGTGCAATGCATTTTATGTAGGTTTTAGCATAATAATCGAAAGATACCACCTAATCATCTGATGATTTCTATTTTGTGATGGACAGTTATCGCTTAATATCACAATTTTCTCTACAGATACTATTACATTTAAAATGTATTTGAGAATACATAAAGCCAATTCATTGCCTCCACGTCCGGCTATGGATTCATCCAAAGGTGAAGCAATATCCTATTTTATCTGTTGCATCATAAACTGTATAATTGAAAGTCCACAGCTTTAGAGAATATAAACTCTGAGCATTCGTTAGTAGAGAGGTGGGTAAGCATTTTTGTAAATCTACCGAAAGTATTTTGGTGTTCGCATTGGTTTTATAAGTCGCTTTAGTCTGTACCGAGTATCTGCTTCAAGAAGATGCGCGTCATAGTTAGTTTGTAATGCAAGGCGTTCTTCTAGGTATATAGACTCTTGGAGTTTGATAACATATCCATCACATGTGTCACATATATCATTCTCTGTTTCTTTGAAGGGTAAATTAAATTTCGAATTGAAAATTTCACCATATAACATCATATAACCATTGCTTTAGAATATCTTCTTTACGAATTTGGTTTTCTACACAATCTTCATAAAAGCACCGATACATTACTGAAATGTTGTCTAAATACTTACAATGGTATTTATTCCTGAAATAATGTGACTCTATACACGGGAACTTCTGTATGTGCTCTCCGATATTGTTTCTAACATTTGAGGAAATTTTCTTGAGGGTTCATGTTTACCCATTTGATCAGGTATTACTACTCCACCAAGTTGTCTTTTCGATAATGCATTCGTAGAGGGGTTTGGGATATATTTAAGGTATTAAGAAAATAAGTACAACACACACTAAACTTTTCACTATTTACACTAAAAAAATATTTCAACGCCGTTATTCTTTTTCCTGCACGATATCCCGATCTAGAAGTTACACGCTCAACTGGAACTTCTTCGATGCAGCTAGTTATGAATTGTCTTTTCTAGTGGTGATCTTTTCTAAAGGCCACCTTTATTGGTGGCGGACAGATCTTCTACACCAGCAGCCCTTCTGTGCTTTCAAATGTTTTTCTTCCAATTAGCAAAATTTCTTTTTCATTTTTTTCCTTTAGTTTCTACCGCATTTCTACAGCTTCTTCCTCTTCTTCTTCTTCCAGTTCGTTTGTATCATTACTTTCCTCAGGTAGATAAGGAGGGTCCTCAGATTCAGTACAGCCATCTTTATGTTGTAAATTATTTGCGCCTACTTCATCCACTTTATAGTGAGGTCCGTCATTATTTTGAATAATAACATTTTGTAAAATATTTATTTTAGAAGTTTTCTCGAATTCGTTATTTTTACCTTAATTTCCATTGCTTTGAACAAAATGCTCTGGTGAACTTACTGGGCCCTGAGACTTGTCTGTATTATCTCTGAGAATTTCTTCGGTATTGGAAAAAGGCACATTGTTTTTACTAACAAAGATGGTATTGTACACATCATTATTCAAAGAAATAACTTCCCCTGAAGCATTGCCACATCCAGTTGCAAGAATTTTAAAATTTTCATGAGGTATATCCAGTGTGGTATTAGTGGTTGGATATATTTTCATGACTATGTCAGCATCTTTTATAATATTACCTTGAATGTTATCAGCAACAAAAGCTAAAAGTAAAACAATAACAAAACATGTTTTGATAAACTCATGTATTTTTTTAATTACCGTGCTCCTTGGTCAAAACTGAGGTTATGTCTGGTTTATCAGATATATCGTAGCATTTAGCTTGTGTTAGAATCATTTGTAAAATTTTTTGGCCTCTTGATGTCATCATGTTGACCCTAATCACTTTTTAAATATTAAAACAACGAAATTATGAAGTATTTTCTGTTAACTTCACGAACAAAATAATGTGAATTAATATTATGATACCTGATGTACAATAAACATCAGCTCACTTTTGGACTTAATACCTAAATATTGGATATCTTTCAGAGCCAAACAGTATCGAAAACCTTTAATACTGTTTGGTTCTATTTAATAGAGGACCTAATATCAATAATCTCCACCTAGCTCGTAAACGGAAATAAACGGTAATTTGTTTAATGGTATTCTATTTAATATTTTATATACAATAAGGGTGCCAAAAAAACAATCAAAAAATTGATGTCATTAAGATTAATTTGGGAAACACCGGATTAATAATCATACTGAGATAAGGTACTCCTCTTTCTTTTATAATCCATGCCGCTATTGCTATTTAATCCTAGAGCCGGTCAGATTACTTACAATTACTCCAATTAGTCCTTAATCTTTAGGTGAAACAGGTATAGGTATAGGTATAGGTAGGTATAGTTTAGGTGAAATTGTCTCTGTTACACCTTGCTAGATTTTAGTCGTAATTTGTATTGTGGTGTGTCAGGATGTTGTCGACACGTAAGAATCGCAATTTAAGTAAAAAGCAAAAATCATTTGGGAAAAGAATGCAAAGTGTCCGAAACTATATGAAAGGTAGGCAATATATGCATTAATGTTAAACAATTGATAATGTTAACGTGGAAACATGTATATATATTTTTAAATCCATGTCAGGTACTACACACTTGTGTATTGCAATATAAAAACAAAAACAATATATATATATATATATATATATATATATATATATATATATATATATATACGGTGAGTCATTAGTATGGGAAAGCTCTATTACACCTACACCGTTAATGATATTTAAATGAACTGAATGACACTGCAAACTGGAGGCCAAAGTGCAGTTTGTAAAATTATTTTGCCCTGTACAGGGTGTTCCATTTTTGCAGAACAGCCTTCAACCTAGTGTTTTTTAAATATCACCCCGAGTATAAGTTTACATACTTGAATTAGCCCATTATTAGCTTTTATATATATATCGCATATATATATAATGCATAGGCACACCCTATACAGGGTCCTGCAACAGGGCGTCGGGCTTTCCTAACGCCTTTCCCGTGACAGATATAAAAAAATGTTTCGTACATAAAGTTATAGGTTTAAAGATCTTTATGCCGTAAAATTATTTTCAAATATGCAGCGTGTCCCAATTTTGCGGAATAACAAAAACAAACATTTTTTTAAATGTAACACCCTATATTTATTCAAGGTTTCTGATGACGTTTTTCAACCTCTACATTGTTGTCTATTTAGTTTTGGATTATGTAACAGTGTTGCCAATTTACAATTGTTTTCTCCAAATATCATGCATAAGCAAGCTCAACTTTAAAAATTCGTAGCGACTTCGTTTTTTGAAGTTAAGAATAAGTTTTAGCAATATTCTCAGTGAGGTTAATGAGCAACATGTTGGTAATGAGCAATTTGAATTTAGTAATACAGGGTGTTCAGAAAAAAATGCCAAACTTTGCAAATTTCAAAGCGGTATAACCCATGTTTTTTTAAATAGAATGCCCCCTATTTTGGGGGCATTCAGCGATACAGTTGTTTGTGATGGAACCTGGGCCAAACCAAGAAATTGGAGAAATTACAATTCTCTTTCAGGGGCTGCAGTAATAATTGGCTATAAGACTCGAAAAATATTTTATATAGGTTTTAAGAACACATATTGTGTAACTTGCAAAAGGGTGGAAAATAAAAAAGAGACGGCAAAAATACACGCATGCTTTAAAATTTCTCCGGGTCTTCAACATCGTTCAACATTATTTCCCACCCGCCTAGCTCTTGCAGGTCCAAAATGGCTCCACCTGCGTTAACAAGTAAAGTTGCTGCAGATCTTCTTGTACGATGACCGGTGTACACAGTTGGATCTACAAGATTGATATATCTCGCAATTTTCCCAGGTATTGTAAAAAAGAAAAGAATACCACAAGGCTGAACGGCGCACCTTTTCTGTAGGATATAAAGAGTCTTCCATGCGTAATATGAGGCGGTCGCAAAGAAATATATTTTCTAAACAGAGCCACAGGATTAACATTAGAATAGAATAGAATAAAATAGAATAGAATTTTATTAATGTCATTACATTCTAGATGTTTATATAGGTCAATAACAATACATTACATACAATTTTAAAAATATCGAATTATTGAATTGAATTGAATTACAAAAATAAGTCATAAAGCATACGTCATCAGTTATTAATTATCAATAATCAGTTAGTGGAAAGTTTAGATTTAGATATTCGTTAATACTCTAGCAGGCCGTCGACAACATCAGCTTTCTCATCTTTGCCTTGAAATGTTTGAGGATTCTTGCGTGCTCCCTAAATCCTAAATAGTTTAGGGACTTTATTTTACAATTTTAGGCCGATTGTCGTTGCCTCGGTCGTTTTTGATCTCCTGTATGGAATCCTGGGGCGGTTTTCAGTGCTGTGTCATGTGTTATATCTGTGTACCTCTCTCCGTGTTTCAGTGGTTGATTTATTGTCCCATGTATAAATTACTTTGTTCAGGATGTACACACTTGGTACGGTGAGTATTTCGTATTTTACGAATAGAGGTTTGCACGATGTTTGGTTGCTCACATTTTCGAATGGTCCGACTGCTTTCTTTTGCGCTATGAGGATTTTGTTCAGATGTGAAGTATGTCCCCATGCATCTATGGCATATGTCATGCGTAAGTAGAACATTGCATAATATACAATTTTGGCTGCTTCTTTACTACACAGTTTCTTATTCTCCGTATTGCGTACACAGCCTGGGCGAGCTTTGGGAGCATCTGCTCTACGTGTTTCTTCCATGACAATCTCGAGTCCAGGGTAACACCCAGAAGATTTACCGAGATCTCATCTGTTTGTTCCAGTTTTGATGTGGAGAACCCTATTTGTGTTGTCTTGTTCTTATTTAGTGCTAGTTCATTTGACGCCATCCATTTATCTATTTTATTAGTTATCTGCCCTATTTCATTCTTAAGCAGGCGTTTGTCTTTGTCGCGGATCGCTACTGTTGTATCGTCCGCATATATTACAGTGCAGCTTTCTTGTAAGTATGATGGTAGATCGTTTATGTGTGTTATAAAAAATAGCGGCCCCAGTATGGATCCTTGGGGGATACCTCGATTTGTGGTTCTTGTTTTTGAGTGTTGTTCCCTTGTGCGTTACATATTGTTCTCGATCCTGCAGGTATGATTGTATCAATTTAATCGTTTGGCCTCTCACGCCGTAATGGGACAGCTTGTCTAGCAGGATTTTATGGGTCATACAGTCGAAGGCTTTTGTTAGATCTAGAAGCACCGCTTCACATCTCTCACGTTTTTCGAAAGATTCGCAGATGTAGTTGGATGGAGCAAGTATGACCTCTGTTATACTTCTTCCCTTTCTGAATCCATACTGGTCCGTGGTGATTTTTTTTTCCTCGTAGTTTGATATTCTTTCGGCTATTATGGATTCCACGATTTTTGAGAACACTGGTAGCATTGTGATTGGTCTGTAATTTGTTGGATCTGTTTTTTCGTTTTTTTTTAATATATTGGGACGATTTTTCCTACTTTCACCCCTCTAGGAAAAATGCCCGCGGAGAAGGATTTATTGATAATTTCAGCAAGCGGTTTGGATATGATGTCCGCCACATTTTTTATGATCTTTATGTTCAGTCCGTACATGTCATGAGAATTTTTGTTTTTTTGTATACGAATATGTTTTTCTACCTCTATGTGTTTAGTAGGGAATAAATAGCAGGAAGTGTGGTCCGTTCTTAGTGTCTTCAAAGAGTCATTTCTAACTGTCGTGTTTGCATTGGGTAGGTTTTTGATTATTTCTTCTGTCATGTTCGGGAATGCTTTCACAAATTCTGCACAAGTTGGTGTATGTTTTCATTGTTTTTGTTGTTTGTTCTGCCAGTTTCCCAATTTATTACTTTCCACGTCTCTTTATACCGGGTGATCAAGTTTTATTACCATGGTTATTTTAGGCATTTGGAGTTACCCAAAAAATATGAAAATTTGGATTTATATAGGTCTGATACTAATCTACGGAAAGGTACTTTGACTTTTTTGATATAATTATATAGACGGTTATAAAATTTAAAAAACTCCTTTCGGGCAAAATTCTCTATCGTTATTTTTGCCCTAAACTGTTTTATTTTATTCATAGAACCCATTTATGAAATAATTTAATGACAAAAATTTATGATTTTGTAAGTCAAGAGCCCCACAAAGGATTGACCGCGCCGCCACCGGTTCGGTTGGAATATTTTATGACTTTTTATGATTCCGCCAGTCGCCCATGGGTATCCACCCAGCAGGCTGAGGGATTGGGTACGCCGTATCATAAAACCCATAAAATCCATTATAGGGATTATTACTGGAAGCAGCCGTCATATTTTACTATTTAGTAATAAATCTTACTATTGCAATATCAAAATTCATGTAATTCAATAATTTTTGCAATTTTTTTGACTTGGATTACACTGGAATGTTTGGAATAGCATTAAAGTATGTTCTGACAAAAACTATATAAATAAAATTACGAATTCTTTGTGAAATAATGTATAAACTACCGGATGGTTAAAATTATTTTTTTTATCGTCAGATTGGGCTTTATCAATATCTTAACATGTGTACTTATTTTGGATTTTTTATTTCAGTTAGAAGTCGCCATTTTAGGCCAGGTAATAAAACTTGAATCACCCGGTATTTGTTTTCTACATTGTTTACTTTCTCGTTGAGTGATATCCGTTTTTCCTCTTCTGTTGCGTTAATATAACATTGTTTGTAATTCGAGTATATCCTCTGCCATTCTTTGTCTCTGAATTATTTAAAGCAGGCGTATATGAAGTTCAGCGTCTCTTTCATTTGTCTTAGATTATCAGATGTTGTTCGAGTGGATCTTGTACCCGGTACTGATTTGAGAGGAAATGCAGCCCCGTGGTACAGCATGAAATTTTCCAGGAATATTGAGAATTTTATGTCTATGTCTTCCTCGTTATATACATCGTGCCATTCCTCTTCTATTAGTTCCTGTCGAAAACCTTTAATGGCATGTATACTATAAATTCTTCTTTTTATGAAAGTTGTCTCCGTTTTTAGTTCTTGGTTACGGATCCTAATTATTTCTGCTTCGTGATCCGACACTGCAGCTAGGTAATTACCTGCATTATATCGCAGATATGATGTATCGCATTTGTGAAGATGTTGTCGATACATTTCGCGGTTGTTTTGGCGATACGTGTGGGACCGAACACTATTTGTTCCAGCCTAAAAGACAGCAGTGTGTTGCAGAGTGTTTGCTTGATTGTAGAGGACTCAACAAAGTTTACATTCAAATCCCCGGTTAGTACTATTTTCGTGTTTGGGGAGTACCGAATTACTATTTGCGTTAGTGCGGTTTCCTACACGTTGTTGAATATGGCATGGTCCCCATCTGGGGTTCTATATATATTTTAATGATGACCATGTTTTCTTGTGGAAGATGTATAGCTGCCATTTCTACATTTCTTTCTTGTAAGAGTTCACTTATGTCTTCTATTTGCTGGGTTTGAATGTTGTCTTTTACAAATTCGCATACCCCCCATCCCCCTGCTTGTACTTCTTTCTTTTATATATGCTGGCTTTATAGTAGCCCTGCATATTGTATAGTTGCTGGTTTAGGTCACTCAACCAGTGCTCGCTTATACACACTACATCTATATGTTTTTCTTTTATTAGAATTTCTAGGCAATTAATTGTGCATTGTATGTTAATATGCATAATATTTAGAGAACGGGTGTTTTTTCAGTGGTTATTTGGTTATTTGTTAGTGTTTTGAGAGGTGGAATAAAAAAGAGTCGCATTTTACTCCCTTAGGCCATACGTCTGGGTTTTTAATACTCACAATCTGCTCAAATGGCACTGCGACCTTAAAGGAAGTATACTGAGCAGGATGCTTCGAAATCATTTTTTTGCATGTGGTTGATACGATTTTTTTTTCTGTAAGGTGGTCGATCAAGTTTTTTCTGTTGTATCTGGTTGTAGCCTATACACATGCAGATATCCTGATTTAGATACTCCTTTCAATTTACCTTCTTCACGAATTCCTTCAATAGGTGCTGGTCTTTTCTTTTTGGTTTGTGGTATTTCTTCTACTGCATCTGTTGTAGATTGCGTCCCGGTTTTACATGTACCGGTTGAGTTTTCTTTGTTCTGTTTCTGTATCTTGGTATTGGCGGCTGTCGGTGTTTCCATCGAAAACCCAGCTGTGGTCAGGTCAGTTGTTTTGTTTGTATGTATTTTTAAATCTTTTAAGAGTAAGAACGCGATCTTTTATCTATAGGTGCGTTTGTAGTATTATCCGTGAGCGGCTTTGTTGAGATTAAAACTGGGCTCAGTGGATTGCTCTCTGCCTACTTATATGCATCGTCACAAGATGGATCCACAGTGTTTTTAGTCTGTCGATTTTCTCTAAATGTCCAATGTTATTTTCAAGTAACATTATTTTATTCCTTAGTTCTGTTATGAATTCGTCATTGAAAGTTAGCGCTGGGTTTAAATACCGTATCTGGTCTGCTGCGGTGTCCCATTCATATGCATTGTTTTGGGTCGGTGGGTTGGTACTCGTCTCTTCGTCGTTTTTTGCTTTCATGTTTCGTTTGGAGGTTACTTCTGGACAGCAGTATATTAATCCTTCCTTATCCTCAAACGTGCCTTTGATTTTCAATATGCAGTTTGGATGATAGTCGTTCTTGCAGATTTCACAAGAAACAAATTTGATTACTGTCCCCGAACACGCTTTACACACTGATTTCGACATCGCTGCACGGACGTGCTGCGCGCGGATACTGACTCTAACATGGATTACCATCACATACAAGAGCAAACAATCTGTTTTTGTTAGTTTTTGTATCGGGAATTGTCACAATTTCCTCTTTGACATTTGACTTCAACACATTTTGACTTCAAGCTTCATCGGTTTTAGAACCTCAGCCAAGTCCAACCAAAAAGGCAACTTTCATCATCAAAAATACCTCGTCTGGGGATGTACGGACGAATTTATTGACTTCCTCTATGGTAAATACTTTAGATTTTTAGCTCCGCATCTATCGTGTTTCTTCTTGATAATCGTTATGAAAGTACCATAATTATCAATTTCAATTATGTACATTAACTGCAGACAAACTCGTAACATTGAATAATTTCGCCATAAAGATGATAGAGCACATTGATTTGCGAGTTTCACAAAATACGCCAGCCCAACAGCTTTTTCAGTTCCTTGAAACTGTTCCTTTATTTTCCATTCGCAGAATAAAAAATATTTTTCCTCATATACAATCTTGGACTTCTAAGAAAACAAATCTAAACGTATACAATTTTCAGCTTCTAATATGTGATCATGAATATCAAAATCTTCCTTGATTTTCTTCAGATACACACGTTTTATAGTTGTTGACAGTAATAATTGTTTATCTGCTTTGCCACGGTTTTACAATTGCCATCCTAGATGATACGATAAAACTTGCAATATATTCTATTTTTTCTAAACTTGCGTTCACGTCATCAAAATAATAATCATAATAATGACACAATTTTACAAGGTTGCCAGCTGTTCTGGGTATTTAAAAATGGCTGCAATCAGCTGTTGCGCCCGTGCAATTTTGTGCGACAGTGCGCGGTTCGTATCAAATTCGTTGACTTCTCTGCCGTGTATCGTACAGATATCAATTTTGTGGTTATGGTGTAACATCTATACTGGCTCTATAATGGCATTGTAATAATCGATCAAAAGTAACAAGTTAAACGTCACAGAAGTTTGGTTATACACACATGTATGAGCATGTGTTAGTGAAAAAGATTTGGCATCGTCGCCAAAAAAATATCGCAGCCGCCAACATAACACGATTTCTTACATGATTGGCAGGCGAAAATTGTGTCCGCGGTTAATACACCGATTACCTATAACCGATTACCTATTTATAACCACCGGCGATCAGTGTTATGTAACAAATGATCCTCAGATTAATTTTGATTCTTAAATTATTGTTATGCATATTCTCGAAAACCATCACGTTGGTACGAAAAAACCTCCTCACACAGCTGTTTGATGACGTTAACGCCAGTTTAGAAAATTTAGAGCGTATAACTCGAATATTAGCTATTTCTACCGACTCGGACGTTACGATACTCGGCTATCGCCTCGTAAACTAGCAACGTCCTTATACGTCCCAATATTCTCGTTATAATAATAACTATAAAATTATACTTTTTCTGATTGGAAAAAATAAATTAAAAAACAGGTAAGTAAGCACAAAACCAATATTCAAAGTGATATTTCCACGAAAGATCTAACACTTTAGAAAAAAAGAGTGATATTGCTTTAAAATAGAAAAAAAATACTGGCATAAACGCTGCTCATATCCACATAACCTGGAACTATGCAAAATTTTGTGTAGCTTAAATTAGTACGTCAATTGTCACTTTTAACGCAGTAGTGCAGCTAAGTATGTCATTATAATCTAAAAAAGAAACATAAAGTTTTACATTATATATTGTGGATATTTGTGGCTGTGGTACATACCTCGAGAAGGAATTCTCGAGAAGTTTGCAGTTTCTAAATTTCTCATATCTCGAGAAATTCGAGAAATATTTGATTTTTGTTTATTGAGGTTTGTATTCATATTTTGTTAGTCCAAATGCGAGTACAGGTGATTCCTCAATCCCTTGTATTACAAGCGCCTCGACTTAATGCCGATCGTCGCTCATAAAAGAGGAAACGTTCAATAATTAGTGAGAAACACTTTTTAATACACTTGAATTTACAACCTTTTTGTGTTTTTGTGTTTTGTGAAACAAGCAATATATCTAATTATACCTAATGAGATTTATATCCACTATCGATGTGCTACCGAAGAGAAAAAAAATGTGAAAATGAAATGGTGATAAATACAAATAAAAATTATCCACAGCCATGTCATGATAGTGAACAACAGAAACTTTCACTGTCATACAACAACATAAATTAAATGTTCTAAATATCGTGACAATTATGTGCACTGACACGCGAAATAAATGTGTGATTAAGAAGATTCTACAAATTTAGAAAATAATTTAAAACGAAATAATTCTAAAAAGTGGGAAGTATAACGGGATATATTTTTAAATTACTAATATTGCCTGGCAGATTTGTTTCAAATATTTTTTTTCTGCATTGAAGGGCTTGTAACTTGCTATCTAAGATGCATCGGAGCTATGTTTATATAACTTTCTTTATCAGAATTACCTCATCGTTTCCCTTCTAAAGTATGTCATCCGTTTTTGACAATTTAGATCACCCTGTATATTAGAATAAAAAAATCGCTGTTAGCTAGATTTTGCGTATATCTTCGGTACGCAAGTTTAATCGGATAAAAGAATTTAGAGAGTTAAACATTTTAAGTTTCAAAATCTCGTGAAACGTTTCTAGAATCGTCAAATAAACCGATCTATACGATAAATGGTCATAAAACATCGCGCGTTCCGTTTTAAAATGCTCTGTATCGAATACAATGATCATAGAAGAAAGGGGACGCCAAATAATGGCGTCAAAGGTTTGGGTCATAAAACTGCAGAAGCAACGTTAGCAAGTGAGTTAAAGGGAAAAGAAAATTATCGGGCCTCATAACGTGATCATAACATTAAACCGGAACTAAATAAAACGGTCTTGTTATAAAACGTAAAATAATAAAAAAAGGGTTCAAGGAGGAGTCCGGGTTAACTAAATTCGATGAAATGGAAAATTTACAGCGCACTTCCGCAGTATATTTCTTGTATATGAGGTCCTTACAACAAGAGAGCATGGGGTATCTGAATCCAAAGTTAGTCGAGCGGTAGATATGGCGTCACTCCACACCAGGAATCGTAGAAATGATTTAATTTTACGACAGCCAGAATTTCATGGAGCGTGTAATTCGCAGACCACAGTCGAATATTGCTTTGCGCACATCTGAGGCGTGCTATCCCAAATTAATAAATTCCAGAAAATTAAGGAACAATAAAATGTACTATGAAAGACAAACATCATTAATCCAAAAATAATAATACATATTATTATATGTTATGTTAATACATCAAAAGAAGATAATATTTACAATACCTACATAACTCATAAACAGTTCCATTTTTAATTCAGGTAAGTAATAGCATTTGCAGATTACTTAATTATATGTACTTCGGAAAATAATTTTATTTTTCGTTGTATTACTGTTGAGATAAATATATAAATGAAATACTTATTACTAAATAAATTAAAGAAATTGCAAACCTTATTAAGAATTTCCATTTGCGAGTGATTTATTATCTTCGTCAAAGACAAACTACTTTGTACGAGATTCTCATTTAAAGTTTTTATCAAGTTTGCGGGCGTGAGTAATTAAATCAGAAAGTATAAAGGTAAAACGTTTCATTAACATTCTCTTAACTTGTTTGATGTTAGATTGATCAGCCGTGATCAATATCACTTCACACTAAGTTGAGTAAAGCTTTAAACTTAAGCTGGAAACCTAATTATAACTTGTCAATGAATTATGCAGTCTGTCCACGAGACAAAGAGAACGACCGCTGTATGTATGTATGTCGATACAGTTGCTGGAAATGGGAGAAACCTTGCTCGACGTGATCGTGTTTCATAATTAAGTAACACATTGTGACCTCAATGCAGAATTCGCTTTGATCAGAGCTACATAATTTACACGAAGTCCTATATAAGTTCGAAACTAATTATTCACTCATAATGAACAGAGGTCATGCATCTGTGCAGGCGCACTTCCATTCAGTGGATAATATTTCTTCGCATAACCTTTGAGAGTCAGTGAGCGAAATATAAGGTAAACCATGAAATTAGAACAGGAACATTTTAATTAAAATGGATAAAAGGAACTTGTGTTTCCACATTCGCATTTGTCGAACGAGCCCTGCCGGACTTCGAAGGGAAACGGGCTTAAAGCAAAAAAATAATAATAACGCCGTCCTGGATGGGAAGAGTGACGAAATTAATTAGTTAATGTTTAGGGTGTCATATTTTTCACATTAACGCACTAATGACGGTTTTATGTACCATATTTTATACAAATTTGAGGAGGACATATTTTTTAAAATGCGCCATATATTAAACGGCTTTATTACAAGATTAAAGCTTCGTTAATTTTTATTTATGCGTCCATTTTTTACACCTTTGTGTAGCTATACTATAATACAGGTAATTACTGTACTGTATAACGTCGCCCAAGCGTTCAAACCCCAATTATTAATACAAATTACCCGCACTGTGATCGTAG
This sequence comes from Othius punctulatus, assembly GCA_951805005.1. Lineage (NCBI taxonomy): Eukaryota > Metazoa > Arthropoda > Insecta > Coleoptera > Staphylinidae > Othius > Othius punctulatus. The sequence goes on from OX638145.1 coordinate 60,675,567, forward strand.
TTGCCGATGTGATATTGGGCGCAAATTCATACATGGGAATAACTGAATGTTTATATACCTTGATTAACATCAAATACGTGAACAAAATTTAATGTTGATTGACAAAATATTTGTTTGTTTACCGGTACGTAAATTCGTATAGAGACGTATTTACATTGGGCATTATGAAGTTAAAAGTAAATACGTACCGATATTGGCACGTTCCATGGATTCCATTTCAGTTCATAATAATAGTGTTATATTTTTTGAGAATATACAAATAAATTGAAATTTTGGGCAGCTATGTTTTTAAAATAATTATAAATTTAAATGCATATTAAGTATTATTAAAAAGTACTAACGAATTAAACGTGTATACAATGAAATGGCACATTAGTACATTTTTGCAATATACTCAATAACATGTATTTTAACACTACAAAAAACAATATAACTAAAATTTTTAACACGGAATGCTTAAATTTAAAATGGAATATTTTTTCACTTGCGTTGAAAGTTATTACTTGTAATACTAGTGTTAAAAGTAAAGCTGTTGTCAAAGTCACATATGTTGTATTGAAATATTACAAACATAATACATTCATAGAATTAATATTATCTTTTAATATTTGGTAGGCAACAGATATAAGGTTGCCCTAAATTTGCTTTAATTTATTTCGAAAACTCTTCATGCATAGTTATCAGCGAGATTTTTTATTGTTTGATAAGTGCGTCATGAAAACGTAACCTGATTTACTTACTTCACAAATTTCACAACTGACATATTTGATTGAAAGCTGATTGCAACCTTATTAAAAAGTTTTGTGTCGCATTTAATGGTGATTGTAAAAAAAATTGTGTATTATGTACGTGCTAAAAGAATTTATTTTATTCGTGGAGTTAAATTTTAGCACTCACAAAATAAAATCTTACTTGTAACACTTATATCATAAATAACTATTACGCTCGAAAATATGAACTTTTTGTGTTTGTTAGTAGGCCAGAATGTCATACATTTCGGACAAGGGCATATAAGTCGTGTTCTTGTATCGAATAGCTCACGTCCTCAGATAGCTGAGCAAATCCGAGCAGATTTGATCTGAGTGAGTAATATGATAATAAAAAAACGACTAACCAAGACGTTCTGTTTTGTAGGTTAGGCGTAAACATCTGTTTATAATAGCAACTATTGAAACACACGTTTGATAGCTTCTTCTCTGCTCACTTTCTAACTGATACCCCCGCAAAACGCTCCGCATCAAGAAAGGGGAGGAGTGTTTACTAAGCAAAAGTGAGCAGACAAAATTAAAGAACGCCTACATTTTCCAACTAATCTGAGATTAACTGAGGTTAGCTAAGCAAATTTGATTAAAGGACACGACTATAGATAAAGTAAAATGGACGCCTGCCAATGTCGGAAATATCTGGTTTTAATTTAAACCAGGCAAAATACAAATAAATACAATACAAATTGATTTAGTTGACAGTAGTGATTCTCTTGCATCTAATGCTTGGCTTGCATTCTCCTCCGCAGCCGTAATTTCATCAAATTTATATTAAATTTACAGTGACTCACATTAGTGTAATAGCCTGATAATAATGTGTAAGTATACATTCTTTCAGTTTTGATTTCAAAAGTATTAACAAAATGCTAAACGCAGTCGAACATAAAGTTTTGTATGTAATGCGTACATAATAGGACTTATGTATTCGCCCTATTTATATTCGTCGCTCAGACCTTAAACTTTAGGGCTCATCCATAAAGTCCTAAAGTATGTACTTCCTACATAAACAGCAAATTATCTCCAAGCATACAAAAATCAAATAATTTTATCAATACGATTTGTACAAATGAATATGCGAGTTATTTAAATCGATTTTTTACCATGTTTATTGTACTAATAACTCATTTCTTTTCTGCCAATACAATCAGTAATTTCAAGCACACCCTGCGTACTCTATAGGATTTAAATTGACCTGGTTTTGTGTCGGTAACGACCCAAAAAAAAAAAAAAACTTGGAATGTGGAGTCGCTCACAGAGTCGCTGCAATATTTGAACGAACTTTGTCCGCCATTATTGATACAGATTTTATATATTACTAATTAATCCAACAATCCATAGCACAGATCATGATTTTCGTTGTTTATAAATGACGCCCGGAAGTATAATATATGTGTTCGTTGCTATGTGCAAATAATACTATTCTATCTTCCTACATTTGTATTTACACTGTGTTGTGAAAATCTCTAATCTTTCTTAAGACGCCCAGTGAAAAGTTAAACCTCGAATAATATAGTAAGTACGATAAGCATTTAAATAAATTTATAGTCTAATTGAGGGCCTCAATGCAATAAGTGGACAAGTCCAGTTATGCAAATTTTTGAGGAGAGAGGAAAAACGTATTACTGGCGTATATGTTTTTAAATAAATATTTTTCTGCTTCCATTATGTTTATTTGTTGTCCCAAGGTTTTATAGTCGTGTAATATATTTGTTTATAATATATTGTAATAACAAAAATATGGATTATATTTTGGACATGTCCACTTTTTACAAAGTATTATTTTATTATTATTTTACAAAGGAAATATTAATTAATGTTGATAATAAATGACCCATTATTTTAAATATGTTTATTTCTAATAGAATCTAATAGATTTCTAGTACACTTATAAGTATTGTTTCTTCAACTAAACTAAATTTAACATCAGCTACTAATCAGATTCATACTCAGAACATGACGTGTTCTTATTTTCGTCTTCAAATTTTTTGTGGTAATTAGCGATCTTGTCGTAATACCACATATCAACAGCTGGTACATAATTTTCTGCAAGGCACATTACGTGTTCATACTTTTTTTCTTTAAGTAGCCGAGGACTACTGTATAGTACCTGCTCAGCACTTGACAAAGAAATAGGTACAGTTATTTTTATTTGCAATGAAATTTTTTGAAATATTGTCATAGAAACTGATTCGCTGCATGAAAATGTTGGCAAATCATTCTGATGATATTTAAATTTCTGTACTTGGATATTGTGAATTGATTTTGTTTGGTGATTGGACTTTTCAAAAATAAAGAAGAGTAATGTTCTTTAAAATTTAGAAACATATTTTGATCTACTTTAATAATTTCCAATGTTTTTCCGGAATTGCGAATTATTTGGATATACTCCTCAGGCAAATAAATTTTGTCGTGTTTTCTCTTCAAACGTTTAATCGCTCCAAAACTGCGATCGCATGTATGTAGAAATGACCAGATTCAGGAAAACGGTGGTAGATGGAACAACATTTTTGGGTTAATACAAGACTATAAAGAAACTCAACCATAACATAGTTATTGTTCTGGGATGCGCAGTTATCGGAATACATATAAATATCTGTTGCTTCTGGCTTGATTATTTTGCAAACAAAAAATACCAAAGAATGCTTACAACAACATGTTGACCCTTTGCACCTTGTGTTTCAACAAAAACGAAAAAATAACGTTTGCCTGTACTTCCCACGTGGATGCAAAAGTTATATAGCCATAACTGTATTTTATAAAAAAACTTCACCACATGTGCAAACTGGTAAGGGAAAATTCTATTGGAAATCAAACGTAATCACTTCACATGATTTTGAGACTTAGATAACAGAGTTTTCTCTTTTAGAGTCTCATAAAATGTCTCCGCTTTGGCCATGTGTATATTTTTTTCATAGCTAGGCTGTTTTTTTCTTCTTCAGTGCTTGTACTTTCTATCTTCTTCGTCAATTTATCACATTTCTGACACGTGTCAGATTTGGGTTTACCGAAAGACATATTAAAGTTTTCTGCAAAGTATTTTCTATACATTTCGTATTTTACTTCGGGTTTAATGTTTTTATTTCTCTCAATAATAGATATTGTTCTGGCTCGTGGTTTTTAAATATAGTTCATGAATTTTACTCGTATTTAATTGTGGTGACAAGTAATATCTTACAATATTTTCTTTCTTACTGTAGTGTGATTTATATCGTGGGAACGATAAAATGTGCTCTCGTATTTTACAGAGAGTCTCCGGAGTGATTTTGTTTGGTCTATTAGTATGCTTGCCGCGTTTGTATACAGGAGGTGTGACATTTCTTTGTAGGTGGTGCACAATCCTGTTTAATCGACCCTTTGATACTCCATGGACTGCAATCATTTCATTTTTGCATACTTTTTGGATGTTTTGGCTATCCCAAATCTGAATACACAAACAAAAATAGTAAGTCCCTACTTTGAATAAAATAGAAACTGTCTTACCTGGTGAGTGCATAATACATGTTTAGTTTTACAGTTTTCAGCCAAACGCGGTGTTTTTCGATTAACATGAGATACGCTTAATGCCCCAGATAAATAACAATCTTGCAAATATTTTGTCGTTAGGGCATAAAACGACACAAAAATCTTATTTCTTGCTTCAGGAGTTACACGGTCGAATCACTCTAATTTGCATTTGCTATCATCTCCCATAGATTGTTCGGGTATAATATTACCATTAACGTCTGTGTACCTATCACCAGCTACCCTTTTCGCATCTGATTGATTTCGTTTCCATAATTTTTCGTTTCTAAGTCTCTTCTTCTCGCGTTGAATTTCTAGGTTAGGAATTTCATCACTTTCCTGATTATTTTCATGCTCTTTACGATTACCTTAATTTTTTAATGGTATAAAACTCATTTCGATACTTATATAACTCACGAGAAAGAAGTTTGTATTCTACTCACAATGTAACGCTATACAGAGCGATACTGAGCAATAAGTGGACATGTCCGGACTTGTCCAGTTAGTGCAGTAAATCAGACAACTAGACAACCACCAATACACATATGTACGGAATACTATAGACGGCAAATGTTCAGTTCTTGTACAGGATTATGTAGATACGTTAGATGGACAAGTCTACATAATAACCCGTATTTTGAGAAAAATGGACTTGTCCAGTTATTGCATTGGACCCCTTAATTATTCTTGTGTCTTATAAAACTGTCGTGTACTTGATTCATGTGTAATGTGCTTGGGTGTGTAAGGAATATTTGTAAAGACCTTTCGGTCAGGCTGCATAGTATTCCGTAAGAAGTAGAACGTCAGAAACAATGGCTAAATTTACTCGGCTTACGCGAATTAATGGTGAAATGTACATCCACAATACAAAATTATTGTGTATGTTATGCTCTTTCTGAAATTTTGCAGTTCTGCACAGCCGAGCGCTTAAAATTAAATCGTAATGCAATTTCTTCAATACTTCAGTGCTTGAATCACCAACACAAGCGGATGTAAATCGGCCTTCATTATCTGACAATGTTGGCAATGCACAATGTAAGCTTGCATACATATTACTTGAACTTGTGTTCTGATTTGTTTTTATTTGCACATATTCCCCGACCAAATGACGCTGCGGTAAAGAGATTCAAAAAAGGCACTCTCCATCGTATAGAAGAGACGCAGAACAAAAATTTGTCACCCCGGATGAGGTACCCATTTACATTGAACTGTGAAATAAAAGAAGTTTATTTTTAAATTTAAGTCCATGTTGAATGGTCAGAAGGACATGTCATCCGATGATTCATTTATTATGTATTTGGAAAATTTAAAACTTTCAATCGAAGTGTGAAACGTCGATGATAATTTTGAGTTTACAGAGTGTACCATAAATCCGGAACACAATATTTTTTCATTTTTAGAATATGTTTTTTGTGGGCTTCACAAATCATTTTTATATTTTGAGATCAGATTCAACGTTACCAACTTACTCACATTTTAATCAAAGAAAATAAAATTTTATTTCTTGGACATAGAAAAAAAACAACAAAACCTTATGATAAGAGTTCAATAAAAGAATCTGTGTCTACAAGTACCCAAGCAACGTGCCAGAACATACACAATATTTGAGTCACGTAGAATACACAGGGTGTTCTTAAACAACGCTACAATTTTGCTATTTTCAAATGGCTAAAACTTGTTTTTTTCGAAGGGAACATCTTATATATAGAATCATTCTCATATGATTTGATGAGTGCTCATCTAGTGAGCTTTTAAATGGTAGCATTTTTTTTTTTTTTTTTTTATTACTTCCCAGTTTATTTACAATCTGTACATATAGGACAATAGGTAAATTTTTTGACAATTGTTGGATAACATGTTGATATTTACCCAGTGGTAAATATCATTATGAAATAAACTTAGATAACACTTTTACATCTTTTAAGCCTTCGCTGATGTGTTGGTTTCAGCAGTGCCGCTGCAAGTTGATTTGGGTGAGAATTTATTCGTGTAGTGTATTTTGCTGTGTAGTTGATAATTTCGTCCTTCACACGAGGAATCCGAAGATCTTGACGTATTTGTTCATTTGGAACAAACCATGGGGCGTTCACAATCCCTCTTAGCAGTTTGGCTTGGAATCTTTCTAGGATTTCGATGTTTGAGTTCGATGCCGAGCCCCATAGCTGGATCCCGCATGTCCAAATAGGCTTCAGCGTGGTTTTGTAGATTAACAGTTTGTTTTCTAGGGACAGTTTTGACCTTCTACCTAGGAGCCAGTACATTTTTGTGGCTTTCAGATTTAGTTGGATCTTCTTTGTTCTTATATGTTTCTTCCAGGTTAAGCGACGATCTAGGTGCATGCCAAGGTATTTGACACATTCTACTTGGGGTATGGGATGGTGGTTCAGAGTTACCGGAGCACATGTTTGGTGACGTAGTGTGAACGTTATATGAGCTAATTTTGAGTCGTTAGCTCGTATTCTCCACTTCTTCATCCAATGTTGAATTTTGTTTAGGTTTACTTGCAGTATCTCTGAAGCTATTCTAGGATTCGTATGGGATGCTAGGACTGCGGTGTCGTCGGCAAAGGTTGAGAAACTTCTTCTAACGCGCCTGAAGCCTATCCTAATGAACAAGAACCTCATACCTGACCACCAATTTGGCTTTAGGGAACAACATGCCACAATGGAACAAGTCCATCGTATTACAAAGAAAATAATTAAAGACTTCGAAGAAAAAAAATATTGCTCAGCTGTATTCCTAGATATCACCCAGGCGTTTGATAAAGTTTGGCATACAGGCCTACTGTACAAGCTGAAACATCAACTCCCTTATGACATATTCCAAATATTGAAGTCTTATATAAGTAATAGATAATTTCAAGTCAAATATGAAGACAATTACACAGACCTGCATCCGATCCATTCTGGAGTTCCCCAAGGTAGCGTACTAGGACCGATGCTTTACCTCTTATTCACTGCTGATCTACCGACAATGAATGCAACAACCACGGTAGCATATAAACTATAATCTAATAATACTTTGTAATATGTAATTAACGATCAATCAAAGATCACACATCCTTACAAATAAGGAAGGAAACGTTGTGCCGCATATTGAAGATTAACTGACCCTATGGGAAGAATACATCAAATCCCTTTTCAATGATCAAAGAGAAGAAATAACTACCAGCGGTAACAATGACACTGGACCATCTATTTTAAAAGTACATTTTAAAAGTACAAACAGAAATAAAATCAGTTAAAGACGGAACAGCTCCTGACCCTGACGACCTACTTGCTGATGTGCTTAAGCTGATTAAAGAGAAACATTTAGATGCTATAACCTCCCTATTTAGTAGATCCATGAAACAGGAATAATAGCACAAGAATGGCTTCAGTCAACGTTTGTCATAATTCCTAAGAAGCATAATGCGAAAATATGCGAAGAACACGGTACGATTAGCCTAATGAGCCATACTCTAAAGATCTTTCTCAAAGTCATTCACCTTAGGATTTACAAACTGTAAGAAGGTATAGCAGATACCCAGTTTGGCTTTAGAGAAGGAGTTGTTTGCCTTCAATGTCTTGATGCAGCGGTGTCGGGATGTCAACCAAAGGGTGTATGCCTCTTTTATAGAATATAATAAAGCATTTGATAAAGTGAGACACAAAAAACTAATAGAAGCACTGGAACGAAAAAATCTCGAGACAAGAGATATACAAATAATAGTAAAACTATACCTAAACCATAGTGTGTCCGTTCGCGTCCAATCCAAACTAACGAAAACCGTTGAGATCAAGCGAGGAGCCAGACAAGAGTGTGTTCTCTTTCCACTCCTCTTTAACATCTATTCAGAAGAAATCTTCACCGAAGCCCTCGAAAGAGAAGACGGTGGAATACGAGTTAACGGCATCCCAGTGAACAACTTGCGTTACGCGGGCGATAAAGTACTTCTCGCCGAAAACATGCAAGACCTTCAAAATATGTTGAATAACGTCGTCACAACTAGTAGAGAATATGGGCTGACACTTAATGTTAACAAGACCAAATACATGATTGTCACCAAAACTGAAGCACCAAATGAACATCTGTATGTGGAAGGCGAAGGGTTGGAAAGAGTCGAGAGGTATTACTAGCTAGGTACAAACGTCGACTGCGCCGTGGATTACTGCGCAGAAACACGAATTCGCATTGAGAAAGCCCGTGCATCCTTTTTGAAGATTAAAAAGCTGCTCTGTAGTCGCGACCTGAGCTTGGACCCCCGAACCCGGATGCTCAAATGTTACGTATTTCCAGTCTTTTTGTATGGTGTAGAAGCTTGGACCCTCAACGTGTATTGCGAGAGGAAATTAGAAGCCTTTGAGATGTGTACCTACCGTAGGATGTTGAGAGTATCATGGACAGCACATGCGACCAACGTGGAGGTTCTGGGAAGAATGGAGAAAGACAGAGAGATCCTACTGGAAGTGAAAAAACGAAAACTGCAATGTCTCGTCCACATCATGAGAGATCCGAAATATGAGATTCTACGACTCATAATCCAAGGAAGAATCGTGGGGATAAGATCTATCGGAACGAGAAGAATATCCTGGCTTAGGAATCTGCGTAAATGGTTTAATGCTACGTCAGCTGATCTATTTAGGGCTTCACAATTAGAATAGTAATGATGATAGCCAACTTCCGAAATGGAGATGGAGATGGAAATGGAAATGAAGAAGAAGAACGATCAATCTCAAAAAGTTTTAACGATTTGAAATTAGCAAAATTCGATCGTTGTTTCCTGTGTATTCAACGTGACTCCAACTATTGTAAATATTTTATCACATTTGTTGGGTACATGCATACCCTGATTCTTTCATTCATCTTTTATAATAATGTTTTGTTGAATTTTATCCTCATCCATGATTTTTCGTTAAATTTGATTAAAATGTGAATAACTTGGCAACGTTGCATCTGATCTCAAAAAATAAAAACTATTTCTGAAGCCCACACGAAGCAGATTCCAAAATTGAAAAAGTAATATACAGGGTTTTTCTTTTAAAAATGATTTGTGAAGCCCACATGAAGGAGATTCAAAGAATTAAAGAACATACAGGGTATTCTATTTAAAAAAGGGACCAAATGTTGTTTCCCGGATTTATGGTACACTCTGTACACTCGAAATAATTTCAAAATGTAGCACATCAAGTGTTCAATAACTTTCAGTCAGGTTTTTTCCTCAATTTTCAATAGTCTAGCAGCAATTGTCCGAGCGAGGATAGGTGGGCCACCCTGTGTATATATATATATACAGGGTGGCCCACCAATTCTCGCAATTATTGAAATTACTTTCGATTGTTCGAGTTCGAGAAATAAGGTTTCGTTGAATTTTTTTCCACGAAGATTTTTCGTTAAATTTTATTAAAATGTGAATAACTTGGAAACGTTACATCTGATCTCAAAAAATAAAAATAATTCGTGAAGCCTACATGAAGCAGATTCCAAAAATGAAAAAATAATATACAGGTTGTTTCTTTTAAAAATGAGACTAAATATTATGTTCCGGATTTATGGTACACTCTGTATACTCAAAAATAATTTTAAAAAGTAGCACAATAAATGTCCAATAACTTTAAATCAGATGTTTATCTCAATTTTTATTTAGTCTAGTAGCAATGGTGCGAGCGAGGATAGGTGGGCCACCCTGTATAATCAGTAATTTCAAGCTACATATCCATTAGATTAGGAGCGCGGCGCACCGCGTCAAGCATTTTGCAAAAGTACCGCCTGCCAACAAACTTGGAGCGACTATTTTAAAAAACACATACTCTGCTTGTCAGTATGAATATTTACCCATGCAAACTTTACCCATTTACCCATGCAAACAAGTACTGCGGCGGGCAGAACTTCCTACCTAATGGACTCTCTAGCTTTGTACGTAAGTTTTTGTCTACGGTATGTCACTTATCAATGGTTTGCAGTTATCGCATGGTTGGAGAAGTATAGAAACATGTTTAGGGACTCTGAACCTTGCGGCACTACTCTAACGAATTGTCTCCTAAATGCTTCTCCATCCCAAAAACATGCACTTTTTGTAGTAATCAAATAATTAACTATTCTGGAGTAACTTTTTATTGTATAATGCTTGGACCAACGAACGCTGCTATAGCTATTGTAATTTAAAACATTCTCGTCTTGTTATATTTTAATTATTTTAGGGAGCTATCTTATGTATTTTATTATGTATCGTATCTATGCCTACTAACATTAATTATGATGAAAATTGTCTTACATAAATATTTATTTAATTGATGAATTAACTAATTAACATATGTGTGATTATTACTAGTTAATTATATAACCTCGGGATCTACACTGTCTTTATGGGGTCTAATTTTATAAGTTACTGTACCACGTCGGTACTTATGAGAAGTAATTGCCTTATAAACTCGTTCTTAACACCATAAAGATTAAGTTCTCGCACCGGCAGATTCAATTATACAACTAATTTCTTGTAATTACTTGTACCCAGGACAATCTAGTCTAACACCTGTTCCATAATAGTGATAAACAGTTCAGTCTTTGTTTGTCTTAATTAGACATTCCTCCAGGTTATATGTATATGAGTCGCTTGGCTCCAGATGACAGCCGAACAATATTTAACACCTAGCTGTAAATTTGTTAGTAATTCCAATTTCACGTATACTGTTATTTCCCGCTTTGAACAGCCTTGATATTGTTATTTGACTAATAAATTATATAAAATTTAATTATGTTGTTTCTACTTCAATTGCGTATATGATGAAGGGGGGATTAGACCGCTTTTCAAACTAATGAACTGGCGCCACTAGAGTGCATGTAGTGTAACTTTAAGATGCTCCATATAAATCCTGTATTGCTGCTTTCAGTTACAACTTATATATCATTAAAAACGCGGTTCACGTTATATAATATTTTATTTTATTCCGTTTTGAAAAGTCAAATTTTACATCAATTTCTGAATCGTAAAATTCCTCATAACTGTCCCTCACACAGTTATGTAATAGTTAATTTTCTTAGAGGTCTATTTAAAATACCACTTAACCCTTTCGTCGCTGAATATACATATTGAACAAATAATAATAAAAGTTTGACTATCTTGTTACAGTCTGTTACTGTCTTATTACAAATAATAGGTTTTAACACTCAAAAAACATGAACCTCGAGAACTTTGAAAAACTAAATCTGGTGTCGTTTTTGCTTTATTTTTCATGATTTGCCGTTTTTCTCTTTCAATTGTCATTTACTCGAAACATGTCTGGTGTAACATGGCAACATTTTTAATACTGTCTTTTCGACAATGAAAAGATCTCTCAAAATCATGGAAAAAAAGGGGTTATCATTAAAAATAACAATGGATGACGTCATTACAAAAAAAAATGATAGTTGAAGATCGACTGTTATGCAAAAATGTGAATTTTTATCAAAGAAAATCGACGTGTTCAAAGATTTAAAAAAAATCTATTTCTATTTAATTCTATACAATTTTTGTAATAATGAATTTATTCCGTACTTTGGGAGCACAATGTGGGCTTTTCGATGTTTTGTATAGGGTTCTCGGAAACTAGTGGAGATAGAAGGACGATTAAATGGGGAAAGATTTGCAGTTTCACGAACTCAATTTCGCCAGCTTTTTGTTTTTAGGGAATAATGCATGGCAAACTAGATATCTCGAAAAATATATATATTTTGTGTTATTTTGTTCGGTGAATGAAATTTTGGCCCTTAGTTATTGGTCTCGTACAAATCCTCATGCCCCAAATTTAACCGGCACCAGTACCCTCAAAAAGTAAATGTCTGTGTTAGAATAATTAATACGCAACTTATTGGCCCATTTTTTATTGATGAGAACCTCAGTGGATAAAAATGTCTAGACTTCTTGCAAGACCACCTAATTCCATCAATTGAGACGCTATACGTTGATGAACCTTGGTTCCAAATGGATGGGGCTTCAGCACATTCTACTAATGCCGTCAGGAATTTATTTGACAATACAATTGGAAGACGCTGGATTGGCCGGTTTGGCCCCATAGTATGGCCCCCAAGATCAGCTGATTTGTCACCATTGATTATTTTCTTTGGGGTTACCTGAAAAGTAAAATTTATAATAAAGTGCAAATACATAACGTAGATGAATTGAAAGGCCGTATACGTACTGCATGTAATGGCATAAATCCACAATACAATAGTAATACTCTGCGTAGCTTAAAAACCGCCTTGCATATTGCCTTGAACGACAGGAGGGCATTTTTAAAACTTGCTGGGACATTAGACTTCACCCACACTTTACTTTTTATGTTGTTTTGTTTACCGTTAGAATTGTTTGAATAAATAATTATCTTCATTTAAGACTGAATTTTGATTTCTTTATTGATAAAAACATAACCTCTCTGTACAACATATGCCAAAATTGACAGGTGTAGGTTGCCTGCACCGACGCCGCACAGTGGTGGATTTTGCATTTTTGGGTGAACGAAAAAATGTTGCTATAAAAATGGACTTAAAATAATTGTTAGATAACTGGAAAAATAATGAAAAAATTCTAAGCATTAAGGGGGTTGTGTTTTAGGGGGTTGAAAAATAAATTTTGTTTATACAACTTATACAAGTCGTGTTATTAATGATTGTCGCAAATTCATTCTTTATTTCGAAACATATTATGTCTCTTTTAGGAAGCCACATTTAAAATACTTAAAAAAAATATTTGTAATGACAAATTTTACAATCAAATAAATTTATATATATATTTCTATATTACAATATAATGCTTATATGAAGTAATGTTTGTATTAGTAATAGTGACTGTATTTGTTAGGGATATTATCCCTAACTGGCTATCGACCAACGTGGGTCCTTCTGCCGTGTGACTTGTTTAAATGTGTGTATTGAGTGAGGGCTTGTTACTCTATAAATTCTCCCCCGATCTCTAGAGCGCCGTTAATGAGCTCCCAACAGTGAATGGCACTAGTTTCTCAGTACATATGTACTACCTGTACAGGGGCTCGAACCCAGGTCTTCGTGCATGCTAAGCAAGCATTGTAACCTGTCAGCCAAACTAGTAGTTGTTTGTATTAATTATATGAAAGCTCTAAAAATAATAAATAAATATATTTTATTTTGTACTGGTCGATTGCCCTGAACTAATTTTTACTTGAAGAGTAAATTAATATTATAATATATTAATACATATTTTAGAAGATTTGATTATTCATTTATGGATAAATCTTGATCCGTGTCTGAAATATCGGATTCTGTATTTGGTAGTAACATATTGATTGTTTCAGGGCAAAATGAGCAAGGTTTGATGCGTGTTTTGTTTGTTTCATGCTACTTAATAGTGGGTCTGAACTCAGTAATAGCATCAGGGGTGCATCAGGGGAACCCCTGCTCATTGCAGGGGTTCCCAAACTTTTAAACATTGCAACCCACTTTTTAGAAATTCAATCTATTGTGGCTCACTTCATACCCGACGCATTGTTTTTTTTTACTTTTGCCCTATTTAATGAATTTTAATTTTTGAATCTTAAAAATATGAAAATATGATATATCATATACATGTATGAATGTATACGAAATTCGTATACTTTCAAGATCTTGTCGCGACCCACCAAAATTCGACTTCCGACCTACCAGTGGGTTGCGACCCATAGTTTGAGAAACCCTGGTCTATTGTATATATTACGATTGCATTCCTCCCTCGAGAACTTTCTTGCGTAGTTTTTGCGATATAACCGGTGCTATAAAGTGCTTATTCGTGGCTTCTGCTGCTTCTTTCGACAACTGTCCAATAGGTAATAAGGCATTTTCAATTATAGCTAAACCATGCATTATTATTTTATGCATGGTAGGAGACATTGGGTGCCATGCATATAGGTCGACATATAATTTCGCAGTTGCCATGGCATATTCATCAAATTTTTGGACGTCTATTTTATGACCACTTGAGATTGTTTCCAGTATAACCTTCAATCTATATATGAAATCAAAATTAACTTTTGTTATGTCGGCAGCTGATTAAGCGTTTTCAAAGAATCTGTGGCTAGTGTTACCATCATTAGTATTCCCGAAATTAGTTTTTGGCATGTCGACTAACAATCCAGTTTCTTTTCGAAATGTTTCCTGAATATGTTTTACATATGTTATACATATGGAATATGCCTACAGTGTCTAGGCGATGAAGGTGCTGGGTTTTGCCAAATTATTTTTTTGCCTTCTTTACCACAAATTATTCGAAGTGGTACAAAAGAACTTAAGAATATATTTGTGTCTGAGGCAGCGTCATGGTCGAATTTTTGTTTATATTTGGCTTGTTGGGATCCGTCACAACCCCATTTACAGATAATTTTCATATTATTTCTTTCATTATGTTTTAGGGAACAAATGATTCCTTCTAGTGCCATTTAAAAACGCGTAACAGTATTATCAATTAAGCTTTGTAAATTGCTTTCAGCACATGAACTTGTGACCCTTCTACAATCCTCGGGCGAGTAACATTCTTTTTTTGCTTATAATAATAAGTCGTAGTACGGATACAATGATTTATTTGTATTCCTGATAATTTCATATTGTCGCTTTGTCAAATCAGCTTCAACAAACATTGCCAGGGCTTGGAACGGTGTAAGAGAAATAATTTCTTTTTCATCTGATTTTCTGTATGCTGTTCTGTATTTCCCAGCACGAGTTGGAGAACTTGTGATTTATTTTAGTATTTTCGAAGCATCCCTTCTTCCTAGAGTTTGTAATGCTGTTTGGGCTGCATGAACGAATACTTCTTCCCTAAGCGAAAAACGCATGTATTCTGTATTGCTTCGTATCTCACAAGAATCTACAAATAATTTAGAAGGTCGACCTGGTCGAGTTTCTTTATTTGCTGAAAGTTCAAATGTTAATTCTAGCCAAGCTTCATTGGTTTTAAGAAATACTGCTTCTCTTCTATGGGCTTTAGACCATTTTTCTTTTGTGTTTTAAAGTACGCAAATCTTTGTTCTAAACTGCTCAAATTATCTGGTGTACCATCGTAACAGTATAACATGTAATTTTCCAGATATTTAAGTGTTTCATCTAAATTAGGCAAATCTTGCTGTTGCATTTGGTCATAAACATATTTATGGTTCACTATTTTTGTACCCGAGATACCAAGTGTGCATAAAAGAGAGAAAATCGTACTTTATTACATTTGTCACAAAAGTTGATTTGTTTTATATTGTGATATGATCCGTAAAAAATAACTATAATTTCTTAGTCACTTGAATCACTTAAAAAGATTAGGTGGACAACACACAATTTGTATCTGTTTACAGTTTTACATTGAGAGCGCTGAGAACAATAAAGTGTAGTTCATAAAACGAAAGTTTCAACTACCAGCGCGCATGCGTATGGTGAAAGGTTGCGAATGCGGATGGTAAATTATTATTACTGGGACAATTTTTTGGCTCAGGGATTTTTTGGGGATTTTAAACCTCACATTTGAAATTTGATTTTGACCAGCTAATTCTTAATAATCAACGTACGTGCGCCGCTGAGTTGTTTTTTTTTTTAGGATTACACATAATAAATTTCTTGCGGGTATATGCAGGCAACCAGTTATACATTGTCAATATGTGTATTAAAGAAAAAAAAGCCTGGTATATATATTGCTATGTTATTTATTAAGGTTAATTTGTCCCACGTTCGGGTGAACAAATGCAAAGTTCTTATCCTGGATTTTTATTTTAACCTCACTTTCAGTTGTCAAAATGCACTGTGATATTTTTGGTTCGCTCTTTGTCTCAGGGTCTCGAGTATGTTAAAATACTCGATGCACGACAAGTATGTAAATAAATATAAATAAATTAACAATCACTAAAATCAATATGAAATACGCAAACAAAAGAAAACATACGAAATCAATGAATAACAACTTATAACTCCTAATTTAATTTACAACACTTCCCAATTAACTCTAATTTGCACAATTAATTGATTGAGTTAAATTGCAGATCGAGAAGATTCCAATACCTCAGTATTCCCCCATAAGCGGGGAGAAGTTATGTTACTTGCCCTTATGAAGAATTCATGATAGCACCGGACCACTTAGCAGCAATTATGTACATCAGCACCAAATATGCTTACATATATACAAATATAGTACCATATGTTCATAGTAAACGTCCAGCAGGGGCGGCCGTGGAAACTTAAACGTAGTCGCTGACTTCATTCACATTCATAAAATTAAAATCGAATGTCATTGAGCTTTCTATCAATATCAAAAATATGGCAAAACTGTCGACTTGTTCTGGAAAACTGCTAGCGTAGATCGAAAAAAGGGAAGCTGCCAGCCCACAGCGCATACGCAGGAAGTCATTGCTGATGTGCAAGAACGCTTCTCAAACAAACTAACAAAATCATTGGGGCGACTTAGACAAGAGGACTTTCTTCACATATTGTATAAATAAAACGCATTTCACTAACAACAAACAGTTTTAATTATACTTCGTCGCGAGCTGTTACTATTGCAGTGTAAATAAACGTGTTTAGAAAGTGTTTCTCCCCCGGTTTTTTCATCTTTCGATCAAATATATTATGGGGATTACCTGGTTTTCAATGATATTATTGAAACAATTTTAGTCCGCAAATCTTGGAAACCTCAATGGGCTTTTAGTTTTATATACCAGTATTTAGTTTATGTTTTACGTCTTTAGTCAATTGGTATTTTACCTAATTTTACATCTTGATAATGGTCGCAAGACCGAAATAATTGTACAGCTTTTTGATTAAATTTTGTGCAACGTTACCTAGTGTTTTTATTTATTATCGAAATGAATTCTGGCAAGCGCAAAAGTGAAGTGATCATTGTAAATGCAACTGTCTAAAATTTCCACTACATTCTGATGGATTTGTTTTTATTTTTAAGATCCAGCACTAACTGCTTTGTTGGTCAAAACAAAAATCACTACTAAAATCAATACATAAACTTGTTTTCTAGAAACACTAATTCCACTAACAGAGTTTCCCGTAATACTTTCGAAGAAATTTATAAATTGCATAAACCGCCGTGTTAGGGTCATGCCGAAAAGTGGTTTCCTTGACACTTTTAAGTAATCCAGGCGACAAAATACACACGCCCACGCACACACCCACACACGAACCCACGCACACACAAACGCGCGCGCGCGCGTGCTATTACGCGATGTTATTTTCTTAATATTCATTTAGAGGCAAAAGACACGTAATCATTAAGCAAATATTATTTACTATGAAATAATTTACGTTCACTAACATTTGAATTTGAGCGTACACTTGTAAAAGGGACAAACAGATTGACAAGAATGCGCTATCTAATTAATGTCAACCCAGTACGTGTAAACGGATATGTAGTTACGTACCAATCTAAGCGTGAATTTTGATCAAAATATAATTACACGTTACAGTTGAATAAGTGTTGTATGTCGCAGTCGCACAAGTTAGGAGATAATTGTGAATTTACGTAACTAGATACTACAGCGGTAAACCGCGATGACAGAAATACTCGATCTCTAACTGTTACAGTGGCCGGAGTTTGTAGTTTAAAACAAACTTTGCGGGAGTGTCTCTCTAAGAATGCCTTACGTTTTGGTGGAAAATCACATTCAACCTCGCTCGCTATAATGAATACATCATCAAGTATCTTAATATTCAGTTAGATATAATTTTGAAAATACGAACCAATACATTGGAACGTGTTCACTAAATTTATTTATTGTCCGTTACTCGCTCTGAGCGAATGCAGTATGTTAGTTATGCAATATTGCATATATTATATCTTTCTCGTCAAATACTATGTACATTTCTGTAATAATTGATTAACCAAATACAGGTGCAACTCAATCAATTTCCTGCTTGTACATTACATTATATTACATTACATCACATGGGTTATTTTAATAATGTAAATGCAAATATCAACATAATTCATGCGTAGAATTTATAACAGTTATTTATCTATTATTCTAATTATAATATAAATTTATGATAATTTAGAACACTTGACGATTACAGAGCAACAAACAGAATACACCAATATCCAATATTATTGCAAAACACTCAAAGATCCTATAGACAAGCATCGCAAGCGACGAGTCTGTGCAGCACAGAATAGATCACATCATTATCTTTCGTAGTATAATTAAACGAAGAAAATTATTTTCTTTGCCCAATCTTAAAAGGCAAAAAACTAAAATGGATCGGGTAAAAAACTCTCCGGTTAAGAAACTCCTGTCGGTGAACCGGATTAAATGCAGAAAACCTGCTCCACGCCGGAATATAGAAACAAGTACAGAGAAATAGTTGACAATGCTGTCTCCAACATGTAAGAAGTGGACGAAAGACTTGAGAAGACAAGAGGTTTCAGTTATTGAACACAATCATGGAACTCTGTTGAATCTCGAAGACTTCAAACAAATTAAAAAAACTTTACATAGAACAAGGTGGAGCTATAAGAAAAGCATATGACTCATAAGTAATAAGAAGATAATATATTTGTATGCATCAATAAGTTATACTATTTTAAATGTAGCTTTGATATTGTATACATACTTGTATGGATATGTTACGTCAACTCAAATTAATTTGTGTCCAACACGGCTCTTCCATATTCTCACCGGACTTCAGTCTGCGGTTTCAAATTAAAAACCATAATAGATAAGACGCGACCCCGTTACTCTTCTTCACGGCTGTAGAATCAGCAAAATACACATAATGTTTAATCATTGTAGAGTTAGTTATTGTTTAATTTGCTTAGAATAAAGTTCTGATTAAAATAATTTTGAGTATAAAAAAGCAGTTTATTTGATAACAACCCAAAATTGGCGCAGTCGGTAGGATCTCTTCACCATATCAAAAATCGATACCTGGGCAAACTTTAGTTCCTTGGAAGAGAAGAATACGTTATCGAGCAGCCGTAAGAACCTCGATACACCCCCACAATCAGTCACAGGAATCTCGTCGCCGCCCATCGAGCAGCCCCTGGAACCTGGACACAACTCCGAGCACCAATGGGAACCTCAGAGAAATCAATCACCGAGCAGCCATAGGAATCTGGTGTGCGACAAATCTAGGAAGTGATCAGTAACATCAGTGTGCCCAATCTTACATCGAAACCGTAAGCTGGTCAATCGATTCATTTCCCTCTGATTGATAAGCTGATTCTAAGAAGTGCAAAGTTGAAAATTTTAATCAATCTCATTGAACTAATTCATGTCCTAACCTTATTTTGTCCCAAAACGCTGGACATTTTCTCTGGAAGTAATACCAGAATTAGTAGAGAGCAATATGAATTATCAATTATTTATAATAGATTAAGACACAATTCCCATTTTCGAAGGTAAAGAAACGCAAATAAATATTTGTATAAGAACGGTAGAGAGTATCGTAACACGATATGCTAATTACAAAGATGCGTCAGCGACGCTTAGAGCAGCAATATTTTCAAAATTTAAAGGACGCGCCAGAGAAATTCTATACCCCCGTGACGATTTAGTAATTTGGGTAGACATAAAAAAAGCAATAATACAACATTTTTCCGACAACCGATCTATCGACGAACTGTTGGTTGATTTCAATAATATCGGATTAGAACGAAACGAAAATATAATCTCATTTGGTCACAGAAATCTTTTGCAAAACTAGTTTCCATAATTAATTTATCCAATTTAAATGAGAAAATTTTAAGACAAGTACTTATATGAGCAACGCCCTTGACCGATTCTTCGTGTTCATCCCATATCACATTTCATGCCAAGTGCGTTTGAAATATCCTGCAACATTAGATCAAGCAATAGCGTATGCGAACGACGAAATTAATGTCATGAATAGAAGGCAAGCAGCCGAACAAAGTTATTCTTTCCAAAAAACTATTCAGCCATTGAATAAAAACCTTATAAAGCCTCAAATCAGACCAAGCCATCAAAACCACTAAAACTAACAAAACAATCAGATATCTAAACCAATGTACTGCCCACTACAAAATCAAATTGCTTATAGACCGCCTTCTCAACAATTTCAACGACCAAATTATAATTTTTCTAGAAATACACCGAGTCAATTTCAGCGCAAAATTCTGTGCAACGTAACAACTTTATGCAACCGAAACCATCCCAGCAACCTGAACCAATGTCCACGCAAACTACTTTAACATGCGAAGAAAACCATATTTACGACGAATCTAAATCCAAAACCAAATCCAAATTATTCGTCCGATTATTGTGAATATTCCGACTCTTGTCTCACAGACGAAAATATGCAAAACTACGATGAACAAAATACTGCGAATGATACCGAGAATGACCTTCATTTGCAAAACCAAAGTAATATTCTCACCTTACCTCAGTCTTCAGTTTGAAATTAAAAACCATAATAATAAGACGCGACGCCGTTACTCTTCTTCAAGGCTGTAGAATCAGCAAAATGCACATTATCAAGTAATGTTTTTGAATTGCAGAGTTAGTTATTGTTTAACTTGCTTAGAATAAAGTTCGAATTAAAATCATTTTGAATATAAAAAACAGTTTATTTGATAACAACCCAAAATTAATACATACTTGTAGGGATACAGGATATATAAATGTATCCCATGATTGATGCTTCAAGAAATATAATAAATAAATAATCAGTCATTGGAACAACAGCGGTAGAAGTACCGTGGTACTCTACCTCTGTACTTTTTAGACTACGGATTACCGCACCGCGGTACTTTAAAAAAAAGTATCTACTACCGTACCGCGGTACTGTTTTTCTCAAAATCTACCGTAAATGTTCTGTACGGTAGCGGTAGTTTTTTTCGAATGTTTTCATTTTCGAAGATATTTCTCCGGAAACCAAAGTGATTACCTTGTGCAGATAGATACCTAGAAGCATAAAGTGCAATAAATGTCTTACTAAGGGTTGAGATTATTTTTTCAATAACAGATATAGAGGGGTCGTAAATTTACCTAAAATGCCACCGTAATTACACAAAAGTACGGTATGTACGGTAAAGTACGGTATGTAGTGCGCGCGTATTTTTCATATGAAGGAAAATGAGTCGTGGTTACTTGTTATTTTATTGCTTGATTGGGGCCATAAGTATCATTTCCGTTAATTCCGGTCGGCCGGCCAACGAAAGATCGTCGAACAGGTAGTAACTTAATGGTTTTATAATGTATAAAAGGTGATTTTAAATGATTGTAGATTTGCTGCCCTGGGCCCTCATAGCCTTCCCTTACTCAAATTCGCCATGTATGGGTGTTATTACTATTATATTTTTTATTGGATAGAAAGTACGAGCACCCAGGAAGATTTTTAATAGTCAGCTACTCTGCACACAATAACCTTCTCCCGCGCTGCAATTCTCGGCCGTCGAATCTAAAAGGCGAAAAATTCAAGTTCAAATCCTATCGCCAGACGTTTCTATTGTAATTGAAAGATAGTGAAAAAAGTACATTGTTGAGCCGCGATACTCCGCGCGCATATCATTTCAGTCGAGCGGGCGCCGTTCTCCCGAGCAGTACTCTTCAGAGCTGGGTGCTAAGTAAGTGCAGTTTTGGCTGTTTTAGTGAGTCATCAATGCGTGTAGCAAAGTAACATACGTAAAAAACGCCGTAATACCGCTTAGTGTCCAAACAGTACATTCGCCTTAAATATATTTTCACCTCAAAATTATTTCTTGAACGTGAGTGTAGGTGTAGGTGGTTGATTACGTCACTCTGTAAAATAAGCATGGATATGTTTATAAATGCAAGCCAAAATCAAACAGTTGCACGGAATAAAATGTAAATCAAAAATGTAATTGGTTGGTTGTAGTTGATCAACAAAACTTGAACCTTTGTTTCAATAGAGTTAATCATCTGTATACTATAGTTTTCATACAACTATTGTCAATCAGCAACAATCGATCAATTAACCTGTTTCGTCATAACGCGCCATTAATAAGTATCTATAATGATTATTATCGTTAAACAATAATGATAATAAATCGATTCGATTAAAATTGTAACTGTACTTGTTGGAAAATCATTTCTATGCTGCAACTGTAGTGACAAAATACATTAAGATAAATAAGTACTTAGACTTATTTTAATGTCAGTGCCGGCTCGGACTAACCTTCGTTAAGTTAGGGTTTTTGCTTATTCCTTAGATTTTTTATATATTTTTATTTAAGGTAAATCAAACACTTGGTTGAAATTTCACTCTATTGATAGAATTTTCTCTATAATCGTTTCGGTCTCACGACCATTGTCAAGAGTAACCAGGCAAATAATGAGCATTTATGAGAAGCAAGAAGAAATTTCTTGCACATATGTAAGTGATATTTTATTTTTAAGTTGCTAGGTACAACTTGAGAATAAAACACCACTAAAATATATGCACACTACAAATTTCTTCTAGTTTCTTATAAATACCATGCCTTACCTATTAAGTTGAATAATCTGTAATTGAATTAATATAATTTATATAAGTTTTACAAAGATTTTTAACACATAGTACGTACACTACTTCCAAGTATAGCTTATACAAGCTGCCAAAATAGGCTATAAGTCAACATCATTTACGGTGGTCTAAACATGTTACGACTTCTACTAATATCAGTATTTTACATTTATACTACTGCAACTTAGATATTACTGTAGATAAATCTGAATATTATGCAATTAATTTGCATTCAGTTATATAATTGCGAAATTTATCTTGAAGTTTTAGATACCTACGAGATCAAGTATTGAAGAGGTATTTTTATTGGAGATTTTCAAAACACAGATTTTCCTGCATATTATAATCGTGTAAGAAAACATAGATTTACACGAATACCCTGATTTTGGGGGCTCCTTTATCATGAAGCGACTATTTTTTCAAATGTCTGTGCTTGTGTATGGAATATGGATTTTCATATCCATTATCTTCCTTCCAACATCTAGCATTCCTTCATTTGACCAATATTTCTAGTGTAGTTGAACTAAACCTGATTAAGTTCTTGTGATGAACCAGATAGGGATTTCTCTGTAACACTGTATAAATCATTTAGTTCTAGTGCTGCATTGTAAAACGTTATTGGGAGTTCCCCGTTGAGGTCAAATGGGAGGTCCATTTGAGCCCAGTTAAGAGTTCCTCTGTTGCATCTAAGCTTATTTAGTACTACAGTTACATTGTAGATTACAATTGAGGGCTCATGTATACAATGTTGAACTAAATCAAGTCTCCTTCAGCTATAATGAAAAATATGTCAGCTATCATTTTTCATCTTCTTCAACTCTTTGGAGTCTTGCACAGTCGCTGTTCTTTAGGCCCTTTTCATCCTGATGGGCCACTTGTTGAGGAAAATGGGTTTTCATACCGGGTTTTCATACCCATTATCTCCCTTTCAATATCTCGTAATTCTTCATTTGACTAAGTTTCCAGAGTAGTTACACTAAACCTGATTAAGTTCTTGTGATGAGCCATAGTGGGATTTCTCTGTGACACTGATAAATCATTGAGTTCTGGTGCAGTGTTGTAGAACGTTTTTGGGAGTTCCACGTTGAGGCCAAATGGGAGGTCGTTTTGAGCCCATTTAAGAGTTCTCTGTTGCATCTAAGCTTATTGGGTACTAGAGTTACACTGTAGATTATAATTGAGCGTTCATGTATACACTGTTGGACTCAATCAAGTCTTTTTCAGCTCTTTGGAGTCTTGTCAGTCCCTGTCCTTAGTTCTTTGGGTCTTTAGCATTTTAATGGGCCAGAAATGTATGGATTTTCATATTCAATATATTCATTTCAAAATTTCGCAATTTCTTTAAATCCTTTACTACATGAGTATAATAGGGCTCCAGGCGACATCCCTCATGTATATAATAAAAAGATTATGGCATCAGTTAATTGAATACTTGATTTGCATCATTAATCAATTTAATTTTGTAATGAATTAATTTGTTATTAATAGCAAATATTATTTAATGGCTACAAATCACCATCACAGAATTATAGTTATAAATCAAAACCGTATGATATTTGTTCTATGATGCATGATGTTTCACAGTTATTTTAAGGATTGCCATATAAAAAAACAAATATTTTATTACCAGGGAAAAACCATGCATCTGAAGAACTCTGCAGTAAACAATGTTTCAGTAGAGGATGCAAATCAAGCATTCATTTCGCAGACTGTACCTACTAGGTGATGCTGGAAATCAATCAAAATATTGTCGATAAATCTAAAGATTAATAGAACATAGCGGAAACTTACTATCATGCGTTCAACAAAAATCGATGACGGAGTTAGCGCTGGCAATCTCAAGTCATCTTAGTGCAGACATGACTTGAGATTGCCAAGTCAACTTTGTCGAAGATTTTTATTGAACGGTCGAAAATTTCGCATGACACATTAGCAACTAGATTTTGATTTACGAAAATCGAATACAATTGGTTCGTAAACTTAAAAAAGATTTGATAGGTCCATGTATACCTGTTTATACATGATATTCATTAATAAAACTTAATTAATAGTCACTATATTAATAACAGACTACAAAGTTTGTCAATTATTTCGGAATGAGGTTTGCTTTATATTGCGCATGCTGATTCCGTGTATCCTCCAGCCAAATTCTTGAAATCTCTTTTTACTGAGAATTTTTCACACGGCCGAAAGTCGGAAATTATCTAGTGAAGTAGTCGCCAACGATTAGTAATGGATCTGCACAAGAAGAAGAAGAATCGTAAGAAGGAGAAGATGGAGAAGGAGAAAACGGAGAAGAAAAAGTAGAAGCAGAAGAAGGAGAAGAAGAATTATTGTAAGTAATTTTCTTTAAATTTATATATATGTAAATTGAACCTACGAGAGGAAAAGGGTATCATCTAATCCAGGTTATCATGCAGGGGAAAATTAAGGGAAGGAGATCCATGGAAGGAAAACGGAATGGCTGAATAATTTCCGGAAGTGGTATAGCTGTATCAATAACGAACTATTTTACGGTATTAACTGACTAGGCAGAGTGTTCGAAGATAAAAGTTGTGGCATTGTGTAGGTCCATTGTGTATATTATATTACATTTATAATGGAGCCGAAGATCAGTGAAGGAGTATCAACCAGTTTACCATGGCCAGCATATAACGATTATTTCGAGCGCTTTGATATTAAAATAAATTTGTATTCCACTCAAATAAATCTCTTGCTGCGCTAAATCCTTGGTAGTTTTCTGAACTACCGCTCCAATCACTGTAAATAATTTATATTTTACATTACTGCTTTCTGCATTCTGGAATACACTAAGCTTCACAGCAAACACACTTATTTAATTACTGTAAATTTAGTTATATCGTTATAAACTAATTTTTATTTATATCCATCACAGGGAGTTCAAATATTTATATCGCAATTAATTTACGATCCTTATCATAATTAATATCAATTTCTTAGATAATTAACATATTTCATGTATGATCTTAATATTTGTTAAAATTCATAGATTAAAATAGGTTGCAAATACTCCTTATTTTTGATATCCAGAACATCTAATATGTAAATTAGGTAAAGCGGATGTTAGTTAAAAATAAATGTCCCTGTTCAGAGAGGGCGAATGATTTATGTACAGAATGAATGCTTTGCACTGCAGAGATGGCGGACAGCGGTGGAGGTTTTGTTCTTCTTTATGCAAAACTAATACTCTAGTTTAACAGTGCGCTGTGAGAAGCGACTGAAATCATTCTCTATAACGTTAAACCGGTAGAATATATAGTCTGAGTTCATTTATAGTCGCTAATACTGAAAAGGGCATCCTTATTTAAATAACAGTTCAATATATGGAAAAATTAATGTGTTAGTCTTGCAAGTAAACTTGCCGTAATTTGGTAAATTTTACTTACCTAAAACAAAAAGTTTATTTATTAAAATTTATCGTTGTAGTGATTTTCTATAGCATAGTGTGTATGACGTATTTAGGCTAGGTACAAAACATTTGTCAGTATTGTATTGGCGTCTAGCAGTTATTATTAAACTTACCATAATTTACGAAATAGTTTGCAAATGTTAATACATAACTTAGATTATTATCTGTCATCCCTTAGCTGCACCTTAGCTTGGATTATCAATGATATATGCAAATAATATTATATAAATGAAATATACAGCAACCCATTTCATAATGCAATAAGTGTGTAAAATTATAAGAAGCCATTCAAATTCATATTACGAGTTCGTGGAGTTCTATTGTATACTTCGCACGCACGTTCAATAAATGGAAGATATGTGAAATATTTTGACATCATGTAGGTAGAAGCACGAATAATTGCAGTTGATACGCATCGATACAAGCCTCCGCACAATCACTTACAACAATGGGGCGCATTCAAACTTAACTAGGTAGTGCTTTTTTCGCGCACTAAAGGCAGCCGTTGCCTCTGTTTGCAGCTTCACTTCAGGGAATATTGTTTTTTTTTTGTGTACAACAATGACTTGGCTAAAATAATTATGCAGTATGTGGTGCATGAGCAGTTTTATATAAAACATGGAAAATGTACGTTACAATGCGTATAACTCGGCATTTTTATTGGGTACTCATGCACATGTGTGAAATTCGCACTCGTTTACAGGTCGTATTTATTATTAAATTAAACAGAAAATTAGCTTTATTGTGCAAAGCACCTAGTCATTGTTTGATATACATTACTTTCATGAAATAATAAAATGTGAATATATTACAAGTATTGATGCAAACTAAATTAGTTCATTTTAGTTAGGTAATAAAATATACAATGTAATATATTGTCTGATCATAGTATCCAGTATTCCTCGACCTTAGTACTGATTCGGTGCCTTACTAATTACGTTACGCTTAAACTGTTGCTAATACTCCATATATTTGCGTAATGCATATTCGGAAATCAATGTAGTAAATGTATTCAAATTTGTACAAACTAACGTGTAACAAATACGTTGATTTACTGTAACTGTAAACTGATATTTAGTTACGTTATATACAAGACGATAACACTATATTGCACATCAAGTCCAGAAAACAGAAAATTGCAACACAAATACGAATTTTGCGAAAATATAAATACGAAATTTAACCATGAGTAAATTTCTGTTATTTTTGCACAAGTTATACTCGTTATATTTTGTACAAACGCAAAGTTAATTACAATTTTTAAATACAATCTCCCATTTATTACATGGTCAAACAAAATCTCACGAATGGCACATATCTGTCAGTCAGTTGAAATTAAACCGTATCACAGTGGGACCAAGTCGAGTTTTTGGTCCAGTTGTACGATCGTGGATCAACTCGACCATGGTTCAGTCACCTAGGATACAATATTTAATACAATGGTATCCTTAGAAACTTAACCACGATCAAAGATGATCCACGATCATACAACTGGGCCTAAGGCACAGTTGTACGATCGTGGATCATCCTTGACCATTTGTTCAATCGCCTAGGATATCATTGTATTAACTATTGTATCCTAGGTAATTGAACCATGGTCTAGGTGATCCACGATCGTGCAACTGGGCCTTAGGCCTATTCTTGACCATGGTTCAGTCGCCTAGTATACCATTGTATTAACAATTGTATCCTAGGTAATTGAACCATGGTCAAGGCGATCCACGATCTAGGACACAATTGTTAATACAATGGTATCCTTAGAAACTGAACCACGATCAAAGATAATCCACGATCGTACAACTGGACCTACGGGGCACAACATTTTGAAACTTGGTATGTGCCCTTGGAACCCAAAATCTTAAAAAAATACCACATGAGTTTATACAGGGTGTCCAGCGAAAAAGGAAACGAAATCTTTGAAACACATCAATTTTAAATTAAAGGGGGGCAACTTTTGGCTAGAAAATTATCTTCAATTATCTAACTGCTTTACCGCTGGAGAGATAAGTCAATTTATTTTTAAATTTGAGTATGGGTTGAGTGATAGCTTAATTGAAAGCTTACTTTTTTTGTGGGGTCTAGGAGTCCCGCCTCCAAGCCATTGGGCTTGGCTGCCGCTCCCAACCCTGGCATAAGGTACGAGCCTACAGCCAGTTCAATGATGTCAGGATTATATATTTATATCTTAATTTGGCAATTCCTAAAGAAGGTAGTGGTTGACTGGATATTTTTTCTATTGTTTAAAGCTAGTAAATGAATAATGCTCACGGGGAGTGAAATATTATAATTTGATAGGTCGTTCATCAGGGTTTTTCGTGGTAAGAAATATTTTTGACATAAAAAAATTATGTGGTTTAGTGTCCCTTCACCCTCATTGCATTCGCATTGGGGATTTGGGAGTATCCTTATTTTAGATAGATCGCTGAGAAAACAGCCATGGTTAAGTTTAGGTCGCGTTATTGAGGATGAGAAAAAACGAGAAACATGATAATTGTAGATGTAGTAAATTTTTCCGGGAAGATGAGGTTGGATGATGTTGTATGAAGTAGGATGGCCGCGTTCGAATGTATCGTAGAGGTCCTCCCATTTTCAGGTTAGTATTTGTTTAAACTTTATGGTTAGATCTGTATATGGCACACAGTTGTCTGCAGCTGATTGGTATTTTTAGCAGCTTTTTCTGCAGTTTCGTTGCCTTTTATACCTACATGGGCTTTTATCCACACAAAACTACGCGTTGTTTGATTATATGTAACTGTTGGATTATGGCGTAAATAACGGGGTGACATTTTTTGTTTGTATTGAAATTTTGTAGGGCCGTAATGGCTGACAGTGAATCGGAGAAAATGAGGATGTTTTTGTTGGAGGGGCTGTTGCTACAATATTGCAGAGCTTTGTAAATTGCTACTAGTTCCGCCGTATAAATGCTACATAGGTTATTTAATTTAGCCGACACAATAGAGTCGTTTGAGTTATCATAAAAAGCCCATCCCACATTTGTCGGGGTCTTTGAACCGTCTGTGAAAATTTGTTAGTTGTTGTGGTAGGTGTTGCTTATTGATTGATAATGCTTAATATCATGTATGGGGTGGTTTTCAAATTTAGATACAATAGTGTGTATTGGTTTAAAAGGGGCCGCGTAGTCCTCGCCCGAAGTGCACACGTACGGTTGTTTTGTTAGTAGCTGGTCGTATTCTGATGTTTCGGTGTAACATGCGGCAAGTAATGGGTCTTTTTTGACTCGCCAGTATGGCTTGGTGAGAGAGTCCACTGCGACTTGATGGATGAGTTTCACGAGTGGGCTCTTATTGGCTACATGTTTGGCAATTAGCTTTGCTCCTAGGAATGTTCGGCGCAATTGAAGAGGTGGCTCATAGGCTTCAGCCAAAATAACATTATTCGGGGATGATTTCATGGCTCCTATGCACAATTTAACAAATTTATATTGAATTCGGTCAACTTTCAGTAGGTGGCAATGAGCTGCACTTCCATAAAGTTTTGATCCATAGTCTATCACTGATCGGGCTAACGCTCGGTAAAAGGCGAGTGCTATTTTGGGGTCTGCGCCCCACCATGTCTTGGTAACATATTGTAGGCCCATTGCGTTTTAGTTTGTAAGTAGGATATGTGATGTTTCCATAGTAATTTCTGGTCATAAATGATGCCCAGGTATTTAGTATTTTGGACTATCTCAAAGGTGATATTGTCTGCTGTAATGTGGTCGATATTGCCGTTGTGATGCCTTGAGAATATCAAGGCTTTAGATTTGTGCTCAGAGATGTGGAACCCCATTTTTGAGCACCAAGTGTTGGTTTGTGACATAATTCGTTTCGCCTTGTCAATTGACTCCGGGATTGTCTTTTCTTGCGAAAGTATGCAGAAGTCATCTGCGAACTGGATACAGGTTGTGTTTATGGGGTATAATATGTGCAGTCCCGCAGTGTAGATATTAAATAAATTTGGGCTTAGCACTGACCCTTGTGGTAGTCCACAAGATGTACTTCTTGGTCCATGAAGGTTGTTGTTACTGTCCCGGATAAAGACTTTTCTATTAGTAAATAAGTTTATGATGCTTAGCAATGGTTTTGCAGGAAAACCCGCCTCTAATAAGCTACGAAGTAGAAGGTCACTTTTTTCAGAGTCGTACGCTCCCGCTACATCTAAGAATATCGCAGGGACGTACATGCCCGTAGTAAAGCCATCATACACCGTGAATACTAGTTTTGTCAGCGCTTCGCTAGTTCCTACGCCTTGGCGGAAACCGTACTGGTTTTCTGGTAGTACATTGACTGAGTCGTAGAAGCTGGCTAGTCGGTATTTGGTCATCCTTTCGAAAACTTTTGTTATACACGGTAGAAGCGAAATGGGTCTGTATGACGCTGTGTCGCATTTTGGTTGGTTCGGTTTGGGGATAATGATAACCGCAATGTCTTTGAATTGGTTTTCATAGTCATTGTTCGTACACCATTCATTATATATTTCCAGGAATAGCGTTTTCGCGTTCACTGGGAGCTATTTTATCATCGAGTAGGTGATGGAGTCCAGACCAGGCGCCGTTGCTTGCGTTTTGTTTAGTGCGCTCTCTAATTCACCGGATGTGAACATTGTTTCTATGTGGTGGTGCCTGTTTTCGCTCGACTTGTTTTCTTCAATAGGGAGCTCCACCGATGGTGGGGCCAGTTTCTGTAACACTTCTTCATAGATGTGGGCTGGCGGATTCTGTTTGTTGTGTTGCTGTTTCCCTGGGATTCCTTTTATGGTCTTCCAAATATCGCTAGGTGGCGTGTTTTTATTGATGCTATTACAGTAGTTCTTCCACGCTGCTCTGCTTTTCTGTTTGTAAAGTCTTTGACATCTGGCATTAATTCTCTTACATTCTATGAAGTTTTCTATGGTTGCGTTGGACTTATACCTTTTCATGGCTTCTGAACTCTGGTCTGCACTTTCTACACATGATTCGTCCCACCAAATCATTTGCTTTTTTGACCGATTAGAGGGTGTAAACTATTTTTTAATTAGCATGGCTGAGTCGGCCCCTTGTTTGATTGCACTTGTTAAAGATTTAAACCGTTCCTCGTTTGTCTGAAAGCTGTTTGGACCGTTTGGGACTATCTCCTGGATTAGTTATTTGTATGAAATCCAATCTGCCTTTTTCTCATTCCACCTGCTTGCTGGATTTAGTGGCTGGCTAATTTCTACATTGTGGTTTATTGTGAACAGTATTGGGAAGTCTTCAGATCCTTGTGGGTTTTCGTTTACTTCCCATTCGACCTCTTTAATGTCTTCAGACAGGAATGTTATATCTACCACTGATTTGTTGATGCCAGGGGCAGTGAACCTTGTGGGTGACCCGTTATTGATAAAGTAAAAGGAGCTGTCTTCTAAGGCATCTATTAACGTTTCGCCTGCTCTGTTGTTGGAGTCCGACCCCCATGCAGAATGTTGAGTGTTGAAGTCCCCCGCGAGTATCGCTGGTGCTTCTAGTTGTTGTAGTAGGTTTGACCAGTATTCTTGAAGACTTAAATACGTCGGCTTTCGGTCGACTGCAGTATATATATATATATATATATATATATATATATATATATATATATATATATATATATATATATATATATATATATATATATATATAGATATATATATATATATATATATATACCTGTATGAAAAGTAATACAATTTTGACAATACTCAAGATGAATTTCAAATTTTCGACTAATTTTATTATTTTTTTATAGGTTTGATATAATGTTTTGTTTACATTCCGTTAAGTATTTAGAATTCAGAAGATATGAAAGTGTCAACGTGTCAATCGACAACATCGGCTATGTTACACAGCTAAATTACTGAGAGTAGAAACAGCTAATTAAGATTGAACAAGCAGAAGAGATGAAGAATAGGGCGCTGAAGATATCAAGGTACGTTCCAAGTCAATTGAAGTTTGTATTAATATAGAATAACAAGAAAGAATACAGGAGAAAAAGAGGTTAAAACGAGATAAGAAGTTGGGACACTCTCCGAGGGCGGCAGGGAAATCCACGCGGTAATATGCCAATATTACCGCGTGGATTACCGCTGTGTGGATATACACAGTCTCGAGAAGCAAGAGCCGATAGGAAAAGCAAGGCATCACAAAGCGCCCATAAAGGCGAACAAAAACTAAACGAATGCAACAGAACGAAGAAACAGGAAAGGCAAATAAAAGGAAAATAAGTGAAAACAGCCCAACAGAGAACAGAAACACAAAAAAGAACAATAAGGAAAAGGAAAAAGGAAAAGAATGCAACATAACGGGGAAAGAAATGGAGAAATAAAAAAAAAGGATGATGACAGAAATATAACTCATGAGAGAAGAACAAAAACAATACAGAGAAGAAATAAAAGAAGTAAAAGAGGAAAACAAGTAGCTACGAAAGGAAATAAACGAAATTATATACAAGATGGAAAACAAAGAAAAACGTAAAACAAAGAATCACATAATTATTAAAGACATAAAAGTAGAAAATACAACCAACATTGCAGATCAGGATCAAACATTACTAGAAAAGGAGCTAAAAGTGAAAGCAAGAGTAAAGGAAACATACGTAGTGAACAGGGACAAAACACCAATAATAGTAGCTAAATTAGAGACTTTCGGCGAGAAAATAAAGGTAATGAAGAACAAGAACAAACTCAAAGATACAAAGTTGTACATAGAAAACGACTTCACGAAGAAAGAAAGAGAGGTACAAGCAAAAACAAGGATAATCGCAAGGAAGGAAAATGAAAAAGGAAAAACTGTCATACAAAATACAGAAAAATAATCATAAACGGAATAACATGGCAATGAAATGAGGAAAGGAAACAAAAAAAAACGGATAATGGAGAAGAAGGTGCCAGAAACAGTAAACACAGAACAAGAAAACGGGACAAGTGCACCAACAATCTAAATGGAAATGGGGGAAACGATCGAGTGAATAAAAACGAAACATGGAGAATAGGAACATTCAACATAAGAAGTATAAAAGGAAAAAACAAGAACCAGAGGAAGAATATGAAGAAACAAAACTAGACATACTGACAATAACAGAAACAAAGAAGAAAGGAAAAGGAATAATAAAAACTGGAAATGGACACACACTAATATACAGTGGAGTAAAAGACGAAACGAGAGCAGCAAAAGGAGTGGCATGTCTTATACAGATTGTGACGTGCCTGAAGGGCAATCAGCGCGTTAGGCCGTGGAGCGAGTGGAGGGTCCCTTCGAAGCAGCGACGAGGGCCGGCTCTCGGTGTCGGAGAGTGGGGGGGTTAAAAAAGGCTCCACGTAATTTTAACCTCGCCGCTACTTCGTCGCAAAGGGGGGTTCCACCCTACCTGCGTGGGTTGACGGCAGACAGTCGGCGAAATTCAGAAATTACGAACTGTCGCAACGGCTGACCATCTGGCGCCCACACCACCAGATTTAAATCTCGCAGTGAGAATAGGAAGTTAAACTGAAAGAATGCCCGATTGAGAAAACGTGGGGGGAACAAAATATAACAGGTGTGAATTTTGTGGTGTAAAATATCTGCGTTTATTCACACAAAAGACAGGACACCGTGCCTACGCTTCCTGAAATAAATACCTCCTCCCACAACTTTATCATGCCGCATTCACTATATTCGGCCGAATACCGCGAATTCGTAACGCGCGATTCAAAGGGCCGTCGGAGCGACATTTTTCTTAGAAAAGCGCAAAACACGTACGGCACGAAACACGTAACGCAAATTTTACACAAAAGAAAAAAACGATATATCAAATGAAATTAAAATAGGTGAGAACAAGAAAAAATATATATATATATAGATCTGGCCTGCGTTCCTCGTCTGCGACTTCGCTGGCGGGCTGGTTCTTATGACGGGCGGGCGGCCGGCGATCGTCGATCGTCGCTGGATTCCAATTCTCGGAACCACTCTGGCCGGATGTTTGTTGCCCCTAGCCAAGAACCTGGCTGGCTGGGTTACATAGCCCTTACCCGAAAAAACGCCTGCAAAGCACATGGCCTTAGTAACAGTGGCCGGACAGGTGGCTTTTCGAAAAGAAAAAATGTCGGGTTTAATTAATTAATCTGATGTTGTGAGCGTATGGAGTTGAGTCGTATAGTACCCTCCCTTCCCTTGTACTTGGTGCCGTCAATCCCTTTAAGGGTGGTTAAATGAGTTCACGTTTTATATCCCGGAAACCGGATGGTGATATATAGAGATGGCAATTTAGGTTGTTAAAAATCAAGAAATAGTTAGGTTAAAAGGTAGTAAAATAATGTAAAATAGGTAAAATTTTAGGTTTTTAGGTTTTTATTTAAAAACAGTAGCTGACGTGTATAATATTTTTTTATTTTAATTTTAATGCATACAGTAAAGTTGAGCGTCCACCTGGGTGCTTCCGGAATTCTCTGACAGCTAGAACTGTGTGAATAGGTAGAACTGTCATCTGCAATTTGGGGTTGCAATTGGTTTTTATCAATGTTTATATTCTGTTTATGCTTTTTGCCAGCTTCATGTTGTATTAAATTAGATTTTTGTTCGCAGAGCAGCTACGTACATACATTTACATATAAGAACAAATTAACTTTAAAACATAACCTAATATCAAATTTTGTACTTACAATTTTTGAACTAGATCTGTAAAACACACTGCCATCGTTTAAATGAAATATTTTCTCGCGTCCTTTTACCCACTTTTTTAAAAGTTCAAGTTTTTTGTGTTTCGCTCAAGGCATTTAGAAAGATGAATTTTAAAGATGGAATGTCAAAAACACAAGCGTAAAACGGTGGCGAACATACCGACAGCGAAGTGGGCGTGCACTCTAAAGCCACGTTTACATTTGGAAAGTTTACTGGTGGAAAGTACTTGCCGCCAGTAAACTAACGATGTGTAAACCAGTAAAACGTCTTACTTTCTTGTTTAGTTTCATT
The DNA here is from genome assembly GCA_951805005.1 of Othius punctulatus. Lineage (NCBI taxonomy): Eukaryota > Metazoa > Arthropoda > Insecta > Coleoptera > Staphylinidae > Othius > Othius punctulatus. The sequence goes on from OX638145.1 coordinate 60,710,620, forward strand.
TTTGAGGTTTTTCTCTTTCACACATCGTAAGTTTACTGGCAATAAGTAGTTTCCACCAGTAAACTAAAGTTTAAACCAGTTAAACCAGTAATCTTACGATGTGTAAACAAGAAAAACGGCTTACTTTACTGTTTAGTTTCTTTCTTGACAGGCGTTTTTCCGGTTTACACTTCGTAAGTTTACTGGCGGCAAGAACTTTCCGCCAGTAAACTTTCCAAATGAGGCTTAAGCCTCGTTTACATTTGGAAAGTTTAGTGGCGGAAAGTACTTGCCGCCTGTAAACTTACGATGTGTAAACAAGAAAAACAACTTACTTTTTTGTTTAGTTTCTTTCTCGAAAGACGTTTTTCTTGTTTACAAATCGTAAGTTTACAGGCGGCAAGTACTTTCCGCCACTAAACTTTCCAAATGTAAACGGGGCTTTAAGGCCGCCAGGTGCCGCCTAGATTGACTTGGCGAACAGTGGCGTGCCCCCTGGAGCCACGTCATTAAAATGATAGATTATGTGCATCAAATTTGCAAGCAAACCTAAAAAGGTTGTTTAAACTACTAAATTAGGTGACATAAATGAAAAAATAGGTTAAATTTACAAAAAGGTCAGAAATAGGTAAAATAGGTCAAATTAAGTTAGGGTCATATTAAAGCTTTCTTTTCAAAACGAATTTCGGTATAATAAGACCATACTTAAGTTTGCTATGTAAAAAAAGGTTTTTACCTAAATTCCCATCCCTAGTGATATACCAAGCAAAACTGTGACCTCGTGGCACGTCCGCACTATAGGAAAGGTAACTAGTTTCTCCTCGTGGCAGCGTCTCGCGACGATTTTTAAAAATCACACGCCTATAGGAAACACGTCACGTCTAAAAAAACGTGTGAGTATGGTCGCCTACGGTGGAGGTCTGTGCGCGCAATTAATAATTAAAAGGCAGTTTCCGTCGAAGGCGATACCGGACCATTACAAGATTTATACAGGAAGAGTGAAAATGAGATAGAATAATGGGAACAGATAATTGAGGGAATACTACCAGTGAAACTAACCTACAAAACAACGAAGAAAACGAACACAATTAAAACGGCATATGGGCCAAACGATGATGACACCACCTCCAAAAGAAGAATTCTAGACACAACTAGAAGAAGTTGTAGAGGCAGCAGAAGGAAACATATATATAGGAGACGACCTAAACAGCAGAATTGGAAAACAATACAAAACATACAAAGCCGCAATAGGGAAGTACGGAGAAAACACTAAAAACGATGACGGAAGAAAACTGCTGAACTTCTGCATAGTACACAACCTAATATTCACGAACACATTCTTCAGACAGAAAGCCATACAAATATTGACCAGAACAGAACAAGCGGGAGACAGAAAATCGATATAAGACTATATAATAGCGGAAGAGACAAACAAAAAAGTGATAACACAAATAAGAGAAAACAACAACAACGTAACAAAAAAAACAGAACAGCAAACAGAGAGAACGAGAGTTTGCACTAAAATAAAAGACAATAAGCTAAACAATGAAGACACGCAAACAGAATACAAAGAAGAAATAGAAAGAACTACAAAAAATACAACAGAAAAAGCAACGAAAAATTTAGAACAAATGTAAAAAAACCTCAAAGAAAGCATAATGAAAGTGGCAAGTAGAATATGCCACCAGCAAGGTGCAACCAGCAAGAAAGAAATAAACAAAAAACAGCCTGGTGGTCAACTAAAGTAAGAGACCAGGTAAAAACAAAGAAACAGGCATGGAAATAATACCCTAACAACAAAACAAAGGAGAAATACAGAGAATATAAAAACGCGAGAAACAAGGTGAAGCAGATAATACTCAAGAACAAACAGAAGCAATGGGAAGAATTTGGAGACTAACTTGAAAGAAAGAGGACGGAAAACCGAAAACTATTCTACAGTGAAATCAAAAGGAACAGACAAGATAAAGAAGCAACAGAGAGGGTCATAAAAAGCATAAACGGAGAAGTACTAAGGGAAGAAAAAGAGACATAGCAGAAAGATGGAAGGAATAATTGGAATAACTATTGGGAACCACAGAAGATGAAGAGGAGGAGAACAAAGAGACAAATGGGAGAGAAGCAGATAAAGGAGAGGGAGAAGATATAACATCAGAAGAAGTGAAAACAGCAATAAAGGAACTATAAAACGGAAAAGCGGCAGGAAGTGACAGAATCTCCAGTGAAATGATAAAACACTAGGGCACAAAAGGACAAGATAGGCATCAGGAAATAATAAGGAAAGCGTGAAAAACGGAGAAAACACCAAGCTACAGCACTCATACTACCGATATTTAAAAACGGGGATAAGAAGAAATGTAAAAATTACAGAGGAATAATATATTAAACACAGCGCTGAATAAATATTAAAAAAATCATAGACAAAAGGTTAAGAAAAGTAATAGAAAAGACGCTATAAGACCAACAGAGCGGATTTAGAAGCACTAGAAGCATACAGGACCAGATATTCAGGCTCAAACAAACATATGAAAAGCGACATGCACATACAAAAATATTCATAGCGTTTCTAGATGTAGAGAAAGCATTCGATAAGGTACCAAGAGCGAAACTATGGCAAACACTGAAACAAACGAATTTAAACGACAAAATGATAAGGATAATAAAAAATATATACGAAAACAACACCAACACAGTAATATGCAACAACACATAATCAGAAACATTTAAAACCAAAAATGGGTTAAGACAGGGAGGGAATCTAAGTCCCACACTATTCATTACCTAAATGGATGACATAATATAAAAATGCATAGCAGAGAGCAACAAGAAATGGATAGTAGGCCACAAAAACACGGAAAAAACAGGAATATCGGAAGGAGAATTTGCAGATGATATAATAATAATAACAAGAACATCAAAACAGCTTCAAGAAAGAGTAAACTTATAGAATACAGATCTAAAGGCAAAAGGAATGAAGCTGAACGTAAACTTAACAAGAGTAATGGTATTAGAGAAACAGGAGCAGATACAAATAGAAATTGACAACAAAAAACTTGAATAAGTAGATACAAATACCTGGGAGTAGAACTGAATGCAGACGGAAATGAAGAGACGGAAATAAACAGCAAAATAAGAAAAACTTAAAAACTATAACAGGCAATCAAAAATGAAATCATAAACAAAAAAGGAATAAGTAAAGAAACAAAGATAAAAGTGTACAAAACAATATACCGTCCAATACTAACATGGGGATGCAAAATGTGGAAGCTGGACAGAACGGGAAAAAATAAAATACAAGCAAGCGAAAAGAAAATACTAAGAAGAATCAAATGAGTAATGAAAATAGACAAATTAATATGCCCAAAAATAAGAGAAGAATTAGACATAGAGCCAATACAACAATACATGGAAAAACGACAGCTCGGATGGTGGGGACATGTATAGAATAAACAAACAAAGAATAGTAAAAAAGTGTGTAAATGTATATATATATATATATATATACAGGGTGTAACAGAAATACGTGTGTTCCTAAGACTTTGAAAGTTATGTGGAGAAAACTCGATTTATCAACTATTCCAATGGCCATTTTAATGAATAAAACTCGAAGGTGACTTTGAAAAACAATTTATTAACATAACATGTCTTGTAGTTACAATTAATATCTCGAAAGTATTAAAGGTTTCATAGATCTTCGTCTAAACCTATTACACATCGTAAAAGTATTAAGTTTTGTATAAAAAATAGTTTTAGTAATAAAATTTCATAAAAACATAACATAACTGTGCATTTCTAAAATTAATTAATTGCTAGAACTTATGTTCTATATGTCTTCCGCCCTCTTGAAGGCACACACGAAGACGAGTATGAAATGACATTGCCACTCTTCGTAACAGGTTGAATGTAATATTTTGAAATGCGAATATGAAAGTCATATCCACATTTGTCAATATAGGTCATAATATTTGTCATATTATGAAAATCATATTTTCCATGACAAAAAGTAATTTTGGTATCTTGGGTATAAAGACTTTAGCTAAAAAAGTTTTAAACTTTTATATTACTACAGTCAACATTGGCTCTTCTCAATTTGTTGAACTTTAATGTCAATAAATTATTTTTCAAAACCACCTACGATTTTGATTAATTAAAAAGGCCATTGGAATTGTTGATAAAACGAGTTTTCTGCAAATATCTTTGAATCTGTTAGGAATTCAGATAGGGTTGTGATGAGGAAAAATGTTTGCCTTTTAATTCCGCATGGAATTACATAAAAATATACTGGGGTTCCAATTCAAAATAAGAAAAATAAAGTGCTTTAAAGTTTGAAAAGTTTGACACTAAATTTTGGACACTCTGTATAATCCATATCAATAAAACTTGGTTAACGCAACTGTCGGACCTTATTTAATGAGTACCTTGTATGGTTTTATTAACGAGGTACTATTTTTATCCCTTATTAATTTTCTTAACCAATGGTGCAAATCTGATTTTTTTCAGTTTTTATTTTTTTGTGCTAATGTCACAAAACCTATTTTAATCAAATTTTATGGGTATGTAAGCATCTATAAGAGGCACCCGAATAAGTAACAAAAAATATACCAAGCAATCTAAAAATATACATCATCATGACGTCACACTTTTTTGGGACACCCTGTATAATCAAAGTTATTTTCCTGAAATACACCCTAGAAATCAACTGAAGTCTGCAAAATATCAAAATCCTAACTCAATTAGTAACTGAGCCATTGAAGACGGGAGGTGAAATGACGGACCCTGTATATATACATTACTTTATAATAAATAAATATTTTTTTATTATTTATTGTTTTTGTTATTTGTTATTATTTTTTTTTTAATATTTTTAGTTATATAATTGTGTATATATAAATAACATTTTTACCACAATAAGATATTGAAATATTGCAAGTAAAACAAAAACGCGCGAGGGTGCGTTGTGGGCATATGATATATGTTCGTGCTGTGTGCCCCTAACGTGTTTTTGCAATTTTTTTTTTTAATTCCTTTTTTTTAATTTTTACATGTCAATTATGGGCCTTCCAAACAATTTCTAGAAAATAATATTTCGAAAAATAAAAACGAAAAGGTGGCATAGCGTAATGTCCCAAGTATTTAATTGGCAGTGAAAGTGTTAATATGAATATGAATTCAGTGCAATCAATAACCCGATTTTTAATATTAATATTTAATTTATTTATTAATTTATATTAATATTAACTAAGTTTATAATAAATTGTTGTATTATTAAATTTTATTCTGATTTAAAATTTCATCGTTCTGTAGTTTTATTGTTGTGTAAAAAAATAATGCAGTATCGTTGTGTAGGATGAAAAATAATGTATAAACCACGGACGGTTAAGTGATTTTCCAGGCTTCAAGAAGCTTCATTCCAGACTTATTTTTTTTCTTTCAGTTTGAAAAATAATCATTTTACCGCCCAGATCTACAAAATACTATTATTTGGCTATTTCATTAAACATCTGTTTTAATTGTACGAATCTAAGTTATAAAGCATAATTTTAAGAGTTAAGCTTGAATAAAAATATTTGAAATGAGTGCAATAGAATAAGTTTTTTCATTTCTACATATGACGTATCCTATGATTTTTTGCTAAAATAATGTGAAGAGCAAATAGTTGAGACATTAAAAATACATTGAAATCCCTATGGTACGTTATCCCATACACCACACTGTATATGTATTAATAAGTATATATATATATTCTTATATTGATATCGCTATTCCAATGGTTTCATTATAGTACGGGTTTGGGTAATTAAAGCGAAACTCGAGAATACGTTAAAGTTTCTATAGTTTACTAATTAATAGCTCCGCAGGAAGCAAACTCGGGAGGATGAACTTCGGAAAAGTAAGTTTAACCCGAGGTCCTTAAAATTGAATAATTATTTCGGCCACGAGCATTATAATTGCATTGTATGTATCAAACTGTTTTGATACAGGTGAGATTATTAGAATATATCAATTTGTTGACGTATCGAGGGTATTTCAGACCATCCCGCCTAGGGTTTTTTCACGATAATATAACATTTTAATGCTTCGGGAAAAATAGCATGACATTATAGCCTACCTGAAGAGTTTAATGGAGACAGTTTTGATTTTCAGAAGTTATCGGAAGTAGGCGTAACTGCACTCAACTTCAGAATTTTAAATAGGGACCTATTTAATGTGCAGCATCATTACATAGGTATTTTAAAAGAAACTACATGTGTTAGTCACGATTGTTTTATAAATGATATGCTTAAATAAATAAAAATGAAAGTTTTAAACTACCAGTTCCAGCCATTGTCTCAAAAGAATGACGTCGCACAGTGGGGCAAGGAACGCTTAAAGGTGGCAAAAAGTCAAACATCAATTTAATTAATTTTTGTGAAAATTATGTTATAACTTGCAAATCAGAGCATAAGTAAAGTGCGTGACGTTTTTCAGTCACTTACCCCGATAGCCCAACTTCATCGATGGGAACGATTTCTAACATTATTTCTAAATTTAACAACCACGGGTGTTGAGTATAAACACATGGATAAATGCATTAGTTCATTTCTTCTGTTAAATACATTTCTTTGATGTATTTTAGCACATTAATAGTTCAAACAAGGTGACAATTCTATTTATGTTGATTACCAATGAAATGGTTATTTTGACCTTACCTTGGTCACTTGATAACATTCACACATTGACGTGTGTTTATTTTTAAATTGAGCATAGCGAATTGTATTGACTCTATGTTCAGAGTTGAAAAAATGTCACGGTATGTCGATTTATCAATAAAAAAATATTTTGAAAACATAGCAAGTTGTTTCTCTGTTTTATAATATGGACTACCACGTAGTAAAGGTCGAAACCACCCTGATGAGGAAATTAAGTCAATTAATTTAATAAGCTAAGTTGTATTGGAACTATAGATTTATTTCATAATCAATTATCACCGTGTTTTTTAATAAATTATCATCGACATTTCGCACTTCGAGTAACGGCTTAAAATTTTCAAAATACTTTATAAATGCACCATCGGATGATATGTCTTCGATTCAACATCGACTTTAATTTAGAAATATACTATTTTGATTTCACATGTTCAATGTGAAGGAGCGCTTTTTCCAAGGTGACAAATTTTTGTTCTGGATCTCTTGTATACGATGGAGAGTGCCTTTCTTGAATCTCTTTACCGCAGGGCTTTTTGATTGGGAAATATCTGCAAATAAAACCAAATCAGTACACAAGTTCAAGTAATATGTATGCAAACTTACATTGTGCATTGCCAACATTGTCAGATAATAAAGGCTGATTCACTTCTGCTTGCATTGGTAATTCAAGCACTGAAGAATTGAAGGAATTGCATTTCGATTTAATTTTAAACACTCCCGTGTGCAGTTCTGCGAACTTTCAAAAGAATATCACATACAAGATAATTTTGAATTGTGAATGTACATTTCACCATTAATTCACGTCATTACTTCTGACGTTCTGCTTCTTTCGGAATATTATGCAGCCTGACCGAAAGGTCCTTAAAAATGTCCCTTCCACGCCCAGGCACATCACACAACAATCTGATCTGACACAATTTGGTATATAAGACACAAGAATAACTAGACTATAATTTCCTTTAAATGCTTATCGTACGTACTATTTTATTAGAGGTTAAACTTTTCACAGCGCGTCTTGAAAAATATTAGAGATTAAATTTTCACAACACAGTGTGAATACAAAAATAGGGAGACACAATAGGTTAGGTTAGGTTAGGTTAGGTTTAGGTTTGTGCATAAAGCAACGAACACATTTATTATACTACCGGGCGTCATTTATATTCAATGGAAATTAAGATCTGTACTATGGATTGCTGTATTATTTAGTAATATATATAATCTGTGTCAATAATGGCGTACAGAGTTCGTTCAAAAGTTACAGCAACTCTGTTAGCGACTCCAGATTTTGGCGCCATCTATTTTTTTAGGGTCGGTACCCACTCAAAACCTGGTCAATTTATACCCTAGAGAGTGCACAGGGTATGATCCGCATCCTCCTTTCTACTGTAAAAGTTAGCTGTTAGAGGAGATTTTTCACGCGTATTTGAGATCATATTGTTTTCGCGTCGCTTTAAATGCGTTGTTTTTATTGTAATAACTGATTTTTTAAATCCTTTTACGATGGAAGCTTTAACGTCAGGTATGTTACAGTGTTTCAGTACAAATAGTTTGTAACGAAATATTATGTTATCATAAAAATAATGATTTTATTTATTTATTTATTTTATTTATTTATTTTGGTGTTACCACATTTACATGTTTACACAAGTCAGTCTGTATTAGAACAGTAGAATAGTACAAAAGTGTATACAATTCTCATCACTTACAACAACAATAATAACTCAAAAAACACATACATATATTAATTAAAATCCTAATTAGCTAATTAGAAGGTTTGTTCGCTTACAACAGTAATACTATATCGTTAAGATGGCTTAAAATGGTTTGAAACTGAACGCTAAAGCTAAGGCTCTACTTCTGTAGGTATTACGACATCGTCGGACAAAAAATCTTCCACTGTATAGTAGGCACCTCTCAGCAGAAGTTCCTTAATTTTTGATTTAAAAGCTATCCTTGGCAGTTGCCTAATTCCGACCGGAAGTTTATTAAAGCATTTTATTGCGTAGTAGTTAATTCCTGTCCGGGACTTCGTCAATCTGTGATATTCCTCAGTTAATTCGTCTTTAAATCTTGTTTTATGAGGATGGTCCCGAAGGGAATATTTATCTGGGTGATTTTTAATGTACACGAGGCATTCCAATATATATAAAGCTGGCAGTGTTAGTATACCAAGTTCTATAAATTTAGTTCTACAGTCATCCCTGTATCCAACTCCCGCCAGAATTCTGATAGCCTTCCGCTGTAGACCAAAGATACGATGTCGACATGAGGAGTGACCCCACGCTAGTATGCTATATCTCATGACCGATTCAAACTGCCCGAAGTAAGCGATCCTTAATGTTCTATCCGACACCGTACCGGACAGCATTCGTATAGCAAAAATTATTTTTGACAATTTTTTTGCTAGAGCAGATCCATGAATGTTCCATTTTAGTGAGGAATCAAGGTATAGTCCTAGAAAACACGCACATTCATCGAGCTCTAGATGTGTTTTGCTTAGTGTTAATACCGTGTTCCTTGTTTTCGCTTTGTTTAGTGCCAGGCCGTTATCGGAGCACCAGTTGGCTGTATCATTCACAGCATGATCATGATTATCAAGAATTTCCTCAGTGGTTTTGCCCCGAATGAGTAAACTGCTGTCATCCGCAAACAAAATTGTGTCCGCCGTGTCTATGTGTTCCGGCATATCATTTATGTAAATGAGGAACAAGATGGGCCCCAATACTGACCCCTGCGGCACCCCCCGGTGAATTTGCGAGATGTACGATGTTTTACCATTATAGGACACACATTGTTTTCTATCTGATAGATAGCTTTCAATCAGATTCAGGCTCAATGCACAGAAACCATACGCCTTCAGTTTTTTTAATATAATGCAATGTTGAACACAATCAAACGCCTTGCTCAGGTCAATAAATGAGGCCATCAATACTTTTTTCTCTTCAAAGGTGGCTATAATGGTATCTACTAGTGCTAAGATAGCATCGATTGTAGATATCCCACTGCGAAAACCAAATTGATTCTTGCTGAAAAGTTTGTGTTTCTCAAAATGATCCACTATTTGTTCCTTTAAAGCTTTTTCAACTATTTTCGAAAAAACTGGTAGGAGAGATATGGGTCTGTAACTATTAACGTCTTCTCTATCTCCACCCTTATGAGTTGGAATTATTTTTGCTAATTTCAACGATGCAGGGAAGATTCCTGTTTGTATTGTGAGATTTATGAGAGCGGTCAGTGGTGAAATAAATAAGTCCTTAGTTGACCTGATCAAATCAACCGGAATCCCATTTATATCAGTACTCTTGCTGTTTTTCAGAGCATTAATTGTGTCGCGTACTTTAACCTCGCTAACCTTTTCGAAAGCAAAATTTATATCACAGTTGGGTTTTATATCACAGATGTATCCAGTAGAGGGTAAGTTATTTGTAAGATTGTTTGCAGCCGTACTAAAAAATGTATTAAAATCATCACAAGAAATATCACAGTGAGCTTCAGGGTGTTTTTTATTGGACTTGATTGTTCTCCATACTGCCAACGGCTTGTTTGCGGCCTTTCCGATAAAGTTGTCATTTGCTTGTTTTTTTGCGTTCATTATTGCTGTATTGTACTGTTTAAGGTAATCATTTTTTAGGATCCTTGATTCCAGAGAGTCATGAATTCTATGATTCTCATCTAATAATTGACGTGTGTCTCTCATTCTTCTTATATCATTATTGAACCAATTGATTGAATTCACGCGTTTAACATCACCTTTAAGCATTTTCAAGGGGAAAGCTTGTTGCATGTAATAAATCCCATTTCTTAGTAATATCCAAATCGTGTTCGTCTATAAAGCTCCAATTCATATTGGAGATCATTGAGTAAAATTTCAGAGTTCCGTCCTGTGTTATAGGGCAAAATATTTTTGCTATAATTTGTTTTGTAGGGATTGTGCTTTCAATTGAGACTAATATACCATCACGGTCTGAAATATAGGATCGGAAACACTCTGATCGCATGTTTATAATGTTTGTAAATACATTGTCTATACAGTTAGCTTTGCGTGTTGCAAAGCTAATTAATTTTTCTAGCCCATAGCTCAGAAGACAGTCACTTAGTGAGAGTGCCCTATCATCATCAGTGCCAAATCTAACATTGAAATCACCTCCCAGAACTACACTTGCAGATTTATAGTTGATTTTGCTTAAAAAAACATGTGAGGATACTCAAGAATTCATTAAAATCTCCTGACGGGGATCGATGAACACATATGATATAACAATTAATTAGTGGTACATATATACAAGATATTTCTCAATTTTTTTCGGAACTTAAGGGACTGGTGATTTCATTCAGAGACATAACTTGCCTGTTGTCATCTGCATAAATAATTGAGCCTCCGTGATTGCTCGACTTGCGCGCGAAATATGCTTTAGGCATGAGTGAGTTTAATCTTGTTGCCGCACATTCATCCTCAGACAACCGATGTTCCGTTAATGCTAATATATTGACAGATTGATCAGCTATGGATGCCTCGACTTTGTGTATTTTATTTCTTAGGGATTGTACATTTAAAAACAGAAACTTTATTTCCAATATCTGCCGATGAGGAGCTGTGGTCGGTTCTTGCGTCTCCTCTACCGCCTCGGTTTGGTAGAACTGAGGAACTGTGGAACTCGTACTATCAGCGTATGTCACTGTGTTGTGCTGTTTTCCTGTGTAACTTGAAAATTTCCATTGTTGATGTTTTTTGTTTTGTTAAAAAAAATCTGTTGATGAAAGTGTACTTCGGCCAGAATTCTTCGTTGATAATCACCGATTCAGCTGCTGAGGGAACTTCAATCTTGAAGGATGAGTATTCTGCATCGTTGTATTTGGGTGTAAGCTTTTCCACAATGAAATTGAAATTTCCAGCTTTTGATAGAAATGATTTGATTTGGACAGTATCGACGTCCTTATGTAGCCTGGAGACAAATATCCATTTCCTCGTTGGTGCATCGGCTACTGGAAGACCCCCGGTGCTACTGTTTCCATTGAGCCTGTATGATTTCCGCTTGTTAATTGGATGTCGCTGTTTGACCTCAGTAGAGTCATTGTGTGAGTCTTTCTTGTCGGGTTCATCGGCCTTCTGCACGATGTTTTGCTGTTTATCGCTGGTTGCGTTTTTCTGCATGCCCACATTATCCGCTATCCGATTAACTTTGGTCTTGGTCTTGGATTTTATTTTTGTAACAGCCGCTGCAATACTTGCAGGTCCATCTGTCGTCGTATTTACCTTGCTATGAGATTTATTCGCTGTGGATACCTGTTCACTGCGATTTCCGACTCTACTTATGTTATTGAGATTGCAACTGTTTAATTAGTAGGTTATTTCCTTTAAGTTTTTTCCTGGTTCAGAATGTGGTGCTCTTGACGACTTACTTGTTTTCTGAGGTCTAAAATTTCCTTTTTCAAGGCCATCATAACCTGGAGGGAGCATTTTTGGATGCCATTCTTTTCACATTTTGAGCATGCTACTATCCCGAACTTATCCTCGGATTTAACACAACTGCGATGAAAATCACCATCACATATACTGCACATGACACACTCACGATCTATCACATCGTTACACAATTCACATACTTGGTATTGCCTATTGTACTAGGATCTGTTTGACCATTCGAAACAGATGTAGCTTTCTGTTCCGCCATTGCGGTGTTGCAATTGATTTTGACTTTCATTGATTTATGAAAGTGCCACTAGTATGTGTTAATAATTTTTAATTTCATGTGATTCGTCACGTCATTCCAAATTAGTTGTGATTTATGTTAGATCACGTTGTTGTTTTTTAAATCGTAGGTCGGCTATTGTACATATCATAATCGTTTTTATTTCTTGCATATATTTGCACTCTTCGTTACAATTTAAGACTTACTAAGTGTGGACAGTGTGAATCCAAATCACACATTTTTGCTGCGGTATCAATTTCTATGTTTTGTTTCAGGAATAAGTTCCAACACACTTTTGTTGTAAAGACTAGAACATTTTCATACTATGACTAGTTCTGGATTAGATACACTAGAAGGTCAATTTATGTTTTTTGTAGTAGAAATTAAATAGCGAGAAAAATGTGAAAATAATAACAATAATGAATTGGTTACGAAAATGAATCATTTTAAATCACAATTAAAATCTCGTTGGCTGAAGGCCTACAGAATTCGGAACAGATTTTGAAAATACAATGAAAATTAGCTCAATACATCTATTTCATTTCAATTTTTGTCGAAAAACAGACACGGTCGCCCAGTAACGACATTTGAATCAAGTACCGAAATAATAAAATGACAGAAAACAATGGCACTGAGAGAATCCACTACTGCAGAATTATCTCACGCTACTCAAATATGTTTGAGAGCATCAGGTAATGCAGAGGCCTCAAAATTATTAAAGGAAATAATAAGAATACATACAAAATTGTTTCAAAAATTGCTTGAACTACAAAAAACACGTATGTGTTCCAGAGAAATTTCCATCGTATAAAGTAGCTCAAGTAGCAAAAAAAGATTGCTATCCAAAAGTTAAGTTTGTTAAGTAAGTCCGGTGAGCTTTAGCGATTATGGTGGATATAAGTTATCTCGTCATCAATATAATATAATTTCCATTTCCAGGCATTTCCATCGTATAAAGTAGTTCAAGTGAAAAACAAAGATTGATACCCATAAGTTAAGTTTGTTAAAGTTTGTTCCACATCAGTGGAAGTTATTTTACAAGGTTTGCTTCATCACACCGCGACACGTTTGCTACTGACTTTAAATTCTGCGATTGCCGGTATAATTGACGCTGAAAATAAACAATTGCGCTTATACATAAAGTGGGGCTTGGATGGCAGTTCGGGACACAGTTATTACAAACAGGCATTTCATGGTTCCGAAGCTAGTAATTCGGCAGTATTTATTACCTACATCCCTAGTACCATTTCTCATCGAATGTGGCACAATACCATGAGAAATGTGACACAATACTTGGATACCCCTCTCCAAGGTATGGTTTAAATCGAATTGAGCAAACCGCTCTCAGGTTGTCAAAATAAATATAAATGGCGTCGAATATCTGTCAAATCCCTATGTTTTGGAGACAGGTGTTCCACAGGGGAGCATTTTAGGCCCTTTACTGTTTATAATTTACACAAATGACATAATTTACAGCATTGCTGGTTCAGATCATCTGATAATCACATATGCTGATGATACGTCTGTCATTATCAGTGGCTCAAATTACCAAGATATTACAAATTACTGTAATATATATCTCAGCAAAATAAATAATTGTTTCACATCTTACAAACTTATGTTAAATAAAAACAAAACTAAATGTATCATTTTTAAAAGTAACACTGCTATTCCGACGTCTGAATATATAGAAATCAATAGTGATTGGTATTTCACTGATAAAGCCGTTAGACTTTTAGGAATCAAGCTTGATAAACTTCTTAGTTTCGACTAACATATTGAAACGTTATATACCAAATTAAGCGGAATATGCTGTGCTATGAATACAATTAAGGATTTGATGGACTTTTCATCACTCAAAATTATGTATTTCAACATATTCATATAAAATGTTTGGTTTGGGATACATTATTGGGGACACAGTACAGAATGCAGTTGATTGTTTGTAATACAGAAAAGAGTCATACGAAGAATGTATAACCTAAAATTTGGATCATCCTGTAGAGGTACATTTATACAAAATAATTTACTCACATTGTACGGAATATACAGGGTGGAAACTTTAACTGGAATAAAATTCATAACTTCGATATAGGCGATTTTTGCAAAAAATCCCGAAACACGCTAGGTATTGTTTTTTCTTGCCCTCATTTCTATGTATATGCTGCTTGTTTATCTGTTCCCGGAAGAGCGCAGCCACCTCTGACTTTTTTTTTAAAATGAAAGGTATGTCAAGTGACACCTCGTTTGAAAGGTCTCTGCGCAAGTAATACAACACACTATTTATTTCTTGAATATTTACAAAGCCCACGTGATAAAAAAAAGAAAACCACTTTTACGTTGATCATGTTTCGGCGTAAAGTTGTATGTTTTTGACATGTGTTTTGATGCTATGGAACTGCGTTGCTTAGTTACTAGTGATAATAATAGTCACTAAAGCAGTCACATACGCTCGTCAAGTTGTCGAAGTGATTTCTTAAATGCCGTATTTAACCGAAAATCTCCGAATCGAGATTCTGATGATGATCGGTTATGGTAACAGAAGACGAAGTCAGCTTGAGGTTGCTCAGTTATTTCGAGAAGAGCATCCGGATTTATCACCCATTAGCCAAAGTACCATAAGCCACTTTTATAACTTGAATACTATTTATTGCAACAAATGTTCAAAATGGGCACCGTTTCTTTCTTGGTAAAGTGCAAATCGATGATAACATGCATCTCTAATGTTTTGTAACATTTCTGGTGTGACTTGCCGTATTTCATGCCTAATACGTTGCTTAAGGTCCTCAATGTCGTTTGGTTTGGTTACATAGTCAAGTCAAGGGGACAAAGATCCGGAGATCTCGCCGGCCATTCAATGTGACCTCTTCTTCCAATCCAACTATTGGGAAAAACTTCGTCTAAATGTCTACGAACGATCACAGCATAATGGGGTGGAGTTCCGTCCTGTTGATACCATATTCGTTCATCAGGTAAATCTGGATCTAATGGATTTGGAAATAAAGTGGCTAACGCTGGCATGAGGTCGTCTTGAAGAAACGTAAGATATGTTGCTCCATTAAGATTACCTTCGAAGAATACTGGTCCTACAATCTGATCACCTATTATTCCAGCCCATACATTGACTTTATGCGGGAACTGAGTATGAGTTTCTCGCATCCAATGAGGGTTATGATCAGCCCTATAACGACAATTTTGATGATTAACGTCACCATGTAAGGTAAAAGTACTTTCGTCGGAAAAAAGAATTGATGCTAATGAAATCTGGTTATTGTCGATCATGTTCATCATTTGCTCGCAAAATTCGATTCGGCGGTCCGGGTCATCCTCCGTTAATTCTTGGAGTGCCTGCATCTTGTAAGGATGCAGCTTGGCTGATCTAAGAATTTTCAGGACAGTAGTATGACTAATCTCGTTGTCACGGGCCAGTTGCCTGGCTGGAGTCACTGGATTTTCTTGAAGAGTTAATAATACGTTTAGCCTGGTATCTGCTTGAACAGTGGGATTTCGATGTCTGGGCACAACCCTGACATGACCCAAATTGTTGTATTGTGTCTCAATTTTGCTTATGGTACTTTGGCTAATGGGTGATAAATCCGGATGCTCTTCTCGAAATAACTGAGCAACCTCAAGCTGACTTCGTCTTCTGTTACCATAACCGATCATCATCAGAATCTCGATTCGGAGATTTTCGGTTAAATACGGCATTTTAGAAATCACTTCGACAACTTGACGAGCGTATGTGACTGCTTTGGTGACTATTATTATCACTAGTAACTAAGCAACGCAGTTCCATAGCATCAAAACACATGTCAAAAACATACAACTTTACGCCGAAACATGATCAACGTAAAAGTGGTTTTCTTTTTTTATCACGTGGGCTTTGTTAATATTCAAGAAATAAATAGTGTGTTGTATTACTTGCGAAGAGACCTTTCAAACGAGGTGTCACTT
Organism: Othius punctulatus; assembly: GCA_951805005.1. NCBI lineage: Eukaryota > Metazoa > Arthropoda > Insecta > Coleoptera > Staphylinidae > Othius > Othius punctulatus. Next base: position 60,726,929 of record OX638145.1, read on the forward strand.
GACATACCTTTCCATTTGAAAAAAAAAAGTCGGAGGTGGCTGGGCTCTTCCGGGAACAGATAAACAAGCAGCATATACATAGAAATGAGGGCAAGATAAAACAATACTTAGCGTGTTTGGGATTTTTTGCAAAAATCACCTATATCGAAGTTATGAATTTTATTCCAGTTAAAGTTTCCACCCTGTATGTGTATGAGTGTATTTTATTCTTATTTAAAAACAAACATTTATTCATTGGTAATGAAATAAATCATAAATATTATACAAGAAACCAATCGAATTACAATATTCCAAAACACCATCTAACCCTGACTGAAAAAGGGCTGCATTACAGCAGCATGTCATACTATAATCGATTGCCAGGCGATATAAGAGGTACAAGAAACATCAATTTATATAAGAAGCAGCTACATAGTTTTCTATGTGCCAAGCAACTATATAGCATTAGTGAATATTTAGTGTGGTGCAATTTGTATGTACTTGAACATATGTATTGTGACGTGTTTCTTTCTCGTTCGAACCCAATTTGTAAGAAATTTGTATGTTCAAACTTTTTAGAAATAAATTCTATCTATCTAAAATACTATCTATCTATACGAAAATGGCAAGCTCGAGAGATAGATGACAAAAAAGTTGTAGCTGAAAATAAGCAACGCATTCAAAATGAATTTTTAGAAAAATGTGGACTGATCGTTGACAAGCCGAAACCACGTTTAAGAATTAAAATGATTAGGCGTTTTTTTTTTAATCCTGAAATGTCATCCAAAATAACTAAGATTGATATACATTTAATTAAAAAATGCATATCTTAATGATTGGGGTGTCTAGTGGCTTTGATACTAATTTGGAAAAATTCAGAGAATTCTCCCATAATACTGCGAGATATTTTGTGGAAAAGTATCCATGGTATTGTATGCTTCCTACAGTGCACACATATTTTTTCATGGGCCGGAAAATGTCTCATCTGCGCTGCTAGCCATCGAACAATTAAGTGAGGAAGACCAGGAAGCGTGTAATAAAGATTTCAAAAAATATCGGGCGCATTATTCCAGAAAATGTAGCCGCGAAAAAATAAATCAAGATATTTTAACCGCTTCCTTTTAAGCTCGGACTCTGTTATTAGACACATATAAAAAAGTTGCCCACTAAAAAATAACAATTCATTCCTAAGGAAGCACTGGATCTGCAGCAGTTACCATCAAATCCGTCTTTAAACGTAGATATTGATGATGTTAACGAGGATGGTGAAGACAACTATGATGATGAAAGCGATAATATAGATGATGAAAATAACAATATTGAAAGCGACAATGAGAAGGATGATGAATTATAATAATGTTAGTATTTAATGCTATTGTATCAACAAATTGCTCCTATTTTAGTTAAATTAGATTAAAATTAATATTTCAAGAGGTGATTAAGAGGTTTAAATTTCATCTAAAATCGGATATGAATATTTGAAATCCCAGTTTTGTTTACCTGATTTGATGCTAACTTTGAGCGTTTCTTGCCCCACTGTGCGTCATAGAGGCAAGTTTAAAAACGTCACTTTGAGAGTAATCGGGGAAAAATAATAGTATTTACAATACTTCAAATACAGAAACAGAACGTATAGTTTTTAGATTTGTAATGATTTAGTTTCAGTTATAAACTAGTAATATAATAATAATATTAAAAAAGTAGTTCGTTTAATTTTTTGTTTTGAAAATAAGAGCTTTTTTGTAATTAAATTTAGTTCAAGTTTTGAATATCCGTAAAGAGTAACAAAAATGCTATAAGATTTGTTCATCATCAAAATTTTGATACGTTCTGTTTCTGTTAATGCACCATAATATTGGTAAACACTTTATAATACAGTTTAATTTACAACCTTATATGATAAACAGAAACTGACAATAATAAATCGTATGAGTTTAACTTATACCATTTGATTTCCAAGTGTTTTCAATTTGTTAGCAAATTTGTTAATAGTAAAATTAGGTAGCCAAAGTTTTCTATGACTATTAATAAATTCTCCAGGGAGGACGTCCCATACTTTTTACTCAGCCTATATACGTATATCCACCCAAATATCATATAGGTATACTTTAATATATTACTTATTATTAATATATTAAGATGTTAACGTACAAGGCGCTAAACTTTACAATGCTCTGGACCCTTACGAAATCAGCTGAAAATTGCAGTCCTACAGAAATACATGACTTAATACAATTGAACTTATAAAGTTTCAGGTTTGTTCCACGGCGGTTGTAAATAAAAGTAAACAACTTGTATCGGCTATGATTTTTGCTGCTGGCATGAATCCAACGTGCAATCGGATTCTAGGAAGACATGGCGTGTTATTTATACAAAGAAGGGTGAGCACCAACAACAGGTGTATTGTCGAGCGCCGCTCATAATTCACTCCTTCACAATACATGCAGTCACCTTTAAGTATTTATTTCTGGGTAATGTGACTTTGGTTACTGCATTCAGAATGAAATAATACGCTGCCTACAATGTACCGATAAAGAGCATCCGGAATCAGGCCGAAACATCCAATATTTACGATATTCTGTCAATCACATCCGCCAACGAACGATGGGTGAGAATTTTATTGAAAAATCTGATAGCGCATTACCATCGCATGCTGGAGTGTTTCCCTGGGGGTCTGTACTCGGGGGTATATATGCGTCCGTTCAATCAATATGGCACAAGTATATACAAATTACAGGAATGGGAACCGGAATGGGATATAAGTTTTAAGTTTTTTTAAAAACATTTTTATTGAGTTGCTGAATACCGGCGATACATACAGGGTGTCAATTTGTAAAGTTGCCACCCACGTTTTTCATAGAACTAATGTTTATTCTTAAAATTACTCAAAACCCTTTGGGTGGTTTGGAGGGGGAACCAAAATGGCGTAGGTAGTATCGACCCCCACCCCCTTTAAGCCACAGCCACCACTATCTAAAAAAATTAAATGGCACTTCCCTACTTGTGCAACAAAGTTGGAAAGCTCTTGAAAAATGCTTTCCATTTATTATTAAAACAATATGATTTGATTAACCAGTTTTGGAATTAAGTGCAAATAATGTGCTTAAGTTTTCAATGCATTAAATTCAAATAACATGTTAAAGTAAATGTCAAAAATATAGGCTCCTTTCAAACTCTTACCGAACTTTTATGAGGTTTTTCTTGTAACACGTCAACATTCTTGTGTTATTCTTTATTGTAATTGTTCAATAGTATCCGGTTCATTTTTCATTTTTGTTTTATAAATTACAGATTTTAAGTGACCCCTGAAAAAAAAATCGCTGTTGAAATTAATGAAAATTTGAACTGCGAAATTTATGCTAATTTGCTAGATGAATTCATTGAGCATCTCGTACTTCAGGAGATTGAAAACCAAACAGATGAACATGGAAATTACAGTCTTATCGAAAATATATTACATTTTCAAGAAGAAGGTGCACCTCCTCACTATGTACTTCCAGTTAGAGCATGGTTAGAGCGTCACTATTTAAATTAGTGGATTGGAAGAAGAGGGCCTATCAAATAGCCTCCTGGATTATCAAATCTCACCTCAAGGTATTTTTTATGTGGTCACTTAAAGTTTGTAGTTTATATAACACAACCAGATGCTATTGAACAATTACGAGAAAGAAAAGCAAAATAATGTCGAGCTATTAATAATAATAATAATAATAATTCCTACTACTCCTCCACCTATGGCGTAATTGGTTACTGTCATTATTTGACAGACAACTCTGACCCAATTACATTTTATTTTACCATAGGCCCCTGAACTATTACTAGTTATGTGGGCGTTAAGAGGAGAGGGGCATTATTATTATTGCCCATCTGCGCCTGCATGCGACTTATAGATGGTTACTAGACAAACCTTTTAGAAAGTTCGCAATGAGTTTGAAATCAGGCCATATTTTTGTTTAGAAAACAAGGAAACCATTTCCAACATTTACTTTAACATGTTATCTATTTTATTTTGTTTTTGTTTTAATAATAATAGTTCATTTTAAATTTGATACCAGTACAATTAATAGCTCATATAAATAACATTCTATATATTATAATTAATAATACTGTTTAAAATATTGCCTGCTTTCTTCCTTCTGTCTTCACCTCAGGAGTTGTGGGATTTTTCTCCCCTCCTGGGTTAATGGTATTGAAGGATGTTCATTTCTCTTGTTTAGATCTTCTTATTTAAAATTAGGTTTATCATTTTTAGTTTAAAAGGTATGTATTTTAGTTTTCTTATGTGTTCGTTCAGGTTGTTATATTTATTTATGGTTTTCGTTGTTAAGTTTTGTTGTAAATTTTTCTGTTCTCAGATCTGATTTTCTTCTTGTATTGCATTGATGGAATTGTTAATTATTTGATAGTGTCATGTTTGTTTTTGTTAGGTTGTTTTTAATTTTATATATTAATAGTAGACTACTCAGTTCTATCATATTTCTTACATTGAGCTCCTTAGTTTTCTTATATAATTCTGCTGTATTGGTTCGTCGGTCCAGCTTGTAGAGTATTTTTAATATTTTGTTTTGTTGTGTTTGTAGTTTATTAAGTTTTTTTTAAGTTGTGTTTCCCCATATGTTGCAGAGATAGTTTATTTTTGATGTAAAAATTGCATGATATATTTGTTTCTTTTTCTCTTCTGGTACGTAGTTTCTGATTTTCATTATGGCAGCGATGGTTTTAGAGTTCCCTTTTTTAAGCGTTTCTATGTGTTGATCCCATTAGAAGGTTGCTTTGTATTTTAAGTCTTAGATAGTTTACTTCTTTTATTTATTTTATTTTTGTATTCTTGATCGTGATGTTTATATAATAATAATAATAATAATATATTTATTCCCATAAAACATATGCTAAAATACAATGTATTGGATGTGTCACAAATAGAAATATATGGCATTTATTGGGTAAGAGCGGAGGTTTTGGCAATGTCGTCGCTCAGGAACTCTTCCAGCTCGTAGAAGCATTTATTCCCTAGGTATTGCTTTAGTGTAAACTTAAACTTCTTTTTATGCATTTGTTTCCAGGTCTGAAGCAGGTGGTTATAGATTTTAATGGGTTGTGTTAGAACCGACGTTGTTGCGAAGGAGTGCCTTTGTGCAGGCAGTCGAATGTTAGATGCTCTTGTGTCGTAGTTATGTTCTGTTTGATGTGAGTTATATAGCCCAAGGTTGTTGTGGACAAATTGGGCTGCTTCTAAGATGTATAGTGATGTAAGGGTGAGGATTCCATGGCGCTTAAAGTATGGTCGACATGAGTCGTAGGGGCGGGCCCCATATAGAGCTCTGACGAGCCTTTTTTGTATTATGAAGAGTTGTCTTAGGATGGTTTTGTTCGCGGATCCCCAGAAAACGATACCATATGTTAGGCGTGATTGGCAGTGGGCCATATATACGCTTCGGGATGCCTCGTGGCTAATAAGCGAAACTGAGGATTTTAGTAGATAGGTGTAACTGGTTAGTGTTGGAAAAAGCGATGCAATGTGAGTTTTCCATTTTAGGTCTCTTTGTATCGTTACACCTAGGAATTTAATAGAGTCTGCGAAGGTGATGTCTGTTCCTTCGTATGTTATTGCCATATCACTTGGCGGCGCTCTGAAGTGTATAGCGTTTGTTTTGGTTGCGTTAATTTTTAGGTGGTTGGCTGTGAGCCAACTACCTACTGATGTCAGGGTATCAGTGGCTTCTTCGGTCAGTTTGGTCGCTGATGAATTTGTAGAGCATATAGTTGTATCGTCGGCGAATAGGATTGTCCTTTTTGGTTGTAGTATTGGAAGAGCAGCTAGGTCGTTGATATAGAGGAGAAACATTAGTGGACCGAGGATGCTGCCTTGTGGTAGGCCTGTTTTGATGCAGTGTCTGTCAGAGGTGTAAGTTCTCTGGTATCTTTTTATATCACTATATTGCTGTCGATTTGTTAAGTAAGACTTCAGTAGGTCGTGGCAATTACCTCGGAGGCCCAACTTGTACGCTTTATTTAAGAATATGTCGTGTGATACACAATCGAAAGCCTTGGTAAGGTCTAAGTAGATGGTCAGTACCTTGTTGTTTATGTCGAGATTGCTGATGACGTAATGGAGCATGTCGTAGATGGCATGTATCGTCGAAGAGTTCTTGCGGAAACCGTACTGTTGTGAGCATAGTAAGTTGAATTTAGTTGTGAATGATGTAAGTTTATCGAATATGATGGATTCGAAGATTTTTGAAAATACTGGAAGGATAGATATAGGTCTATAGTTGGACACGTCACTTTTATTTCCCTTTTTGTGTACGGGTATTACTTTGCCGATTTTTAACCGGTCGGGGAAAATGCCATCTGTAAGGCATTTGTTTATAATAGCAGTTAGTGGATGCAGAAGTGGTTTCCTCGTTTCTTTCAGGACAAAAGTGTTCACATCATCGCAGTCGAAACCGTGCTTCGTCTTTAGGTTGTTTATTGCAGAGTCAATGTCTTCCTCGGTGCACGGTGTGAGGAAAATTGAATGAGGGAGTGTGTCTATTTGGTATGTGTTATAGTGCTCGTTAGATTGTTGCAGAGTCTCTCCAATATTGGTGAAGTGGTTTATTAATGTGTTGGCAATCTTTTGCGGGTCGGTAATGGCCTGGTCGTCAACTTGCAGAGTCTCTATTTGGTTGGCTGTTTTTTTTTTGTGAATGTTTGTATTTAGTGTATTTAAGAGGTTCCATAGGGTTTTTTGTTTATTGTCTGAATTTGCTATTTGATTGGAGTAATACGTTTTTTTGTCCTGTAGTAGTTTTTGTTTGTAGGTTTTTTTTAGATTTTTGTATCTGCTTAGTATTTCGTGGCTCGGGCGACGCTGATACCATTGGTGCCAAAAGTTTATTTCATGTTTCATGCTCTTATGTTCTTGTGTGAACCATGGGAGTTTCCCGGTCTTTGCAACTACTCTCCTGTGTATGGTTGGGCAGTGTGTGTTGTATAAAGAGAGATATGTGTCGTAAAATTGTTCAAATGATTCCTGTATATTTGTAGGAGTAGTGGTCCATTCTTGGTCTTTTAGGGCTTTGTTCAGTAGGTGTATGTTATTGGGTGTGATATCCCGTCGGGTTATATATTTGGTTTCTGTTTTCTGTGCAGTTTCATGAAGTTTGATCAGTTGTGCATAATGATCGGATATGTCTAGGTTTTGGACCTCGGCTTCATAAGTGGTAACATTTGTAATCATATTGTCAATGCAGCGTTCGTTTTGTACGGTGTATCTCGTTACCGTGCTTATTGTAATTGACAAGTTGTAGGATCTAATTAAGTTAGTTAGTTCCATGGTGGTCGTGTTTTGGGTGTCAAGGAAGTTGACGTTAAAGTCTCCCCCGAGTATACACTTTGTTGATGTTAATGCTATTTTGTCTAGTATCTGTTCCAGTGTTCTGAAGAATATTTCCAAATTGCCCGCTGGTGGCCTGTATATCGATATACAGTTTAGTTTGGTATCTTTCGTTGTCAATCTTACTGCGGTGATTTCGATGTGGTTTTCTTGCGATAGGTTTCTGATTACATCCAGTGATTCCGCCTGGTATCGATTGTGGACAAGAATGACTGAGCCTCCGTGTTTACTTGTTTTCCTCTTGTATAGTGCTATGAGTTTGAAATTTGTAATGTGTGGAAATATCTCGAATTCTGTCACCCAGTGTTCTGTAATCATAAGGACTGCTATATTTAGCGCTTGTATGGATGCTTCTAGGATTTCCACTTTGTTTTTAATACACTGCATATTTTGGTGTAATATATTGGTGGAGTAGTTGGCTTCTACTGCTGAGATAAAAAACTATTATTGTATTGTTGGTTGATTTTAAAGTTAAAGCGCTTGAAGCCTGTGCCGGTCGGCCAGAATTCGGGTGCATACACTTCATCGATGAGGGCTATATTTGCTCCTACCCGGAAGCATTTATTTTGGGTTTGTTTAGTTTGTAGTTCTAGTACCTCAAACTCGGCGTTTTGTAGTTTCTCATTTTGAAGAAATTTTAACAATATATCAGTTGTGACAGACCTTTTGACTCTGTAGATGTAGAGCCATACTTTGCGCTGGACGCCGCAGAAACCTTCTTCGCTCCCGGTATCAGCGTTCCCAATGTTTTTCTGTTTTGGTTGTGTTGTCCTTTTGTAGCGTTGTGTATTATTCTTTACTTCGGATGAACCAGCCGGGTGTTGTGCAGTTGTTATGGAGTCGCTGGGGTCATCATAATTGTTGATTGACGTTGAGGAGCGGTGGCGCTCTACTCCGCCGTGTTGTTCCGTATTTGGTTGAATTTGGTGATCCTTCTGTCGTGTGGCGGCAGTTTTAGCGGCATATGATTGACTCGTACTGGAATTTGACCTCTGACGGCCAGTGGCCGAAGTTGATGGGTTAAGTGTGTTTACAGGTTCCTTCCGTGGCGGTTCTTTTAGTGATAGTTTTGGGAGTTGATTGTAGCTTGTGTGTTGTTTAGATTCTAACCTAGCTTCCATGTGGAATAGCTTTTCTTGTAATAGCTGATTGTTTAGTTTCATAATGTTCTCTATTTCGTCTTTTTCAGTTAGGAGACGTTTTAAGTAGTGTACCTCTGTTTGGAGTGACTCCGCCTGGATAAGCGCCGCTTCCAGGCTGATTAGTCCCTCTTCCTCGTCCTCTGCCGAGCAGACATGGTCCGGGTCGGTGTCGATTTTTCCCTTTGTTATGCAGCTAGGGTGGTACACCGTTTTGCATATTTTACAATGCACCTTGAGCCGTATTATTTTTTTCTTACAGGATTTATATCCACATATATCCATTTGGACAATCTAGTTGGTTGTTTGCTGATGCAGTTTCGGAGACAGTTCACTCGCGCACGCTCACGGTCACGTCGCGATTGTAATCTTCTGTTGTTTTATCGTTTGAGAATATTATATATTCTGTTTTTGCTTCGTTTATTGTTAGCAAGTTATTGAAAAACCAGTTTTCCAGCAGTTTTATATCTTCGTTCATAATGTCTTCTATTTCTCTATAGTTTTTTCCCGTGTAAACTATACTGGTGTCATCTGCATATATATGTACATATATATTGGAAAACCACATATATATATATATATATATATATATATATATATATATATATATATATATATATATATATATATATATATGTGTGTGTGTGGTTTTCCTTTCAAGTTCATTTCCAGCAGATCGTTTGTCTATGTAATATATAAGATTGGTGGTAGGTTTCCTCCTTGTGGTATTCCATATTCAGTTGCACGTGGTTGGCTTTCTGCTTAATTTACTTTGGTTTTTTTGTGTCCTATTTGATAATTATGTGTTCAATATATTTAGGTCCTTTCCCGTTATTCCTATTGCCTTAAGTTATTCGATTAATTTTGGTTTTGATATAGTGTCGAAGGGTTTTTTTTATGTCAATGTATATAGCTAATACTTTTGATTTGAATTTAGTTATTTGAACTCTTGTGCACTTCATTTGCACTTAATTACAAAACTAGTTGACCAAATCATATTGTATTATTAATGACTGCAAAGCATTTTTTCCCACGATTTATCACAAGTAGGGGGGTGCTATTTAATTTTTTTTAGGCGAAGGTGGCTGTGGCCTAAAGGGTGAGTAAGGGGTCGACACTGCATATGTCATTTTGATTCCCCTCCAATCCGCCCAAACTGTTTTGGGTAATTAAAAAAAAAATGAAAATTTAACATTAGTTCCTCTCATTCCTCTCATTTTGATCGTTTTCTTCATGTCTCCGTCCCAAGAATTTTTCGGTCTACCCCTTCTCCTTTTGCCTACGATCCGACTTTCTCAAATCCTACGAACTTGTGTTGTTGGTTCTATTCTATGTAGGTGGCCCCACCATCCCATTTTCCCTCTTCTACATACTATTCTACTTCCTTTATTTATAGTCCGCTCCGTGTTACTTATTATTATTATTATTATTATTATTATACTATTACTCTCCTGATTCTGTCTCTGAGCGTTACATTATAGACCGGTCTTAAGTATCTCATCTCCATTGCTTGTACTTTGTCCTTCTCTCTCTTCGACAGTACCCATGATTCGCATACGTAAGTTAATATTGGTCTGTATAATGCTTTATATACTCTCTTTTTAGGTTTTCTTCATATTTCTCTCTGGTTATTTATACACTTACTCAGCGCAAAATAAGGTTTATTGGTATTTCTTACTCTCATATTTATGTCAACCTCGTCCCCTCCATCACTATCTAGCATCACTCGCTGGTACTTACGCTGATGCACCTGCTCAATTTGCGTATCACCTAAAGTTATCTTTGTTTGTACTCTCTTCATTGATATCACTAGCACTATTGTTTTTCCTTATTCATTTTTCCATTCTATTCTATATCAGCTCTTCATTCCATTTCCTAAGTTTATCTTGCAGCTCATTTTCACTTTTCGCCAGTATTGCCACATCATCCGCAAACGCGCATGCTTTCTGGACACTCTTTCTAAATTTCTATTCCCTACATGAAATGATTTAGTCTTCATCTCGATTTCTCTCATAATATCATTTATAAAGCATATGAACAGCAACGGACTTAGGTTTCCGCCCTGTCCTACACCGTGTTTTGTTTCAAATTCTCTCGATTTAAGTCTTTGGAAATTACTATATTTGTTGTTCTTTCGTATACAAGGTGTCTACGCTAAACCGTTCGTTAAAAGTTTACGGGGTTGCCATTGTACTAAAAATAAAAAAATAAACCTTCGTCCCACGGTTAAACCAGTTATGCTTATGTGAAATATTTTCAACTTTCTACCACATCCGGTTCCACCGGAAGTAGCACCAACTTCTTATTTTAAATGAAACACCCCATATATTATAATATTTTTGAATTCCTCGCCAAAATTGGAACATATTTTGTAAGAAAGCATGTACACTCATCTCTTCTAGTTTTCAAGAAAACATTTTGTTCTAAAATTTTGACCTTTAAAAGGTACCCTGATATCTGTCTATAACTTCTCTTAGGAATAAGATAAAATTATGAGTTACATCTCTAATTGTACCTAGAGGATACCTCTATGAGTAAAATAATTGGAAACTGTCAATTTTGATAATAAGTGTTCATAAAATGTCAATATCTTAAGTGCCACCTTAAATATCTCGTAATTCATTTTTTTTAATGGAATGACCCACTTTTTTATCCCAAAGCACGACTGGGAGAAAAATTGACTACAAAAAGTATAATACAACCATACTCCTAAAGCAAGTATTTTTGAAATATTTCGAAGATTACATTTTCGTCGCATTACTGCAGGGTATAATTTCGCATGTCACAACTACACTTTAGTTTGTTTGTTTTACAAACATTGATCCATAATACCATAAACCATAAATGTATCCTGTGATCTCTTAGAAATGAAGTGCTTTGGAATAAGCAACCGCATTACTCAGGGCCTTTACGGTCACCATCGTATCTAAATAAGCTAGGAAAAGCTTATTGGAAAAGTTACAGTTTATTAGGTATGGACTGTAGTTAAAAATAATATGGACTGGAAGGGCACCATGTCGATCGCCAACTTATACTGGTAGTCCAGTCAAATTTGACTTTTTGGCGGAAATAGATTATATATTTTTGAAATTTGGTGTACATACTCTTGAGTACTCTAGAATCGAAAATCCGTCGAGCTTCCTCTTCCTCGGCGGGAGTTTCATACCTTAATATTAAAAAAAAAGACCCCCCTAACGGCAAACTTCGGTTACTTTTCGTTATTATCTCGTAAAAGGTGTACCGCGTGCAAATATATACAGGGCATTCTTCCAAGGCGTTTTTCTCGGTAATTTGACGTCTTATAGGTACAGGGAAAAAATAGCATAACGAGAAAGTTTTGGATGTTACCAGAAGTAGACGTAACTGAACTCAAGTTCCAATTTTTAAATAGAAACCTAGGTTATGTACTACATCGTTGTATTGGTATTTCAAAAAGAAACAACTTTTGTGAGAAACGTTTTTTTTATTGATAAGCTTAACGAAATAAAAATTTATATTTTAAGGTCGCGCGGACGAATTGAAATTTCGTAATTGTGACATAAATGGAATTTTTATTTTATTTTTTTACATTTTTTACATCTGTGAAATCGATGATCGAAAACACGTTATTACGTGTTTTCTTTCTATACTTGAAAGAATATGAGAAGCAAATTAAAATCTAAATAAAAACGTAAATAGAAAACATTTGAAAATATAAATTAAATGCATAAAATATACAGGGTGTCTAAGATAAGGATCAACAGCAAGGGGATCTCGGAAACGGTACAAGTTACAAAGGCGGTTAAATCACACAAAAGTTGCGCAATTTAGTGCTCAGTTATATTCTGTCGAGAAAACCTGGAAATTCCGCTTACTTCCGGAAACATTCGACAAAATCAGAAATTTTGCGATTTCGTATTTGTTTTTTTCTGAAGTTATTTGAAGAGATATAAAAAAACAAAAGACACTTTCTCATTGCCACATTTTTAGGGCTATAAGACAGTGTCTACAGATTTAAAGTAAAGCGTTTCGTATCAAAGAAATCATCACCAACTTATTTTTTTTTATGTGGCCCGCAAAAAATCTACACCCTGTATTAGATACAATTTCCTGTTACAAATTAAACTATGTATATCACAGTATAGTTTCTTACGTATTTATTCAGAAAAAAGCTTGCTAATACATTTCCAACATTTTCTTGTAGTAGGCGTAGAAACGATGCCGACGAAAAACAAAATTATTATCTAATTTTAACCCACAATAAGTACCAAATAGTAACTAAAAATAAATTAACAAAAATAGTTGTTAAATTTAGAAACAGTAGTAGTAGTAGTTACTGTATTTGTTAGGGATATTATCCCTAACTGGCTATCGACCAACGGGGGTCCTTCTGCCATGTGTTTTGTGTAAGTGTGTGTATTGAGTTAGGGCTTGTTACTCTAGAAATTCGCCCCCGATCTCTAGAGCGCCGTTAATGAGCTCCCAACGGCGAATGGCACTAGTTTCTCAGTACACATGTACTACCTGTACTGGGGCTCGAACCCAGGCCTTCGTGCATGCTAAGCAAGCGTTCTAACCTGTCAGCCAAACTAGCGGTTTAATTTAGAAACATTTTAGCTATTTAGAACAATTTTTTTTTTTTTTTTACTGTGATATAAGAATTGTTCTGTTTATTTAATGGCGACGAAGACATTAATTACTACAAAATTTTAACCCAGAATATGTACGAAAATAACAACAAAAAATAATTTTGCAAGAATAGTTGTTTACAAACATTTAAATATTATAGTTATTTAGAACCACACCAAACCTTTTTTTTTTACTGTGGTATGATAATTGTTGTGATCATTTAGGGACGACAAGACTACCATTATTAGTATAACCTAATTTCAACCCACAATGAGTACCAAAATAGTATGTAAAAGCGATATAGCACGAATAGGTGAAAACATTGAAACATTATAGTTATTGATAACTACACTTGTTATTTTATTACTGTAGTAGGTATTGTTCTGTTTATTTAATTATCTTAAAATCGTAAAATTAGGTGATACAATTTGTCTTCGTCGTTCATTTCAACGCCTATTACATCAAAATGTTCGAAATGTGTTAACAATCATTTATTTCTGAATAAAAACATGAGAAACTATACTGTGATATAAATCGTTGAATTTGTAATAGGAAATACTATTTAATACAGGGTGTACTTTATTTACGGACCATATAAAAATGTAAAGTTGATGATGGTTTCTTCGAAACGAAACGTTGAACTGAAAACTTTTAAACGCTGTCTTGTAGAGCTAAAAAAAGTGGCAACGAGAGAGTGTTGTTTTTTTTATACCACTTCAAATAACTTCAGAAAAACATAAAAATTATATCGCAAAATTTCGGATTTTGTCGAATATCTCCGGAAGTAAGCGGAATTTTCTGGTTTTCACAACATAATATAACTGATTGTGCAACTTTTTAGTAATTTAACCGCCTTTGTAACTTTTACGGTTTCCGAGATCCCCATGCTGTTGACCCTTATCATGGACACCATGTATATTATCTGACGCATTAGTTCTGAAAAGCTATTTTAAAGGCTATAATTTGAAGAACTGTTGAATTTGGCATAAGACCTTGTTAAGAGTAGTATTATTTTAGATAGTGATATTATACATTATCCTTCATCTGTTCATTTTACATATAATCATAGATTTCGATTGTTGCCCAAACCCTACATTTTGTTAGATTGATCTGAAAGTTTTCAAAATAATATTAATGCATGTTCTCACAAAATAGGAGGGTGAGAACAAAAAAAAATCAAAAGCACCATACTGTACACCATGTTGACACTCTCGGAATGACGATGGCCTCCAACATCTTTGGACGAAGCTAGATCGTAGTCTTAGTCTTGCTACACTGCTCTAAGCGGTGTACAACGATGAAATTTGCTCTATAAAGAGGATTTAGACACAAAAGTAGCTCCGTGTATGCATAGCATAATGGCTATTCTGCGAATTCATTTGTTATTTATTAGCTAATAGTAAAATGTGGTGTGAAACAAAATATTATATAAAATGTTTTCTATTTTATACTATAGTTATTTATTGTTAACAGTATGGTACTAAATAACAATATTAATATAAAAACCTTAAACTTAATATTAATATAACTCAACTTATTAGAGTGACATATTTATATGTTTAACAATAATGTACAACATAGGGATAATATTATTTATTTATGAAGAAAGAGTACAAAATTTGTGAAATTTTATGAGAATGCGCATTGTGTAAGCTATAAATCATCGTGGCTATTATGTGCAATAGATATAAATATGCAATAAAACGTATTAGATTATCGGCGATAAATAATGAATGAAGGCATAAAGGAATCGTGCCGGTCCTTAGACCAGGGTGTACAGCTGGTTAATATCGATATTAAATTCTTCATGCGTGTTATTGTCGAGTAGAATTGCGTCGCGACCGAGCTGAGTGGAAGATATTCGAGGTACGTGTTGGCGGAGTATTCGAGACCTGCCTATGAGCGCCCTGCAAATATTTCCCGAGCTGAAAAATTCCGAATAGTTTCACCAACATTTCATGTCCAACATTATCTTAAAACTATGCCATCAGCTGCTGCAGCTCCCTCTATTAAATCGTAGAAAAATAATGGCGGTGCACAAATTGGATGCCACTCCGGTGGCAGTTTTTAATCGCGCCAACGCTTGTGAACTTATTCCGCACAGTTAACACCACTTTTTTTTATGAAACTGGGCCGAAACGCCCATTGTAATATTTGCGTAGGACTCTGATTTCCATGATAAAGTGAAAATAAAAATGGACGGGGGTGGGAGACGGGGGTGGGAGAGCCTCGTGTGCAGGGGACCAGTCGGCCGGATATTGAAGGCGGAAACTTGAATGGGCCCGGAAATGCCACTTACCACACAGAAAATGAAAAATATGTGTAAATACGTAGACACAAGTATAGCATCTGCACCTAGATAAATAGGACGCACGAGGCTCACATTAATCTGCGCGAGCCACGCGGCACGAACGCATTACATTACTCCTCATACATAGGAAATTTTACACATTGGCCTAATAAAACGAAACGCATTTTTTTACGAGCAATATTTCTGGCAGGTTTTTATATAAAATAATAAAATAATTCAAAATAAATTCCATATCGCTGAATGTACAAACTGAATTTTAATAGGCAGTCAGGAAATGCGAGGTTTTGGTAATATTTAATATACTAAAACTACGATAGCACCATCCGAAGAAAAAAAAAACGCACGAAAGAGAAGATGATAATGATAAACTTTACAAACGGAGCGCAAGAATTCCGAGATTATCGCAAGTTGTACAACAAGTTGTAATTGATTATTTTTACAAGGTAAATTATTTCATGAACAAAATAAATAAATTACAATAAAGTGCACAGGAAATTTATAACTTTAGTAATTAATATTGAATGTACAATTATTATATACATTTAATCGATTATAAGTTTTTTCATCGATTTTTTCAACGATGAGGAAGATTTAATAGTAATCCGGTTTAGGAACCGTGTATTGTGCATACATTGAAACGCTTTTGCGGTATGGACTATTGCACTGGGGAAACAGCACCGGTATAAGGTCTATATTGACAGTTCAGAAGCCTGCAGTAAGAGTTATCGCAAATCTTAAACGTCGTGATTCATGTAGACATGCTTTTGTTGTGTACAGGATTCAGACAGTATTCATTATGTACATAATAACGTGCATCTGCTATGTGTACCGTAATATTTGAGGTTTCATTAAGAGTGGTAAGATTCATAACCACATAACAAGAGGTGCAGACACAATCCGACTGAATAACTCCAACCGTTGCATATATGAGAAATGCTTTGTACAGGACTCTGTAAAGATATTTAATCATCTGCCAAGCACATATAAGCGACCTAAGAGTCTGAAATTATTCCAAAAATTGTGCATGGAGGGCATTTTCAAACATAAAGCCTTTTATGGCATTCATAAATATTTTTCTTTTAGGGTTCAATAATTTTATATATTTGTTTGTTCTAGTTTTAGTTGAGCGTCTGTTTTTTCTTTATATTTTATACAATTTGTGTGTCTCAAATATTATGTTAATTGTAATTTTAATTGTAGTTATTTAATTGTTCGCCTTTTTCATATTCTGTATTACAGTTTTTCGTAAAATAAATATCTACCTACCTATCCCTACTATAATAATGTTGTAATTAATGATGCGATTATACAAGGGTTGGTATAACCGATAATGCAAAGGTTCGTATAATCGATAGTCGTCGTTGTAACTCAATAAACCGTTCCATTAAGTTATTAAGGATAATTGCGCATTTTTTTTGGTTTCTCAACTGGCGCATGAAATAATCAGAGAAAAAAGTAAGTAAACAAGAAATAAGTAAGAATGGAGAAAATCTGAATGGAATCAAACGTCACAAGCGCACAACTATCATACAATTAAATAAACTTCAAGAAAGAAGTAGAAGAAGGAAGATATGAAACAAAACAAACAAAAGATCTAAACATTACTAGTGCAACTATTAGAAAATTATAGAATCATACATATAGAAACCTCGCAAGAGACAGAGAAGCATAGAGAGAGACAGAGAGAAAGAAACAATGATGTAATGCAGTATACGAAATCAGAATAGTAAAATTATTTGCCAAAAGCTTTGGCCAACGGCCAACGGAAAAACATTACAAACATTTATGGACAAGAGGAAACATATATATTAAAAACACGGACACTAGCAATAAAATAAAAATAAAATCACAAACCGACCACCTCCAATAAAAACAAGAAAAGAAAATAATTAAAAAAAAAAAACATACAAACAAACACACCAATGACCCAAAGGTACAATGGAAAAGATTTATCTACACAATGTGAGAAGCATGAAAAATAAATTTCACGAAATCGAACTACTTTCAACAGCACACAAAGACCCAAAAATTATAGCAATAACCCAAACATTGGTGTTAACAATGAACACCTATACAAACTAGACAAATATATCGCAGAATTCAACTCGAGAAACACAAGAGGAGGAGGCGTCACAATGTACATCCGAAAGGACACAAAATACGAAATAAAAACAAATACAGCAATAAATGAAATTCAAATAAACACAATATTACTGAAGAAGGAAAACATCACAATAACACTAATATATATTACATTTAACATACTGAAAAATACATTAAAAAATCGAATCATAAACAGACGAGCACCGCATTTTATTCTAGCAGATATAAACATAAAGTTATTAGAAAAAAGCAAAACAACAAATGAATACAAAAACGTATTGAAGGAAAACGGATACAAAGTGGAAAACAAAATATCAAATAAATTCTTCACAAGGCAAAATAACAATGGAAATAATTCAAAACTCGATCACGTCATCACGAATGCACAATTTATAGACGACATCAAAATAGAGTTTTCAAATATATCCGACCACTGTGCAATCAACACAAAATTAAAAGAAACAAGGAAAATAAAACTTAAATATCACTACTATAAAACTACAACAACAAACCAACCAAAAATAACAGAAGAAATAACATCGATGAACACACACTCTATAAACAGCTTCGAGAAGCTATCAAAAACGTTGCAAAGAATAATAGGGAAAAACCAACAAACAAATAATATCAAAAGAAGAACAGAAACCCCCTGGATAAATACCTTTATAATAAAACAAATAAAACAAAAAAAAAGACTTAAAAAAACATCTCAAAAATCCAAGCAATGAATTAATAAGACAAGAATACAACAAGAAAAATAAATTAACAACAGCACAAATAAAAGAACAGAAAACGCAATACTACAAAAACAAATTTCAAATATATAAAGACAATCCAAACGAATTGTGGAAAATAATAAATGACCAAATAAACAAAAAAGAATCAAACAAAAACTTCATAGAAGAAATAAGAAAAAAAAACCTGAGGCACCACAAATAAATCGGAAGAAATCGCTGACGAAATAAACGCGTATTTCGCAAATATAGGCAAAGAACTTGCAGAAAAACAAATAAGAAGCAGCCAAACAGCACTCGTAACAACAAAAACCAAGAGGCAAATAAAAACCCTCATCTTCCGAAAAACAAAATAAAAAGAAATTAACTACATAATAACAAATTTAAAGAACCATAAAACACCGGGCTTTGATAAGATAACAAACGAAATCTTAAAACGAAACAGAATAATACTAAAACCTATTCTTGTAGAAATCATAAATACAGTACTCGAAGCAGGAATATATCCTGAATATATGAAAACTAGCACAATTATACCTATTTACAAAAAAGGAGACAAAACCAAAAAGGAAAACTACAGAGCTATTTCATTATTATCAACACTAAATAAAGTATTAGTGAAAACCATCCAAATTCAAATCACCAATCCCTTACTTAAAAACAAAATTATCAACAATGAACAATGTGCCTACCAACAACATTCAGGAACCACATCGGCCACACAAGATCTCATACACCACATATCATCGAAGATGGACAAGAAACAACTTGTATTAGCTATATACATTGACATGAAAAACGCCTTCGACACTATATCAAAACCAAGATTAATAGAAAATCTTAAGACAATAGGAATAAAGGGAAAGGAGCTAAACATATTGGACACATATATATATCAAACAGAACACAAAAAAACGAAGTAAATAATGCAGAAAGCCAACCACTTGTAGCTGAATATGGAATACTACAAGGAGAAAACCTACCACCAATCTTATATATTATATACACAAACGATCTGCTGGAAATGAAATTGAAAGGAAAACCACATAAATATGCAGATGACACCTGTATAGTTTACACGGAAAAAAACTATAGAGAAATAAAAGACAATGTGAACGAAGATATAAAACTGCTGGAAAACTGTTTTTTCAATAACTTGCTATCGATAAACGAAGCAAAAACAGAATAAATGATATTCTCAAACGATAAAACAATAAAAGATATAAATATCACGATCGAGAATACAAAAATAAAACAAATAAAAGAAGTAAATTATCTAGGACTCAAAATATAAAGCAACCTGAAATGGGATCAACACATAGAAACGCTAAAAAAAGGGAACTCTAAAACTATCGCCGCAATAATGAAAATCAGAAACTATGTACCGGAAGATAAAAAGAAACAAATATATCATGCACTTTTTACATCAAAAATAAACTATCTCTGCAACATATGGGGAAACACTACTAAAAAAAAACCTGAATAAACTACAGACACATCAAAACAAAATATTAAAAATACATTACAAACTCGACCGAATAACCAATACAGCATAATTATAATAGAAAACTAAGGAGCTCAATGTAAGAAACATGATAGAACTGAGTGATTAATATATAAAATTAAATACAACCTAACAAAAACGAACATGACACTATCAAATAATAAACAATTCCATCAACACAATACAAGAAGAATGTCAGATCTGAGAACAGAAAAAATTTACTACAACAAAACATACACAAAACTTAACAACTAAAACAATAAATAAATATAACAACCTGAACGAACACACAAGAAAACTAAAATACATACCTTTTAAACTAAAAATAAAAACCTAATTTTAAATTACAAGATCTAAACAAGAGGAATGAAAACGACCGACAACATCCTTCAATACCATTAACCCAGGAGGGGAGAGAAATCCCATAACTCCCGAGGTGAAGACAGAAGGAAGAAAACACGCAATATTTTAAACAGTATTATTAATTATATTATATAGAATGTTATTTATACGAGCTATTTATTGGACTGGTATAAAATTTAAAATAAACTATTATAAATTGAATCAATACAAAAGGAAGAGATTTAAAAGTGTACGGTTTCTTCCTGAATTATATGATTTGTTGTCATCTTTCATTTTTCAAAAGAAGAGATGACGCTCACGTGCCTCTCTCACACATCAGTGCAACTTATGATTGGCGAATGGCGGAGAGTTCGGACGTTAGTGCCGGTGGTTCCGGGAAAATCATCGATAAAATAGTTGAAAAAGTGTGTAAAAACTGTAAAACAGTGGCCAGATCGGGCATCGCATGTGCAGGTTGTGGAACATTACATCATGCGGGCTGCATTAAAAGAATTAAGTAGTGCTGTGGACTAAACCTAATTATATCGGAGGATGTCCTTCAAGATACGAATGACAACGAAGTATCGAAAGAGAACTACATGCTTCTAAAAATGTTGGTCGTCGAATTAAGGCAAGGTAAGAAGTTACTATTGGAGAAGATAGCAAATCTGGAAGGGAAACTGGAAGAAACTACTTTAAATCCTGATGTTGGAAAAATACCTAAACCAAGGCTTGGCAGCAATCGTAATCTCTCAATAAATAACACCCGTGAAGTTGAATCATCCGAAGAGCAACAAATAGTCCCTATCACCAGTCCCTTATGTTCCGAAAAAAAATTCGAAATATCTTGTATATATGTACCACTAATTAATTGTTATATCATATGTGTTTATCGATCCCCGTCAGGAGATTTAAATGAATTCTTGAGTATCCTAACATGTTTTTTAAGCAAAATCAACTATAAATCTGCAAGTGTAGTTCTGGGAGGTGATTTCAATGTTAGATTTGGCACTGATGATGATAGGGCACTCTCACTAAGTGACTGTTTTCTGAGCTATGGGCTAGAAAAATTAATTAGCTTTGCAACACGCAAAGCAAACTGTATGGACAATGTATTTACAAACATTATAAACATGCGATCAGAGTGTTTCCGATCCTATATTTCAGACCATGATGGTATATTAGTCTCAATAGAAAGCACAATCCCTACAAAACAAATTATAGCAAAAACATTTCTCCCTATAACACAGGACGGAAAACTGAAATTTTACTCAATGATCTCCAATATGAATTGGAGCTTTATAGACGAACAAGATTTGGATATTACTAAGAAATGGGACACCCTGGTTCAGTCCGTGATTTATTACATGCAACAAGCTTTCCCCTCGAAAATGCTTAAAGGTGATGTTAAACGCGTGAATTCAATCAATTGGTTCAATAATGATATAAGAAGAATGAGAGACACACTTCAATTATTAGAAGAGAATCATAGAATTCATGACTCTCTGGAATCAAGGATCCTAAAAAATGATTACCTTAAACAGTACAATACAGCAATAATGAACGCAAAAAAACAAGCAAATGACAACTTTATTATAAAGGCCGCAAACAAGCCGTTGGCAGTATGGAGAACAATCAAGTCCAATAAAAAACACCCTGAAGCTAACTGTGATATTTCTTGTGATGATTTTAATACATTTTTTAGTACGGCTGCAAACAATCTTACAAATAACTTACCCTCTACTGGATACATCTGTGATATAAAACCCAACTGTGATATAAATTTTGCTTTCGAAAAGGTTAGCGAGGTTAAAGTACGCGACACAATTAATGCTCTGTAAAACAGCAAAAGTACTGATATAAATGGGATTCCGGTTGATTTGATCAGGTCAACTAAGGACTTATTTATTTCACCACTGACCGCTCTCATAAATCTCACAATACAAACAGGAATCTTCCCTGCATCGTTGAAATTAGCAAAAATAATTCCAACTCATAAGGGTGGAGACAGAGAAGACGTTAATAATTACAGACCTGTATCTCTCCTACCAGTTTTTTCGAAAATAGTTGAAAAAGCTTTAAAGGAACAAATAGTGAATCGCTTTGAGAAACACAAACTTTTCAGCAAGAATCAATTTGGTTTTCGCAGTGGGATATCTACAATCGATGCTATCTTAGCACTAGTAGATACCATTATAGCCACCTTTGAAGAGAAAAAAGTATTGATGGCCTCATTTATTGACCTGAGCAAGGCGTTTGATTGTGTTCAACATTGCATTATATTAAAAAAACTGAAGGCGTATGGTTTCAGTGCATTGAGCCTGAATCTGATTGAAAGCTATCTATCAGATAGAAAACAATGTGTGTCCTATAATGGTAAAACATCGTACATCTCGCAAATTCACCGGGGGGTGCCGCAGGGATCAGTATTGGGGCCCATCTTGTTCCTCATTTACATAAATGATATGCCGGAACACATAGACACGGCGGACACAATTCTGTTGGCGGATGACAGCACTTTACTCATTCGGGGTAAAACCACTGAGAAAATTCTTGATAATCATGATCATGCTGTGAATGATACAGCCAACTGGTGCTCCGATAACGGCCTGGCACTAAACAAAGCGAAAACAAGGAACATGGTATTAACACTAAGCAAAACATATCTAGAGCTCGATGAATGTGCGTGTTTTCTTGGACTATACATTGATTCCTCACTAAAATGGAACATTCATGGATCTGCTCTCGCAAAAAAATTGTCAAAAATAATTTTTGCTATACGAATGCTGTCCGGTACGGTGTCGGATAGAACATTAAGGATCGCTTACTTCGGGCAGTTTGAATCGGTCATGAGATATGGCATACTAGCGTGGGGTCACTCCTCATGTCGGCATCGTATCTTTGGTCTACAGCGGAAAGCTATCAGAATTCTGGCGGGAGTAGGATACAGGGATGACTGTAGAACTAAATTTATAGAACTTGGTATACTAACACTGCCAGCTTTATACATATTGGAATGCCTCGTGTACATTAAAAATCACCCAGATAAATATTCCCATCGGGACCATCCTCATAAAACAAGATTTAAAGACGAATTAACTGAGGAATATCACAGATTGACGAAGTCACGGACAGGAATTAACTACTACGCAATAAAATGCTTTAATAAACTTCCGGTCGGAATTAGGCAACTGCCAAGGATAGCTTTTAAATCAAAAATTAAGGAACTTCTGCTGAGAGGTGCCTACTATACAGTGGAAGATTTTTTGTCCGACGATGTCGTAATACCTACAGAAGTAGGGCCTTAGCTTTAGCATTCAGTTTCAAACCATTTTAAGCCATCTTAACGATATCGTATTACTGTTCTAAGCGAACAAACCTTCTAATTAGGTAATTAGGATTTTAATTAATATATGTATGTGTTTTTTTTAGTTATTATTGTTGTTGTAAGTGATGAGAATTGAATACACTTTTGTACTACTCTACTGTTCTAATACAGACTGACTTGTGTAAACATGTAAATGTGGTAACACCAAAATAAATAAATAAAATAAATAAATAAATAAATAGAGGCAACCGAATCAACACGGATGAAACCGTCATCTGAGGCCAGCAACACTATAGACACCGAGGATCACACTACAACCTATGCCACAATGGTCGCCAAACATAAATTACAAACGAAATCCGCTAGCGCCCATACTGTTAGTGCAAAAGTGCCCTCAGAAAGCACATGGAAAACTATTAGTAGAAGGAAGAATTCAAATAAACGAATAGAAGGCGTGGCTGAATCATCAAGTATAGCAGGCATCCGGAAAAACACCGCATCTACACATCTCCAGATTGCGCCCCGAGACCACAAGAACAGACATCATTGAACATCTAAAAAAATTCGACATCGAAACACTAGTTTGTGAGGCATTACAATCAAGGCGCCCGGAGGAATACGCATCGTTCAGACTCGCCATAGCGTTTGAGGATCTAGAAACGGTACAACTCCCAAAAACGTGGCCTAAAGGAGCCCTAATAAGCCGTTTTTTATTCCCGCGCCATCGCATGGACTGGAAGCCAAATCTGCACCAGAAACAAATAACTCCAGAGAAAAAATAAAAATACAAATGGAAACTAATATTAACTGTTTCAAAAAGAAACTAATTTCAATGCTGCAAGAAATTGAACCATACAATCTAGAAGCATTTTTCACTTACAAAATGAAGTCGGTGTAATTAATTTTTGTTATATTTTAATTATTATACTTTTGTTTTGTATATATGACGCAATTCCTACATTAAGTATAAGTTTTATATTATGTATTTTTGTTGGAATTAAAGACTACATTATTATTATTATAAATGCGACTAATGTGCATTTGGGAATTATGCGCGCAGGACAGTCGCTAAAGCTGACAAACTACATCACGTATCGTGACAACAGGTCAGTTGGTAGGATGGGTGGAACTGCCATTCTTGTAAAGAAGGGTATCCCCCATTACCACGTGGATATTCTTTAACTGAACACTGTTAAAGCGACTACTGTCGTTGCTGGTATTGGCGGTAAAGAGACTCTCCTTGTAAGTCTGCACCTAAATGTTAACTATATACCGCTTTGCTTAAGCTACATTCTCCTGCTATAATAGCGGGAGATGTCAATGCTAAACACGCCGCATGGAACTCTAGATCTAAAAACAGTAGAGGTAGAACCCTGCACAACTACGCAACGGCTAATCACCTGGCCGTAAATTTGCTGTCAAAAGCTACCCACTCATTAACTTGAGTAACTTTGTTACTTATTTACTTGAGTCAAATCTAGATATTTTAATAATAATGTGGCATGAAATTAAAAAAAAATCCTTTCCTAAATGATAATTTTTCAGCTTTAATCGTTAAAATCATCAACTATTTCAAATTCTCTTAATTTGTGGTTCCTAACCTTAATGTAAAACTTGAGTAAAACAGGTCCGTATTTGAGACAAAATAATATTATCAATGACTAACTTTTAAACACCCTGTATGTGTAAAACAAATATCATAACATTTGTTCATTGCACAACATTTAAAAAAATAATGTAATGAAAATACTCCCATTCCGAGAAAAGCATAACTTTATTTTAAATAACAATAACGTTGCAAAAATCTACATTTTAAAGATAGAACATAACAGAAATTCAAAACATTATTTTGTTTTATCCGTGTCTAATTAATTTTTCAGCTGGAGCATGATTAATTCTCGACTCTACTGATGCAATACATAATAATAATAAAATAAAGCATCATATACGTACTATTTCATTTAGTAAATAATACACTTCAGTTTGATACATAATCCCAAATTTACTAATTATACAATACGTACAGACCGTAATATATGTTTCTTGAGCACGTCAAGGAAATTGTTAATGAAAAATTACATTTTTCATTCACGTACAGACTGCTTTATTTTATTATAATTATGTATTAAGAATGCATCAGAAAAGTCGAGAAATGATCATACTCGGATAAAGAAAATTCTAGTTTTTCTGAATTTCTGTTATGTTTTAACAATGAGAAAATTTATCAAAAATGGCGTTGTTTGTGCGAAAACCCTTTGTTCGCGAATCATAAGAAGATCGTAAGTAAAAATTGTCTGAATCTTTCAAATATGGATTAATTATATGTTCATAAACAACCTTATTAACTGCAAATATTTTTCTAATTTGTTTCCCTTCAATTTTTAAGTTTTCAGGTTAGGATCGTGAGAGACGCCATGCGCCTACTAACGTAAGTATATAGGCACACCTAGTTAAGGGTTAAAATGTAGATTTTTTCGACGTTATTGTTATTTAAAATAAAGTTATACATTTCTCGGAATAGGCATTTTTTCATTTTATTATTTTATTTAAATGTAGCGTAATGAATAAATGTTATAATCATTTTTTAGACGTACAAGGTGTTTGCAAGTTAAGTCATTGATAATAATATTTTGTCCCAAATACGGACCTGTCCTCTCGTTTAACATTAAGATTAGTATCCAGAAATTCAGAGGATGTGAAATAGTTTATGATTTTATTGATTAAAGCTGAAAAATTGTCATATAGGAAATGATTTTTTTTTTCTAATTTTGTGCCATCTTATTATCGAAACATCTAGATTTGACTCAAGTTAATAAGTAACAATGTGGTATACGAAAGTACCCAATACATTCAGTTTTAACTATTGTTTTCTGCTCTTTCTAAATATGCAAACAACATTTTAAAATATTGATATACATGGTGTTGTTTCGAATCGAAACCTACTAATATATATTTTTTTAAGCCGGACCTAGAATAAGATTCTAATTTATTATGTTTATTATGTTCGACACTACAGTGGACAAATAATATACGTACCAAAAATTACAAAAAATTATAGGGTAGTTCGTAAGTAACGATTAATTGAAAAAGGGCAATATTAATGAATCACCCTATTTATTGGTTATAAAGAACGACAGACCCATAAAATATATTTTATTTAGAATTACCTCGGTGTGCCGCATCTATTATTATTATTATATGCGCATTTCCCAATGAAACACCCTGTATTAGTCGACGATAAAGCACTCTGAGTCGCACTTACAAAGGGCATTGTTGTAAGTTCGTCAAGGGCGATGACTCGTATAAACACGTGATAAGAGGGTGTTGCATATGGAAAGAGGATGTGTAACCTATTGTTTTGGTGTGTATTACAACGTGGAGAACCATGAATTAGGTGTTGGAATGGATTAAAGTTCAGTACCTAAACTACAATATGTATATCAAATAGAGGTGTTTTGACATATGCAATTTGATTGTAATATACTGTTAGGTATCAAATTGTATCATTGGGTAATAATTGATTATTAATATTAGAGGCGAGTTCTGTGGCTTTGTTTGTATACATAAGCGGGCGTGACGCGCTCAGCTTAAGAACGAGTAACGAAGGGCACATTGAGTTACGTGCTTTTATGGAGTGTAGATGCAAGTTGGGTGCTTATTGTGGCGAAAGCATGTGTGATCTAATGTTTTGGTGTGCGTTGCAATGTGGACGGTTATGGGTTAGGTGTTGGAATGGATTAAAGGTCAGTACCTAAACTACAATATGAATATCAGATAGAGGTGCGTCCTAGTAAACGAAATAAGAGAGTTGCGTCCAAGTAAATAAAATAAGAGAGGTGCGTCCTAGTAAATGAAATAAGATAGGTTCATCCTAGAGGTGCGTCCTAGTAAATAAAATAAGAGAGGTTCGTCCTAGAGGTGCGTCCTAGAAAATGAAATAAGAGAGGTTCGTTCTAGAGGTGCGTCCTAGTAAATGAAATAAGAGAGGTTCGTCCTAGAGGTGCGTCCTAGTAAATGAAATAAGAGAGATTCGTCCTAGAGGTTCGTCCTCGCAAGACGTGTATGTCACTGCTTTGCACATGAAGGTGAAATACAATAGTCGTAGAGAATAATGGTCGAAGCCGTGACTGCTAGGGATCCAGTTGGCGGGAGAACTGGCGGGGAAGGGGAGATGCTCCCCCGGTAAGTCCTTCCAATTATAGTTAATATACAATACTAAAAGAATACTCTTTATATGTGGGGAAATCATTTGGAGCCAATGCCATCTTCGGATCGAGTTCAATATATAGCCTGCGGATCATGACCAATGAAAATACAGTATATTATGTAAGTGATTATTATTATTAATAGGTAAAATGGCGAAAATTTATGTATTAAATTTGGCGTCAAGTTAAGGCTACGATAGGAAAAAGAACTAGCTTAACAATACACATAAAGGAGAGATGTGATTTTTTACAACTGCAGCGATCACATAATAGAGGAGAGGTATGCCCTTGTATCCTTTATTACTAAAATATTTACAGAGATAAAAGAGGTGTGTTCTAGTGTCTTTTATAACTATAGTAATCACATAAAGGAGATGTATGTTCTTATATGTTTTATAACCACAGTAATTGCATTAAGGAGAGGTATGTCGTTATGTCCATTATAACTAGAGTAATTGCATTAAGAATATGTATGTTCTTTATATACAGGGTGGCCCACTTATCCTCGCTCGGACCATTGCTGCTAGACTAATGAAAATTTAGGATAACATCTAATTGGAAGTTAGTGGACACTTGATGTGCTACATTTTAAAATTATTTTCGAGTGTACAGTGTGTACCATATATCAAGGACACAAAATTTGGTCTTTTTTTAAATAGAGCACTCTGTATATTTAATTTTATTAATATTTATTTAATTTTTAGAATCTGCTTTATGTGGTCTTCACAAATATATTTTATTTTTAGAGATCAGATGCAACGTTGCCAAGTTAGTCGCATTTATTCGCAGTTATTTAATAAAAATTAACGATAAATCATGGACCTGGCATAAATTTAAAAAAACCTTATTATAAGAGATCAATAAAAGAATCTAGGTAAGCAAGTACCCAAGCAATATGTCAAAACATTCATAATATTTGGAATCACGTTGCATACGCAGGGTATTCTGAAAGAACAATCGAATTTTGCTATTTTCATAAGGCTAAAACATATCGATATTGATCGGAATTTACCTATTAATGATTATATATTATTAGATTATTGTCCATATGCTACCATTGAGTAGCATATTAGATGATCACCCAGAATATGATGCTATATACAGGGTGTTCCATTTAAAAAACAAGAGTTTTAGTCATTTGAAAATAGCAAAATTGTATCGTTGTTTTAGAACACCCTGTTTATTCTACGTGACTTAAAATATTATGAATGTTTTGGCACATTGCTTAGGTCCTTGCATATGCAAATTCTTTTATTGCTCTCTTATAATAAGGTTTTGTTGAATATTTTTAGACGTCCATGATATTTCGTTAAATTTTATTAAAATGTGAATAACTTAGCAACGTTGTATCTGATCTAAAAAAAATTAAATGATTTGTGAAGCAGATTCTAAAAATTAAATAATATACACGGTGATACTGTAATATACTCTGCATACCCAGAAATAAAGTTAAAGGCAGAACATCAAGTCTCCAATAATTTCCTATCCGATGTTTTCCTGAATTTTTATTAGTCTAGCAGCAATGGTCCGAGCGATGATAGACGGGCCACCCTGTATATATGCCAGGTGTTTTAAGAGGAAGTGCAAATATTTTGGGAAGCTGTAATATGGATGATTCTAAGTAAAAAATGTCATATTAGCAAGTGTCCCATCGTTTATAGATACTGAGATAGGGTCAATATTAAATTTATTAAAGTACGAGAAATTACATTGTTGATTTTTAATAATATCAATTTAAATTAAACAAATCTAGTTTGTTGGTTCAAAAATTCCACCGCTCAATACATTTAGTAATTCTATTAGTAATGTTGCTTAGTCCATGATCCATGATTCTAGCGATTAATTCGCCTCTTGTGTTTGTTTGTCAATGAGAATTCGATAATCAATCTGGTGTTTGGTGTTTAAATGAATCGACCGCTAGAATCATTGATTGTGCGACGCTCATAAAGCAACGATAAAATGCTATTTCAAGAGCACCGATTAACATTACCAATAGAATTACTAAATGTATTGAGGTTGGCGGTGGAATTTTTGAACCAACAAAGTAGATTGGTTTAATTTAAATTGTTATTATTATAAATCAACAATGTTTTCTCGTACTTTAATAAACCTTATAATGACCCTATCTCAGATGCGTCATATATTAGAATTGACTTGACCAGTGCGATATAAATATTATACGTTCTTTTATTTCCTATTTCTCCACTCCAGAATACTCTATTTATTGTTATCGTCTCATTGTTCTCTAATTGTATGTTCGTTAGTTGTCCATTAGTCGATAGGTAGTTTGTTTTTTGGATGTTTAGTTCTAAACCCGATCTTTCATATTCCTTTTGGCCTTTCCTTGTCATGTATTCCACGTCCTCGATATCGTTTGCAAATATTACCTTATCGTCAGCGAACTGTAGCGTATATAGACATGATTCTCCTATTTCTATACCCCTCCCATATCACTTTTTCTTCCATTATTTTAGTGCTTTTGCCACATATATTTTAAGTAAGGTCGGAGATAAACAACATCCCTGGCGTAAGTCTATATTTGCAGAGAATTCCTTCGACAGCTACTCCCCATCTTTATGTTTGACTTCTAGCCCTCGTACAAGTTCTTTACTGCTATAATAAATATATGGTTGATACTCGTTTATTGCAATGTTTTCCAAAGTTTCACTACTGGGATGTTATCGTACGCCTTCCTCTTCACTTCCCCTGTATTCTTCCTCTATCAGATTTCTGACTATTCTCCCTTACAGTCGGCTTAAAGTGCATGTTACTAACATTCCACTGTAGTAGGTTCACTCTTTCTTACTACACTTCTTATGTATTTACGATATATATGCCATCGTCTACTCTTCAGGTACGAGGTGGCTATTTAGGTATTAATTAAATATCATCGTAATTATTGTGAATAGTTCTTGAGTTCCGTTTTTCACAAATTCGGTATATATTCTCCCGGCCCTGGAGATCTACGATTTTTTAGCTCGCACACGGACTTTTACAGTATTTTTACCGTAATCCCCCCAGTTCGCCTTTTATAGCTACTTGAGTTGGTGATGCTGTAACAAATTGTAGTCCAACTTCTGTAAATAATGTCTCGTTGTATTCTACTCATATCTGTACTGGGATGAACAGTGTATCCATATGTTTTTTTCCATTTTGTTTACTCTCCCTAAGAATTTCCATGCTTCCGAGCACATTTTTTCCTTCGATATAAGTATTTATCTACTTGCACATCTTGTAACACATTAATCTCTTTTCTCTCTGCTTCATTTTCCATACTTCTCTCTTCGCCTGATGATACCTTCCTCTAGTTTCTTGTTGGCCCTTGTTTAGCCATCTTTTATAACGTCTATTCTTCTCTTCTATCAATTCTTCGATTTCGTTATTCCACCAAAGCTTGTTGCTTTTCTTTTGCTGTTTGAAACCCAAAGCTTCTTGTATCGGTTTTTCTATACATATTTTAGTGTTTTCATACATTTCTTCTGATAATTCCGTTTCGGTCCCCAACAGGTATCTATTTAGCCTATCCCGATAAAGTTCCACTGTGCTTTCATTTATTAGGCTATCCAAATTGTATTCTTTGTAATCATGTTCATCCATTTTATCTGTTGACACATATTTTTTCTATACGTGCTTATAGTATGGGAAGAGCATTTTGGCTTTTACTGTGTAATGTTCAGATCCATATGTGGTTCCTCTATATACTGTTACATCTTGTGAAGGAGAAGAGGCCTTACATAAAAGTGAGAACTGGAGTATTCATGTGAAGGAGAAGAGTTCTTACATGAAAGTGAGAACTGCAGTACTCAAGTGAAGGAGAAGTGTCCTTACATGAAACTGAGAACTGAAGTACTCATGTGAAGGAGAACACACATATGTTCACAGTATATCACACCACTTGCATAAATCAAGGGACGAAGCGATGAATGCCTAATGCCTAGGTATCCGGTTAAGGAGAGAACATCTGAAGAGGAAGGGAGATGCTCCCCCGGCAAGTGCGTCCCATTAGAGTTAATATACATTATTAAAAGAATACTATCAATATGTAGGCGAATCATTTGGAGCTAATGCAATCTTACTATAGAATTCAATATATAGCTTGAGGATCCTGGCCAATGAAAATACAGTATATTATGTAAGTAATTGTTACTAGGTAGAACGGCGAAAATTATTGTAATAAATATTGCGTCAAATTAAGGCGACGATTGGAAAAAGAACTACCTTAACACAAGAGTTTGTAGGGAAACAGACTCTCGGTTTCTACAGCAAAGCAGAAGCTAGCGCGAAGGGACATATCCAGAGTCTGGAGCAATATGATACAGACAACCCATGGATTAAAAGTAGGTATGTTCGCTTTTAATTCATGGGTTGTCTGTATCATATTGCTTCAGACTCTGGAGCAAACATACCTACATGTCTACTGGAAGATTTTAATGCTCCCTTTCAAACGCAATAGCAGTGTGAATCGTCAGGGGTGAATGATGTGGGGAAGATATCTCCAGTGCAATATTATGCGCGCGCAACTTAGATGTGTGACTGATACACACAAGCGATAAAAACGTAAAGAATTCGTTTTCTGAATTTTATATAACAGCAATGCAAGTTCTTGCTTACATAATGTTTGTATATTAAAACTAATATTTGGAAGACGATTTATTTACACTGTGGGTATAATTTCTTGGTTAGATGACGTTTGCAATACTTTAAAGTGGCTCGGAGACGATCAATGAGTCACGCATCGATTATAACCGTCAATATAACTGACAATATTATCGAATATTTCGGGCTCACTTTGCAAAGAGCATCATACATTATTCTTAATGATATTTGCTTGATATATTCTGTTGATGTTTTCGAGCTTGCTCACATTAATTGTATATTATTTTTGTGTATACATAGGATAAATCATTGAATCTAACTTTTTCGCGTCACTCGTATTGGTAATGAATGATTAAGAAAAAAAAAGTATTGCAAACAGTTTAGTAAATAAATACAGTTCGTTCGTTTGCCTTTCAATTAAATGAATATGAAACATGAAACATGAAATATATTTAGTTCTAATGGTTGATACTTAAATAAATTACGATTAATGTAAGATATAAATTTTAACACTATTTAAAAAGATAGGGGTTTTATTATTGTTTGCTTTGTCAATTTGATGCAATTTGGTAACTTGTGTTGTCTATACTTCAAGAGTGTTGCCTAAGAGTCAATTCAAGTAAACATTATCTTTATTTCAGACCGAGTTGATTCTATATTTGATGAATACAATTCCAGTTTTTTTTTTTGAACACAGATATATACATACATAATAAATAATAAATAATAAAATAATACATCCTTCGAAAATTTTTAGATATTTTGAATTTCTTAATTTTTATGTACTTCTAGGAAACTGATTATTCATCAAAATAAATTCGCACTTAATTTAAATTTCTAAAAGTCCGCGTGATCATAAATATATTATACAGGGTGGAAACTTTAACTGGAATAAAATTCAAAACTTCGATATAGGCGATTTTTGCAAAAAATCCCGAAACACGCTAAGTATTGTTTTTTCTTGCCCTCATTTATATGTATATGCTGCTTGTTTATCTGTTCCCGGAAGAGCGCAGCCACCTCTGACTTTTTTTTTTCAAATGGAAAGGTATGTCAAGTGACACCTCGTTTGAAAGGTCTCTGCGCAAGTAATACAACACACTATTTATTTCTTGAATATTTACAAATCCCACGTGATAAAAAAAAACACTTTTATAACTTGAATACTATTTAATGCAACAAATGTTCAAAATGGGCACCGTTTCTTTCTTGGCAAAGTGCAAATCGATGATAACATGCATCTCTAATGTTTTGTAACATTTCTGGTGTGACTTGCCGTATTTCATGCCTAATACGTTGCTTAAGGTCCTCAATGTCGTTTGGTTTGGTTACATAGATCTTACTCTTGAGATATCCCCACAAAAAAAAAGTCAAGGGGACTAAGATCCGGAGATCTCGCCGGCCATTCAATGTGACTTCTTCTTCCAATCCATCTATTGGGAAAAACTTCGTCTAAATATCTACGAACGATCACAGCATAATGGGGTGGAGCTCCGTCCTGTTGATACCATATTCGTTCATCAGGTAAATCTGGATCAAATGGATTTGGAAATAAAGTGGCTAACGCTGGCATGAGGTCGTCTTGAAGAAACGTAAGATATGTTGCTCCATTAAGATTACCATCGAAGAATACTGGTCCTACAATCTGATCACTTATTATTCCAGCCCATACATTGACTTTTTGCGGGAACTGAGTATAAGTTTCTCGCATCCAATGAGGGTTATGATCAGCCCAATAACGACAATTTTGATGATTAACGTCACCGTGTAAGGTAAAAGTACTTTCGTCGGAAAAAAGAATTGATGCTAATGAAATCTGGTTATTGTCGATCATGTTCATCATTTGCTCGCAAAATTCGATTCGGCGGTCCGGGTCATCCTCCGTTAATTCTTGGAGTGCCTGCATCTTGTAAGGATGCAGCTTGGCTGATCTAAGAATTTTCAGGACAGTAGTATGACTAATCACGTTGTCACGGGCCAGTTGCCTGGCTGGAGTCACTGGATTTTCTTGAAGAGTTAATAATACGTTTAGCCTGGTATCTGCTTGAACAGTGGGATTTCGCTGTCTGGGCATAACCCTGACATGACCCAAATTGGTGTATTGTGTCTCAATTTTGCTTATGGTACTTTGGCTAATGGGTGATAAATCCGGATGCTCTTCTCGAAATAACTGAGCAACCTCAAGCTGACTTCGTCTTCTGTTACCATAACCGATCATCATCAGAATCTCGATTCGGAGATTTTCGGTTAGATAAGGCATTTTAGAAATCACTTCGACAACTTGACGAGCGTATGTGACTGCTTTGGTGACTATTATTATCACTAGTAACTAAGCAACGCAGTTCCATAGCATCAAAACACATGTCAAAAACATACAACTTTACGCCGAAACATGTTCAACGTAAAAGTGGTTTTCTTTTTTTTATCACGTGGGCTTTGTAAATATTCAAGAAATAAATAGTGTGTTGTATTACTTGCGAAGAGACCTTTCAAACGAGGTGTCACTTGACATACCTTTCCATTTGAAAAAAAAAAGTCGGAGGTGGCTGGGCTCTTCCGGGAACAGATAAACAAGCAGCATATACATAGAAATGAGGGCAAGAAAAAACAATACTTAGCGTGTTTCGGGATTTTTTGCAGAAATCGCCTATATCGAAGTTATGAATTTTATTCCAGTTAAAGTTTCCACCCTGTATACAGTAACAGCCAAAAAGCTCGTATCATCGTATTGGGAATTTTCATGATTAATGATTTAAAAATATATGTACGGCATTAATTTGTGCTTGTCTAAAAACCGTATCAGCTTCTATCAGATGTACCGAGTGATTTATACTTACCCAGAAAATCTCGTTTTCAAAATACTGAATATTTAAATATGGCTAATTTTTGGAAATCGCGCGAGATATCATTGATATATTTTTCCTGCAAGTGAGTTTTTGATTACTGAATCATTTAAAGGCCATGTTTTATTTTTGGTATTTTTAAGTTTTGCAAAAATTTGATTTTAAGGTTTTTTCATATTTCTCATATTCTCATTTACTATTAACATTACTATATTAATTAATAAATTATAGTAAATACCTTTTATAATAACACAATTTTAAAATTATCATATTTTCCTATACAGCTAAAATTTAGAAATTAAGATGAGCATGTTCTTTTGTAAACTATAAATGTGCAATAAATAATATAATTCATTTATATGGCAGTTTGTATTATAATTAAACATACATTGATTGAATCTTGATCTTTCATTATACAGTGTCGCTAAAAATATGGATACAATTAAATATTCTGAAAATGGTGTATCTAAACTTTTCAAATTTTATTCACGGTTAATAGATATTAACATATTTACATTTACAAGTGAGTTAAGTTTAAAAATGCTTCACTTACATGTTCTATACAATAATTTATTAAATGTTGTCGAAAAACAGTTTTGTAATACTGATTATTGCAAATATATTTTTTTAATAATATTAGGTCGGTAGACAGTCAAACTGATATTTATTGCCAAATCAAAATTAAGAAAGTTCGATTGTAGTGTTTTTGTATCAGAAGAGGTTTCAAATAAAGCCTCGGAAGCAGTCGGAAAGTTGATGCCCTCGAAGTCAAAGGAATTCTATCAAGTAGGTACAGTTTGTTCTTCATTATGAGCGAATGAAAAGTGTTTAATTCATTAGTGGATTAAAAAAAATATATTTCATCTTTCACGTGAAGAACAACTCATTTCGCTTGCTAAGAAATTAAAAACGTTACAATTGAATAAAAATTGTAAAAAATACACATTAATATAAACCGAACACATTTTAATTAATTCTTTTTTTAGTTTAATCAGAAAATATTTTGTTCATCAAAAGATGTTTAAATAGACCACAACATATCTTCCGTCGTCATGACCAACCATCCTGAGAACTTTTTTAAGTTCACGTTTACTTAAACTTATCAATGTTATTTAATTTATACATTGTGTTTGAACTTGTTGGGGTATTTGAAAAATCGTGTGTCGTTTTGTGTGTCTTTTGCTTTTGTGAGATATTAATTGTTTGCTGTGTTAAGCTTTTTATTTGTTTAAATAAAAGTGTCAGAGGTAATACTACAAGAACTGGCAAAATAGCAGGGGTAGGTCGTCAGATTGTCAATGTAAAGTTAGATTCACAAGCACTCAATTAGCAATTAACGTAGTACGTGCTTAACATTAGTACACAAATTTGAAAGAAAAAATGAAAATTCACAATAGCAATTTTGTGTACTAATTTAAAAATTTAGAAACCATCTTCTGGTACTTTTTACAATTAAAGTAAGGTATAATTACCTTATGACAGCCCCAATTTTCCAAATTTTATGTTTTGTTCTTCACTTTGTATTAAGCCCATTTTATTTTGTTTCTTTATCTCTGTTGTATCTAAAAGCGAGGTTATTCTTTTCAAATTTGTTTTGCTCCGTTATTTGTTGGCATTGAATAGCATAACTGATTTGCACTTATTTTGGTTGCAGCGAAAGTTAACACAAATTTTTGCACCTTGAAAGGTTTTATCTTCGCGTTAATTAGTAATTTCGTGGTAAGTACTAATTAGGCCGTTGTGAAGAACTTTGCATATATACATATACCAAACTTTTACGTTAATTACTAATTGAATGGTTGTGAATGTAGTTTTACGACACCAAATTTACAATTAATAATCTAATAAAATAGCGAGTGCAAATTGAAACAATAAATAGCCACTAATTTATTCAATTCGAGTCATGTCTTGTAGGATAATTTCGTAAACTATTTTTATTATATCCTAAAATTAAACTTAAAATTTGATGTAGGTGTGTTGACAGCAGAGACACTAGAGCAATACTTAATATATCATACTTAAATATTTCGTCACATTTTAGAGTTATGCAACACGTTTGTCAAAGAAATTTTCCGTAGTTACGCTTTAGTGAATGATGCAGAATGTTAACCTTCGGGTTGCATTTAAATGCTCATATCTGAACTTTCCTGTGTCCTGAGTACAGAGAGGTTTTAGTCACTAGGAATCCGATACTACCCCTATACGAGATGTCTTTTATGTACTGTTTTTTAGAAGATTTCCTCTCCGTTAAAAATAATAATAATAAAAAATGGAAATTATAAATTCGGACTCGCTGGACTGACGATACCCGATTAGGTTTAAACCGGCCTCCAGTTGTCCGCGGAACTTATTCCCAAATGCACATTCCAATTTGAAAATTTTGAAACTGTTATACCTGAGAGTGCATAAATGTTTACATTAAAAATAGGAAAAGATATAGAAAAAGTAAGCCAATTTGATACTTGGGCAGAATAATAAGCAAAAAAGGGCAAGCAAAGAAGATTAGAACAATTAAAAAGCTCAAGTAGCGTTTATTCTTATGGAAGATTTTGGTCTCCTGTATTAAATGGAAAAGCGAAATAAATAAAGCAATAACAGAATTGCTAATTACTTTCTGTACTAGATATTTTTGCAATTTCTTAATTTGGAGTGGTATTTGAGCTATATCCTAATGAATATTCGTAAAAAATAAATTATAGAAGTTTTATTTCCTTATTTTATTAAATGTTTACGCAAATCTTGTTCATAAAAATACCTTCAATAAGCATGCAGGCGCGTATTTGCTGTTCTTCTTTGATCAGTAAAAAAGGTGTCAACCCTAATCAACATACACCAAATGGTCTCATATCGCTCTCAGTAGGATCGCGCGAGCATCTAGTGTATAAACCACATTGCCATGAATTTTTAAATAGAATTAGCCTCACAGGAAACTCTGCCGAACGTACCAATATTTAAATTTACCTTTTTAATAAAATTTTGCTGTAAAAATATTCAATTATTGTCCGGTGAAATTACTGCATCTACAATGTAATCACGCGAGCCGGTTGAATTTTCTACATATGCAATGGAGGTCTATTTTTGAAACGTAATTGCGTTAAACTGTATTTATTATTTAACTTAGTTTTTAGTAAATGCATACTAGAGCATTTAATGCATGCCCGCCGGTTTTAAGAACACAACGTTAAGCGGAATGCTTTTAACGGCGCATTGCTTTATAGACCTTTGTGCACGTGTATCATAAGTTGTTTTATAATATACCTGCACCACAATATGGAAATTAGGGAAAATAGAAGCATTTAGATTTATTTTTCCAGGTAAGTTGGCGTGGATGTCGTTTTTCATCGTCAACTTGGATCTGGTTAATATTTGATGCATCAATGTTATCTGTTAGAGACGTTATGAGCGGGGTTTTGGCGCGAAAATGGTGGTTGATAAATCCGCCAGGATTTGATTTAAAAGCGCTCTGTAATATGTTTTGCATTCCTTACTAATGAAATTTGCTTGCAAAAAATTGAATATGTTGCCATGTGTTTAATTTATATTTCTTGCGGGCAATGATGTGTATTTTTTGCTACGCCGACGGGCTAGAAATAATATTACGATGAATAGCGCGAGACTTTTTTTCGATGCCGACGAATTTATGAGTCAACACTATATTTCCGAAACATTATATTATGTAATTGTGTCCGAATTCTCTTTCAAACAATGACAGTAACCAATTACGGCATAGGTGAAGGAGTAGTAGGGATTATTATTATTATTATTATTATTATTATTATTATATTATATTTTTTAAGAGCCGTCTTTACCCAAAGCCGGTATGGGGAATTTCATGTAAACGACAGCCAAGATAATTTATGAACGGATCGACATAATGTCAATCAGGGACCTGATTTAGAAAGTTTAGACATCTCAATCTACAATTGAGCCAAGTAGTTTTAGAAAATAATAAAACGGTGATTTGTTATGTTTATCAAAATAATGGCATGTTTAGCAGATTTGTGAAATTTTCTTCTGTATTTATTTAATTAAGACAGGGTACATATAATTGAAATTCCCTCAATTTATTTGGAGATAATATTGTTGCGAACCACCTTCTTTTTTTTTGTTCCAATATCTTGAATTATAATAGAGTATTCTTGTCTGCACATAAATCCGATTAGGTGATCAGAAATAAATCACCATTAATTTATTTCTTACAGCTTTGTCTAATTGTAGATAAATGCCTAAACTTTCTATATCAGTTCTCCTATTGTAATTATGTTAACCCGTTCATGAATTATCTGGTTGTCGCTTATTAATAATGCCGTATACTAGCTGGGGTAAACAGGCCTATTAATATCAGGGAATAATTTCTTAAATATGTTATATTTATTTAATTAAATTCACTAAATCCTTTTACAAGTTTTGTAATTTATGTGACCAAATTTGAGTCTTATTAAGATTACTGTAAGCTTATTAGCCAACAAAGCTATATGAAATATTTCTTACTCTTTAAGATCACTTAAATTTTAAAATAAATAAATGCCTGACACAGCCAATTCCATTTTCGTTGTCGTGACGAGGTATTATTATATCGCGGAACATAGGGAAATAACATTGGAAAACGAGTTTCCTTCAACTTCACCCTAATAAAACTATAAGTAAACTGAGACCATATTTATTTTAAATACTTTTATTTTTGACTTAAAATCAAATGTTTGGTGTCAATATAAGCAAGCTCTTGGTGATCTCTTCAAGTGTCCAAGAAACTACTACCTCTGTTCCATAATAAATGAGCCATTACAGATTTTTATTTTTTCCATAATAAGTAAGTCATTACAGATTATTATTTTTTTCCATAATAAGTGAGCCTTTACCAATGTTTATTTTTCACAAAATAAGTGAGCCATTTTCGTTTCTAAGAAGTACTATATATATTTTTTTCACAATAACTTAAAAATGTTAGTGCGATTTTCCCTTTGCCTTGCTAATATGTTGAAGCTTATAATTATTGTTACTGAGACAATCTATAATCGATTTCATAACTGTTTCTAAACTTATAAACATATTTTCTATGTCTAGTTTCCGCTTCGAAAGATTCTTCGACAACTCTTATTAATTCGTTCGTTACTCTTAGTAATTGCGTGGTGAATGCTGGTATTGTTGGTGTTGTAATGATTGAATAGACGAAAAAAAAAAATAGATCGAGGACATTCAAATCGGGACTATTGGCAAATTTTTCAATTGTCAAAATCACCGCTTCCTGTTTCAGCCGTCCATTTGTCTGATGTTACAGTAAAAACTGAACAATTGCTGTTCGTTTTTGGTAGATTGAATTTGGTCTTCTCATCGTCTGAAACTTCCGGCGTCAGAACACTTTCGCTTAAAAATTCGAATTTTGATTGTTGCTTTTCACAAATTAAACTGGCAAATATTTTGACGTCCATATCACATATGATTAAGAATTTGGCGTGTATTAAGAATATCAAAATAGAAATAAAAAAAATAACGAAGTGACAATAAGTTTGAAAGAAAACTCAAATGGCTCACTTATTATGGAACAGAGGTAGTACTAAGATAGCAGTTATTAACGATCTAAGAACGTATCTCTTTATCTCCTCAGGACCCAAATTTTATTTTAA
Organism: Othius punctulatus; assembly: GCA_951805005.1. Lineage (NCBI taxonomy): Eukaryota > Metazoa > Arthropoda > Insecta > Coleoptera > Staphylinidae > Othius > Othius punctulatus. The sequence continues at coordinate 60,767,623 of OX638145.1, forward strand.
ACATACTTATCCCTTCTTAAAGTATTATAAGTGCGTGCATTTCGCCCTAGAGATTTCAACAACACCCCACATGCAAATAGATTCATTTAGGTTTCTTTACTTTATTTGGGTGCGTAGTTAATTTGAAAATCCTATATAATTATCGTTGTGCTTTCTTCGTGTGTTTCAGCTTTGTTTATTGTGCGTTTTGGTTTTGTGTGTGTTTTATAAACTTCTGTCTCCCCCATGACTATTTTCTACTTTCACTTTGTGACAATGATTGTGTCTGTATTTTGTGTATGACTAATTCCTCCCTATGACAATTTTTATTGCATATTTTATATTTTTTATATTTAGTTAGACTATTATATCTTTATGTGACAATTTACTTGTGCACTGTGTAGTTCTTTTGCGTAGTGCGAGATTTGTGTGTATGGAAAAGATATCACAAATATTGAATGTATTAACCATACCATAAAAAATTACGGGAAGAGATTATACTCTTTAAAAAATGACAACAACAAAATTCTTAGCTGCTAGAAAAATATTAAATAACAAACAAATTTCCTTATTACAGAAAAGAGCACAAAAAACCCATTTATGATAATGCCCATGGTGATAGGGCAACAATTATTGATGATTTAATTATCGGGCCATATCACTGTTTTAATCATTATTCGCATTGAAAAGGTTTAGAATGTCCTGTTTAAATGCAAAGAACTGAAAATAAAGTCGGCGTTCGCTCAAACGGCAGAGCCCCGAGAGAGCTGAAAAACAGCGGTAAAAAATGACCTTGACACTTGATTCGCATTTTTCAAACTTCTGTTAGGAGTTGTTGGCAACATGGCTTGGCAATTATGCCATTGCTCTATCTCGTAGCGAACACATGAACTGCTTGGAGCTAATTTTTAACTATTTTCACAGCGGGAAATTCAATTTAGGTACATTTTAAATAATTAATAAAACCATAAAAACAATTGTTAATTAATAAGTACTATATCTTATTAGATACAGTATTTTACAATGTTTCAGGATATATTTTTGGAATGGATAATTTTAATTTCTCTGAATCAAGTTATTTAAATAATATGGTAAACTATTGGTAATTTTAATTATAAACTATATAGTGTCACGTAGAATCAGGTCTACATTCAAGTAAAGCTTCAAAATTGTGCAAATATTTGCAAACACAATCCATGAAGATGAAAAACGGCAAAAATCGAAGATTTAATGAAATTTCATAGAAAAACGTAAATAATAAGAAAACTAACTATATAGCGACACGTAGTATTAATTTTGATAATTTATGGTTCAGAAAATATAACGTGAAAGTGATTATTAACAGCGTTTAAGTTGAAAAACACTTTCACGCCCGAAAAACCGCGCTCTTAACGATATAAACAAAATTCGGGGGGTTAAACTGCAAGTTTCCGAATAATCAATAATAAGGAGGTCGAAGCTTTTAGTTTCAGGTTTTCAGATTTTCAGCAATAGTAAGTACACATTTATAACGTACCTAAATAAAAATTAGTACTGCCTGACGTTTATTGTCAAATAAAGTTGCTCAATAAATATCTTTTCACCAGGCAACTTAAAAATACGCCGTAAATGAAAAACTTTCTTAAACACTCTTATTAATTCGATTATCAAAGATTATGATGCAGGTATGATAAAAAATATCTTTTCCCCTAGCAGGTATTAATAGGAGAGTACATACATTTTTTTAAATCTAGGTAGGTCCCTACTTACATACCGAGATTTCGTTTTAATGCTTTGAATCTCTCTATAAGGTTTAATTTATATTTCATAGAAACTAAAGCTCGTCAGGAGGGCTCAATCCCGAGTGGACCTTAGTCCGGCTTCCGTGGTAGGGCGGACCTTCCCAGCATGTATCGAAGCAATTTCATAGATATAAATATTGGCTAACGTAGGTTGGCTGTAAATAATAAATCGCTTTATAGTACGTCAATAAATCCCATCTTTAAATTCACTTTAGATTGTTTAATTTCCATTACATTCTCAAGCGCGGCAAACGAAATTTCAAACAACTAATCATTGAAGACACAAACACACATTGTTGCGAAGTAATAAGTTATACTTACTTCCACTTGCTGTCATAAGTTTCATTATTTAATTAATTCGCAAAGTATGGTGAAACTCATTGTATACCTACAGGTACATTTTTAACTGACCAAGATTTAATGCTTAAGCTGTTTAAAATATGCCGATAAAAAAGATAAAATATACTGTTCCATAATAATATAAAAAAAACTATAGCACACTACAGGTAAAACTACATTGAAGCTAAATTTTAAATATTTTTTTCATACTAATATAAAGATACTCAGACTTTTATATTTTTATATATATCAGACTTTTGAGTATTTCAATTTACGATAAATGATGAATATAATACATTATTGTACAGCTGGCAGATTTTTTCATAATCTGAATTCATAATTCATAATTCATAATACTGAATTAATCTGAATCATAATCATATATATCCAATATAAAATATATAAAGTATTATTTTAATCCATAATGAACATTTCACATTATGAATTATTTAAAGTAATTTACAGAAAATCATTTAACTTCTTGATGCATGTTATAATCTCTGTTGATAAGCGCCCGAGTGTCAAGTCTTAATTAAAAATCTATGGGGTAAATTAAGACGGGGGATTTATGCCGCAGATAAACGAAATTAGGATGGGTCAGAGGAAGTGCTACAAGTTAAGCCGGAGCCAAATTGGAAAATGGTCTCTGTTTATAGGGGTAATAAACAGAAGGAATTATATTTTCGCTTCTAACAAAAGCAACAACGAAAAACTCAATTGCCGTATTTAATTGGCAAATGTTCAAATATGAGACGAATTTATAAAACTGTACCTCTTATATCTAATAATCTTTCACTTTAATTTATTTGACGCATACCTACTTGGTATGTAATATATTTTTGCAGAATTATAGTCTTCAAATTATAATTAAGATTCGTTTACATTCAGCATTCAATACAAATCTGAATTTATGAATTGTTAATTTATCAAATTGATAATGAATATTAATTTTTCACCATTGAGCGACTTCGCGGTGCCATCTTAATACACAAAACAGACTTTAAGATAAAATCAATAAACTTCTTTATTAATTAGTTTATGCATAATAACATAAGAGCATTTCATAATGATTCATACTCGTATTCTGTATTTTGGCCACAATTAGATATGTAGAATGGAATTTTAGTGGCAAGTATGTGAAATGACTAGATGAAGAAAAATAAATTGTGAATTTGTACTTACAATTATTGACTATCGTCGTGTTCTCATTATCGATAATGATTTTATAAATACTACGAATTTTAACCCCAACGACAAAAATGTGGCATTTTCCAAAGTTTGGGGTTAAAATCAGTAGTATTGGAAAAATCACTATCGATTTTTGAAAACACCACGAATTATATTTAGGACGGGAATATAATGAATTGATTAAATTATCCAGTAAAGCAGTATAAACACAAAGCTAAATATACAAAATAGATACCTATATTTATTTAGATCACTTCATTTTTTCAAACAGCATACCGCAATTATGTACATACTTAGAGCAGGAAAAACACTGACATTTCGGGTTATGTTTTTATTAGCGGCCGACTAGAAATTATTCGTGAGTGCAGGCGTCTTAAAAACTATTTTCAACCGATAAATAAGACGATCGGTTCGGATATCGTCGTGATATATAATTATTCTTCCGTATGTGGTCGTCGTCGTTACGATCGTTGCATGGTGACAGCATCCAGCGATATTTGTTCGTTGGCAGTAGTAGTATTTCTGTTGTACTAGTTTTTCAGTACAACGTATTTGTATAGTATTTTCAGTATTGCCACTTATTTATACCTTCGTAGCTATACAACCTGCAGTGTTATACTGTCACTGTTTTAGGTATGAGTTACATTCCCAGCAGAATATGTAACTTTTATTCTATTAATGTAATTTTATTTCGTTATAACCGGTTTCAGGCTTAATGATGAATTAGGTCTCACAATTTGTAGATAACAATTTTCCGATTATATTTTCTTTGCCATAAATTTGCAAATTAATTATTGCATGCCACTGAACAATTGTTTTCTGGAAAATTTATAAATAAAATGAATTCATAGATTTTTCAATTTTAATTTAGGTATTATTTAAATAATTATTGTATTTGGAAATCATTTGAATTTCCAAATTGTATTCATATAAATTGTAAAATAATACTATGAAACTACAGTAACTATAAATTAGTTAAATTAGTTTGTATATGGTAGCCATACAATTTTTTCAAAAGACAAAAAGATCATGAAATTGAACTCGTAAAACTGCAATTCTTTCCCCATTTAATCATCCCTCTATCTCCGCTAGTTTCTGAGATCCACATACTAAACCTCCAAAAAAACTCACCCTGTATATATAAATATATATATAGACAATCTTGATTGGCTGTTAACCCCATTCGAGTCATTCCGCCTTGCATTAGATACATTTTTTTTCAAGTTGATTATTTACAGAGGTTATGTTTTATTATTAACTCATAATATATGTATTTATAAATCCTGATATAATTAGTCTAATGAATAAATGATTTAATGAAAGAGTGTTATCAGGTGTAGTATTATTCATGGAGTGTTCTGTTCGGGTGTTTTTTGTCAGTTCGTTTGTTTTGTATTTAATGCATAATTCGTTGTTGAGAATTGTCCCAGTGTCCTGTCCTTGTTGAAATTTACTTCGTAATTTGTCAAGTCTTTGTTAAGTGGGTATGATTTTTATAATGTTATATAGATTCATATTTGATGTGTTACGAAGGTGAATCTCCTTGTGTCTAAGTTTATTAATTAGTCTCAGTTTCTTCCGTTCAGTTACGTCCGTAATTCGTTTGCTGTTTTTTCTAGCGTTCTTAAGCATAATTTGGCCGTAGTCGATCATGGGTCTGCAGATGGTCTTGTAATAGTATATTACATAACGAGAGTTGTAAGAAGCATATTACGCACGAAGAGAAATTTTACGTATCGAGTCATGCAGCAAAGAGGAGCGTACTTTATGTTAACAAACATAATTTTTCTGTAACGAATATTCCATTAAAGCCAACTTGTTGTACATCTTTAGATTCACCAAAATAATCTCTACCAGAATAAAAAAATTAGTACATATGTGTTACCATTTGAAATAAAAAAGTGGACTATCGCTGAAATGAAAGTTGATTTTGCAAAAAAAAAATAGTGCTCATTTTTAGAACATGTGAAGCCATTTAATTTTGTTTTTGTTTTATTGAAATCGGAAAATAAATGAATGAGTTATGGCTAGCGGCATTTTTTAGGAGACACCCTATATAAATTGTTACGTTTTTATTTTTTTACTTTACTTATTTTATGAGTGTTGAATAGTTACGTATTTACTTGTATTGAAACTCCTTATTATTTTTCTTATCCCAGGGTCAATGTTAGGTTCAATCAGAACTAAATAGAGCCTTGTTCAAATGCCTTAATGAATTAATAATAACCAAAAACCTTAAAAACGTCTAATATAAAGTGAACTAGTCAAACAAATCCAAAACAAGAGAAAACAAAATTATATTAAAAAAAACTAATAAACTATGACCAACATTAGCAAAATAAATCCTATATACACAAGCTAACTTATGTGAGAATATGATTCTTGTAATTTACGCAAACTCTATACTTGCAGTTATCTTCTTGCTTTTGGTCCCTTGATTAAGTCGTCCTCTTGTCCCTGCGTTTGTCTTCTGATCCTTTGTTGATTCGCACAAAAGTAAATAGCTACTTTTGTGTGCGAAGTTTAGCGGCTTGAAGTCCTGATTTTCGAATATCTCCGTCACGGCTCCTATCTTGTTGAAGTCCTCTCCTTGTTGACTGCCTTTTTCCAGTCCTATGTCCAATCGTTGAACACGCGTTAATTTTATGTAATCTATTAGTATTAGGGCAACATTACGACCCTCGACCCACTACCATCTCCCCTGCTCGCCGTTCAGCCTCTACCCCCCACTCGTCAATTTGTTTCTTGTTGATTATTTCCGATCTTCAATTATTCAGTCTCACATGCGTCTATGCACGAAGTCACCTGTCACCCGTGGTAACCGATCAACAACCTCCATCCGCGGATCCATAAACCTTGCGATTTTCTGTGTCCATAAAATGTCTTACACATTTCTCTGTAGATTTGTGCATACTTGTTCACATTCACATTTACAACATTTACAATAATTTTAGTTAGCTTGTGCCCTTAAGATTATAATTCTATCTAATACCTATCTAATAGTAATAATAAATTTATTCTAATTAATCTACTCTACTTATAATACAAATACCATCACAATATATATATATATATATATATATATATATATATATATATATATATATATCTCATTATCTTCTCCAGTGATTTTTGCTTGACGGGTTCGTTGTTTCGTTTGAACATTAGCGTCAGTAGTAAATTATTTGACAGTACGATAAAATGAAACACGTGACCGAATTCTATCCGGAAAACGGTGAGCGTAGAGATTGGCAGCATTATGAAGACTCCTGCCTGCTTCTCCATAAACCAGAATCATTTTAATTTTCTCTTGTACAGTAAACTACTCCATTATGAACAACAACCTGACGAAAACCAGTCATTTTATTTGCGAAATAATTTTCGAACTGAGTAAAATGAGTTATTTACAACACAAAACATACAAAACTTAACATAAAACAATAAAACACAACACATTGAAAATTTGGTATTTTGTATTGTAAGCGTGTTGCAGAATCGTACGCATAGATTCTCAGTAGGAGAAATTGAAAATAATTGAATTTCGCCGATTACAGCGCTATCTAATTATGAATCGACAAAAATGTTTCACACATATCCTATGTATTTTTAGCCATAAAATCGGGGATTAGGAACGCCAACGGCCTGACTAACCATAGCCAGGAAATCAAATTCTACATCATTAATCACAACCTAGATCTTGTGATGATCTCTGAAAGTCATATGACCAACAGAAGCCACATTAAAATACCTGGTTATACAATACACCATACGCAACATCTTGATGGCTTAGGTTGTGGTGGCACCGCTATAATAATAAAGTCAAACATTAGACACCATCTAGCTTCTAAACACAGCCAAAAAAAAATTCAGGCTAACACTCTAGAAGTCGAGGACTGGCAAGGACAACTATCACTATCAGCAGTGTACTGTACCCTAAACAAAAGAAGTAATGAAGCTCAACTTGAAACATTCTTCGATACTCTAGGCCACTGCTTCATTGTTGGAGGTAACTTCAACTCCAAACATATACATTGGGGTGCTAGACTCACAAATCCACGTGGTAGAGTATTATTCCGAGCTATGCAAAACAAGAACCTATAATCGCTATCCACAGGAGAACCAACATACTGGCCTTCTGATCCTCCTAAAACCCCAGACCTGCTGGACTTCTTCATAACCAAAACCATTTCCCATAACTATATGTCCTTTGCATCATTACTGGATCTTTCATCCGATCACACTCCTGTCCTAGCTACCTTGAATACAAATATATGCAAACTCCAAAAACCGCCAACACTATCAAAGCACAATACGGACTGGGCTGCCTTCAGAACTAATCTATCTATACTATTCCAATCAAAACTGCTACTTAAAACTGATGATGATATTGATGAGGCCATCGAACACCTAACGAAATCTATCCAGCATGCAGCATGGTGGGCCACTCCCGAAACTCAATCAGCAGACAGAGCAGGGTTCTGTCCTGATTACATAAAATCCAAAATAGAGGAGAAACGTATACTATGGAAAAGATGGCAATGTACTCATGCTCCCAGTAACATAGCAAAATTTAACCATGCATTAAAAGAACTAAAAGAGATACTGCATGAACCTAAAAACCGGGGAATCAGAAACTTCTTGGAAAACTTATCAGCTTCCGAAGACAAAAACTACTCTCTGTGGAAAACAACAAATAAAATAAAAAATGCACACAAGATTAATCCTCCCATCAGGGAACCAAATGGTGATTGGGTCAAGAGAGCCGAACAGAAAGTAAAATTATTTGCTGAACATCCACGAAACGTCTTCCGGCCGCAGCCGAAACAAGTCTCAGTAGAGGAGGAGAAACCTATCCTGGCAATCCTCGAAGCACCTTACCAAATGGATATTCCATTAAAAAAGTTTAAAATATCAGAAATCAAAGATGCATTACTAAACGGCATAATGCCAAAAAAAAGCTCCAGGCTATGACCTGATTACAGGGAGAGTCCTGAAAGAATTACCGGATGAGGGATTCCATGTTATCACTAGTATCTTCAAAGCTATCACTAGACTAGGATACATCCCGCCTCAATGGAAAGTCGCGCAGATCATAGTCATACAGAAACCTAATAAAGACCCCTCAGATGTAACGTCATATCGCCCTATCAGCCTTCTGCCTGTACTCTCCAAGGTATACGAGAAGCTCTTACTGAAAAAAATTAAACCAATCATCGAGGAAAAAAACCTAATTCCAGACTACCTATTTGGTTTCCGCAATAAACACAGCACAGTTGAACAAGTACATCGAGTATAAAAAAAAAATTAAAGAAGACTTGAAAAGAAGGAGGCATTGCTCGGCTGCATTCCAGGCTGTCTCCCAAGCCTTCGACAGGGTATGGCACGACGGCTTAATTAGCAAAATCAAAACCTACCTACCTCATCCGACTTCCAAGATCCTAGTATCCTATCTGAGGGATAGATATTTCTTTGTTAAATATGGAGAAGCACATACCAACTTGCATCCCATAGAATCAGGAGTGCCACAAGGTAGTGTCCTCGGGCTCACCCTATACCTACTAAATACAGCAGACTTACCAACAAACAACTTGACTGAAATATCTACCTTCGCGGACGATACTGTCATAATGGCCTCACACGACCATCCACTCATAGCATATCGCCACCTATAAAGATACCTCGACATAATCGGAAAATGGTTCGTAAAATGGCGGATCAAAACAAACAGCTGCAAATCGACCCATATTACATTCACGCTCAATAAACAAACATGTCCAACCGTTTCTCTAAATAGTATTCCACTGCCTCAGAAAGACGAAGTCAAATATCTCGGCATACATTTAGACCGACGCCTTAACTGGGGAAAACATATCTGGTACAAACGCCTCCAATTAGGCCTCACTCTCAGGAAAATGTATTGGCTTATGGGTCGCAACTCCAACTTGTCCATGGAAAATAAACTGCTGCTTTCCAAAGCAATATTAAAACCAATTTGGACTTATGGTATTCAGATATGGGGATCTGCCAGCCACAGCAACATCAAGAAAATTCAACGCTTCCAGTCAAAAACCCTACGGATTGTATGTAATGCACCATGGTACGTACAAAATCAAGCGATTCATCGGGACCTACACATCTCCACCATCAATGAAGAAATAGCCTCCTCAAGTCAAAGGTATCTCCATCGCCTCAGTCATCACCCCAACACCCTGGCTAAGGACCTCCACATAATACCCTGTGTTAAAAGACTAAAGCGGCTTGACCCGTTGGACCTTCCTTAGCGTACAGTGTAAGGATAATTTGATCCAATATATCTACTCATGTAAATATATTTTCTGGAGTTTCCACTGGGCAACTTCTTTCTATGTTAATGTAATATAAAACTATTGTTTATTGCCATGTAAGACAGATTGCAATAAATAAAGGACTTAAAAAAAATCGGAATCTGCAATAAAAACTGGGGGTTCCCATTTAAGATTTCAAAGTGCCCCACCTCCAAGGAAGGGGGTAGGCGACTAATTTTGGAAATAATGTGATTATTGCCGCGGAGTGATTAAATATGATTATGGACATTTTTTCATAGAGCGCTGATTGTATTTACATAACTTTAAAATATGAGAAAACCAGGAATATATTATGTAGGCAGCCGAAAAAACAATATTGCACCCAATAAAAATCTACGTGTGTCCAGGTCAATTATTAACAAAGCTACCTGAAAGGGGACGGCTCATACACGTCACTACAAATACTTCACTATAGCAGTTATAGCTACAAATTTTTCAAAAAGTTATAGTTGCATTAAATTCAAATTAAATGCTATTTTATAACTCTAGCATATGAACGTTAACCGACCAACCCAATATGACAGTGAATATTATGGGATTAGTAACGTCGTATCATTGTAATTCGATTATTTTCCATCGGATTATTTTCATTTGATTTTGTATCAAAGAGTAACATTTGATACAGAACTGTAAAATGTTTCCCATTATTCGGTTCACAAATAGAAGAGATATATATTGTGGAATTAGTAACATTTGTTTTGTTTTCATTTACAATAACCCAGTTTGTCTAAATAATGTCATTCTCGGGTATCATGAAGGGATATATTGCATAAAAATATAAATTTAAAGCAAGACCGATTAAAATTGCGATTACATAGTTTCAAATATAAGTGAAGTGATTAAATAAATATGTTGGAATATAAAATTATAAAGGTATGTATTAACCACATGTATTGAAAATTAATAACGAATAAAATGATGATGTAAGTAGTTAAATTAGAATATATAGCGGAGTGAGGAGATATTATCAGCGTACTATCGAGATTGTCACGGTTTATTGTCTTTCTAGACGTAAATTAAGTTTTATTTGGATTTTGTACCTAAGTGAACTTTGTAGTAAAATGGCAATGTAATTCCGCGAGGTGTCATATAGCGCTCGTAAAGAAAATAGCGCGTCCTTCACTACATACTTCGCTGTATGGTTATCGGCTATTGAAAGCATTTAAGTATTGCAACTCAATTGAGAGGGTTGATTTGCTCATTGCAAATAAAATGACCCTTAAATATTAATAGAGCTTATAGTCATCACACTGATGTTTTCATTAGGGAGTAAATATATGAATTGTGTGTTCTAATATAATTTTATTTATCGTAATTTTGCATGTGAATCACGGCATTATTAAATTTTGGGTGCGTTTTGCGGTCACGGTTAGGTAATTAAGTTGTTTGGTGTAATAGAAAATATATCACAATAATGTGCTCTGTATGGATTACGTTTAATGCACATTCCGTATAAATTGTAATTAATATTTTCATGGAAAATCCCTTAAACGACCCTTGCTCTCATCGACCCGGGTGCATAATAGATTCGGCGTGTGTACTAAATGTAGGGGGCGGTCACTGAAGCCTTTTATGTCTGAGTTCGATTAAGAACTTAACTTATAAATAATAAAAAAGCGGTGTTTTGATAGCATTGGAAAGTATGAGGTCCGCTCCCCGGGGTGTGTGTTTTGGGAGGGCGCCATGAGAGAGCGTGCCAAAGTGTAGCTAAGTATAATATAATATATGACATCATGGGACCCATAACTTTTAATATGGGACGCTTAAATAACAAGCCCAGCTTTCCGAAACCTCTCAGCCGGAGCGACAATAAAATCACTCGCTCTCTTTATTAACTTATGTATAACATGTTTTTATTATCTTTTCTTACTTGTTGATAATCCCGTTTTGTACGATAACAACTTCAACACTTCTCTGAGATGATTAAAATTTTCATGAAGTTTATAATTTATTTCGTATTTACAACATTCGTGAAAATTAATTAAGTACCTATATTACGACATACTCGGTTGTAATAGGATGAGTATCTGTGTGAATTTACAAACTGTTTAGCTGCTAAAATGACTCTGATTTTACACGTAGTCTAACTGTGTAAACGCTGATGAACTATACATAGGTACCTACTATGTTGTACCATCAGCATTTAACCTCAAATTGATAAGCACCAGAATACATTATTTTTATATGTAATATGATTTCGGTCGGCTAAATTTTTTAATGAAAATTTAGTAATATCATGTGTTAAATTAAATTCATAAATTAATATTTGTTTAAATAATATTGCTTTCAAATAAACATAGGTACATTTTTGTTTGTTAGACGATGGACATGTACATAATGCAATATTACAATCGTCACATTGCTACAATATTCTTGTGTGGTTAGTACAGAAAATGATATATTCTCGGCCGATACGGAAATTGATGTTCGAGCCACCAGGCGAGGACTGCAAGCCTAAGACGCCGGGAATGCACTTCATGTACGAACCGTACATAATATTTTTTCTACCATCCTGAGATATTGATCACCAAGGAGCATATTTCTGGGTATTGTGCTATACATCAGTTTTAAAAGCAGACCAAAATGACCTCGTATCTATACGAATTCCAGCAAATTAAGTAACGTGACAATTTTTTTTTTGTGCTTTTACGCATATTTTCAGTTTTTAAGCTTATAATTCCTTATAATTGCTTTAATGCATTTTTTGTGCATATTTCCTTATTTTTGGTGCTTATTTGCGTATTTCTCAATTTTATACCATATTATATATATTAGCTAGGAGTATATATTGTTGCACATTATTGTAATGAGAATTCAGTATTAATATTACTCTGTTACGTCTAGAGTGCTTGGTTATTACAAAATCATCAACAAAGCGAGCGTGCGTACGTGATATTAGGTAAACAAAGCTTGATTATTTCGGGGATTACCATATTTTTACGTGCACAGTACGCATCAGGGGCAAGTGTGCCCCTTTGCAATTCAGTTCAATTTATCTCAATCTTCAGTGCGTTGTGCTTGTGCCTTGTGTGTATTACGTGTTTATAAGTTTCCTTGTATAAAATGCCGAAAGTAAAACCTTCTGTCGATAAATGGATACGTGGATATTCTGAATTAAAATATGAGAACGGCAAATTAATTTGCAGAGCTTGTATCAAACCGGTAACTTTTATTTTGTGTTGCTATTGGCCTAGATACAAGCATGTATTATGTTGTAGATTAACTGCGAGAAAAAATTTACCACAACACATATCAAAACAACAGTTAACCTGGAAAATTTAAAAAAAAATACTGCAAGTAGTACCCTGAGTACCCAGCAAACTATTTCCAAGTCTTTTGCGAGTTCTTCTTTGCGATTGCAAAGTAATTTTACTTAGATTTTTGCAATACGATGGTATCTTCTAACATTCCATTAAAAAAACTAGATAATAGTATATCTAAATACATTTTACAAAAATATACCGCTAGACATATTCCTGCCGAATCAATCATTTGCAAAAACTATGTCGAGCAAGTAGGTATATAAACACACTATTGTGAAAATAAAAAAGATAATTGGCAACAATTACATATGGTTCTGTGTAAATGAAACTACTGATTCATGTGGTCGGTACATCGCCCATTTAATGATTGGAATATTAAACGTAGACTCCACCAATGAATTTTTAATTAGTTCCAAGCAGTTAGAAAAAACAAATGGCAATACCGTTGAGAAATTCTTTCACGATGGATAAACACTTTTTTTTTGCCAAACCCCTTACCTAATGATACATTATTATTGATGCTTTCTGTTGCCGCTGCATATATGTTGAAGGCATATTCTAATTTAAAAGTATTTTATGAGCAATTGATGCATTGCACCTGTTTGGCACATGGTTTTATTCGGGTTGCTGAAACGATTAGACTGCAATTTCCCCTGGTCAATGATTTGATAAAAACGGGAAGAAAATTTTCCTAAAAGCTCCACTGAGGGTTGAAATGTTTAGGGAAAGAATGCCAAATGTACCTCTTTGTCCGGCACCGGTTATAACTAGATAGGGTACGTGGCTAGATGTTGCCTGCTATTATGCCGACCATTTCGATTCATTTAAAAAGCTTGTGTTTCTTGCGTGTAAAAAGAGTTTCCTGAAAATGTGTCAGGGGCAATTAAAGGATGCCGCAAAGTTTTTAAAGAAAGGAGGGTTGTACAAAATTTAGCATTCCCAAAAACGAACTACAGTTTCGTAAGCAAAGCGATTGATAAACTCCCAGCAGGGGACACAACTTTGGTAGATGTGATTCAAAGTATTGAAGATTTTTGGAACGACGTCTCAAACGTACGGGGATTTATAGGAGAGATTATTAAAAAAAATGTGATGCAGTTTTGTCAAAAAATGAAGGGTTTGGCGAGTTTCAAAAAATATCAACAGTTTTAAAAGGAGATTTCGTAAACGATTTGCTGATAAATATTATAATTGTTTCCAAATTTACATATGCGCCGATTACAAGTGAGGATGTGGAGAGAAGTATTTCACACTTAAAAAATGTGCTCAATGATAGAAGAATGGGATTTTCCGTTGGAAATTTAAAAAAACATTTAATTATTAGTTTCTTTAAAAATGAGCAGTAATCATTATATGTTATTAATTATTATTGTTATTAATATTATTCACCAAAACCTATGTTATTAAAATATTACTTTTATCTACCTATAGTGCGTTCTTGTTAATAAAATTATATTTTGTTTTGTGTTTCTGTATTTTCATAAAAAGTAAAATATGCCTTTTCATGTTTTTCTGCGTTTTTGTGCTTATTCTAATCTTTATGCTATTTTATATGCTGATTTTCTAAGATATTTATGAATTTTTAATCGCTTATTTTATATTTTTTTGTGCTTATAAATCCGCGCTATGTTGAACTCCATCAAGATCTAGGAAGATATTATTTGCTGTAGACCTCCAGAAATAATGCATTGCCGGTACAATGAAACACTCCAGTTCTGTTATTTTAAGGTTACATAGCAACCGTCAGCCGTCAACCGTCAAAGAAATCATCCATTTTCTGAGGTGCTTGTAGGCTAAGAAACGACTGATTGTAGGGCGATGATAGAAAAATAAATTCATTGTTATCAGAACGCCATGCCAGATTTCACTAAACTAAATCATTCCCATTTAGTTGAAATTCAGTATGGTAGCTATGATTTAATTATGAAAACTTACTGACATATAATAGTTATTTATGTATTAAGGGCGAAAAGTGATAGAATTTTTGCATTAATACAATATTATTTATTACATTTAGAAAGATATAGTATTTCTGATTTGTTTTCCGAAAATTTGAAATAGTAAACTAAGCGATTTCTGTAATAAATAATTTAATAACCAGATATGGCACTTAGTTTGTCACGGGTCCAAACTGGATCATGACAATTTTAGGTTCTTTAAATATTTTGTTAAAATAAATTACCCAGAACTCAGTCCATCGCTCTATAATTAAATTACGTGGAGCCGCACCCCCAACTAGATAAGGCCAACGGATTACACATGCTGTTTTTGCTCAGTTGGCCAGGGCCAAGGTGGTCTCTTTTTTTTAAAGCTGGAACAGGAACACCAACAACGAATAGGTGGAGTATTGTAGAGAAAGAGAGAAAAATGGGGATGCAAGATTTTTGAACCTATGAGGTCATGAAGTACTTGTACTCCCTCGCTGTGACTGTCAGTATAATCCCATTAAAATTATATGGATCGCTCAAAGCGATCACCGAAGACAATATGGCAACATGTTATTAAGAAATATACCCCAGATAGATGGAGAAATAGTGTATCGCACTGCAAAAAGGTCACAAATGAAGACATAAATTCCTATTGCCGCACACTGTGGCGGATGGGTATTCTGACCTTACTTTAGTCGAAAAATGAAATTAAACAATTCATTATAAAAAAAAAATTATTGATCAAATATGTTTATGATCCCACTTAAAAAATGCCAATATGTTTACTTTCGTGGCTGTGATAAGGCTCTATAGTTGAAATTTGAAATAAGTAGCTATTTTAATAGGTTTTTGTTGCATTTTCATTAATTTATTGCAACCCTATAAAAAGTAAAAGTGCAAAAGTAAATATAAAACATTATTTATCAAACATTAGTTGTTAACAATCCATAACTATAAATTCAATTAGGAATTGTGAAATGCAAAAAAATATTATTTTATCGTATTTTGTCAAATTTGAGTGAAATTCAATTTCAAAGTAGATTATTTCAAAAGTTCCAATCAATACACCTTTTTAAACTTATAAACATGAAAGGTTGAACATTCCTTAAAAAAAATAGATATAGTTTAGGTCCGTCAGCCTGCAATTTCAAAAGTTATAATTTTTCCCCTTCGCAAGTTTTTGACATGATTACTATTACAAAAGTTCATAAGCCTATTTTCTGTATTTGGTAACAAATTTTTGTCACATATAAAATTATGTATGTATATGTCAGTTAGTACGTATATGCCTTAGTGTGAGTATATGTAGAAATTTGTTTATAATTTGCAACTTTTAAGGCGAAATTCCCTACATATTTTGATTTTCGAAAACGAAATCTTTAATTTATATTTGTATTTTTATTTGTGTTATATTTGTGTTATTTGTATAAATAACTAGACATAATATATAATGAACCACGACCTGCTTGATATGCAGCGACAAATGTCGCTCTATATGGCATGCGCATTTGTAAAAATTTTGCTGGCCCGCAGTTGCGCTGCCTACCAACGAGCGGGAATTTCAATTTGCACAAACTACGATTACCGTAACTATAAGGCTCACAATACCGGGCCAAACAATCAATACGGATCCCATATATTTTATTTTCAAAACCGGGATATTCCTAGAAATCATATTCTGATTAGATTTTTGTGCGACATTTAAACGTCATCGTGGGTAGGTGGCGCCGAATTGGGCGCAAAAGCGGCGAAAATCACATGTAATTTGAAGAAAATGAAGAGCCCCAAGAGGCTAAAAATAAAGATTATAGAAACTATCGACAATTTTTCACAAGAAAAACTTCGCGGAAAGATACTAATACTGATATATTAAACAGATTGATTATATCATCAGATCTTTTAATAAGTAACTACAGTGGAAGTACGAAGGAAACTTCTACTTTTTGTCCGGAAGTGATAGATCTTTTGGTCAATAAAGATTGTGAGACAGAAGATAGCGTGGATTCAGATGAAAGCGACTAATATATGTTTTGTCTTGTTTTTATGCTTACATGCTTGCTACATACACTTTTTTTTAAATTTATATTCGTTTATGTTAATTATAAATGACATATTTCTAATTTCATGTTGTCTAACGATAAAAGCCGTAAGTTACTTTTATTTTTATTATTGTAAATGTAAATATATCAATTCAATATGAACAATAATGTAAGTGGAATAACCAAAATAAATAATCTGATGAGGGCAACACACAACTTTCTCCATATTAATAGGAATGAAAAGTTAAAATATAAATAAAAGACAAAATAATAAATTATTGATAAACAAATTGTACAAAATGTACAAAATGGTAAACATTAGATTTCAGCGAAGTTTTTTTCGAAAAGCAAGAGTGCTATGAAATTTTGTTTTCTACAAAAGATGTGTAGTTTAAGATCTACAACTTTTATGAAAATGTTTTTCAGATATTTGTACTATTTTCTAAGCTATTTCTTTCTTGATCAAAAAAAAAAAAAAAAAAAGATTAAACACCCTCTTCCGGTTGTCGATTCTTTTCCAAAACCTTTTGAAAGGTAGATTTTGTTCTAAAAATCTTAATTTTAAAATTTTATTTAATAATCTTGAGCCGTTTTTGACTTATCGTGTGCACAAATAAGTTGTCACACACATCCACAAATTAACACACATGCATACACATACATCCACACACACACAGAGATGATCAGACATTTAAAAAAACGTTTTAACGGACTCGTGGGACCCCAAAACTGATATATAAGTTAAAATCTCGGGTTTGAAAATTTTCACGAAATCAATACTTTCCCGTAGTGTCATCTGCGCGAAAAATATATATTTTCGTACTGAAAACAGAAATATAGACATTTTAGTTAGTTAATCGAAAATAAAAATTAATTATTTAATTCACATTACTGATGTTAAGATATATGAGGCTGCATACCACAGAAACTCAATTGTGGTCTCGCTGCGTTATTTGCTCCCACCACAAATGAGCGGGAGAAGAGTGCAGTGTGCAAAGGCAGTCGAGAGTTCGCCAACAGCAAGCAATGTGCTAACATGTGCCTAGCAATTAATATAAAACAAAATATACAGTCCACATACAGAATACACAGCGTTTTATTTTAAACCTGTTACAACAATAACCAGGGTCCATACATGGCCCCACATATGGTCCTACGAACAGGATTCAATCAGTGACTAACATTAATTGCGAAGCACGTGGGCTTTCGGTAAAACAGCAAAACAACCTCCGAAAGCGGCGGCTCATCAAACATCCACCAGACGGAAGCAGCTGCAGGTGTTCAATACTCCAACCCGGCAGCCGTTAACAGCATCCAACGGAAGCAGACGCCATTAGCGACCTGTTCAGGGTGCCAGACCAGTCCATCAGGAGCAGAGGTGGGTCAACCATTTTGTCCTTTCCTTGCATATTCACGTAGATTTAATTTGGTTCACGTACGAAATTAAACATGAAGCCAACGAAATCACAACTCGATCAAATAAAACGCCAAGTGGATCGTTTTGAGGTGTACCTAGACAATTACGATAGGGCAGATCATGACGAGCTAATAACGCGGTTAGAAACAATTAGTCCTTTGTATTCTCAATACACAGACGTACATAGTCAGCTAACTGACTGCGGAAAATTGCATGACGTAAAAGAGCTTGAAAGCTTCGAGGCGAGCTACTTCAAGGTCGTGGCTTTCGCGCGAAAAATAATCACCAAGCAAGAACGTGACGCATCATTTAATGCCTCAGGTGTTGCTGTTGCTCTGGGTTCGCAAGCGCCAATAAAGTTGCCTGCCATAAATTTACCGGTTTTTGGGGGAGCATATGAAGACTGGATGGGATTTCGTGACTCATTCCAAACATTGATTCATGACAGTCCATCACTAACAGACGCACAAAAATTACATTATCTCAAATCATGCCTAAAAGAGGATGCGGCACGGGTAATCCACTCGTTGCAAACAACTAATATCAATTACTCCGTGGCTTGGGATCTGCTCAAGCAACGATATGAAAACAAGCGGCTGATTATACATAATCACATCAAAGCAATCATGAATATACCACAACTCCATAAGGAGAAGCATGCGGAATTGCGCGACCTCTGTGATCGCGTCCAAAAGCACTTACGCGCCCTGGAGGCTCTAGGGCTACCAGTACAATATTGGGATGCACTAATCATTCACATCACTGCATCAAAACTAGATAGCACCACAGCCCGTGACTGGGAGCTAGTACAATTAAAGGATGAATTACCAGCAATAAATGAGTTTTTTAATTTTCTATCTAAGCGATGTTACATGTTAGAGTCTGTAGCGAGCGAATCAAAAATGAAGCAGCCAAACACGAAATCATTTGTAACGGCAGAATCACGCACAAAAAAATGCGCACTGTGCAATGAAGCGCATCAGATTTATTCATGTGCGGCTTTTCAGGAACACGCGGTACCGAAACGCATAGTTGAAGCTAAACGGCTCAAGCTGTGCTTTAATTGCTTAAAAAAAGGGCATCTCAGAAACGAATGCAAATCAAACTTTTCCTGTCGAAAATGCCAGAAAGGGCACAATAGCTTACTTCATCTTGAAGCTTATAACAATGCTCGCGCCCCAGTATCTTCAGCTACCATCACGAGCGCGAACAAAACAACCATTTGCAACGTTGCAGCCACCAAGGGCGTACTCCTTGGCACAGCCGTGGTCAACGTTTACAGCAACAGCGGAAAAATGCACAAGTGTCGCGCGCTTCTCGACTCGGCCTCACAATCCAACTTCATTACTGAAGATCTATGCAAACTGCTTGATCTCAGACAAACGAACGTAAACATCAGTGTTTCGGGTATTTCCGATATAAACTCGAAAATAAACAAAAGGGTAACGGTGCGTTGTCAATCAGTACACAACATGTACACGGCAAGCATGCATTGTCTCGTGATAAAGATAATCACAGATGATATGCCCGCCGAATCATTCCACAGGGAATTCTTCAATATCCCTGACGACATCGTCCTAGCAGATCCGCAGTTCAACGAAACCGGCGCGATTGACTTGTTAATCGGTGCAGGCATATTCTGGAACATTTTCTCTCAAGGCCAGATAAAACTCGGAAGAAACATGCCCATACTACAAAAAACGCAATTGGGGTGGATAATTTCCGGTCCGCTACCGCTTCATAGTAATAATAAACAGGCAAACCATGTTTGTTGCCTCAGCAAATTAGAGCAATTAAATGCGCAAATGGGAAGATTTAGGGAAATTGAAGAGGGTTCTGATAACACTTTGCGCTCTGCGACTGAGGATCAATGTGAACTCAATTACAAACAAACTACTCAGCGACTACCCGATGGTCGTTTCTCCGTAACAATCCCCTTCACGGGTAGAGAAAACGAGCTCGGCGATTCCAAGGAAAGTGCGATTAGACGATTTGCGGCGTTAGAACGGAAATTTAGTCGCGATAAGAAACTAAAAGACGAGTACACCAAATTTATGAAAGAATACGAACAATTAGGGCACATGTCAAAGGTTACAACTCAAGCTCAAACGCAACCATCATATTACCTACCACATCATGCGGTTATAAAGCAAACCAGTATCACAACCAAGCTGAGAGTCGTGTTCGACGGATCCGCGCGAACTACATCCGGCTTATCCTTAAATGATGTGCAATTGGTAGGGCCTACCATTCAGCAAGACCTATTTACGATTATCTTAAGAATGAGGGGGCACAGGTATGTAGTAACGGGCGACATTGAAAAAATGTACCGCCAAGTCGAAATTCAAGAACAAAATAGAGATTTTCAAAGGATACTTTGGCGTCCGGAAGCCACACAGCCGTTACAGTCATATGCACTCAATACAGTCACTTACGGCACCGCCTCGGCATCATTTTTAGCCATTAGATGTCTCCACGAATTAGCGCACGGATTCAAAAACAGCTACCCTGAAGCTTGCTCCGTAATTCTAGAAGATTTGTATGTTGACGACTTAATCACGGGTTGCAATGACATCAGCAAATTAATCCAGGTTAAGATGCAAATAGACACAATTTTGAAATCGGGCGGATTCAATTTGCGAAAGTGGGTTTCCAACGACAAACGCATCATTCAGGATTCTATAAATCCGGAGGCAAATCTAATAACCTTTGAAAAATCCGTAAAAACCTTAGGATTGTTTTGGGACCCCATGAGTGACAATCTAGGGTATAGCGGAGAGCAGGAAAAACGTGCGATTACAAAGCGCGGCATCCTAGCTACGATCGCTCAAATTTTTGATCCATTGGGACTCATAGGCCCAATCACCATCTCGGCAAAAATCATCATGCAAAGGCTATGGCAACTAAAATTATCATGGGACGAGTCAGTCCCCCTCGATATTCACACCACATGGGCATCATTTCAACAAAATCTGCTTCAATTAGATTCGATAAAGGTACCGCGACACGTAGCATGCAATGGTGCAGCTCGCGCAGAACTACACGGATTTTGCGACGCCTCCGAGCAGGCTTACGGGGCTTGTGTATACGTAAAAACAATAGACGGCATTTCGCGTCCAAAGGTACAATTACTCTGCGCAAAATCACGAGTAGCTCCCTTGAAGACAATAACAATACCGCGATTAGAATTATGCGGCGCACTCATGCTCGCAAAACTCGTGCTCAAGGTAACCAAATCAATGCGTATGACCTTTGAATCAGCATATTTTTGGTGCGATAGCCAGATTACATTGACTTGGATCAAATCCCCCCCAAATCAATGGAAAACTTTCGTAGCCAACCGGGTCAGCGAGATACAGAGCAACACCAATGCGGCCGATTGGCGCCATGTGAAGACAGGCGACAACCCCGCAGACATAATATCACGCGGCATGAAGCCACAAGACTTGCGTACCAGCTCTCTTTGGTGGCATGGACCCGGGTAGGTCTCAGAACCGCAAGCACGATGGCCTGCACAAGCAATACAGTGCCGTCACGACAAAATACCAGAAATAAAATCAATAGCACTCCTAGCTACCACTGAAGAATTCACTCTGTATTCAAGATTTTCAACATTTTCCAAATTAAATCGAGTTGCAGCCTATTGCCTTAGATTCGTTAGCAACTGCAGGGTAGACAGAGAAAATCGAGAAACGGGAGTTCTATCAACTATTGAAATCAGAAATGCCGTGCATGCTCTGATAAAAAACGTACAGGGACAAGCATTTCCCAGAGAAATAAAGAATCTAAAATCCAGCTGCGTTTTGCACACCAAATCCAGCATCTTAGCATTATGCCCATTCTTAGACGAGCAAGGTCTAATGCGCGTGGGAGGACGCCTAAAGCTATCAGAATTCACGCGGGACAAAAAACACCCTATTTTGCTACCAAAGGCTCACTCGCTGACAAAATTGATTGCAAAGAGCGAGCACATCAAGTTGCTACACGCCGGACCAGAGACGGTGCTCGCGTCCCTACGCGAGCGATATTGGCCCATATCGGGACGCAATCTACTCAAACAAATCACGCGTAATTGCGTACGATGCTTTCGTTCAGACCCCAAGCCAGGCGCTAGTATAATGGGCGAGTTGCCCGCGTTACGGGTTGCACCAGCAAAACCATTCAGCACTTGTGGCGTTGACTACGCAGGTCCATTCAAGTTAAGGGATAGAAAGGGTCGGGGATGTAAAGTTACGAAATCCTATCTGTGTATATTCGTGTGGCTCATTACGAAGGCAATGCATTTAGAATTAGTAGGCGATCTCACCACCGATTCATTTATGGCAGCACTCAGGCGTTTTGCGGCTCGGCGAGGGTTACCTCACACAATTTATTCCGATAATGGGACGAATTTCGTGGGTGCAAATCGCGAGTTAAAGGAACTATTCAATCTAATTATGTCAAATAAAACAAACATCATGGAAAATGCGTCTCAAATGGGCGTGACCTGGAATTTTATTCCTGCAAGATCTCCTCACTTCGGAGGTTTGTGGGAAGCGGGGGTCAAATCCGTAAAAACACAGTTAAAACGAGTACTAGGCGAATGCGCGTTAACCTACGAGGAATTTGTTACAGTATTGAACCAAATTGAATCATGCTTGAATTCCCGTCCTTTAACCCCCTTGTCTAGTGATCCACACGATCTGCAACCCCTCACTCCGGCCCACTTTCTGATCGGAGAGCGTCTCACTGCGCTCCCAGACGAAGAGTTGCTACCCATTAAGGAATCCAGATTGTCCAGGTTTCAACGGGTGCAACAGCTGCATCAATCATTCTGGAAACGGTGGTCGAGAGAATACATAAGTACCTTACAACAACGCAGCAAGTGGAAGCGCCCATCCAAGGCGGCAGTAGCTCCAGGCGATCTGGTGCTCATGCAAGAGGACAATACCCCACCATCCCATTGGCCACTCGGACGCATCCAAGAATTACACCCTGGAGCGGATGGAGTTGTGCGGGTAGTGACCGTGCGCACAAATAAAGGTTCTTTCAAACGTGCTATTGTAAAGGTGTGCGCCCTCCCAAAGGAAGACGATTTTAGTACTTAAATGCGTTCACATGTTTATTTTCAATTACTGTTCTTAGGTTCATCAACGCTAACCTGAACATACTCAAATTAGGAACTTTCTTACGTTCTGTTATTTAACCATACTTCATGTCACCAATTTATTAATCGTTAATACCATTCCATCAACTATTCAATTTGTTAACAATGTAGAATTAGATATTTAATGTTTAGTTTAAGTTGTTTTGAAACCTACTGGTTTCAAGGCGGCCGGTTTATGTTAAGATATATGAGGCTGCATACCACAGAAACTCAATTGTGGTCTCGCTGCGTTATTTGCTCCCACCACAAATGAGCGGGAGAAGAGTGCAGTGTGCAAAGGCAGTCGAGAGTTCGCCAACAGCAAGCAATGTGCTAACATGTGCCTAGCAATTAATATAAAACAAAATATACAGTCCACATACAGAATACACAGCGTTTTATTTTAAACCTGTTACAACAATAACCAGGGTCCATACATGGCCCCACAACTGAGTTATTAATTTAGTAAAGTAAGATTCCCCATCCGCCACAGTGTGCGCCGGTGCCAGTTGACGTGGCGATTTTGACTCACAAAATAAACGATTCCTGAAGGAAACAACATACATATGATAATGTCCATTTAAGACCATGACAAAAAGTTAACTTGTTGCTCCACAATTCAGCTCGACGTCTTCGTATGCATTTTGGAAGCGCAGTCAGGACTGTAATATAGTAAATTTGGTTTATAGTTTAACCTTTTATTGACTTTATTTTACAAATTCCGCCTTTTCCAATGGAGCACCTATACAATGTCCACTCCAAACATGAACCACGGTTCAACTTAAGACACAATCTTGCTGATGACTGCAATAGAGCAGAATTAGAGCAGCAAATAAGAATGTTTGATAAAATTAGATTGATAAGAATTGGCCCCACATGTCGTATATTACAAATTAGATAACGAAATAGAAGATACAATAGGAAAATAAGCAAAACTACATAATATGTTAAAAAACACCTTCTTTTGCATGAAGTAGATATCAAGAGACATAAAAATAGAAATAGTTAAAAAAGTAATTAGACCCACGCTAACTTACAGCAGCGAAACATGGACGATTACTGAAGTACAATTAAAAAGAATAAATGCCAAAGAGATGAGATTCCTAAGAAAAATAGAAAACAATACAAGAAGAGACAAGATAAGAAACGAGACACACAGGACAAACTTAAACATAAAACCAATACAGGAAAAAATTGCGGAAGGCCAAATTAAGTGGTATGGACACATCAGACGAATGAATGAAGAAAGAAACACTAAGGAAATATACGAGACAAGAGCAACAGGAAAACAACAAAGAGGAAGGCCGAGAGAAGAGTGGAACAGCGCAATAAAAGAAGAGGCAGCATGAAAAGGCAACATATGGGTAGAAATAAACGAATTGACAAAAGATAGGAGGAAATGGAGAGAATACTATAAAAACTAAAAATGTGAAAAAATATTATAACACTGCAACACTGTACAAAACACGCCAATACCGAAAGGTAAAACGAAAATTGATTAAATAAATAAATAAATTGTCGTGTATTGGTGAAAAGAGAAAAATTTACTCTTTTAGCTAAGTCACAGCCAACTATGAGTTCCATTTAAAAAACCAAAACTATATGTCATAACCCGAATTTTGAACTGTTTTTTGAAAAATTGACTACGCCGCTGCGTTCTTATCAAGAAAGTGCATAAAGAACGTATGCAAATAGCTCGAAAACATGACAGTAGAGAATTTTGCTTTCCACAATTTTTCTCAAAAAAAGAGAACGGGGAGGGGGGTCCAGTTCATCATACCTATTATAGTTATCGCGATTCCCTATTAAACATCGAAATTTGCCCACCATGTACAATAATATTTTTTTATTAACACTAGAAGCTTTTACTTCGTGATTCAATTGTTACAGTACTCCTGCTCTTTTAATACCTACTGTACAAAATCCACATGCTCTTGCTGAAGCTATACTACAAATACGTTTCAGTTTAAATGTTTGGAGTGCAATTCATAATGGTAATACAACATAAAATACATGAAGTATGCCTGATATGATCGACGTTCACAGATATAATTAAATGCTGCAAAAAAATCACAAATAAAAGATTTACAAAATAACTGACAAACCACTCATTTTAAAGATACGTTTGTTTTTCACTTTTTTTGGGAAAATTGAACAAAAAAAATGTCATTTTATTTCAAAAACAAGATAAGTTTTGCCTGTGTACCTGTAAATTAACTTGTTATAATATTAACCTTTTGAAATAGTACCAGTAAAAATAATATACCAACACGTACGAATTATTGTAATGACAGAACCATGTTGCAGTAAAATATTTTAAGTTTCTATTTCGTTCATAAAATAATTGATGCATAATTTTTAAATCGTCCATTTGAAGCAAAAATTTAGGGAATTTCATTTTCCTCAAAATCTACGAGGAATTTGAAATAACAAAATTTGGCACTTATTTCTTTTGGGAGATCAAGATGAACATTTTTCATTTTTTAGTTCATTACGAACCCCGAAAGGCTTATGTGGGACATCCTGTATATGTATTACTTCGGAAAACTAATAAGAATTTATAATTATTTTTAATATAATTTACATAAAAATCATTACACTACTTATATAAAAAAAAGTTTAGAAAACGGCATATGATTTCATTGCAATTAGCAAGACTTTATCTATTTTATGTAAATATCACAAAAGCAAGTAATACTTATATAAATACATCAGTATAAATCAGATTTCCAGAACGGTGCCGCTTGAAATATGTTATATCTCCCTGGATCGGGATAGTAATCCGCTATGTAGATGTTACATATTCAGAAACCACAAAACAGAGAGTACGTCAGTCAGTCGTATGTAGAACATTCGTAAATATTGCATAAGAAATCCATCACACGTACATTTCAAATATGGTATTCGGACGCCTTTACACTCTGTATCTAATAAAATACATGCTAAAATATAAACAGACAGCAGGCCAAGTCAAGAAATGTTTCGTTCTGTGCATTCGTTTTGTGAATAATTTAGCAGACGTTAAGTTGAGGGAGTACTCTTATGTACGCCTTCTTGTAAACTGTTTGTGCTTAGTCGCAATTCGCGTAATGTAAACTAATTATACCAGTTTCTTTGAGTATTTACTCGGTATGGAAGTTGAAGCAAATGAATTAAATATAAGTCGTTATCAGAGTACACATTTACGAAATATTAATAATAAGGCTTGAGTAGTAGCATAATCAACGTCCCTAAATAATTTATATAACGATGTGATAGCACTATCATTACGAGTCGATTTTCACATACGTGATATAATAACATACAAATCATCCTTATATTATACACATTTGTATACACAATTAAATTGAGCACAACATCGTTTTATAAAAAATGCATGCTATTTATTTACACATGCTTGACATATGCAATAAATATTTCTATATGAATTCAATTTTTAGTGCATAAGAAAGAGAATCAATACTATAAGAAAATGAAAAATCTGCTACTAGGGCTACTTTAAATTTATTTACCACTAACTCAGGCATCAATATGAAATAGCATACAAACCGTTTAAGAAATGGTACAAACTCAGAACGATAAAAACGAATACCAGTTTGCTTTTACCATTAGAATTAATAGTCAAACACATTTAATACACTTCTATAGGTATAACATTATATATTTTAAACCCAGAGTGCTTATAGAAAATAGATAGTTTTTCACGATCGACCTACTTCTATTTACCATACTTGTTGACACAGGGAAATTATCTGGTTGGTGATTGCTGATTGATCTAGAATTTACTGGTTGCTGATTGAGAAAATTATGTTTCTCACTCTCTTTCTCTTTTTACTGAAAAACTTTAACACCATTTATGATTGTTTTATAAGGTAGGAGTATTATATTTCTAATAATCTTATTAACTTGTATTAATTTATAACTTATTTTCACCAGATTGGTTTCTTTACTTTGACGAATACCATGTGCCTAATGAGTAATACATATTATTCAGATTTTGGGATTTTGGGAAAGCTGAAAAAGGGAATTAACTTGCATCCCAGTGTTGTTTTTACCCATACTAGTCATCACGTTTCTAAACGATCCTAAAAGATTCCAAACTTGGACTAAAAAATTCTTAGACTGTAATTTTGAATCGTTTGTTTAAGAAACCTGTCAACTGCACGTTTATAAATATTCGGGAAACGAAGAAAAACATGATATCGCTGATATTAATATAGATTTTGGCTTAAAGATGTTTTGAGTATTAGTTTACACCCCTTCAGAGTGAATTTTGACTGTAATTAAATTATAATATTTATCGTTTACTTGTTTACAAAGTTTTAAAATATTTGCAGTCGACGGGTTTCTGCAATAAAATACGGGTTTACTCTACAAACGTACATTTTTAATGTTAATAGTCTAATTTTGTTGTGGTATTATGATTTTTAACAAGAAAATATAAAGTTATAAACGTAATATTTTTTAGTTTAACACAGAATAAGACACAAAACTGGGATTTTCTCATATAAAAAGAAGTATTAAAACAGTATTAAACATTTATTCTACAGTAAAAAAAATATTCGCATCAGCTTCGAGTCTATAGACCTACTCATATTCCTATACACTCTCACGTCTACATTGCACTCCGCTTTCGTAATGCGTATTATTCGACTGGCAGAATGAAGAAACTGAGCTAGTAAGCTTCTTCAGGTCATCATTTATTTTCATGTTATTGATGAGTAATTTTCCAAAAGGTTACGTTTTAACTGTTGGAACTTAAGGAACGTCCATAGACCTTTTTAAGATGAACTTGAGGACTTAAAACCCTTAATCATGTGCCTAACAACAACTTTCACTAGTTTTTTAAATTGAAATTGATTATAAGATGAGACTTTTACTTCGATTCTTTGCAAGGTAATGCAACACGATAAAAATTAAGAAACTAGGTGTAGGTACTGCAGAAACACGCTATGTTATGTCGCATGACGGATTTCTGCACCAAACGCAACATTTACTGTAAATAATATAGGTTCAAGCCCCGGAACAGTGCCTCATTTGTTCTGAGAAACAAGTGCCATTCGCGTTGAGAGCTCATTAACGGCGCTCTAGAGATCGGTAACAAATTTCTACAGTGACTAGCACTAACTCAATACACACACTCACACAAAACACATGGCAGAAGGACCCCTGCTGGTCGATATCCAGTTAGGGATAATATTCAAAATCAATACTACTACTACTAAGATCCCATAAAATGGTATGGCAGTTGAAGGGATGATACAGAAAAATATGTGTTCACAGATGAGATTGTGATTCCGTAAAAGGCTTAAATCTATAAAAATGTTGACGGGTTTCTGAAATATACGATTCAAATTTTGTGTCATCCATCGCACATTTTAAATATGATTTTGTTTTTCTGTAAAAAAAATATTTGTTTGAATTTGTCTTTCTGTTTTTCTGTTTATTTTTCTTTTTGTAAAGAATGAAATACTTTGTGAAATAGAAAATAAAAATGTGATTGCCATTGGTAAATTAATCCGGGCACATACTGTATATGTCATCCGTAAGATAAGAAAGATTGACAACATCCCAATGTTATACGATAATATAAAAGCTTTGTTGCATAAATAAATTAATAAAAACAAAAAGTGTATAATCAATTATTGCCATTAAATTTATTTTGCAGGTAATATATAAATATCATGTAAATACGTAAGTAGGTACATACATATTTCTAATGTTTTCAGTGCAACTTTTTTGCGACTCAGTGCGACTCTTTTAAACCTTCACCACGTTCAAGACAATACTATTTTATGGCCAAGTACAACAATGCTATAAAATCTAACCTATCTGATTATTTATTAGTCTGTTCTACCGTGAGTCACAAATATTATTATCTATTAAAATTCAGAACGCCCCGTTAATCAATTTACTGATGTGGACTAAACTGTCTCTTTTTATTTATTTATTTATTTATTTATTAAATGTATACATACATATACATTTACACAAACAATCAAAAAATAAAACCATTGGACACTACCCACTAATAAATTACCAAAAGAGCACCCCTCCCCACAACTGAGTGCACACACAACTACAGGCCACATCCAGAATTCCCTAGTAGATATTCTCTAAGTAGTTTCTTAAAATGCAAAATACTTGTGGCATCTTTAATTCGCGGATTTATCTCATTGAAATTGACTATCCTTCATAGAATAATGACTGGTATGTAGTCTGCTTGCGTGCGGTGGCTACATGTATAAGATGGCTTGCTCTTGTGGAGTAATTGTGAATGTCGCTATTCATGATAATTGCATCCCTGAGATACTCAGGTACCCCGCCATTAACCAATTTATAGATAAAACACATATTCATAAAATATAGGGTTTGCCTAACCGAAAACAATTTCAACTCAGCTAACATGTCTTTAACATTTGCATACCTGTCACACTGAAGTATGGAACGAAGACATTTATTATGGATAACCTCTAACTTATCCAATTCCATGTTGTTTACATAAAATAGGATCGTCGGACAATAACTAAAAAGAGGGCCAATAAAGGATTTGTACACCACTAGTCTATTCCGCCTGTCCAGAGCCTGACAAATTCTATGAAAGTATCTGCTCTTGTCTGATAATTCCTGCAATAATAATTTACAATGACTTTTGAAGTTTAGTTTCATATCAATTGTTAGCCCAAAATATTTGAATTCCGTAACATATTCAAGCGCTTCGCCCAGCAAACACACCCGGTTTTACTTTTTTACTGTCTACTAATTTTGTCACGTTTTTGCTTTTTAGGTGGCAAAACAACAGTTTAGTGCACATCACCTGTTCGCGTGATGTTCAAGTGGCAAGTCGAAAAGATAGGCATCAAAACTGACCTGTCCGGGTGATGTGCAAGTGGTAATTCGAAAAGATTGGCGTCAAAACTGACCTGTCCGCGTGATGTGCAAGTAGTAAGTCGAATATATAGGCGTCAAAACTGACCTGTCCGTGTGATGTGCAAGTGATAATTCGAAGAGATAGGCGTCAAAATTGACCTCTCCGGGTGATGTGCAAGTGGTAATTCGAAAAGATTGGCGTCAAAACTGATCTGTCCGGGTGATGTGCAAGTGGCAAGTGAAAAAGATAGGCGTCAAAGCCGATCTGTGCGGGTGATGTACAAGTGGTATTTCGAAATGATAGGCGTCAAAACTGACTTGTTCGGTTGATGTGCAAGTGGCAAGTCGAAAAGAAAGGCGTCAAAACTGACCTGTCCGGGTAATGTGCAAAGTGGCAAGTCGAAAAGATAGACGTGAAAGCTGATCTGTCCGGGTGATGTGCTAGTAGCAAGTCGAAAAGATAGGCGTCAAAACTGATCTGTCCGGGTGATGCGCAAGTGTCAACTTGAAAAGACAGGCGTGAAAACTTACCTGTCCGGGTGATGTGCAAGTGGCATGTCGAAAAGTTAGGCTTCAAAACTGACCTGTCCGGGTGATGTGCAAGTAGCAAGTCGAGAAGAAAGACGTGAAAACTGATCTGTCCGGGTGATGTGCAAGTGGCAAGTGAAAAAGATAGGCGTCAAAACTGAACTGTTCGGGTGATGTGCAAGTGGCAAGTCGAAAAGATAGACGTGAAAGCTGATCTGTCCGGGTGATGTGCAAGTGGCAAGTCGAAAAGATAGGCGTCAAAACTGAACTGTTCGGGTGATGTGCAAGTGGCAAGTCGAAAAGATAGGCGTCAAAACTGTTCTGTCCGGGTGATGTGCAAGTGGCAACTCGAAAAGACAGGTGTCAAAACTTACCTGTCCGGATGATGTGCAAGTGGCATGTCGAGAAGATAGGCGTCAAAACTGACCTGTCCAGGTTTTGTGCAAGTGGCAAGTCGAAAAGATAGGCGTCAAAACTGAACTGTTCGGGTGATGTGCAAGTGGCAAGTCGAAAAGATAGACGTGATAGCTGATCTGTCCGGGTGATGTGCAAGTGGCAAGTCGAAAAGATAGGCGTCAAAACTGAACTGTCCGGGTGATGTGCAAGTGGCAAGTCGAAAAGATAGGCGTCAAAACTGAACTGTTTGGGTGATATGCAAGTGGCAAGTCGAAAAGATAGGCGTCAAAACTGACCTGTCCAGGTGATGTGCAAGTGGCAAGTCGAAAAGATAGGCGTAAAAACTGACCTGTCCGGGTGATATGCAAGTGGTAAGTCGAAAAGATAGGCGTCAAAACTGACCTGTCCGGGTGATGTGCAAGTGACAAGTCGATAAGATAGGCGTCAAAACTGACCTGTCCAGGTGTTGTGCAAGTGGCAAGTCGAAAAGATAGGCGTCAAAACTGAACTGTTCGGGTGATGTGCACGTGGCAAGTCGAAAAGATAGGCGTCAAAACTGAACTGATCGGGTGATGTGCAAGTGGCAAGTCGAAAAGATAGGAGTCAAAACTGACTTGCCCGGGTGATATGCAAGTGGTAAGTCGAAAAGATAGGCGTCAAAACTGACCTGTCTGGTGATGTGCAAGTGGCAAGTCGAAAAGATAGGAGTCAAAACTGACCTGTATAGGTGATGTGCAAGGGGCAAGTCGAAAAGATAGGCGTCAAAACTGACTTGCCCGGGTAATATACAAGAGGTAAGTCGAAAAGATAGGCGTCAAAACTGACCTGTCTGGTGATGTGCAAGTGGCAAGTCAAAAATATAGGAGTCAAAACTGACCTGTCCGGGTGATGTGCAAGTGGCAAGTCGAAAAGATAGGCGTCAAAACTGACCTGTCCAGGTGATGTGCAAGTGGCAAGTCGAAAAGGTAGGCGTCAAAACTGACTTGCCCAGGTGATATGCAAGTGGCAAGTCGAAAAGATAGACGTGAAAGCTGATCTGTCCGGGTGATGTGCTAGTAGCAAGTCGAAAAGATAGGCGTCAAAACTGATCTGTCCGGGTGATGCGCAAGTGTCAACTTGAAAAGACAGGCGTGAAAACTTACCTGTCCGGGTGATGTGCAAGTGGCATGTCGAAAAGTTAGGCTTCAAAACTGACCTGTCCAGGTGATGTGCAAGTAGCAAGTCGAGAAGAAAGACGTGAAAACTGATCTGTCCGGGTGATGTGCAAGTGGCAAGTGAAAAAGATAGGCGTCAAAACTGAACTGTTCGGGTGATGTGCAAGTGGCAAGTCGAAAAGATAGACGTGAAAGCTGATCTGTCCGGGTGATGTGCAAGTGGCAAGTCGAAAAGATAGGCGTCAAAACTGAACTGTTCGGGTGATGTGCAAGTGGCAAGTCGAAAAGATAGGCGTCAAAACTGTTCTGTCCGGGTGATGTGCAAGTGGCAACTCGAAAAGACAGGTGTCAAAACTTACCTGTCCGGATGATGTGCAAGTGGCATGTCGAGAAGATAGGCGTCAAAACTGACCTGTCCAGGTGATGTGCAAGTGGCAAGTCGAAAAGATAGGCGTCAAAACTGAACTGTTCGGGTGATGTGCAAGTGGCAAGTCGAAAAGATAGACGTGATAGCTGATCTGTCCGGGTGATGTGCAAGTGGCAAGTCGAAAAGATAGGCGTCAAAACTGAACTGTCCGGGTGATGTGCAAGTGGCAAGTCGAAAAGATAGGCGTCAAAACTGAACTGTTTGGGTGATGTGCAAGTGGCAAGTCGAAAAGATAGACGTGAAAGCTGATCTGTCCGGGTGATGTGCAAGTGGCAAGTCGAAAAGATAGGCGTCAAAACTGAACTGTTCGGGTGATGTGCAAGTGGCAAGTCGAAAAGATAGGCGTCAAAACTGTTCTGTCCGGGTGATGTGCAAGTGGCAACTCGAAAAGACAGGTGTCAAAACTTACCTGTCCGGATGATGTGCAAGTGGCATGTCGAGAAGATAGGCGTCAAAACTGACCTGTCCAGGTGATGTGCAAGTGGCAAGTCGAAAAGATAGGCGTCAAAACTGAACTGTTCGGGTGATGTGCAAGTGGCAAGTCGAAAAGATAGACGTGATAGCTGATCTGTCCGGGTGATGTGCAAGTGGCAAGTCGAAAAGATAGGCGTCAAAACTGAACTGTTCGGGTGATGTGCACGTGGCAAGTCGAAAAGATAGGCGTCAAAACTGAACTGATCGGGTGATGTGCAAGTGGCAAGTCGAAAAGATAGGAGTCAAAACTGACTTGCCCGGGTGATATGCAAGTGGTAAGTCGAAAAGATAGGCGTCAAAACTGACCTGTCTGGTGATGTGCAAGTGGCAAGTCGAAAAGATAGGAGTCAAAACTGACCTGTCCAGGTGATGTGCAAGGGGCAAGTCGAAAAGATAGGCGTCAAAACTGACTTGCCCGGGTAATATACAAGAGGTAAGTCGAAAAGATAGGCGTCAAAACTGACCTGTCTGGTGATGTGCAAGTGGCAAGTCAAAAATATAGGAGTCAAAACTGACCTGTCCGGGTGATGTGCAAGTGGCAAGTCGAAAAGATAGGCGTCAAAACTGACCTGTCCAGGTGATGTGCAAGTGGCAAGTCGAAAAGGTAGGCGTCAAAACTGACTTGCCCAGGTGATATGCAAGTGGTAAGTCGAAAAGATAGGCGTCAAAACTGACCTGTCTGGTGATGTGCAAGTGGCAAGTCGAAAAGATAGGAGTCAAA
Organism: Othius punctulatus; assembly: GCA_951805005.1. Lineage (NCBI taxonomy): Eukaryota > Metazoa > Arthropoda > Insecta > Coleoptera > Staphylinidae > Othius > Othius punctulatus. Next base: position 60,801,596 of record OX638145.1, read on the forward strand.
ACTGACCTGTCCGGATGATGTGCAAGTGGCAAGTGGCAAGTCAAAACGATTGGCGTCAAAACTGACCTATCCGGGTGATGTGCAAGTGGCATGTCGAAGAGTTAGACGTTAAAACTGACTTGTCCGGGTGATGTGCAAGTGGCAAGTAGAAAAATAGACTTTAAAACTGACCTATCCGGGTGTAAGGCCATATTTACACGGAGCGACTCAAATGTGACGCGACTGAGATCGAACTGAAGTCACAAACTAGTTTGCAACGCATAATTGCTCGTAGCGCATTTACGGAGCTACCCAAATGTGACTGAAATTAAAGTTTCTTGTCGGCTGTATCTTGTCAGATGGTGCATTCAGTAATTTACTTTTGGCATAGGTACACAAAAATAATTTAAAATATTTAATGTCAAGTGACTCGAGTGATAAGGAGGCCAAGGTATTATATTACTACCACAAGAACCGAACACGCATACGCAAAAAAAAAATAGATTCATCCGTATCTATAAAAAAATATGAATTGCAGACTTTTCGTAGCGGCAAGGGAGCTAAAAGAAACAGCTGCAAAATATGTAGCTTTCTACAGAATGTTGAATGAGAGTTATATGAAACTTGAACGAATTATCGTTCCTGCAATAGGGTCTTCCGCGATTTTTCAAAAACCTTGAAACTCAACTCTAGACACATTAAAAACATCATTGGCACTAATTTTTGTGTTGAGACAAATCGTTGTAATTAGTAAACACGGTTTTAAAATTAACGCCGTTTGAAAAGGTTCCGAAAGACCGCAATGTTGCTCTGAAAAAAAACGTCGGTTTTTCGAAAAATGGAACGAATAATTATTGCATTGCGCCTGGATGTGATAGCAGCAGTGAATGCGAACCAAATCAAGTTGCTTATAAACGGCCCAACAGGTGATATATGGAAAAAGGGGTTACAAGTCCGAAGTGATTCCACGAGTGTCACTTTGACGTCCCACTTATATTTTTGTGAAGACCATTTTAATGTAAGTACATAATTTTCAATAAATTATAGACGAAATACGATAAATAATGGGTATTCAAGGGTATTTCCGAGTTATATGTACATAAGTAAGAACATAACCTCAAAATAGTTTTGTGGCTTCCATTCTAAAACAATACCTTTCATATAATTATCATTTTTTAAAAGTACTGTGAGATTTTGTACAATATGTTTTTACGAAAACGTATAGGTAAAACTAAAAAACATGTTTAAACAATATTTGTAGAAAACTGTTGATTTTATAAATTTGTTTAGATGATTAATAATTACAAATTTTGAAATCAGCATTACCACTCCGTGTGAGATGTAGTATATATTGCAAAGTTTATACAGTATTTTATTTGTTCTTACAGCTGGAAGAGGACTTGGAAAATTATATGCTACTCCACGCGTTTCGGCTACGTTGAAAAATTCACTTTTTAAGATAAAGTCGGGAACCATTAACACGTGAACTTCTAGCAGATTATCTGGCTGTCCCTTTACTAACCCATCAGAACTTATTTTATGTCAGACTGGATTCTAAGTCGTATTAATCCACGATTCCTATCCCTTATGCACTGACTCACGATCGCCAATATAAGTAATGACGTCACAGTTCCGCTCGGCCAATAACAGCGTTTCGTCGGTCACGTGACAAAATTTGTAACTTTTACGATATTGTATGTTGTTTGTTGATAAGTTACAATGAAAACCAAACGTTTTTTTGGTGGGATGTTTAATTATAGGTTATGAACTTTACGTTACGACACAAAAAGGTTTTTTTTTTTTCATGAAGACTATACACAAGACAAATACAAATATGCGGGAATGTGTAAGTGCCGAAAAGAGGATACTAATAACTCTGAGGTAAGTCCAACACAAATATTATTATTATTAATATAGTCAAATTTGAAAAAAAACCATTAATATATTTAAACTATTTCTAAGAAACTAATTATTCTCAGACTGATATTCTGGCAAATTCATTGCTTTTCGGACAGCGTCTGTATATGTTTGCTCAATGCTATGCTGAATTGGTGTTAAAGAACCACAGTCCTGAAACGGCGATTGACCAAATTGAGGAGTAGGCGGATTCATGATATCGTCTATTAAGGTTAATACCCGTCGCTTGAATTGTTTCATCTGGCCGCTATTCATTTGTTCAAGGTCCTACAACAGACTCAATAAAAACATTTTATTGCCGCTGTTGCTGGTCGAAGATTCGGGTTTTGCCTTCTTTGCATTACAGTATTCAAGAAAGTATCATATGCGGCGGTCATGGTGCGTTTTCAATTTTTGGTTTGTTGAGATTGGTGCGGACGTTAAAATTCCTGGGATACCTGGGACTCCTGTGACTCCTGGGGCTCCTGAACATCTTGGAAGGGCAAGTCTAGGTGCGGGTCCAATTCCAAAGAGTCTCCTTCATTTAAATTAGTATTATCCGATGATTCCTGAGTTTCTGGTAAATTACCAGATCCATTAGGCGTGGGTTTCATGTTGCGGACGAAAACCTCACCTAGGTTCCTCCATTTTTTTTAGACTCACCTTGGAAAGCAAAATTTGCAATATAAAATTTTACTTAAACAATATTCTTTCGCAGATACTTAGCGGCAGGATGTACTTTTATCGCGCTTTCGTTCCACTTCGAGGACACTATACTATTGGACTCATTGTAGAGGAGACTACAAAATTATTTTGAGACTTGTTGAAAGAAACGTACATGCCTATACCAACCATGGATAAATGGAAAAAAATTGCAATACGATTTTATTCAATACGGAATATTCCGAATTGTTTAGGAGCTGTTGACGGCAAGCATATCCGAATAGAAAAGCTTGTAAATTCTGGATCAATTAATTTTAATTACAAATTCTATCAGTCTGTTGTACTAATGGTATGTTGTGATGCTGATGGTTTGTTTACAATAATAGAAACAGGTTATGCTGGAAGAAACAGTGATTGTGGAATATTTCGTGCGTCAGCAATGTGACAGTTGATTACAAATGAGAGACTTGATATTCCCTTGCCTTCAATATTACCGGATGACGAGAACAACAACGATTTTCCTTATTACTTTTTAGGAGACGAAGCATTCCCACTGTCAAGCTATTTAATGAGACCATACCCACAAGGAACTTTTGATAATATAAAAAGGAATTTTAACTATCGGTTGAGTCGAGAAAAACGATTGATTGTACAATTGGCATGATGGCAGAAAGTTCCAAGTTTTAAATAGTCCCATACGTTGTCGAGACCCAGAAAATATAAATTATATAGTTAAATCTGTGTGTATTTTACATAATTTTGTACGCAAAAGAGAAGGTATTGAGTATACTTCTGCAATAGAAAATCAAGAAAATTCGGTAATGACTAATGACTATGACTAGAAACAGTATACCAGCCTTACAAAATATTACAATAAATTGTCAATCTTCGGCATATAGTTTCAAAAACTATTTAGGACACTATTTCATTGCCCCAAGTTCATCACTTCCATGGCAATGGAACCATTGTGTAACATAATGTTCATATAATAATAAATATATGTTTATACATGTTTATAACAAAACAAATAATTACATTTAGTGCCCACCTACCTGTTAAATTGCCCACTTAATTTCCCACTTCATACCAGGCTTTTTCTGTGATATCCTTTCTGGAGTTTTCTGTGAGTTTGTAATTATACAAACATTGGTACTTTTCCACTTCGCCTACAAATTTAACATTTGATACTTGCTCGTTCATTCTGGAAACGTTTGAAACTGGTTGCGCGGCGACTAGCATGTCGAGTTTCGTCACACCGATTTCAAACTCGTTGCTAATTGGGTGCAAACTAGTCGCGCCGTGAACAGACCTCTATTTGATTACATATGCTGCGACTGTCAAGATACTAGTTGCAATTTAAGTTGCAGTCGCGTCACATTTGAGTCTCTCCATGTAAATACGGCCTTACGGTTCTTAAATGAACATGGTTCTTTTGTGGTTCAGAGGTTGATGGTACGGATGGCCACGACGCGTGGTTGGACCTCAAATTCGAATTCTGCTTGCGCCACGAATGCCGGTGGAGCGAGTCGCATGCCGTCACTCATTTTGAATCGACAACAGTCCAGTACACTAGTGCCGGCGTGCCAGGACATTTGTTGGTTGTAATACTATAGCCGGGTTCTGGGATTTAATTGTGTGCACCCTATCATCTCAATTAGAGGATTAAAACGAGTACGAGGCTGGAAGTCTAGTCAATACGCTCGAGAAACAACAATCGAGTAAGTAATTAGAGCAAACGGGACCTAGTTTTTTTTGTGAAACACGTGGTGGCGATGTTTCTAATGCGCCATGTAATTCTAGGCGGTAGGGTAGGGACCAACCACCCACATAGGCAGAGGCCTACGAAAACTTCGACGAGGAGTTCTAATTCTTCGGAGAGCGTTGGTGAGCGAACGCCCAGAACGTCCACGTGGCGATTACGGGGCGATAAGGCAGCAGAACCGCGGCGCTTCAGAGGTGTCCGTGCAGTTCCGACGGAGTCAACCGAAGCTTCATGATAAGGCAATAAAATAATTTATTTTATTTCAATATCAATATTTATTTTATTTCAATATCAATATTTATTTTATTTGCTATAACTTCATTTACTTTTTTCAGTTTAAATTTTATATCTTTTTTCAGTAGCTTCAATTCAAATTTTATATATTTTTTTTCTCTGTGTGTATATGTTTTTATTGTATCATACATGTTGTTTGCTCCCTTGTAAAACAGGCATTTCCGTGCGTACTTCACCTTACGTGATTAGTGTTTATGGAATTTGGATCCAGGTTCGGTTAACGCGGTGTAATTATTTACAGAGCGGAGGTATTTCTTACCGGTACCAGCGGGGCACGGTGTCCGTCTCTTGTGTTGAAAGGCACAATTATTTGAATCACAAAACTCCGATTGTTATTATCCCCAAATTCTCAGTAATAATATAACAAGAGAGTGAGAATAAATTGAAAATAATTTGACAGATTGTCGAAAACTTGTTGCCAGGCAATAGTCACGAGAGCCCGAAGGGCTCGAGTGACTATTGCCAAATGGCAACAAGTTTGAGACATAATCTGTCAAATTATTTTCTAATTTATCGAACTCTCGAGTTATATTTGATTAGATTATTTTTTGACGTTTTTTGCTTTCTAGTATTTCTTTATCAATTTCAGTATGCGAAACGCAGCCAAAGCGACTTTTATTCATTTTGTATGACACTTTAATATGATTGATAAATTAATAATTTGACAAATATTTTGATTGACAAGAGTGAACCTAGCTACCGAGATTATTCCCACTATAATAATCTCTAGAGAATATTCCCAGTATAATAATGACGGGATTGGTCCAGAAGTATCAATATGACAAAAATCGAAATATATCATTGGTTTTGAGAAACGTCAAAAAATAATCTCAATAATTTTAGTAAACACTTTTTCTTTATTTCATATTTAACTTCTCTTCATCATTTATTCGGTCACAGGGAAAGCAGGAATGGTCAGAAATAGCGGCGACTAAGGATATCAGATACCTTTTGTGCTATCTCTCACATTTTAGGTGTGTACCGCTCATTTCTTGTTCAGTACGTACTTTCACTATTTTTGTTGAAAATATCAATGTCAAATTGTGATTGATGTGAAGATAGATGTTTGTTGTATTTTAATATTTAATTAGAAATTATTGTAATTATTCTTGGGTTACATTACTATAATGATTGGTTTTGACTGTTAACGTCGAGCCATGCTTTTCCTGTAAATTATATTGTCGAGTATTAGAAGTCGAAAGAATATTTGATTGACAAAGTATTTGCATGTGTCAAAATGACAAATTTGTTATTTATTTTCCCTTGGCAACAATTTCACAGATCATATTGATAAAATAATTTATAAATATTTTATAACCCATGCTAGATTTTAAGTAAAATAGTATACATACGAGAAATTTTAAATTTGGATTTAGCGGGTTTGGTAATTGAGGGATATATATAATCAATAACCTTTAACCGTAAGGTGTAAGGTGTACAATTTAAGTTTACAGTAATTAATTCACCCTTGGTATCTGCAGTATACGAAATTTGTCCACTTCTTTTTATTTCTGGCGATCGTTTTGCCTTCCATCCATGATTTTCCTCTTCTTGATAATATTTCCTCTAATTGTGTATTCCATGTTTTCTTTGGTCTTCCCTTTGGTCTTCTCGCGTACACACCTGCTTCCCATATTTGTTTTACTTCCCAGTTTACTATTGCCAGTATTTTCCTGACTATATCGTTTCTTATTCTATCAATATTCCCTCATGTTTCTGCCATCTATGGATTTTACTTGCTTTATTTAATGTTGTTTCTTTTCTTTTATGTTCTTCAGCGTTTTGTAGAACAGCTTCAGGTTTGTGAGGCTGTCTTCCTCCATTTTCCTGCCGAATTCCTCCCAGGTTTGTTGTTTGGCTTGTTTTACGAGCTCTTTTACCTTGATTCCTTATTGCTCGTATTCTGCGTAGCACTCATCTGTTTTCTTATTCAGGTAAGCCTTTAATTTATCTTTTTTTTATTTTCACTTGCTCTTTAATATCTTGGTTCCTCCATCTTGTTTGTTTCTTATTTTTAATGTACATTATTATGCCTCACTTTTCTTTAGCTGTTTCTATAAAAATTTCCTTAAACTTTGGCACATATTTTGTAGATTGCTGTCCTCTTCTTCCCTCAGGTTTGCTTCTAGCTTCCTATCGGTGTCTTTTTTGAATTTGCTTGCTGGTACCATATCCTGCAATTTATTGGTCTTGAATGATTCTATGGGCCTCGGGTTCTTACATTGTTTGTTCTGATCTAGTGCTCTTTCCATTTCGAATTTCACTTTTACAAGTAATAGATAATGGTCACTATAGATTTGAGGGCCTCCTCTCACTTTTACGTCTAACACCTCTTTTCTAAATTTTCTGTTGATTAGTACATAATATATAATCGATCTTTCTTTCCTGCTCTTTTCGTCTAACACCTCTATTCTAAAATTTCTGTTGATTAGTACATAATCTATAATCGATCTTTCTTTCCTGCTCTTTACTTCTCTTGTAAACTTGTGTGTCTCTCTGTAGGCGTAGAATGTGTTAGTTACTATTAGGTTATTTTTTTCACAAAAATTTATTATTCTGTCTTCGTTGTTGTTTCGGTGGCTCTCTCCCTCTGTTCCTATTACGTCGACTGCGTCATTTCTCCTTTTACCAACTCTACCATTTAGATCGACAATGACCACTAATCTATCACTCACATTTTCTGTTATTTCGGTTAGATTCTCCCAGAATTCGTCTTTCTTCTTGGGTGAGGCGTCCTCGTTCGGTTCATAAGCTATTATTATCGTTACTTTTGTGTTTTTCCCATCTCTAGGTAAACTTTTAGAACTCTCTTCGATACGGGATAGGTCCCACTTAATGATGTTTTCGGCTTGCTTTTCATTTATTATGCAAGCTACCCCTTCTGTTGCTCTTTCGCCTAACATTGCCCCACTGTATATAATTATGTGACCTCTGGTCATCTCGATCATCCCTTGTCCGTTTTTTCTTTGTTTCAGTGATGCCTAAAATGTCTATATTCAGTTTCTCTACTTATTCTATCTGTTCATGTTCTTTGCCGATTTGGCTTCTTATATTCCACGTCCGAATTGTGTCTGGTTTATTTGAGTTTCGTACTTCATCTTTGTTCTTCCTTTTTATGCTTGATGAATATTTGCCCTTGCTCATGTTATTTTTCCTGCATGTGTCTTTTTTAGTTGCATTAATTACCATATCCTATTCCTTTGCTTTACGTGTTACCTGGTGTACATCCTTTTTATTTGTTTTTAGTTTTTTGAATTATTGTCCCACAGTGTTCTCTTTTCATTTCATCTTAAGACATTGTTTAAGATTAGTTTTTTGTAGCTTACAATAGCATAGTTTCCCTTATTTCTTTCCTCTACAGCTATTTTACTGAGTTCCTTCTGCACTTCTATTTCTTTTTTGGTCATATGTGTGTTGATATAAATTATTTCCTGCATTGCTTTCAGTTTGCTCTTGTGTTTTAGTATGTTTATTTTGTCCGAGACACTCGGTGTTTCCATTATGTACTTGTGTTCTCCTAATTTCTCAGCGTTGTTCAGTTTTAACTTTATTCCCAATTTTTTGTCTATGAACATTTAAAATTGTTCCTTCGGCTCTTCCCCGTTTACATCAATATTTACACTAGTGATTACTAGATCCTTATTTCAGCTTGTTTTATCCAGTTGCTCTATTTTCGTGTTTAACAGCTTCATTTCTTTCTTCATATGCTTATTTTCTTCTTTCATCTTTCTTATGTATCCGTGATTTTCCCTTTATTCCTTCCTTATGTTTTTTATCTCTTTACCCAACCCTTTCATTTCGTCCATCATTTTCTCATTTTTATTCATTAACTCTCTCATCATGCTGACCAATACGTTCTCTGTGGTTTGTTCTGTGACATGTTTGGGTGGTGACTTTTTTGTTTTTTTATGTTTGCTAAAGAGATCCGCGAGGTCTTCCTTTTTCTCTTGTTGTCATCGTCTGTGCTGTCATACTCAGTTGTAGACATTTTGTATTTTTTCGTGACAAAACTCTTATGTTCTATACTGTCCGCTCTACTTATGTGCTAGTCTCGTTGTGTCCTCTTAGTATTTTGGGCGTTTTTTAAAATAGGTTTCTCTTGATAATTTGGTTGCCTTCTCGGGGGTTATGTTTCCTATCGCCGCTTTGATCTTTATTTATTTTAATTACCTTGCCTTTCACCGCCGCTTCCTTGTGTTATTTCTGATTATCCGTGTCTTACTCTATATCATAGTGCTTTGTGGTGCTTCTGTTGCTCAATATGCTCAATGATTGAGTTTAATATTGGAGCTGTATTACCACACTCTCCTGTCAAAACCTATAAGATCTTATTGTTATAATATTATTGATAATATTGGATTATTTTAACAATTGAGTAGATGCAGCGTAATTTAAATTAAAATAAGTATTCACACTTGATGTTATCATTGATAACATCAAGTTGGGTGTTTCCTCCCAACTATTATCTTAATGCTCAGGTATGCAATTTAAATAAGAAAATCAATTAAAACATTTTTTTCTAAATAAAATATTATATCCCTCATAGATCAATTACATTATATTTTATATTTATTTAAACAAGGTCAGTTGCATATAATTTATATTAAACCCCTCGTCATAATTATTATTGTCAACCATAGGAGAAATAACATAATGTACTCAAAACTTTACATTGCATGTGCGAAGACAGTTGTAATTGCAGTAATTGCAGAGAAGGGCGAGACTGTATACGCATATTCATTGTTCCGGATAATTAATATTGTCGCGCTAGGGATCGCCGTGTATACATTATATACGCATAAACAATTTAATAACAATTTATTTTTACGAGGGTGTTTGTCACACAGCGCGGACGTGCAATAATTTGCCATCACAATTGTCTTTTCGCGTAGATATGGCCTCAATATTTCATAGTAGCGCCATTATTCGCAGTGAAAATTCAGCATTTCCAGCGAGTCCCCACTCCGGGATGCGCACGTTTCCGTAATAAACTCGCATTATACGTAACGGGTTATTGTGGATGCGATTATTTGTTTTCGTAAGTGGCGGTAACGGCACAAAAGAGAAAATGACTAGTTTTGGAGATGAATCGATAACGGTCCGGCCAGAAGTTTCAAGGCAGAGATATGTACCTGTAGTATTTCCCGGGAGAAATTCCTAGCTCATCCTTGTAGATTAGATACGTTTGTTTAAATTAGTTCTGGTACCCTTTGAAAATTATTATCTAGTAGTAATAATCAACACCTTATAAATGATAGAAATCATGTGCTTCCTCAAAAATTGTGCTTACATAGCAACTATAATACTTGCATAGCGTGACGCAAGTATAAATTAATATACCCGTGATTATTTTTATCAGCTTGTATTTATTAATTTAATAATGTCCTAATTATCTGAAGGCTTAGTTTTGAGAGATATAAACAATGAGACTGTAAAAGGTTTGTCGTATTAATAAGAATACGGCATATATAAGTTGTATATTGTGAAATAAATTAGTTACATTCTGTGTCATTCTGTTTTACATTAGCAACTCTACCGTGGCATACTGCCATCATAAAGCCTGGAGGTGTATACACTCCCAACAAGTAAAATAAATCAGATAAGTGTATCTCGAGTGGCATGATAAATGCCTCGAAAGGCAAAACAGTTATAATAACCAGGAGTGGTATGATAATTGCTCCCATGCAATGGCAAAGTAGTTGCTCCAAGCGGCTTAATAAATGCCATGAATGGTAAAATAGTTGCCTGGAGTGGCATGATAACCCATTAACCGCGAAGCAGTAAAATAGAATGATTTAAAAAAAATGCTTATATTTACCTAGATATACACCAATTAGAATAAAATAAAACTTTTTCTTCAACAGTTTGTTCAGGAAATAATATTGCGTATACGGATCAACGCACAGTGTCCCAATTTTCGAAAAATGCGGACAAAAATGAAAAAAGGGAGGTTCAGAATTTTGAACTTAGTACCTCGTAATCCCGTAGAGGGGGCTCAAGAGTACTTCGGTGCAAACCGGCTGTCAGTATACCGTCTGCATTACGGTATAAGAGCAAGTTACCCCAGATAGCTGAGCACCGGTCTAGCGCGCATGTTCTCGTTTTTCGTAAATAACTTTTCTTGAAGAGTGATTTTGTGAAATTCAATGTGATGGAAGGTAAAAATGAAGGCAAGTGATCATTATCCATAATGGTAAATCATGAATTAAATTTGTAATGGGTGTACATATTGAAGTGAAATATTGCAGTGTTAATTTTTTTTGTTTTTAAAAAATAGTTGTCAGTTTGATAGAGTTTGATGGTCTGCGTTACTTTTTAACAAAATGTGAAGTTTGTAGATTATTTTTTTCTTCAAGGCAAGTTTTTGCCCCGAGGTGCCCCCTCCATTTTTACACCAATTTGCGAATTTTGTCTGAGTTTAAAAAACGGTATGGTTTCATTTAACTCGATTAGAGGTTGAAATAATCTATGTTTGGCTCGATGTTAGTTTAAATTTTGTATATTTAATTTTATTACACGGTTATAATTAATATGTTTATTATTTTATAGGTGCAAATTGCACTTGTATCATTTGTAACCGGCGGATTTTTTTTTTCAGATAGAACGCATCTCTCAGAAAATGGCGAAACAATAAAACAATTGGAAGTTTGCATAACGCAGAAAATAGGAAAACCATTTAAATGTCACGCAGACGACACGAGATTTTACACATTTTCCAGGGCCTGGCTGCACAAGAAAATATTTTTTTATTTTTTTTTTACAAATTTATTAATAGAAAGCTACATATTTAGTACTACACACATTTATTGGTGCACATTTAGTAGCATTGTGCAACTAGCAACTGTTGTTTTCAACAATCAGGCTAATCATTAGTTATTGTTATTATGATATTGTTGAAAACAATTTTAAAGTTTTTCCAGGGCATAGAGCGACTTCGCAAACTGAACATGCCCAATCAGAATGAACAGGATCTGCCTTCCTACTGCACAATGCACATCTTCTGCGGGTTGATCTAATTCGTTGATGTAATAATGAAGTGAATCTTACTTCAGGAGGCACATTTCGATTTTTCTTCCGAATTAGTTCCCCATAAATTTCTTCTTTTCATTTGAGCAGTACCAGTTTCTCTGCCACTAGACCATCTATAATTCTTCACCTAAAGTCCCTTAGGGGGCAATATCTTTAGTTAATATAAAATAAAATTATTTACAACAGAGCAATCTATGAAATGCCAAAATATTCTCATCCACCATTTCTTGCTCTGTCTGTCGATTTCATATGTGGATTTAAGTTGGTCGAATCTATCTACATCATTCATGTTTGTGTTATATTCAACCAGAGCGTTGGGGTACGTAACTTGTTTTGATGATCCGTTTTTTTCTCGCCATTTCACTTTATTTGTGGCTTGTGGGTTATGAAAGTTCGAAAGAATGTGTACTATTCGTTGGTGTTTCCATTTCACAATGCTAACATCATACACTGTGTATCAGCCAAATGGAATAAATTCGATAATAAATAAATGGGGGCGTGTTCGAAAAAATGCTCGGACACGTCGATTGTTATTTTTAGTTGCGCATATTTTTCAACAAAAACTTTTTATACTGGGTGTGTCATGTGACCGTGGCCAATACCAACTTTCTTATTTTAAATGCAACACCTGGTATATTATTCAATTTTTGGATTCTTCAGAAAATTCTAGACATATTTCATGTACAATGTCCTATACCTATCTTCAACTGTTTCGGAAATATTAAGTGTTTTCAGATTTATTGCAAAAATTAACATTAAAAAAAGAAAATTATTTGATTACAGAAATTCGTTACAACACTCAAACACTAATAAGTAATACTGTTTATTTCTTGATAATGTAAAAAAACAAAAAAAAAAACAATAAATTTCAATGGAGGAGATGTTCAAAATGCTCGCCGTGAACGTCTTGGCAACATCCTAATCTTAAATAGAAATGTCTTCTAACGTTACTCAACATCTCAGGCGTGACCGATCTAATCGCAAGCATTATTCGTCTTCTTAAGTCAGCTAAGTCGAGGGGTTTAGTTTTGTATACAATACTTTTGACATAGGACATTGTACATTAAATATGTTTAGAATTTTCTGAAGTATCCAAAAATTGAATAATATACCAGGTGTTGCATTTAAAATAAGAAAGTTGGTATTGGCCACGGTCACATGACACACCCTGTATAAAAAGTTTTTGTTGAAAAAAATGCGCAACTGAAAATAACAATCGACGTGTCCGAGCGTTTTTTCGAACACGCCCCCATTTATTTATTATTGAATTTATTCCATTTGGCTGATACACCCTGTATATGCTAACGTTATAGTAGTGTTGATCTTGTTTTAGATTTTTATCTTCTTTTAGTTAGGGTAGATTTTTTTGGTTTGCGGCCACAGTGCCACAGGCATGTATATATTTTTCTTTTAAGATATTAATTATATTATAACTGGTAAAGTAGTTGTCAAAATATAGGCAATGATGTTTCTGCTCCAAACCTTTAATTAGACGTAATACTACCTTTTCTCCTAATCCATGTTCTACATAGTCTTTTGTTTTTCCTGTGTAAATATCGAAGTCAAACAAGTACCCCTCACTGACAACTGGAGACTAAATTATATACCCTCGTTTAATTGGTTTTTTGGGCATATATTGTTTTAGGGCACTTCGCCTTTTAAATTTAATCATTGGTTCATCTCAAGCGATGCAGCGCTGGGAATTATAATATTTCTTAAAAGTATTCCTTAATTTAGTTATAAATGGTCGTATTTTGTATAGTCGAAATTTACATCGTTTCTTTTTGGCATTATTGAATTATCATTCAAGTGGATATGGCTTAGAAGCCAAATGAACGTATCGACGAGCATGAATTGTGAAATGTAAGAATCGTTCAAATATTCATTAACCGACCAGTAATCACGGTAGCTAGGTGACCTTTTGATACCCATCAGTAGATTCAGCCCCATAAAGGTTTTCATTTCGGCAAGAGATGTCTGAGAGTAGCGTTTATTAGTATGTCGATGTTTTGGTTTAACATAAAGATTACTTTGAAAAGTAATATCATTTAATATTTCGTCTGTAATATGTAGATTAAATAGCTTATATGGTGTACAACTAAAGCCACCAAGTTCCTCTATGTCATTTGCAAGGACATACTACCAATTCCCCAAGACTGTGGAGGAAATGGATTTGTAGGGACAAATGTAGATAGAGGTATATCATCTTTAGAATCTCCTGAATCGGTGTCAGCATCGATATCATCGAAATTTTCGTTTTCTTCCCCATATGTGTCTCCGATATCCGATTCTGAACCACTCGGTATGTCGTCAGGTAGATCAGTACAATATACCAAATCATACGCTTGATTGGAAGTTTATTCAGCTAATTTATTAACTGATCTAGGGTCCATATTACAGCCTATCTGTAACAATAAATTTTAGAATAAATTCCACCCAGCGGCATAGTGTTTCATAATCGGAACTCATCACTAAAAATAATTACAATTATGTGAACGCAAATATGAATTATCTACATAATATATACTAACTAGAGATATAAGTAAACAATTCTATACAATAATATTTTAATAAATAAACATACCTTAGTTTCTGCTCAATATTGACACGAATGTATACAATAACCTCACTTTCTCAAAAAAACACGGCTGGGAATGTTGTGTAATTTGATACTTAACGCGCGGGACTTCTCTCGGTTGGCGGTAAGAGTATAAAGAAGAGGTGGGGATAAGTGGTACACAATTTTCGTCGTTGTTCAGCTTCGTTCATACAGATTTGTAAGTGGTCTATTTTGTGGACCGTGGTATCACAAATTGCTGGAATTTAGTGGTTCCAATTGTAATCCTATATGAAGCAAATTGTAAAGGGAACAATACAACTGCGGGTAATAATAATAAAACATGTTCAATTTTTGAATTTTTGAATTTGTGTTCCGTTACAAAACCACTTCAAAGAATGAAATTTTTAAGTACTGCCGTCCTGGGGAATTGGAAGATTAGGAAGAATGTTGGATCAGAGATGACTGTAGAAGGTCTTCAACAAATTCGACATCCAGAGGTCGCCCTATCAAATATTTCGAGATGTTATCTGATCGATCAAAAAGGCGGAGGTCAAACAATTTACTTAAAACGCACAACACAACGGAATTGGCCTTTGCAACAATTATGAGTCTTCGTTCATCTGGAGCCACCGATGCTGCCTCTTTTGTGAAGGACATCACGACTTTATTTCCATCTGATGCTACCAAATATAAGGCAGCTTACAAAGCTTTCGATCAACCTCAGAAATCAGAAATTTCCGGCGACCTTTCCGATTTAGCAGAAGAAAAAATGACTATAAATACGTATCATATGTATCAGTTGATTCGCAAAAGAGAATTACAGAACCACGCTAAAGTTTATCCCACGTATCATGCAGTTTCGGCTGCTAAAACACGATGTTATCCGCCGGGTATTAATGTTACAAACACTATAGCGGAAGTCCCCTTACAATAGTTATTGCACCACATAACAAGCAGAATTCTTTAGGTACAGAATGACGTAATTTTAACATTGCCTCAAGAAAAAGTCTGTATAGAAATAAAACGTAGCACCTTTTTCACAAAAAACATTTATTTTTTCTAAATGTACATTTCAGTCGCCAAGCGACCATCTTCAATAGTAGATACGTACTGATCGGAACAATTTTAATGCATATTCTTATATTGGATTACAAAATTACAACTAATATTTATTTACAATACACAATGGGCAAAATATTACAATACATGGGGAAATTAAATATAAATCTGTGCACAATAATGAGATATACTACGAACTCGTACTTTCTTAATGGATGGGACATTAAGAGTAAATCTTTCCTGGAAGAGGTTTAGGAACTGTAAGAGTGTTAATGAATTCCAACAACGGATTGCTTAGCGCTGATTGATCAAAGTTCAATAACGATGATTTGTACTTTTTCATGTAAATCGCTTCGTAAGTGTTTAAGTTGTTGCCCTTCACGTTTTTTTAGTAATTTTACATCTTCTAAGTTAAACGTATGTCCCGTATTAAAATGGTGTGCAGCCACTGCCGACTTTTCCACGCAATGTGTTTTCGCGTGATGCATATGTGCTTTATACCTTGTGAGTACATTGCGTTTCCTACAATAAAGTTTCAATAGCATGTATATTGATATTAATAAAATGTATTGCAATTAAAGGCCAAGAGCACAGACCACTAAGAAACGAAGAAATAAACAGTATTCTAGAAGAAGAAGATATAGTAAAGTTCATAAAAGCACGGAGGCTCAGCTGGTATGGTCACATACAAAGGAGCCAGGACCCCATATTGAAGAAAACCACGAGCTGGAAACCACCACTCAGCAGATCAAGATGAAGACCGAAGATAAGATGGAAGGACCAAATACATTGCGAATAATGAAAGTCACAGAATGGAAGAAGAAGGTGCAAGAGAGAAAGGAATGGAAGAAAATAATACAAGAAACAAAAACACACAAGAACCTATGAAGGAAAAATAGAAAATGTGGACTGATCCACCGCAAAAAAAAAGGATCGAAAGAGCTCCAGGAAAGGAGCGGCTAATACTCCGCTAGGAGTCTAAGGCCATATATATATATATATATATATATATATATATATATATATATATATATATATATATATATATATATATATATATATATATATATATATATATATATATATATATATATATATATATATATATATATATATATATATATATATATTGCAATTAAAGAGAATTTTCTATTTTATTCGGTTAACGCGCTTTTAGACGAGAATCGATGAGTTTTGGAAGTGCATGTTTTTCCCAAAATATTTTTAGTATTTTGACCATCTCGCGACAAAAATCTTCACGTCTGAATAATAATTAATTCCTTATTTATATCAGTATACAAAAATAAATAGCAAATTTGTTTCTGGCAATTTGATACATATAATTGTCATTTGGCTTCAATTCTAACTGCCCTTTCGCATTTTCAAACACATAATTTTTTCACTTTAGATGCAGCCCGTATGGTGTTGGTTCTTATCGAAAATAAACATTTAATATCTACTAAAATATTACCGTCAATTATCCCGTCCGGACTTGCTCCTACATATTTAAAAATAGGATTTAAGTTTACTCGATTCAATACTAGTATCACCAATATACGGGGTGCATTTGCCAGTTTTTCTTTTAAAATTGTCGATCATCTCTCATAAAATATTTGTATTTCAGACCATAGTTTGGGATACTTTTCTGAAAAGCTTCAACCAAAATATCCGCTTCCATCGCTGTGGAAGTTCCCTTATAATTTTTAAAGCAAGTGTGAGATTTCGTTGAAGTAGTACAGGCATAACAAAATTTATTTTTTACACCTAAATATAGACGTTTTTTAGTATTGTAACGCTCCGATATTATTTTATTAAATTTATTTTATTATTCGTCGTATTTATCGTGAAATTATTATATAATTTCTTGATTATTTTGGCTCGTGATTTATTATATAATTTTTTAATTATTTTGGCTCGTGATTTGTGATCGTATTTAGTACTTACACGTCGTGACGTTTAATTTAAATACCATGATTACTCTCAAGGTACTTTGCTATTGGTAATGTGTTAATTAACGTACACTAATAATGGATTCATACAAGAAATCACCAATTTAAGGATTTGTTTTGTTTATTTAATGATAGACACGCTGAAATTGTAAGACACAGGGAAATAAAACACAGGTTGACGATGATGTAAATTAATTTATATAATTATAACTCCATCTCTATCACTTCTATCTACTGAAGATGGTCGCTTGGCGACTGAAATTTACATTTAGAAAAAATAAATGTCTTTTGTGAAAAAGGTGCTACGTTTTATTTCTAAACATACTTTCACAAGCTCCAACTCCCCGTTAAAAAGTCTGTAGTTTGGAATTGACTGCAAAATATGGATTTCACGGTTCGTCGGGTCAAAAGCAATGCAAACAGAAGTTTGAAAATGAGGATGCGTCAGATGCGAGTGTTTTATTGACATCACGTGTGCCATTGAAAATAATTCAAATTCAAATTTAAATTCAAATTCAAATTTATTAATGTTACACAAAAAAAATGTTTACATAGGTCAACACAATCTAAAATAGAAACAGGACCATGACAGTGCAGAGAAGCAAAAATACAAAAACCTGAAAACGGTCAAAAGACGAACCAAAAAGTCCATGTTGCAACAGAGCAGTCATAATAATTAGACGTCAAAAGTATAAAATTATGAAACATCAGGAAAAAAAAATATCGCCTTCAGATACATAAATAATGTCGCACAAAAAAAATATTTTAAAAAAATATAAAAACCATTATCTTATCGCATGCAATAATATGCAATAATTAAAAGCTACATATAATATTTAAAAAAAGATTATCTTATATAGACAATGCAACGTACAAACGTACAACAATTCGTAAAAAATATTCACACGGCTGTATAATATCAAGCCATAAAATCGTAATAATTCTAAAAGATAGTTCCGCAGTTGAGAAAATCGTCCACAGAGTAAAAGACATGTGCAGCCAGGGACTTTTTGATAGCCTTACTATAAGCAGTAAAAGTTTGACTCTTTGTTTCAGCAGAAAGCTTATTGTACAGTTTTACACCATAATAGCCTGCACCCGATTTCGATTCGATTTATTAAGTCTATGATACTCCGTACAAAGATCACTACGCTTCCTGGTCTCGTAGTTGTGGAGGAGGTCATGGGTAGCGTATTTTGAAAGATTTTTCCAGACGAAGCACAAACATTCCAAAATATAGATAGATGGCAGAGTAAGTTACTGTTTGTCGATAAAAAAGGCCCTGCAGTCTACGCTATATCCAACCCTAGCTATAATTCTGACGGATCTTCTCTGGAGAGAGAAGATGCGATGTCTGGTAGAAGAGTGTCCCCACACAAGAATACCATACAGCATATGACTCTCCACAAGGGCAAAGTACGCAGCCCTAGACGCCTTTAGTTATCTTTCTGGCCAGCTCTTCGCCATGCAAGCACCAGGTCAAGGCCGCAACCAAATGCAGACCCAAAAAAGACGTCGAAAGGGCGTCCACCCCAGATCTAGTCAACGTGAAGTTAATGGTCAGTGTCTTGCCCTCATTCAGAAGCAGTTTATTCTGGTTACACCACATCGATATTTGTTGAAGCCCAATATTAGTTTTATCCTCCGCATGCTGGCGATCAGCACCTGAGCAGATAATCGTCGTATCGTCAGCATATAGAAGCACCGAGGCATCAGTTAGAACTTTCGGCAAATCGTTAATAAAAATTAAAAACAAAGTAGGTCCAAGAATGGAACCCTGGGGTACTCCATGGGCCAATGGTAATGCGTTGGATGTGACGTCATCACGGACCACGACCTGAGTACGGTTGCTAAGATACGACTCCGTCAAGTCGAAGCTAGCTTGGTTGAAATTTAAACGCCGGAGCTTATTGAGCAACAGCTTGTGGGAAACGCAGTCAAAAGCTTTGCTTAGGTCCAAAAAGGCTCCCACACTGTGCTCTTTCTTTTCAAAACACACGTTAATGGTCTCGGTGAGCTCAACCAAAGCGTCTCTAGTGGAGTGGCCAGAACGGAAGCCAAACTGTTAATGAAAATCAAGCCATGTGATTCTAGATAATCCATAATCTGTTTATTAAGGATGGCTTCGGCTACTTTGGAGAGAGCAGGAAGCAGTGAGATCAGCCTATAATTGTTAATGTTATTTATGTTGCCCTTTTTAAAAAGCGGATAAACCTTTGCAAACTTGCAAACAGAGCATCTGGAAAAGTATGTTTGGTGATAATCTCATTGATCATCCTGGTGAGAGGAGCTACCATGACAGCACTCACGCTTTTCAAAAATTCAACACTGAAACCGTAGCCATCTGTACTTTTCTTGTTTTTCAGCTTACAAATTATGTCTCCTACTGTAATAGGCGATACCTCCTTGAAGGAAAATTCAAGGTCTCCGTCAAGTGCTGACTGCTCACACCGCTCAACACCGCTCGCAGGTATACTGCTGTGAATGGCCTCCGCAACATTAGTAAAAAAGGAGTTGAAGTCATTGCAGGAGATCGTGCACTTGTCAACGCTCTTGCAAGTAGGTAGTTTGTGCTGAGAATTGATAACCCTCCACATTGACTTGGGTTTGTTGTTACTGCGGGCAATGTACAAGTCATAGGCAGCGGTTTTAGCCCCACGAATGCTTGCTTTATATGTCGATCTATATTCATCTCTTAATTTTCTAGTCTTGTTCGATGGATGCATATTATAATCGTCCTGTAGGAGACCCGGTATTTCACGCATGTCCTTGATAGTGTCATTAAACCATAGAATATGATTAACTTCTTGTTTCCCTCCACCAAACGTCTTCAGAGGAAAACACTGTTCCATACAAAACGATAGTCTATATATCAAGTTATTCGACTTGCTATTTGTGTCCATAACAGCGCTGCTGGCAAACGACATGTCCACATTACAGACGCTGTGGTAGAATTTAAATTTACCGAGTTGGGTAATAGGACGATAGAGCTTGCTGACTACCGGAAAGCTCTGCGGACAACACTTTATACACACAGAGATGCCTCGGTAATCGGAAAATGCAGTTTCTACCGCAGAGGCAGATATAGCAGTGGCATCATAGTTGGTGAAAACACCAACCGAAATAACCGCCGGTAACGATAAAAACGTATTGATTTGGCAAAATCCGAGACCGGCTTCTCCAAGATTTTGCTCTCCAATTATATTGCAATATATACGTAAAAACGTTACTTCCACTTTGAACGAATATACCTATGTCAAGGATCAAATAACTGCACTTGCCCCATATGTGATAATTATCGACGGAAAAGAAATTACAGGTAATTTCAAGCTTATGATTGATAGTAAAGTCAGAAATACATTAACGATCACGAAATCGAACATGCGATGTTCGCCACGTCTAAGAATTTTAACAATCTTGATGCAGTTTGTGTATTACCAGTAGACGAACATAATTTGCGGTACGGTTTAGCGACGTTACATGCTTGGATTCACCTTATGGAGTATTTGTTACATTTGGTGTATAAACTGGACACGAAGAAATGGCAACCGAGATCGTTAGAAGACAAAGAAAAGATAAAACTGCGAAAAGAGAAGATTCAAAAGGATTTCATATTGCGATTTGGGCTCATTGTTGATACTCCTAAAGTGGGGGAATCCGGTACCAGTAACGATAGCAATACTGTTAGGCGTTTTTTTGTTAATTCGTCATAGTCGGCCGAAATTTTGGGTTTAGATGTTGAACTATTAAATCATGGTCACATCATAATGCAAGTTTTGTCATACGGTGACGCTGTCAATGTAAATCTGTTGCCTGGAAACTGCGAAGATGTTTTTTTTTGTTGTTGTTGAGGGGAAACTCATAATGAGCACTGGACGCTTTGTTCTGCCGCGTGCCAGTAGTGCCGGACTCTTATCGCCTAAAACACCTCTATTGTTTCTTACCCTTCTTCCCGGACCACCGTTTCCGATATCTTTAACGAGAAAAAAAGCAGGCTCTCAATGTTATTCCTCGTTTTAGCGTTCTTGCATTACGTGCACAATTATGTGTTGCAGGGTCTTCTAGTTTTCCTTTGACGCAATCATTTTTGACACTATATTATCTGTTGTCACCTCACTGTCGATTACCTATTCCGTCATTCTTCTTATTTCTTGCCATCTCTTGCATGTGAACAGCGCATGTTCAGGACAATCCTCCTCTCCACAGTATGCACATCTGTCTTCCTCGGTAATTTGCATTCCTTTCTTGTATGTTCCAAATGATCCATGGCCAGTCAGCGCCTGTGTGAGCCAGAAATCAAGGTTTCTGTGTTTACATTCCACCCACGCCCTGATATTTGGGATAAGCCTTTTTGTCCATTGTCCTTTTTCCACATTTTCATTCCATCGCTCTTGCCATAGGTTTATGAGACTCTCTCTTGTCACATTTTTTGCTGCCTCTTTGTCTGTGTCGGGGTCTTGGTGTGTCTGTTTCCTTTCCATAACCAGAAGATCTATGGATAATACGCCCGTTACTACATTTAATGCTACGGTAGATGTAGTTCTGTACGCGGAAGCTATTCTCAACAGCATTTTCCTTTGTACAGAGTTTAACATGCTCCTGTATGTTTTTGTCTCCATTGCCTTGTACCATATTGGCGCTTTATATAGAATAATGTTGTGTCCTACAGAGCATAAAATTTCCCGCTTTGCACCAAAACTGCAAGTCGTTGATCTGCCTATTTTACACCCTCTCTAAGGTGGATATCGAACTTCCTTCGACTGTTCAGGTGTACTCCTAGGTACTTTACCGATTATAGAGGCTTTATTTCGGTGTCACCCAATTTAAATGCGATGTCCTCTTTCCCCTTTTGCATTTAAGCATTTGTGCCTCTCTTTTTTGTAGGGCGAAGACCAGTCTATTTTCAGTAATCCAATTATTAAGTCTGTATTGGCATTCATTTGTGCAGGTTACTGGGTCTTCTTTGTCCTCTGCTATTACCAGTAACGCCAGGTCGTCTGCAAAAGCGATCGTCGTGGCATTTTCCATCAGCGGTATCTTCAGAACTCTGTCATATAGCAGATTCCATAATATCGGTCCCAGAACTGATCCCTGTGGGACACCACCTTGGACACCAAGTTCGTCTTTTCCATTATATCGTACCTTTCTATCTTTCAGGTACTCAGTTATTGTATTTATTAGATATGAGGGTATCTTTCTCCGTCGTATTTCTTTGATAATTAAGCTGTGACTTGCAGTATTGATTGCGTTCATCACATCTAACAGCGCCAAGACGCACCAGCCCTTGTCTTCACTGTTTACGATTTCTATAATATTCTCAATTGCTTGGACAGTTGATCTTCCTCTTCGAAAACCGTACTGATTTTCATGCAGTCCTTCCCCGCTCCAGATTTCTCTAATTACTTTTTCTCGTCATGATCTCGTACAGCTTGCTCAGTGAGTTTAGCAAGCATATTATTCTGAATGAACGAGTTTCTATGCACCTAGCTCCTTTTGGCAGTAAGATTATTTTGGCCACTTTCCACACCGATGGGAATTTCTGCAATATTAGAATTCTATTAAGTTTCTCCAAAAGCCACAGAGGCCACTGTTTTGCTACTTCCTTAATAACCTCATTGGGTATTTTGTCCAGGCCTGGTGCTTTTTAGTTTTCACCCTTACGGTGGCTTGCATCAATTCTTCCATGCTGAAGGGTGCTATCTGTGTGGTCCCTTTTTCTTCTGTCCAACTATTGATGGAAAAAGTTATTTTACCACTTTCTTTTTTGTTTCGCTGCCCAGTTAGGACGGTAATTTGTACCTTAGACTGTTCATCACTATTTTAAAGCCATTTCCCCAAATAGCTTCTACCAGGTTGTTGCAGAGCTTTCTACATAGGATTCTGTTGGAGGTCCGAACACTATTTCTTAGCTCGTTTCTTTTTTCCTCGCGTTGGGAGTCTAGTTCTTCAACTTGGTTATCGATTACGCTTTTTTTTGCCCTTAATATGAAGAGTTTCCTTCTAATATTTTTGCATATTTCACGTTTTTGCGCTATCTCGGGACTCCACCAGTACGGTTGTCTTATCTCTGAGGTGTCCTTGTTTTCACCTATGATATCCTTTTAAGCTTGTTTTATGATGTTGTGTGGGGTATTTACTTCATCGCAGCACATCCGCAACTCCATGGAGGCCTTGAACGCGCTCCAGTCAATGGCGGTTTTAGCTACTTGTCTCCA
This sequence comes from Othius punctulatus, assembly GCA_951805005.1. NCBI lineage: Eukaryota > Metazoa > Arthropoda > Insecta > Coleoptera > Staphylinidae > Othius > Othius punctulatus. The sequence continues at coordinate 60,825,002 of OX638145.1, forward strand.
CTTTTGATATTTTATCTTTGAGATTTCAAAGTATATATATATTTATGCTCGGTATGGCTGTCAAAATCCAAAACCTCCCAGTTTTTATTCTGCGTGCTACTTTTTCCGTTGTTACTGTTACGTCAATGTGCGATTCCTTTCTGCCTCTGACGAATGTAGGTGTACCGGTGGTATTTGCGACAACCATGTCGACATAAGAGAAGTGATCCATCCCTAGTTTTCCCCTTGAATTTGTGTTGGGTGGCCCCAGGCTGTGGATTTTGCGTTGATGTCTCCTACAAGGATCGTTTCATCTTTTGTGTTCCTGATTTGTCCCATTATTCTCTCCACTTCTTTCTTGTATGTTTCTTGGGATAAGTTTTCGGAGAGATATAGCATCCCATCAGATTAAACTGGCCTGTCTCGATACATATAAAACCATCACCCCTAATTATGCCGCGTACTCCCACTCTCCTGTTTAGAAACGTCACAGCCACGTCGCTTCTGTTGTCTTTTATAAACCTGTTATTTTCTACCATCTTTTAATTTGGTTCACATAGCACTAGTATGTCTATTTGTATCTGCATTGTCGTAGCATATGCTAGATCCTGTGTAGCTTTCCCCCTCCCTACATTTATTTGCAGTTTTTTTAGCTTCATCACGAGATAGTACTTTCCAGTCTATTTCTAGTCTTGGATTTCTTCTCGATCGCCTTTTCCTTCTCTCGGACCAGTCTCCTAAACCTGGGGCAACTAAACTGTTCTGCACTGTGACCACTAATATTACATGCAGTGCACTGCACTGTATTGGTATTTTCCTTTCTATTGTACCCTTATTCCCCAAACTTTAGGCACTTTAGGGACCTGTCTTCCCCTTGACATGCATCTAATCTGTGTCTAAAGTCTTGGCATGTGTAATACCTTAGGATGTTTATCTTTTCCTTTACTCTGCAAGCTGCCCTGCCTATTACAATTTGACGTTGGTTGATGAGATCTAACTCTTTCTCTTTTGGGACTATGACCGTCTCTACTAGGCTGCCATTTTGTTTCTGCCTCATTACTACTATCCGGATGTGCTCTTCTTTGATGTTGGGGCCCATTTTACATAATGGCGTTTTTTACTTCCTCCTCTATTGTGTCTCCATGTAAGTTCAGTATGTAAACTGTAGCGCAGTTATTTGTAATGACCACTTCCGTGTTCTGTGCCTTGCTTTTTATCACATCACTCAGAGTTTTTGATTTACCTTTGTCTCCCTCTACTTCTAGCATTAGGTCCCCTTTATCTGTTTTCTTAATATTTTTCACCCTGATATCTATGTTCTTTATGTTTACGTTATTTTTTTATATCCCGGAGTGTATCCGCGTATGATTTTCCTTCAGCCACTTTTATAATCACTTTTTCCGTAGGTGTGTTTTGCCAGTCCGAGGATCTGCGGCTGCCTGTTTTCTATTCGTCTCTCCCCCGTCCTCTTCCTTGTTTCCTAGAATATTTACTTCAATCCCGGTGCCTTCAAAAAGGTATTCTAGGCTTTTTCGAAGATATTTTAGTTTTATATTTTCTCTGTTTGGCAATTTGATAACGTATGTTTTGTGTATCACCTCTTTTTGTAGTTTCTTTAATGCATTGAACATGGTTTGAACGTCGCTTCTACGGCGTTGCGAAGATGTTTGTACGAAATTTTCTTTAGTACTGCATGCCAACGTTCATTCACGAAGTCTAGATTCATGGTCCCCTCATCATTCATCATTGAATAAGCACCATTGCCGAGGAAGCACAAGAATCGCGAAACTAGAATGTGTACGGGGAAATTACTAGCGAAAACACTCCCGGGAAAGCACAATAAGAGACGTGTTTCAGTGGTTATTTGTGTCTTACGATTCGATTATATCGAGTTTGCGAACGACACCTAAAAAAAAAAAACGAAACTCTTTCATACAAGACCACACAATTATTAAGTTCTTTCGTACCCAGCGGTTTCGAGTATTCCATCTCGGATGTCACCTCGAATACGACGGACTATAGTGGTTAAGTTATGTTTCGAGGAATATGATATAATTATGTTTTAAAATATACAGGGTCCGCCATTTCACCTCCCGTCTTCTATAGCTCAGTTACTAATTGAGTTAGAAATTTGATATTTTGCAGGCTTTACTTGCATTCTGGGGTGTATTTCAGGAAAATATTTTTGATTATACAGGGTGTCTCAAAAAAGTGTGACGTCATCATGATGTATATTTTTAGATTGCATGGTATATTTTTTGTTGCTTACTTGGGTGCCCTTTATGGGTGCCTACATACCCATAAAATTTTATTGAAATCAGTTTAGTGATATTAACACAAAAAAATAAAAACTGAAAAAAATCAGTTTTGCACCATTGGATAAGAAAATTAATAACGGATAAAAATAGTGCCTCGTTATTAAAACCATACAAGGTACTCATTAAATAAGGTCTGACAGTTGCGGTAACCAAGTTTTATTGATATGCATTATACAGAGTGTCCAAAAATTAGTGTTAAACTTTTCAAACTTTAAAGCACTTTATTTTTCTTATTTTAAATTGTAACCCCAGTATATTTTTATGTAATTCCATGAGGAATTAAAAGACAATCATTTTTCAGAATACATATCAATAAAACTTGGTTAACGCAACTGTGAGACCTTATTTAATAAGTACCTTGTATGGTTTTATTATCAAGGCATATTTTTATCTTTTATTAATTTTCTTAACCAATGGTGCAAAACTAATTTTATTCAGTTTTAATTTTTTTGGTGCTAAAATCACTGAACCGATTTTGGCTATGTGGGCATCCATGAAGGGCACCCAAATAAGCAACAAAAAATATACCATGCAATTTAAAAATATACATCATCATGACGGCACACTTTTTTGGGACACCCTGTGTAATCAAAAATATTTTGCTGAAATACGCCCCAAAATGTAAGTAAGGCCTGCAAAATATCAAAATCCTAACTCAATTTGTAACTGAGCTATAGAAAACGGGAGGTGAAATGACGGACACTGTATACAGAAGAAACAACAAATATATAATTTATTTATTTTATTTTCCAAATAGTAATATCAAATTCATAATCAGCGACCTTAGAAACCCTTACATACTATTTATTGTTACAATAAAAATTATTGCTTATTTCTGTCCGCCATTTTGGATTCGCCATTTTTAATTTTGATAATAATAATATCAAATTCATAGTCAGCGATCTTAAAAACCCTTATGTACTATTTTTTGTTACAATAATACTAATTTTGTATTTTTGTCCGCGTTTTTCTGGAATTGGCCCACTGTGCAACTGCGCAATCCATTAGTGTAAGTAAAATGGCAATATGTTGTAAAGAGTTTTATTTATTTGGAAATTAACGTAAATACATTAAGAAGTAAGAAAAAAATACAGTGATAATATTATAATATATTTCTACATACTATAGAAAATTTGAAAGCAGCCGGAGTGTAAGTGAATGTGGCTTTTACATTTTCTGATTTTTATCTTGTTTTTTGAGGGTACCTTAGATAGCTACATAGATAGATTTATTTCGTGCTAAAACAGTGAAGTATACATACGTCAAAAAATACAGTCAAATATTAAATTACAAACAAATTATAGTTATTAACTTCATTAGGTCGATATGCAGCAAATAACGGACGCAGGTTGAAATTTTTAAAACAAGGAATTTTCCGTGGAACAAAGTGAAATAAAACGGGAAAATAGATTTGTGCTGCTCCCTCAGTCAGAGTATAATAATGCACCGTTAAATAGATCATTTTGTTGCGCTTCTTTCGGTATAAACCAATACTCTCCAAACAATGTCTTAACAATAGTAGAAAGCTTACACAAATATTAAAATCATTCAATTTTAAAGGTAATATTATTTTATTTAAAGTAATATTATAAGGTATTACAATTATAATATTTTATTTTTCCTGAAAATGGCGGACTAACTAAATTATAAAAAGTATTTCAAATAAAAATCCTGCATTATTATTGAATTGTTCATGTTATATGGTCTCAGTTTCCTTTTAGTTTTATTAGAGTAACAGAAATCGAAGGAACCCCGTTTTCCACTCTTCACAACATTCTTTATATAAAAAATATCAAAGGCAATGCTATTATTTTGAAAGTTTTTAATTATTTTATAAGCCCTCTGTACATGTTTTTACATGGTGATAATTAGTCTATACCAAAAGAGGCACAACAAAATGATTTATTTAACAGTTATTTATAGATTGAATAAGCATCACTCAGTGAGGAAAACTATATTTTCATCTTATTTCCCTATGTTCCGCTGCAAATCGGTTACCCGTTATAACTAATTGTTATATATTCACGTAAATATCCCTATTGGGGCCAAACCCTATCGCATGTCCAACGTCCTGGGATGAAATTTGCCATGTTGAGTCTGCCAAGAGGCCTGGTATTGATGATAACGCGAAGGCTCGTTAAGAATGATCCTGCTGTTTGATTCGCTCGTCAGAATCAAGCAAAACATTAAACATCTAACATCAAACAACTAACCAAAATGATTTGGTTAATGTGTATTCTAGATTTCGTGTATAACATAATAACTAGTTTGTTGGTTAGTACACAAACTAGCTAATCTTGAATGTGGGTATTTTAATAGAGACACACAAATGCTAATCAATAACCTAAACTAACCATACGTGACTCACCTTTTTGATTCATTGTGAAACATTTCAATTTATTTTATAAGGAAGGTTAAGTAGGTTCGGTTATGTTAGGAAGTAAGCGTGGGTGTTATTTTTATTCGTGGATGGTTGGAATTTGTTGCCCTAATAAAATAATTTCATTCAAGATTAGCTAGTTTATATACTACCTTACCCTTCTCTGGGGATTAACACTTTGTCGTAGTGAGAGGGGCTCAGTACTTTCGATGATCCTGAGAGCAATGCCGGCGGGAGTTATACTCCTGGTAGGGCCACCCTTGCCGGTAAAGTCGATGGTGAGAGACAAAGCTAAGATTAATCCACAATCGCAGCGTCTGCCTCAGAATGAGCGGCTGCAAAATGAGGCACTCTCTATCCTCTGGGAGTAAAGCACACCAAAAGGCGGATGAACCAGAGAATGGTCTACGGCATAGGATGTTAAATGCAACGGGACAACATTAAAGATCCACTTGGATATCCCCAGAAAAGTAATAATGGCTGACTTCAGTAGGAAATTATCTGGAGACATAATTCCCCTGATCGGATCTCCGGGGGGGAAGGCACTGAAAACTGCAACCAAATATAAACTAATGCACAAAGACAAAACCTTTGTTAAGATAGGCACGTGGAACGTAAGATCGATGGCCCAAGCAGGAATGGCTCAGAATGCCATAAAGGAGATGGAAAGAATGAACATCAATATCTTGGGAATCAGTGAGATGAGATACCCTGGAACAAACTATGTCAACATCAAGAGCCACAGAATATATTACTTAGGACCACCAGATGGAAAACACAAGAACGGAGTAGGGATAATTGTAGACGACTCAGTGGCGAGACATGTAACCAACTATATACCGATATCGGAAAGAGTAATACTACTACAAATATCGAGTAGCCCAGTCCCCCTAAATATAATCCAAGTTTATGCTCCCACATCAGTGCAACATATGCAATAATAAATAAATAGAGCTGTTTTACTTAGAACTAGAAGAGGTACATAGGAAACTCCCTAAACATGACATCACAATAACAATGGGAGATTTTAATGCAAAAGTGGGCAAAGGTGAATTTGGAGAACATATAGGACCACACGGATTAGGCGAACGAAATGAAAGAGGAGAACTATTAAGCACATTTGCATCCGAGCACAAGCTAACTGTACTAAATACGTTCTTCGAACTTCCACCCAGGCGACTGTACACCTAGACATCACCTGCGCACACTTCTGAAACGATAGTTAAAAATCAAATCGATTACATTCTTGTAGGACAAAGATACAGAAATAGCTTTACCTCAGTAAAAACATACCCAGGAGCAGACATAAATTCCGAACACAGCCCAGTCGTGGGACGATTGAGACTCCGAATGAAAAAAGTAGAAAAGAAAATAACTACCAACACAAGATTCGACATTCGTAAGCTAAAGGAGACAACCACAAAAGCTCAAGTAGAGAAAGAACTAACAGACATATTTGTAGCAACAAACTATACCACATGTACAGAAGATGAGATAAAAAGAGTAAATGCAGAAGCAGAAAATATTAAGAGAAAGCTCCTAAAACCAGAAAAGGGCATAAAACAAAAATCCAGGATGACAGATGAGATTCTGGAATTAATGGTAAGGAGAAGAAGCTTCAAGAATACAGATAACATACAGAATAATAGACCATACAAAATAATTAGACAAAAGATAAAAGAAGCAAACGAAAAGGAAACTAAACAGAAGTGTGCAGAGATAGAAGCGCTGCAGATCAAGCATGATATTTTTAACGTACGTGGAAAGGTGAAGGAAGTCACTAGAACATACAAAAGAAAAGAAGTGAGCAAACTCGTTGACAACGATGGCAACATACTAATAGACAAAAACGCAATAAAGAACACATGGAATACATATATCGAACAACTATTCCAAGACGAAAGACCAGAAATTCATCATATACAGCCAGAAACAGACCCAAGCATTCTGAAAGACGAAGTACGAAATGCCATAAAATAAGTTAAAGACGGTAAAAGTCCAGGACCAGACGGATTCCACGCTGAATTTTTCAAACTACCAGACGACGAAGGAAATAAATGGCTAACCGACATCCTTAATTATATCTACAACACAGGTGTAATACCACAACAGTGGTTGGAATCAGAATTCGTAACACTCCCAAAAAAATGCATCGGCAAAAAGATGCGATGAATATAGAACAATAAGCCTAATGAGCCACCTATTGAAAGTGTTTCTAAAAATTATACATAGAAGAATATACAATAAAGTGAAAGGATAACTGGGACCCACACAATTTGGATTTAGAGACGCAGTCGGAACAAGGGAAGCTCACTTTAGTGTGCAAGTATTGGTACAGAGATGCAGAGACATGAATTGTGATGTATACGTGTGTTTCGTTGATTAAAAAAAGGCCTTTGACAGAGTCCAACACCAAAAAATTATACAAATTCTGGAAAACACAAGAATAGACGACAATGACCTCAGAATAATTACAAACCTATACAGGAACCAAACGGCAAGCGTAAGAATCGGAGACGATACCACAGAACGAATAAAAACTCTATGCGGTGTGAGGCAGAGATGTGTACTGTCTCCTCTGCTATTTAACATCTATTCTGAAGTCATATTTCGGGAAGCCCTAGTAAATACACAAGACGGAATTTGTTTAAACGGGAAACGTATAAACAACATCAGATTCGCAGATGATACCATGATCATGGCTGACAACATAAAAGACTTACAACTAACAATGAATAGCTTAATAAGCACTAGTCACAGATATAAACTAGATATCAAGATGCACAAGACCAAATTGATGATTATAAGTCAGAACAACCCACAACACCACCAACAGCAACTGGAGCTGGAGCAGGGGATCATCGAAAGAGTTAAAATATATATATATATCTAGGCACCGTTATTAATGAGCAATGGGACCAGACACAGATAATAAAAAGCAGGATTGAAAACTACAGAAATATATTCATTAAAATGACCACAGCCTTTAAAAGTCGTGATCTAACTATAGACACCAATATGATAGTCAACATCCGGAACGGATAGGCACTTGCAGAAGAAGAAGTTTATATAATAATCTTAAGCATTGAAAGTATCTTCCATAAATAAACTCGAAGCTTTCGAAATGTGGATATATCGAAGGATGCTGAAAATCCCATAGACAAATAAAGTAACAAACATCGCACGTACGTTGATTATTAAGAATTAGCCGGTCAAAAGTCAAATTTCAAAAGTGAAGTTAAAAATCCATGAAAATTCCCAGAGCCATAGGAATGTCCCAGTAATAATAATTTACCATCCGCACTCACAACCTTTCATCTTACGCATGAGCGCAAGTAGTTGAAGTTGGTCATTTCACAGACTACATTTTAATGTTCTCAGCGCTATCAATGTAAACCTGCAAACAAATAAAAATTGTGTGTTGCCCACCCAATCTTTTGAAGTGATTGTGATGGATTCGAATAATCCAGGTACGCATCAATATTTCTTGATATATTTAAACGATTTTTAACGTCAATTTATATCATTTGTTAAATTTCAAAAAAATGTCGTTTTCTAATGAAAGTTTTACTACATTTTTATGTTTATTAGACAGTTTTTTATATTATCGCCTGCTCTCGGGCAATTCATATTATTGTATTGTATACTTCGTATACTTAGGCTAATAATGGCATACAATTTGGGTGCGGATAGCTGCGGATGACCAAATTATAGTTTATTTTTTATATATCATATCACAATAAAAATAAATCAACTTCTGTTTCAAATGAAATAAAGTGCGATTTTCTTTGTTTTGGGTACACCTAGTACCTCGGATACAAAAATAGTGAACCGTAAATATCATTATGACCAAATGCAACAGCAAGATTTGCGTATTTGGATTAAAAACTTAAATATCTGGAAAATTACCTGTTGTACTGTTATGATGGTACATCAGATAATGTAAGCAGTTTAAAACAAAGATTTTCGTACTTTAAAACATCAATGAAAGAAAAACTGTCGAAAGCCCATTGAAAAGAAGCAGTATTTCTTAAAACCAATGAAGCTTGGTAGAAGAAACATTTGAACTTTCAGTAAATTAAAAAAAGTCGACCAGGTCGGCCTTCGTTAGAAGCATAATTTGAAGATTCTAGTGAGAGGACTAAACGAAGAAAAACACAACACATGCGTTCATCGCTTAGTGAAGAAGTCATCGTTTATGCAGAGCAAACAACAATGAAATGCCAAGTTCTTTAACTCGTGCAGGGAAATACAGAAAAATATACAGAAAATCAGATGAAAAAGAAATTATTTATCTTACACTGTTCCAAGCCCTAGCAATGTTTGTTGAAGCTGATTTGACCAAGCGACAATCTGAAATCATCAGGAATACAAATAAATCATTATACTTTTATTGTAGTATTATCCTGAAGAATGAGCAAAGTAGATTCTGAAAACTCGAAAACTAATAAATAAATATATGCATTTATTGCACAGTGCACTGGTCGATTGCCCCGAAGCAAGTTTTACTTGAAGAGTATATTAATATAATTACAACGTTATTTCATAAAACATTATTTATAATATATACATTTATTTGTTCGTAAAGTAAAATTTGTCTTTATAAATATTTTTTTTAAGTAAAAAAGGATTTACAAGATTTACAAATACAGTACAAATAAATATTTTAAGTGTGGTTTCCTTAAAGCAACATAATTTGTTCCGAAAAAGGGAATGAATTTGCGACAATCACTAATAACACGAGTTGTATAGGTTTTTTATTTTTCAACCCCCTAAATAAAACCCTCCTTCATGCTTAGATTTTTTTCATTAATTTTTCCGTTATCTAACCATTATTTTAAATCCATTTTTATAACAAAATGTTTTTGTCCACCTAAAAGTGCAAAATCCACCACTGTGCATCGAGGCACTTAGACGCATGGGAAGAACACAGATCTTCCGGAATGACAAATACTAATTCGTGCAACTTATCATTAAAGTTAAAATATAATGAAAATGGGGAATCGGAAGTAAGAGGTTCTCCTTTATAAAAAATCTTAGACAATGGTTCAGAGTCAGAGATATTCCTACACTAATACAACTCGCCCAAGATCGGAACGAGTTCAGACGTATCGTACCCAATCTCCTGTGAGGAGAATGCACTGAAAGAAGGATATATATTAACCAACAAACTGGTTATTATGTTACACTAGAAATCTAGAACACACATCATCCATATCATTTTGGCTAGTTCAAAAACTAGCTAAAGCTGGTTATTTTATTTACTAAAGTTGGTGGTTTACACTTACGCCGTCAATGTTGGTTATTTTATAAACTAACTGGATATAAACTAACAAAAATCCGGCAATTATTATTTTAATGGAATAACTATTTTCCACTGAAAAGACTAGGTATAAACTAACCAAGTAAGTATTGATGCCACAGGATCACTTAGATGTGCCTAATTTCAAGAAGTAACAACTAATTATGAATAAATATATACAATGTTTTACACAGATTACATTAATTATTCCTAAAGAGTTATTGTATTTTATTCCTTAATGCCTCATATAAACTCTGTTACTTACGAATACAAATTGCAGTTTGTAAGAGGAGAACAATAATATGATCATTATAATGAATTATTATTTATGTGTGTATCATAAACTGCTTATTAAAAGTACCAAAATTATAAGTGATGGCAGAGGTTTAAAATACTAACAATTTCACCATAAATATATCACTAAAAACGCAATAATACCCTAATACACATAAAAACATTACATTTTAATACGAAGATTGCGCCTTTGTCAATGTCTTATATATGTCGAAGTTTCGGTATTAATATCAATTGTCGGGTAAATCTTTATACTGCATTTAGGCTACAGGTTAAAATTATTGTACTTTAATTAATTCAGACAAATCAGTCGAGTGGAACAAGTCTTGTGGACAGATGTACATGGCCGATGAAATTAATCGCATTTAGAGGGGTTTAAATTGGTACAGCTACTCCCAATACGGTCGTTAATAGCTGTAAATACGCGACGAGAGTCACGCGAGAACACCAAACGTGACATTAAGTTCATCGTAAAAAAATCATGGCTACACCCTCAAGATTTACAGTTCCACGGTCAAAAATCAATTACATATTTTATTACCTACGTCTTGACATATACTGTCCATGTGATAACCACCCTTATAAATTAATTAGATTTATACGGGAAAGTTTATGGAGACGCCTTATATTTTGAGTAGTAAGGAAGCAGTTAAGAAGTAATGCGGTGTAGTATTACATGTAGAACAAATTTATGCATACCTTTATTTATAAGTTTGCTGTATAAATATATACGGGAAGGTCCATTTATATCACGACATCGAAATATATCAAAAAATAAGCATAAAAAAATGTTTAGTTTAAAATCATTAAAAAAAATTGTCATTGAATCCGATTCTGTAATAAAAATAAGGGTGCCCATTTATGATTTGAAAGTTAATAGAAAATATAATTCATTCAACGTTATTGATATGTAATTATCGTAACGACTGCAGAGGCAGTAATCACGGAACAAATTATTGTTTGTGAAACATTCGGAGATTGTGAAAATTACTTAGTAAACATAAACAACCGAATCGGGAGAGTTTCCTTAAGTTACGCCATTAAACCACTTCGCTTGACATCCGGAGTGATGCCGTTTGTAAACAATCATGTAGCGGATGTACGTCATAGTAATTCGTCCGGCTAGTAATTGTGCAGAAGTGCAGCAGTTAGCTGCGCGTGTGCAAGAGTGTAATAACGCGTAACATATTAAAGTTCATAACATAACCACATCGCTTGACATCTAGAATGACGCCGGTAGTAAACTTACAGAGGATAAACGCTGTAGTAGAGCGTTCGACTAGTATTTAATTTAGAGTGACGACAACGAGTACAACACGGAACCAGAATTAATTCATCTACAACCTACGGGAAGTAGAACATGTGACATCAGGAAGTATTTTATATGTGTATTCCGACACAAAGTTTTCACGTCAGTATAATGGCTTAGTGCGTACAATAAGACAGTCTTATTAACTTTTTTTGTAATACTTCTGTGTTATTGATATATATCAGTACTGTCTGCTTGATCGATATGACAGGCGTAAAGGCCTTGGCCGTTATAATAACGGCCGTGGACGTTATTTAAATGACAACGCAAATTTATGAAATTTATTTGGTTTTGGCACAAGAAGAACAACAAAAATTAAATAAGATAATTAGTTTGTGTGGGAACAACTAGAAAAATTAAAAACACAACTAGTGTTTCCCGAAATCATAATATTTTCCATTTCATTTACTCTTGCAGTTGCAGCTTTATTGTTAGAAGGTTCTGACGTTGACACAATGTTAGACGTCTCGTTTTCCTTATTACTGATAAAAAGTTGCTTCGATATTTTTACTTTCTTGCTAACTGATTCCTCAACGTACTGTTCAGCAACTGTCGTAGATTTCCAACCGCCGATTTTTTTTAAAGTAAGCAGATCTCGTCCATTTTCAACTAGCATTGTGGCCGATGACCTTCTAAAGCAATGTCCCGTATAATTTTTATAATCCTCCAATTTTAAAAACTCTGCAATCTTTCTGGGAACTCCTCCAATTTTGTGAATTCCTACTAGCTGTTTTGTGCATTTACCTTTCCTGTAATCTACAAACACGCGTTGACTTTGAACACCGTCTGGTCGAAGCGCTACATATTTTCTGTATAAAGTACAGACTTTGAAGGGAGTGCCATCTTCTGTGATAATAAATTTTCGACTAGACTTGTTTTTTGTGTCTTCCAGTATAACGATTAAGAATCTACCAGTATCTTCAATGTGGTTTGTTTGTAGCTTCAAAAGTTCTTGTCGACGACAGGCACCAAAAATTCCAAATACTAAAATGACCTTCTCTAGCAAAAAATTGTCGTCGTCTGCTTCTTGAACGAATCTTGTAATCTGCTGTGTTGTTAGTATTTTTGCCTTCTTTGGTTTGTAACATTCAGATTTCCGCCTCAGGAACATAATTTTTTTTCCATATCTGAATGAAGAATAACTTTTACTAATAAGTAATTCGAAGTGTTAATAGGTACTAACCCAGAAATGTCAATATTTTCATGTAACTTAAAGGAAGTTTTCAGTATTGAGACTTTAGTCCATAAACTGTTCGGTGCAAAATTTTTGCTCAGCGCTGATACGTAGCACAGCAAAACCTCTTAAGTCACCCTGTCAACCCCTCTGTTGTTCCGCCAAGCAATAAAGTCTTCATATTCTTTCTCATACCTGCTGTTGCTTTTTTGAAGGGAAGTAAATCGATTGTGGCAGCATTTGCTTCATTTAGTACATCTTCGGGGATACCACAAAACGAAGAACTTTGCACATCTGACATTATTTTTCTAATTTCACTTTGATTTGTTTGTTTGTATTTGAACCGTTTATGTTGCTATGGTATCAAATTACGCCTGGATAACTAGTTTATTAAATTTGAAATTTAACCCGGCGTAACACATGTGGGGTCTCACAAACCCCAAGCCTGTTTAAACGCAACGGAAACAATTTAATTGCCATCTGATGCGCATGCCCCCACCAGTACCTTCCTATAAAACGTCACTCCATTAGATACAAGTGTCAGTTTCATTCTACACACGAGTAGGCTACATTTATAGGCAACCAAAGCTCCTTGGGGTCCATCAAATCCCACCTATGTAATCAAGGAAGTAAATTACGCATAAAAGGTATATTATTATGTTTTTCAATATAACACTAAAACTACTAATTCTTGTATTTTTTACATAGAAAAATGTCATATGAAAAGGAACAATTAAGACTTCAGGCTCTTTTGGATGAGGATCAAAGTGATGATGAAATTATTTTATCAGGGAGTGAAAATGGTAGTGATCATGTGCCAGAGAGTGAGCACGATACTAACTCTTAACCGGAAATAACGGCAGACGACGAAATAGAAGCTGAAGCAGTGACGGAAATAGAACAACTGGAGGAAAATGCAATGGGGCATAAGAGAAGCAAGGTTGATGTCTATTTCGGAAAAGATGGATCGAAATGGGACAAAATTGCATCAAATACATGTATTAGAACGAGGTTGAAAAAAATTGTTACTGTAGGTCAGCATGTTAAAGACTACGCTAAAAGTGCAAAAAGCAAGCTGGAGTGTTGGCAGCTATTTTTTGACACTCAAATAGTGGAGGATATTGTGCGATGGACTAATGTAAAAATAGAGGAGAAATCAGTTTCCCATCCAAACAAATCTGTGTTCAAACTTACTTGTGTGCCCGAGATGAAAGCTTTTATTGGCTTGCTTTACCTGGCAGGAATGTTTCATTCTAATCGCCAGAATTTGAGAGACTTGTGGCAAACAGATGGCACTGGAGTAGATATTTTTCAAATAACGATGCCCATCAATCGTTTTCAGTTTTTGATGGTTTGCATTCGTTTCGATAAAGTAAAAAACTTGCTCCCATACGTGCGCTTCTAGAAAGATTTGTGGACAATTGCAAACAATCATACTCTCCTTCGGAGTTCTTGACCATAGATGAGAAATTAGAGTCCTTTAGGGGAAGGTGCCCATTCAATCAATACATCCCAAATAAACCGGCCAAGTATGGCATCAAAGTACAAGCATTAGTAGATGCGCGATCGTACTATGTTATGAATATGGAAGTGTATGCAGGTCAGCAGCCGCAAGGGCCCTACAAACTCAGCAATTCTCCCTCTGATATTGTTGAGAGACTTATACAACCCATTTCTGGAATGAATCGGAATGTAACTTTTGACAATTGGTACACGGGATACGAGCTGATGATAAAACTCCTCAAAAAACTCAAATTAACATCAGTCGGTACTTTAAGGAATAATAAACGATGCATACCAGAGAATTTCATTTCTGTAAGAAGCAGAGAAATAAAAAGTAGTTTATTTGGTTTCCAAACGGACGTCACTCTCGTATCCTATGTACCAAAAAGAAATAAGAATGTTTTGTTGTTGTCCACACTGCACCACGATGCGAAGATTGATGAATCTAGTGCAGAGAAGCGTTTACCGGAAATTATCACGTTTTATAACACTACAAAATGTGGAGTCGACGTAGTAGATGAGCTATCGGCTTCATATAACGTTTCCAGAAATTCTAGAAGATGGCCTCTAACTCTCTTTTTTTCTCTACTGAATACGGCAGCTGTAAATGCTCTTGTCATATACAGAGAAAATGTAAAAGATATAAAACTTCGTAGAAGGATCTTTATCAAGAAACTGGGCCTTCAACTTATCCAGGAGCATATCGAAGAAAGGAAAAATAATTGTAGGGTTCCAAGGGAAATCCGTCTAAATATAGGGAACCTAATCGATGATGGCCATGGTGAACAGTCCCTCAATATTCCAAAGCCTCAGGGAAGGTGTTCTGTATGTCCTAGAAAGAAAGATCGAAAAACAAAATATTTCTGTGTTCATTGCAAATCATTATTGTGCCTTGAACACGCCGTTATGAGTTGCCAAAATTGCGTAGATTCAAAAGACCAATAGTTTTTTCCCTCTGATTGTATGTGATTGGCTTTTTTTTAGAGTTACTTAATATGTTTGCTATTATTTTTTATGTTTTTACTTGAATTTAATGTTTTTTCTTATGTTATATAAGTGTTATTGCCATTAGAAGTATTTTGTATTTTAAAAAATCACTACTTTCAGTTTTCTTTCTGTAAATTTTTAAATAGAAATATTATGTTTAATCTGTTTGTATTTGATTCCAATATGAACCTATATGAGACCCCTAACATACAATTTTGAAGAAAAAAAATGCAAAAAATAAATTTACATCTTTTTTAGTACTGTGGTTTGTCACACCCCACTTATGTAATGGTGCACAAAATCTTCACATGTGTAACGCCGGGTTAATATTGATAAATTGACCAGTTTTTGTAATTCAGGTATTACAAAAAGTATCGAACAACATGCGGCCGATATGCAAATAACAGGCTTGGTTGAATATAAACCTAGGCTGCGCTCCGCTTCGCTTCGCCTCCGTTTACAAACTTCAACCCGCGCCTGTTACTTGCTACATACTATAATGACTTGTGTTTATTTGACAGAGGTTCACTCCTTGGCCTTTGAATAATGAATGATAATTATTATAGAAAACGAAATATTATATAGGTGCATATTCTAATATGTTTTTATGAAAAGTGAAAGTGATTAGAATGTAGTTTGTTATTTTGGAGTTTGTAAATTACGCGTCTTTGCCTAAATCTAAATTACAATCTTAATAAAAAAATAAGAGCCAGAGCCTATAAAATAAACATTGGGATGGAAACAGAAATGATACAGGCTGAAATGGATACATGGGAGAGCAAGAACGAAATAATGAAA
Source organism: Othius punctulatus (assembly GCA_951805005.1). NCBI lineage: Eukaryota > Metazoa > Arthropoda > Insecta > Coleoptera > Staphylinidae > Othius > Othius punctulatus. The sequence continues at coordinate 60,841,046 of OX638145.1, forward strand.
GCATAGGGAATTAAGCTAAAAACCACAGGTGTGTACGTAGACGACGATATGACCACAAAGAAGAGAGAAATACAAAGACACATTAGAATATTTGCCAAAGAGGAGAGAATGAAATGAAGCCGAGCGAAAGAAGGCTTTCAAAAACTTGTAATAAACGAAAAAGAGTATAGGTGGGACCACGAGGATGATGGGTTAGTGCAGGTGGCTCAGAAATGGGGGCCAAAAAACTAGATTCACTACAGATTATAATACGACGAAGACAACAGCAACGAACACGGACTAAAGTAAGGATCAAATAGCGGCAAACAAGATTGCAAAGGAAATGCTTAAAATAGGCACATGGAATATAAGGGGAATAAGCTGAATAGAAGAAGAGTTAGTAAATGAAATGGATAAAGCGAAGCTACAGGTACTGGGAATAATCGAAACCAAAAAGAAGGGGCCGGGCTGCATTAAATTAGGACAAATACATGCATTATTCTATAGCGGAGTGGAAGAAAAAGAAAATTCAAGGGCGGGAGTAGGAATAGTATTAACGAAAAATAAAGTTAAAGAAGTAAAGGAATGGAGGTGTAGAACGAAAAGAATAGTGGAAATAGAGCTGCAAGCAAAAGGCGGAATATAGAAGACTATAATAATAGTTTATGGGCCGAACGAAGACGATAGCAAAAAGAACAAAGACGTATTTTGGGAAGAGCTGCAGCTTGTAACAGAAATCGTAGAGGGACAAGCTATAAGTGTAGTCCACTTCAACAGCAGAGTTGGTAATAAAACGAAAGGGTATGAAGAAAATATTGGAACATTCAGAGAAAAAGAAAACAGTAACGGGCATAGGTGTTTGGAATTTTGCCAAATGAATAATATGGTGATCGAGCATAAGATGATACACAAATTTACAAGGGAAGTAAAAATCAGAAATAAAAAATCGATAATTGACTATATCTTAGTGGAAAAGGACTATTTTAAAAAAGTAATGGGTGCAAGGGTGAAAAGAGGGGCATAAATCGGTAGTGACCACTTTCTGCTAATAGCTACAATTGTGGACAACCAAAAACTACATATAAAAGAAACGATAAACAGTAACAGGCATAGGTGTTTGGAATTCTGCCAATTGAATAATATGGTGATCACTAACACAAAGTTCGAGCATAAGATGATACATAAATTTACAAGGGAAGTAAAAAGCAGAAATGAATAATCGATAATTGACTATATCTTAGTGGAAAAGGACTATTTTAAAAAAGTAATGGATGCACAGGTGAGAAGAAAGGCAGAAATCGGTAATGAACACTTTTTTCTTATAGCTACAATTGTGGACAACCAAAAACTACATATAAAAGAAACCATAAACAGTAACGGACATAGGTGTTTGGAATTCTGCCAAATGAATAATATAGTGATCACTAACACAAAGTTCGAATATACCAAGGAAAACTACAGTACAGAAATGAAGAACTAAAAGAACGAACTTCTCTCTAATGAGAAAGAAATAATGGATATGTGGAGAGAGTACTTCAGTGAGACACTAGGAGGAGAGCAATTAGTTGAAGACAGTGAGGAGGTGCAGACGGTAACGGTGAGAAACCAAGAAGAAAATAACTACCAGCAAATAACATTAACGGAACTAAAGGTCGCAATAGCTAAAGTGAAAACTGGAAAAGCCGTAGGCCAAGATGGCATAACACCTGAGGAAATGAAACATATGGGACTGCAAGGAAAAACAATGCTTTTAGGTGTGTGCAATAAGGTGTGGGGACAGAAAAAAACCCGAAAGACTGGGAACTGGCAGTGATTATTCCAATACTCAAGAAAGAAGACAGCAGGGAGTGTAATAATTACCAGGGTATATCACTAACAAGTGTTCCAAGCAAAATATCTGAACTGATACTGAAGATGAGGCTTCGAATGAGAATAGAAGAACAACTAGATGATGCCCGAAGTGGATTCAGACCGGGGCACATCGTTCAAGATCAAATTTTTACACTAAAACAAATAACAGAGAAGACGAGGCAATACAACAAGGAAATACTAACATGCTTTACAGATCTGGAGAAAGCCTTCGACAGTGTTAACAGAATGGAAAGTCATGCACAGTAACACCAGGAATTATATTAGAATCGCCGGCAAAGAGTCGGGCCAATTCCAAACAGTACAGGGGGTTAGACAAGGAGGAATAATCAGCCAATTATTATTCATAACTATTTTAGACGACACAATAAAGGCAACACAGAGAAGAACAACTGGTATCACAGTAGGGTACCGAAATATGAAAAAGGTAGAAATAAAAATGTGTGCATTTACAGACGATTTGGTGATTTTTGGAAGATCCGAAAAGGAACTTAACACAAACTTACAAATATGGGAGGAGGCTCTACGCAAGCGAAAACTAAGAATAAGCAAGAGGAAAACAAAGGTCATGATGGTAGGAAAGGAAGAAACGAAAATCAACATACAATTAAGCGGAGAAAAATTAGAGCAAGTGCAAGAATTTAAATACTTAGGTACAGTTATTAATAGACAAGGGAAGTACGACATCGACATCGACATAGCTAATAGAGTCAAGACGGCCGGCAGACTATACAGGACCTTAAGGCGAGCTTTTATAAATAAAGAGGAAATAGAAAAACAAACTATACTAACAGTATTTAAACTAATCTACGCGCCAATATTGACATACGGGAGTCAAACTTGAGCAATGAGTACAAGACAAAAATCAAAGTTACATTCTATGGAAATAAAGTATCCAAGAAGAGTGGAAGGAGTTACCAAAAAGGATCAAATGATCGAATGAGACATGACGACATAAGAGAAGTTCTTGGAGTAGCCCCTATACAACAGAAAATAGAGGAGGGACAGTAAGGTGGTATAAGGCCATATAATCAGGATGAAGAACTCACGGCAAGGGAAGCGAGTGTGGGACGCGAAGGCTACTGGCAAGAAATCAAGCGGAAGGCATCAAGAAACTTGGGACAACACGATAAAAAAACTGCTGGCAAGGAAAGAGAAAACTTTGAAAGAGGCAGCACAATGTGCGCGAGATCGAAAAGAGTGGATTGCATTTAATAAATATTAGATACAATGACCTTGTAAGAACCTAATAATATTAAAATCCATAATTTTACGAGTCGGAACAAAAACTGCGTAAATATCATAGCAGGTCGCGGCCGACGACGCGTTTCCCAAGCGAGTACATTCATTTTGCTGACTTCGTAGTTTTGGGCAAATGTAAATAAGCACACGATCAAAATGATGACACAGAGAAATAGGTCATGGGAATACGACGGGAACTCGAAACGGCGATTGCGTAATTCGGTGACACGTATGGGAAGGCGTCAATTTGCAGCGGTAAGCAGAATTATCATAGGACGGGGGAAGAAGAGTAAAAGGTGGGGGACCAGTATACCAGTATAAATAGAAGTGCGGAACTTAAACGGAGCGAGTTAGATGTACCGATCGAGACAGAACGTCACGCTGTCCGACGACGACTCATATACTTTAAACATTAATTCCTCAGGTGAATATATAACACAAGTTTATCAATTGTAATTCACACTAACAATTCCAAAGTCAATTCCATACTAATTATGTAACCTATCTAGTGATATTACCGCGCCTTGCCGCTGGTAATGAACGAAGTTTAATAAGGGTATGAAATGTAGGGAGCCTCACGCCTCTGCGGAGTTGAACCTAACTGCATTTTTATACCTTGTCCTGACAATATTTTCGCACTGACAGGAGAATATTGTAACATGCCTTCCTTTCCGCTGTCGCAAAACATTTGATCAAACATCTTTTCACACTAACAATTCTAAAGTAATTTATCCATAATAATGTAACCTATCTAGTGATATTACCGCGCCTTGCCGCTGGTAATGAACGAAGTTTAATAAGGGTATGAAATGTAGGGAGCCTCACGCCACTGCGGAGTTGAACCTAACTGCATTTTATACCTTGTCCTGACAATATTTTCGTACTGACAGGAGAATATTGTAACATGCCTTCCTTTCCGCTGTCGCAAAACATTTGATCAAACATCTTTTCACACTAACAATTCTAAAGTAATTTATCCATAATAATGTAACCTATCTAGTGATATTACCGCGCCTTGCCGCTGGTAATGAACGAAGTTTAATAAGGGTATGAAATGTAGGGAGCCTCACGCCACTGCGGAGTTGAACCTAACTGCATTTTATACCTTGTCCTGACAATATTTTCGTACTGACAGGAGAATATTGTAATATGCCTTCCTTTCCTCGTCGCAAACATTTGATAAACAGTGTGGCCTCATTAATCAATCGGTAGTTAAATAAAAAGTTGCGTCAGGGAAACATAACTTAATAATTTCGATATAAATAATTCAATGATATTTGTAATTAAATCGTATAATTAAACTTGCTCAGCCCTCCGATATTCAAGAAATCTCAGAATTATGAATGAATGAAACGAATGTTTGTATGTGCTTAAGTAGATAGAAAAGTAGAAGTAGAATAGAGCTTTATCAAACTAATCTATAATCAATTTTGAATAACAATACCTATTAAAGTTTTTACGATCACATGGCTGATAGTGTTGGTAAACGCGAATACTAGCAATATCTCCGAATGAGGACACATAGGGTGCTTGCAGCACTGGAATCGCTTGAAGTACTTTAATGTGAAGTTATGTGATTCGTTCCTATCCACAAGGTGGCGTTGAAATACATTGGTAGGCACCGTGCTAATGAATTTCTATGCAGTGATGACATGTATCAGATATCCTTCTCGGCACAATTTGAAGATTGTGGTGCATGAAGTCGCTAAGTAACACTTTGTAATTCCAACCGTTAAGTGTTAATAAGTTACTCAGTTTTCAAACTAAAATAAATCATTCAAATTCAAAGAATATAATAAATTTTCAATACTTATTAAACAAATCTATTCCAAAATTTAAATAAATATAACTAAATAAATAACGTCCAATTAGAGTAACAAAATTGTCTTTTATTTACCTGTCGCTTGCATAACCTTGTAAAATGAATAAATCATATGAAATCCATGTATCTGTGTTTTACTTGCTAACAAAAATTACTAACAGACACATTACCCATAAAACGAACCAAACTGAGTTATCACGATTTTGATTTAAAAATCAAACATAACGTGGAGTACTACCACTAAATCACGAGCCAAATCAATATTACAAATTACGAGAATTTGTAAATCACGAGCCAAATCAATTACTTGAATTATAAGAATTCATGTAACATGCAGTTAAAGAAATCAAATGCATCCAATTGCATTTAAGGATGAATTGCATTTAAATAAATGCAATGAATAATAAATATTACAAATTATGAGAATTTGTACAACACCTGGGTTCGAACCGTTACAACCTCGACACCCATACGGGGTAAAAGAGGGTTTAGAAAAAGAAATAAAAATAAAAAAATAAATCTATTTGTGGTAAATAGCACCTCCCACCGAAATAAAATTTTATTATTGTCTAATAAAAATTTAAACTTATTTTACAACAAACATAAAAATAATTGAGCAAACGTAACATGAGCGGAGAATTGGCAGACGTAGGTTGTATTACTGGTGTGCTTCTTCGGGAATGAACAGCTATTTCTTCTTCTGTATCCGTCTCGGAGGATTGATTTAACTTTGATAATTGCATCGATAGTTCTTCGTTTGGATATCTATAGTAATGATTACAGTAAATAATACATATATTAGGCAACCTTAAGTTGTTACATTTAAATACTCCTCCTTGATCCTTCGCCCTTTGTGAAGGTTTGGTAACGGCACCGATGTGCTGATCCTATTTCTGCCGAACATGTGTCCCTATCTTGAGTAGGCCGGCCAACCTCATGCAGAGTATGGCCAGTGTTCTGTCGCTATCTGTCTACCCATCGTGTCGGTAATCTTCGCCGTGGTCTGAGCCCCTTGACCTTTCCCACCCCTATGTGTCTCTCAGTACACTCCTGCTATCGTGAGAGGTGCCCAAAGTAACGTAACGACGATTGACTGGCATTAGTGGACAAGCATACGGCCACATTGAACGAACTTACAAAATCGATACATTAGTGCGATGTGCTGTCCAAGGAATACGCAGCACTCGCCGGTAAGTCCACATCTCGACCGCATATATAATTTGTACGTCTACTTTCTTTATTGTCCATGTTTCGGTTGCATAAGTGGTTTTGGGAAAAAAATGGGTGTGTAAAAGTCGTAATTTTACCTGAAAGAGCAGAATCATGTTATCGTTTTAAAATTTCGTTTATTTTATCCTTACTTGACGGTTAGATTTTCAGTTTATTAACAAATATTATAATGAAAGGCTGATATGCAAACAAAAACTCCATCATTTTATTAATCTCATCTTGTTTTAGATTAGAATATTATTCAAATGTTTTTTTATATATATTATAAATATTTTTACTGCTTTTATCTGTTTTATCTGTTTTATCTGTTTTTTATGTAAGCATATGTTGAGAATGCAGACTCACACAGTTAAGTTGACGTGAAAGGCACAAGTCTTTTTGCTGCAGCCTTGCAAACACTGTTGTTTTCTGAATATACCTGCATCCAGAATGCTTCCAAGCTTCCTTCACGGTATTTCTGTTTTATCTGAAGCAAAATTTTAAAAATTTCATTCGTCATTCCAGCAGGTTTATGTTTCGGATCACAGGAAAACGTGTTTATCGTCCAGCTCTAGATGTCATCAGAGTCAATGTCGGGAAAATAATCAAATATACTTCCTTACAAACCTTGCAAGTGGGCAATAACAATTTTGAGGAAGTTAATTTGAAGGTTGATCTGATTTGTTTTGCAAATTCTTGCAACCGAGGAAGTTGGAGATGTCTCTGCTCTCAACACACTTCTTTTCCTTGAAGAGAAGTGGTAGTTTCATTTAGTTTTTCAAATATGTCAAAAAGATATCCTAATTTAAGCAGCCAATGGATGATTGATTATCTTCACAACACCAGCCAATATAGCTTAAAAATCTTGCAGCATCCTTCTAGTAGCCAGAGAATGTGGATGGATGACACATAGGCTGTTAGTGGCATTTCCTGCCACTTGCTTCATCCTAGACACGGCTGCCTTCACTTTTCCAACCATTGCAGCCGCGCCATCGCTGCATATGTCCATACACTTGGTCCATTGAAAGTCATTTATCTGAAAATTTCGTCGCGTGTGGTGTAAGTCACTTCACTGATCAAAAGTTGTTCATCTATTTGGATTTCGAATGGATACAACACAAACACAAGAAGAACAGCAAGTATCGCAACGTCGATACTTTCATTAAGCTGTAAACCAAAAAATCAAGTTTTTTATCTTCTTATCAGCTTGTTCTCCACAGACTCTGAAATTGTGTAAATTTACTTGCTTATAGTGTTACCTGACAGCTGCACATATTAATCTTCTTGGCCATGTCTGGACCAAACACGCAACTAGCAACATCCTTCACGCAACGTTTAATCAGTGTCTCAGCAATAGTACGCTGCTTCCCAACTTTTGCAATGTGTGGACTGACAATAAATGAAGCCTCAATTGCGATTTTATTTTAATTTTTTAAATTCTCTCCATCAAGAATGAAGATTAAGATAGCTTCACCTTTATGTACTAAATCAGAATGATTGCATTCCAGATATCTCTTTAATTTGGATGTAACCAAACAGCCATTAGCAACTATTTTATGACAGTTAACGCATTGCCCTTCCGGAGCCTGTTCATTCCCAACCCGAACAAAGCCAAACAACGTGAGCTAAGATCATATATTTTATTTTTTCATTTTTGTCGTGAGTTGCCTTTCCGCGAACTGAAGCAGAGCAACGTGGATGGCTTAGGCTCGCAGGTGTTTGCTGGTTTATTTCGTCTCCTCCAATAATGCTGGCTGTCATTGAATTGGTCTCTTCAAACATATACGTACCTCGAGATAAATACATAATCCATCCCTCTTTTACCCATTGGGTGTCGAGGTTTTGTCCTGTTTTTTGTCGTACTGTCATTCAGAGATAAATACAAGGATAATTTTAAGCACGTTGCGGTTGGCATTTTAGGCCCGGGCTCCCAGTCCGGACCGGCCCCACCCCCACATGCTTAAAAACTAAACAAGTTTTTTTTTGTGGAATTAAATTACCAATAATAGTTTTTTTCGATAAGTTTATTTACAAGATTAATATTTTTTAAGTAAATCACCCCTTCTTGCCACATCATCAATGATTTAGTCACTAGATATATTTATCAGGATGTCTTTGATCCAACTGATCTTGTGAAAGGCAATTTCTGAGTCTATTTTGCACAAATTTTAAATTTGAAAATGTTCTTTCACAGGACACTTGGATGCTAGACAATTCTGTACGTATTTGTACGCAAGAAACAAATTTTTATAGGCTATTGTATGCTATTTGTATTGTAGTACCTTAAAACAACAAACAATACGTTTTCTACAGGTTTTGAAAAATAACTTGATCTCTTTTTTTACATCTTCAGCTTCAGTACCCTCATCCTCATTGGTAAATACATTATGACTATTACCGTCAGCGTCGTCTAGACTTGTTTTCATTGTATCCCATTTTTCGACAGAGCCCAAAGACTCTGGGCTTTGTCGAAAAATAGACTTCATTTACACTTCCATCAACATTATCATCGCGAAAGCGATTGGAAATCTGTTTAGGTATATTTGCAAATGCATATACAGGTAAGTTTTTAACATTGTTAAAGAAGCTGGGATCTTACCACGCAAGATCCTTAAATAACCATTCATGTTTCACAAATCTATCTTCTAAGCTTTGTATGGCCATCGTTAATGGCGTTGTGAACGCTCACTTAGAATCTGAACTTTGGATCAGTAATAGGAACATCACCTGGCATTCTTGTTTTTTTACAATTTTAGGGGGAGGGGAATTCTGTTGTGAAATAGCTAAGTGTAGGTATTCATTTTCATCATCACTATCATCAATGTTAATAAGCTCATGCATGCCAATATTGGTCCAAGTAATAAACTCTTTGGTAGATTTCACCAATGATTCAATATCTCTTGATTCGGTCCTTGGGGTATTTATGGTTTCTTTCACCATTTTATATGCCGGAACAGCATTCATGTCGTCCGTTTGTAAATATTTTGACAAATTTGTTGTCCTCTATTGAAATATTCTCATAAAATTTTGGGCTGTTAATAAAACTTCAAATTTCTTTAATTAGTTTGCTTTAAAACGAATATCGTTCGGAAAAGCAGCGGAAGTTGCAATTTAATCGGAGGTTAATACAATTTCTATAAATAAAGCTTTACTAGGCTCTTTGTAATCTCCAAATATATTACTTAAAGCTCTTTCTCTGGGCCCACCAACGTGTTTCCACAATTAAAGAGAGATTTTTTTTCCTACTTGCAATTTTGTCCCATACGACCATTCTTTTTTAGGATTCGCGGACAAAAACCGTACATTGATTGTGCGGTTTTGGACTGACACCAAACAAATTTACAGCTTCAACATAAACCTTGATCATGTCGGTCATAACTAAATTTAAGACGTAGGCGTAACACTAGCCGTGGACAATGTTTCAATACGCAATTTTATCCAGACAAAATGCAATTATTAGCTACGATAACGTGTTGTCATATCATCTTGTAAGTGAATGGTATGAAATTTAATATCGATTGTTTTTTTTCTATTTTCTACATAATTTTTTGATCGGAGCCCGACCGGTCCCTGGGGCAGCGGCCCGCCGGCCCAATCCGGGCCTGTATAAGACCTGTCTTTGTGTGAAACAAAAAATAAACTCTTTTCGACAGTGGCGAGGGAAGACAACTTAAATTTTAACTTTAAAGTATCTTTATGCCTTCTTTATTTAAAAATTTCACAATTTTTAGCCAACATCTCGTGATTAATTTATTTTTGCCGCGGCACCCAGTTTGAGAACCGCTGCCTTAGATTATAATCACTTAATTACACCAATATTAGCGTGTACACTAGCACTATGCTCTGTTTTTGCACTAACATAATATTAAACTAACTCGAACGGTTTGGACCGCTATAGTCTTCTAATCAAATTCGTGTTATCCTGAAGCTGGATGGCTTCGACGTTGACGTGATGAAGAAGTTGCTGTTCATGACTCAAATTTGTTTATTCTTAGAATTGTTAATACTCGGACTAGGCTTTGTGTGCGCATGCGTCCGCTTGTGTAGCTGTTAGTAACACCCACAATTATATTCTTAATATGTTTGCTAAATGGTTATAGTGCAGTACATTTAGTTATAGTAAATCAATTGCCACCAGTCTTCAAGTGTAGTTCGTGCGCCTAAACTTGCGCTCAAACACTGATTGCAGACATAAAATATGTCTGACCTAAAAAAACGTCGTGTAGAGCTAAGTAAAGATCCAGCTAGGGCACTGCGTTATTTTACCAATAAGTCTACATGAAGAACATGTATTCAATGTGGCACATATGCATGCAAGAATCACATAGGGATATGAATACTACATGCAAACCAGAATGAAAATATTTTGTTTTGATCCAAATATTCACAGTCTTTTTGATTTTTTTTAGATTTTTTTGGTCTTATTTTGTATATTTAAAAATTGAATTTTATGTTTATCATGTATTTTCTGAATATATTTTGTTTATTTGCACTTTTTATTACAATATCTATGAAATAAATATACTCAAAGCCACTCAAATAATTTTATTCATTTTTCCAAGACACAACCAAAAGACAAAAAAAGTATTGTATAAAAAATCAAGTGTCAATTAACTTAACATTTTAATTTATTCACTACAAAAATAAAATTCAACTCGTAAAAACCCAAGGTCTACAACTGTAGGCCATGCGACCAAACTCGTCACAGATATAAGCGCGCCTAACGTAGGGTTAACAGTGTCCATTTCCAAGTCCCTGTAGAGGTCACTGTTCCGGAAATACCAATGTGCATTGACAATACTCCTTAGTACTTTGTTTTGGTATCGCTGGATTATTTTGATTTTAGGGTGTAGGTTGTTAATGTAATTATGGACGCATGTTATGGTTGCTTTGGTGCCTTTTATAATGCATATGCTCTCATCGACTTATCTATTCCAAAATCTTATTTTAGAATTCATTGAGGTGTTGTTGAATATTGTCGTTTCTAGTTTATTTAAGAAAATATTAGCAAGTGTGCCTGAGATAGGTGAGCCTATTGGTAGAGAGTCTGTCATGTTGTTTGTGGTGTCGTTGAACTTACAGTATTTTTGTTGTGTGTCAGTTTTAGTAATAATTTGATGTGTGCATTTATGTGCCAGGTTTTTTTCTGTTTGAGTGTCTGTGTGATGTAATTTATGGTTTCTTCTTTCGGGATGTTGGTGAATAAATTTGTGACGTAGAATGAGCATATGTGAAATTTGTCTATTATATCTGTGATTGTTTTGCTTGCAGAAGTTAATTTAGTGTTCTTTAGGTTTTTAATTAATTCGACAGTGTTTTTAAAGTGGTATATGTAATTGCAGATGAAATTTTGTGTTAAGTATTTTTTTTTTTTTAGGAATTTAGCAATGAAAATGGTCGGTGAGTTTATGAATGAAACTATTGGTCTAATAGGTATGTTGGATTTGTGTAGCTTCTGAAGTGAGTATAGGTTTGGTAGTGTGGGGTTCATTGGTATTATGCATCTGGGGTATTTGTTATATTTGAGTAAGGTTTCTTCAGTAGCTTTTATTGTGTCTTTTGTATGTTTTATGAGTTTGTTCGGTGGATTTCCCCTAATTATATTGAAATTGTTCTCCTCTAGAAAATTAATGGTTTTATTAATGTAATCTTGTTTTTTGACAACTACCAAACCTGCGTTTTTATCTGCTTTTGTAATGATTGTATTTTGTTCTGTTAATTTTAATTTTTTTTTTTATATGATTGTGAATGTGTTTGACTTTGGGACTTTGTTCTATATGTGTAAATTTGTGTGTGTTTTAAATTAGTCTGAATTCCGGTGATGCCTTCTAAACATTTGATTTTGATGATTGATTGACATCAATCAATATAGCTTCGTTGTTTTTTTTATTCTGCTATCAGTTTCCTTCGCATTTCGACCTTCACTTTGTATTTCAACCCCTAGGTATTTGTATTGTCCTACCTGTTCTATTTTTGTATAATCTATTTTAATATCAATCTGTTCTTGCTTTCCCAATATCATCACTTTTATCTTGTTTTTATTCATTTGCATTCCATTTGATTTTAGTGTTTCGTTCCACATATTTAGATTATTTTGTAGGTCTTCTCTATTTCTTCCTATTATTATTATGTCATCCGCGAATGCTCCTTCTGCTATTTCTACTCGTTTAAATTTGTTATGTCCGATCGTTACTGTTTTTACCTTTTCTCTGCATGTTCTAATTTTTTCGTCTATAAATAAAATGAAAAGTGTTGGACTCAGACCTCCACCTTGTCTTAATCCGTTGTTTGTTGTGAACTCACTGGATTGTTGATTTCTTTCCACTAATATATTCCGGTTGTTCTGGTATATGCTTCTTATTACCCTTATAATCTGGTTATTCACATTTCTTTCCTTTAAAATCAACCATACTTTTACACGAGGCACTCTGTGAAACGCCTTCACCATATCTATTAATCCTATGTACATCTGTTTATTTTCATAGTTTGCCTTATCCTGTATTTTCTTTATCATAAATATGTGGTATTGTATACTTCTGCCTTCCCTGAATCCACTCTGTGCTTCCATTAATGTTCTTTCTGTGCTTTGTTTTATTTTTTTATTTATTAGTTGTTCATATATTTTCATATTTGTAGTTATTATATTAATTCCCCTGTAATTGGTGCAGTCTTTTCTGCCGCCGTTCTTGTATATGGGTACTATAATTGCTGTCTGCCACTCCTTTGGCACACACTCTTCTTGCTATGCTTTGTTGTAGATTTTTAGTAACATTGATTTCCCTTGTGTACCTAGTTTCTTGTTCATTTCTGTTGTGTTTCTATCCACTCTTGCTGCTTTTCGGTTTTTTTGTTTTCTTATTACTTCTTCCATACTTATCTTCTTTTCAAATCTTCCATACTTATCTGTTGTTCTTCTTCATTTACCGTATCTTGTTCTTGTTCGTTCGTATTTCTCACTTTTTCTTCCTCTTCCGTGTTGAGTAACTCCTGAAAGTATTGTTTCCATCTCTCCACCCTTTCTGTGTCATCTGTTATTATTTCTCCTTTTTTGTTTATTATATGTCTCGTCGTGCTTGTCCCTTTTATCTTGTTCCTTTTGATTATGTTGTAGAACAGTTTTATGTTGTCCTTACTACTTTTCTCCATTTTGTCTCCAAATTCTCTCCAACTTTGTGTTTTTGCTTCTATTACTAATTGTTTAACCATTTTTCTGTTGTGCTTGTATTATTCATAGCTTTCTGCAGTTTTCTTTCCTAGATATTCTTTCTTTGTTATCTTCTTGTTTTTTATCTCCTCTTTTATTTTATTCGTCCACCATCCCGTTTGTCTTTTCGTGTTTGTCATTTGGTAGCTTCCACATGCTGTCTGTGCAGCTGTTAGTATTATATTCTTGAATAAAACCCACATTCCATCTAAGTCATCTTCCCTGTATGTATTTTGTTTGAATACTATTTCATCCTCCGCCAGATCTTTGTATTCGTTGCTTACGTGTTCTTCTTGTAATCTATAAGCCTTGATCTTTTTAACATCGATTTTCTATATTTTTTATCAGCACTTTTTATTATTGGTTCTTTTATTGTTGCTACCACTAGGTAGTGGTCATTTCCAATTTCTGGCCCTCTCCTTACTTTAGTGTCTACAACCTCTTTTCTGTGTTTTCTTTTTACGAGAATGTAGTCTGTAATTGACTTTTCCTTTCTAGCTTTTTCTTCTCTTGTATATTGGTGTATTTTTTTATGATTAAAAAACGTGTTTGTTATTATTAGTTCATTCATTTGGCAATATTCCAGCATTCTTTTCCCATTCTCGTTTCTTTTGTTCTCCCCGTTATTGCCCTTTACATTACTGTACATCTGATCTTATTTCCCTACTCTACTATTAAAATTGCCTGCTACATATAGTTTACATGTTACCTGCTCGGTCTTTGTCGTTAGTTCTTCCCAAAATATATCCTTTTTTTCCACTTTTTAATCTTCACTTGGTCCATAAACTATTTTCACTATTTTCCGGTTCAGTGTTATTAGCATCATCCTTTTACGTATTGTTTCCCATTTTATTAGTTCAGTTTCTCTTTTTTTGTGCACTACGCAGGCATCTCCGGCCGCTGCTCTCATGTGTTCCTCTACTCCACTATATATGCATGTATGTCCGTTGTTCGTTTTTTTGACCCTTTTCCTTTGAGTTTTGTTTCAGTAATTGCCAATAAATCTAGTCCTGTTTTTTCAAACTCCATTTCTAATTCTTCTTCTTTTCCTCTTTGGTTCCAAACATTCCAGGTTCCCATTTTCCATTTTGTTTCACCTTCCATTTTGGTTTGCATTTTTATATTTCCTTTGTGTAAGCCGTCCCGTTTGCTGTTGCCTATCAGTTTTTTTATTTTACCTCTGATAGTCCCTTTATATTGCTGTTCCATCTGTACTCTTTTTCATTTATTATTAGCTTCTGGTATCCTGTTCTTACCGTTTTCCCTTTATCTCTTTCCTATTTGGCAATCTCTCAAATCTCTTTCTTTATTCCCCTTTCATTTTTTGTCATGTCATTATCTATGTACACCTGACTACCTCTAATTTTGTTCTTTGCCTTCATTATTTCCATTTTCTTGGAAAACGACTGAACTTCCACTACTATAATCTCTTTATTTCTCTCTCTGTCTACTACAATTTAGTATGCTGACTTTATTCCAGCTGGTACTTGTAAATTAAGATTGATAAATTGTTCTATGTTTACTTTTAGGTTAGGTTCCTCTACTTTTAGCCCTTTTATAACTAGGTTATTTTTCTTCTTTTCTTTGTCGTTGGCTTCCATCTTGTACTCTAGTGCTTCTATCTTCTCCATAATTTGTTGTTTTTCTGCCATCCATTTGTCTTCCTTATCTCTCATCTCTTGCCTCATCTCTTTCATATCTTTCATCACTTCTCTGAGCTCCGATCTTTTATTTCTTCCATTCCTTCCGTCTCCCGTTCCTCAATTATTTTCCTTATTTTTCCTCTTTTGCTCATTTCTTTATTAATAACTTTATCAATTTCGTATACTTTGAGTAGGACTTGGTTTAGGCCTCTGTTTGTGTTGTCTAGAAGTTTTTGCTTGAGTTAATGTTGAATGTATGACTGTCGAAATGTAAATGTCTACCGAAGTTTGAAATAGTTTTATCTTTTATTTGTTCCTTAATTCTTAATTTTATTGGTCTACCCGTTTCTTCAATATAATTTGCACCATAGTCATTGCAAGTAATTGCATGAACTCAATTTTTATTTGTAAAATTTGTTTTGTCTTTCGATTGAATAATTCTGATTTTATTCTACGTATAGCTCTGAAATATGCTATGATATTATATTGTTTAATTGTTTTGTTAATTTTGTCGCTTATATTTCCTTTGTATGAAAATGATTTGTATTGTAAGTTGTTTATATTGTTGTATGATTGAATTAAATAACAAAATAATAGATACATTAATATTAATAGATAAAAATTGACAAGATTGGTTCAAATTAAAAGAGCAATCTGCAATATATAAAAATATACAGTTGATGGCCATTTTCGGTTGAACGGAAATGTCAGAGTACTCATTTTCGTTTGCGAGATCATAATGAACCTTATTTGTGTGAATGTTGCCTTATTTATATTTTATCAGGAATCCCACAAACTCTTAACAAACGATTTTCTAGGAACACTTTGTATACGATGGAGAGTATTTTAAACGGGATAAAATTGATGAATAAATAAATATTGTTGTGTAAATTAAAGAATTTACGAGAATACTAGTTTATTTACCGTACCCCGTATATTAATATATAAATATTAATAATTTAGCAATAAGATTGTGTGTATAATATTGCATGGCAGGCTGACCACCGGATATTAATTAGTACTATAAAATTATACTTTCCTTAATTTCGTATCGATAGAAATATTAAAATGAAAACAATCACTGGCATGCCTGCAGTGACTAATCCGCTCAACCTGCAGTTGACACAATACAAAATTATATCCTCAACTTAATTATTAAAACTACAAGAGTGAACATATTGTATATATAAATACAATTTTGCATATGAACCTATTGCGGGCTGTGTTCGCATTTGTTTATATTTACATTTCTCGTATTGAAAAGTGATGCAGGAAATGGTGCGTTGTTTATATATGATAATGTTTAGTGTAGAAAAAAAAAGTGGAGCGCTCTCTGGAAGATTTGAAAACCATGTATACCCGAACGCTGGCAGCCAATATTCTGATTTAGTGCCATGATGTGCACTAGATGAACGTAGGATACAGGATTTCAATGATAGAATTTTTCTGCATCGAACACGTCATCAGTAACCGAATGCACATCTGTAAAACTATAGGCTTGCAGCTATCACCTAAATGCTTTTTTATACGTACATTACACACTCGATCGTTGTCGCTGAAGTAAATTAGTTTTAAAATATTACATAATTTCCATTAAAGAATACAAACTTGCATTAAATTGGTTATTATATAAATTACAGGTGATAAAGTATAATGGAGTGTAAATTACTCGCACGCATTGTGCATGCATTCATTGTCTTATTCGAATAAATTTCATAAGTATATTAATATTTGCATTGATATGCAGGGAAATATAAAGTGCGCAACAAGATATATCCTCCCAAAACTGTTGCTGCTTCTAAACTCTCCCAATGGTTGTTTTAAAATATGGGTTGCTAGTCACACTTAACTGTAATAACTACATTTTTCATGAAAAATAAAGCTCATTACGAGACAGCGGAGCCGGTGGAGTATTGTTGACGATGGGGTGTGGTCCAAGACATATTGCCGCTGTCACCATGCTCGGTATTTTCTTTCAAAATTCAGCTCGCTGAGCAAATGCCACATCAGTAAAATTATAAACCAAGTGACAGATGACATAAAGCGATATTTTCCGCGGAAAGTGAATTATGGATTTAATAAACAAACCATAAATAAAACTTGTTTAATATATTACGACACTGCAAACACAGAATGTTTCCATCCTAAAGACTTATTTGTCATAAAGCTCATACAGCCGAATGCGAATGGGAGCTTTTGTAATTTGATGATGGCATTCATCACAGCAATTCCGCTTTTCTAATATTTTCATATTAAGTTTTGCTAAACTGACAAAAACACACTGTTTTACTGAACACATAAATATTTATTTTTTAATCCGGTGTGATTTATCGGATATGCGACTAATACCTAGTGCAGATACAGCTCCTACAAAGCAAACAGGGAGTATTACAGCTTACACTTATTCTACAATTATAAAGTTGGAAGTAAAACGCTTTCATTTATGAATTTATCCCGTGCAATTTGATCTTAAATAGCAGTATACTATATTTATGACTACTACACTACACATCCAGATTTACATCATCTAAAAATTCCTATAATATATATTACCAAAACATTTTATATA
The DNA here is from genome assembly GCA_951805005.1 of Othius punctulatus. Taxonomy (NCBI): domain Eukaryota; kingdom Metazoa; phylum Arthropoda; class Insecta; order Coleoptera; family Staphylinidae; genus Othius; species Othius punctulatus. Next base: position 60,858,583 of record OX638145.1, read on the forward strand.
CTGGATACTAACTTGGCTGACAGTTCTTCTATATACAGGGTGAGTAAAACGCAAAGAACTTCCTCTCTGGAGCCTTTATTATTATATTTAGTAAATAAAGTTTTTAACAAAAGTTTGATAGCTAATTATTTGCCACAATTTGACGGTTTTAATTTTATTTTATTTTGCATCAAATTTTAACAATAATGTTTTGGCAATGATACAGTTTTGGCAACTTAAGCTTTTTCAAAATTATCTGACCTAAATATTCAGCAACACCCGAATGTTCTTTACAACAACGGATATGCGTTTGGATGCACATCTAAGAAAGCAAAAATCAGTTCTTGCACTATTTCATTATCTATGACAGTACATTTCTTGCCCCATTTAATTGGAGAAAGTATGAGGAAAATTTGATTCCAATTTTAAGAATTTTGTTTCATTGGCGGGAAATGGCAATAAGTTCCACTATTTTTTTGTATTTTGTCACACTTGTCATGTATGTGAGTAGAATAAACGAATAATTTCTTGATTTGTGTAATAATTCATGAAAAAAATATTTACTATTCGTGAAGCTCTTTCCTACCGAAACTTTCAAATTCAATGCGATTGATAAGGCGAAACAACATAAAATACATACATTAAGCATGCCTGCTTCCCACGTGCATAAATAGAATTAAATTCTGAAAAAAAATTAACAATTCTACAACAAGGAATTTGTACAATAACTTACAAACCACTCATTTTAGGGATAGGTTTGTTTTATACGTTTTTGTAGAAAATTGTTCTGTATACAGGGTGTCTACGCTAAACCGTTCGATAAAAGTTTACGGGGTTGCCGTTGTAATAAATATTTCAAAAAATCGCCGTAACACGGTTGAATCAGTTATCCTCATATAAAATATTTTCAACTTTCTATCACTTCGGGTTCCACCGGAAATAGCACCAACTTTCTTATTTTAAATAGAATACCCCATATATTATAATATTTTTGAATTCCTTGCTAAAATTGGAACATATTTGGTAAGAAGGTATGTACACGTATCTCTTTTAGTTTTCAAGAAAAAAATGTTTTTCTAAAATTTTGACCTCCAAAAGGTAGCCTGATATCTGTCTATAAGTTCTCTTAGGAATTAGATAAAATTATGACTCATATTTCTAATTGTACCTTGAGGATGCATCTATGAGTAAAATATTTGGAAACTGTCAATTTTGATAATAAGTGTTCATAAAATGTCAATATCTAAGTGTCCTCTTAAATATCCCGTAATTCAATTTTTTTTAATGGAACGATCCATTTTTTATCGCATAGCACGATTGGTAGAAAAAATTACTACAAGAAAGTATAATACAACCATACTCCTAAAGAAAGTATTTTTTAAATTATTTCGAAGATTACTTTTTCGTCGCATTTCTGCAGGGTATAATTTCGCATGTCACAAGTGCACCTTAGTAGGCATGTGATATGCTTTTGTTTAGTCGCTATTGTAAAAGCAAACTGTCAAATAAAGAAACCATTTAGAATAAAGTATTACAGAAATTAAAATCAACAAAATTATTATCAATTTATTCTTAATACATGGCAACTGCGAGAGAATTGCTCGACCATGTAGAGTATTCAATAAAACTTATCCACATTTGCCGCCAAAGAATAAAGCAAGATTTAGAAGATTGGAATCAAATTCTGTTCAATTTGGACAATTGAATGCAAGAAGACATCGACAAAAGCCAGTTATGGAAAATGAGGAAGTGCAAGAAATAGTGTTGGCCTATTTTCAACTTAATCCACAAGCATCTATCTTGTGACATGCGAAATTATACCCTGCAGAAATAGGACGAAAAAGTAATCCTCGAAATAATAAAAAAAATACTTGCTTTAGGAGTATGTTTGTATGATACTTTTCTGTAGTAAATTTTTCTCCCAATCGTGCTATGTTATAAAAAATGGATCATTCAATTTAAAAAAATGAATTACGAGATATTTAAGATGGCACTTAGATATTGACTCTTTATGAACACTTATTATCAAAATTGGCAGTTTCCAATTATTTTACTCATAGAGGCATCCTCTAGGTACAATTAGAAATCTAACTCATAACTTATCTTATTCCTAAGAGAAGTTATAGACTGATCTCAGGCTACCTTTTAAGGGTCAAAATTTTAGATTTTTTTTTCTTGAAAACTAAAAGATATAAGTGTACATATGTTCTCATAAAATATGTTCCAATTTACGCAAGGAATTTAAAAGTATTATAATATATGGGGTGTTCTATTTAAAATAAGAAAGTTGGTGCTACTTCCGGTGGAACCGGAAGTGATAGAAAGTTGAAAATATTTCAGATAATAATAACTGATTCAGCCGTATGACAAGGATTTTTTTTGAAAATTTTAGTACAACGGCAACCACGTAAACTTTTAACGAACGGTTTAAACAAAAAATGAATTATGACGTCTTGAAGTGTACCTGTAAATAATTCAACTTATGAAATAGTACTAGTTTATATACTATAGACAACGCGTACCAATTATTGCAATTATAGAACCATGCTTTAGCTACAACATGCAAAAAAGTATAAGTTTCTATTTTATTCTTAAGAGAAATTATGTACATTTTTGCACGATTGGTTGTTTTTATAAGTTTAGCATGTCTATTTCCATGAGAGTAAGTTGTTCTTACTTGTCGGCACGTCTAACAAAACGGTAAGTAATTTAAATAAAACTAAAACAATAATTGCTATTTATTTATAAAATTAAATGTACAATTATTGTAATTAACAGTTGTAATACCACCCGCATTTGAATTTCTCGCGTGGTGGTTAATTTACAGACTTTCAGATGTAGAACTCCCAAGTAGTTGTCGAGATTCACCAACATCATAGTATAGAATTTTTTGAGGAAATTCAATTTTGTTTTGGAGGGAATCTTTTAAGATAAGCAAATAATGAAGCCAACTTAATAATTTCGATAGCATCACAGAGAAAAATGGTACTCTTTAGCATTGAATACTCCGCCCATAAACTGCCTGGGGCCTTCAGTTGTCCACTTCTCACCACAAAATACGCTAACAAGCCCGTTGAATTTAAAGTAATCTTCTTTGCTTTACGATATTCCTTAAAATTCTTGTATGTTTGTTCATACCGGACTTTTGGATTTTTCTGGGATTATTTCCGAACATCCTTTTTGCCACGCTTCTTCTAAACCTTTCGGTAAATTATCAGTATCAATATTGGAATCGCTCATATTTGCTACGAAAACAGAACTATGAACGATTCTATAAAAAACACGATGTTACTTGTTTGGAAAAAAAAACATAGAAACCATGGAAAAGCCATCCAATATTTTCAGTTTCAATCTTCTTGATTATCAAAAATTTGTGGGCGTATTATTCCAAATACTCCAATCGTGCAAAAACCGTTATAAGCAAGTTAAACGGTAAGGGTTACCATTCTTAGACAATAATTGGAGTCGGCGCTTCGCTCCTCTTCTTAAAAACCGTTTTCGAACGGTAGCAAACTCTTACCGATCTCCATGTTTAATATACTATTTTAAATTGTATACAGAGTGTGCCAATCTAATGGACCATTAAAAGTTCATGTGGTTCTCGATAAAATAAAATTTTGAAAAAATTCATCGAAACATTGTTCATTCCATTCTCCTCAGATGAAATACTTTTAACCTTCTATCACTAGCGGTTCTACCGGAAATAGCCATCAACTCTTTTTTTTAATACAATATAATATTAATAATAATAATATGATAGGACTACAGGCCTATTAGGCCCAAGGCTTGGTTAATTGCCTCTCGCCATTTCTTTTGTCTGTTGCTCTTGCTTTCCACTCCGCGATGCCTGCGACCTGCATGTCTTTTTCCACTTCTGTCCTCCATCTTGCCTTTGGTCTTCCTTGTCTCCTTCTTTCTCCGATTGACCTGGTTGGAACGGCTTTAGGTAGTCTGCTCTCCTCCATTCTTTCAACGTGTCCCAGCCACCGAAGCATTTGTCCCTTAATTACTGCGACTATACTGTGGTCGTTGTATAGTATTTTTACCTCTGCGTTTGTTCTTCTTATCCACACGCCATTTATTTGCTTTCCACCGAATATTTTTCGTAATACCTTCCTTTCCCACACTTCCACCATCTTCTGTTCTGCCTTATTCAAGGTCCACACCTCGCTTGCATACAGAACTATAGGCCGTATTACCGATTTCTAAATCCTCAGCTTTGTGTTGATCGTGACATTATTGTTCTTTAGTACTCCTCTTAGTGCTTGCACACATCGGTTTGCCATCATTAGCCTTGTGTGTATTTCTTCTTTGGTTTCAGGCTTGTTGTGAAATATTGTGGCTAAGTATGTGAACTTTTCTACCTCTTCTATTTTATAGATTTTCCCTCTTTGTGTTATTATATTTAAATGTTCTCCTTTTTTACCACGTGATCTGACCATTCCATGTATTTGGCTTTTGCCTCATTGATGTGTAAGCCTAGTTTGTTTGCACTTTCTTCTGGTCGTATTACTACCTCTTTGATGTCTTGCTTGTTTCTAGCTAAAGTTAGTAAATCATCTGCATATGCTAGGCATTGATGTCTTCTTTGATACACTAGTCCCGTTCTGTTAATGATTGCTGTCCTTATAGCTTTTTCTAGTATTATACTAAATAGTGCTGCTAACAGGGGGTCGCCTTGTCTCACCCTTCTGTTACTGGGAACTTCCCCGATGTTGTGTTGTTTATTTTTATCGTGTTGTCTGTCTGTCGCAGTGTTAGTCTTATCATATTTGTTAGTTTTTTTTTAATTCCCATATCCTCTAGGGCTTTATATAGTTCCATTCTGCCTACCCTGTACTAGGCTTGTTTAAACTCAATGTAACACGCTATTGTGTTTTTCTAGTATTCGTAGCTTTCAGCTTGTATTTCCCTTAATATGAAAATTTGGTCGGTAGTGCTTATCCCTCTTCTAAAGCCACATTGATACTCCCCTACTATGCTTTCCATCTTCTCCGTTACCATGTTTTTATACTTGTTGCCAGGATTTTATACGCTATGTTTAGGAGTGCTTTTCCGCGGTAGTTTTAATAGTCACTCTTGTCCCCTTTCTTGGGTATGGGGCAGATAATTGCTTCTGCCCATTCCTTCGGCAGTTGTTCTTCTGTCCATATCTTATCTATCAGTTTCTACATTTTGGTGATTAGCGTTTCTCCTCCATGCCTAAACATTTCCCCTATTATGCCGTCACCACCCGGGCTCTTGTTGTTCTAATGACTTTTGATGATGATCCTGATCTCTTTTCTTATTGGTGGTTGTTCTTCGTTTGGCTGAGATTCCGTTATGATTCATTCCTCGTCCAGTTCGTTTACTTAGTTCTTCTCATTTAATAATTGTTCGAAATATTCCTTCCATCGCGCTAGTATCTCTTCGTCTCCCGCTATTATTTGGCCATTATTGTTCTTGTTACACGCTGTCTTGGGTTGGTTCCCTCTCTTATGTCTTTTTATTCCTTGGAACATATTTCTTATTTTTTGTTGGTTTGTTTTTTTGTTGCTTGTTTTTGTGGTTTTCTTCAATCTCTTCTACCAATTGCTCATAGTGCTTCCTTCTTTTCTCTCTCATTAGCTTCTTTGTCTTCCTTCTTTGTCCTTCATATTTGGCGTTTGCTTTTGTTGTTTTCTCTTTTATCATTTGGAATTAGGGTGTTTCTTTTCTGTAGCTCTTCTTGGCTCTCAATATCCCACCATGGTTTCCTTTTTGTTTCTATCTCCTTAATGTTTCTCTTTCCCGCTTTTTCTAAGGTTGTTTTCATCTTCTGCCAAATGTCTTCTACTTGTCCATTTATCTTCATGTCGGTTAGGTTTCTATTAACGTCCTCCTCGTACTTCGTTTGCTCTTCTCTTGTTTTCAGACGCGTTGGTCTTGATGTTCTCTGCTTCTTACTTGCACGATTTCTATGCCATGGTATTATGTGTTTCGTTCTTACCCCGACTAGAAAATGATCTGAGTCTGCGTTTGCTCCTCTGTACGATCTTATGTTCTGTATACTTTCCTCTTCTTCTTTGTCAATAAGTACGTGGTCAATCTGATTTATAGTTCTCCCATCCGGTGATTGCCAAGTTCCTTTGTAGATATCTTTCCTTTGGAAGTATGTGCTTTTGATTATCAGGGTTTTTTCTACTGTCCAATCAATTAGAAAAAGTCCGTTTTCGTTTGTTTCGCTGTGTTCACTGAATTGTCCTATAGTAGGTCTGAAAACCTCTTCTCTCCCAATCTTTGCATTTGCATCTCCTAATACCATTTTTAAGTCATATCTCGGGATTTTATCGTATGTTCTGTCCAGTTCGTTATAGTAATTTTCTTTTATTTCAGTTCCTTTTTCCACTGAATGTGCGTGCATGTTCAGTAGCGTAATTTTCTGGTACTTTCCCGTCAGCCTTAGCAAACACATTCTTTCCGATATTGGTTTAAACTCTACAATTTGATATTTTATGTATTTGCTTTCCATAAATCCCGTTCCCAGTCTTCTGTTATTTCCTCCGCTGTTGAAATAAATAGTCTTTTATTTGTACTGTCTTGTTCAAGTTCATTAGTTTCTTGTAATGCCACTATATCGAATCTGTACCTTTTTATTTCATTGACAAGTTGAATTAGCTGTCCTTCTTCATGAAGTCCCCTTACGTTCCATGTTTCTACTAATATTTGTTTGTTATCGATTTGTACTTCGGATTTTCTTTTGCGGTGTTTTTTCCCTTTGTCCTTTTCGGTGCCTCTTTGTTTCCTTGTTTGCTTCTGTTCTTCTTTGCTTCTCTTTAATTTGTGTTTTTCGTTTTCCTGTTTCGTCGTCGTGGTCGTTATTTTGTTTTCTTTATCTGCTGCTAGTTTTTTGGAAACAGTTTTTCCTCAATTTTATCCCACACCCATGTTTTACCTACTACGATCAGTTTCTGGTATTTTAATGTAGCCCTTATCTTTCTCCCCCCTGCGATTCTTTGTAGTTTGGTTTGGATTTATTGTTCTTTTATAGTAAGATCATTATCTATATATATATATATATATATATATATATATATATAAATATATATATATATATATATATATAAATGTATATATATATATATATATATATATATATATATATCCAAGTTTTCCCCGGTTTTTCAATTCTGTCTGCTTTTCCGATTGTGTATGCTGCTTTAGTCTGTATATTTATTCCTAGTTTTTTCTTTACATATCATCTGTTGTTTTTTTTGTGTCCTGTCCCTTCGTTGTGATCCCTTTTATCACTATATTAAGTTTCCTCTCCTTTCTTTCTATTTGCTCGACTCTATTTTCCTCCCTCTTTATTTTTTCGTTTAATTGTTGGTTTTCCTCTTTTATCTCGTACATTTCCTTACTATACTGTCTTTGATCCTCTCTAATGTTCTTTATTTCTATCATCATGTCCTGCATCATCTGCTTGAGTTCTCCGTCCATCTTGTTTCCTGCTGTACTTTTCCTGTTTACTTTCCTATTTTGTTTGTTATTATCGCTTGCTTCGGGGCTACTTTCAGCTCGTTTCCTTTTGTTATCCTCTATTACAGTGTCTTATGTTTTGCTTTTCGTTTCGTAAATTAAGCTTTTTTTATTTTTTTATTAAAATGATATACTTTTTATCTGATAGAGCAATTATTTTAAATAACGTCTTTTTGAGGTCTAACTCTTGGAATTTATTTTTTATCTCATAAAGTAAAAAAGTTACTTGTACACACATTTTTACAAAATATGTTTCAATTTAAACGGGAAAACCAGAAATATAATAATATATCAGGTGGTTCATACAAAAGAACAAAAGTTGATGGCTACTTCATATAGAATCGGAAGTGAAGATATTTGTATTTTATTTTGGGAAATTACGATGAACCATGTTTGTGATTTTTTCAAATTTTATCTTATCAGGAATCCCATAAACTCTTAACAAACGACTCGCATGGGACACCCTGTATAATCAACAATTGAGAACAACAGAGACAACAAAAGTTTAATTTTATACTCAGTCGAAAATAAAACGTTTTTATTTCCCCTGAATACCTAATAGTTTGAAAATATATAATAATAAGTTTCTTAAGTGAATTCAAGGTCTTAGACTACGTAGAAAAAATTATTGTCTTCCCTAATTATTTTAGAGAAAAATAGTAATAGACTCATTTGTACAGCAAAAAATACTGCGTGAATTTATGCTATTACATTTAATTTTTCACTATCCATAATCTTAACCTGAAAAACTGATGAAATGAAAATAACATTTTTAAATCATAGGTGCCTTGAAATTGTAAAGCTAAGTAATTGCTTTTTACATGTGTCTGTAATAATTTATAACCTTAAATTTTTAGTTACAAGTAAATTATGGCTTATTTAAATATTGATTTTAAAAACACAGAATAAGTATTACTTACATATTAAAATTGTATTTACTCTAACAAGAAAGATTTTAAAACAATAAATGTTGAAATAGATCACCACTCACTGCCTAATAGTAAGCCTACCCGTCGTAAAACTTCCTTTTTATATTGGCTAATTGATAATAATTAATGATTGAAAGTTTTCCTCGCTCAGCCAGAATAGATTTTTTTAGTAAAATTAATATTTAAATTTGCCATAATTTACTGACTATAAAATGTAAGGTGGTCAAACATCAATGAGACATTGGTATTTTTAATATCAAAGGCAGTAGTATTATTTTGACTGATTTTAATTACTGTAAAAGCTTCTGCACATGTTAAGACATTGTTTGGCAAGCATTGATAAATACCGTAAGAAACACAACAAACTTATCTATCTAGACACCTAAACCTAAACAAATACTAATAATTAAATAATAAGTAACATAATATTAAATTCTCACTTTCAATATTATTACATACCTAGTATCAATTACATAATATAAATTCTATTTCCATCTAATTATACATCATGGTTGTCATTATCATCTTTAAGGGGCTTTTACCTCTCTTTCATATTTTGTAATATAGTTATCTGCATTCTGATTTAGATTATCTATATTTTGCTTATGATCTGAATTTTCAGTAATTGGATTATTTATTATACTCGAAAATCTAATTGGAGATTTGATTAGTGAAATGTGTATTAAATTTCTGCTGTAACTTAAATCTTTTTCATCTTGTCTTATATTTGATCTTGGTTCATTTAGTATATTCAAAATTGTTCTAAAAACAAAATTTTTCGTTGGTGATAAATATTACTTCCACTCCTATTAAATCATCTCTTTCTATTTTCTTTGATTTTAATTGCTTATCTAATAATAAATCATTTGCTTTCATTAATTCCTTTCTATCTTCATGAATTTGTAACATTTGGTTTTCAGAATTGGTAAACTGAATTAATGTCAATTCTAAAATTACGGGCCATTAAAATCTGTGTTGGATAATTTAAATTATCTCTAGGAGTATTTCTAAAATGTATTAGAACTTATTTTTCTTGCAGTGCATCTCCAATCGGAGGTTTGCTATCATCACAGCTATTCGGACCGTATTGGCTGCCACTTTAGAACTAAATAGACATAATCTCCTGAATCATCACATTTTTAGAATATACGTTTTATAATTTTTACTGCGGCCTCTGCATTGACGTTTGATTGAGGAAAATGTGCACTTGATGTAAAATGAGTAAAATTTAAGTTCTTAGCAAATTCGTTGAACTGTTCACATAAGTGAACATTATCTGAGAAACAGATGCATTATCTGCGAAAAATGTTGCTGATATACGAAAATTTAAATAAGTTTTTCTCGCCAAGATGGCGAATGTGAGTGCAGGTACTAACGAAACAGCGACTAAACCATGCCGTAAATGCAAAGTTATGCCGCAAAAGGGCATAACATGTATGAGATGCGACTCTTTGCTACAGCCCAGTTGTTTGAAACTTCGCAAAGGTACGAATTAAATTGACAATGATCATGTAATATGTTGTGAAAGTAATGCCGGTACCGAAAGTGATGTGGACGATAACACAGAAGGTCGCGCCCACAGTGTTTTGTTCAGTAGTAACTAAACCATCATCGAGTCTAGGGACTGCATCAAACTACACCTCAGCACAACTACAAAAGACTGTGAGTACGCCAATCATCTCTTCAAAGCGTACACTGAGTTAATACCTGAGGCAATACTAACACATCAGCTACTAATGGAAATGGTTAATTATCTAGAGAAAGATATCCATCAGCTTTCATTAAATCGAGTACTATAAACCCGACACAAACAGTACTGTTATGTATTGTTAACACTGTATATATGTAAGTGATGAAAGAACTATAGAGGGCGCCGGGGTAGTCAGGCGGAGCTGCTTCTGTACGCTGGATGTCTTCACCGCGGTGCAAATAAAACTAACGTCCTTGCTGTTAGGTTATTCCAACTGTATAATTCACCCTTTCCCCTCAAACACAACACTGGCGACGAGTTGGGTCAGAAAAGGGAAGAAAAGATAAGAATACGGTCTACGGGGGAAAAGTGAGGTTCGTACCTACACGCGATCGAGCAAGTAACTAAAAATGTCTCTAATCGGCACCATAGAGCAGCTGAACATACAAAATTGCGACATAGAATGCTATCTCGAACGGATGGACCACCTGTTCAATTGCAACAAAGTCGAGGAAGACGAAAAAGTGGATCTGTTTATTACGTTGATTGGGTGCGAAGCATACAAGTTGTTGAAAACGTCATGTAGTCCAGATAAAATCACAACAAAGTCATATGCTGAGCTAAAAAATATGCTAAGCGAAAAACTGGAACCAAAAAAGTTAGCAATAGTCGGGACATTCAAATTTCACAAAATCACACAAGGAGAGATGTCGCCAGCCGAAAATATAAATAAATTAAAGGAACCGTCAAGTGCGATTTCGGTGCGTATTCTTACTTATACTTTCGGGGCAGTGAAGCAAATATAGGACCGTCCACTGTCTGAAGATAAATTGTCATTCGAAAGGGCGTGCGAAAAGGCAATCGTGCAAGATACAGTCTCTAACGAGGGTCAACAACTCCATGGACTGGAGGTAGAGAAGATAGCCAAGTACGAAAAGTCACCTTATGTCAAACATCAAAAGTATGGTGGTCAAGGCACGTCAAGAGATCAAGGGCCATAACAGTCAGCAAGAAATCAGCGCAGTCCGAGTGATCAAGAGAGCAGAACGGCATACTACCGATGCGGAAGATGGCGCAATCCAAACACATGTCCTGCAAAAGGTTGGGAGTCTTTCAATTGTAAAAAGAAGGGTCATACATCAAGAATGCGTAGACACAAACAGAAAATACACAATGTTGAAGAGGAGTTGTCGCAGGATAAAATGTCAGTAAAAAGTCTAAGCATAAACAATCTATGGGTCAAGTCAATATATAACGTAAATCAAGTGTCATATGCGATCATCGTTCACATGTCAATAAACGATACAACAGTGAACATGGACGTAGATACTGGGGCGAGCGTATCAATAATAGAGGAAAAATTGTACAAAAATCTAAACAATAAGGTAGAAGTAAGAGAATGTATGTACACCCTCAACAATGCATCAGGTGAAAAGATGACGGTGTTAGGGCAAGTTGCGGTAAATGTCAAAATAGGCAAGAAAGAAGAATTCCAACTACCTTTAGTCGTCGTGAAGTCAAAACACAAGACTCCGCTACTTGGAAGAAACTAGTTGGATATAGTCATGCCAGAGTGGAGAAATAAATCCCAAATGAACACAGTACAGTCAGTAAACGTAGCATGGGAGAATAAAATAATCAATATGTTCACGGAGGTCGTGAATGGAAATAATCGTGAAGTCATAAAAGGATTCGAAGCAAAGATAGTGCTAAAAGAGGAGGCATCTTAAGTCATCCATAAAACATATCAATTAGCGTATGCTTTAAGGGATCCAGTTGAGGAAGAATTATCAAGAATGGTAGAAGAAGCAATATTGATAAAACGGTCACATGCAGAAATAGCCAGCCCAATTGTGGTAGTGCCAAAGAAGAACGGAGGGATAAGGATTTGTGTCGATTTTAAAAGACACTCAACCAAATGATTAAAACGGATTATTACTGGATAATTATGGATGTCTTTGGTGCGATAAAGGAGGCAAAGTATTTTGCGGTATTGGACTTATCAACAGCATACCTTGAAATGGCGGTCAGCAGAGAATTCCAACACCTTCTGACTATCAACACACACATGGGGTTATTCCAGTATACAAGATTGCCATATAGCATAGCTAGTACACCAGCCATATTTCAAAGTATGATGGACCAGGTGCTCAGGGGAATCGATGGAGCTGCATCGCATCATACATCGATGACATCATAGTAGGGGGAAAATCCAAAGAAGACTTATATAATCAATTTATAGTCGTTTTCAACCGGCTTCGTAAGTATATGTTATAGTCAATTAATTAAAATGTAACTTGTTTAAGGAAAAAGTCAATTTCCTTGGGCACATTCTGGATAAGCAGGGAATTCATCCCACTTCGGAGAAGATTGAAGCTCTCAGGAAAGTTCACCGTCCGCAAGACGTAACTCAGTTGAAGGCATTTCTGGGGTGAATCAACTATTATGCGAAGTTCATCAAAAACGCATCGTCGTTGTTAAAGCCTCTATGTGACTTGCTGCAGAAAGATGTTCCGTTCCAATGGAATGAAGAGTGTGAGGCAGCTTTCACACAGGCAAAGCATGCCCTTAGTACGGAGGATGTTCTCACACAATTTGACGAGAGACAACAGACGAGACACAATTGTAACTACGGACGCAAGTGCTTTTGGAGTCGGGGCTGTACTTGGCCAAAAGGTAAATGGAATAGAACACCCAGTAATGTTTGCATCAAGTACCCTCAACCAGGCGGAAATAGGATACCCACAAGTACAGAAAGAGGCCCTGGCAATCATATTAGCGGTGAAAAAAATTCTCAAATATTCATATGGTAGGAAATCCACAATAAGAACGGACCACCAACCACTTTAAATGATCTTCGGCCATAAAAGTTCAATACAAGCAATAGCTCATGCACGTCTTCAAAGGTAGGCAATCATTCTATCGGCCTACAACTGCAAGATCTGCTACAAAAAAGGATCCGAAATCAGTAACGCCGACGGGTTGTCACGACTGCCTAGCAGTGAAGGGACAGGCATTGCGGAAGTGCGCGCAGTATATGGTAGAGTAGAGCAGCCTCTGTTCAAGGACGAAATAAAAGCGGAAACCAGGAAGGATGAACTACTACAATCAATAATTAAGTTAGTAAGGAATGGATTTTCAAATACAGCTCCGGCAAATGCAATTAAGCCATTCTGGATTAGAAGGAACGATCTAAGCATTAAAAATAACTGTCTATTCTGGGGAAATAAAGTGGTAGTACCAGTTAGACTGCGAAGGGACATATTGGAGTTGCTCCACGAACAGCACCCTGGAATTGTGCGGATGAAAATGCTAGCGCGTTCGCATGTCTGATGGCCGAGCATGGATGAAGACATCGAGGGAATAGTGGTACAATGTAAACAATGTCAAATGCTGGGAGCCAGGCAAAAAGATAGGAATTTAACGCATTGGAAGAAAGCAAGGAACCCATGGGAGAGAGTACACATGGACTTCTGTAAACTGAGCGGAGTGGAGATGTTAATACTTGAGGACAGTTTCACAAGACAACGTGGATGGATATTTATATAATGGAAGGCACGTCAGCATACAAAACTATTCAGAACTTACGCCACTCAATGGCAATCATGGGTATACCGGAGATGTTGGTAGCTGACAACGGTCCACCTTTCGATAGTAACGAGCTAAAGACCTTCTGTAGGGAAAACGGATTTGAATTAAAGAACACACCGCCGTATCACCCATTATCCAATGGATTGACAGAAAATGGAGTAGGCACGTTTAAACAAGCAATCAAGAAAATGTTGTTAAGGAACAACAGCGCAGACATTAATCGTGTGGTGGAAATTTTCTTATTTAAATATAGGAACATACCATCCACAGTAACATGACAAAGTCCAGCAAATTTAATCTTCAAGCAAGCGCCTCGAACAAAGTTATATCTTCTAAAAGAAAAAAGACAATAAAGTAGTGAGGACACCAAAAGGCCGGGAAAAGACGCGTTCGATAATGAAGAAAGAGTGTGGTTATACTAAAAGCTAACGAAGAAATGGATAATGGCAAAGGTTCTGAAACAAGTGAGCAAATGCACCTACTTACAGAGGGTAAAGGATAGAGTTAGGATGGCACACTCTGATCAGATGAAACGCTACAACCAGCATTACACGTCTCTGCAGTCGTCATCGAGAGAAGCATAGAAAAACGAACAACCTGAGATGCCAGACATTCGAGAGTTATTCAACAACCCAGAGTCGAAACCGCAAACGAACCATAATCCGTAGACGCAGCAGTTTGGACTTGTAGAAGAAGCCAGCTACAGCACATTCTCTTATTAAGGGGAGTGAAATGTAATGTATTGTTCACACTGTATATATGTAAGTGATGAAAGAATGATAGAGGGCGCCGGGGTAGTCAGGCGTAGCGGCTTTTGTAAGCTGGATGTCTCCAGCGTGGTGCAAATAATACGTCCTTGCTGTTAGGTTATTCCAAGTGTGCAATTCACCCTTTCTGCTCAAACACAACAAGTACTATCACCATCGAAACCGCAGCAATAAACCAATAAACGTACCTTCAACTGTAGGCAACCCAATAAACGCCGAATTGCCCGCCGTTGCAATCTGCCAACCTTGATTAGTTGCGGGAGAAGAGGCTCCAAGAATCGCAAGTTCTGTTCCGCTGGAACCCGCTGTCGACGAGAAATCTTCCATTTGCGCCGCAGCAAAATAGACTGAGGTAGTACGCAAACCACACCACCTCACCAATCGTCACAAACAATCAGGACACCCGCTAAGCCAACAAAGAAACAAATTTTTGTTGAACTAATCATAAGAGGCACAGCTTCATTAGATACAGACAATTTTAACGCAGCTTCCCAAATAAACTGGCTACCCATAGGACGCGCGATACGTGACGCCACCGCCAAAAAAATATCAAAACTCTTAGAAAAACAGTTCCCCAATCGCAAGTTCAGCGTAGAAAAAATAGAATCAAATTCAAGCTATAGCTCCGCATTTTGTAAAATCGGACCTGATTATGATCTACTTGAAAGTCTAACAATGCCAGGTATAAGGCCACCATATACATATACGGTCACACGCGTTAATTTTTTTCGTGAAAAACCCAAGCAACATTGTAACAATGTTTTCTCCGTTGGTAAGGATAGTGTTATCCAACGTGAGATGACCCTGGTACTTTGTGCCACGGCAGCTTTTCTCAATTGCGATTGCATGGTATGAAGTTCGCGGATCCACGTGACTAAATCGGCTAATGGGTTCCAGTGCGGTGATAAACCACGGTTTATTACATTTATTCATAAACAAAGGAGATGAGGCGAGGGGATTCACAATATGTGGGGGATAAAGCAAAACATTGAATGTTGATGAAAATAAACAAGAAATTTCTCAAAGATTTGTTTAAGACAATACTCCTTGTGGATTTTCCGGTTAAATATGACGACAACATAATCCTCTTTAGGGACTGAACCTTCACGTTGACTTCCTTCTCGGTACGCTTTCTGCTGGCTCCAAATTTCTTTACGTTTAGTGATTGCTGAACGGGAAAGGCATTTGGTTGTAGCAGTCGAAGATCGAGGCGGCTCCAGAATCGGGACGGCTGCGACACTACCTAGGAAAGCCCACATTCGATAACCTTCAGCCGCCGTATTTAGTCGTTCGTGCTTCACCGTTTTGCGAACAATATTTAAATGGAAAAAACTACGCTGAGAGAGGTGTCGGTTACGAAAAAAGGTTCATGGATCGTTCTGCTCGATGCGTCGGTGAAGCTGAACGATCGTTAACAATACTACTGTAAGGTGCCAACATATACGGCTTGATATTTAATTAAATGAGTAATAAAAAGACCAATAATTAAAATATAAGATAAGTACGACAAAATTACAGTTATATTAAGTAAATTAGTGCAATAATCATGTGCGACATCGCGACGCCAACGAAGCTCATAGTAAACACCAGAGACGCGTATGAACACGGAAAAGGCGTGGCAAAGCCAAAATTTGCAGATACGCGTCGTCCAAATATTCCATACGGGCATCACATCTGGGCACCACCCGTTAGTTATGTGCCCAGGCAGTAAAAAAAGACCTGATCTCCAGTGAAAATTTCCATTCACGACCACCCTACAATGAACGCGAGAGTTATAGCTGTAGGGATGCGCGGGGAGAATTTAAAGTAACGTCCGTGAAATTATAAAAACTCAAAACGAAGACAGAGGGGGATCAGTCTGTGTTCGATCGTAGAGACACGCGTACGAGAATTCAAGTCAATCAGATGTGTTACATCGGTTCGCGAGATAACATAGTCACGATAGTTCTCAAGCAAATTCAAAAGTCACGCGTTACCCAGTTACGGTAATTCTCCGTCAGAAAATGCGTATCAAAGCAGTTGTACCTAAAAACACGCAGAATTATAGGTACGAGGCATAATAACATTGCAAAACAACCGGGGCAATATTCACAAGTCAGTTTCAGTATCAATTCACGCGAGTGTTATTTTATCCAATAAACCATCAAAATATTATCCATTCACCTATATCCTATTAGTGAACAAAAGTAAGATGGACGAGTCGCTTTCGTGTTTGACCCATTAGACGAAGCAGTTACAAATGTAGTTGACGCATTATATACAGCGCACCCCATAAACAAATGTAATTGTGGAATCGCCTCCTGCACTGCTTCAAATTGACAGAAAGTAGTGTGTTCAATACACCACAAATAATCGTAAAATATCAACCATTCACCTATATAATATAAGCATTGATTAACTAAATACATATAGATACGCAACGAGGTCTGAACGGTGTTAAGCGATGAAAGTTCTCGCACCTAGTTCGCGCTACCAGTATCTGAGAACTCACCGACCGGTCGCACGCGGTGGGGGCAAAACACTTCACACTTCCATTGCGATTGCGGACTAGCGACGTTCTGCGAGCTCCAAACCGTTGCGTTGTTTACGTGTATTTTTGTGAATTTTCAAAACGAATTTGAATTTTTAATGATGATCCGAATTATTTTAGCGAATGATAATCGGAAGGATTTCCACGAATTATAATTCGAATGATTTAACTGGATGATAATAGGCACGCATTATGAATTATTTTCATAAATGATATTCAGAATTATTTTAGCGAATGATACTCGGAATGATTTCCACGAATTATAATTCGAATGATTTTACTGGATGATAATAGGTACGAATTATAAATTATTTTTACGAATTATTTGAGCACACCGCAGTTATTCCTTTGATTGTTTTTACCGACACTTAGCCGCAAACGAAATGTGCCGACGCCGATCGAAGCGGTTGCCTTGGCGGTAGCCCTTGTTTGTTTTTTTTATGACAGTTTCTTTATATGTATAACTTTTTGATGTGCGACAAAACAATTAGAAATATGTACAGGCGTCGTGACTGCCGGAAAAATGTTTAAAAATTAATTAAATCGAAACTAACCTTACGAACCTATCTGTTTTTGGGGACCAATTCTAGAATTTCTGCAACATGACCTGGGCGCCGGCGCAGGGATATTGATGGACATGATTTTACCGAATGATAATCCGAATGATTTTAGACCGAATGATAATCCGAATGATTTACATGAATGATAATTGGAAAGATTTTACCGAATGATAATCCGAATGATTTATTCTCACGAATGGTAATTCGAATGATTTTAATAATCGAATTATTCCGAATAATACCAATAATCGAATTATTCGAATATTATAATTCTAATTCGCCCATCACTACTATTATGTTTACTTTTTAAAATTAATTTCATATTATACAGGGTGTTCCAAACGCCTTAAAAATATGAAAGTTGTGATTTTTTAAATAGAACCCGTATAGAACAGTATAACTGTTCATATTTGAATATTAGGCCGATTATTTTAGGCTTTATAAATCCGATTAGTTTTTGAAATTCGCTATAAACGTTCAGAAGTTTTTTTTATACGTTTGCAGGCACTTATTCAAATAATCGCAGTGTACTTAGTTTTTGGTATTCAAGGTGGTCACTTTTACGATCCCACCATTAGGATCTATTTAACGGAAATATATACAGAGTTGGTCAAATGGACGAAAAGTTTCTAATTTTCATGCCTTTTAATATTCTGAAAATAAATCCGGGATATCTTGCACAGTTCCTGAAATATCGCTCAAAACCCGAAAAAGTGCACTTCCTTTTATAACTTTTCTACTTTT
The DNA here is from genome assembly GCA_951805005.1 of Othius punctulatus. Classification (NCBI taxonomy): domain Eukaryota; kingdom Metazoa; phylum Arthropoda; class Insecta; order Coleoptera; family Staphylinidae; genus Othius; species Othius punctulatus. The sequence continues at coordinate 60,876,870 of OX638145.1, forward strand.
GATGGAAATTTTACGAAACTTTGCGCTCTTTCATTTTTCGACGTGAGCTTTCTGATGACAGTGCAAAACATTTTCTGCACCAACTAGATGTCCAAATTTTCATAGTCCACTTTTGATTTTCTTATGGCCGCAATATTGAATTTTAACGTGAAGGCTTCCTTTTGTGAACGACGTGATGGCTTCCCGGAAAAGGAGATCAAGTTCTACCTCCACAGCTTCTAATTTAGACATAGAAACTATGGAATATACACAAAAAAATCAATTTCCACAAATTTCAAGTTTCATAAGTTTTGTCAGCTCACTCTCAAAAGTGAGCGATCGTATAATTAAAATGCCATCATCGAGAAACTAAAATTTTAAAGAAAAAAAAATCGGACTTAAAAGAAAACTGAACGTTAAGCTAGTTCAATCCAGCAGAAGAAAAAAAATATTTACAAGTAGTGTCATTGATAAACTATTATGTGATAAGAGTGAAACTGTAAAAACATTTATTAATATGCACAAAAAGAGGGGCAAGTGGACAAAGGCAAAGAAGCAGTTGGCACTTTCTTTACATTATAAATCACCAGGAGGATACAAGCATATGCGACAAAATCTTAAGTTTAATCTACCATCTATCAGAACCATACAACGTTAGCTGAAGGTTTGTAACTTGAGGACAGGGGTTAAAACAAATTTTACTAAGAAACTGCTACTTAAAGCAAAATGTATGACGGAGAGGGAAAGAAAGTGCGTTGTAATATTTGATGAAATTTCCATAAAACCAATTTTGGATCTAAACCATAATGAAGACATAATTGAGGGTTACCAAGATTTATCTACTCTTGGGCGGGAACCAAAAGTAACAATTTCGTGTTTAGTTGTTATGATTCGGGGATTACTCCACAACTGGAAAGTGCCATTTTGCTACTTCACATCGAAAGGAAATGTCTTGAGTGTAACACTAAAAGTAATCATGGAAAATGTTATAGAGGCACTGTATAAATTAAAATTTGAGCCCATGGTATTAGTGTGTAGCCAAGGGGGCCAATAATCGCGGTGTATTGAGACTATTAGGAGCACCAAGAGAACTACACTGACTTACTCGAAGTGGACGAGTGTCATCCACTGATGTCGAAGAACAACCTATTAAGGACGATGCAGAACAAAGTTCAGTGGAAAAGTCGTCAAATATTAATGTGGACGACTCAGAAGAGTTAATACTGGAAGAAGAGTCAGAATCTGCGTCTAGAAGAACTGTAGCTACTACATTAAAAGAAAATTTGTTAGATCCTAATACATTTACTTTTCAAACTTCATCCAATTATTATATGGCAGGCAACATACTTCATAAATTGCAAAAAAAAATCAGCTGCCACATTTATTTTTCCAATTTATTTAAAGATGGAGAAGAATTGATTAACAAAAATGAATTTTTCATTTTATATAAAGATTACTCCACTGACCAAAATATTGCTTTTTTAAGAAGGCCTTCTGATGAAATAGCAAATGTATTTGACCATATGTTTAACGAATTTACATTTTTATTTCATAAGTCTAAATGCGGCGAAAACATCCGCAAATTAATTACTGGTGACCTAAAACTATCAATAGAAACCCATTTTAGTTGGTTTGTAAACGTTAGAAGAGAGTGTATGCCTCACACAGATTTCGTTATTAACATATTCATTAAAATGAAAATATATAGACAACTAAAATGGTCTTCTGCCGATAGTCGGATAATATCAAAACCTAAGTTAAAGCTGCATCGAAAAATACGAAAATTATTATGATTCATTTTGATTTTATGTGATTTGTATGTTTATATTTTTGTATACCTATACAGGGTGTGTATAATTTGGCAAAAGAACTACACGTGGCGATGTACGATGTTGGTCATAAAATTCTGAATCGAAAATCTTAATACCAAAATGTTGTACCATGCTACCTGAGCCTATACCAGGTCCTGAAAGTTTTAACATCAAATCGTTTAATGAGCATTATAATGCTTATTTTTATAAAAAGTATACCCGGCAATGGTGAACTTCGCTTATGTCAGTGTCAAATTTTTACACTTACAATAACGAATTCATTTAAACTTGCTAGTTCCAATTTTTCTTCATTTTTTTTCCTTCCTACATTTCGCAACAGAATTCACAAATACAACAGAGCAGTCAGTTGAATTAATCAAATTTACATTACTGTAAGATTGCTGTTATTTTTAGAGTTTGTTGACTCAATACTGCTATCACCTGTTAATTATCAATATCCCTTTAACTAATTATGTAATATAAAATTATTTGACAGTAGTAAATTTCTGTTGTTTTAAATGTTTTGTTTTGAGCATTCAGAAAGAATATGTAGCTCGTGGCCATAGTTGATCCTTAAATAATTTCCCAATGTTGATTTTGCTGCCTGGTAGTCATTGAGACACACTGTACTTTGTATATAAACTTATATTTTATGTATGTTTTGTAAGCACGGTTTGGGCATTGTGATTATAAATGTTTTTAATACACGAATCATTTGTATGTACATCAGTTTGTTTATTACATAATATATTTTCTTTTCGTGTTGTATCGCTTCAGTATTACAAATTATATTTTATGTCAGCGATATCGTTAGATAGGGGTTACGGAATTTACAAAAAGAGTATTATTTTGATAATTCAATTAACTTATGATGTTGACTTAAAATTAATAGGTAACTACTATTACGAATTCAAATTTACAATATTTTATGTTAATGTACTAATAAAATATTTGATGTATTTTTATATTCAATATGTATTGTAGTATTTGCGGTATTTGCAACGACTGACTACACACGATAATAGGTGATATAATTATATATCACGAAGATACCTAACCGTTGAAATCGTCGAAAGTCGATTATATGGCTTTGCGTGTACCTATTTACTCCCTGCGAACGTCTACGCGGTACTCGGCAAATGGGTAACTCTTGGAAGGTCCGCATATTTGCGAGTGTCGCTAGTTTGCAAGCGTGCAGTTTTAGGACTCGAGGGTAAGGGGACGTAAATAGAATGAGAGAGCCAGCTCTTAACAGCGAATATACGTGCGTTACACCTCTTTATAATTTATATACTCACTGATATAAGTGAACAAAAGTAAGACGAACGAGTCGCTTTCGTGTTCTACCAATTAGACGAAGCAGTTACAAATGTAGTTGACGCATTAGATACAGCGCACCCCCCAAATAAATGTAATTGTGGAATCGCATCCTGCGCGCCGGCCTCATACGTATATGAGCCAGTGATTTCGTAAATAAAATCCATTAGAATGTTAGAGTCACGCCGAACCCTCTTAACAACCGGCGGGCCGAAAATCGCGAATCCACGCTGTTGTAATACCAATAACAAATGTAAAAGGTCCAAGGCTGCCAATATAAATAACTGACACAAGTAATCATAATTTAAACACACACGTATTTTACTTAATAATTGGCATCGTCATTTTGGTTCGTAAAAAGGCGTAGCACATCGCATAATACCAAGTTAGTTTATTAAAAAACCTAATAGGGAAACAAGACACAGATCGTACTCATTTAAAACACAGATAATATAATACAGTGTGTTTGTAAATGAGTGTAGATTGTATTTTAGGCAACCAAACATACACGTTGGTAACACAACAAAAATATCACTAAGGATTCATTGGTGTAACATAATGTTGTTTGTTTCTGAAAATTAACATTTCTTATTTTAACATAAGTAACTAATTGAATCAAGAAGCAACGGACGTTACTTTGTATCCAAGAAGGGAAACGGGTCAACGGGTTTTTTTTCGTCCAGTGTGGGTCAGTTAAGTTGTTATGATATACCTGATGAAATATCCACGAAACAACGACAATTAAATAGATACAAAAGAGAAAATTATCAGTACAAAACAACTTAACTGACCCACACTGGACGAAAAAACCCTGTTGACCCGTTCCGCTTCATAAATAACTAACTTGAAATAACTTACCCAGATTAACTTTACAATGATTGCACGCTACTGGCGAAAATGACATAAAACTTTGACAAATTGCGGTGAAATACACTAAGCACCGACATGGAAAAACTTAACGGCAATTAAAATCCTAAATTTCATTTAAATTTTGCCGCCTTTTCTACAATCATTTACAAACACCCGTTATAATGTCTAGGGTAGAAAATAAATCACATGTGGAATTATTAACTTCTCATATGGTACTTTACGAATGATCGTAGAGAAAATGAGGCATGAGTTATTGGTCAATATAGATAATAAATTGCTCCAAATGTTCCTACTGATAAACTATAACAATACATAAACCTTTCCGATTGAGGTAGCAGGAACTGTTATTTGACACAAGTTGTAACATATCTGACGGTAGTGACTACATGTGACAAGGGCGCTTGCTGTGGTCGTGGGTAGAATCACTAATTTATCTCAATCAACATAGACAATGGGGCTCCAATAATTACATTATGGTGTGAACACCAGCACGATCATGTGATTCGGGAAGATCGCGAGATACCTTTAGTAATCATGCATGCGTTATTGAGGAAATTTCAACATCTTTAAAATAGTTCTATTTTTGATCATATTAATTTGCCGTAGTTCAACGGAATGAAAGAGCATGGTGGTAAACTATCTGAGAAACGAGAGATGTATGTGCATGTATAACAATCTCACCTTCAATAAACTTTGCAGTCACAATCATTTCTAAATAGTAATTGAATAAACAATAAAGAAAAATATATTCTACACGCCCTCATAAGGTTAATTAATTATCGAAAATAAATCAATTCACATCATTATCGTCAACCTGTATTTCATTTCCCTGTCTGTTACAATTTCAGCGTGTCTATAATTGAATAAATAAAACAAATCCATAACTCTGTGCTTTCTTTAACTAACCCATTATTTAAATTTCTCTAACACATTATCAATAGCGACGTACCTCGAAGGTAATCACGGTAGTTAATTAAACGTCACGACGTGTAAGTACTAATTACGATCACAAATCACGAGCCAAAAATAATCAAGAAATTATATAGTAATTTCACGATAAAAAATTCAACGATAAATATAAGTCTTAACGGATTATTACACTACGAACCGGATTTAAATCCACATAAAAGTCAGGTTATGAATTCCGCAAGCACGCTCCGGGATCAAGAAATGCTGTCCATAACACCGACGCCACGCGTGGCGGTGATAAATCGAGTTTTCTGCACATAACTTTTAATGTGTTACGAATTGCGATAGAGTTGTAATTATGAATTTGTCTTTTAATTCCACATGGAATGACATAAAAATATATATTGACTCCAATTTAAAATTAAAAAAATTAAGTTTTACACTAAATTTTTGACACTCTGTAGAATGCATATTAATAAAACTTAGTCAACGCAACTGTCAGACCTTATTTAATGAGTACCTTTTATGGTTTTATTAACAAAGCGTGTTTTTGTCTCTTATTAATTTTCTTAACCAATGGTGCAAAACTGATTATTTTCAGTTTTAATTTTGTTTGTGCTAAAATCACTGAACCGATGTTAATAAAATTTTATGGGTATGTAGGCATCCATAAAGGGCACCGAAATAAGTAACAAAAAATATACCATGCAATTTTAAAATATATATATATCATCATGACGTCATACTTTTTTGGGACACCCTGTATAATAAAAAAAAACGGGAATACGCCTCTGAATTAAAGTAAAGTCTGCAAAATATGAAAATCCTAACTCAATTAGTAACTGAGCTATAGAAGACGGGAGGTGAAATGACGGACCCTGTATATATATATACAGGGTGAGTCGGGAGGAATGGATCAAACTCTAGGAATTTTCATTTGTTTTCAAGTGATAGTTTCGAACAGTTTGTTGAAAGGTCGGATAAATACATTTTTATCCAGAGTTTTCTGATGTGGAAACCGTTGACGATTTCTTTCGACAGCAGCTGTAGCACTCCCATTATAAAAACCATAGACAAACACCACATGTGCATATTCAAGATTTGAAACTATAACTTGAAAACAAATGAATATCGAATAACAACATATGATTATTTTAAAATAATTTCCACATGTACAATACACTCCTGGAGTTTGGTCCGTTCCTCTCGACTCAACCTGTATATAAATTATATAACGAACTTTCATTAGTATTATTTATAACTGTTAACTCTATTCTAGCACCGCTGATACATCTGCATGCTGCATCTGTAGGTTATAATCTTAAGCGTAGGTTTATCTTAGACTAGCATATTCTATTTACTTTTGTTATTCATTTTTCAGTAAGCCAGTAGTCAGTCTAGAATTTGTACTCGTACCCTTAAGACCTAAAATATATGTTCTTTTCTAAAAACACCGTTCCGTGTGCTCCCAACGTAACTGGCGCAGTCTATAATAGGATATCCGGCCAAATAAGTGAATATTATTTGTTTTGTTTAAACAATTCACCGGATTATCGAAAACATATTTTTTTCGTGGACTTTCGCACTCAGCAGGGATGGACAAGATATTTCTGTGAGTACGAGTACATAGGTGTTTTAAAGGCTTATAAATACGGTCATTTAAAATTGCGATAAGCACGTCTTATGCTTAACGAGGAAAGTACAAATTCAGATTCAGGCGCGTTTGAGCCATAGTCGAGAGAGAGAAACAGAGATCGTTCCCGCTCATCGATTAGGTTTCGAGATAATAAAACCGAAAAAACGACCCGTATTAAAATCCGAGTATCTTAACATGATACCAGAATTCCACAGGGAATCAGAACTACTATCACGGTTTCTAGAGATTAGTGAGAAACTGGTGACCAAATTTTATAATGCCGCGGATGCAGCGGATTTTCAAAACAAACGTACCATTTATATTTCTTAGATGGTATTTACGAAAAAATCTGTACTGTCCTCCAAACACATTTTAAAAATTATCAAGTCTGCTTCATTAAATGCACCGAATTATTAGACGATGTAGAGAATGAAGATGAAATTATAAATACTATAAAATCTTGTCACGAGAGCTAAACAAACCATCGGGGACTAGACGAAACCGAAGCTCAAATAAAAAGGAAATATTACTTTCCCAATCAGAGACGTTATATACAAAACTATATAAACATATGTAAAATTTGTCAACTGTGCAAGTATGATCAAAAACCCTTGAAATTAAAATTGAATGTCACCACGACACCAACAAAACCATTCGAGATTATCCACATCGATAGCATCGCTATGGAAGGTACTAAATTCCTTATGATGATCGATGCGTTTTCCAAATACACACAAATGTACAAATTAAACTCTCATCAGGCACTTGAAATTGCACGCAATCTCATAAAATTCTTTACCCATCACGGAATTCCTGGGAAAATTACCACCTAGAATTTTAGAATACTTTGATTAAAAAACTGGTGGAACTACATATTTTCAAACTCCACTTTATTAGTTCACAACACCCCGAATCAAACGGGATAGTAGAGAGAGTCCACTCGACTAAAATCGAATACATCCGGTTACTCAAAAACCAAGATGCATACAAAAAAGAACCCATCGAGGCCAAAATAAATTACTCGCTATTAACATATAATAACTCTATTCATTCAACTACAAAACTTACTCCATCAGAAATTATTTCAGGACATATAAACTTAGATACTCCCTTCTATATTGATATCGAAACACGATCCGTCAATAATTATATTATTAATCATCGGGATAAAGTAAAGTTACTTTACAAACAAATCAATGAAGAAATGCAAATAAATAAAGAAACAGTTATGAATAAACATAACCAAAACCGGGTAGAAATTCCCCCTATACCAGAAATTATTTATGTAAAAAACAAACAAAAACAGTCCAAAATAAACAATAAATACAAACAAGAAACACTTAAGCCCATTGACACTACATTCAAAACAGCAAAAATCGATCCCAAACACTTCAATGCGGTAGAAAAAATCCATAGATCTAATATAAAAAGACCTAGGAAGAAAAATAAGTCAAGCAAACTTGCAAATAAAAATAATTTAACCTATGAAGAATATTTAAATACCCAACATCGCGCACGAGTTGTAAATAACAACAATGTTATCGAAGTAGACGGTGACTTGTTTTGTGCACCAGAAGACTTCTTACTAACACACTGCGTTAGTTTAGACTTTCGAATGAGTGTAGGTATCGCTGCAGATAATAAATCAAAATTTGGTAGAGTGGAAGAATTACTAGCACAAAACGGTAAAGTACATTCACTTCGCTATATAAAAGAAAATGAACGTTATATAATATATTTGATTACAAAAAATAACTATTATGATAAACCCAGCTATTAGAATTTGTTTAAAACAATCGTTAATTTGAAAGTATTTTGTTCCTGTAACCATATTACGAATCTAGCTATTTAAAAATTAGGATGCGGGATTGATCAACTAGAATATAAAGAAGTTAAACCGATCCTTCAAATTATTTTTAACGACTCCGATATTATTATCAACGTTTATGATAACAATTCTAAGACCGGCGATTCTCTTCCAGGTTGCTCCTCGTCGCACTGACACAAGCAGATGAGATAAATAACATCACGCAAAATTTAGGGATCCTCCCGATAAATCTTGGACCGGCAAAATTAGAGAAGTCCGAACATACGTTCGTTCACTATTTTGACCTGACATTAGTGTATAGAGAATTTGCAAAATTAAACACGCAATTTGATTACCTAAATTCAACAATTAAAGCTACATCAAATTATAGTGTAATGTTCGACAATTACAATAAAATACAAAATTATACTCTAGAAACAATTCAAGCAAAAATTGATAACATTCAGCTTTACGCGATTATTAAAAACCGAAATGAAAGGGGACTGATTCATTGACTTGGAACTGTCATAAAAACAATCTCCGGAAACCTGGACGCAAAAGATGGTGAGAGAATTAACGATATCCTAAATCATTTAGAAATAAATCAGAACTACCTTCAAAAGCAACTACAAATGAAGTATAGCATGAGTAAACAAATTATACAAAAATTTAATAATACTATACAAGACATTGCAGATAATGAATTAATGTTAAAATCAAAGATAATGAAATTAAGTGTGGTCCTAAAGGGAAATGTTGATCATCAACATATTCTATTTGCCAAAGACTTATTTAATCAACTGATTAGTCTTTATAATGTAGTCCTCAACGTAATCCAGAACACTGAAAACTCTCTCACCTTTTGTAAATTAAAGACGTTGCATCCCAGTATTGTAACACCTAAAGACCTATTCTTAGAACTCCAAAGGATTTCACTTTATTAAAATGAGCAACTACCTTTCGAAATTAAAATCGAGAATATTCCCAATTTCGAATCAATAATACGTGTTAATTGCAAAATAGAAGCTACCCGAATTAATTACTTTTTGTCTATACCTATCAATTTCGAATACCAATTCGAATTATATTACTTATATTCCATTCCTACGCTACATGAATCTGAATTTGTTACAATTATTCCGAATGCGAAATACTTACTAAAACAAATGAATGGAAATAGAATTCTGCCTTTAAACCAATTATGTACCACGACGTCAAAACAGTATCAGTGTCCGGGACATCTGGTCACAAGTTATAAAACAGACTGTGAATAAAATATAATTTCCAAGAGAAATAACAGCAATTGTAAATACACCACGCTACACGTAGAATCCAACCACATGGAAATGGTACCTCACATAAATCAATACTTGGCAGTATTCCCAAAGCAAAAAAGGATTTAGATCAAATGTAAACATCAGAGAGAATCCCGAATCCTAACCGGAATCTATTTAATAAAGCAAAAATACTGTCAATTGATTTTCCGCAATCGACAATTCTAATACCGAGATGTTACAGTTGGCACCCCACTTGTTATCAAGGACCTACATCTAAACCTGCAACCTGAGAACTTCACAGATTTCGACATCAAACTCCGAAAGCTGAACCTAGAAGACATCTCTACGATCCAAGAAGTTCTTCTGCTACCCAAAACGATTCAAGTCTTCACACCAAGCCTGTGGGCTGTAATTCTTTATATGTGTGTGTTAACAGGCATTGGCTACCTTGCAGTGAAGTGCTTTAAGAAGCATAAACTTGTGAAGCAAGTGGAACCCCACAAGGACCAGATCACCAACCTCTTCGCCTCCCAGGGGATGCTCGACTCTAGGGGTGGAGGAGTTATATAACGAACTTTTCATTAGTATTAATAATAATTGTTAACTCTATTCCGGCACCGCTGATACATTTGCATGCTGCATCAGCAAGTTATAATCTTAAGCGTAGGTTTATCTTAGACTATCATATTCTATTTAGTTTTGTTATTCATTTTTCAGTTAGCCAGTAGTCAGTCTTGAATTTGTACTCCTACCGTTAAGACCTAAAATAAATGTTCATTTTTAAAAACACCTTTCTGTGTGCTCTCAACGTAACTTATATCTATATATCAATATACAGGGTGGAAACTTTATCTGGAATAGAATTCATAACTTCGATATAGGCGATTTTTGCAAAAAATCCCGAAACACGCTAAGTATTGCTTTTTCTTGCCCTCATTTCTATGTATATGCTGCTTGTTTATCTATTCCCGGAAGAGCCCAGCTACCTCCGACTTTTTTTTTTCAAATGGAAAGGTATGTCAAGCGACACCTCGTTTGAAAGGTCTCTTCGCAAGTAATACAACACACTATTTATTTCTTGAATATTTACAAAGCCCACGTGATAAAAAGAAGAAAACCACTTTTACGTTGAACATGTTTCGGCGTAAAGTTGTATGTTTTTGACATGTGTTTTGATGCTATGGAACTGCGTTGCTTAGTTACTAGTGATAATAATAGTCACCAAAGCAGTCACATACGCTCGTCAAGTTGTCGAAGTGATTTCTAAAATGCCGTATTTAACCGAAAATCTCCGAATCGAGATTCTGATGATGATCGGTTATGGTAACAGAAGACGAAGTCAGCTTGAGGTTGCTCAGTTATTTCGAGAAGAGCATCCGGATTTATCACCCATTAGCCAAAGTACCATAAGCAAAATTGAGACCCAATACAACAATTTGGGTCATGTCAGGGTTGTGCCCAGACAGCGAAATCCCACTGTTCAAGCAGATACCAGGCTAAACGTATTATTAACTCTTCAAGAAAATCCAGTGACTCCAGCCAGGCAACTGGCCCGTGACAGCGAGATTAGTCATACTACTGTCCTGAAAATTCTTAGATCAGCCAAGCTGCATCCTTACAAGATGCAGGCACTCCAAGAATTAACGGAGGATGACCCGGACCGCCGATTCGAATTTTGCGAGCAAATGATGAACATGATCGACAATAACCAGATTTCATTAGCATCAATTCTTTTTTCCGACGAAAGTACTTTCACCTTACATGGTGACGTTAATCATCAAAATTGTCGTTATTGGGCTGATCATAACCCTCATTGGATGCGAGAAACTCATACTCAGTTCCCGCATAAAGTCAACGTATGGGCTGGAATAATAGGTGATCAGATTGTAGGACCAGTATTCTTCGATGGTAATCTTAATGGAGCAACATATCTTACGTTTCTTCAAGACGACCTTATGCCAGCGTTAGCCACTTTATTTCCAAATCGATTAGATCCAGATTTACCTGATCAACGAATATGGTATCAACAGGACGGAGCTCCACCCCATTATGCTGTGATCGTTCGTAGATATTTAGATGAAGTTTTTGCCAATAGATGGATTGGAAGAAGAGGTCACATTGAATGGCCGGCGAGATTTCCGGATCTTAGTCTCCTTGACTTTTTTTTGTGGGGATATCTCAAGAGTAAGATCTATGTAACCAAACCAAACGACATTGAGGACCTTAAGCAACGTATTAGGCATGAAATACGGCAAGTCACACCAGAAATGTTACAAAACATTAGAGATGCATGTTATCATCGATTTGCACTTTGCCAAGAAAGAAACGGTGCCCATTTTGAACATTTGTTGCATTAAATAGTATTCAAGTTATAAAAGTGGTTTTTTTTTATCACGTGGGATTTGTAAATATTCCATAAATAAATAGTGTGTTGTATTACTTGCGCAGAGACCTTTCAAACGAGGTGTCACTTGACATACCTTTCCATTTGAAATAAAAAAGTCAAAGGTGGCTGCGCTCTTCCGGGAACAGATAAACAAGCAGCATATACATAGAAATGAGGGCAAGAAAAAACATTACTTAGCGTGTTTCGGGATTTTTTGCAAAAATCGCCTATATCGAAGTTATGAATTTTATTCCAGTTAAACTTTCCACCCTGTATAACAATCCCTGTATATGTAGAATATTAATACATCTAGTAGTAAATAATATTACTATTTATTTGCTCTAATAGTAGTCTAATGGTAATATTGAAAAATTAAATTATTTCCGGTTATAGAACAAAAGGTTTACCAACTTTATTGAGAGAGAGTAGATTAAGACAAGTACTGCACCAATCATTCACTACGTCAGATTTTGACTGGTGGTATTAACGATGAGATATGTGTGTTTTTATTTTATCTACGGTAATAAATGATAAAAACTGGTATGCGTGTCCACGTGATGTTTTTGAGAAGCAGTGTGAGCCGTTTATTTTTCGTATTAAGCTTTTTGCGTGCATCCACCCCGCAAGACGAAGTACAAATCGCAGCATCGTGACCGCAATCTGCTAAAGCGCTACACATACACGTATACGAAGGGCCACAAAACACACGCGCTTCTTAACCACGAATTCGTGCCCCAGCCCCTTCACGCTCCACTCCACAAGGTGAACATCGTGGAAAAACTCGAATAAATTTTATTGGGCTTGAACGAAGGAATATTTGAATTAATTAATTTTATTTTAAGTATAGGACTTTCAACGCTGGCATATTGTAAAATACCGTATGTGAAATCCCAGTTTATATGCAATGATTCACGTGAGTAACCACCATAACAATTCGACCTCATCTCTGTTCGTAATCTAATTACAATTTAACTACAAATCGATGACCATCATATAATTCTTTCTATGTGAATGATGTGCTGGTCCTCGATTTGGCTTTTCATCAAGTCAATTTCATGTCAATTAAAATTACACCTGCGAGACTGCGTATGTGGGCATATGTATTCCTGTCCATTTTTGTGCTCCATTAATTTATAATCAGTTTACGTGTTGATTGCTGTTGATTCCAGCTTATTGGCAATTAATCAGATTTTGTCGTACATTGAATATGGCTGATAGATGCACGTTTTCATATTTTTTCGATTAACACTTGCAAAGTGACTCTATTATAATATTAATTTAAGATAGGAAGAATGCAAAAACGGTCATTTATTATTGCTGTACATTTTACTTTTTGTCATGGTTATTAATTTTAACACTAATTATTTTGCAGTTCGTTAATGAAACTCATGGATAGCCTAATATATTTTTTCCAATTAGCATTATTAAAATGCTCATTATATATATATATATATTGAATCTCAACATTAAAACAACCCTTTAATCGAACGGGTTAATATAATGTTTATTTTTCACTTTATTCACTGGAATCATTGACACCGTGAATAAAGAAAAAACATACGTAAATACACACTATCCTTAAAGAATTACGTTATCACCGGACAATGTGACACTTCACGCAAATTCTTCAATTCTGATAACGAATTGGAAAAAATCTTGTCTGATCCAAGTGATTAACTATTTGTTCGTTGATCAAATTCAACATTATTCACTTATACCATAAATAGCTATAATTTTGGCTTTTGCCTAATATTGCGGATGATACTTGAAGTTCATATTCAACAGGACTCTCAATATACCCAATTTCCCACCACCACTTCAGTATTTGTTTGGGTGTTTTCGACGTCAGAAGCCGACTGGTGGCTTCTTCCTCCCTAAAGCATGACTTGATCGCGCTGAAGGCAGACCAATATATAGAAGGTGTATAGTCGGCCAATCCCAGGCATTTTTCTCGGTAATTTGACATCTAGAAGCGCAGAGAACAAAATTGCATAACATAAGCCCACCTGTACAATATAATAGAGGTCGTTTCTATTTCCGAAAGTTACCGGAAGTAGGCGTAACTGCACTCTACTTCAGATTTTATCACCCAAAACCAAAACTACCACCATTAAGTTCTTCAGGTAGGTTTATGTTTATGCATTTTTATTCCCAAACCTCTCATTCTAAAACATCATCGAGGAATATTAGAGGAAATGATCGAGGAAAAGGCCTGGAACGCGTGGTCTGAAACACAATGTATAGCTTAACAACTCTAACATCATGATTGTGAGGTGAACAGCACGTCAGCAAACTTTTCAAACAAAGTTTCAAAGCCTTTATTTTAGTGTTATCGTTAAATTAATTTAATCATGGCAAATAGCTGTTTTTTAAAGAGCTTTCATTTGTATACAGGGTGTCCAAGATAATGATCAACAGCATGGGGGTCTCGAAAACCGTGAAAGTTAAAAGAGCGGTTAAATTACAAAAAAGTTGTGCAATTTAGTAGTTAGTAATATTCTTTTGAGAAAACCAGAAATTTCCGCTGACTTCCGGAGATATTCGACAAAATCCGAAATCTTGCTATTTCGTTTTTATTTTTTCTGAAGTTATTTGAAAAGGTGTAAGAAAACCAGAGGCACTTTCTCATTGCCCCATTTTTAACTCTATATGACAGCGTTTACAAATTTTCAGTACAACGTTTCGTTTCGAAGAAACCATCATCAGCTTCTTTTTATTTTACATGGCCCGTAAAAAATGTACACGCTGTATTAAATAGCATTTCCTATTACGAATTCAACTATTTATATTACAGTATAGTTTTTAATGTTTTTATTCAGAAAAAGGCTTGTTGATACATTTCGAACATTTTCTTGTAATAGGTTTTGAAATTATGACGGTGAAGAAATAAAAAATCTAATTTTAATCCTAAATAAATAACAAAATAGTGACTAAAAGTAATTTGCCTAGAATAATTGTTAAACATTGAAACATTATAACTATTTAGGATCACACTTATTATTTGTTTACTGTGATATGAGAATTGTTCTGTTCATTTAATGGCGACGAAGACAAAAATTATTACTAAATAAAAAGTAAAAAAATATTAAGATTGGTTCTGAATAACTATAATGTTTCTATGCTTAACGACTATTCGTGCTAAATTATGTTTTGTTACTAATTTGGTGCATATTCTGGGTTAAAAAATAAGTACCTAAATAGTAACAAAAATAATTTGCCGATTTCAATAATAAGTTGCATTTACTATACAATTTGGAGATTTTTCTCGGCAACAGTTTATAATTTTTTGCCTTAGAATTTCTTCACTAGCTGGATGTGTTACATAAACATGATCTTGAACATAGCCCCAAAGCCAAAAGTCCAGTGGTGTAAGTTCGGGCAAATTCGCAGGCCACCGAATTGGACCATACGTTCCAAGACACTTTTCACCAAATTTTTCATTAAACAGTTAATATTTATTCTGGCATTATGCGGTGTTTCCCCATCTTGTTGAAAATAATGTCAATTGAGCTCTGCAAGAGGCAAATCGTCTAAAACGGGTTTTATTGAAATCGGCCAATAACTAAGGGTGTTATGGCTAGCGGCGTTTTTTAGGAGACACCCTGTATAAGACAATTTTTTTTTGCAATTGAGTAATTGTTAAACAATACTAAATACTCATAGAAGTGCCAATAGTTGAGTAAAATACAGTAGTTTATGAAATTTATGTAATATTACCTTATTTCTAGCATAAAGTTTAGCAGCGAAAAAAATATATAGCCCCCCTCGTGCCCCCAGAAATTCCTAAGGATCTAAAAAATATAAAGTACACAGACTTTTTTTCCAAAGCGAACAGCTGCCCCGAGCTACCCCGGTGAAAGTTACAGCCTATATAAAAAAATGCATTTTTCTTGGTAAAACGTGCATTTTTTGTATAATCGATAAATGCTTGGACAATTACTGATAAAAGTGACGCTAAAATTTATTGAAGAACAATAAATACCTTAATTTTCATAAGACAGTGAAGTAAGACCAAATATAAAACAAAAAATTGAAAAAATGGACATTTTCAGAAAACATTGGTAAAAATTCAGTTTTTATCTAGTGCTTCGAATAAAATCTAAAAATTGTGTTAAATATTGTTAATAGCTAGGTAAACAATTGTTTTTCGAAATTATTGTCAACACAGAATTCAAATTGGACATGACTTTTAGATTTTTGTGCGCCATATTTGATCGGTCATTTTGTATTTTTAGAATTTCTCAAACGTTACCTCAGAATCTTATTTCTAAGTCCCAAATACACCTACATACAAGGTTTTGAGATTTTTTAAAGGTTCCTTAGATTAAATACCAATTTTTAGGAAGTTCCGACCACTGTGCGGCGTACGTAGCACGGACAAGAAATGGATCAAATCATACCTGAACTCTCGATTGCAATCAGTTCGAATCCAGTCGCAAGGTGTAGATATAATTTCAGATCATCTTCCGGTGAAGATGAGGATTACTCAAGGCAGTATACTCGGCCCACTACTCTTTAATACTTTTCTAAATGACATTTTCTATTCAGAACAGTCAGACTGTAAATTAGTTAACTATGCAGACGACACTAACATGCTTATAACTGGAAATACATATATGGTCGTTGTATGCAAAGGACACGGTGTCATGAAAGCCTTAGAAGTATGGTTTGTGAATAATAAACTAATCCTGAATTGTGAGAAAACGAGTACCATTCTGTTTAAAACAAACCAAGGGCCTGGGATACTGACTAACATTATTCCCAACAATAAACCCTATAAGGACAGCACACATGCGAAATTCCTAGGTGTCCTCCTTAACGACACTCTTAGATTCAGGGAACACATCAAATACCTGGAGACGAAGCTGAGCATTGCCTGCTACGGCTTAAGAGTTTTCTCGACTAATACCAACCAAAACATATCTAAACAAAATTATTTCTCCAACTTTTATTGTCATCTAAAATATGGCATAAACTTGTGGAGAGGCAGCCCTCACGCTGGCGGTTTAGGTGCATTCCAAAAAAGAGCAATCAGAATTATTTTCAAAATGAAATATAGGGATAGCTGCCGAGGGTGTTTCAGGCAGAATAGCATTTTAACATTTACGGCAATATACGAGGTGTGGCAATTAAGTTCCGAGACTGATTTTTTTTAACGAACACCTGCGTAACTAGAAGAATGAAATGGGCGTGGTTTAGATCTGTATATATCCCTTGACTTTGGGTAAAAATTTCAAGCAGCTGCAACAAATAGTCTCGCTGTAATCGTCAAATAACGAAGGTGAAAAAACTGATCGTGCCGAAAAAATATTGGATACAAAAATTGAGCAAAGAGTGAATTTTTTTTTTTTGTTAAAACTCGGAAAGTCCGCGACCGAAAGCTATGTAACTTTGCAGAGGGTTTACAGGGATGATTGCCTTTCGCATGCCAGTATTTTTGAGTGGTACAAACGTTTTCAGGAAGGGAGGGAGAATGTTTAAGATGACGAGCGCCCCGGGCAGCCTGTGACTTCAAAAAGTGACTTGAACGTTCAAAAAGTGACCCAGATGAACCGAAAAGACCGTATTTGGGCCATTGCTGAATATGTAGACATTAATAAAGAAACTGTAAGACAAATTTTGCATGAGGAACTAAACATGAGGCCCGAAATGTGGAAAGAGAACTCCTGGATCCTCCTCAAGACAACGCGCCGGCTCACAACGCGCACTCTGTCAACGACTATTTGGCCAAAAACCAGGTCACAGTAATGGAGCACCCACTTTATTCGCCAGATTTAGCATCCTGCGACTTTTACATGTTCCCAAAAATCAAATCTTGCTTAAAATGAATCCGCCACGAGTCATTAGAGGACGTAAAACAAAAATCAGCGCAGGTACTCAAGAGCCTGTCGGAATATGACCTGCAGCACTGCTTCGCACAGTGGAAGATTCGCATGGAGAGGTGTAGGGATGCGTAAGGGGAGTATATTGAAGAGGAAAAATTAAAAATTGTAAAAAATTGCGAAATACAGATGTTATAGCAACAGTCTCGGAACTTAATTGCCACACCTCGTACATATACGAATGTGTAAAGTTCCTGTGAAGACCCAGAAATCTATTTAGCCCGTACTTACTCACTCATACGTATAATACTCGTCATGAAATCCATAACAGCATCCCTAAACACAAATTGAGTTTATTTAAAAAAAACGCTATATATAACTGTATTAAATTCTACGATCATCTTCCGAACAGAATTAAGGAAGCGTCTACTTACTCATCCATGCGGAAAATGCTATTCGCTGCATTATGTTCTATAGAGCCTTATGGCATAAATGATTTCATGTCTTACATCTTTAAGAATGATATTATTGGTCTTCTGTAACTCCTAAAATTAAGTTAGTATATTCTTTATTTTGGACGTATTTTTATGTAGGTAAGGGGTATTGTGTATGTATTTCATATGTATATAATGTATCTGTCGAAACACTAGAAATACATCTGTTTATTATTATTATTATTATTATCTTGGACACCCTGAATAGCAGTGTTTCCCAACGTGGAGCCTACGCCATACAGGGGGGTAATTAGATTATCTAATTAACGGGTGCTATTCGAAAAGTCTCAAACTTAAAGAAAAAATAAATAAAAAGAGCCACATTATAATCTCCATTTACAGCCATTTCAGAGCTTTCAAACGATGTAGCACAAATAGGAAGGTGCCATTTTTAGATGGCGGTGGTTGTGGCTTAAATGGTGGGTAGAGGGTTGATACTACCTATGTCATTTTGGTTTCTCAAAAATAAACATGTCTATGAAAAAAGTCGATGGCAACTTTTCAAATCGATACCCTGTATATATGTTAATATGCGGGGAAATCGCCTACGCTCGAGGGATCGAGTACGGCACTCCGAGAAGAAGATATATGTTAGATAGAGGCTTAACAATTTTAGGAAGGCTTAGGTGGGGCATGGCGCATAAAAGGTTTCGAAACACTGGTATACTGGGTGTCTCACGCAAGGGGTTGGTTAAAAGTTTATGGGGTTCCTTATAAAATATAAATTAGAAAAATTTCACATAAAAATGGTTCGTCAATCACCCAAAATAAAATACGTACATGTTTCTATCATTCCCGCTTCTACCGGAAGTGGCCATCAACTTTGTAATTATAAATGGAATACCATGTATAGTTTTACATATTCAAATTGCTTGTTTAGTTTCGAATACACATTTTTATCGTCATAGAGCACTTATTTGTAGTAGTTTATGAGGAAAAATATAATTTCCGAAATTATTACTTCAAATAGTCGATTTAAAAAGTATCTAATTTTCTCTTATGAATAAAATATAAACTTAAACTTTTTTGCATATTGTAGCAGAAGCATGGTTCCATCATTACAATAACTGGCATGTGTTGATATTTTATAGGTACTGTTTCAAAATTTTAATTATTTATAGGTCAAAATATCTTAAATCATAATTTATATTTTTTAAATGGAATTATGGATTGCTATTTTTTGTATGACGGGGAAATAGAAAGAACAATAGTCGTGTTCTTTTATCAAATGGCTCACCTCCTTAGATAGCTGAGCAGATCTGATCTAAGCAGATCTTATCTGAGTGAGTAATAAAGGAATGGTCGTAATATCTCAACCACTATGGGGTTCAGACAAAAGATATGTACCATCAAATTGAAGAGAAGAAAAATACCTATCGAATAATGACATAAAATAGGGGGCATTCCATTTAAAAAAAAAGGGCTATGAAATTTGTATAGTTTGGCATTTTTTTCTGAACACCCTGTATTACTAAATTCAAATTGCTCATTACCAATATGTTGCTTATTAACCACACTAAGAATATTGCTAAAATTTATTCTTAACTTCAAAAAACAAGGTGGCTACGATTTTTTAAAGTTGAGTTTGCTGGTGCATGATATCTGGAGAAAAAAATTGTAAATTGCCAACTCTGTAACATAATCCAAAACTAAATAGACAGCAATGTAGAGGTTGAAAAATGTCATCAGAAATTTCGAATAAATACAGGGTGTTCCATTTAAAAAAAAAGTTTTTGTTATTCCGCAAAATTGGGACACCCTATATAATTGAAAATAATTTGGGGCATAAAGATTTTTAAACCAATAACTTTTAGTACGAAACATGTTTTTCTACCCCTTACGGGAAACGCGCTAGGAAAGCCCGACGCACTGTTGCAGAACCCTGTATATATACAGGGTGTCTCAAAATTGACGCCCGTCCTCTTGGGATTTGATCAAGTAGACTAAAACAAATTGAAAATTAAGAGTGGAAAATTCTCCGTTTGTCCTGTGTTAAAGAGTTATTGATAAAAATTTCTACGGCCACTACTCAAAACATGATTTTAATTGATTAATTTTATTAAATCTAGAGACATAACTGTCAGATTCGACAATTAGTTGTATTACATAATTTAATTAGGTTCAACTGATAAGTATTTCGCTTTTGTGTCTCGTATTTTAGGTATTATGGAACGATACTACAGTAATCGAGATTATGTCGATATGTTGAAAGCGTTAGGTGCATGCAATGACAATGCCACTGCTGCGGCTAGGGCATATGCAGAGAAGCTTCCAAATCGTCGGCACCCTGATGCAAAAACTATTAGACTGGCAGAACCAAGATAACTGGAAATAGGTAATTTGAATCCTAGACAAAATCAGGCAGGACGTCGATCTAAGCTAAGCATCGATCAAGAACAGCAAATTCTTGAATTTGTTGAGGCGGAACCAAGTACAAGCCTTCGAATTATATCGTCCCAAACTCATGCCCAAAAAGATACAATTCACAGATTGTTAAGGAGAAATAGTTTGCAACCATTTAGGCTCCAAAAAGTTCAAGTTTTGCTTGACGGAGATAGAGAGCTTCGAATCGTTTTTTTGTAGATGGTTGCTTCATAGCTTTAACAATAATCCATATTTTATTGAAAAGATTCTGTGGAGTGATGAATCCACATATACCGAGATAGGTATCATAAATACGCATAACCTGCATGAATGGAGGGATGAAAACCCCTACTTAATACGCTAAAGATCTTCTTAAAGACGATGGTCAATCAACATTAGGGCTAGCTTATTAAATAATAATGTTATTGGTCCATGCATTCTACCGAACCGACTTAATTCAGTATTGTATCTACAGTTTTTAAATGAACATTTACCACATCCATTGCTTGATTAAGTTCCATTAGCAGATAGATTAAATTATTGGTTCCAACATGATGGTGCACCAGCACATTGTGGAATAGAAGTGAGAAATAATCTGAATATAAAATTCCCTGGGAGGTGCATTGGAAGAGGTGGTCCCATCCTAGATCGCTAGATCTGTATCCGCTGGATTACTTTTTCTGGGGCTATTTGAAAGAACAAGTTTACCGCGAAGCTGTTCTGAATCCTGAAGATGTGGTAGCTCGGTTTCACGCTGCTGTGGCGTTAATAGATGAAAATATGCTACAGTCAGTTCGTGCTTCCATGATAACTCGTGTGAATGTTTGCCTTGAAGTAGGAGGCGGCCTATTTGAACATATTTTGTGAAAAAAGATGTGGACAATATATTGTTTTTTTAATATTATTAGCATTTAATAAAGTTAAAAGTTGAAAAGTTTGTTTTTTGTTTTTATCAATAACTCTATAACAAAGGGCAAACGGAAAATTTTCCACTCTTAATTTTCAATTTCTATAAGCCCCCTGGATGGAATCCCAAGCGGACGAGCGTCAATTTTGAGACACCCTGTATATATCATTATATATATATATATATATATATATATATATATATATATATATATATATATATATATATATATATATGATATTGTAATAAAAATGTTAGTCTGGTCGATCAATTTTGTTTTATTCCAATATTTAAAATCCAAGCCTGTTTTCCTAATTATGTATTAACTGACGTTGTTTTGAATGGTAACGAGATGCATTCTGCACATTAAAATAATAATTTAATTTTTTCAATCACACGTACAATCACATGTACGAGTATGTGCATTTTAACTGTACACGGGGTTATACTCCCTGTATATTTATGTTATAAAAATTGTAACGTTCTCATATCCTGAGCCTATATTCTTTAAATGTGTGCAAATTGTAATAATACGCTCTCGCTCTAATACGTGTGCTCGTCTTTTTAATTATTGTATCAATTATTATTGCTAATGGCAGTATTTTACAATTTTGTTTAATTGCATATTTTTACTTAGGATGAACAATAAAATTGATACAAATTCAATTTATAGAATTACATGGAATAAATATATTAATCTGCACTGCCCATTATTTGCAGGCGTATAGAATTTAATTTTCTATACATAAATTTTTGTTTAATATCGACACAATCAGCGATTACTGTTTCAATTGAAGAGCTTACATTTTACAATAAATAACAAATGCGCGTCATACAATCTATAAATTGTATATTTGAAAGCTACATGACAGTTTACAACAGGAAATGCATACATTGAAAAACTATAATAACCATTAACATACCATTATTTACATATATACAATAGAGCGAGATCAAGCCGAATATATTTTCACAAATTGTCCCATAGCTGATGGCATGTATCGATCAATGCATTCACATTTGCAACAAAAATTGTGTCGATAAGTACGACCAACGACTACATGACATGAGGCAGACTTATAGAGCTTTGCTCTATTTATTAATTTTGCCCTACCATGCCGATTTCTAGAGGGGGCAATATATTACAGCTGGAATAGACGTACTATGAGGTAAAAAACATACACAGTGTTTCACCTAAGTTTTTAGGGTTTCTGATAAATTTTATTTTTTTAAACATAACCCTAGCATAGTACATCTCTCAAAATAAAATATGAAGGGGAATCCGGGGCATAACGGGGTGGCTAGTTTGTGAAGAGATATGACGATGTAATTGAAGAAAATCACTAAAAGAAATATTATAATAGTCTATATTCGGTGTTTTTCACGGAGCGTTTATGCGGGAGTATCAGTTCGCAAGTGAGCAGAGAAGAAGCTTTCAAACATGTGTTTCGACGTTTTCCATTATACAGGGTGTCCGGAAAATACGTGTACAACGTTTGACGACAGACTCCTGACGTCAAAATAGGTCGATCTAAGCCGACTTAGTTATATCCAAAATTGTCTCGTTTAGCCGGTAGAGGGCGTCAAAAATTAATATCAATGACGTTTAATAATTTGACAATTAATCAAGTATAATATTTACTCAAGTATACGATCAACATTATTGAATTACAAGTTCATTTTACCATTAAAAATGGAAAATTATACAAACTCTCAGAAAGTTGACATGCTCCTGGTATACGGGTTTTGTCGAGGAAATGGGCGTCAGAGTGTTAGGGTTTACATGGAGAGGTTTCCTAACCGTCGAATACCAAACCACCAAACATTTGCCAATATTGAGCGTCATCTTCGGGAAACGGGCAGTTTTGAGAAAAAGTTTGAAGGCAGGGGTCGTATGCGAACAACTCGAACTGTGGAAACAGAAGAGATGATTCTGGAAAGAGTTGAAGAAGAACCAAGTACCAGTACCCGTCTCTTAGAACGTGAGTTAAATGTTCCTAAAACGATTGTCAATGAGGTTTTAAGAGAACAGTTGTTACATCCTTACCACATACAAAAAGTCCAGGAACTTTTACCGACTGATCCCCCCATGCGGCTTAAATTTTGTCAATTTATTAGAAACAAAAGAATCCTTGTTCCAAATTTTTGTAGAAAAATTATGTTTACTGACGAGGCATGCTTTACAAGATCTGGGGTAACCAATCTGCACAACGAACATATTTATTCCGATGAAAATCCACATGCCATTAAAGTTGCACATCATCAGCATCAATTTAAAATTAATATTTGGGCAGGTATTATTGATCACTACCTTATTGGTCCCATTGTTATTCCAGACAGGTTAGATGGAAATATTTATTTAAATTTTTTGCATGACACATTACCAATTCTTCTGGAGAATTTGCCCATTTTACTTCGGAGGGAAATGTGGTATATGCATGATGGTGCCCCGCCCCATTTTTCCGTTGCCGTTCGGCAATACTTACATCATCAGTATCCCAACCGATGGATTGGAAGAGGCAATGATGCACCAGTAAAATGGCCACCACGTTCTCCTGAGTTAAATATGTGTGACTTCTTTTTGTGGGGCGCTATTAAAACAGAAGTTTACAAGACTCCGGTAAACACACGCGATGATTTATTGCAGCGGATTTTAAATGCAGGCAACCATTTTAATAATCCCGAGACATTAGATAGGGTCCAATATCATTTTTTAAAGAGTGTTAATAAGTGTATTCAGCAAGATGGCGGTCATTTTACACATTTGCTTAAGTAATGTTTTTGTTTTACTTAGTTTCTTACAATAGATACTTTCAACTTTGTTATACTTTTGTTTTTTTTGACGCCCTCTACCGGCTAAATATTGGCAAATGTTTGGTGGTTTGGTATTCGACGGTTAGGAAACCTCTCCATGTAAACCCTAACACTCTGACGCCCATTTCCTCGACAAAACCCGTATACCAGGAGCATGTCAACTTTCTGAGAGTTTGTATAATTTTCCATTTTTAATGGTAAAATGAACTTGTAATTCAATAATGTTGATCGTATACTTGAGTAAATATTATACTTGATTAATTGTCAAATTATTAAACGTCATTGATATTAATTTTTGACGCCCTCTACCGGCTAAACGAGACAATTTTGGATATAACTAAGTCGGCTTAGATCGACCTATTTTGACGTCAGGAGTCTGTCGTCAAACGTTGTACACGTATTTTCCGGACACCCTGTATACACACTTTGACGAATAATATGTAGAACAAAGCGCCTTGATCGGTCGTTCCTTTATTACTCACTGAGATCAGATCTGCTCAGCTATCTAAGGAGGTGAGCCATTCGATAAAAGAACACTATTTTTCTTTCTATTGCTCCGTCATATAAAAAATAGCATTCCATAATTCCATTTAAAAAATTTGAATTATGATTTAAGACTTTTTGAAGTGTGCCTACAAATAATTAAAATTATGAAACAGTACTAATAAAATATCAACACATGCCAGTTATTGTAATAACAGAAAGATGCTTCTGCTACAATATGCAAAAAAGTTTAAGTTTATATTTTATTCATAAGAGAAATTATAGATACTTTTTAAATCGACTATTTGAAGCAATAATTTTGGAAATTATATTTTTCTTCAAAACCTACTACAGATAAGTGCATAGAGCACGGTAAAAATATGTATTCGGAATTGAATAAGTAATCTGAATATGTGAAACTATACATAGTATTCCATTTATAATCACAAAGTTAATGGCCACTTCCGGTAGAAGCGGGAATGATAGAAATATGTACGTATTTTATTTTGGGAGATCACGGCGAACCATATTTATGTAATTTTTTTCAAATTTATATTTCATAAGCAACCCCATAAAGTTTAAACAAACTACTTGGGTGAGACACCCTGTATACCAGTATATCGAAACCTTTTAAGTGATATGCCCCACCTAAGCTTTTCAAAAATTCTTAAGCCCCTATCTAACATATGTACAGGGTGTCAATTTAAAAAGTTGCCATCGACTTTTTTCCTGGAAGACATGATTATTTTTTAAATATTTCAAAACCATTTAGGTAGTTCGAAGGAGAAACCAAAATGACATAGGTAGTGTCGACTCCCTACCCTCCCTGTAAGCCACGGCCACCGCCATCTAAAAATGGCAACCCCCTACTTGCGCTACATCGTAAGAAAGCTCTTAAATGGCTGTAAATGGAGATTATAATGTGACACTTTTTATATATTTTTCCTTTCAGTTAGCACCCCCTTAATTCGATAATCAAAATACTCCCCTATGGGGCGTAAGCTCCACGTTGGGAAACACTGCTATACAGGGTGTCCAAGATAAGGATCAACAGCATGGGGATCGCGGAAACAGTGAAACTTACAGAGGCGATTCAATTAGAAAAAAGTTGCGCAATTTAGTGATCAGTAATATTCTATTGAGAAAACAAAAAAATCCGCTTGCTTCCAGAGATATTCGGCAAAAACCGATATCGTTTTTATGTTTTGCTAAAGTTATTTGAAAAGGTATAAAAAGAAACAAACTTTCACTCTCTCCTTGCCACTTTTTCATAACAGCGTTCATAAATTTTCAGTACAACGTTTCGTTTCGAAGAAATCATCATTAACTTTATATTTTTATATGGCCCTTAAATAAAGTAGACCCTGTATTAAATAGCATTTCCTATTAGGAATTCAATGATTTATATCACAGTATGATATCTCATGTTTCATTCAAAACAAACAAACTTGTTAATACTTTTCGAACATTTTGGTGTTCGTGTTGGCGTTGAGATAGGCGACGAAGACAAAATATATCACGTAATTTTATTATTTTAAGATAATTAAATGAACAGAACAATACTCATAATACCTCAGTAAAAAAATAATAAGAGTGGTACTGAATAACTATAATGTTTCTATGCTTAACGACTATTCGTGCTATTTTTTTTTTGTTTCTATCTTGGTACATATTCCGGGTTAAAATTAAGTATTTTTTTTTGTATTCATCGCCATTAAATGAACAGAACAATTCTCATATCACTATAAATAAATAATAAGTGTGATTCTAAATAGTTATAATGTTTCAATGTTTAACAACTATTCTAGGCAAATTATTTTTAGTCCTATTTTGTTACATATTTTGCTTTATTCAAATATTTAAAATCCAAGTCTGTTTTCCTAATTATATATTACCTGGCGTTGTGTTGAATGGTAACTAGATGCAATCTGCACATTAAAATAATAAGGTAATAGTTTTATTTTAACGCACTTTTTCTAATTTTTTTTTCAAAGGTTACATATTGAAAATGTCATGTTGTTGAAAACATAACAAAAAGTATTATCAAAATCTATAACAAAAAATATAGGTAGTCATTTAGAAAAATAGGCTTTGATGTTATAATTTTAAAACGGAGAGGGATGGAAAATTGAAAATAGTCTCAAAATATTTGTTAAAAAAAACATTTTGACCTGTTAAAGCCTTTTTCGATAATTTATATATATATATATATATATATATATATATATATATATATGTATATGTATGACATAAACTCCCACGGTCCAAAAATCAAAATTAGTGTGGTCTGTAGACCTACCACCCACAACAGCAACCCAGACATTTGTGCTCCATCGATTTTAAATGTATACAGATCTTGTAAAATGAGGATTACGATCACTGCAGTAATGGATATAGCGACTTGTGCATTATTATTTAATATAGCATCATCTGTAGACATTACAAGATAAAAATATGTCCATTTATTTTCCATGGCATTGAGAGCCAAGTGACGGAAATCAACTCTGGCACGAAAATCTGCTCCTCCAAGGTCCTGCTATAGATGGACGTTGTAGGGATGAAATTCGTGTTAAAACTTGATGATATGCTTCACAACTCCCAATTGGCTATTAATTTCATGTAATCTCGTTTGGATTTTGCACAACGGACGTTAAAACCATTGGTATTAATTTTTTGGGTTACACACAGGTTTGTTTTGCACACGTTTGAGGTAGTCTATATTTCCTGTTGCCTCACATCTTTCTTGTCATCTGTTGAAGGATTCTATTTCAGACAACTTCTCTCAGGATAGTTCTCTCGAGTTCCATATACACCCGATGGCAAATTACAATTTTTATAACATTCCCAAGGATACAAGACATATCGACCATGGCAGAAGAAATATTCATACTTCACTACGTAAGAATTCACGTTTACGAAGAAAATTAATTACTTGTTCATGTCTAGTCGGTATGTGTCATATTTGATATTATCATAAATGAAGACGACGTTGGACAAAAAATGACAACGATATGTAAATTACGAACAAATTCCGAACTATGAGAGTAAGTGTTAAGTTTGAGTGTGGGAAGCCCTATATTAAATAAAGGCTTATTTAATGGACACCATTAAATAATATATACAGTGTTCAATTTAAAAGTATGAACAAATGGTGTAGTTTGCAAATATCAATTACACTGTACTATATCGTGAGCTTTGTATTAGATGAAATTTTGTTGTTGAAGGCTAACTATAAGTAATTTTACACACTGATTTAGAGCCTGTAAGAATCATCAATAAGAGCAGGAAAAATTCATAAATTTGCATATACATTTGCATTTGTACAAACATTTGAATAACATGGAAACAGTGCCATTATTTTATATGATTTTAATTCTGTAGTAATACAGGATCCAAAAATGAATAGATTGGGAGTTTCATTAGAACAAAGCATAAGGTTTAGTCTATAACTTTTATATGAACCACCTTGTATAAATGTCAATATTTTTATGAAGCGCAACTCATTTTCGTACACAACTGTTTTGATATTTTGTTCAATAACCCCGTGGTTGACCGTTCCCAGAGGGTTGAAACAACCTGTAGATTTTAATATTTTAAAGTATGGCAACCTTAGGTAGAGGTCGAGCTGCCAAATTAAAATTTCGTAATTTTGCCATTTGTCAAGGATCCCCATAGTAGATTTTTCGAGGACTATTGTAGGTAGTACTTTTGATCCTACCCGTCACAGTTGGCCATTTACAAGACCAATCGTAGACATTCCTCTACTTAATTAGCAATTGCCTTTGAGAATTGCTATAATTAGACGTTATTAGTTTCATAGGCGCAGTTCTGATTATGGTTTTTGTATATCAAGCTTATGTGGATAATGTCAGACGTTTGGAATCAGTATTTCTGAATTTATTTCATTCTAGGCTTATCTGCTCGGTCGATTCGGTAAGTTCTTCTTCTTCTTGCTGTGCATCTCCTATCGGAGGTTTGCTATCATCACGGGTATTCGGTAAGTTGAATGTTAAGTTAAGTTAAGTCCTAAAGAAATCTATAATCTACAGTATGTCCACGGATTGAGTTTACAAGTAGGATATATTTTTAATTTTTACTTTCATGTAAAAATGTTATAGGAATTATAATTGCTGCTTTGTCTGAAACTACCAGTTTAGTTATCGAAACATTGATTTATTTATACAGGGTGTTTGCAAAATAATTTGTTTTTTAATCTTATTTTGACACTTATTTATTTACCCTACCAGGGGTAATTAGAAGAAGCAAAATAACAAAAAGGTCACCTATTAAAAGCAATAAAGGAACCGAGGGCGGTGCAGAAGAGACAATGATAAATATGATGAAAGAACTGATGTGTAAAAATGATGAAATGATGAAAAATATTAAACAAATAGGGAAGGTACTTGCAGATAACACAATACAACTAGCAGAGGTAAAACAAGAAAACGAGCTTATGAGAACGGAAATAAAATATCTAAAAGAAAGAATGGAAAACATGGAAAAGGAGAACAAAAAGAAAAACCTTGTTATCCATGGAATGAAAATGGACACTATGGAGGAGAGAGTTATTAAGGAGGCGATGGAGAAATTCCTCGAGGAAGAACTACAAATAAAGGTTAAATTAAGGAGTGCGCAGAAGATTGGTGAGAAAATGTGCTTGATTGAGACTGAAAGTTTTACGGATAAAATTGAGATTCTCAGAAATAAAAGCCAACTACATAACAAAATAGATCAAATATTTGTTGAGTCGGACCTAACAAAGAAGGAACGTGAAGTGCAGAGAGAGAGATAAGAAGAATAGCCGAGGAAGAAAAAGAAAAAGGAAACCAGGCGAAAGTGGGATACAAGAAATTGATAATAAATGGAAAGAGTTGGAAATGGAAGGAAATGTAAACAATGAAGTCAAAAAACTGCTAAGCAAAAGAAGCAGATGTTGCATACAAACAAGGACGGAAAAACAAGGAAAAATGGTAATGAGAAAGCAGATCGACACGACGATTGATCAAATTAGAAGAAATAGGAGCGACCGCGCGAATGTAAAATGGGACACGAGAAGGATAATAAGGAAGGCACAGATAGAAATAGAAATAAAAGAAGGAGACACAATAAACAGAAAAAATATCACAAAAGATAAAGGCCGAATGTGGAGAATAGCAGCATGGAATATAAGGAGTATATTCAGTAAAGAGGTAGAGTTGGAAAAAGAGTTCGAAAGAATGGAAGTAGAGATATTAGCAATAACTGAGACAAAAAGAAAAGGGAATGGAATGTACACAACTAATAAATAACAAGCACAAAATAATATATACCGGGGTAGACAAGGATAAAGGGCATCCGCAGGAGTAGGATACATAATGCAGAGAGACTGTTACGGTTACATTTTGATTTGCGACAATTAACATAGTTTCGAACGGCGATGCCAGGAACAGCTGTGCAGGCATACGTAGCAACCGCGCCTTTTCACCGGGCGCACATTGTCCGGTGAAAGAATTTGATAACAAAAAAAAGATGCATTGTGCGAGATGAGATTTGGCGAGCGCGGAGAGTAGAACGAACGCGTGTGCTGTGAAGACATCGTGCTCGCACGATCTCCATTGGAGGATTATTGCACAGCATACGCAAATTCAGGAACAAACCTATTTGGTAGGGATACGTCCCCTTTTTTTGGTTGTGAAATAGTATATTGTAATAAGAGTGCGGAAAGGGCTTCATTGCAAAACGAGTATGAAAGTTGGAGCACGAGCGCCAGCGAGTGCTCCATTCATACGAGTTTTGCAATGGCCATTTCCGCAAGAGTGTTACATACTATTTTTTCTACGAAAGTGTAGAAAACTAAAGATTAATGTAAATTTAACCATTAATTTAAAATAAATGTCATTGTCATTAATTTAAACGTCAGAAAATTTATAAATCGCTTGTCACCAAATCGAGACTCGAAATTTATACATTAATACTGGAAGTAGAAGAATATCAATAATGGATTCCGATAGTGACGATATAACAAACACTCCGCCGGAACTTGCGGCCATTGCATCCACAGTTTCGTCCGATTTATTGCCTCAAAAATCAAAAGAGAGGTATTGGAGTGCGGAAAGTGAGTGCGGAAAGTACTTTCTGCACTCCTTGTAACAAATACCAACTTTCAAGGTTAAATTTTATGACAGAAAACGTGTCTTTCAACACTTTCGTAGAAAAAGGTTGTTCCGAGTGCCCTTCGGGGATATTAAATTTCGTCCTCTCCGTCAACGCCGCAAGTGAGTACAAATATTCTCCTTATTCCGCTTCTCTTCACACAATGTCCATTGTAGTTATTTGCACGTGGATCCAGCGAATTACCTGTGCGTATAAACGCAATCAAAGATTACCCACCACGCTGGACTGGTGGTAAGATATTACTTTACTCCGATGATAAGCACATGCCCTCTAACACCGGCTACCTTATCAGGGTTTTGTTTTTAGTTATACTATTCTCCTTCCTCACGCCGTTACTCTCTGCTCCTGGGTACTCCGTAGAGACACGCGTTACGCATAAGCACGCGTGGGAGTAGTTCCGGTCCCGACGCTTGCTTGGGAACCGCAGAGCTGGGAGCTTCTACGGGAATCCTGGACGGGATTCTACGCAGCTGGACTTCGAGAGCAGGGCGAGCAACGGATGCGACCAACAACGCCATCTCACCATCAAGCTATGTATAACCACTGTTTGCAGGCGCAGTAAATAAGTCGGTTTTCTCGTTAATTTGGACAATCGTCACGCTCTGATAATTAAGGGCCTATCGAAGGGAATATCGCCGTATTGCCGTAATCTCCGAATTTGTAGTTTAAGTTGATTAATATTGTTCTTGTCCCCCTCCTTAAGTTCATTACATTTACTTTACGTTACGTAGTTTATAACAATTACACGCCTACGCGACCGTGTTGGCCAAAATAAGCCACACCACCGCTATCATAAATTTTGTAAACGAACGAGCTCGTTTGGTACAGACCTGCGGTTTTCACCAAGGTCATGGTTATGTTTTATTTTTTTTTAATTTTGATCAATTATGTTTTGTAAATTTTCTTAAATATAAGCCGTTGTCCCTCCACTTGGCTTACTTCTTTAACTAATCGTATCTGAACCTGTTCCGTGACTTGGGGTTCGAACTATTGGGGGTTAAGTTACGTGGCGCCCCTTTTTTTGATTTAACCACCACGACCCTCTCTCCGAGCAACCTTAACTAACTTCGGCAAACAATCCCCCAATAGAGGTACGCGAGTACCGCGCACGTAACAAGACATAGAACACCAAAAAGAATCATGCAAGCAATACCGCGAATAATATTAACCGTAAAACTAAAAGAAAACTACAGAACCAGAACAATAATTATAGTATATGGACCAAATAAAGACGACACGGCAAGCAACAAAGAAGAATTCTGGGATCAGCTCAACGAAACAGCCGAAAATGCCATTGGAGAAATCCATTGGTATATGTAGCAGGAGACTTCAACAGCAAAATTGGCAAGGAAGTAAAAGATAACGATGCGATGAGAGCAAGATACGGAGTAGACACAATAAACGAAAATGGAAAGAAAATGCTAGATAATTGTAGAATGAATAATATAATAATAGCGAACACACTATTCAACCACAGGGAGGTACACAAATACACCAGGGAAGTAATAAGCAGAAACGAAAAATCTATAATAGATTATGTATTAACAGAACAAAGAAGAAAGAACAAAATAATAGATGCAAGAGTAAAGAGAAGCTACGAATTAGGTAAGAGCTAAGTGAACTCTACCTTGTGGTGACCAACCTCAAGGAAAACTATCAAGACAGTGACCAAAAAATACAGCGACCACCTATAGCAGTAAACTACAAGAAGATACGAGCATACAAACTATGAGATGAAGAAACAGCAATACAATACAAAGAGAAATTAGAAGCCAAGTTAGAAGTGGCCAACGATAGTGAAGCAGTAGAGGAAATGTGGAATAACATAAAAAGAAATATGCTTGAGGCAGCACAAGAGACATGCGGGTTGAAGAAAAGTACAAACAAGAAACAACAGATAGCTTGGTGGTCAGAGGACATACGAGATAAAATAAAATAAAAGAAAAAAGCATGGCAAAGATACCTAAATGTCAAAAACAGTAATAACTACGAAAGGTGCAAGGAAAAAGGGAAAATAGTGAAAGAAAAGGTAAGAATAGCAAAGACAAAAGCTATTTTATAAAACAATAAAAGGATGCAGGAATGAAAAACGACAAGAAAAGAGATACATACAAACAAGGCAAAATGTTAAGGAAAACGAAGGAATAACAGAAAGATGGAAAGAGTATTTTGAAGAATTTCTAACTATAAATAGCGGCAACGAACAGAAGACAAGAAACAGTGAAAAGAACATCACAGAAGCAGTAACGGAGAGTATATCGAACAAGAGCTTCTAGAAATAATAAAGGAACTGAAAATAGGGAAAGCATGAGGACAAGATTAGGTTACAGCAGAAAAGATTAAACACAAGGGACCCATAGGAAAAGATAAACCACTGAAGCTACTAAACCAAATATGGAAGACAATATGATACCAAAAGACTGGCAAACAGAGTTAATAGTACCGATATACAAGAAAGGTGATAAGACAAAATGCGAAAACTATAGAGGCATAACACTAATATGTATAGAGATGAAAATATTAGAAAAGACAATTAACAAGAGAATAATAGCAAGAATAGAACAGACCCTAGAAGAACCGCAATGTGGTTTCAGAAAAGGGACATCCACACAAGACAACGTCTTCACAATAAAACAAATAACAGAGAAAATAATCGCAAATAATAAAAATACATATCTGGGATTCATAGACCTCGAAAAAGCGTTTGACATGACCCCAAGAAATAAACTAAGGTTAATACTAATAGAGAGAGGAATAGAAAACAGTATAGTGAAAGTAATACAGAATATATATAACATCAACAGTAATGCAATAATATACAGGGGGCAAATTTAAAGAACTTTTAAAACAAATAATGAACAAAGACAAGGAGGAGCTCTCATCCCAACACTATTCAACCTATATATGGATGAAAAAATGAAGAGCATGAAAACAGAAATATTAAAAGCAAACGGAGGATACAAAAACATGCAAATGGTTAAAATATCAGAAGGAGCATACGCCGATGCTGTGGTAGTGACAGCAGAAAGTGAGAGGAACATGCAACATAACGTGAACGTATGGAATGAACACCTAGAGAAATATAACATAAAGATGAACTATAGCAAAACAAAAGTACTGATAATAGGAAAACGGAAAGAAAACATAAATATACAGATAGGACAGGACCAGATTGAACAAGTGGAGCAATTCAAATACCTTGGAGTAGAACTTACAGAAGACCGGAAAATGGAAGGAGAATTAAGCAACAGAATAAACAACACAATAAAAACGTACTATGCCCTGAATAATGTACTTACTAACAAAAAAGAGATAAGCAGAATGGCAAAAATGAATATATCCAAAACTATATACAGAACGATTTTGACATATGGGAGCGAGACGTGGAAGCTAACAAAGAGAGATAACAGTAGATTACAGGTAATAGAAATGAAATATCTGAGTAGAGTAAAACAAGTAACAAAAAAGACAGGATACGAAATAAAGACTTCAGAGAGGAATTGAATATAAAATCAATAGAAAAGTTTATAGAAAAGAAGCAGCTCAACTGCAGGGGAGATCTAATCAGGATGAAAAATACGAATCAAACAAAACAAATCTGGGAAGCAAAAACAGGAAAGAAACGAGGAAGAGTAGACCAAGAAAAAAATGGGACAACAAAATAGAAGAAATAATAAACCGCAGAGGGAAGGCAGTGAAACAAGCAAGAGAAATGGCAAAGAACATAAGAGGGTTTAAAGAATTTGCAAATACATAGCAAACAATGAAATATAACTGTAATGTAAAATATTTAACATGTATAGCCCACACCGAAAGGTGAAGGGCCTATTGATAATAAAAATAATAATTTATTTACTATTTGCCAAACGAATTTAAATTTAAATTTAACAGCATTAAAGAAAAATAAAATCATTCAAACAATTTCCCAAATGCAGAAAATGAAACTGAAAATTTAAAAACTATTGAAGAAATCTAAAACAGTCTTCAAGAGTTCCATATCAGGCCTGAACTGGGTGAAGAAAATGGTGGGCGATTGTTTAAATGATGTTATTTTTCATAATTATTTGACATAAAGTGTCAAAATTAGATTTTTTTTATTTAGCCAACACCCTGTATAAATAAATCAATGTTTTGATAAGTGAAATAGTAGTTTCAGGCCAAGCAGGAATTAGAATTCCTATAATATTTTTACTTAAAAGTAAAATATAAAAAAATATCCCTCTTGTAAACTCAATCCGGGGGCATACTGTATATTCAAGGGTATAAATCACGAAATAAAATACAAATAAATATATGTCTGAACCATCACTTATACTACACTTTAGTGTTATCTGACATCTGACGAAGAGCTGTCAATTGCAGCCCTTTTGTACCGTCATGAATAAATTGAATAAATTATTCATTTTGCAGTTCATCAATTTAAACGCTTTGTATTAGCAATAGTAATTTGAGATGCTTGGGACCGCGGCAATCGTGTCCGACTTTAATGCTACATCTCATTCGTGGGATTCATTTGAATGCAGCGCTGGCGCGGATCGTTATCATCGGCACGTTTTTCGATTCCAATTTCTTCCTCCTCTTTCCCGTATTTAATCAATGGTGCTCTTTGCGGTGCCCCACTGTTTCATCCACACAGAGAGCAGACGTTTTGGAGGATTAACACGCCGGCGATTACCGAAAGTAAAATGAGCAAAAATCACGAGCCGTCGCGAAGCTCTCCCCAATATTTACCAATAGAGTGGGATCGTTTGTTTTTACGATTTAATTGGCGCAGTACGTTTGTATGCAGGTACCCCAGCACACGCCATTTAATTAATGTCCCTTTATAACAGTCCGTACGTGTGGCCATGGCAAATAACCATTCATTTGGGAAATTTTCTATACCTGTCGGTGTTTGTAATGTGGGAATGCATGCGCATTCTAACAAATTGAAATTAAAACACATGTATGTACAGGTATGCGTAGAAATTATGGCAAGTACAACCGGACAAAATGCGAAGAACCTGTGTCTCTGGTCGAGTCGAGTGTTTCGCCTTGTGTCATGGAGGCGTGTATTGACAAGCGTTGGTCTTTATGTTCAAAGCACTTTTCAGCAATTGCCTATTTGTTAATTGAATTTGAATTCAACACAAGTTCGCGGCTCCGCTATTTATAAGAGCCGAGTGCGCCTGGCAATCAACGCCAGTGATTCGATTAACAATGGGTCCACGGATTACATTTTCAACCACACGATTCGCCTCCTCTACACGTATTATATGTAATTTATGTATATATGTATTGTATAATTGTTGCAACATTCCGTCATTAGTTTTCCGATTTAACGCTTTCAGGCCAGCAGAAACTATATAAATTGCTTAATTTTCATTATCAACCACCCGATTCCTGGTGAAAACACCTCGAATTCCAACACTGAAAAGAGTAAAGAATTTCTCATTAATTTCATATGCAACTTTTAGCACACACATAACTCTCAGTTTAATTACACATTTTCAGACAAAAATGAATTGGGTTCTACAAACGAAACATAACTACAACACATTAACAACATTTACGTATTCAAATCTGTAGCAATAGATACGTGATTGGATGATCCCTGCATACAGATTACTAGATTTTTAGCAACGTACCATCCTGTACCAGCGAGCCAGGGAAGTAAAACTTGTATTTTGTCTTTATCTGTAATACGTATTTCCTCAGCCTACCAGAAAATGTACGAGGGTAGGATGATGATTGCTTAGCTTAACAATGGCAGTCTGTTTTTTCTACGTTTTCATAATCATTGTTATATTTCAACATAATATCCTGAAGGTACAATGCACGTCACGTCCACCGATACTCGAAAGACTTTGATTCAATCGTGGAAGGTCTGCAAAATAAGAGTTATCAGCGCACCACACTTTTTCGTCCAAAATAATATCAGTCCACCTACGAAAATATTGAGCTTAAGAATAGTTAAAATGTAGAGATAGCCAGATCGGGTGAATAGAGTAAGTGTGGAAGCTAGTCAAACTTAAATTCCTCAAATTTAGCCATAACTATGACTATGCCGTGAATTATCTTGATGAAATATTACTTTCTTGGGCGCCAAACCAGGCTTTTATTTCTTAAATTTTTAGTGCCAATTGATCCAAAATATTAGCATATTATTCACCATTTATTGTTGCCCCTTTGGAATATACACTGTGAAAATGAAGTGCGAATAAATTCGGTAACTTCGTTAATGTGTATGAGAGGGAAAAATCTAAAAGGGATATGCTATATAAATTACTGCGCATATGAAAATATTTTTTTCATATTTAAAAATACTAAATTTTTAAAGTTTTGACGCCATTAATTTTTTTTAAATGACAGCGTATATGTTTTATTTTTAGTTCTGTTGAGTTTTTTAATCTGTTGTGCGGACACAATTTTCGCCTGCCAATCATGTAATAAATCATGTTATGTTGGCAGCCGTGATATTGTTTCGGACACGATGCCACATCTTTTTCACCAACACATGCTCATACATATGTGTATAACAAAACTTCTTTGACGTTAAACTTGTTACATTTGATCAATTATTACAATACATATTTTGCCATTGTAAATATTAAACCATAACCACAAGATTGATATCTGTACGAAAAACGGCAGAGAAGTCGACGAATTTGATACGAACCGCGCACAGTCGCACAAGATTGCACGGGCGCAACAACTGATTGCAGCCATTTTTAAATACCTAAGACGTTATAAAATTGTGACATCATTATTATGATTATTATTTTAATGACGTGAATGCCAGTTTAGAATAAAACAGAGTATACTATTGAACTTTTGTTCTACTGGAAACTGTGTGTGTTTATTGTTAGGTATCAAATTGTATTATTGGCAAATAATTGATATTAATAATAGAGGTGGCAATATGTACGTTTATTTGTATATATAAGCCGGCGCGATGCGATCGGCTTACGGAAACTGAAGGGCATTTAGTACTGAGCCCTTATAGTGTGCACATGCAAGTTCGGTGGTGCTCTTTATTAAAAGAGGATATGTGGCCTATTGATTTGGTGTCAGTGGATAATTATGTATTAGGTATTGGAATGGATTAAAGGTCAGTACTTAAACTACAATATGTATATCAGATTGAGGTGTTCCGACATATGCAATTAGATTGTAATATTCGCATTATTAAGAGGTGTGTCCTCATGATTGCATAAAGGAGGGATGTGTTCCTAGGTCCTTTATACATATACTATATGCACATAAAGGAGGGATATGTTCCTGCGTCCTTTGTAAATATAGTATATGCACATAAAGGAGGGATATGTTCCTGAGTCCTTTGTAAATATAGTAAATGCACATAAAGGAGGTATTTGTTCCTGGGTCCGTTGTAAACATAGTAAGTGCACATAAAGGAGGGACATGTTGCTGGGTCCTTTGTAAATATAGTAAATGCACATAAAAGAGGGATATGTTCCTGGGTCCTTTGTAAATATAGTAAGTGCACATAAAGGAGGAAAATGTTCCTGGGTCCTTTGTAAATATAGTAAATGCACATAAAGGAGAGATATGTTCCTGGTTCCTTTGTAAATAAAGTAAATGCCCATACAGGAGATATATGTTCCAGAGTCCTTTGTAAACATAGTAAGTGCACATAAAGGAGGGATATGTTCCTGGGTCCTTTGTAAATATAGTAAATGCACATAAAGGAGGGATATGTTCCTGGGTCCTTTGTAAAAATAGTAAGTGCACAGAAAGGAGGAATATGTTCCTGGGTCTTTTGTAAAGGAGGGATATGTTCCTGGGTCCTTTGTAAATATAGTAAATGCACATAAAAGAGGTATATGTTCCTGGGTCCTTCGTAAATATAGTAAGTGCATATAAAGCAGGGATATTTATCTGGGTCCTTTGAAAAAGAGGGATATGTTCCTGGGTCTTTTGTAAATATAGTAAGTGTACATAAAGGAGGGATATGTTCCTGGGTCTTTTGTAAATATAGTAAATGCACATAAAGAAGGGATATGTTCCTGCGTCCTTAGTAAATATAGTAAGTGCACATAAAGGAGGGATATGTTCCTGGGTCCTTTGTAAATACAGTAAATGTACATAAAGGAGGGATGTGTTCCTAGGTCCTTTGTAAATATAGTAAATGTACATAAAGGAAAGATATGTTCCTAGGCCCTTTATAAATATAGGTAATGTACATTAAGGAGAGGTTCGTCCTTGTAATTGAAATAAGGAGAGGTGTGTCCCTTACGTCCTTAATTAATACGGTACTCGTATTGGGTATTAAGAGGTGTATGTCACTGCTTTGCACATGCAGATTAATTACAATAGTCGTAGAGAATAGTGGTCGAAGCCGTGACTGCTGGGGATCCAGTTGGCGAGATAACAACTGGCGGGGGAAGAAGAGATGCTTCCCTGGTAAGTGCTTCCAATTATAGTTAATATACAATACTAAAAGAATACTCTTTAAATGTGGGAACTCATTTGGAGCCAATCCCATCTTCGGATCGAGTTCAATATACAGCCTGCGGATCCTGACCAATGAAAATACAGTATATTATGTAAGTGATTATTATTAATACAAGGTAAAATGGCGAAAATTGGAAAATTTAAGGCTACTATTGGAAGTGTGTTCACCAATAGTGTTAATGCCAATTGGCTGTTCATTACTATAACCTACGAAAATCATCTCCACAGCATAATGTGTTCGCATTGCTATATATTTTGTTATAATTTCTACTAAATTATTTCCATCAATGGGAGCATTTAGCCAACGGACCTGTTGAGTCGTGGATTGACGTCGGTTTGCTAAACGAGTCTGCTAAACGAGTCTGCTAACATTGTGCTAACTGTGAGCTGATGTTAAATTTACAGAGCGAAATTTTTGTACGCTGGTAGTGAACTGCGCTGTTATCCAACCTAAAATAATACGCGTTACATATACACACACAATACAAACAACCTAACCTCAATAACTGGACAGACCATTTAACAGTTTTGCTTGTGGATCGTTTAGCGAACTTGCACCAGTTGACTGTTATCGCAAGAAAATTAGGTTGAGTGCTGATTCTCAACAGTTGCGTTTGCTAAATGCGCCGAATATCTCCAGAAGTTATAACAATTTATCACGAAATCTTGGTTATTGTATTTGGTATTGACGCAGAAGACCTGCCCTTCATTCTTCACATTGGTCACTTGTATATAAGTTAGTTCTTCCTTTCTGCAGTTTCCACTAAGTATAAAGATAAAATGTACCTGAAAAATATTTTTTTATATAAAATATCACAACTTGCTCTTATTTACCTTTGCTAGTAACCACTTATCAACATCAGCTTCTTAGAAAAATC
This sequence comes from Othius punctulatus, assembly GCA_951805005.1. Taxonomy (NCBI): domain Eukaryota; kingdom Metazoa; phylum Arthropoda; class Insecta; order Coleoptera; family Staphylinidae; genus Othius; species Othius punctulatus. The sequence goes on from OX638145.1 coordinate 60,917,231, forward strand.
GGGTTACATGTTGCTTTGTTAAAATATTGGATTTCTTACATTTATATCCTTCCGAATGCCTCTTCAGAAAGCCACTAATTGAATAAGTTTACTGATGTCCACATTCTTCTTTATGGATATCATCGCACGTATCGTGGAATAATAGGTCCACATGCTTGAAGATTTATAGTACATTTTCATTCAATTCATTTTGAATTTTCTTCTCATCGCACCATTTTTGTAGGTGTTCATAAGCTTGTGGTACAGTCAAATTATACTTTTGTGCGGAAATAAATTATATAGTTTTGAAATTTGGTATACTTACTCTTAAGCACTCTAATCTCGAATAACCGTCAAGTTTACCCTCTCTCGTTGTGGGCTTCATCCCTTAATATTGAAGAAAACACCCCACAAATGGTCAACTTGTGTAATTTTTCGTAATTATCTCGTAAATGGTGTACCGCCTGAAAATTTTCATATGGGCAAACTTGATCAGAACAAAATTATTAACAAAATTTATATGATACGGTTTGCCATAAAAGCTATAGTTCGCGCGGAATAGAGGCGGGCAATCAAATTATCAAGTAAATTCAGGCGTAAATAAATTAGTCGGAAATAAATTATATAGTTTTGAAATTTATTATACATACTCTTGAGTACTCTTCAATTGAATATCCGCCGAGTTTCCTCTCCTCCGGTGGGGGCTTCCTAATTATTGAAAAACACCCCAAAAATGGCAAACGTATGTAATTCTTCGCAATTATCTCGTTAACGGTGCATCGTATGAACATTTTTATATAGGGTAAAGTTAATGACAACTAAATTTTGAACTATAATTATATTACATATTTTATTACAAAAGCTATAGTTCGCAAGGTATGCAAGCCGGAAGTAAGAGGAGAATACTGGCGCACGACGCACATTTCGTTTATCAGGCTCTCATTTCGTAAATAACTACCAAACGACTGAATTTTTGTTAAAAGTGATCATAAATAAAGTTGTAGAGTAAGAAATTCTAGATCAGAACACGGAAATAATTTTAACGACTATCTAGCTGTTTTGTAGTTATTTACGAAAAGGGGGCCTGAGAAAATAATTGTGCGTCGCGCGCCAGTATTCATCTCTTACTTCCGGCGTGTACACCGTGCGAACTATAGCTTTTGAGGCCAATCGTGTTATATAACTATTGTATAAAATTTTATTTCATCAACTTTACCCAACATGAAAATATTCGGCGGTGCACCGTTAACGAGATAATTGCGAAAAATTACACAAGTTTTTCGTTTGGGGGGTGTTTTCTCAATATTAAGAGATGAAGCCCAAACCGGGGGTGGGAAAACTAGACGGATTTTCGTTTCTAGAGTGCTCAAGAGTATGTGTACCAAATTTTAAAACTACATAATTTATTTCCGCTTAAACGGCTTTTGTTGCTAATATGACTAGACTATTGTTTATATTTATTGTTGTTATTGATTTCATTTATTAAAACAATATTTGAGAAATATGCTAGTAAAGCATTCTCAAACGTGTTTTCTGCAAACATATTTTAATGTGTTACGAATTGTCTTTTTTTAGGCAGGGTTGTAATTAGGAAAAATGATTGTCTTTTAATTCCACATGGGATTACATCAAAATATACTGGGGTTCCAATTTAAAAAAAAAAAAAAAGTGCTTTAAAGTTTGAAAAGTTTGACACTAATTTTTGGACACTCTGTAGAATGCATATCAATAAAACTTGGTTAACGCAACTGTGAGATCTTATTTAATAAGTAAGTTTATTAAGTATTTAAGTATGGTTTTATTAACAAGGCATATTTTTATCTTTTATTAATTTTATTAACCAATGGTGCAAAACTAATTTTATTCAGTTTTTATTTTTTGGTGCAAAAATTACTGAACTGATCTTAATAAAATTTTATGGGTATGTAGGCATCTATAAAGGGCACCCAAATAAGCAACAAAATATATACCATTAAATTTAAAAATATACATCATCATGACGTCACACTTTTTTGGGACACCCTATATAATCAAAAATATTTTGCTGAAATACGCCCCAGAATGTAAGTAAGGCCTGCAAAATATCAAATTCCTAACTCAATTAGTGACTGAGATATAGAAAACGGGAGGTGAAATGATGGATCCTGTATATATATATATATATATATATATATATATATATATATATATATATATATATAAATATATATATATATATATATATATATATATATATATACGAGCGCTAGAGACCCTGGAGGCCCTTGGCTTTATGGACAATCTGAGCCCATTTTTACCTATCCTTGGTTATCTCTCTCCATCTTGCACTTTGAGAAGTTCAAAGTCTGCTTTAACTTTGTTTTTCCGCTGGGTTTTGGGACTTCCTCTTCTTCTATTTCCACTTATTTTTAATGTCCATATCCTACTTGGAGTCCTCTGTTTTTTTCATTCTTGTTAGGTGTCCTAGCCATCTTAGTCTTTGAGCTTTCACTACCCCCACTATTTCGGCGTCTCCGTACAGTTCTCTTATTTGCCGGTTTGTTCTTTTTGTCCAGTTGCCCTCTATCTTATTTTTCCTCCATATATTTTCCTTAGAATATCTGTTTCCCACACACTTAGTAGCACTTGGTCCTGTTTGCGTAGAGTCCACACCTTACTCGCGTACGTTACTACTGGTCCTATGATGGTTTTGTTCACCCTTCATTTTGTTGCCCTAGAGAACACCTTGCCCGAAATTATTGACTTCATTGCATGCGCACTTTTTGTTCCTGCTGCTATCCTGGATTGATTTTGTCAGCACTACTTGGTGTTCTTGTGAACTGCAGTCCAAGATATACGAAAGACTCGGTTTCTGCGAACTTGTACTCCTTAGTTTCTACTTTGATTTTTAGATGCTTGCTTTGCCCGAGATTTTTGCCGCCCCATTTCATATATTTGGTTTTTGTTTTATTTATTTCTAAACCTACTTTGTTTGCTGCTACTATGATTCTTTTGACGGTGTCTTTTATTTTCTCTTTTGATCTGGCTAGTATTGTGAGGTCGTCGGCGAATGCTAAACATTGATATCGGTTCTGATATAATATGCCTTATGTCCTTATCCCACTGTCTCTTAGGATTTTTTCTAATATAAGGTTAAATAATGTAGAGGAGAGGGGGTCTCCTTGTCTTAGCCCTTCTTTCACTCTGAACTTTTTTGACAGTCTTCCATTCATTCTTACCGTATTTAAAGTATTCTGTTGGGTCATTTCTACTAGTCTGGTCAGTTTGTTTGGTATTCCTAGTTCGTTCATTGCCAAATATAGTTTGTCCCTTTTGATGCTATCGTAAGCTTGCTTAAAGTCCATAAATAGTAGGTGTGTGGTTAGTTGCTGTAGGTGACTTGCTGCCTGTATTTCCTATAGTACGAATACCTGGTCGACTACTGATCTTCCTTTTCGGAAGCCGCACTGGTATTCCCCAATAATATGCCCCCAGTGTTTTTTTTTATTTCATTGTTTATGTAGGGGGCTAAGATTTTGTATATTCCGTCCAATAAGGCTATAACTCCATAGTTTTCACAGAATTCTTAATCACTTTCCTTAAAAATTGGGCAGATTATCGCTTCACTCCATGTTGTCGGCATTTCCTCCCTTTTCCAGGATTTGCTCTGTTAACTCTACTATCGTGTCTTGTAGTCTGTTTCCTCATTTTTTTATTATTTTGTTTTATATTCCGCTTATTCCTGCACTCCTATTGTTCTTCAGTTGTTTTATTATCCGTTTTATTTCTTCTATGTCCGGTGTTCATACTTGCAAAGGGTTCGGTTTTTTTCCTTGCTTGGTTGGTTCTTGGTAGCTTGTTTCGCTCTGGTGTTTGTTCAGCAGCTCCACGAAGTACTCAGCCCATCTGTCGCTTACTTTGTTTTGATCTCTTATTAAATTTCGATGTTTATCCTCGCAAAGGCTTGTTTTTGCTTGGTATCCCCTTTTGACCCTTTTCGCTCCTTGATAGAAGTTCTTGATATCCTTGTTTCTGTGATTTTCTTCTATTTCTTCTAGTTGTTTTCTTCTTTTCTTTGTTCTGCATAGTGTTTTGCATTTACGTCTTATCATTTCGTAATTGTGTTTGCTCTCTTCAGTCCTTTCTTGCAGCATTCTGATTCTTGCTTTCATTTTATCTTTTACTCACCTTTCACATTCATCGTCGTACCATTTGGTCCTATTACTTTTTTGAATTATGCAGTGCTCCTTGACTGTACTCAATAAGGTATTTTCTAGTTGCTTCATTGTCTCGTCTATGTTTTGGGGCATGTCTTCTTGTCATAGCTTTTCTTCAATTACTTCTGCTTACTATGCTTGTATTTTTTCTCCTTCTAATAATATTATTTGTTTTTTTTTGTTCGGTGTTCTTAATTGTGGTTTTTGGTATTAGTTGTTTTAGCTTTATTTCTACCAGAACATGATCATAGTCTAAGTCTGGTCCTCTATAGGATCGTACATCTTTGATTACTCATTCACTTTTTGTTTCCACCAGCACGTGGTCTATTTGGTCTGTCGTTTTCCCGCCTGATGTTCTCCACGTGCCTCTATGTATGTTCTTGTGTTGGTAACAAGTACCTTTTATTTTCATATTTATACTCATAGCCATGTCCATCAATAGTCCATTTTCATTAGTTTTTGTGTGTAAGCTATATTTGCCTCTTGTTGGTTGGTATAATTTTTCATTTCCCATTTTTGCGTTGGCGTCGCCTAGGATTATTTTCACATCAAACTTTTAAATTTTCTGGTATATTCTATCTAGCTCTTTATAGAACTTTTCCTTCTCTTCTATTTGTTTCTCCTCAGTCGGAGCATGTATATTGATTATACTATTTTTTTGTACTTTCCTTTTAGTCTTAGGTAGCATGTCTGTTACAGGGGAAGAGTATACTACTACTGCTTTGAGATTTTTGCTCACCATAAATCCTGTCGCTAATCTCCTATATTTACCTCCACTTTTGAAGAAAGTGTATTCCTACATATCCCAGATGTAATTTCCCTTCTGTTTTGTTTCTTGTAATGCGATTATGTCTACCTTGTGTTTCGTTAGTTGTTTTTATAGTTCATTAATTAGTCCTTCTTCGTACGTTCCCCTCATGTTTCAGGTTGCCATATGTATAGTCTTGATTGGTTTGTATTTTTTATTTGTGTCGTCTTTCTTTTTCAATTCATTTTCCATTTTTGTTTTCGTCGTCGTGTTTCCTTCCGTTTTCTCTATTCTTAGTTTTTTGTGAGTTCGTTTTTTTCATCACACCATTTATATTTTGTCCCATTAACGGCATATGCTGTATATGCCGTTAAAAATAAATAAATCTAATCACGTACGTTTTATACACCGTTGATTTATTGAATTTCAAGGCTTGGTCCTTGCCCTCGATGTACTGTTACTGTGGCCGGCTGTGCTTACCTGCAATTATAACTCCCCTCGCTACCGTTTGCAATTTTCTATCTGCTCTCTGCTTATACTTTTTTGGTCCCCGTCCATCGGGCAAGATCTTTATTCTAGCTCGCTTATTGAGGTTCTCAGTTTATTGTTGCGCTTTTTACGTACTTGCGGTGATGGCCAGCGGGGGTGGGGACAAATGGGGAGGCGAATGGCCGTTTTCGCACACCAGAATTTATCATTGCGTTTTTCTGCATCGGTGGGCGCCTAAAATATTGGCCACATAAATACCACGTTTGCCGCTTGTCGACCACTGGAGTCGATCGTTTTTTCACCGCGAACACATGTCAGATTGAAGTCGGTCGCTTTGTTCGGCGCTTAATTGTGTTGTCTTCGGCGAGCTCTCTCGAAACAAATGGGTTGGTCATGAGATTCCAAATTTCAGGAAACAGAACTAGCCTTTAATTGATTATCGTCATAAAATTGCGTACAGCGTCACACAAAATGCTAAAAATAAGAATTATTAATTGGAATAATTATTTTTACACTTGAATACACAAATATCGTAATTCATCGCATAGATAGTCCACGGATGATCGATTATTATTTATCGGATTGAAAAGCCGTAAGTCAAGATTATTTCGAAATAGTAATTAATCTAATTTAATAATAATTATTCGATATACAGGGCGTTCAGGATAATGTCCTTGCACGTGGACACAAACTTTGCACAAACAGAAATAAATTCTAATTAAACTCTAACATAAGTAGGAACATAGTTATATTAAATCCACTAATCCATTAAATTATTTATTTTCACTAAATAATTTTTAATCCATAATTTTTGTGATATTGAGAATTTCAATATATTGCAGGTCTTGTTCGATTTTATGCGTCAATTTTTTTTTTGTCAAAACAATTAAAATTAATAATCTATTCACATTTATTTGTTTATTTTACAGTAGGTTTTATAAGAATGACATAATTTGGCCAATAAATGTGTACATCTTTACCACAGTAAACAGTTTATACTTTGATCATATACAAGAAAATCAATGCTAGATTTTATAAATTTGAATAATTCGAAGGTGTTTGTAGTTCTTCGGATGAATTTGGGATATTAGTCTATTTGAGATATTAGCCAATTTGGGATTGGGATATTAGGGGGAGATAAAATTAATCATCGCGCCAGGGTGCTATCGTAGGCAACCTCGAGATCTTGGTCTTAGACTAAAAGTATATCGAGATCTTGGTCTTAGACTAAAAGTATATCGAGATCTTGGTCTTAGACTAAAAGTATATATATATATATATATATATATATATATATATATATATATATATAATCTAAACCCCCGGATATACCCAAATGGGTGTAGGGGTGTATAATTCTAGTTCATAGTAAACTCCTTTCATTCATTCCTATTCATTGCTATCTGTCTAGCTTCACTCCACGATTTTCCTTTCTTCTTTAGTATTTTCCCTATTGCACTATCCCATGTCTCTTTTGGTTTTCCTCTCCTCATTTTTCCTTGTGTTTTCGTTTCCCATATTTTCTTTACTGGCACCTCCCTGCTCATCCTATGGAGATGTCCCCACCATTGCAGTTGTCTCTGTTCAATGAATTCGCCTACCGAATCTATGCCAAGTTCTTCTCTTATTTTGGTACTTTTCAGCTTGTCTCTTTTCGTCACTCCTTGTACTCTTCTTAAAAATTTCATCTCCATGGCCTGTATTTTATTCTTGTCTCTCTCTGCTAGTACCCAGGACTCGCAGCCAAATGTCAATATTGGTCTGTACACTGTCTTGAACACCTATATTTTTGTTTGCTTTTCAATTTCCTTCTTATTTATAAATCCCTTGCTCATTGCATAGTATGTCTTATTTGCTTTTTCAATTCTCTTATTAATTTCTATGTCTTGTGTCCCATTCTCGTTTAAGGTGACTCCTAGGTATTGGTACGTTTCCACTTGCTCGATCTCCCTTCCTTCTATTTCAATATGAATTACTTCCTTCGTTCTTGCTACAGCCATTGTTTTTGTTTTGCTTTTATTCATGTCCATACCGAATTTTGCTATTAGCTCATTCCATATTATCAAGTTTTCTTGTAAATGTTTTTTACTGTCTGTTATAATTGCCACATCATCTGCGAAAGCACATTCGGACAACTGCACTCTCTCCAGATTTCGGTACCCTACGTGCAATGCTCTTGTTCTCTGCTTGGCTTCCCTGATGATTTTGTCCATGTATGTAATAAACAAGAGAGGGCTCAACCCACCTCCTTGCCTAACTCCTTCTTTAGTTCTGAATATATCTGATGTCATGTTTTTGCTGACAACACAATTGTCCGTTTCCTTATAAATACTTTTCACCGCTCTCATTAGCTTGTTGTTTACATTCCTTTCGCGCAAACATTGCCACAACTTTACTCTTGATACACTATCAAATGCCTTTTCCATATCCATGAACGCCAAATATACCTTTTTCCCTTTAGCTAGTGCCGTGCTTGTGATTTGTTTTAACGTAAATATGTGGTCTTGTATACTCCTGCCCCTTCCGAATCCACTCTGCACCTCTGTTAATGTAGTTTCTATAGTGCACCTTAATTTCTTCTCTAATATTTGTTCGTATACTTTAGTTGCTGTACATAGCAGTGTGATACCCCGATAATTCTTGCAATCCGTATTATCACCCTTTTTAAATATTGGTACTATTATTCCCATCGTCCAGTCCTTCGGTATTGTTTCTTCTCTCCATATCTGTTGGCAAATTTCTAGAAACATCTGCTCTCCTCTTTCTCCCATCATCTCGGGCGTTATTTTGTCCTGCCCGGGAGCCTTACCATTCTTTTATCTTTTGATGGCTTCTGTTACTTCTTTCATAGTTATTCCCTCATCTTCTGTATTTTCGTTGTTACTGTTCACATCTACTGCTCTAGTTTCTGCTTGTCCTTTCCCCTTCTTTCCTGTGTTGAGTAAATTTTCAAAATATTCTTTCCATCTGTTCATAATGTGTCTTTCTTCTGTAATTAGCTTCCCTTCTTTGTTTTTAATTGTTTGCATTGCCACGTTCTTGTCCTTTTGTAGGCTTTTGATTGTTTTGTAGAATAACTTCTGGTTTCCTTTGCTATCTTTTTCTAGTTTTTCTCCAAATTCTCTCCAGCTCTTCTGTTTTGATTGTAATACCATATTTTTCACCTTTTTTCTTTGGTCTTTGTATATTTCTAAATCGGTTTCGGTTTTACTATTGAGCAGCTTTTTCCACTTCTCCTTTTTTATTTTTATTTGTGTCTTGATTTCAGCGGTCCACCATGGCGTTTGCTTTTTGTTGTTGAATGTCCTATGTGTACCACATACTCTTTTAGCTGCTCTTATTATACTCTCTCTGAATGCGCTCCATTTATCTTCTATGTTCATTTGCCTATCCATGTCTCTGATTCTGTCCATTTCTTTGTTAACTTCCGCTTCGTATTCTGCTGTTATTTCATCTTTGTTTAATTGGTAAGATCTTATACTTTCATGAAGCCTTTTCCTTGCCTTCTCTGTGCAATTCTTGTTTTTCTCAATTTCCCATTTTTTTATTTGGGCAACCAGTAAACTATAAAAAAAGCTAGTGACCGTTTAATATATTGATCGATGTGGCTTTTATTTGTTGAAAATTCATAATTAGCAATGTATGAAATAAAGTTACACTTTTTACTTTTCAAACTGTTTTTATTGTTTGCAACAACCGTTTGGCCACACTGTGGCTTCTTCAGGTGAAGAAATCATACCTTAACCCTTAACTACGGAACGTCTGCGGGCGAACTTACTTACTGAACCAGGATCAGTGTGACCCTGTCATTTCAATAATTTGATAAAAATATATATCATGTCGTTTTGCCATTGAAGCTTCTTCATAATGTTATGTAGGGTATTTATTAAAGTTATAAACACAGATTTATTCTAAATAAATTTTCTTAATATATTTTTTTACAAAAAAATCAAAAAGTGTAATTTTTATGGAGAACTTTATTTAATCAAAAATAGAACTAATGCAGATCATACTAATATCCATTTTGTTAGCAACATACGATAAATAAACTTATAGGAAACATGAAACACAATAGTGAACAAAATAAATCGTTAACACAAAAAAACCTGCAGTGGCTTTCCTGAAGTAAAAAAAATGTCATTATTATTTACAATTCTTGCAAATATGGTTGCTACAGTTACTACAAATAGGTTTTCTGCAATTTATACACAAATATGATGTTTTTCTTTTTTTGCATGAGAACATAAAGCACATCTGGCTCGTTTAATTAGTTTAGTGTCATTATTCAGTAGTGCATCTCCTCTACTAATCTTAGCAACACGAACCATAATATCTTTCAACTACCGCTGTATATTTGGATTGTTACTTCGCCGAACTATTTGTGGTACTACTAATGCATTTGCAAGATCTTTGATGATCCGAAATCTTGTAATTTTTGGAGTTTTGGGATAAGGCGTAAAAACAATATAGGAATTAGCCGAGCATATATCTGTGATCCTATAAAAAATTGCCATTGGCCATCGATTGATTCGCCTGCGTTTGGTAGAATTGTAGAATTCAATAATTTCAGGCTTTCCACTTTCTAGATTTACTTCGCCACTATGATGCATAGAAGATAATAACAGAACAGCTTTTTTTCCGTTTGGGTACATAAGACAGTAAAATAAAATCTTTTGCAAATCCATACAAACACGAATCGACATTACGTTCATTGCTGCGTAAAAATGCCGAAGGAACTTCTTTCTTATTTTTACGCACAGTACCTATAAAGGTAAGGCCTCTCTGCTTCAGTTTATGAGCAATTTCTAATGATGAAACCCAGTTGTCGGCCGTGATCCTGTTCCTGTTTGTATTTTCAAGAGGTTTTGTCAATCTGACGATGGATTGGGAAGGAACACATAATTTATTTTCTTCAGGAGAAAACGTTTTTCCATCCCTTTCTCTTCCAGTACAAATATTCATTAAATTAATAATTATTTCTAGCGTCTGTTAGGCACATTATTTTTAAGCCGTACTAGGCTGGTTTATTAGGAAAATACATTTTGAAACCACAACGGCCCCTAAAGCTAACTAACATCTCGTCAATAAAAACATGTTCACTCACCGTGTATATTTCTTGACAATTGTGCACAAAAGTTTCAAATACGTGGGATATCGCCGCTGCAGCATCGGATTTTTTTCGTTCGTCCCGTGTACCCGGATTACCAAATCTAAGACAGGATAAGATGATCAAGAATCTATTATCCGACATTGTGCAATAAAATACGTCTCTGCCAGTTCCATCAGATGCAAAGAGGGATCGTACATTCTCATGATTTGACTTAAAGATCTGTGTGTAGAGCAATAAACCAGGAAATGCCGCAAATTTCATGTCATCTATTTTGGAAAGTTCTGGTCTATTTTGTTTTTTAAATTTAGTTTTGAATGTGGATAATTTATTATTACTCCGATGTACCTATAATTTCTTGTTTTATATCTGCCGTAAACAGTAAATCACAAACTTCTTTTGGTGTTGGATTAACTCCTAATCTTTTTGTACTATGTTTTAGACCCGGTTTTTCCTGATATATATTATGACTTGGCATTCTAATAGACTTCTTTGGTTCAATACTAGACCATTTAAACCTATTTTTACCATACAAATAAATAGGTCTGGATTGCCTGGACAACTCAACCTTAGTCTTTTTCATAAGAATTGCTAAAGGTATGGAATCTTCGTCATCCAATGTCAACGCTTCGTCATCTAAAGTTTGGGTAACGGTTATACCACTATCAGTATTTTGAACTGAAATATCACAAATATTTGTTGCATTGTCATGTTTGTTAGGAGCATCAATGTTATCTTATATTTCACATTCTGATTGGTCAGTGTCTCTATCATGGTCGCTTTGAAGTATATGTCATTCATCTATATTCTATACCATCGTCCTAGTCACTGTTTGATCCGTAATCCGTACTACTACTCCTCCAACTTCGTCCAACTACTGAAAAAGCGTTCTTTTACAATCTGGATCAGTAAATTGTACTGTTCGTGAAGAACAAGCCATAATATTATAAGAAAAGTTCCAAAAAAAGGGGAAAAAAGATAACGTATTTACTGTACCAGGGTCAGTATAACCCTATAATACTTACTTTCGATATTTCCAAATAAACAGGAAGAACTCAACGAAGGTTATTCGTTCAATCAAGAATTCCAAATACTACATCAAGAGGAAAGAGGAAGAAAACTAAATTACCTGGAGAGCCTGGAAATCAACAAAAGGGGATTAAGCGGCCTCCTACTTAACGACCAAACGGATGTCAATTATTCACCGCTCCTCAACATTTTTAAATTTGTCAATAGTCACCCCCACCCCCATAAATACACTATTTAAGCATTATGTACTTAGTTTAAGGTATCATTTCTTCGCCCGAAGAAGCCACAGTATGGCGAAACAGTCGTTGCGAACAATAAAAACAGTTTGAAAATTTAAAAGTGTAACTTTATTTCATATATTTCTACCGTTTAATATTTTCAGCGATTTATTTTTTATTTTTTGGCTGCTACGTTTTTTTAACAAATAATAAACCCAATATTTTTCCAGTAGGTTATCCTTAAATGCTGCTACGTTGCGGCCTTAGGGGACCAACCTTTATCTTACTTGTTTCTCTCATATCAGTCATATATTACTCATATATGTGAAAGTAGCAATTTTTCTACGGCTTCCTATACATGAATGTGATACTTTTTTACTCTTGATATTGTAATAATGAGACCGGAGTCCAGTGACTTTGTTAAAGATGTATTTATTTTTAAATACATTTGGGGACCATGTGGCTTCGGAGCAGGTACGGAATTAGATAACAAAAGCACACGTGTGTCGATGGGTCTACCGCCAGGGAAACTTCTTCCGGGCAAATTGCGTGCGCCTAATAATCTAGAACCAACTATAACATTTAATAGATCATTTATTTATTGCTTATTTAAACACAAATTTAATTTAGCTAGTCTTAGAATTGAATGGGAGGATTCAGTGTGTCCAAAGTAATCCAATTAAAGAAAAGTAGAGGACATAACATAAATAAATTAATGCTCACATTGGATGTATGAACCAAGGTGGAGGAAAAAATCGTTTAAAGAGGAAAAACAGACGAGGCTGGTGACAGTTGATTTCAGAAAAAAATGAGTATCGTCACGTTGCTAGTGAGCTCCAGAGTCGAGACACTAACTTTGCGTCCAGTGGTATGTATGTGAGGTAATAAATAAATGTTTACCAAAATTAAACAATTAATATCAAATAAAACAAAATAATGAATAAGTCAGTGATAAATGTTAAATTTTAGACTTTTTAGAAAAGATATTGAATTATAATAAAATAAAATAAAACAAAAAAAAAACGAATAAAAAAATAATATCTCTCATATTTAAAACAAATGTGAATGGAACATTCGGTCGTGACTTCCTTCTGAACTGGGAAAATTCATATTTGAAAAATGGTATTGGAACCTTTGGTCGTGACTGCAAGCTGAACTGGGAAAGATACCATATTGTTATTAAAAATATATGAAAAGAAAATGAAATTAAATTGAGACTGCTATTATTTAGGTTTAAAACAAATTTGAATGATACCTTCGGTCGTGACTTCCGACTGAACTATGGAAGATACCATATTGTTATAAAAATATATAAAAATATATTGAAATTGAAATTAAATTGAGAGAACTATTATTAAAGTTTCAAACAAATTTAAATGGAACATTCGGATGTGACTTCCTGCTTAACTGGGAAAATTCATATTTGAAAAATGGCATTGGAACATTCGGTCGTGACTTCCGGCTGAAATGTGGAAGATACCGTTTTATTATTATAAATATATGAAAAGAAATTGAAATTGAAATTAAATTCAGAGAACTGTTGTTAAAGTTTAAAAAATATTTGAATGGAACCTACGGTGGTGACTTCCGGCCGAAATGGGAAAATTTGAAAAATAGTATAGGAACCTTTGCTCGTGACTTCCGGCTGAACCGATGAAGATACCACATAATGCTTAAAAGATATATAATAAAAAATAATTATTTTAATAAAAACATGTAAATAAATATAAAAGAATAAAAACCTAATTCAATTGGTTTCCTTCTGTCGAGGTTATCGGTAGAATTGGTTTCCTTATGTTAAATAAGTTGTGAAATAAAGATACACATATTTTCAATTATACTTTAGTGTTAAAAATTATAATTCATTATCGAAATTCATTAATATTGGATTATATCGTAGTTTGTTTTGTGTTGATTGGTATTAAAATTTTAACATGTCATATAGATTCGTATGCATATATTTTGATAAATAAAAACAAAATCTCTCTTTAACTATAAATACATGTTTTATTTACCTAATATCTCTCGTTTTCAGGAATAAGTATATTAACCAGGTGACCTGGGTTACACAATAGTAAAGTAAACATATAAAATTCAGTCTCAGCTTTCTACAACTAATATAGAGCTGTGGGTTCGAGATACTACAATATGAAAATAGTTTCACATCTAGAGATGAAAATACACATATAAAATTAAACGGACACATGCATTAATTTGTTTGAAAACAACTTCACAAACTGTAATGTGTTCATTTTGAATTAAATTAAACTTAAAAGTATTTATCTTGAAAGATCTCTATTAACTAATATGTTATAAACTGCAATATCATAGAAAAAATAGTATTTGCTTCTCGAAATAAAATACATTTTTTTAATTCATTGGTGGACTTCACTTGTTGATGAACAACTGTTCACCTACGAAGAAGCGGTATTATCATCTCTTTCGTTGCAAAATATACTAAATTCAAAGCAATCTCAATAGCTTCTTCGGTTTAATATTTTTATTTTCCTTCTCCAAGTTCCACGATCCATCGTATAAAAGCCTGAATATATGAAAATACTAAGAAACTAATGCAAAGCAGTTAAGTATCTTTTAAAATATTATGATCAATTTCGCTCCTTATACTTCAGTCAATGTTACCCCTGCTGATTGATTTCACTATGTTGCTACCATCAACTACAAACAAGGGTACAGTCCAGTCATATTGGCCTCAAAAGGCCGTTTTGGCTGAAATAAATTATATAGAAATATGAAATTTGGTATACATACTTTGGAGGATTCTAGAATCACATGATCGTCGAGTTTTCCCTCCTAAAATGGGGGCTTTATCCCTGTATATTGAAAAACACCTTCCAAACGGAGTACTTGTGTTATTTTTTGCATTTATATGGTAAACAGTGCATCGCCAGAAAATTTTTATATCAGGTGGATGGGAACAAAATTTTGAACTAAAATTATGTCACACGGTTTACTACAGAAGGTATTGTTTTCGCGGTATAGAGGCCGGAAAGAAAATTATCCAGTAAATCCTGTCAATTAGACTTTTTGACGGAAATAAATTATATAGGTTTGAAATTTAGTATACATACTCTTAAGTACTCTAGAATCAAATATCCATCGAGTTTTCTCTCCGCCGGTAGAGGCTTTTGCTGTTATTATTAATAAAACTCCCTTCAAATGGCGAAGTTATTTTTTTCGCAATTATCTCGTAAACGATGCTCGGCCTGAAATTTTTTATATCAGGTAAAGTTGATGGAAATAAAATTTTAAACATAAATTATATTACATGGTTTGCCATAAAAGCTATAGTTCGCAAGGTATAGAGGCCGGAAGTAAGAGGTAAATTCGTAAATGACCACCTAACGACTAGATTTTGAAACCTATACAATTTATTTCGGACAAAACGTCTAATTTAACTAAACAAGTAACCTCAGCCATATAGACAAGTACGCAATATATAGAAAATCATCTGAATTCTACAACACCGATAAGAATTACATGTAATAAATACGTATATGTATACCTGCTAATGATAGTTAGAGCCCCCAAATATACTTTTACCTCCAAAAGTTATTCATTTGGCACTTCACTGTTTAATTCGACTTTTAAATAAGTATACAAGCCATAAACTTACATGAAGCAAATAGAATTCTCAACTGGTACCCCGTGTAAAGTCTCATAACATTGGAACTAAAAAGAGCCAAAGGTTGTGGGGCATAATATGAAAATTCTGAGATGTGAAGTGTTTCGTACAGATGAATGTCACCCTCATAAATCAATTTCACTCTAAACAACGGTAATATGAATCGAATAGTCACAGTTCATATAATAAGTATGCATATTTATACAATTTCTACTATTTATATCTACAGCTTGTTTTACACTTAGTCTCCGATAGTTTTTGAGTTTCAGGTTATTTAGTTTTAATATAATAACTAAAGGATTTTTTATTTGCTAATCATTATATTACAATATTTTCATGTCATGTTTGTGTTACCAACTTGTAACAATTAAATCATAAATAGAATGGAATATAGCTCATAATACGGTGGTTCTATTGTGATATATAAAAACTAAAATACATTTTGTTTGTCTATTATCTGAAAGCTTAATATAGTAATCATGAAAATTAATGGACTAAAAGCGTACGACTTCATTTTTCAATACACATCACGATTGATGTTAGCGGGAGTGAAAAATGCTTTGGCGCACTCCCCATTTTTATAGAAACAATAATAGGGCTCCATTTTTCACAAATCCAATTTTTGTTTATATTTATTCCCCACATCCATTTTATTTATGATAAGCGAATAGATTTACTTTATTATTCTCACGTAATGGCATTATTTCACTTACGCGCGTGATAAATAATACAAAAAATCGTTCCGGAATGTAGTGCAGGGGCGACTTTATTAAAAACAATATATTTTTTTCCGTTCACCTATGCCAAGGGTTTTTTTCTATATAGAACGAACTCTTTCATCCGTATTTATGGCCCAAAAACATTACCGCAGGATTTCGAATAAGAATCTAATCATGAGGATGTTTTCGTAAGGATACTCATAAGAAAACCACACAATATTAAACTACTATAATAATAACCAATATCTTCGTAGCTGCGCACTAGTAGAATGATCCCTGATACCAATAATATTATATGATTGATAAACTTTGCGCCCTATATTAAAGTTTGTAATATGGATACAACATATTTGTATCCATATTATTTGTCACAATTTGTATCGTAATATTGCATATTTATATTATTACTTCTGTCGCTGGGCTGTTTGGTACAGAATTTCCTACAATGCATATTTCCTAATACAGTGAGCAGTGCAATGTCACGTGTGAGATCCTACAGCATCGGTTTTGTTTACTGCACCCCTGCAACACTCACAGATGAAATTGCTTCAATAATTTGATGATGTACTGCATACTGTGTTTCGGTACGTTCGCATTCACATCCCATTTTCGTACACCCTAAAAGGTCCCACAAAATTCTTGCTGCCTACCCGACTCGGATACATCTTAAATAAAGAAGGTTTGCATATAAAATTATTTATATTCCATAGCAAACTTTATCGCAGTAGCGATCAATAATTTAAAATGAAAACGAATGTTTTAGAAACGATGCTACTGCGTTTTTTTGTAGATAAATAAGTTCTAATGCATAATAAATTCAATATCTACGGTTGTTACAATACTTCAAATCACGTTTCATTATAAGCACGTAAGTGCAAACATGTCTCCAATTATAAGTATAGGGCACAACGTAACATACATTTTATGAGTATTATAATGAATTGAAGACTTATATTTTTAGTTTTCCATGTTCTTAACACATATATCTGATATAATTGACATATTATGAATTCACGTTAAAATGTAGTGGTAAATTATGTGTAATCAAATATTGTTCTCTGCTATCTGTAATTATTTCCAACATCGTAAAACTTATCCCCAAACAACAGTCTGAAAACAACCAACACGTGGGTTAATCGGTGTTTTATATATGATTACGCATGAAGATAGACAAAATGTATGTACATTATTCTACTCTATTTAGATACTTTATGAAGAATTCTGCAATAGTTGGTACTCAGCGCCATATCAGTATTAATGTCATAAAAATAATTAAGTTGAATTTGATTAAAACTCCCTCCTACCACGGCTATTATTTTCATGTAAGTGTTGTGGCAGAGATTATTATCCCATTGCTTGCTATTAATCTTCCACACTTGATTTTTGTTTATTTTAGAAAGCGGCTAGATGATCTCGGCAAAGATTGATGCTTTTCGCCGGCCGTACCTCAGTGATTAATTCAACTCGTTAGGTATCATATTTTCTAACTAAGTATGTTTTAATTCATTCAGTTGTCGGCGATGTTTTTTGTCCGATTTATAAACCATCTATAATGCTAAATCCAAGAGTGAAAGATGAGGAATCTATTACCGCCGTGAGCGTTGTTTTTTTATATTCGTCTGATATTAGCATTTTCCTTTCTAGGAGAGTAAACACGGGGTGGAAGCGAGGTGTAAATATATTGATTGCATGGAAACGTGTATATAATTGTGCTTTGTGCTACTTATATATTCATTGATTTCGTGTCCAAATAATACAAATTAAGCATAGGATCTAAGAGTATACAGAAATATATCAAATTGGTAAGTTACATTGCAAATATCGGAAATAGTTTACTCAAGTTAAGTAACAAAATTTGAAGATGGAGCTATCACAAAAATTGCTGTAATGCAAACTTATGACTACAAGTTTGAACTATCAGATATTTCTTTATATATATATATATATATATATATATATATATATATATATATATATATATATATATATATATATATATATATATCATTACATATTTATTATTCATTATTTATTATATATTAGTATAACATTATTTTTTTATAATTGTATATTTCGAATAAATAATTGCAGAATTTCTCGATTGCGTAATTGCCTTACAACTCAAGTAATGTACGCTATTTGTTCTACTCCCAGTCGTAATTATGTACAGAGAAAACCTCTCACAAAGAAATCATAGAAGCAATAGTCAATACCCCGGGCGTAGAAGTAAAAGAGAAAGACATTAAAATAAACACCCTAAAGAACGCAAAAACAGGAAGGACAATGGTGGCAACAATAATCCGACACAAGAAGATAGCTGACGAAATTGTTAAGACAGGGAAAATTGAAATTAGATGGAAAAAGTGCGCAGTAAATGAAATACTCATTCCAACTAAATGCCATAAGTGCTTAAGACACGGCCATGTAATGACAGAGTGCCAAAACGAGAAAATAGATATAAAGGACACGTGTTATAAATGCACAAAAAAGGACACCTAGCAACAAACTGAACAACATGCCACGTTGCTATAAGTGCGGAGAAGAGGGACACAGAGCAGCCACAATTGACTGTGAAAAGTACACAACGAAAGTGGCCAAAGTACGGCAAAAAACCAAAAAAAGAAGCGACAAGGGAAACATAAACGCGGAAAAACTAAAAGGACCGTAAACATCCCAACAATGTCTATAAAATTATTACAGTGCAACCTGAACAGAAATAGCCTGGCGCATGAACTATTAAATAAAACGGTGCTAGAACTAGAACTTAACATCGTGATAATATCGGAACCAAAACTCAAACATCTTGAAAAAGGACCCTGGTACTAAAGTAAGGAAAAGAAAGCCGCAATAAGGAGCTACAGTAAAGACAATAGAGTTAAAATCACAAAAAGCATGAGCGGAAACGGCTTTGTGTGGGTTCAAATCGGACACATCATAATATATAGTTGCTACTACTCACCTAACATAAACCAAGAAGAATATGAAAGACGGATAAGCGAGTTAAGACGGAGCATGCAAAGCAATACACATGAAAAGGTGGTCGCAGGAGATTTTAATGCGAAGTCGAGAATATGGGGCTCCACCAAAGAGGACGGAAGGGGATAAGTTACGGCCGAGTGGCTAGCAGGGGACGACTTGGGAATAATTAAAACGGGGGACGCCTCCACTTTCGTCAGAGCAAATAGAGCGTCACACATAGACATTACCTTCAGCACGAACCGCCTAAGCAACAAGATAAGGAACTGGCATGTCCTAGAGATATAAAATCTGAGTGACCACCGATACATATGTTACGAAATAGAAGAAGGAACGATGAAGATTGAAAGCAAGCGGAAATGCGCACGTTCAGGCTGGAGACTTAATCCTGAGGCTCTACAAGCCTTTGGCACAAAATATCAGCAACTTGTAGAGGGAAAAGAGACAACTGAGAGAGACACAATACCAGAAGACTTTTCTGAAGCAGATTGTAAAAGCATGCAACGAAACGCTACCAAAAAAAGGCAAGCCAGCCAGGAGACAGAAGACAAGTGTACAGGTGGACCGACAGTATAGCAAGGATACGGAAGGAATGCCTATCCAGAAAAAGGAAAATGACAAGGATTAACGCAAGATCTGAAGCGAACGAGGAAGAAAAGAACCAATACAAAATGGAATACCTAGAATACAAGAGAGCGCTAAATAAGAAAATCATGACGGCAAAAAACGAAGCACGGAAGAAAGTCTGCGAGGAAATAAATCAAAACATATGAGGTGAAGGTTATAGAATTGTATGCAAGAAGATAAGGGTAGTGCCGAAGATCCAGTTAACGGATGAACAGATAATGGAAGAAGCAGACAAGCTATTCCCAATGCACTGCAAGCCCGAATGGGATGAAGTGATCCTAGATCTTACTCCAGAAAATCCGCTCTTTATTACCATGGACAGCGACAAGCAGACTGAAGGCAGGGAAGGCTCCGAGACCAGACGAAATCCCGGCAGAAATAATTAAGGCAGCAGTGACGAGATAACCAGAACACTGTCTTGATGTATACAATGGCCTGCTGCTTAAAATGAAAGAATTCCCAAGCATCTGGAAATAATCAAGGCCGGTACTCTTGGAGAAACCCAGAAAGAACATTAACGAACCACAGGAATACCGCCCACTCAGTATGCTTAACACGGCAGGCAAGCTTCTGGAACAACTGAAGATTCGCAGAAGACTGGACGAGGAAGTCCAATAGAGAGAGGGGCTAAGCGAAATGCAATTCTGGTTCAGAAAGGGTCGATTTGCAGTGGAAGCTATGAAAACAGTTAAAAACATCGCTGCGGAGCTACAAAAAGGCAGCTACTGCGTTATGGTCACATTCGACGATATAAACGCTTTCAACAGTGCATCGTGGACAGGGATTGTATAGACCTGAAGGAAAAGAACATCTCCAGCTACCTAATAAAACTTATGTGCAGCTACTTTGAAAACGGGAAAATAAAAATTAGAAAAGAGAAGGAAATAAAAGTAACATATGGAGTACCGCAGGTATCCATACTTGGCCCATTATTGTGGAACATCAACTATGACAGTGTATTAAAGCTACCAATGCCAGACGATGTAACACTTATAGGCTACGCAGATGATCTTGCAATAATAGCATGCAGGAAAACGGGAACACTCCTCGAAAATAAAATGAACATCGCCGTCACAAAGGTCCAAACGAAATGAAAAGAAGGAAGCTAAGACTAGCGCCGCATAAAACCGAAACGATAGAAGTAGACGGAATAGAAATCCAAACAGTTAGAGTCCTGAAATACCTGGGTGTGTACTTTGACCAAAATGCGAGGATGACCACTCACGTCAGAAACATAGCAAAAAAAAGCACCTAGTGATACTTGCAGAAACGGAAAACAAACTGAAAGAGAATGTGGAAATATGGAAGGGGGCTCTAAATAAAAGGAATCTTAAGCTATATAGAAAAAAGTCACAGGGATGGTGATAACTAAGGAGAACAAAATAACCAACATATAAATAAGTGAGAACAGATAGAACAGTTGCAAGAATTTAAGTATGTAAGAATAATAGACAGTCAAGGAAAATATGAAAAGAACATCAACAACAGAGTAAAATCAACAGAGAGTATGTATAGTACTGTATAACTGTACTATATAGTACTGTATAGTGATAACTAAGGAGGACAAAATAACCAACATACGTATAAGTGGAGAAGAGATATTACAGGTGCAAGAATTTAAGAAAACGACATCAACAACAGAGAGTCTATATAGTACACTAAGAAAACCGTTCATACACAAGAAAAAATATAAAAAAACGAAGATGACAGTTTTCAGAACAATACAATACAGAACACAATACCAAAATCTTAAATACAAGTGACAGAAATGAAGTACTTAAGGAGAGTGGAAATTGTGACAAGGAAGGACAGACTACACAACGTAGAAATAAGGGAGAGGTTGGGAACCACATCGATAATGAAGAAAATAGAAGAGGAGCAATTTAGATAGTATAGGCATATAAACAGACGGAGTGAAGAGAGGCAAGTTAAACAAGTGTGGGATGCAAGAGAAAACGGGTAGAGAGCAAGAGGAAGACCATAGGAAACATGGAACGCTACAATAAGCAAAACGCTGCAGAAAAAAAGGGAAGAGTTGGAAGCAAGCTAAGGAACTAACAAAAGAATAAATAAAATTCTATTAAAAATAGAATTACACCTCCACACCAAAAAGGGTAAAAGAGGGATACATTAGGAAAGAAAGAAGAATTTCAGTTTGTAATTAATAAGTATTCCAAAAATGCTAAAGACAGTCAAACATAAAGTTTTGTATATAATGGGGACATAATAGGACTTGTGGGTTCTTATGGATTCACCCTATTTATAGTCCTCGCTCGCTCGTGAGCACGGTTCTTAGACTTTAAGGCCCATCCGCAAAGTCCTATATTACGTACTTATTACATAGCTATTACGTATATTATGTATTATTGTCTTATTTATATATTATTATCACATTACTATACCTTGTTATTATTATTTACTGGGGCACATGCACCAAAGTGAATAAATACTATATAACGAAATTGTCACAGCGGCGTATCGATTTGCCGCGGAACATAGGAAAATAACATGAGAAAATAAATTTCTTTAGTGTGCTGCTCTTCTATTCAAAATATAATACAAATAGCAGCACCATTAAATAGATCATTTTATTGTGCTTCTTATGGTATAAATCAATCTTCGCCAAACATTGTTTTAACATGTGCAGAAATCTTTTAACATAATTAAAATCATTCAAAGTAATAGTATTGAATTTTATATTATTTGCGTTTTTCGGTAATATTATAGTATTACAATTAAATTATTAGTTTCGTTATGAATTTTTCCTGAAAATGAAAGATTAACTACATTGTATAAAGTATTTAAAATACGAATCCTATTAATTTTATTGAATTATTTATGTTGTATTATCTCAGTTTCCTTTTAGTTTTATTAGAGTAGCATAAATTGAAGGAAATCCATTTTCCAATGTTATTTCTTCATTTTCCGCGATAAAAAAATTACTCGTTACGTGAAAAATATCAAAGGCACACTATTATTTTCAATGATTACAATTAAGTACCTACTTTTAAAGCTTTCTACACATGTGAAGACATTGTTTTGCGAAGATCTAAAGGAGCACAAAAAAATATATATTTAACGGTGCTATTAATTTAATTATTGTTTAAATAGGGGAGCAACACACTGAGAAAACCTATTTTCCCATGTTACTTTCTTATGTTGCACGGCAAATCGATCACCCGGTATATTTAAGAAAATCTGCAGATTTTCATTCCGTTGAATAATTTAGGAAGTTCACATTACTTATCACGGTTATGTGTATTCCTGCAACGCAATTGTAATTTTTTTGAAATTCGTTAAATTATTATTATAGCATTAAGTGAAGTAGCCAATAATAATACCTGAAGCTAACTCTCTGTAACTTGCATCTACTCAATTTACTGAAAACATTTTTAACAATACTAAATTAAATCTGCTTGCTTTTATAACAATTGATGTGTTTCTAATATCTACAAAAGTCATGATGACGTGTTGATATATAACAAAGCCAATAACTATAAAGAATTAATTTATACAATTGTATTGGATAATATTTTTAGTTTTCTAAAATGTAAAATATATAATTTTTATAATTCTTTTATATGTTTTATTTATTTTTAGACAATAACCGCACATTAGTTCTAATTATATTGAGATAATAAGTTTAAATATGTTCACACATGTTTCTATGTTGTAAGTCAACAAAATTTTAGAAGTACTAGTAAACAGGTTTAAAGATAAGATAACTTTTATACTATGGCTGAATTTCAACCTAACTGTTATTATTGTGCCATGAATACATAATACATAGGTATGTATTTTCTGATAAGAGGTAAAATATAGTTTCATTCAGTATAATATTGTAAGTAAGACGCACGTTTGCTATGAAACTATTTTATACCAAATATCTGAGAGTAGTTTTTAAATAGACTTGCGTGTGTGAGTAATATTGTCTTATATGGGACGTATAGATTGCTATCCGTATCCTTTGTTCTATCCACAGACAAAATTTATACTTTTAATTAAATCATTGTGTAAATGGTTAAGAAGAAATATCGCCTTGTACACTTTAACACGTATGTTCCATTTGAACTGATTTCCGTATAACAATACCAATTTATCTCCTCAGGGTGTACTATTTATATTTAAGGTGGGCCATCAATGTAATTTATCGTGGCCACCGCCATACATAATTAAGGCCGCTCTACCGTAGGGCGGTCGGGATAAATGAATGAAAGAGGACCGGAACTCCCTTCTGCCCTCTATCGCTTTAAAGTTTCGATCTGCATGACTTCCCTTTTTGCCCACGCCTCGTCGAAGCCATGCGGAATGTTTTTGATGTTTTCCATACGGTCTATTTGGACGCAATGAAAACCGCAGAGGCGAATCAATCCTTCAGAGAATAAATTGATGTTCTTCGACTGCCACTTGTTGTTACTTTGCAGCAGAGGATGCATTTTGTAATAATAAACTCCTGAACTCCAGTTTACCGTACGTCAATAGTACATACTGTATTTTCAGTGTTTGACGAGAGTTAGTCCACGCCAAGAGAGCGGCTTTTCTAATAACCACTAAATATTATTTTAAACTCCAACGTTGTGAATTATAATTTTCTGATGTATCGCGAGGTACTTGCACCGAGTAATACATGACCCGTGGCTATAATAGTATTCACAATCGTGGTGTATATACTATTTTCTGCACTCCTAAAAAAAATACAATCATATAAAATTAAATATAGCTGTTGGGATTTGGTTATCGGAAACTGTAGATCTGCGGATGGGCG
This sequence comes from Othius punctulatus, assembly GCA_951805005.1. Classification (NCBI taxonomy): domain Eukaryota; kingdom Metazoa; phylum Arthropoda; class Insecta; order Coleoptera; family Staphylinidae; genus Othius; species Othius punctulatus. The sequence goes on from OX638145.1 coordinate 60,941,727, forward strand.
GAAAAGATGAACGGACGGGTGAACCTTAGCTGCTTAAACTTGGATGAACACACAACATGTAAAATAATATACCCCTTTAACCGGAAAAAATATACGAGTTTTAATATCTGATGTTTTCTTTGTGCATAAACATTCGATTAATTCACTATTTATTGAATTACCTCTTCGATCAAAAATAAATTAAATAAATCCAATGGCGTGTCAGTAGAAAATGCAACAGCCGATGGTTCTCTTGGAGAGCATGTTTTATTTATCCTACAAGTAGGTACATTTTATGTCCATTCTGACTTTTGTGTTTTTAGTCGTTTGCTCGGAGGGTGTTCCAGATTTGATTGAGATGTGAAAGGTAAACTCTGATGTCTAATAATGGTATTTTTGACAATAGCAGGTGATATATTATCATCGCCATCGAATAATTCTTCGTCCCGATATAGCACTTCACATTTCTGCGTACTCAGCATACCTCTACATAAGTTGTCAGGATTGCCAATCTCTTCATCCGAATGATCGGAATCTTCCTCAGTCTGCAGCATTATCATTTGACGATAATAAATAGATCTCACATGGAAGATCGTCGTCATTAGAGACCGGATTCTAAGTTTTATGCTTTTTGTAAATATCTGAAGCATTAACAAATGAATTAAATTTACATCCGATTTGGAAATAAACGGATCATCTAACAATCATTTTTTGTGCTTTTTTGCTTTTTTTGCAATATTGTGCGTATTTTACAGTTTTGTGCTTATTTAGAGCTTTTTTCAGCTGATACTGAATTGAAACGAAATTTAATTATCGTGGTGATTATAATTTGTACATGTATCAACACTTATGCATACTACACAGTTTTATATTTCAGGTGCGAGGAGTGAGGCATTACTAATAAAAATAAACAATTTTCCAAACCCAGTGCTGAGCAAGTTTTTACTATGTTTATTGTTTATTTAAATTAATTTAAAATACAGGTAAATACATTCATATCTTTCGTGTCGCAGAAGTTTAATATTTTTCCACTACAGTTCTATGCATTTGGATTGAGTTATTAATTTAAATTAAATACAAAATCTTCCCAATGAATAAGCATTCACAATTCTGAACATTGTGCAATTAGGTTAGCTCCGTTTCATACCCTAACAATGTCTCGTTAGTACGGTTACATTATTTCTTGGATAATGCCTAAGCAAAAAATACCGCTGAAGATGAGCTATGGTAGATGAGTGGATTAAAGAACACAAATAATTGAAATTTGAAAATAACAAAATATTTTGCAGAGTTTGTGTAAAGTCGGTAATTTATTTCGCCTTAAAATATTGTTGAATAATAATAATTAATTCACTAGTTTGATTTGCAGTTTCAATGCAATAAAAAATATGATATAATTTAACATGTGAAAACAATACTACACAAGCAACGCTTAGAAAAATTTCAAAATCAACCAAGAACACAACAAACTACAGTAGAATCCATAGCACCAACTTCCGGCAACAATCAACAAAAACAATTTAATTTTGATTTGTGTAAAACAATGCTTGAATCCAACATTCCCTTCAAAATATTACAAAATAATTCATTTAGGACATTTCTGGAAAAATATTGAAACAGAAATATACCAGATTAAAGTACACTGCGCAAAAAATATGTTGAATCGGTATATAAACAAACTATGCTGGAAATTAAAAATATAACTGGCAACAATTGCATTTGGTTCAGTGTGGATGAAACAAGCGACTCTTGTGGGCGATATGAGGCCAATTTTATTATAGGAGACCAAATAAATGGCGATTTTATTATAGGACATTTGTCCTCAGCGACAAATGTCAGACGAAAGGTTATTTAATCTGTTCTAAAGAATTAAACAAAACCAATAGTAACACAATTTCAAAATTTATTAATGAATCACTAACCAACTTTTATTTACCGGAAGCAGTCCCAAATCAGAAAATTTTACTAATGGTCACGGATGCAGCGGCGTACATGATAAAAGCTGCATCTAACATGAAAATTTTCTAAGACAATTTAATACATTGTACCTGCATTTAAAAAAAGTTAATTATGAATTTGAATCAACAACTGGCAGAGATTGCAAAAAGATATTACAAGATTGCAAAAGAATTTTAAACCAACAAGAATTTAAAATTAAAAAAAATATAATTTAGAGTTAATCAAGGCACATTATAGTATTCTGAGTTATTGAATTACCTCATTGGAGAAGCAAGGAATGCCCTGAACGGATGCAATTTCGATTATTAACAATTTTAAGGAAGCTATTTGTTGTGTCCCGGGAAAAATTGAAGAGAAGATAATAGTAAAATTAAATGAAGCTTTAAAAAAATATATGAAGGTTTTCAAACGTTAAATAATTTTGGAAAAATTTTGGTGGTGAAAATGTGGGTGATTTTGAAAGCAGCATACCCATAGCTATAGTCTATAAATATATTTTGAGCGATAGAAGACACAATTTAATCATGGAAAATTTTAACTAATATTTAATTGTAAATTGTTTTAAAAGAAATGTCACAAGGATGGTTGAGGGGGGCTAATGATTTAAATTAATACCAAAAACTTAATTTATTTTAATCATTATAAAATATGAAATATAGTGGTTCGAATGAAAATGGCTGCTGTCGGCATCACCCTGGTTCGGTTCTCGTTAGTTCTGTAACAAGAGAAAATGTATCTGAGCATTGAATAACAACACTCTGTGAGCCTCTCAATATGGTATTATCTTGTATATCAGGATACAGTAATTGTTGATCAACGTAAGCTTATCGATAAACGGAATATAGTTCAGGGTGCTTCCTGTCTAAGACAAAGGGGCACAGTCGAACAATCCCTACTCATGTCCACAATGTTACACACATATTGTTAGCTGAACTTTTGCCACTTCTGATATTGTTAACCCAATTCAGATATTGTTAGGCTGGCGAATTACCTTTAGCTTAATACTGACTTTTTTTAATCCATAAAAAACAGTTTCAATACTAATTCTGCTGTGTTATTCTTATGATAGGTAATTATTTGTATTGTCAAGATGTCGATTAATAAACAATGGGATTTGCATTAATGAAACTTATTTATTTAATTAAGTACTAGATATAAGAAATTAAAATTGAATGAAAACAAAACAAGATACGCCTCTCTCTCTCTCCGTACTCCCTAACGCCCCTGATTCTGCAACAATAAGAAAAGTGATCGTGAGTTTACAACTCAGTGAGACAATTGTATTGGTTGACCCGAGTAATAATTGGTCAACCCAATATCCTTGATTAATTACGGTGAAACAATTATCCTTGGTCATTTGCTTATCGATGGGTCAACCTCAACTCTCCACAACCATATAATGACTCACTATACTTGTTGACCCGAGTTCAACTCTCCACAACTATACAATGATTCACTATACTTGTTGACCCGAGTTCAACTCTCCACAACCATACAATGACTCAGCATACTTGTTGACCCGAGTAATAATTGGTCAACCCAACATCATTGTTATCTTCTGGGACAATGGGACACCGATGGGTCAACCATACAATCACTCACCTTCAATTTATCCATACGGACACTAAACAATAAAACTGTATTGAAACTATGCTAGTAATGTGTCACCGCCGGCTTCGCTTGGTGACACGCACTTAATGCGCTCCAAACGCGTTTGTTCCCTTCCAAAGGGTCGAGTGTGTAACTTGGCCTTGAATTTATAAACAGAAATGCGACATCGGCCCGTACATAAGTACGTATAAACGCCCGAACGAAAATATTATGATTTACCATTTTAATAAATCGGGTGATATAACAATATGTACCTAGGAGTTACCTCCCCCACATGCCAAAGTGTTCCTGACAATACCTATCCATACCCGGTAATACCATAACAACAATAAGTAGCAACTCACCTATTAACAGCTCACAAAGTAAATACACATTTCACCACCACAGACACAGGGATTATGACGCGAGCAACGCGCGTCCCTTCGACTTGCACCCCATATGCAACCCTTTTGGCGGTGATGTAACAAATTAAATATATATTATATCTCTACTAAAGAATTAAAAAAATATATTTATGTGTCGAATCATTGAACCCTTGAATTTTATGTAACACAAACTAGTATTTTATAATGTGATTTTGTAAATTAGTATTAGCTCCCTATATTTAGGATATTTAGTATTTTTTCGATAAACATATATTTTTAAATTTTAAATTTATTTACTTTAATAAAAAATAAATGCTTTAAATTGAATTCATTGTTCTATCTACAACTCGACGCTCTTTCAGTCAATCCTTCAACTGTCCTGTGTTTTGGACAAACTAATAAAAGGCACATCCATAATCTAGGTAAGTTTACCATATTATTCTGTAGTTACTTTTATAATCTAAGGTAAAAAATACATTTTTTAAATAAACATTTTTCAAAAATATGTGCTTTTTAAGTTTTTTTTTAATGTTTTTTTAATGCTTTTTATCCGGTCTCTAGTCGTCATCATCCTGTTTTATTAGCTCCAGTAACTGATGCAATGGTAACCTATAATGATGCAAAAGTGGCTGTTATGCATGGTCGATGCATGGTCGATACATGCATCGACACAAAAGTTAAGTCCAATTTTCTTTCAGAAAACATATTGAAAATTATATTAATAATTACATGCATTTGCTGAGATGTATCGTATTCATAATTACATTTTTTAAATATTTTAGTTTTGTAATGAAACGCGGAAAATATAATTATGACAACATTTTTAAACTAAATACCAAACAATATGTTTCGCCTCACTAATTCTTGTAACCATGACTTCTCAACCCTGGCGTTGATGTATTTTTTAACCCTTCCATTTGTCCAGTCCACGTATAATTTGAAAAAGGTGCACTGTTAAGCACCGAAACATCATTACAATATACTGTGTTTTAAATTTGTCAAATTTTCTGTTTTTACACTATCGTTCAAATACATATAATACGTGCCCGTTACATTAAACTTAACCAGAAAATTGTTTAAACTCACCTAACTTACTTAATCCCCCAAAAATAATAAAGAAAAACATAAGTTTTCAAACAACCAATGAAACCATCGACATATTCTAAATACATTAGGTCAATAACATTTCGCATAATGGGTTTTATAACTTTAGGTAACTTTCATAACTTTGTTAAAAAAAACCAGTAGTCATTCTTCTATCGTAGTGTCCACTGGTTTGTGAATATGGTACACGAGTACTACGAATTTTATATATATATATATATATATATATATATACAGGGTGTAACAGAAATACGTGTGTTCATTTTTATCATTGGTAGAACTCGTTAAATAAAACATTTTTTCTATATGTTTTTTTTTCAAAAACCAACGTTAAACTGATTTAAAATATGTTCTAGTTTATCTACTAAAACGCGTACCCGCCTATGGTTAAAGGTGTGCAGCGATAACATATTTTGTTGTGATGGCAACGGTGCCAGGTACATCATTGCCTGTTAGGCAAACATGTTCAGGATATTGTGCACTGTACAATCTACGGGCTTCTGCGGCATTTCAAAAAGCTCGGCCATATACCAACACAATATCTGTTAATTCTTGATTAGAAAAATTTGGCATTTTGAAATAAACTTCACTTGACAATTATAGTGACAGTACCTGAGAACGGCTCGTTCGGTCAAAATTAGGGGGCACAAAAATATTTAAAAAAACTGCAAATTTTGAAGAAAAAAAAAACATAGAAAAAATGTTTTAAATAACGAGCTCTATCAATGTTTAAAATTAACACACGTATTTCTGTTACACCCTGTATATATATATATATATATATATATATATATATATACAAATACTTAATTATACTTTATATATATAAAATATATATTATTATATCATTAACTCATATGAAATAATACTTTGAAAGCATTACTTACATTAAATGATGCTTTTTGTATCCAGACTTAAATATCACACAAGAGTCCACCCTTTGCGCGGGTTTGTGGGTATCCTAAACAAATACGCCAAAATATAACGAGCCACTACATCAAGAGAGCGTAACTTTTTATTATTAATTAGGGGTACCGAGGGCCCTGGTCTCCGCACAATATGTTGACACTGGCAGCGGTAAAAGTTGGGGGATGCAAAGACCCGTAAATTAAAATTACATGCGCCGCTTAGGAGCTCACTGCTGGAATTACGATTTCCCACAGGATTTTTTCTTTATGTGCAGCAAGTTTCACTTTTGATTTAGAGGTGTTCCCGAGTGTGGAACGGTATTTTTCAAATTAATTCAACCACTGTTTACAAATCCCATTTTCCAAGATTTTACCTAATTTTGGTGATGACTTTTTATGAATTACATAAGATCCATGGTCTGAATGTATTGTAAGAAATAGTAGGGGCGATGCAATAATATATTTTTTCTTCAAACGTCATAAAAGTGACACCTTTAGTGACTCGATTCACAATCTTAAAGTTTTACTTCGTCTCCTAGTCAGTAAAAGTTTCACTTTTACTGACTAGGCAGTAAAAGTAAATTTGACAACATGATTGGATAATTTGTAATAAGAACGCCCTACGAGGGCGGGTTTAATATTGCACATACATATGGTGCGCATACATGATGAACAAAACAAAAAATTCAAACAAAACACAAATTTATTTATTGTTAAAATGTAAATTAAAGGTACAATTTGATATTTTAGCCCCTTGAAAACTGATTGCGCTGGCAGCAACAGCAGCACTTACAGCACCGCTGTCGCCAACCATTTTGCTGCTACCACAGATATTTTCTACTTGCGATTCTTGCGAAGATTCGCCGCACTCAACACTGTCACTATTTAGTGACAAAATTAGCTTCGCAATATCCTTTTTATTTCGAATAGAGTCCTCGATGTACCCTTCTGCCACACTGCTGGACTTCCACCCCCCGTGTCTCTTTAAACAAGTAACATCAGCTCCTCCATCTACCAGCAGTGTGGCAGAAGTTCGGCGTAAGCAATGTCCTGTATACTCACTCCAGTTTGGCAAGTTTAAAAAAGAAGCTACCTCTTTTGCCGCACTTCCAATTTTGTGAATTCCCATCACCTGTTTATAGCAAACACCATTTTGATATTTTAGTAAAAATCGCATCTCATTTAGACTTGATGGGCGCAGGGAAGCATACTTTCTGTATAGTGTAAGATACACATCGCCGAGAATAGTAAACGAACGTACTTTTGATGTCTTACTGTCTGGTATTTTTACGTGTAGCAAAGATCCCAAGTCTTGAATATCTGTCGTGTTCATTTTTACGAGTTCATCGCAACGGCATGCCCCTGATATGCCAAATATCAAAATAATCTGAAAATACGATTTAGGGTTTAATTTTGTATTTGTTTATTATTCTAAGAACTCACCTTTGTCGCCAAGTATTTCTCGTTAGGAGCATCGGATAAGAACTTGTCGAACTGTTCCTTTGTCAGCACTCTTGCCTTTTTGGGTGTATAACCCTCATTTTGTTTTTTTAAATATGCACGTAGTTTTAAATATTTGGTAATATCTACACCATTTCTAATATTTAATAACGATTTTAACATGGAATACTGAGACCACATAGTGGAACTTTTTACTTTCTTCTTAGCCATTTCCGAAAAATATGCGAGTAAAACATTTTCACTATAATTGCTTACATTTTTCTCGGCGCACCACTTAATAATTTTTTTGTAGGCCACTTCATAGATGGTACTGGACTTAGTGGGCAATAATTTCTCTGTTGCAGCCCTTGCCGATTCTAAAATATCTGGCGGTGTACATTGAAACATGTCTTCGTCCATTTTATACACTTTAATGTCAAATAATGAATTAAACAAAACCATAGCAACGCTCTGCATAGCATGCTTCTTTGGGAATTAAAACTATACGTATTCGGACAATTAAAAATATTAATTCCATTATCTTTTTAACTATTTTCGACGTTTGAAGAAAAAATTACATGTTTTATTCGGAGTAGAAGTAACTTTTTGTGGCTCGTCTGTAGTTGCCTGCCTCGCTCCGCTCGGCAGCCAATACCTACAGACTCGCCACAAAAAGTGTCACTTCTACTCCTAATAAAACAATATACTATATGTTTTTATACATTGCTAAAAAAAAATATCTCAGTTAAATTGTATAACTGATTAAAAATATGATTCTCTTCTCCCGCTGTCTATTAAATTATATTTGATATAAGTATAAATAAATAAAATAAATTAGTTTGTGCAATGTCAATTATGCACAATTGACATTTAAAATTAAATTCTAATATTTGTTAAATAATAATATAAACGAGAAAAATTTTCAGGAAGCACCTTGTATAGCCATTAACATAAAAGAGATAATCAAAGCAGATATATTAATGCTTGTAGTTCAATTCAACTTGAAAACATGCTTGATGGCGAAAGGGCCGATTTCGATGGCGAATACCCTTTATATTGCGGAATACTTGATGCCGACACCGCGGACGTTCCCTCTCGCTCTTATTTATCCTGTAAAATTGATTAGACGTGAAAGAAGTGGTACTGTGAAAAACACAATGGCAGATTCGAAGAAGTAGCCCGGAAGCGGTATCTCCCCCTTTCCGGAACCTCCGGATATTGTGCTGCTGATAATATTTTCGCATCAACAACTTAAAACCTGTTTTCATATTTTGTAATTTTCTTTATTTTGCTAACAATATATTAGATTGGAACTATTTTGTAATACAATTTTATATAGATTTATATTTATGTAGATATATATACTACTATACTTCTATATATAATCGAAAATCCCTTTGTCTACAGAAATGGGAAAACATGTATTTTTTAAATATAAATTTCATGATGGTGCATATAGAAGTTGAGACTTATGTCATAGATAATGATACATTAAAAAATTCTTACAGAAAAAATCGTTAAAAAAATCGTAATGAAGCGTATGTGGCTAGGCTGTTGCAGACATTTCAACATAGAATAATCATTTGTGCAAATCCTATGTCATTCATCAAAAAACAAAGCTTTGTTCGTGACTGATGCAAAGCGCAAATTGCGAACGTGCTTTAGATTACACTCACATATACATTCTTTTTTATATGGCCATGCCAGGCAAAGCTCCAATTAGTTGCTTTATAAAATATTTATTTGTTGATTCTAAATATGCAGATTAAACCATTACGGCCAATAATATGGATGCAGTTCTACACTTTTAAATTTTAGGTATTATTTTGTAAATACACTGATAATTAGTTTTATTCGTATAATGGTAGCTGTTAAAACTAACCATTAATTAAAGTTGTTCAGAGAATGCAGAATCATGCCCAGGGCAAATATATATGTAGATATATATTACATACATACATACATATATATATATATATATATATATATATATATATATATATATATATATATATATATATATATAGCGATAAATAGCGACTTTGCGATAAAAAATGGGTAATTCTATTTAAAAAATTGAATTACAAGATATTTAAGAGGGCCCTTTAAGAGTTTCCAATTATTTTACTTATAGAACCATCCTCTAGGTACAATTAGAAATATAACTCATAATTTTATCTTATTCCTAAGAGAAGTTATAGACAGATTTCAGGCTACCTTTTAGAGATCAAAGTTTTAGATAAACATTTTTTTCTTGAAAACTAAAAGAGATAAGTGTACATATGTTTTTACAAAATATGTTCCAATTTAAGCGAGGAATTCAAGAATATAATAATATATGGGGTGTTCCGTTTAAAATAAGAAAGTTGGTGCTACTTCCGGTGGAACCGGAAGTGATGGAATATTGAAAATATTTCACATGACGATACCTGATTTAACTGCGTGACATGGTTTTTTTTTTTAATTTTTAGTACAACGGCAACTCCGTTAACTTTTAACAAACGGTTTAGCGTAGACATCCTGTATACATACAAAATATTTTCATAACAAAAATTATACAAGTACTTACATTTCTTATCTGAATTACTAAATAATCCTCATCATATTTTACTAGTATAGTTTACAATTTATGTCATCTTAAGAACAAGAACAGATAAATATATTCTTGTAAAAAGGCAAGTATATATCATTTTAGAGTAATCAATGAGTATTATGCCACGAAATTTTATCTCGAAGTAGCATAGTTTAATATTAAAATTATAATTCGATTTGAAATTATACTAACCCAGACAAAATAAAAATTAATTTAGAGATTGAAAGATGTCGAAGGCATCAAATACCATAATGTTTTAAAGTCAGGTAATTTAGCTTTCATTTCCACATAACCTTCGATTTTATGTCGTCCTAAAATTGAAATCCAACAAAAATGTAGCTTTTTCAATGTCACGAGAAGGTGAAATGCTAAAGTTTGAAGACTTGCATGCTTATTAATAGACAAGGCCGTAACTTGCTAGCTTTGTCTAACACGGAATTATCACGGAATTTTTGGATCGAATCAAGAGACGACATTTAGCACGAAACAAAATAGTATGGTGTTAAGGTACGATACAGCTTGGCAACTTCGCATTTTACGTCAAATATTCCTATGCAGCTAACTTAATCGTTGTGATTGTTTTGTTTATCTTGCTTTTTGTTTTGTTTCTCTCAAGGTTTCTCTGGTCTCTCTGATAATTCTGACCGCAAGAAAACCAAGCGTACTATGACGTCGCTACCTATGATTAAATCCACAACTATCACCAACGAACTAGAAGTAAATAGCGATGCACTCTTGTACAAAGCAGAAAGAATTAAAGAAACGGAAAGATAAAGCTCACAAACACAACACACACAGGCGTGGAGAGCGACGACAGAATAACACAAAGCAAGCGCCCTCAAGAAAGAAATAAGAGATACGAACAATACAAAAAAGCATAGGAACATCCAAGACTGACAAGGACACCAAACTTACCAGAAGAGAAACAGAAAACAGGAAAATATGGCTATGTCTAACCAAAATAAGAGAAGGAATATCTGATGAAGATGTAACACAATACATAGTAAATAAAACCAAAAATAAACAAGAAACAATAATAGTAAATAGAATAGATACAAGAAGCAACACCTTATGCTTCCGAGTAGGACTGATCATACACCAAAAATATTAAGCACACCACTCGATGTCGATGTCGTAAAGATGGAATCGGATATGTAAGGTTTAAATTCCACTATAGAAGACATTTTTTAGGGAAGCAACATTAAACGAAAAACAGAATGATAAGAACAAAATAAGGATAACACCAAGACAAAAAACACAGAATCAAACGGACGGAAAATTAAGAATATATTCGCACAACGTAAGATCCCACAAAAATATAGCAGAGGATATAGAAATAGTACCGCATCAGCAAGAACACCCACATATAATTGCATTAACAAGAACCGGGCTGGACAAAAACATCGAACAACTACACCAACTAAGAAATATAACGCAGAATTTCACTCGAGGATAGCAAAGAAGGAGGAATAGTAATGTACATCAGACAAGACTTATAATACGCGATCAAACAAAAAAACGATATTAGAAATAAAAATAATCACAATCAAGCTTATCGATAAAAATATATACATAACAACCATATACAGGGTGTCAATTTGAAAAGTTGCCATCGACTTCTTTCATAGAACACATGATTATTTTTAAAATTACTCAAAACAGTTTGAGTGGTTTACAGGAGGAACCAAAATGACGTACATAGCGTCGACCCTCTGCCCACCCTTTAAGCCACAGCCACCTCTATCTAAAATATTTAAATAGCACCCCCCTACTTGTGCTTTCTGCTTTCTGGCCATTATTTAAACAATATGATATGGTCAACTAGTTTTGGAATTAAGTGCAATTAAAATGCAAAAGTGTTCAATTGATTAAATTCAAATAACATGTTTATGTAAATGTTGGAAATGGTTTCCTTGATTTCAAAACCCAAATATGGACTGCTTGCAACCTCCTCGCAAACTTTCTAAGAGGTTTGTCTTGTAATAGGTCGACATTATTGTGCTATTCTTTCTCGTAATTGTTCAATTATAAGTAAATGCCAAACAGAAGCAAAAATAAAAAGAAAAACAAACAAACCATGGATAACAGACGAAATAATAACAAACATAACCAAAAGAAAAACTTCACTAACGCGCACAAAGCTAATCTAGATGACAACAACATTTAAAATGAATATCGAAAGCAGTAAATAACGGTAAAACAACTCCTAAAACAAACAACAACAAAATTACTATGCACACAAATAGGAAAAACTTAAGAACTATTCTGGGAAAACATCGACAACCATAAATTCACTTACAAACAGAAATGTAACAGAGCAATCAAAAATTATCATAGTTGGGAGACAAGATACTTCAATCTCGACCGACAAGAAAGAAATCGCAAACTCCAGCAACCAGTATTTTGCAACAATTGGAAAAGATCTCGCAGATAAGCACAACAGACCAACAGATAACACCCGACATAAGAAAATCCCATAAATCCAGAAAACAAAAACATGCAAAGAAAAAGAAGCATATGCATTAAACGAAAACAAGGTTGCCTTAATAATAAAGAACCCCAAGGTTCTGACAAAATGATAAATAAAATACCGAAACAGAACAGCGAAACAATAAACTGGTAATAACCCTTTCATGGGCAGGACTTAAATCTTTAAGAAAAAAAAGGTTTTGCTTTAAGGAGATTGTAATGGGTTATTTGTTTATCGGTATGATTAGACATATCTAATATGATTAGATAAGAGATGACAGACAAGATGTCAGTGAACGAAGTGTCAGGAAGAGAAAACACAGAAATTAAATGTGAACGGTGCAAAGTAAAAGTAGTTCATAATCAAGTATGCACCGATTGTGATCATAGTTTCCATCCCAAGTGCCTAGAACGCCATCGCCCTTGTAACGGGAGGCAAGAATTAGCCCAGGATAGGACAGGTGAGATAACCTCACTTATTGAAAATCGCGGAGATGTAATTGCATTAGAAGTCACATACTTAAAACGCGAAAATGACACCCTGAGGCTCGTTCTCCAGGAAATGGAGGAGAAAAATAAAGTCCTTGTTGAGAACTCTTTATTACTAAAAGAAAAAAATAATTTCATGGAAAAACAAACAAACATGAATATACCTTGTAAAACTAGCTATGCAACAGTTTCAAAACCAGCAGACGTTAAGAAGACGAACCTCACTAGCGATAGCGAATCAACAATTAGCCCATCAAAGGCACTGAAAACCTCCAAGGGCCCCGCATGCAAACAAACTGCTGCTCTGCATAATAATAATAACAATATGCCTGCAACACTGTCTACATCTATGGTATCCAATACACCTAAAATGGATACCGCTAATGTAAATAAATCCAGGGCTGTCACTCGCGATCAGGATCGCGGAAATGATGATTTCAAGGAAGTGAGATACAAGAGGCGCAAACAGAAACAAGTCATCGGCAGCGGATGCATTGGAGCATCCAAAATGGTAGCTGAATCAAAGAAAGCCTATATATTCGTTGGTAATGTAGGTAAGAACACTAAAATTGAAGACATGAATAAGCACTTAGCCACCTTACTAAAAAACAATGATTTCACATGTGAAAGAATAAATACCTACTACACAAATAAAGCCAGTTTCCGAGTAGCGGTTGAAATGGCTGACCATCAGAAAATAATGCAGCCCGAAAACTGGGGAAAAAACATAGTGCTAAGTCGCTATATTTTTAGTAAAGCCAGACTTCCCAAGGAGTCAGCCTGATACTATAAATGGCTCAGGGCAACCACAGAATCAGAATCGGACCATACGGTTATTATTTATTAACATTCAATCTCTCAGGAATAAAATTCTAGAGATGGAAACATTTGTGACCAACGACAGCTCAACATATCAATGCATCTGTATGACCGAACACTGGAACACTGGCTAAGCACCACCGAAATGGAAAACCTGAGAGTAGCAAACTATACACCTGCTGCCAGCTACTGTCGACCCACTTCTTACGGCGGCTCTGTTATCCTGACGGATAACTACAAGACGAAATGCAGCAGCATAGATAAAATCAACAACTACGCAATGAAAGGAATCTGCGAACTAGCGGCGATCGAACTGACGACCCAGGAAATTATTGTTATTAGTGTTTACCGTCCGCCGGCGGGTGACTTTAATATCTTTCTGGAGGTGATGAATGTTGTGCTAGGCGACATAGCGCACAAAAATGTTATCCTAGGGGGCGATTTTAATGTGAAGTTTCAGATAAACGACCCGAAGGCCAGCCTTATATGTGGACTAATGACAAGCTATGGACTTATAACTACTGTAACCTTTAACACAAGGCACAATAACTGCTTGGACAACGTCTTCACAAACATAAATGCCAATCTGTTCTTGACAAACCCCGTAAATCTGGGACTATCTGATCATATGGGCATCAGATTCGAGCTGTCATTGACAGTGTCGGAACCTAAACAGGTCAAATCCACTTTTAGGCCTATAACCCAAAAGGGAAAGATAATATATTACAACGCTCTACAAAACTATGACTGGACCTTTATTGAAAAGGAGAATCTAGATATAAACAGCAAGTACAAAACTTTCATTGATGCTCTGAAAACAAATTTTGAAGCTGCCTTTCCATTGAAGATACGCAGGGCTCAAACTGCCACGGTCCATTGGTTTAATGACGATCTTCACAAACAAAGACAGACAGTGCAATTTCTATACGAACTCTGTCATCTCCATCCAGACAGCAGAGAACTCCAGGAAGAACGGAAAAAAGCGGGAACAACGTACCGAAATGCACTGAAAACGGAAAAAATCAAGGCAAACGGACGCTTCATCTCCTGCTCCCACAACTCGCCGAAGGCGTTATGGCAGGTCATAAACGCTTCAAGAAAGAAGAAGCCTACCTATCTGTGATACGTCTTGTGGTATAAGTGCTGGCGATTTTAACGATTATTTTACAGAAGCTGCACCTGTGATCTCATCGAACCTACCTGCCTGTGATATAGACCCAATCTCTTATCTTCACAAACATTTTAACTTGTCTTGTGATGTACCCACGTATTTTAAGTTTACTACTGTCTCCTGTGCTCAGGTCCGAGACGTGATCAATAAATTAAAATCTACAAACTCTGCAGATATCTATGGTTTAACCGTTGATGTGGTCAAGTGCATAAAGGAAATAATAGTCTCCCCTCTCACCAGACTTGTGAATTTGAGCATACACACTGGCACATTCCCCGAGTGTCTTAAAATAGCTGTCATAAGACCCATCTTTAAGAAAGGGGACAAAAACCACGCGTCCAACTATAGATTTATTTCGCTCCTACCAATTATTCCCAAGATAATAGAAAGAATCATGCAGGACCAGTTGTACACGTATTTCAGCGTTAATGAGCTACTCTCCGATAACCAATTTGGTTTCAGAAAGGGCCTCTCTACCAAAGACGCAATACTATACCTCACAGAGAATTGTATGCGAAGTTTTGATACAAACCAGTATCTTAAGGCAACGTTCCTGGACTTGACAAAAGCTTTCGATTGCGTATCTCACCAAATCCTCCTGCGTAAACTCTACGCTTACAATATTCACCCAGATGGCTGCAAATTGCTTAGCACTTACCTATCAAATAGACAACAGTGCGTATCATTCGACGGAGCACGATCACCGCTACGCAACTCCAACATGGGCGTGCCCCAGGGTTCAATCCTGGGACCGCTATTGTTCATAATATTCATAAATGATCTGCCAAAAGCGGTGACGAGCGACGCTGTGTTGTATGCAGATGATACAACTCTGCTAACTTCTAGCTGCAGTTTGCAACAAGCGATTGAGGGTGGAAGAGAGGCGTGGTCCCAAGCTACAGACTGGTTTACGGCAAATAAACTGAAACTGAATGAAGAAAAGACAGTTCACGTCATGTTTTCACTACGGACGACAGCTGGCTTGGAGAACGTATCCGATAGTGCCAGATTCTTAGGTGTGTACGCCGACAAACAGTTGGATTGATCGGTGCATGGTGATAAACTTGCGACAAAGCTGAATAGTACGGCTTTCATCATTAGGAGCCTAAGAAACAGTGTCTCTGAAAAGTGCTTATTAAAGGCGTATTTCAGTCTCTTTCAGAGCCACTTAACATATGGTGTGCTTTCTTGGGGAAACTCCAGTATACTAAAACGTATATTCGCACTTCAGAGACGTGTCGTACGCATCATGACTGGAGCAGGTTATAGAGACGACTGTAGGAGCCACTTTAGAAGACTGGGAATATTAACTATGCCATGCCTATATATACTAGAGTGCTTAATGTTTATCAAGAACAATGAACACCTATATCAGCAGCACAAAGATATGCACGGACATGACACGAGATACAAACGCCATGTATACCCATGCCAAAACAGGCTCACCCGTACAAAAAGAGGCACCACCTATTTCAGCATCAAATTTTTCAATGCATTGCCGGGGCACATTCGTCAACTGGACACCATTAGTTTTAAAAGACGCATAAAGGCGTGCCTGACCGAGCATACCTACTATACATGGGACGAATTCCTGGTTGACGGAAATCATCAATCATCATCATCATTATCATTATTGTAATTGATTGTGATATCATTTATGGCCTGACGTGTGTAAAACTTTTATGTTGTAAACACTAATAAAGCATTATTATATTATTATTGTTATGAACTGATTTTTATTTTCGCACCTGACCCCTTACATATAGGGGTAGTGGGAAAAATACTTCCCACCGCCCAATTTTTTTAACTATTTATTATTGGCCATGAAATTTGGCAAAACTAAAATGTACACATAATGAAACATTACACTGTGTGCAGATGTATTTAGTTTTTTTTTCGTATTTTTTTGTGATGCACAATCTACATCTTCGATAATTCAACTGTTGTTATGGTAAATGCTTACCCACGTTTATCAGTCTTACTTCTTTTGGAACCTCATGCTTATTGGACAGATATGGGACAGATTTGATTCTTCGTTTTCTTGATGAGCATCCAGAAATCAACTGTCGTGCCTGATTTACGCGAAATGTTAACTGATCGATCTTGCTACGTTTGTTTATCTTCATCAAGATATAGGCATTCACGATAGCCATATCAAGTAAATAGTATAATGTTCTATGCCACCATTTGATTGACCTTCTGTCAATCGAATAACGCTCATGGAGTTGATCGAAGCTGTCAACTCCGCCCATGATTTGATTGTACATTTTGCTATACGCCCATACTGTCGGCGGATGGTTTACCGACAGGCCGGTTCGCTCAGTGAAGATAGGGGTGGCCCAATGTGCGATATACGAAATCCCAAAGTAACAACAAAAGGGGTACTCACCAGATGCTCCGAAATGGGCGCCAATTGCTTATTAATCCCGTGGGTGGGGGCAAGCAATAATCCTCCACTCATACAAATCTATTGTGTTCGTTATATGATTGGGTCCTGTCAATAAAAGAATAATTTAACAGTTGACCGCGCATAAAATTTATTTCTCCCTCCCCTCAAATAAGATTTAAATTCAGAAAATATAAATAAAACGGCAAAAACTTGACAAAAGAATCTACAATTATTAACCACTTCAGAGGTATTACAGCCTACCTCCAATCTACTTACTAATACACATTACGAATTTATCCGTACAATACAAACTAAAATAGTACACAATTTAGTCCTTTCGCCGAGAATGACGTCACAAGACTTCCATGGATCACCAAAAGACTTCATGGGGCGACAACGAACAAACGGGATGTAGGGAGCCCTTGCTCCGGCATTTCTCTTTCTCCACCAATAACACTTTTCGGGGGTGTCTGTTATTTCCGCCCGATAATGGGAAATAAAACAACATAAAAAGAAAGCCTAAAAATTGAACATACCTCGTTGATGATAGGTTTGAGAGATTTTCATTTGAGTTTTACCTAAGATGTTGGTCGGCTTTCACAGTCTGTACAATCCGTGCCCCCTTGGAACACGTAACGTATCGCTTTTTCACTTTATATCCGTTTCAAAACGGCAATGCCACGTGCTCATTAATCCGCTCAGAAGCGCTCTTACTCGCACGGCGAACATCGGTGAAAAGTAACAGATGAGCGATTCAAATCGACATTCCTGTGATAAGAGTTCCAAGGAAACAAGGAACGCACAATGTCGACCGTGTAGCCAAATCTCACTCTCAACCAAATTATAATGATAACAAAAATAATACACAGCACTACTCAGGGAGGTTCTATTTACATAATATACTTGAGGAATTATTCCTTTATTGAATAAGTCCCAATTTTGAGAAAATTCCACAAATAAAGTTAATCGGCCGCACAACTCGGCAAGGCACCACAATTTTTCGCACCTCGGGACCCGATGAACTTCCGCTGTAGGCCACCCATACTTCACCAATCAAAGAATCTTCAATTATTGATGTTACACGATTCCGGCGCGTAACAATTTCTACAACTCTTGGACAAGAAATCTTTTCTTTTGATCCATTCCATTTGTTGCGATCTATAGTAGTAGTATCTTTTCAGGAAATAAAATTTGATTAAAAATGTACAGGTTTATTATCGATCCATTTTACGGAGGAAATGTATTTTTTTGTTCTAAACATAAATTCTCTATGCTTTAGTTTTATCTTTGTACATTTCTGGCAAACCTTTGCTATGAAATCTTACGTTACCTATAGCATACACATCCATTTCTTTTAGCTTTCGCATTACTGGCATGGACGTGAAAAAAAATGTCTGAAGCTATTACACATTTTTTACGATTTATTGTCGATGCAAGATCCAGTACAGCTCTTTTGCCAAGATTTGTGCCTGTTGCAAAATTTTCTGATTTTCCAGTATAAATATCATATATGAATATATACCCTATATATGCTGCCATACACCAGACTTTGTAGCCTCTCTTTATATGCTATAACGGCATATATTGTTTAATTGAAGACCTTCCTTTGAACGGAATAATTGATTCATCAACAGAAAGATTTGATGAGTGACTATAGTTGGATTGAAAAGACTGATTTAGCTTCTCAATCATAGGTCTTACTTTGTGGAGTTTATCATATCCTTGTTGCTCTCTTGGAACTGCATGCCTGTTCTCAATATTTTTTTATAGCGCTTTTAAGTCATAACTTGGAAAAACGTGCAAAACATTCATTTATGGATCAGTAGACCAATAACACGATAACTGTGGTAAAACGTGAATTCCCATAATAATCAGCATGCCAAATAATGCTTCATCCAGCATACTGATATCCTCCCAATTATTTGAAGGACCAGGTTCCAAATTTTTATTACTTCTTCTCGTCATGTTCTGAACTGCATAAGAGTGTCGCTAATTATTTTTTGAAGTTTGTCTTCTCCGAATATGGAATTAAAATAATCTATTTCTTTAGCATTTTTGTCAAAATCTGTAGTAGAACGAGCTTCTTTTTGCACATCTGCAACTGCATAATCAAATTGCTCCGTATTCTCACTCCATTTTCCATTATCGAAAAATTCTTCTTTATACCCGTCATCATCATCATTGTCAACATTATACAATAGAGGAGAAACTGCTGAAATAATATTTTCTTGAGCATCAATAGGAGTAATGTGAGTATTGGAACTGGAACTCGAAATTGTAGAAGAATTCATCTCCAAACTCTGCAATTCTTCTTCTGCTTCGTCGTGTTGATCATTTTCAGAGTCGATTACATTATCACAAAGACTGTACAGGTACTGCATTGCAGCTTCTGCTTGTTTTGGATTCGTTATGTCCCACATTTTTTTTAAATATCACCATGTACTATAAAGTAAAATATGTATAAATATGGGCAATGGGAATTATACTTCCCACTATCAATATCAAATATATGCAGTGGGAATTATACTTACCACCTTCAAAATCATGTTCTGTATACACATCGTAAAATAATTTGTACTTTGTAGCAAATTAAATAGTGCATCATACTGTAACAGTTTCAAATTTGTAAGAAAAATTAATAGTACTTACATATTCTTGAAGCGTCTAATAAATGTTGCTAAAATTGGTCAGGAGTTAGCTTCTGTCACACTTAAATAACGGTCACATTGAGATTAACAGAAGTTAAGTTGTTAACAGAGTGGCGCAGAGCTCTACAATTTTTGTTATCTAGTGCGCGCAAGTGTCTTAATAGAAGGCAACACATTTGGTATGTGGGAATATAAAAACACACTGCCCATAAAATTGATAACATAGGGTGGGATTAATAATTCCCATCGCTTATGAAAGGGATAACAGAACCCATAAATTGCATGTACAAAAAAAGATACTTACCCGGAATATCTTAAGAAAACAATAATCAAACAAATTTACAAGAAAAGCAACAAACAGAAACCGGAAATTACAGACCTATAGCATTAACCTGTGCAATTAGAAAAATAATCGAGCAAACTATAAAAACGAGACTAGAGCCACACCTCATTACACACGAAATACTTCACAAGAATCAATATGCCTATCAAAGTAAATGCGCAACAACACCCGTAACATTTGATTTCCTACTAGAACTAACCTACAGGCTAAAAACCAAACAGAAAACCATTGTACCTTTCATTGATATGAAGAAAGCATACGACACAGTGGACAGGAAGACGCTAGCAAAATAAAATGAAAATCATAAATGCCAATGATACCCTAATCTCTCTCATAGAAACATACCCAGATCATAGACCACAAGTCACCCAGATAGATGATATAACAAGCGACACAATGTATAATGAGTATGGACTACCACATGGATGATTTATTCCACCTATTCTTTACATTATATACACAAGCGACCTACTAGAAGTAAATATAAAGGACACATGATCTTGTACGCTGACGACATCTGCTTACTACACACAAACAAAGATATGGCAGAACTACAAACGACACTTAACGAAGACTTACATTTAATAAGCGATTGTTGCAACATAAACACTTTAACAATGAACGAAATTACAACCAACTACTTGATGTTCAACTCAAACAAGAAAACCACGAAACTCAACATTATACTGAATAACATTACAATAAAAGAAACTACAAACACAACATACCTAAATGAAATAAAAACAGCAATACCAAAACACCTAAGAAAAATAATATACAGGGTGGCCCACTTATCCTCGCTCGGACTATTGCTGCTAGACTAATGAAAATTTAGGAAAACATCTCATTCGAATTTATTGGACACTTGATAACTTTGAAATTATTTTCGAGTATACAGAGTGTACCATAAATCCAGAACATAAAATTTTGTATCATTTTTAAAATGATTACCCTGCCTATTATCCATTTTTAGAATCTGCTTTATGTGGGCTTCACAAATCATTTTTATTTTTTGGGATCAGACATTTTAATAAAATTTAACGAAAAATAATGGACGTGGATAAAAATTCAACAAAACATTATTATAAAAGACCAATGAAAGAATCTACGTATGCAAGTACCTAAGCAATGTGATAAAACATACACAATATTTTGAGCCACGTACAATACATAAGGTGTTCTGAAACAACGATACAATGTTCCTATTTTCAAATGACTAAAAGTATATATTTTTTTCAAATGGAACACCCTGTATATAGCACCATATTATGAATGCTTATCTAATGAGCTTTTCAATGGTAGCATATGGACTATAATCTAATAATCCTTTTTAATAGGTAAATAACGATCAATCTCGATATGTTTTAGCCATTTTAAGCCATTTTAAGATATCATTCAGAACTAAATTCAACGGAATCATAAAGCAGCAATCATAACTTTAGTATGTGCTCTCTGTAATAGAAGCCATGTTCTAAATGAAAAGTTCGTGCACTATACCAAAGCGTTGTGATGTAGGTATTGAAGAATTCAGTATGTAATTTCTCATAATTTTATTTAAAAAAACCCGAATAAAAAAATTAAATGATAAAATCAACTGTATACGTTAATCTACCTGAGTATTCTACCACCTACACTTTCTAGTTTCGACCCCGAATTGGTTGTGGTAACTTTAAGTTATGTTTTGTTGCGAAATCTGGCGTTAAATTATAATATAACACGGGGTAGATTGAAACTAAAGAATTAAGCTTAAAACGTAACTGACGTGCTCTATTAATACGAAAAAGAACGTTTCGTCGAGTTAAATACGAGTTAAATATCTCAACTAAGAGTTAATTATTAAGGCTGATACAGTGTTATTCATAAAAATTCAAGCCGCGGTTAAACGGTGGTTTAATCTTAGTAACCTTGGTAACCCTTCATAAAACATCGCTAAACCATTTTTTTATGAATAACGCTGTTAGGATCTCAGTTAAGTTAAGACATAAAAATTGAATAAAAACGGAACAATCGCTCTTTCTTGTCCCAATTTCTGAAAATAATTGAACATTTGCCATTTCCACATTGCTTCCCTTATTTGTTCCTTTTCTTCTCTAAATCTTTCACAATCAAACGTAATTTTTCTTTAAATGAAATGACTATTGCAAACGCAACAACTAATATCCACCTTATTTTATATTTACACATTGTCGTCTAATTCTCTGCATTTAATATTAAAAATATATACAACCAAATTAATTATATTTGTTATCAAAATTGCAAAGGTTTGTGCACAAAGTGCAACTTCGTGGATAGAAAAAAGAGAAAAAATAAAAGTGCAATGGAAAGTAAATATGATGTGCGATTTTTGTTTAAAGTATTATATAAAACCTAACCTAACATATCATACTAGGACAATCCTAAAAAGAAATTAAAAATGTTTGTTGTATTAATTCCTTTATTTTTTATGTAAGCATTAAAATCATATTCGATATCAGTTTAGGGTAAATATGTTATAACTTATAACATTGTTAAACACACATTTTGTAACATAGAATTTTTTAGGTGCTTCTGGTGTATTTTGACATCCTAACGTCGAATTTAATAACAGAATTAGCCCATCACCTACATACATTTAGTAACAAGCAATTTATGTGTTACAAGTTTGCAATATACAGTCTGTTGTATAATAAGAGTCCAACACTATAGCGATTTAAATTCTTATGTAACCATCAACAAACATATATTATTGAATGGGACAGTCTTAGCTACAAGATCGTGAAAAGACATCTGTTTAAGCATCTTCCATTAATTTGTTGTGACGTCATCGATATTTTTTTTTTAAGTTTCGGTATAATTTTTTTATGTATTCTCGTAGAAAATTGAAAGTGTTTTTTATCGGTCTAGATTATTAGTGGGGTTATACTATGAAATATTTGAAAGAAAATGTAAAAAAAACGGAAAACGCATAACTGAAACGTAAGAAGGCTATTAAATCTCTGAAATAAAATTCTCTGAAATAAAAAAATAGTGATTAGAGTGCAGAATTTTTCGAGAGCTAGTGAGGCAAAAATTAAGGAAGCCGTATTTGTGGGGCAACACATACAAGAAGTAAGAGAGAAGTAAGAAAGATGATGAATTTGACAATGTGCTGAATGAAGTTCGCGAGGATTTTTCTTGGATATATCAAAGCAGAAAATTATAAAGATCTTGTGACTAAATTACTTAGTGCCTAGTAGATATACGTTGCAAGATATTTTTTAAAATTCACTTCTGGATGTTCATCTCGATTTCTTTCCGGAAAATTTAGGCACTGTAAGCTACTAATGTGGGGAACGGTACCACCAAGACATTGCAACTATAGAAAAGCAATACCAATGCAAATGTAATCCTAGTTTGCTTACTAATTATCGCTGGACATAAATCCTGGAAGTATCATCGTATCACATCCGCAACAACATTTTAAAAGAAAAACATTAACAGTGAGAACATACCAATATTGATGTATTTCCATACAATGCACAACACTTTGTTGCAAACAAAGTGAGGACCATGGAGAAAATCCAAGTACATATTCTGCTTTCTGGTGAAGTTTTACATTAATAACTAGCAATTTTTGTCCATGTTACAGCAAATAGTTTCAAACTTTAGGGCATGTGCGCCTGTGCCCTTTATTAGCAGGCAAATACGCAACTTTTCTGCACTATTAAAATTCGATACATCAAAATTTCCTTTTTTCGGCCCATCCTAATAAACATCAACAAAAATGTATACAACAACAAAAGTACATACTACGACTGTCACTTTGACACGTACTAAAACGGTTTACTCAATTATTGAAGAGCGTTTTGAAATTGTGAGGATTAACTTTAATAACCAAAGCGCGGATTTGTAAGCATAAAATATTACAAAATAAGCGCTTAAAAATGCATAAAAATCTTAGAAAACAAGCATATGAACTAGCATAAAGATTAGAATAAGCACAAAAACGCAGAAAAAGCATAAAAAGGCATATTTTATTGTTACGAAAATACAGAAAAACAAAACAAAACATAATTTTATTATCTAGAAGCCACTATAGGTAGATAAAAGTAATATTTTAATAACATAGGTTTTGGTGATTAATATTAATTACAATTATAATTAATAACAAATAATGATTACTGCTCATTTTTAAGTGAACTAATAATTAAATGTTTTTTGTAAATTTTCAACGGAAAACCCCATTTCCCTGTCACTGAGCACATTTTTTAAGTCTGTAAAGCTTCTCTCCACTTCCATACTTGTAATCGGTGCATATTTAAATTTAGGAACAGTTGTAATATTTATCAGCAAATCTTCCACGAAATCTCCTTTTAAAACTGTTGATATTTTTTTATATTTCGCCAAACCCTTCATTTGTTGACAAAACTGCATCACTTTTTTTTTTAATAATCTCTTCTATAGATCCCCTATAGATATTTTAGTTGATTGAGAGCAACTTATAAAAGTTTTCATATACTTATTATGAAATAATATCATATACAACAATTTATTACATCATATTAATGCTCTGAAATTGCTCCGACAGTTTTGTTTTTATTACATTTACTGGAATTTTATCAACCCCAGCGACGTTCACATTTTCATTTCAATGTTGTGTAATTGTTCATCATCAATCGGTTTGAGGAATATCAAGTTTGTATTACTTTTTATGTTATGCGGAACGATACCATTATCTGCTGCATTGTGTTTATTTTAACTCTATTTTATGTATTTATTATTTATTAAGCGTAAGTATGTACCTATAGTATGAAGATATTTAAAAATTAGAATGAATTATAAACAAATATTAAGTTTATTTATACAGGGTGAGTCAATAGGACTGGCAGGCTCGATTACACCTACACCGTTAATGATATCGAAATGAACCAAAATACACTGCAAACGGGATGCCAAAGTGCAGTTTGTAAAATTATGTTGCCATATACACGGTATTCCATTTTTGCAGGGCAGGCTTCGACCTAGTTTTTTTAAATGGCACCCCCTGTATAAATTTATATATTTGAATTTGCCCCTTTTGGGCTTTATAAATCCGTTTAGTTTTTGCAATTCGCTTTAATCGTTCTGAAGTTGTTCACGTTTTTCTAAAAATTAATGCGTTTGCAGGTTTTGAAGAATAAGTAACATATGTTTGATTTCTACCCCTTTTTATCAAATGCTATTCAATATCAAATTGAATTGGAACAATGTATGTATCATATTGTGCGTGCGACTGGTCAATTAATTTAACTGAAGAAAAAAAAATGGATAGAATTTGTCCAACAATAATGAGCCGTAAAATAACCTTTTTTTTAACTTTTCCTATCTCCAGTTACCTCATATCTTTGATTTCATTGTATTAAATTGTTCTCGTGCTGGTATTCAAATAAACTATTAATTGATAAAAAAAGAACTGAAGATTAATAACTAAGGCTTTACTGGATCTAGTTATTGAACAAGCAGCCACGGGTTTATGCTCAGTGTTTGGGTTAAATTCGTTTAATTTTTTGAAGGTTTTGATGTTCTTTTATGTATTCCAATCAACACAACGCAATCCTTTTTTGATGTTGCCTCGTACAATTTCCGGCAGAATGCAAAATGTATAAAATTGCACTAATTTATGTAACATGATATCTTGCCATAAATTATCATCTCTGGCAATATGTACCACAAAAAGGGGCTCATTTTCTCTTGTGAAAACGATGAAATAATCAGATTTTCTTTCACTGATATGAGGAGCCCCTTGCACCTAAAAAGTTTGTTAAAATAGAATTAGACATTGATTGAATGTTATACAATATGGATCTTCCAGCAGAAAGTTGGACAAATATGAAAAAAAAATTTATTAGTAACTTCTCAAAAAAAAAAATTCTTAAGATAATTTTCTGCATTATTTTCAATCTAAAAAGCAATTACCAAAGTGAGATTATTTGCTTGTCACCCCTTTGTAGTAAAAAAATAAACAAAACAACTTGAGAGTAATAACTACTGCTACTAATTTTATGCAAAAATGTTATTTAGGAAAGTTCTTTAGAACTTTTCTTTTGCTTTTTCTGGTATGGTGTTGCACTGTTATTTGTATAGTTAATAAAGCCAATTTTTGACAGTATCAAAATATTTAAGTTATTTGATTAGCGATCTTATTGGGTTAAACCGACATTGCAAATAAGAAACCCAATTCTGTACCGAAAAAAGTATAAGAAAATATTATGGTCGTGAGTGGTACTAATTTCGCATTTTAAATCTTTTGTCAGTTCTATATAACTTTTCCAAATAGAATTTTTGCATATCATTAATAACCGTAATTGCAATACAATTACAATTCCCTATACCGCCTTTGGGTAAGAAGAGGGTTCTTAAAATATACACTCAGATGCAAAAAAACCGGGTCATTGGGTCGTTGTTTGCAAAAAACACATTTTTTTTTTAATTTTGATGATGGTATAGTCCTTGGAATGAAAGTTTTAGTGTTTTACAATCAAAGAGACCATCAGGATCTAGAAAAAAACTGTACTTATCAGTTTATTTAATTAGCGAAAATAACATTTAAAGCTATGCGTTCTTCACTACCTATTACTCATTCGGCGTTATGCATAGAGGATCAAGGTGGCTACTGTGTTTTGATTTGTTTCTTTTCGATTAACTGTCATTTTTATTTATTATTCTCGGTTAAGTTCATTTTGCAGAAATGCAATTTTTTTCGTGTATACGTAAATTATCGTTTTCGCTTATTAATGTTCATTAAATAAATAATAAGTACTATATGTTGCTTCTTTTTACATCCTGACGGTCTCTTTGATTGTAAAACACTAACAATTTTATTCTAAGGACTATACCAACATCAAAATTTAAAAAAAATATGGTTCTTTTGCAAACAATAACCCAATGACCCGGTTTCTATGCATCTGAGTATATAATATAATAATAATAATAATAATAATAATAATCCCTACTACTCCTTCACCTACGGCGTAATTGGTTACTGTCATTGTTTGAAAGAGAATTCTGACCCAATTACATAATATAATGTATCGGAAATAAAGTGATGACTCTTAAAATAGCAGGCATCGAACAAAAAAGTCTCGCGCCCGCCGGCGCCGCAAAAAACACATCATTTCCCGCAAGCAATACAAATTAAACACATGGCAACTGTTTATTTTGCTAATGTGCACGCAAATTTCTTTAGTAAGGAGTCCAAAACATATTACAGAGCACTTTTAAATCGAATCCTGGCGGATTTATCAACAACAAGATACCAGTTTTCGCGCCAGAACCCCGCTCTTAAGCTTTACTAAGACATTAGTAATTAACTACTAAGGAATGCTGCCCACTTGGCAATAAATACACTTGGAAATTATTTTATCACGTCATCAATACATGTACAACTAACGGTTTCATAAGTTTTGACCCCAGGGTATGAAATGTAACTGAAACAAAAGAACGAAGTTTTTTTTTTTAAATACAGTAGAAGATATATGGTACATTCATTAATAACATATTAATGTTGTAATGTGATTATGCAACTCGTGGTTGCATAATCGCGTAGTAAATAGAGACGAGATATTGTTATCGCCGAACTCATATTGCGCCAGAGCGGCATTTAAATGTACACGTGTATTTGATGCGTGATAGAAAATAAACCACTGTAAATATTTCTGGATGTAACGCTGTTCAATTCCATTCGAATTATAATCGGTAACGTTCATGCCACTTGTTATATTATTACCAATAATTTTTCATATTATTTAAGGTCAAACTAGAACTTGGGCGATATTTTACGGATTGTAATAAAATACCTAAACGCCGCAAGCGTATCACTGTGGCACAACTATGCATGCCGGCGACAGGCTCTCAGCGCTGTTGCCCTTTGCGTCCCTTCGTCCCGCAATACATTTGCATTGTTCCTTTTCTAAACTTTAAGCTTTTTTTCTTTACTTTACTTTAAGTAAACTACGATCGATTTACGTATTACAATGCAATGTTACAGTAGTTTATTTGATATTCCCGGCCGTTGCGAACTTATTTTCCGGCAATAACTATGCAATTTAATGGGAAAGTATAAACAAATATCACTTGAAAAAATATTAAATACCACGGCAACAGTCCTACAAACATTGACAAAAAATTACAAATTTTTCTACAACGGGTTTCACGAAAAATAAATTCCTAAAAATGTGTTTATCTAAATTACACGAAAAATCCGTTCCTTTTTTGCACACAATATTCGATACAGAAAAAACAGTTATGGCAAAAATTATAAAATTAAAATATGTTACATAGAAATGTGTGTTCTTGCGATATATTTTTGATTTACGCTATTTGGATAAGTATGTTCGGTTTTATGTTACTTTCAAACGCAGGGGTCAAAACTCTTGAAACCGATAGTAGTGATGTTGATAACTCTTGTATGTTGTGAGTCAGTAAGAGGTTTAACAGTTTTTGTACCTCCTTGTGTTAATTAGCAGTATCAAAGGTGAAATACACTCTAAAGAATATTGAATTTGTTAAATATCATCTATAATGAAAAACTTATAAACATGTTCAAATCTACACCCAAGCACCACGGTGGATGATTTAATAACCTTCCTCAATAAATTGACTATAGTTGAATCTAAATGCAAACATTTAATCTCCAAACATCCGGATAAGTACAGCTCCTTTAAGGTAACTGTCCCATCCGAATATGATGATCGTATGAAAGACGCGGCTATCTGGCCCAAGGATGTCTGCATAGATCGTTTTTTTCAATATCTTCAGAGAAAAAAACTAATATTTTAACGGTAGTATCTTGGTTCCCAACGCTCGAACGTTTAGCACCAAATCAAATGACGTGGTACCTCGTGAAAAACTAAATCATACTATATCAGAGCTAAACTTTGGTAGCTATGCACAATACCATACACACGACAAAGGTGTAAATAATAATGCTGCAAAAAGTCAGGAAAAAGCAGCAAATAACTTAGCTATATTATTCCTCAATACATGATCAATCCGTAACAAAATTCAGCTTCTCGAAGCATTTATTCACGACACATCGATTAAACTCTTAGCACTACAGGAACACTGACTTCCGAGGGTAAAGATGAACGCTATGAAAATCGGAAACTTTACTGCTATGTCAAGTATCTGCAGAAGTGAACGCAATGGAGGATGTTCGATTCCCTCTAATAACTCCGCTTCCGCTGTTGAAAAGGTGAATGTGCAATCTTTTAATATTCCAAATGTATGTGAAATGTCCGCTGTTGTGATGTCCGATATAATTATTGTGAGTTTGTTCCGTCCCCCGGACAGCGAATTTAATATGTATATAGAAACTCTAAATAAGTTTCTTTGCAGCTGCAATTCCTTGCATGCCAGATTAATTGTGAGCGGTGACTTTAATGTACACTTCAATACAAATGAACTCCAGGCTAGTATGTTATGCGGAGGGATGCTAAGTCATAACTAAAGCACGGACTATATGCAAAATGCATATCCTGAAATAATGATATGACTACGGAAATTTGAATCATACACGAATCATAAGGAAACAGAGAGAATTAACCAATATTTTTTTTGCATATAATGCATATTTTATGTATTTGTTACGTAATCGAAGGACCAGGCGAGTTGTATCGCCAATGTAAATTAAAAGGTAATTAAAATTCGTAGGTTTGGAAATAACGTGGACTATAATTAATATGTAACAATAATAAATACACAACGAGGTATACCGGTGAAGGTAACGAATTGAAGTGTTTATTATTGTAACATATTAATTATATTCCACGTTATTTCCAAACCTACGAATTTTAATTACCTTTTGGTTTACATGGGCGATACAACTCGCCTGGTCCTTCCATTACGTAACATTTTGGTCCTACCGAACAGGATTGCCAAGAGTATTTTGGACATAGAATCAGTAAATTAACATATTAACACAAAAACGCCGGTGAAACTATTATCCGCGATATTGGAGTGAACTTCGAACGAAACTTCATCGCAGTGCCCAGAGAAGCAGCATCGTCGCGGACCAGGATCCGCAGTCGCCCTCTGGTCATCTCCTTTTCATCGCAGTGCACAGAGAAGCAGCGTCTTCACGGACCAAGAGCCGTAGTCGCCCTCTGACCACGTCGTCTTCATCGAAGTCCCCAGAGAAGCAGCGTCGTCGCGGACCAGGAGCCGCAGTCGCCCTCAGGTCATCTTCGTTTCATCGCAGTGCCCAGAGAAGCAGCGTCCTCGCGGACCAGGAGCCGCAGTCGCCCTCAGGTCACGGCATCATTCCGAAGCAGGACAAGATTAGTCAGCCCTCCAAGTCATAGAGTTCAACAACAACGACGATAAGGTAGGCCTTTCCTTGTTTCTCATTTTATTATTTCAACATGTCCCTTGTATCGGAACCTCAGTTGTCCAAAGAGAGTGATCGAGCTCGTCGTGCGTTAAACAAGCATCGAATATCGTTAGAACAACATATTGCTATGATTAGAACTGATCAAGATTCTGAGTCAGTAAATGCAGAATTGAGTTTAGAACTGATTAACACGGTGTAAGATGAAGTTCGCGAATTTTGTAGAAAGGAACGGGAGGAGTTGGATCCAGATTTTCCTCATTTGTTTAATGAGGGATTTGGGCTTTTAAAAAATATAACACAACTCAAATTAAATGTGTCAAAATTAATTCACGTTGCTCAAAATGCCAACGCTCCACCGGCAGTTAATCCTAGTTAACTGCCAGATATACAATTACCATCTTTTAGCGGAAATTATCGCGAATGGTTTTCGATTAAGGATTCATTCAATTCTCTAATCGGAAACAATTCAGAATTATCAGAGTTGCAAAAATTACAATATTTAAAGTCATCACTTAAAGGAGAGGCAGCAAGGACAATTCAGAGCCTAGAGATCACGCAATTGAATTATGCAATTGCACTACAATTATTGTGTGACAATTTTGAGAATAAGCGAATGATAGTTAATAGTCACATTGAAGCCTTATTCAATTTACCCTATATTAACAGAGAGTCGAGCTCGGAATACAGGGATTTAATTAATGCCGTGTTACAAAACACACGGTCACTAGCGTCCTTACAAAGATCGGTTGGATCAACAGAAGATTGGTTGATTCATTTGATATTAACACATTGCCCACAAGCTGTACCCTTGGAAAGGGAATAACTACTCACAAACACTGAAATGCCAACATCTGATGAACTTTGTAGATTTTTATCTAAACGTTGTCAAGCATTAGAATCGATTAATAGTTCTAGTGAGCATACTAAGGTAAAATCAGCCAGTACGAATGGATCAATTATGTGCGGCATGTGCTCACAACCATATCAGCTTTTTAGTTGCCATCAATTTCGCGCCCTAGAAATTCCCAAACGTCTTGATGTGGTGCGATAAAAAAAAGACTTCCATTCGTTAGCTTCACCGGTATACATCGTTGTTTATTTGTTATTGTTACATATTAATTATAGTCCACGTTATTTCCATACCTACGAATTTTAATTATTACCTTTTCATTTACATTGGCGATAAAACTCGCCTGGTCCTTCGATTACGTAACAGTATTCAATGCATATTTTATCAATAATTGCATATTTGGTCTTATAAATGTATTTTTGGGACCGAAATATTTTTTTTACTAAAAAAATTATAAGTTTTTAATAAAGTACCTAAAATTTAGTATGCAATGAATACATAATTTAAATTCATTTAAATAGTATGAAAAGTTAATTATTAATAATCGGATCCAATATTATTGTTTCGGGGATTACCCTTTTTATGTTGTTCACTATTCATTTTGTGTTGTCAGCAAATAGTTGATCGCTCCCTAGTTCAGTGCCTACGTAACATAAACCGACTGCGATTATGTGTGGTAATAATAAAATTGTGTGTGTATAATGCCGAAAGTAAAGGACAAGGGAATCGTATCTCATTGGATTAGAGATTATAAAGATCTAATTTTGGAGAATGGTGTTGTATTTTGTAGGCCCTGCAGTAAATCCGTAATTTTATTTTTCTACAGCGCCGTTGTACAGTATGTAGACATTTGCTTTTTTTATTTCTATGTTACATCAGATTCCATGTGAAAAAAATCAAATAATACAACACATTAAATCAAGTTTACACGAAAATAATGTCAAAAACCAAACATAAAAAAAAACAACTACGCTACATGAAAGCTTAAGTTCAAGCTCTAAAATGAAAGAGAAGGGCGCTTTTAATTTTGAATTATGTAATGCTCTAATATCTTTCAATATTCCGTTTAGCAAACTGAATAACTCAAAATTGTAGACGTTCTTGCAAAAATATTGAAAAATTGAAATACCAGACGAGAGCTAGTTATGGAAAAAATATGTCGATGAATTGTACAGAGATACAATGCTTACTATAAGAACAATTATTGGAAATAGCCATATATACTTAATTGTCGACGAAACGTCGGATAGCAGTGAGTAGTATAGCAACACCGATTCTCCCCCATTTTCCCATAAGGATTTACATAGGGGGTCTAACAGTACTTTTCAGCCATTTTGTTTTTTCCGGTCGGCCAGTTCGGGGACCGATATTTGTACAACGGGTTGCCCATAGGTCTATGTTGTTTTGCACGAGGGATTTGACGACAGCGCGTGAGTTTTATTTATTAATTATTACTTTGATTAATTATTATTATTTATTATTAATTAGTATTATTCATTATTAATTATTATTATTATTGTTATTATTATTAACCACAGCATTTTTGCCTAATAAAAATTTACACGTCACCCAAGAATCGAAATCAAACCAGGCCTGGCCGCGTGATAGACAAGAACGTTACCAAATGCACCAAGCTTCCAGTTATTAAAACCACTCTCAAATAATCGTTTAATACTGAAAAAATAAAATTACTTAAAGGATATCGCCTATAAGAAGGCAAAATAAAAATGAAAGGAGAATAGGAAAAATGAATAGGAAAAGTACAGAATAAAATCAATAATGAAAACCCAATTCCAAATAATAAAGAAATAAGAAATACCAATCAGACCTATTATATTACATAAATTAACACGCCAACACATAAAATAGCTAAAATCATAAACAGCATCATTAATAACATCATGAGCAATGAAAATTACCAACATATTACTCTCTAGCTTCTTTTGACATAATAAATTTATATACAAATATACCAATAACAGAATCACTTACTTGCTAATTTATTTAAAAATATAGATACAAAAAAAACAATACACATACATATTTAACCCAATTAAATAAACTTAGAATAAAACGTTTTTGTGTATGCAACATCAACTTCTATAAAATGAACGCGTATGGGCTCATCACTACATTTCCCAGCTACATAACCTACTGTTGTGGATAAAATAATAAGAAAAGCAGAAAGAAAAACAAAACCATTAGTATTAATCACAGACATCTAGAAAGAGTACAAATACACAAATGTGCGTTCGCCGATGATGTACTACTGCTAGCAGGTAGTGAAAAATATTTACTTGAGAATATTAAAAATATGGAATGAAATGATACATGAAGCGGACCAAAAAATGAACAAGCAAAAACCAAAGTTATGGGCATATCAAATGAAGAAGAAATGATAAAAATATACATAGAAAGAGCAAAGACAGAACAGATTTAATACTTTTATTATTTAGGACTAACTTTTGAATAATAAGGAAGATAGGAAATAAACATAAACCACAGAAAGGAGGCAGGCAACCTATATCACGCAACACACTTGGGGGGAAAGGAGGTGTCAATAAAAACAAAAATCAAGATATATAAAATCATATTTAGGCTCCCTCTGGCATATGGATGTGAGACCTGGGTATTAAACTAAAGATAAAAAAGTAAAGCCCTGGAGATCGAGGCAAGGTGAGAGGGATAACAAGAAAAGGCATTAAAAGAAACGAAAATATAAGAACGGAATTGAGCACAGAACAGCCTCGACAGCCGGCAGCAACAAAGCGCACGCCACCCCAAGCGAGATAAATGAATTTTAAACACCCAACAACAGCTTCCCTGTTACCAACTCATATAAACAAATAATCTTACCAACCTAAAAATGGAGGCGTGCTAACGTGCTGATAACTAATAAATACAGATAGATTAAACATCGTCTAATTTCTATTGATAAGTTTGTAAGATTTATAAGATACTCTGCAAATTATACAAGTAGTTAATTATTCATTGAACTCTAGTATTGTTATCACATGTTAGATATCTCTTATTTAAAATTAATCACAACACAATCAAAACAATCATTTTCAAAACAAACAAAAAATATATATAAGAGGGAAAAACTCGATAACAGGCTCCACAAACGCAGCAAGTCACGAAACACAAATGAGTATTGAGTAACCATAAATTCACGACGTTATGTTCCGACATTTGATTGACATTTGAAGTAACATAACCTCAATATTATTTTACATTAGTTTTCAACCAAATGATTTTCAGTGTTGCCATGTGTAAATTACAGTGTTGGCGATTTGTTGTTTTATTAATTAACCGAGCATAAATTAAATTTATTACGCCTGTTCATATCTAATAAATTATACTGCCGTAACATAACTTAATTTTAAATTAATTAACCATGAGCCATGCATCAAGTGTGAGTGCGATGGACACCCCAGCCAATGTATGCTTCAAACGAGGACAGCGCACCTGGAAACAGTAAGGAACCTAAAAAACGCCCCAGAAGCCGACAACGGAAAAACATCGAAACGAGTAAGAAATTAAAAACCACACTAAATCTAACACAGACACATACATTTGA
Source organism: Othius punctulatus (assembly GCA_951805005.1). Lineage (NCBI taxonomy): Eukaryota > Metazoa > Arthropoda > Insecta > Coleoptera > Staphylinidae > Othius > Othius punctulatus. The sequence continues at coordinate 60,976,771 of OX638145.1, forward strand.
AATACCCACATACAAAACCGCACTCATACACGCACACACAGCCTACTAAAGCACACACAAGCGCACACAGAACACAGACGAGATCACAACCACCAAATGAATACAACATCTACAAACACCACTATGAAATAAGAACGAATGCCACCATCACACGCATACAACTTGCACGCTTATGGGTAACGCGCGTGCCCAACAACAAGGACATTATCATACAACTGATAAACACTCCTAACTTCTGGAAAAACCAGTTCTACCAATGTTTAAAATTAACACACATATTTCTGTTACACCCTGTATATGATCAGCGCTTAAGTCGTTTGCATTTACCAGGATAAAATCTGTTTTGATTGGTATAAATTCAACGGGTTCCATTTTGTCGCATTCAGGAAGTAGAAATCCAATTAGTCCTGAATAAGTATAAGGACCATTCGTGTGGCCATCTAGTTTTTGTAATAAATGCCTTAAAGGTAATTCGTTAGCATGCAACGAACACACGCTGGCTATTGGCTCTTATGAACCTCAATTTAATCCAGAGTCTTTCTTAGTCTTGCAATTGTCTGTGGGCTCTCTCTTTTAACCCCGCATTACTAAGGTGGGGTGTCACGAACCCCAGTCATATTTAAACAGCTACCATGTAGCAGATTTTTAGGTTATGTGCCGGTGAGTCTCCGTACCTTCTTAGCATATACTAAAGCTCACACGAGATTAGTTAGTTCCACTGTGGCTGTTGTAGTGTTCAGTTAGCACGCGTTTTATGTGTGTTGGGGCTTGTCACACCCCACCTTAGGTATAACGCAACTATTTTACAATAGGTAAGCGCAGTAAATAATTTGTAACTTACTCATTTTTATTCATTATTCTGTATAAATTTTGTGTCTAAAAAATGTTATTTCACGAGGAAGAACAAAAACGCCTCCTAGCTCTTTGGGAATCTGTAAACTCGAAAGATGAAGCAGATATTGGTACCGAAAGTGAGGATGAGGAAGATAATGTTAGCTTCAACGATATGAAACGTACACAGAGCAAGAGGGAGATGAGGGCGATGAGACGAACGACATGTACACATGGACGAAACAACTGATCGAAGAGATAAATGCTGGCAATTTAGAAGTAGACGAAAATAATCCTTGTAATATAAATGAACCTACTACATCTATGTCTACTGAAAGTGTCCTTCCCGCAAGAATATATATTTCTATTGAAAAGACAAAACAAAATGGAATGCACAATCACCTGCCACGTGTGTTCCTACAAGGTCAGAAAATGTTATAATAGTCCCTATGGGATGTGTGAAATCCTATGCCAAAGATGCCAAGACTGCAATTGAGTGCTTGCAACCGTTTTTTGATCAACGTCAGAAAACATTTCAATATATACCAACAAGAACATCGTAGAAAAAGCATCTTCTTACAAAAATAACTATTCTGTCGGCGAAACAAATGTCTGTGAACTAAACGCGCTTGTAGGTTTGCTTTATTTAGGAGGAGTTTTTCGATCCAATAATCAATATCTGACACATTTATGGGCCACCAATGGTACGGGTATAGATATATTTTGCTCCACAATGACTCAATTTTGATTTGAATTCCTTCTAACTTGCTTGAGATTTGATAACATAGAAAACGGGCAAAGAGGAGGCAGTTTGACAAATTAACCCCTATTCGTGGAATTTTTGACATGTTCGTGAATCAGTGTCATCTTGCATACACTCCAAGCGACTACCTAACGGTGGAAGATAAATTAGATTAATTCAGAGGTCGTTGCTCTCCGCCAGTACATCCCAAATAAACCTGCAAAATTTGGATTCAAGGTTCAAGCATTATACAGCACCGAAATATAACGTTCGACAACTGGTATACAAATTATGACCTGATGACAAAGCTTCTAATAGATCATAAACTATCATCATTAGGAACTGTACGTAAAAACAAGAGGTGTGTCCCTGAGAAATTTTTAAATTGTCGAAACAGGGAACTAAATTCTTCATTATTTGGCTTCCAACAGGATGTTACACTATTAAGCTCTACTCCGAAAACAAAACAAGAATGTATTTCTTATGTCGACACTACACCACGACAATAAAATTGCAGATGGGTCTAGTGATCGTCGTCTGCCAGAAATAATAGGATTTTATAACTACACTAAATGTGGGGTGGATGTACTGGACGAACTTTCTGCTACTTATAGTGTATCAAGAAATTCCAGAAGATTGCCCCTTACAATTTGGTACTCATGGCTAAACTCAAGCTGGAGTAAATTCGCAAGTTATCTATCGATGTAACACTGATGATAATAATCCGAAACGTAAGGATTTTTATTAAACTCTGGGCCTACAATTAATCGAGAGAATATTTTGAAATGAAAAGACAACCCCAGAATTACCAAAGATATTCGAATGAAAATACAAAGAAATACTGGAGATTCATCCGTTTCGATACCCAAGCATAAAGGTAGTGTGGGCAGGTATCAGAAATGTCCAAGGATGAAAGAAAGAAAGGCCAAGAACAGCTGTACTAATTGTGAAAAAAAAGTTTGCTTGGAACATGCAATAATTTACTGCGCGAATGCACTACAATTGAGGGCAAATAATTTGGGGCCACTTGTTACTAATTGTTTTTTGCTAATACAGTTTCATTTTTATGTGTATTTTAGTTTACTTTGAAAAAATACTTTCAGTTTATATATTTTTTAATTATTTCAAAACATCATGTTTTTATGACGGTAAAATTGTACTGAAATAGAAATTCTTTGATTAAAATTTCAATAAACGTTTATTTGAGTATTTATGTATATTGGTTACTTACAAACACTTCAATGATCAACGTGATTAAGCAACTATGCATGTTTTTACTAAAATTATTCGTATTTTCGGGTGAAATGTCATTCTCAGTTCCGAATATATACATACTAACTTTGGCACGAGTTTGCTTTGACATTGTTACTCAAACTAAGTAAATAAAACACGTAAATTCGCTGATTTATGCACTTGTGTTAGATTGCACAATAAAAAAACAAGCGACCAGCACGGCTGATAGAAATCAACTGACTCAATAAGATGAGCTAATTTCATGCGTGCCTATGCGTAATATGTAAAAACAGAACTAAACAAACAAGTATTGCCGATTAGGTCCGATATTTAAATTACAATTTCCTCAAGGGACCTTGCTAAACGTCAAGATATCTTAACAATATTTGTTTTTTGTACTAATTGGATAGTTTCTTAATATTTACGCACAAGCCCCTATTATTATGTTTTAATTTAAAATTATCAAACTTTGGACCACCAGGGGCCCGGCTATTTTATTTTTAGCCCAGAATTAGGGGAATTGAACAATTACAAGTCCCAACTTTTCCAAACTAGCCCTCACTGAAATTCAAAAAAAAAAAATTTCGGCCCACCCTGCTGTAGAGCTCTATTTAAAAAAGTCAGTATTTTGCCACTACCGCCCGTGTCTGTCTGGGGAACACTAGGCAATCGCGCGTACGAAATGGTGCGCGATATCATGGTGTTCTAATGTATAATGCACTGCCAAGTACAGTGTGAGCAACAATTCTTGAGGTTTGATAGGTAGGCAACCAAATACGCACGTTGGTATAACTGAAAATATAAATGGAATATCCCCTAGATTGTTTTTCCAGTGGCGTAGCAAGCAACAAACAAAATGAATTAAATATTTAATCATAATTACATATTTTTAAATGTTACATTAAAAGTTTACAACAAATGTTGAAAATGGCGACCTTCGTTTTCAAGGCAGATGTTAATTCTACGTTTTTTATTTTCAAAAACATATTGGAGCTGCTCTGGAGTTATGTTTCTTATCTCTTCTTCAATTGCTTCTTGGAGTTGGTTTAGGTTGTGCATCCTATTTTTAAAAACACTCTTTTTCAATTGTCCGAAAAGACAAAAATCACACGGCGTGAGGTCTGATGAACGTGGTGGCCATAATCCTGAGCTTTTCAATCGATCATGGCAAAAATAATTAAAATAATAATTCAATAATTATTTGTCGTAAACGCAGTATGCGCAATGGCTTCGTCTTGCTGAAAATAACCCATTATTTGTTCATCATCATGCACCTGATTAAGAAATGCATCCAGGATGATTGTTCGGTAACTCTCCGTATTGATTGTTTCATTGAAAAATATAGGGCCAATTATCCGACGTCTAGAAATTGCTACCCAAACACCAATTTTATGTGGATGTGAATCTGTTTCGATGAACTTATGAGGATTTTCTGTAGCCCATGTACGATAATTTTGGCTGTTCACATATCCTGATAAGTTAAACCACGCCTCATCAGTGAAACAGGTCCTGTCCAGCATATCGTTATCATTTAAATGCTGATTAAACCAATTGCAATTATCAATTATTTTTTGAAAATCAAGTGGGTGAAGTTGTTGAACTACCGATACCTTATACGGGTGCAAATGGAGAATTTTCTTCGCAACTTTTCGGCAACTCCCATACAATACTCCTGTAAGCGGATTTAAACATTAAAATTTGTATGCCACAAAGACCACAGGAATGATAAAATATAACATTTTTGCACCCTCAAATTAAGAACCTACCTGTTTGTGCTGAAAGTATTCTTATAGATTTTGTTGGACTTTGTTCAAGCCGTTGTTGGACATCGGCAACAATCTCTTCTGTTAAGGTAGACGGTCTTCCAGTTGACTTGCCCTTACAAATACAATTATTTCCTTCAAAGAGGTGAATAATACGGATTTTATGCTGGATAAATATTTTGTAAGTAATGTTGTAAGTAATCGGGGAAGGCTTCGTTAAATTGTTTCAGACACGATTGTAATGAATATGTCTATGTCTCGTCTTCATCAAGTGTTCCACTTCGATAATGAGCGTTCAGGATGAGGGCATCATGTTGTGGTGTAAAAACCGTTGCAATAGGAAAGCGATTTCACATAAACTCTGTAAATTTAGAACAAAACTTACCTTTTATAATTTTATAATCTTAAAAACTGCAAATAGCTTACCAGAAATCAAATATTTACTCCTGATAAGAACTAATGTTTATGAGGCAGAAGACAAAATTACTACATGCGAGAATTGGCACAATGGTAATAAATAATAATACGACGCGGGCGGCACTGGGCTAGGGCTATCAAATCTTTTGACTTTATAGTAAATTTAATTAATAATAAACTTGGAGCGAAGAAATTCTCCAGTTTTTTCGGCAGAAAATTTAACTTGACTTCAATCATTATTGCTCACTCTGCAGCATACGGTGCCTAGAGGGCATTCATTTCAAGATGAAGGTGAAGAAAATGCTAAAACATAAGTGTTCCTACTCCACAAAAGAATTTTTTTTTGATGATCTATAACCTTAGATGTTATTTTGTGACTTTGTGTTTTAAATATGTATTGGATTTCGTATTTCGTATTTTATACTGTTTTATACTTTATGACCTGTGTAAGACGTATTTGTCAGTAGCACTAAGTTGATTATTATTATTATTATAAATTAAAACAAAATGAGTAGGTACTATCGGTGGAAACACGTTCAGCCGCTTACCAAATGGAAAATGTAACTAAAATAATAAATGAAAAATAATTACTGGGCAATTTATGCTTTCTTACACAGAATTACTTTGAATAGTCTTCATTATCCTATGTATTGGGATGAACTTTGAAGCAACCATTCGTACATGCTACGCTAAATAGCAGCTTACACATGTATGCGCACTTTTGTATTTCAAGCTGCAATTATTGACTGATGTTAATAAACTGCAATGGTGTTTTTATTTTCAACAAAAACTACTAAAAATAACGTTGGTTTTTTATAGTTTTTTTGAGGAAACGTTTTTGTAAATCTCAATAAAAGTCGCTAAATGAAAAAAAAAACATAGCATATGATCTGTACAAAATAAAAAAAATAGATAGACGACTGTGAATATTATGTCGAGAATCACCTGGACAGTGAACTACGATTACGAGTTATTTTCTTGCGTCATTTTCCTGAACGCTATGGATGTATTGTCCGTGTATGTGCTTATTACTGGAATTATTAAGTAATGAGGTGCATGAATATTAATTGCATTGTCACAACCGGACTGGGAAAAATAATTATCATTTTACATATATAATACGTTGCAGTCAAACTTAACAAATAAAGTTGTCCTTAATTAATGTTCAATTACCGTATGAATTTGATGATCTAAATTACAAAGGCGAGGCTAAATTTAGTATATTGATTTTCGATCCGATAATAATATACCATTTACAAAATTCGTGTTAAATAACACAAGTTTTACATTACGTTTGGCACAAGCGCAAAGCGTCGCGGCATCCAAGAGCGAGTGACGCCCGAAGTTTTGACTCCAGTAGAATCGGTTGCGTTTGCCCAAGCAGACGCTCGACGCTCTACGAACGGATCGAACCGGCACTTTACGTGGTACTTAGCGCATTTATTTTCAAATAACCAAAACATTCCTCTAACATAGTTTATAGTATGCGGGATTAAAAAAGTAATAAATAAACAATGTATGGATTTAATTGTTGCCAATAATGTGAATGAATATTGCAAAACAAACTTAAACGAAAGTGAAGTTTAACTGTGCCCTGTATATTATAAAACATGTGAGAACTGCTATACTTAATATTGACTGATATCAATAGTTTGAGGACATACTCATATCTTCTTGGCACTTTTAAGAGTATAGTTTCGTGATTGTCACAGTGACAGGCTGACAGATTGTTTTGCAACAATATGCGGCCGTTGCATTTCTGTGCTGCCTTTGTGCTGCTCGTTTTCGCTGAAACTGCACATGAGAGAATAGGTGAGTTAGTTGTATAAAGCGAATATTATCTTTGTCAGGCAAGATACACTTCGCAAAAATTCCATCTTATATTTCAGGAATTAAACTGGGCCTAAGTGCCTCAAAACACCAAAACAATTGCTAGTCACGTCATTTGAACAACGGACAACATATTTCACTTAGTTTTGTACTTCTTTGTCTCTTGTATAATGACCTAAAATGCATCTGCTAGGCGTTCGATATATAAATAAGCGTTGATTTGGGGGAAATGGGCGCAGATTTAGGAGCTCGGCATTTCTTCGCAGGAAATAAAATATTCAAATATGTCATTATAAATTCAAGATTTTGCATAACAAAGAATAGCTTTGCTTTTATTTATTTCGTATTTCCCACAAATCTTTAATAAAACTGTTCTACTGGTATATATTTTTTCAGTCTATAGCCAAATTTATAAATTTAAATATCCTGTAAACATATTTATAATTGTTCTCGAAATGGGGATTCGAGAACTAGTACTATATTATTTGCATTGCAAATATGTATATTTGGTTTGTAATCATTAAAAGTAATAAGTTATTCAAACTACTTTATTTTTATTATAATTCAGTTGGCATCTATCGTATAGTTTTATTCTTCCATTACAACTGTTTAATTTTCTCAAAATATCAAGCACCGGGATGAAGGGTTGACACTGCTTAATTATTCCATTTATGGGTATCACAAGATTAATTAAAGAGGATAATACATCTTACCCAGGTTTAAAACAAGGATTTTACGATATATGACCGACGCATGCACCAAGCTCGAAATGTAATCTCGACAAGAGAGAAAACACCCAAAGCTGGCTTTTAGATTTTCCTACAGCACTCCCGAATATTAAAAACTTCAATCACACAATTTCCACATATTATTTATCATATATTGATAACATACAAATATTTAATTTAATAAATATATATTTAGCACATATTGGGTACATATTTTTAAATATTAAGTTTCAAATCTTTAAATAAAATCAACCGATTTAAATGTAATCAATAAACACTTAAATGAATATACTAGTAAATACTTTAAAATAGGGCTCACCCTCCTTTAAAGTTGCAATTTTAAATCATTTTCTATAAGACTATTGGGGCCCAAATTTATATTCATAAATAAATTTTGCCTGATTTTCTCTAAATTGTATATTTTTATTAAAAAAATGCGAATGTTGACCACATTACTATTAATTATTAAAATACCTTAAAATATAAGACGACGTGAAAATATAAGGAACTTAATATTAATTATAATAATAATAATAATAATATTTATTTTGTTTAGAACTATACAGCATATACAAGTCAAAGTAGGTACATAGTTTGTAAAGTGTGTGAGTGAAGAAAAATATTACAGTTTTAACATCTGGAAACACTAATATAGTAACATACGAAAACTGTTTTAACATAAAAACAGTAGATAAACACACATACAGTACATAACAGAAATATTAAAAAAACAGGAAATAATATATTGTATATAGATATGACTATAGATCGAGCAGTCTATCGGACAACACTCAGAATAGTTAACTTACTACATCTCATATAACAAAAAGTTGCCTGTTTTATTTTACTAATATTCACAGAAACTAAAGTAGCGACTTCAACGAAAAGTAGTCAACTTTTATTATTGCAAAACGAGACACTGTTTGGAATGCCTGAGTATTTTTTCTGGTTTAGTATGCCATATTTATTTATTTAATATACGTTATGACTGGGTAAATAACGCACGTTTTGAGTTAAAAAATATATTTTATTGTCTGCGACATGTTTCGACACACAGTGTCTTTATCGGGCAGATGAATAATGATATTACAAATCATCGTCAATCGTAATATCATTATTCATCTGCCCGATGAAGACACTGTGTGTCGAAACATGTCGCAGACAAAAAAATATTTTTTATAAACTCCAAACGTGCGTTATCTACCCAGTCATAGTAATGGAGTTTAAACAAGTATCGCCAAAACTATTTCTTTGTTAAGGTACGTCATGTAATAGCTGCATCTCTTATCTGGTCACCTGGAGCCTTCCTCACGAACTCTTCTTCTTTATTAAGATAGTGGATAGATTTTATGAAAGGTTTGAAACTTTCGGATTTGGGTTTCAGTGGATGTAGGACCTAATAGAATTATTGTAAGCATTTGTTTAGTTATAAACTTACGTTTATTATAACAAGGGTAACATTGGCAGAGTAAGCGTCAACAACAGCGCATTTGGCCTAGATTGATATTATTATTAAATCTTTATTTTGCTCCGGACAGAAACAAATAATGTACAATATATACAGCGTGAGTTTTTTCGGATGTTTAGTATGGGGATCTCGGAAACTAGCGGAGATAGAGTGACGATTAAATGGGGAAAGAATTGCAGTTTTACGAGTTCAATTTCATGAGCTTTTTGTTTTTTGGAAAAATTGCATGGCTAACCAGATATCTCGAAAAAGTATATTTTTTGTTGTTTTGTTCTGAGCATATTGCTCTGTTATTACTGACTTTAGAAAAAATGTGTGAAGGAGAAAGTTATAGGAAATTATGTGCTTAATAATAGAGTCTAACCGATTATTTTATTCAAGCTTTAATTTTTGAGTTATAACACAAAGTTGTGTTTTTTCTAATGGAAACCATAGTGGGCCTTGACTTTATAAATAGGCCTCTTTATAGCGATTCTAATCATATATCATATTACATAGGTATTTTTATATATAATTAAATTATGGGATTTTTTTCTTTTCAGTTTTGAACTATTTGAAGTTGTACGCTATAGAAACAATTGATAGATATAAACGACAATTATAGAGGTGGCCGATCTTTCGATCTCTCTGTTTTAGATTTTTATTTATGGGGAATGGTAAAAGATAAAGTGTATCAAACATCATACGTCACAGCAGATGACTTTAGGAAAGCTGTACTTACAAGTTACAAGTTTTTGCTAATATTGATGGACGCTCTGTTACAAAAGCTACAAATTCCGTTTTAAAAAGGAGTGTTAAAAAGGAGTATTAATCATAATGGTGAACCTTTTGAACATATTTAGTCTTAAATACTTTCCTAACTTTAATTACGTTGTTTTAGTACTACTTTAGTTACGTTCTAATATGCTTGTATTATTTCTCAATTTATCATCTGTCATTCCCTGTTTAGTAGTTTTGTACTTATGTAATTTTGTTTTATCAGAAATTATTTATAAATAAAATTGTAACTCCAACGAAATAAACATTTTACACCAAAATAATAATGTTTATAAGTTCGAAATGAAAAGAAAAATTTTAATAACTAACTTGAATTTTATTATTTAACGCGTTGCGCATCTATCAATTATTTCCATAGCCTACTTCTTGAATAGTTCGAAAATGAAAAGTAAAAAATAACGACAATTTAATTATTTATAAAAATAACTATATCAAGTGGTATATCATTAGAATAGTTGAAAAAGCGCCTGTTTTTTAAAGTCGTGGCCAACTATGGTTTCCATTAGAAAAAACTAAACTTTGTCTCATAACTCAAAAGTTATAGCTTTAATAAAATAATCGGTTAGAATGTATTATTAAGCAACTTTTTCCTTTACACATTTTTTCTAAAGTCAATAATAACAGATTCATAGGCACCGAACCAAATAACAAAACATATATTTTTTCGAGATATCTAGTTAGCCATGCAATTGTTCCAAAAAACAAAAAGGCCCTGAATTTGAACTCGTAAAACTGCAATTCTTTCCCCATTTAATCGTTCTTCTATCTCCGCCAGTTTCCGAGATCCCTATACTAAACATCCGAAAAACCTCACCCTATGTATGTAACACTAGTGACTTTCATTGCATAACATTTTTACGTTATAACTGCTATAATTTACTAGCCATGAAATTCGTGTGTAATTGATAATTTACTAATGTGCGAGTAGAAAAAATAGTATTACAAAACTCTTTAAATTTATAACAAAATGTGTCCAAGAATATTTTTGTACAGTTCTGTAATAATCAATGTATTCTATATCTTTTTCACACCCTATGTATACAGGGTGTACCGGGAGAAAGGGAACACACTAAATATGTAGCAATATAATTTGTTTTCGTGAAATCGCCGAAACACGTAATTGTTTTATTTAAAATAGGGCACCTTTTGGCAGGCAAATGATCTACAATTGTTTATCTTTAAGCTTTTAAATAAGCTATCATTCAACCCCTCCAATTTAAATAAAATTGGTTTACCTCTCTTCCAGCAACGGGATTAAACAATTGAAGATCATCTGCCTGCCAAAGGTTGCCCCCCTTTAATTAAAAATTGTCGTGTTTCACTGCCTACGTGAAAAAATATATATTCGTAGATATTTAAGGGTATTTCCGTTTTCCCAGGACACCCTGTATATTACATACACTGTGCAACAATTTTCGAGTCATCGCAAGTCCAAATTGCTCCAATGCGAAATTAATGTAGGCAAACAGACAAATCCCTGTAACCCCCGGCGTTTAGCTATATTATAGCTCGCAATTGTTTTTTATAACGTCCTGAAGAATTCTTTTCGAATTTTTGCAATATTTTTGTGATATTTTTCGTATTTTGGCCCAATATTAGCAATGTAATTGCGGATTAATTTTGTTTTGTTTTCAGTTAATTTATAGAAAAAAATAAAAAGAAATTAACAAAACATTTTTTTATATGTTGGATGGTGATACATCTTTGTGAAACATTTTTATTATTAATCAATAAAACAACTACTTTGTTTAATGCACGTATACATTTATTAATTGGGGACTATAGTTTCGACCACTGAGCTGGTCATTATCAAAACAAGTGTCAACATCAAAATTTGTTTTGATAATGACCAGCTGAGTGAGTAAAACTATAGTAATCAATTAATTAATGTATACATGATATGAACAAAGTAGTTGTGTTTTACTGACTATTTCCCTCCAAACATTTTAACGAGATTGCAACCAATCATATTAATGCGTATTCCAGAAATCGCCTAGCAACGAACGAATACCACCGAGTATTTGATGCACCATGAAAATACCCGGGTAGTTTCACGGTGCATTAAGTGAATATTTTTGATATTTTAAACTTTCATGCTATTAAGTATCAAAATGCATTTATTGATTTAATTTACAATTCGTATTTGAACAATAATAATTATAGTCATTATTGAAAGTGCAATGGCTAAATGCGACTATGAGAAAAAACTTCCTTTGCAACCCTTCGGGACTGTCAAATTCCATAAATTTATGATTAGGTTATGTTCGTCTTCGCTTGAAATTGAAGTGCTAATTTTTCTTTTCTCACCAAATACTTGGAGTTTTCTTCGTTTTGCATGTCGTGCTCTTCTGGCGTCTGTAAATACCACATCTTTAAATGGATCGAAAGTTGTTCCAAATGCCCTAGGAATTTTTTTCTGTAGAAGTTTCGCGATTCGGTTCCACTGAGTCTTTACTACACCTTCTTTATAGCCGGTCCCGTTTTGCTTTTTCATATTAAAAGCAAAATCTTTAAGAATTTTTGCTAACTGAGGTATAGAAGTAAAACTGTATACTTTATTTAGAAAGTTTGACCTCAAAAATAAACATTGCCACTTTTCCCACATTTTCTCTCTCAAGGGAAGTTTTAGTAGGAGTTTTAGGTAGTATTCTGTTGGATTTCTTTGAACGAACTAGCAGAATTTAAATTCAAACCGTTGCCAACACTGGCCATCACGCCATTTTCAGAGAATTTTGCAAATAGGCCCAATTTTGAAGCTTTTATTCAACTTACCTATTTTAATTGAGGGGTCTAGTAGTAAAAGGGTGCAATTTTTGCTAGTTCTGAGATAAATGGCTTTAAAGTTAACTTGAATTTTAAAATTCCGGCAATAAGATTAGAAAACTGTGTTAATATTTTAGACTTAGGTTTAGACTAAAATATTAACACAGTTTTCTAAACTTATTGCTGGAATTTTGAAATTCAAGTTAACTTTAAAGCCATTTATCTCAGAACTACCAAAATTGCTTAAACCCTTTTACTTATAGACCCGTCAATTATTAATTAGAGGTAGAAAACTACATTGAGGTAACGTGAGTAATCCATCTCCATGCAGAAAGCTTGAAGCTGCTTCCACACACATGTATTGGCTTATTGTATTAACAGGCGTTAAAATACCAATTTCTTTATCCATTAGACACGAACTTAATTGACCAAAGCGAATCGAACACATTTTTAAATAATTGATATTAATTTTCAACTTATTCACTTTTTGACGTTTGAGATGTCATAGCTACAGTACTTTTACATTCTTGATTTGTTGTCGACATTAAGTAATTATATTTGGAAATTAATTATTTATTTCGTGAAATTCCCACTTCGCATGCATTTGCCGGGAAATAGTCCTCGATATATCCCTCTTGCATGCCTTCTTGCATGTATTTGGCATGCACTCGGGATATAGCTACTGAAACTTTAAAATTTTATTTATTTATATTATTATGTTTTTAAATTTATTTAATGTTAATTTTAATTTTTAAATTTAATGTTTAATTTTCAACTGCAAAATAAACAAAATTTAAAAATATCAATATTAGCTAGCAATGTAATTTGGATTCACTAAATTGTTTTTATGGTACAAGTGGTATTGTTTGTTTATTTTTCCAATGAATTTTATTACAAATTTCATGCAATACAAAAATGGTTTAATTATGTCGTCGAGTTTATGACGGTGGTTCTAAGTTTTTTGTTTTATTTATTTTCTTTAATTTTATCATTAAATATACTAAAAACTAAATTCAAACCATTCAGATTTTCAAATTCAAATCTAAATTGCATTGACAAATTTTACCGCAAAAAAGTGCAAGAAATTGGCTTAAAAACATGTCAATTTCAGAAGGTTATAAGAAAAAATGCAAGCTAATATTGCCAAACCCCTGGATTTTGTAAGTCTGTTGGCTAAATTTCAATTAGCGTTGTAGCCACTCGAGCTGAAATTTCTTATTGCACTATGTTACCGTTAAAGTTCTAACTTAGTTAGTTCATGAACTTGCTAGACAGTTTCGCTTATAAACTAACCAAATGACTGATTATTTTGGTAGTAAATAAACATTCCATCGAAATAATTATATGTTATTTTGTATCTAAGATATCTTAAAATAAGGTAATTATTGCCAAATAATTTAAGGGTAGGACATACAAAAAATATTCCACTGGTGGTTTAAACATACCGCTCTTTGATCCGGTATTTGAAAGTTATTAGATACAGTAGTTTCTTCCAATGAAAAATAATCCTGGTACCTATTCGTCACTATAATTACAGTGATTTATAGTGAAATATAGTGAAGAAAAGGTACCACGATTAGTTTTCATTAACAATTTCCTTCACGTGGTCAAGAAACATGTATTATAGTTCTTCCAATGTCAATATTCGCAGATTTCGTCGAACAGGCCTTTAGTACAAAGCAATAACTTCATACTGATTAAGTTTTGATGGCTTACATTCAATATTTTGTATGTTTCACATCCCTTATTAAAATAAATTAAACATTGTCATCATCGGACGATTTCGAAATGTCAAAACTTCAAGTCTTGCGTCATTATCAACTTTTGTTTTTTTACATGGAACACCCTGTATATTATTATGTTTCTGGCTTCCCTATCTAACCTTTATTTTTTACTTTCTGAGATAATCACGCGATTCCAAGATTTTGACCCTAAACAGACAATATGAAAAATGGCTTCAATTTCTCTTACAAATGAGATAAAAATACAAAATGAAAATGACATATATGTTTTGCAGCTGACAATTTTAACAATTAGTCATTCTAAAATGTCATTAGATAAGTGCCTTTTTAAATTACGCATATTTCAATTTTCTTAAATGTAATGACTTTTAATTCCATAGAGCAATTGGCATGACAAGTTCCTACAAAAAGGTATTTTAAACCATATTCTTGAAGTACGTAGTTTTTGAAATATTTCGAATATTCGAATTTCTGCATAATGCAATTTTGCCTATGCTGTTTACACCTGCATACTAGTTTGCGCAAAATGAATATCTTTCGTAACTATAATAACTAATATTAACAAAGAAATTTCACTTCCAAAAAGTTTCAAAAGTATATCGTTTATTCCGCCAAAACATCCAATTGACTGGATTTACTGGATAATTTTACTTCTGACCTCTATACCTTGAACTATACCTTTTACCTATAAATGTATAGCTTTTTTCTTCTTTATAGCGAACAATAGCTTTTGTAACAAACCGTGTAATATATTTTTTGTTCAAAATGTGGTTTCCATCAACTTTACCGTGGGTCATTCCATGTCAACTAGAACAATGGTCCCCGTTTGACCACCTTCAATTTTGATGAAAATTAATTTGGATGTGAATGTGTGTTTGAAAGAAACTTCTGTGAAGTTATAGCTTCAGATATAATATATCTGCAGCCTTTCCTGTGGAGGTCACTCCAAACTCGAGGCGTCTGTCGTGAGAATTTTGCACAGTTTCATGAGTTCCTACTGTTCATCTAGACTACTTATGAGCTTGAAATTCAATACCTTAAATAAACTTTTGCTGATGAATATGAAAAAAGTAGTACACATACTTAGAAAGCAACACACTATTTAACTATTTAATCTCAAGGTGACCAAAACCAAACCAAAACCAAAATAGTTAGTAAGTGATTCTTTACTAATTAACTAATTGACTAACCAACTACAGGACATTGCATTGCCGGAATATCGCACCAATGGCTCACATTCTTGTGGAAATATTTGCTCACAAACATGGTGTTAAATGCGTAAAGATCAAATTTTACCTATTTTCAGAGCCAAATGTCCAAAAAGAGCCCCCTCGAATATAATTTTTTTAGTACCACTGGAAAGAGCTTTTTTTTACTGGAATCATATTTTTACTAGTTGGGACCTTTTAGGTAACGGCAAGAAAAATGTCTTTGAAAGGTACTCTTTATTCTGTTAATTCTGTACATTCCGTTTTAATAATGAATTCTCTTGGTTTGGTCCATGGTTCATATTAAGGTATGAAAAATGTCCATATTCCTATATATACTATGCAAATATATGTACATATCATTCACATCCATATTAATTTTCATTAAAATTGGAGGTGGTCGAGCTGGGAATACATTTAAAACTGGTCTACTTGACATGGAATGTCAATCTCTATATAAAAATGTCCAGGTGGTGCACCGTATATGAGATAATTGCGAAAAATAACACAAATAAGTTCGCCGTTTTGTGCATGTTTTTTTTTTTCAATTCTAAGGCAGCCCTTACCGGGGAGAGGAAACTCAGTGATATTCTATTCTAGAGTACTCAAGACTATGTATACCAAATTTCTAAACTATGTAATTTATTTTCGGCAAAACGGCGTTCTTTGACTAATATGGACGATCAACGATATTAACTAACACATTTAATGTGAACTTATCAAATTTGAAATTTCTATGTTAAGATTGGTTATCACAGTAACGAAGAATAAACATATTTCGCAAACTAAGATGCATGTGTAAATAGAATGGGCGAAATTACATGATGCAAAAATTCGAATTTTCGAAATATTTCAAAAAGTACTCATTTTTGTAATAAGGTTGCATAATACTAATTTTGAAGCAAATAGTTATGCCAATTTCTCTATGAGATAAAAGCATGTCATTCAATTAATTAAAAAAATTACGAATACTTTAAGTGCGCCCTTTTCTAATGACATGTTTGAATAACCAATTGTCACCTTTTTCAGCGCATATCACATATATCAGTTCAATAGGTACCTTTTAGGTACAATTCGAGATAAATTTTCCGTTTTTATTTTATTTGTAAGAGAAATTTAAGGCCATTTTAAGGCCAAAATCTTGGAATTTAATGTTTCTCGGAAAGTAACAAAATACAGGTGTACAGTGTACACACATTTCTACAAAATATGTTTCAAATTTAACGGGAAAGCCAGAAACATTATAATATATAGTGTCCCATTAAAACAAAAAAGAAAATTTAGTGGCTACTTCTTGAAGTGATAGAAGGTTGAAAGTATTTTACCTGAACAGAACGGAATCAGGCATATTCGGATGTTTATTTTTAAATTTGTATATTATCGAGTATCACATAAGCTTTTAATGGTACATGAGCGTTAGCACCATTTCATTGAAATGTAGTCTGTAGAGCAAGACTGATTATTCAATATGTCCACATCGTAGGTTTCACCACTTCCTCTTCAGCTGCTTGCGGTGCTTAGCAATGAATAAGTCAAGCACAAGAATACCACAACTCAGTGGTTTCCGCTTAAACTTCAAACATTGATGATAGAAAGTGGTGAAAAATTTACTACGGAGTAAATTAATCCCCAACAAACTTACACTTAACGACCATTTGCTGGCCGCATGTAAACTATTAAGGATGGTGTAAGTTTATAGCATCATTGACGTAACTATTAATTTGAATTTTATAGCCTATAAATAAGTTATGTTAGTTTTATAATTGATATCGATTCCTGCAGCAATACATATAAAACTACATTCTACTTCTTATTTATGTAAATAGGATTTAGATAAGTTTTTTTTTCAACTTTATGGTTTCAAACAATTAAAATTAAAATAAGGTTGTTATATTATTATATTTATAAAAGTATTTACTGGTAAATAGTTATTTTTATTTTATTTGATTTCGCCTGACTAGTTTCGGTTTTTTAGATCATCAGAGGCATGATATCTACCAATAATACAATAATTAAGTTAAATATAACTTATAGTTAAGTTTGTTATAAAAATGTTTAAATATAAATTATAATAATATTTGTTATGTTATTATATGTTATGTTTATTTATGTAATTTGTTAGTGAGAAGATGAATTAAAATGTGTGAAATTATCTTTTTTGGGGGTATCAATTTTGGTTATAGAAAGTAAAATCAATTCTTAAATAAGTGTTTTAGTTATTTTATATGTATATAATTATTTTGAGTTATTTACTTACGTATTTTAATATTTATATATCCTGATCTTATTTTTATGATAAATATTTGTTATTAATTTAAATATTTGAAAGTTATAGATGTCTGTTTCAAGTTAATTGTTTTTGTTTTTTATATGTTAAATGGGTTATATTAAAATATATAAAGAGGTTTAAATGTTAATTGAGTTTGGTCATTAAGGCACTGTATGTTGTGCTCTGTGTTGATAGTTTTATCTATTTTGAAAGTTTTATGTATAAAACCTTAAACTTAATTGAAATTAAAATATTAAATAAAATCAAGAAATATAATATCATTAATACACCCAGATACTCCTGAACTTTTTTTTGCAAATATGATTTTTTTTACTTGTTTTTCTAATAATGAGGGGATTCTAAACTACACATAGATGCAAAAAAAAAACATGGGCCATTGGGTTATTGCTTACAAAAGAACCTTTTTTTTTAAATTTGATGTTGGTATAGTCCTTAGAATTAAATTTTTAGTGATTTACAATGAAAGAGACCGTCAGGATGTAGAAAGAAGCAACATATGGTACTTATTATTAATTAAATGAACATTAATAAGCGAAAACGATAATGTACGTATACACGAAAGAAAATGCATTTTTGCAAAATAAACCTAACAGAGATTAATAAAGAAAATGACAGTTAAGCGAAAACAAACAAGTCAAAACCCAGTAGCCACCTTGATCCTCTATTAATAATGCCGAATGGGCAATAGGTAGTGAAGAACGCATGGCTTTAAATGTTATTTTAGCTTATTAAATAAACTGATAAGTATCATATGTTGTTTTTTCTACATCCTGATGGTCTCTTTGATTGTAAAAGACTAAAACTTTCATTCTAAGGTATATACCAACATTTTTTTTTAAATGGCATTTTTGCAAACAACGACCCAATGACCCGGTTTTTTTGCATTTGAGTGTATTATCTTAATGGGTTTTTTTTTGTTCATAAAACACTTTTTGAGATTATAGCAATATGTTTAAACCCACAGGAGGAATATAACATACATACTTTCATTAAAAATATTTATTAAAAATTATATAAACTGAAAACATGAAAATTATGTCTTTCTTACATTTGAAATACTTCAATCTTCTTTTAGATAGTAATTAAAAAAACATATTTTCGGATGAAGCGCAACCTCACGTTTTTGTTGACACATCTAGTTGATCGGCCTTGGTAAACTATAAGGAGATGTAGCCTGTCAAACCTCGAGTAACTATGAATATTTGCTAGACGTTTTGAAGATCCGAGTTTCGTAGTATATATTTTTAAGTTTCTTAAAGTTCTTAGGCAATGGTCCTTCGAAAGCATAGATGGTCCATTTTTCCTCCATTGTATTTGTGTAGTTACCAAGCGTTTGTTCTGCCATATCGGAAAACGAAAAATAGTGAGAGATACCATTTTTTTTTAACTTTGAAAATAACGTTTCACAGGATTGGCAGGTAATGGTGATATGACATTGGATGCAATTGTTACCACATTATTATCGTTCCACTTACAAACAATTATGTTTTCTTTTTCTGCAAGTTGATATTCAAATTCGCCCCTAGCTTCCTTTTTAAACAATTTTGAATTTTTCAATGAGCAATGTGAAATTCTATTTTCTCGTACTGTTCCAGAACCTTTTAGTCCTCTTGATTTTAATTCTTCTAATAGTGGCAGAGAAGTAAAAAAATTGTCAAAGATGATATGAAATGGAAAATCAGGATTATCTGATTGTAAAACGTCTGCAAACTGCAACACTACACTGGCTCACAGCCCAAGAAATCTATATTCGTTGGATAGTTTAGTAGATGGACCTTGATATGGTTCAAACCACTAAATATACCTTTGTTTAATAATCCCCGTCCACAGTTTACAACCACAACGATAGGGTTTCCCGCCTATAAATTGTTTAGATCCATGACATCCAAAATAGGGAACCATGGACTCATCGAAACTGTGATTCTTTCTCGATGATGATAATGATATAAATCTAGCATTTAGACCTGCACACGGTGGTCAAGAATACCAATAAAACATTTCATTTATCCTGCAAGTATATTTCCATTGCGATTTTGTTGTGATGTATATGTATTGAAATAATAGACAATCATATCAATTATAGAATCATCCAAAATTTTAGAAATATTTGTAGTGGCGATAAATTACTTCATGGACCGTAAACTTGTTGCCACTCTTGAAAACTTATATTGTCTTTTTTTCAAGAATAGCCGTTTTACTTTTTTTTGCCCAATATTTCCCCCAATAGTTCGTGGACACGGAAGTTTAAAGACTCGAAACAAGTTCCAACACATTTCGTCCGTAAGCATACACGCATGAACAAATTAAATATATATATATATATATATATATATATATATATATATATATATATATATATATATATACAGGGTGTCTACGCTAAACCGTTCGTTCAAACTTTGCGTTGTACTAATAATTTCAAAAAAATCCTCGGTACACGGTTGAATCGGTTATCCTCATGTGAAATATTTTCAACTTTCTATCACTTCCGGTTCCACCGGAAGTAGCACCAACTTTCTTATTTTAAAAGGAACGCCCCATATATTATTATATTTTTAAATTCCTCGCCTAAATTGGAACATATTTTGTAAGAACGTATGTACCCTCATCTCTTTTAGTTTTCAAGAAAAAAAAGTTTTTCTAAAATGTTTACCTCTAAAAGGTAGCCTAAAATCTGTCTACAACTTCTCTTGGGAATAAGATAAAATTTTAAGTTATATTTATAATTGTACCTAGAGGATGCTTCTATGAGTAACATAATTGGAAACTGTCAATTTTGATAATAAGTGTTCATAAAATGTCAAGATCTAAAGGCCCTTTTAAATATCTCGTAATTTAATTGTTTCAAATGGAAAGACCCATTTTTTTATCGCATAGCACGATTGGGAGAAATATGTACTACAAATAAGTATAATACAACCATACTCCGATAGCAAGAGTTTTTTGAATTATTTCGAAGATTGCTTTTTCGTCGCATTTCTGCAGGGTATAATTTTGCATGTCAAAAGTGCACTTTAGTAAGCATGTGATATGCTTTTGTTTTGTCGCTATTGTAATGCAAACTGTCAAATAATAAAACCATTTAGAATAAAGTATTACAGAAATCAAAATTAAAAAAAAAAATCATTACACAAATAAACAAATTTTAAATTTATTCTCTATACATGGCAACTGCGATAGAATTGTTGCTCGAACATGTAGAGTATTCAATGAAACTTATCTACATTTGCCGCTGATGAATAAAACAAGATTTAGAAGATTGGAATCAAATTTTGTTCAATTTGGACAAGTGAATGCAATAAGACATCGACAAAAGCCAGTTATGGAAAATGAGGAAATGCAAGAAATAGCGTTTTTCCTATTTTCAAGTTAAGGCACGAGCATCTATCTTGTGACATGCGAAATTATTCCCTGCAGAAATAGGACGAAAAAGTAATCTTCGAAATAATTACAAAAAAACTTGCTTTAGGAGTATATTTGTATAATACTTTGTAGTAAATTTTTCTCCCAATCGTGCTATGGTATTAAAAAAGGGTCATTCCATTAAAAAATAATAATTACGAGATATTTAAGATGGCACTTAGATATTGACATTTTAACATTTATTATCAAAATTGACAGTTTCCAATTATTTTACTCAAAGAGGCATCCTCTAGGTACAATTAGAGATATAACTAATAATTTTATATTATTGCTAAGAGAAGTTATAGACAGATTTCAGGCTACCTTTTAAAGGTCAAAATGTTAGAAAAAATATTTTTTCTTGAAAAGTAGAAGAGACAAGTGTACATACGTTTTTACAAAATATTTTCCAATTTAAGCGAGGAATTCAAAAATGTTATAATATATGAGATGTTTTATTTAAAATAAGAAAGTTGGTGCTACTTCCGGTGGAACCGGAAGTGATAGAAAGTTAAAAATATTCATATGAGGATAAATGATTCAACCGTGTGACGAGGTTTTTTTTCGAAATTTTTTTACAATGGCAACCCCGTTAACTTTTAACGAACGGTTTAGCGTAGACACCCTGTATATATATATATTTATATTTATATATATATATATATATATATATATATATATATATATATATATATATATATATATATTAATTTCGTAGTACTCGTTTACCGTTATCCACTAACAGTGGAACTATGATAAAAGAATTACTACTGTTTTTTTACAAAAGAAAATTATTCTCAAAAGGGTTATGTACATTCATGAAGATTACAAAAAAGTATAAAACCTCTTATGTGAACTGTTATTGACCTAATATATTTAGAATATGGTGTTGTTTTCCATAGTTGTTAGAAAACTTATGTTTTTCTTTAATATTTTGTTTTTTTTGGGATTAGGTAGGTCAGGTGAGTTTGAAACAATTTCCTGGTTAAGTTTAATGTACTAGGTACATATTATGTATATTTTTCCGAAACGTTACTATATAATATTATTTTTTAAATTTATCAAATTTTCTGCTCTTTATACTATCAATAAATTTACATAATATGTACCTAGTACATTAAACTTAACCAGGAAATTGTTTCAAACTCACCTGACCTACCTAATCCCCAA
Organism: Othius punctulatus; assembly: GCA_951805005.1. Lineage (NCBI taxonomy): Eukaryota > Metazoa > Arthropoda > Insecta > Coleoptera > Staphylinidae > Othius > Othius punctulatus. Next base: position 60,999,135 of record OX638145.1, read on the forward strand.
AAAAAACAAAATATTAAAGAAAAACATATGTTTTCTAACAACTATGGAAAAAAACACCATATATATATATATATATATATATATATATATATATATATATATATATATATATATGTTTCCGGCAATCTGTATAATTCAGGCAATCCATACAATACCTAGGCAATGTATAAAATACCTGGGGCGTCCAGGCAATGTATGAAATATTATGAATATTATTGTCCATTACATACTTTACCTAGGTAATGTATACAATTCCTAGGGATTGTATAAAGTACCTGCTGGTCCACCAGCAATGTGTAAAATAAATAGATTTTGGTCTATATTTATCAAGTTAACCGGCCTACCTATAATATGACGGGCAAATAAAACATGTTCTACTACTTAAAATCAACTTTATTAAAATGAACAATTGGGGTGCTCCTAAGTAACATAGTGTAATTTGCTTACAAGTACTCAGGTACGTAATAAGTATAAAAAACTTAAGAAACAATACAATTCTGTAAAAATAATAACTAGGTTAGGTTAGGTTAGGTTAGGTTAGGTTAGGTTACACACATTGCCGGCTGCGCATTCGGTATTGTATAGAATACCTAGGCAAAGTATGAAATAAATTTTATTTCATACATACACGTTTTAGGTATTCTATACATTGCCTAGGTATTGTATAGAATTCCGGATTATACAAATTGCCGGTAACATATATATATATATATATATATATATATATATATATATATATATATATATATATATGTTTGAACATGTTCCGGGTCTTTGAACTTCCGTGTATTGTTTTGTGTGTCCTGAAAAGGACCTTTTTCACCTTTTTCGGTGAAAAAGGTCCTTTTCAGGACACACAAAACAATACACGGAAGTTCAAAGACCCGGAACATGTTCAAACACATTTCGTCCGTGAAAACATACACATGAACATATATATATATATATATATATATATATATACACACACAGGGTGTTAATACTAAGTTGTAACACCCGAAAATGGCAGTTAGAACTCATTGAAACAAACAACTTTTCATAGTTAAAATTTTTGAATTGGAGTCCAAGTTCATAGTTATTAGTGTTCTTTTGTTTTTCGAAAAATCGTCATAACTCCCTTATTTTAATATTATAAGATTGTTCAAGGATTTTATAAATGTTTCATTTTCAAAAATCGATCGATTGGTTTTCAAAATATCTAGCTTAGAAATTTTTGATTGGGCGCCATTTTGTTATTTGATAAAATAGAATATAATTGTAAATACAAATGTTTTAGAGAACCGAAAGCGCATGTTGAGCGTTTTTGTATTTTTTAAATATTCCTTAAAATAAGGGAGGAATGGCGATTTTTCGAAAAACAAAAGAACGCCAATAACTATGAACTTGAGCTCCAATTCAAAAATTTGAACTAAGAAAAGTTGATTGTTTCAATGAGTTCTAAGTGCTATTTTCGGGTGTTACAACTTAGTATTAACACCCTGTAAATATGATGGCTGATTATTAAGCCGAAACTAGTAGGGAAAAATAAATAAATATATACTACCAGAAGATACCAGAAAGTACATAACTGGTAAAATAGATAACAAAGAATGAACAGCAAAAATACTAATAAAAATTAAGTAGTTCATTTATCAGATTTTGTAATATTTAGTAAACATAAAATATTAACATAACTATTTGAACAGTTAATTCCGACGTTTACTCTGACATTTTCAGGATTTACCTAAAAATGCGCTGATGACAGTAAATCTAGTAAAAAGCCCCCAGACGTTGAATGAAATATAATGTCCGCGGGGTCATTAAGACAACAATAATGTACCTGAAAGTGGGGTTATTTTTTCAAAATAATGGAATAGTAGATCATAAAAAATATATGAAGAATGTCATCTCCTGCCATAATCAGACCCTTTCAAGTAATATATGCTTTCTTTACTACAGTTTTATTCAAACAATATATGTGTGTTATTGGTGGGTGCAGTGCCTAGTCAAAAATTTGTAGTGGCTTAATGCCTTTTTGTGTTCAATAGCTCATGAGATAAAATATAAAATAGCGAAAGTAGACGATTTAATGTCTGTCGGGTTGGTGAATCGCTGATGGTATGTGTATGTTGTATTTACTGGCACTATGGTGGATCTTGATAATTGTGTCGTTTTTCTTTGGCGTAATATGTGATTTCCTATTTTTATTAAACATACTTCAGATGATATATACCACCTACTTGTGCTACTTCTTCATACGTAATTTACTATTATTTAAAATTTCATTTAACGTAGATTGTCAGTAAATTTTAATTTAACATTATAACATTTCTATTTAAATTAAATATAAAAAATTTATATCTAAATATTGAATAACTATTCCGCTTAAATTGTACGGTCAAGACCCTCAAAGAAAAATTATGTTTGAACCGATAACTTATTAAGAATTTATTTACTCATACCCTGAAAGTGCACTACCCCTAACTCACATCAATATATACAGTCAATAACCATATAAGTCAATATACATATTAGTATAGATAGAAAACAAAGTTAAAGAAAAAAATTCAGTACTTTTTGTCGTTTTTGTCTTTCATCGTAATATCAGAAGAACAATTGAAAATCAAATAAACACGTGAAACCTATAAGCTTCATTTACTTTAATGGAACACCCTGTATATTTAGGTTATTTTTAATAGGCAATAACATTAGCTTTATAGTGATATCACATGATTACCTCTTTATTATACAAGTAACGCGACAATTGCCAATAAATTTAATTTATCAGTTGCTATGAATTACAATTTAAGGTGTCTGTTCAAAGTGACCTCCGATTCAGATTTCTTTATAAAATTTCGTCGTGCGATTTGCAACATGCGTGGTATTATTTGGCGGCATGCCCTACGAATACGATTTTTCAGAGAGTCTAGATTTTCTGGATGAGTAACATACATATTTTGCTTTAAAAATCACCAAATAAAAAATCTAAAATCGACAGATCTGGCGATCTTGCTTGTCAGTTTCTGGGGCCACCATCTGCAATCAATTTCACACTTAACTTTCTTTCTAAAATATCTTTGATGATTCTTGCGTTACGGGGAGGAGCTACATCTTGCTGGAACCACATATCACGACGTATTTCTAGGGGGATATCATCCAAATAATCTTCGAATTTGGTCATAACATAGTTGGCATATCTCTCGGTATTCAATGGCTTGGTAAAAATAAGGACCTATTATAGTATCACCTATCGTACCAAGCTACACATTAACTCCAAATCTATGTAGGAATCTGTATTCCCGAATCTGACGTGGATTCTCAGTATCCCAGTAATGGTCGTTTTTCGGTTGGTGATTCCGTTGTAGTTGAACGATTATTGTTAAACCAATTACAAAATATTATCCTCTTGTCCGAATCACCATCTCTTAAATCTTGTACAATTTTAATTTTATAGTCTCATTTTATGTTTTTTTAGAATAGAAAATATTATATACAGACTTATTCCTAAGGCTGCTTCACGTATTGAATTTCGTGGATGTGCTCTAAAAGAGGCCAATATTAAAGCTTCACTATTTTCTTCACTTTCATTTCTTGCCATTTGTAATTTATTATTAAATCGGCCTTTTCTGCGTAAATTTTCTTCATGTCTTGCAAAAGTGCGATAATGTGGTTGTCTGCTTTCTGCATACATGTTTTCATAAGTGATACTAGCTTCTCTAGCATTATCGTTGCATCTAACGAAAACCTTAAGCATATCCATTTTTTCATCATTAGTATAATAATTATCACACATCTCTAAAGATGTGAATTAACAATACGCAGGACTGGAAGTTACTAAGCCATTTTGATATTAAAGCGATAGTAAATTGTTCTACGTCAGCGTGCAATTGTAATTCATGGCAACTGACAAATTTTATTTATTGGAAATTGTCGCGATATTTGTATAATAAAGGGGTACTTATGTGATATCATTATAAAGCTAATGTTATTGCCTATTAGAAATAACTAAAATATAAAGGGTGTTTCATTAAAGAAAATGAGCTTATAGCTTTCACGTGTTTATTTGATTTTCAAATGTACTTCTGATATTAGGATAAAATAGACAACGAAAAGTACTAAAACTTTTTACATTAACTTTGTTTTTTTTTCAACACTAATAACCGAGACATTTTCTGTGTCGCAATAAATCAAACAAACTGTATAGGAAGTATGCAAACACATACTCATATTAAACAAATTAGTTACAAATTAGAACATGTTAATTGCATTTCTTTTTTTCTTTAGGTGCCACGAACGTTTTAAAAATCGGCAACCATAACATCTACACGTACTCTCGAAACAGGCGCTCTGAATAATTGGTTCATTGTAGAGTTGAACCAAATTCTAACATATCTTTAAGGCCTAGTTGTACGATCGTTGATCATCCTTGACCTCAGTTCAGTTATCTAGGACACAATTAGGTCCAGTTGTACGAACATAGATTACCTTTGACCTTGGTTCAGTTGACTAGGATACAATTGTTGACACAATGGTATCCTTAGAAATTGAACCACGATCAAAGTTAATCCACTTTCTGTGGAGCAGATATACATATCCAGATATTCCAGATATTCCATATTCCAGATATAAATTGCACTAAGCACAAATGTAGAATTAAACCAACTTAACCACTAGTCATCAATTACATTGTTTTGTATGTTCATGGGCAGTGTGCATCCATTGCATTCTGCATGTGGCAGCGTCGCCCCTCATAAGAATATAACTAGAGATTTCGTTTGGACTAAGGAGCATGTGGTATGCCGTCAAAAAAATATATTCTACGCTGCTGTACTCTATTCATTAACAACTGGAAGTAATTGAAAGTGAACTTCCTGTTCAGTCTCTTGTTATAGTTTTATCAGGAACGACCCATCCCGAGGCAGGATGCAAAGGATGCACAGCATCCGGGATTCACTTGCAAGGAGCACTTAGGAATATAATTTATGAACAATAAATTTATAAATATACTTGAAGGAATCGACTTATAATGCAGCGGAAGGCGAATTATTTGAACAGTAAGAAGGAAGGAAGTAGGAAAATGCGACGTATCTTAGGACTTCTTAATTCTTCGTTCTCTGAAATAGGACACGATTCCTTTAATTTCTTTCACGCAAATATTCCATACCTGGATCCTGATTAGACTGTCTGGAGCAAAGAGTATTACATTTTTTTTTTCAATTGAATTGCATACATTTTAACGTAGTCATCCAAATTTGCAGCGCAAGGTGGTATAAATTCGCCCTGAGGTCTACTATACTTGCGAAATTATCAAAACTTAATTTTCTTAAAGATCTTCAGAATATTATTCGATGTCGGGCTATTTTCAGTTATTGCAGCAAAGGTTTATCGTAATCACAAGTTAATGATGAACTATTTATGCTGTTGACGTTTAGTTAGTCGCGTGACGACATACCTCGGCAGTGACACTTTGATGTGCTGTGGTCTCTTCGATGATTTTTCCTTTAATTCAGCTAATCTACTGAAACAATGCGTGGCCTGGGGACATATGTTCCCACGTTGATGAAACTTTACCGTAGTACTTCGGACGATATTTGAAGTATAGTGCTGATTTTCGACGTATGAACTTAAGATGCCTATATCTTATCACTATATATAATAATTATAATATGATAGTACTACAGGCCTAGTAGGCCCATGGCTAGGTTGATTGCCTCTCGCCATTTCTTTTTGTCTCTTGCTTTTGCTTTCCACTCCGTGATGCCTGCGAGCTGCATGTCTTTTTGAACTTCTGTCCTCCATCTTGCCTTTGGTCTTCCTTGTCTCATTCTTCCTCCGATTGTCCTGGTTAGAATGGCTTTAGGTAGTCTGCTCTCCTCCATTCTTTCAACGTGTCCCAGCCACCGAAGCATTTGTCCCTTCATTAGTTAAATAGTATTTTACCATCCACACGCCATTTGTTTGCTTGCCACCGAATATTTTTCGTAATATCTTCCTTTCCCACACGTCCACCATTTTCTGTTCTGCCTGATTCAAGATCCATACCTAACTTGCATACAGAACTATTGGCCGTATTACCGTTTTATAAATCCTCAGCTTTGTATTGGTCGTGACATTATTGTTCTTTAGTACTCCTCTTAGTGCTTGCACACACCGGTTTGCCATCATTAGCTTCGCGTGTATTTCTTCTTTGGTTTCTGGCTTGTTGTGGAATATTGTGCCTAAGTATGTGAACTTTTCTACCTCTTCTATTTTATAGATTATCCCTCTTTGTGTTGTTATGTTTAGATGTTCTCCTTTTTTTTACCACGTGATCTGACCATTTCATGTATTTGGTTTTTGCCTCATTGATGTGTTAGCCTAGCTTCTTTGCACTTTCTTCTAGTCGTATTACTACCTCTTTGATTTCTTGCTTGTTTCTAGCTGAAATTACTAAATCATCTGCATATGCTAGGCATTGATGTCTGCTTTGATACACTAGTCCCGTTCTGTTAATGTTTGCTGTCCTTATAGCTGTTTCTAGTATTATACTAAATAGTGCAGCTGACAGGGGGTCACCTTGTCTCATCCCTTCTGTTACTGGGAACTTCTTCGATGTTGTGTTGTTTATTTTTATCTTGTTGTCTGTTTGTCGCAGTATTAGTCTTATCATATTTGTTAGTTTTTTGTTTATTCCCAGCCACCGAAGGGCTTTATATAGTTCCCTTCTGATCACTCTGTCGTAGGCTTGTTTAAAGTCAATGAAACACGCTATTGTGTTTTTCTTGTATACGTAGCTTTCAGCTTGTATTTCCCTTAATATGAAAATCTGGTCGGTAGTGCTTCTCCCTCTTCTAAAGCCACATTGATACTCCCCTACTATGCTTTCCATCTTCTCCGTTACTCTGTTTTTTATACTTGTTGCCAGGATTTTATATGCTATGTTTAGGAGTGCTATTCCGCAGTAGTTATGACAGTCCCTCTTGTCCCCTTTCTTGTGTATGGGGCAGATAATTGCTTCTGTCCATTCCTTCGGCATTTATCGTTCTGTCCATATCTTATGTATCAGTTTCTGCATTTGGGTGATTAGCGTTTCTCCTACATGCTTAAACATTTCCCCTGTTATGCCGTCACCACCCGGGCTCTTGTTGTTCTTAAGACTTTTGATGATGATCCTGATCTCTTCTCTTGCTATTGGTTGTTCTTCGTTTGGCTGAGATTCCGTTATTATTAAATCCTCGTCCTGTTCGTTTACTTCGTTCTTCTCATTTAATAATTGTTCGAAATATTCCTTCCATCGCGCTAGTATCTCTTCGTCTCCTGCTATTATTTGGCCATTTTTGTCCTTGTAACACGCTGTCTTGGGTTAGTTCCCTCTCTTGTGTCTTTTTATTCCTTGGAACATATTTTTTATTTGCTTGTTTTTGTGGTTTTCTTCAATCTCTTCTACCAATTTCTCGTAGTGCTTCCTTTTTTCTCTCCCATTAGCTTCTTTGTCTTCCTTCTTTGCCCTTCATATTTGGCCTTTGCTTTTGTTGTTTTCTCTTTTATCATTTGGAGTCGTAGGGTGTCTCTTTTCGTTAGCTCTTTTTTGCACTCATTATCCCACCACGGTTTCCTTTTTGTTTCTGTCTCCTTATTGTTTCTCTTTCCCGCTTTTTCTAAGGTTGTTTTTATCTTCTGCCAAATGTCTTCTACTTGTCCGTTTATCTTCATGTCGGTTAGGTTTCTATTAACGTCCTCCTCGTACTTCGTTTGCTCTTCTCTTGTTTTCAGACGCGTTGGTCTTGATGTTCTCTGCTTCTTACTTGCATGATTTCTATGCCATGGTATTATTTGTTTCATTCTTACCCCGACTAAGAAATGATCTGAGTCTGCGTTTACTCCTCTGTACGATCTTATGTTCTCTATACTTTCCTCTTCTTCTTTTTCAATAAGTACGTGGTCAATCTTATTTATAGTTCTCCCATCCGGTGATTGCCAAGTTCCTTTGTAGATCTCTTTCATTTGGAAGTATGTGCTTTTGATTATCTCTGGAGTTATGTTTCGTATTTCTTCTTCAATTGCTTCTTGGAGTTGGTTTAGGTTGTGCATCCTATTTTTAAAAACTATATTTTTCAAATATCCCAAAAGATAAAAATCACACGGCGTGAGGTCTGGTGAACGTGGTGGCCATAATCCTGAGCTTATCAATCGATCATCGTAAAATTCCCTTAAATAATTAATTGTCGCAAACGCAGTATGTGCAGTGGCTCCGTCTTGCTGAAAATAACCCATTATTTGTTCATCATCATGCACCTGATTAAGAAATGCATCCAGGATGATTATTGGGTAACGCTCCGCATTGATTGTTTCATTGAAAAATATTGGGCCAATTTTCTGACGTCTCGAAATTGCTTCCCAAACACCAATTTTAAGTGGATGTAAATTTGTTTCGATGAACGTATGAGGATTTTCTGTAGCCCATGTACGATAATTTTGGCTGTTCACATATCCTGATAAATGAAACCACGCCATACGTGAAAAAGGTCCTGTCCAGCATATCGTTATCATTTAATTGCTAATTAAACCAATTGCAATAATCAATTCTTTTTTGAAAATCAGGTGGGTGAAGTTGTTGAACTACCTTGAAACTTTAAAATTTGTATGCCATAAAGACCACATGAATGATAAAACATAACTTTTTTGCACCCTAAAATGAAGAACCAACCTGTTTATGCTGAAAGTTTTCTTATAGATTTTGTTGGACTTTGTTCAAGCCGTTGTTGGACATCGGCAACAATCTCTTCTGTTACGGTAGACGGTCTTCCAATTGACTTGCCCTTAAAAATACAATTCTTTCCTTCAATGCGGTGAATAATACGGGTTTTATGCTGGATAAATATTTTGTAAGTAATGTTGACATCGGGGAAGGCTTCGTTAAATTGATTCATACACGATTGTAATGAATATGTCCATGTCCCGTCTTCATTAAGTGTTCCACTTCGATAATGAGCCTTCAGGATGAAGGCATCAAGTTGTGGTGTAAACATCATTGCAATGGGAAAGCGATTTCACTAAAACTCTGTAAATTTAGAACAAAACTTAACTTTTATAATTTTATAACCTTAAAAACTGCAAATCATTTACCAGAAATCAAAGATTCACTCAGAGTAGTCCTGATAAGAACTGATGTTTATGAAGCAGAAGACAAAATAACTATATGCGAAGAATTGGCACAATTGTAATAAATAATAATAAGACGCGGGCGGCACTGGGCTGGGGCTGTGAAATCGTTTGACTTTACAGTAAATTTAATAAATAATAAACTTGAAGCGCAGAAATTCCCCAGTTTTTTCGGCGGAAAATTTAACTTGCCTACAATCATTGTTGCTCACTCTGTACCTAAGGGTGGGGTATGATAGGCCCCAACACTTCAACAGCCACAGTGGAACTAACTAATCTCGTGTGAGCTTTGGTAAATGCTAAGAAGGTACTGAGACTCACCGGCACATAACCTAAAAATCTGCTACATGGTAGCTGTTTATATATGACTGGGATTTGTGACCCCCCCCCTAGTGATGCTGGGTTAATAATATCTGACCAGCAAATGGTGAAACGTGCCCCATCCCATTCACATGTGATGTATTTCAATAATTTATTTTATTTAGAATTTAAAAGATGTGGATAATCGAACAAATTAATTATTTATTAACCGCCATACAAGAAATTTTGTTGTTCGACAGTTTTAAATAAAGTCTCCAACAGGTTTCCTCGATGAACCTGTCTATTTGTTTTGGCGTGTATGTGCATGCTAATAGCAAATCGTTGTGACATGCAAAATAACCTCCTACAGATTTTTTGGAATACTATTGTATTTTATTGGTGAGAACTGGAACATCCTTTGCATATTGCAAAAAAAAATTGCAAAGGGAGGTTTTCATGTATGCAAGGCACCATGTAAAGGAATCGTTTTATGATCTGTAAATTGGTAAATAAGTTTGTTCGCCGCAGGATGCAAACCCACCGATTGTAGATTTTTCATTGAAGTACAACCTAGAACTAAGTGACATCTCATCAAATAGAAGTGCAAAATATTTATCGTCGTATTTCAATATTTCAGGTGCTTTTAAATATGCCTTTTGGTACCAGGCCCATCGCCCAATGGGGTACGGTTTACATTTCGTTCCAATGGGGTACGACGAAAATCAAAGCAGAGGTAATGTTAATCTTCGAGAAACTTCTTCATATATTTCAATCCCTAAAGTCAACTGCAACTCCAATATGTTCGCGATTCGAAATATTTTCAGGATGCAACTTTACAATACGCATAATATAACAACTTCTAATGTGAAGTGTAGAGTCTGTTAAGCAATAAAACCATTTTTTTCTTATGATGCTTTTCAATTATAGCATACTACCACTAGCGTGGAATAAAAATATCCTGAATGAAATTATAACTAATAATATTGATATTAATTTATTGTAAAGTAGTTATAATAAATAAAATGGACTGTTCACAAATATTTTGTAATTAAAATAATAGTAAGTAATAATATGCCAACTTTAAATTAAATTCTGGAAATGAATGAAAACACCAGAAAATTGAAAATGTATTACAATATTATTCGTTTTGTTAATACATTTAACGTTGTCATAATTACGACATGTTTGATTACTATTAATATTACTAATTTAAAATGCAACTTTTCAATCAAATATTGAATTAATTATAAACATAGTTACATCAACTAACAAATGATGAAGCAATATCGGTAAAAGTGACAAAGAGCACGATCGTGGAAAAATCATATTTTAGAAAAAAAATTTTACAAAATATCAAAAGGCCGTTACAATAATTTTATTTTCAGATTACATATTTATAAATCTATGGGTATTACACATTCGTTAATAATATTTATTCAAATCAGTATAAACGTATGGGAAGGAAAAATAGACGGAATGAACTAATGATGAGGCAGTGAAATTAAGTTTTTTTTATAGCTTGGCGGTTCTGTCTAGAGTAATTAAAGATGTTTCTCAAGGATAATTACATGACCTGGAAAATGAGCAATGCCTAAGTTTTAATTATTTATACCGGATTCACGTTTATCGCAACAGGAAACTTCCCGAGTCTAGAATGGGATCTAAACATTTACGCGAAATACCGCGAGCTGCATTTTCATTGTTTAATTAGTGCTTCGAAAAGCTCCGCCTCACATAATTCATCAAAACGAAATAAAAATACAATACGACCGCACAAAAATCGCAACTGGTGACGATGAAATTGCGCGGACCAGTCGATGAATCATGCATTTATGGAATGCTCATACGAGGGCGTATAAAACACGCAACGCTGAACATGTAAAATCGTCCATTTGGATATGTGAAATGGAGCCGGTGTTCGTTTGGTTTGATACAGGATAATTACAATACATTATTTTATTTATGGCGGGTTTTATTTGGCGGGATGGCATAGTGCGCTTTGATTTTTTTTTCTACCCATGGATGCCAATTTTATTATTTTACATGTGGATGCATTCGACTGTGAATGTATTCGTTGCATTTCGAGTCACAATCAGTGGAGTACTGTGATAAATACATCTGAAATAGAATGAATACCGTATGTAGGTAATGAAAAACAACAGCGTAATTTGGGTTAAAAGTTTTAGTAAAAATGAGATGCATCCTCATAATTCAACGATTTAACTCTTTATTTAGAATATATTTAGTACTTAGTACGGTAAAACATAGTTATTGGACAGTTAAGAATATATATATTTTTGTAAATTCATATCTTCCTTATTTGTTTAAATAACTTTTAAAAGAATTACTTTTGTGAAAGTAGAATTACTTCTCTATTAACATTTGAAATTCAAATTAAATAGAATTTATTATGAATAATTAATCAAAACCACAGATATGCAAAAATATACAGTTATCGGATAATTTTTATAGCTATTGGACAGGGATGAAACAGTAATTGGATACGTGTAACAATTAAGGAACTTTAATAAAAAACAAATTTATTCAAGAAGCAAACAAAACCAAATAATATAGAATACGCAATAATAATAATGATATGGTGCAATAATCAATTATTATCTTTACGTTTCTGATACCAGTCAAAAAGTTCTTCAACTTCTGTATCATTTCCACAGAGCGTTTCAATGTTTTCATCTTAAATATTTTCGTCGATATCCTGGAGTTTGTATCATAAGTGACACATAAATAGTTCATCCTGTTCCTCAGGTACTTACTGTTTATGTTTTTTCGGTACACATTCTTGGTGAACATATTTTTTACAATCGTTACATCGCCTTTCTCCATTGTCTATTCTATTATTACAAACAAAACATATGCTAGCCTTATTCTTCCTCTTGCTTCTCAACATTTTTTTATCTTCACGCTTCCGTTTCATTTCTTTCTGTTCTTGGATTTCTTTTATTAAACGCTTTTTCTCGTACATTTCTTGATATTTTTCTGATGTAATGGCAAATGGAAACCATTCTACATTTCTTTCGCCTTTCCTTTTAGGGGTTTCAGGAGAATTCAAAAAATCGCCATACAATGTTGATTGAATAAATTTACTGGTGTTTGGTTTCCGCGAATTAGTTATTTCACAGAGTCCTCTGGATTGATCGACATCTTTTGAAGGGTCAGCCATAACTGCGACAGTTTCTTCCTCAATTGTTTGAGGTTCAGCATGTATAGGAATAGATTGGATCACTATATTCTCAATGGTATTAATCTTAGTTTTGGAAATGTTTTTATTGAGGTTATCTTTGGACTTAATTTTGTCATTATCATGTTTCCAAATTTTGAAAAGGTCAAGAAAGTCATCATTTACATCATCAGGAAGATGGCAACTTAAACTTTTGAATGCGCCAATCTTCTCTTGTCCTACAATATCAGCAAATATGCTGTACGCCATTGTAGAATTTGGCAATTGCGAATCATCTTGAGGACCTTTATCCTCTGCTACGCCAAGACATTTTGAATGATCAATTTGAGTTGAATTAAAAGGGCATAGGCCACTTGCTTTGAAGCCATTTGTTAGTGTTTCTGGTTTTAAGCTTGATTGAATCGCTTTGTCTGAAAGAGGGGTAAAATAAATTTTGTTAAGCACTTCCCCAGGGTCCTCTTCGTTCCATTCCCTAACTTTGCGACGCCAAGCTTCTTTAAGTGGTCTAAAAACTGCAACATCACAGGGCTGCAAAATTCTTGTAGCATTGGGATATAGAGCAATCACGTCTATTTGCAAATCATTGCAAAGACGGCTCAAAGCATAATTTAGATGCGATTTGTGGCCATCTAAGAAAAGGGTGACTGGAAATTTGACTTTATTTTCCACTAGGTGAGGATGAAACACATTAGCTATATATTCATAAAATGTTTCTGCTACGGCCAACGCCCCATTTAGGGTTTATTCTTTTTGTTATTTTTTCGGGTAGTCTTTGGTAAGGGTATATGATCATTGGTACACAAATGCCACCATTGGCTGAAAACGTAAACATTACTGTAATGTTTTCTTTTGAAGATCCCTCATCAATTGTATAAACATTTTTGGACCCTTTTTGTGCAAATACTTTTACCGTTGCGGGACAAATTTGGAATCTTGATTAGTCCCCATTAAAAACTCTAGACGGGTCCGCCATTACGTTTCTAGCCCTCTTTCTTCAATATAGTTACCGATTTCTGTGAACCAATGTCGTATATCTTTCTCAGAAACACAAGCACTAGCTGATGTGAAATCTGGTCCTCTGTGAAATATCTCGATGTCTTTTGAGAAAAGCCTATAAAAATTGATGCTTATCACAACATAAGTACATAAATAATACGTATTGATTCTTACGTTTAGCCATCCATTTCCAGGACAGTTATTTTTGAACCGATGTGGCCGAGAATTTTCGTTTAGAAAAATCTGAAAACTTAATTTTAAATCATTAGCTTTTCTGGGAAACCCTCTACGTGCAGTATCCTTCACCCAGCTAATGGAACAAGTCCAAAATATTTATAACAATACTTATAAATAGCTAGTAATATTGAACAAGCATCTTACGTTACTAATAACTCCTCTTCTTTCTCAGCAAGAATTGGTGAAAGGCCAAAAGTGCTTTTATGTTCTGGGTGTTTAATTTTAAATTCAATAGTGTATTTAGGTATTCCATATTTCCTTTCGGCTGATCTGTAGGATTCTGTTTTATTTTGAACATCACGGATAGCAAAGTCCAGTTTATTTCTGTAATACTCTCGTGCTTTTGGCATTGTTGAATAATTTCTATATTAAAATATTGTTGTTTATTATTGGACACTATAATCACAGTTATTGGACACCCGTCCAATAACTGGCTGGAATGCTGATAAAAAATTAATTAAAAAACTGAATAATGTAACTATTTTCCTATCTTCTAAAGAGATAAATCACGTGCATTTAAAATTTACAGTTATTGGACGTGCGTACAATAACAGAATATCACGCACATTTTTAATACAGTGATTGGACATCGTGCTTTTAGAACATAATTTAGAAAAATCAAATAAACACAAGTACAGCGTGTGATCTGCACATTATTATTACTTTATTTATGTATTTATTGCTAGTTTATAATATAAAACTATGTGTACGTACCATTTTTTTTTTATTTACAGTTCTTAGCAAAACATCTAGAAATATACCGTTGCTGCACACGTTGTATCAAGGTCACCACGACAAGTAACAAACGTCTATTTTTACACAATATACACACAATGTAATCTGCAATGCAGCTGCTCTGCCCTCTATCTAAATTTCAATCACATAGCATTAATAGAAATCTTATTTTTGAAGTTTATATATGAAATGTGTAATTACTATAAGTTGTCCAATAACTACATGTTTTGCCCTACCATTGCAGCTAGACTAATGACAATTCAGGAAAAACATTGATCGGAAGCTATTAGAGACTTGATGTGTTACTTTCTAAAATATTTTTTGAGTGTACAGAGTGTACCATGAATTCGGGACACAAAATTTGGTCTCTTTTTTAAATGGACCACCCTATATATTCTTTCATTTTAAGAATCTGCATCATGTGGGCTTCATAAATCATTTTTATTTTTTGGGATCAGATGCAACGTTACCAAGTTATTCACATTTTAATCGAATTTAACAAAAATCATGAACTTCAAAAAATATTGTAAAAAACGTTATTATAAGATAAATAATAGTTTGAGTCACGTAGAATACACAGGATATTCTGAAACAACGATAAAATTTTGCTATTTTCAAAAGGGAGGTACGTCTTCATAACCAAGTAAAACGTGGAAGATTTTCTATAGGGCTGTAAGCGACCGTTGAGCTGATTTAATAATATACAGGGTGGCCCACCTATCCTATCTTGGACTATTGCTGCTAGGCTAATAAATAATGAGGAAAAACTTTAAATAAAAGAAAAAATAAAAGAGTTATTCATGTCTAACAAAACCGCCCCACCCCACCAACTATACATTTTCTATTTTTGTTAATGCCAATATTTTGTGCTTAATTAGTGCTAATTTGTGCCGTTAATTTACAACATTAAAAAACAACCCTGCAATTTAGGTAGTAGGAATATGTTGATAATTATTTTTCTGTGTAAGCTGTCTTTTTACTTCAAACATGCTTGTTAACACTTCTTAACTGCTTTTTCAATTTTCACTTCAATTTTATTCAGTTTAAAACATTTTTGTATTAAGATTTTTGACTCAGAATTTCGCCTATTTATACACCCCTGTATATGAAATGTATATGAAGTGGTAGATAGAGTTTATATACTGGGTGAAAGTGAGCTGAACCCTTTGCTGGCCACCAGAATCTATTGAGGTATAATAAATTAATAGCGATAACATTTCACCCAGTACATAAACCATACACCATATTCACCTTTTCAATATGCAATATGCGAAACATTCATTTTCACGAGAAAATTAAAACGTGACGTTCAATAAATGTTACTTTGACGTTGGCATGTCACGGTTAATTTATTTTTATTGCACGCTGTATTTAATTCGATGAGATATGTGTTCATATTTCAGACAATCCGAATTATCTCTCAAACAATCAATTTTTGAGAAAAAATTGTAACGGTCCGAAAACGGCTTTGACAGAAACCGCATTTTAATATTTAATTGGCGCATGGACCTGCACTGTAGACAGCCGTGCTCGCACTTTTTTGTTGTGGTGACGCGTTTCCCCTGTGGGCGATTTTTAAATTCGCCGGCGAGGAGCCGCCATGAGCAGACTTCAGCTAACTCGTGCCCAGTACGGTGTGCCAGAAGAACCGTTGAGATAAGGTGTACCACCATCCGGTTTACGGGATAACCAACGGGGACTCAGTTAACCACCCTTGAGGGGATTGAGGCACCAAGTACAGGGCAAAGGACTAAAACGCTCATAACACCTGAGTAAGTAGTTAAGCCCGAGATTATTTTTTTTCCTTTTCGTGAAGCCACGTGTCCGGCCATTGTTACTAAGGCCATGTGCTTTGCAGGCGTTTTGTTACGGGCTAAGTAGCTCGGCCAAACCATTCTTGGCTGGAGGCCGCGTTCATCCTACGCTGAGGCCAGAATCGAGTGATCGGCGTCCACAACGCAAACCGCCGCCATTCAGGAGCTGTAGCCAGCCGCCAGCGACGACCACCAGGAACACAGGCCAGATAACCAGACATAGATATAGATATTGATACATTTTTTTTTGTGGTCTCAATTGAGCCAGACCTCCGTTTAATTCCTTATTGACATATTGTTTATTCTTTTGTGTAAGAGTTGCGTTTACGTGTTGCGTGTGTAAGAGAAAGGTCGCTCCGTCGGCCCTTTGAATCGTGCGATTAGGAGCTTGCTATATTCGGCCAAATAGAGTGAACCCTGCGTAAAAGGGTTGCGTGCGGAGGTATTTATTTCAGGAGCGCAGACACGGTGTCCGTCGTTTGTGTGAATAAACGCCGATATTTTACACTACAAAACTCACACCTGTTATTTTTTGTTCCCCCCACGTTTTCTCGATCGGGCATTTATTTCAGTTTCAGTTTTTATTCTCACTGCGAGATTTAAATCTGGTGGTGTTGGCGCCAAATGGTCAGCGTTGTGACAGTTCGTGATTTCTGAACTTCGCTGACTGTCTGCCATCCACCCACGCAGGTAGGGTGGAGCCACCCTTTGCGACGAAGTAGCGACGAGGTTAAAATTACGTGGAGCCTTTTTTAACCCCCCCCCCCCCCCCCCCACCCACTCTCTGACACCGAGAGCCTGGCCCTCGTCACTACTTCGAAGGGACCCTCCACTCGCTCCACGGCCTAACGCGCTGATTGCCCTTCAGGTACGTCACAAAATATAAGGGGCGAAAAATATGTAAAATGAGACGCTGAATATGACTAAGTAATAAAATATAAGGTGTGGCATTTAAAAAAATCAAGTTATGGCCCTTCAAATTTTACCGAAATTTATGCGTCACAGAAAGTGCCTAAAGTCTAAATGCCTAAAGATACTCCAGGCAGTTAAACAGTAAACACATTAATATTTAGAAGAAAAAAAAACTTATCAAAGGTTAAAAAAAATTACAAACACTAAACGGATTTATACAGCATAAGAAAAGACAAATTAAAATATGTAAGTTATACAGGAGCGCCATTAAAAAAACTAGGTTAAAGGCTGCTCTGTAAAAATGGTACACCCTGTATAGTGCCAAATAATATTATAAACTGCATTTTGGCCTCCCATTTGCAGTGCCATTTGGTTCATTTTGATATCATTACAGGTGTAGGTGCAATCGAGATTTATCATATTACTGACACCCTGTATATTATTTTTCGCTTTTTTCAGCAAAAAACTTCAAATATCTCAAAAGTTATGCATTAAAAAAATTGTCAAACAAATTTTATTCAGAATTGAATTTCTATAAAAAATCACTTATCAAATTTTCGATTTTCCGAGAAAAAAATAAATCGAACACGAGGAAAACTTTGCGAAATTGTTCGAGAATTTTCCGCAATTTCTGTTTTTCAACTGTTATTTGTGATTAAATAAATCAAACTGATATTTTGTTTTTAATATATGAATTTTCGGCGTAATCCGTAATTCATAGAAAATTATACAAGAATCGCCAAAAGTCGGCATCACATGGAGAACTTTTTATTATTGATTTTTCAAAAAGAATTTTTACGACATTTATTTGTGTTTGTCTAAAATCCTTATTCGCCCTTATCGATGTACCGACTGATTTTTACTTACCAAGAAAATATCGTTTTCAATATGATGAAATCCGAAATGTGCTAGTTTTCGGAAATCACGTGAAATGTCAATGAGATTTTTTTATTGCATGTTAGTTTTATATTACTGAATCATTTAAAGTTCATAAGTTTGTTTTTGTTTTGTGTAACTTTCGCAAAAATTGGATTTAAAATGTATATTTCAATTTTTTAAGATTTCACTTACCAAAACTAAATTTGAAGTGTTGCAAAAGTTACAGACAACAAAATACCTTATGACTTTCATACGATTCAGTAATTTAAAACCAACAAGCAATGAACAAATTTCATTTAAATTTCGCCTGATTTCCGAAAATGATCACTATTTCGATTTTCATCATTTTAATAAACGAGATTTTCTAGGTAAATAGAAATCACTCGGTACATCTGATAAGGGCTAATAAGGTTCTTAGACGAGCACAAATTAATGCCGTAAAAAAGTTTTTTGAAACATGAACGAAAAATAAGCATATTTCGCAAACTATAATGCATGTGTAAATAGCATAGACGAAATTACATGACGCATAAATTCGAATTTTCGACGTATTTAAAAACTACTTATTTTGGGAATATGGTTGTATAATACTTGTTTGTAGCAAATTGTCATGCCAATTGCTGGTGAGATAATAAGTATGTCATTCCATTAAAAAAAATACGCTAACTTTAAGTGGGCTCTTAACTAATGACATCTTTGAATGACAAATTGTCAAAATTTGATTTTTAACGGTACAAATTAGCACGAATTAAGCACTAAATATTGACATAAAAAAAATAAAAATTCATAGGGTGGTGGGGGGTCAGGAGCGGTTTGGTGAGACATGAATAACTCTTTTATTAATTACGCAAAAATTCTAAAATAAACGGCACTAAATATTAGAACCAAAAAACATACATCAAAATTGCGGCTAAACTAAAGAAGCACAAATTCTAGGATAAACGGCATAAATTAGCACTAATTAAGCACTAAATATTGGCATAAAAATGTAATTTAAAGTAGGTGGGGGGGGGGGGGGGTAACTTCACGGACCTTCAATTGTGGGTAGATGGTCGAATAGTTAGATACGAACCCGAATAGATATATGGGTATATTTGCATTTGTTAGAATTGATATTCGATTTCCTTTCATTTAATTCCTTTCGTATAGCTATATAAACAATTTAAAGGTTGTTATATTATTAAATTTATAAAAGTACTTACTGGTAAAAAATATTTAGTAAATATATTATTTTATAATTTTCCCGTATCAAAATTCAATTAATAACAAATTTTTATCCTAAAAATAACATTAGGATATATAAATATTAAAATACATATCATGCCTCTGATGTTGGTTTTTTAAAACACCGAAACTATTCAGGCGAAATTAAATAAATAAATAAAAAATAAAATAAAAATAACTATTTACTTTTATAAATATAATAATATAACAACCTTAAATACATAACTGGTATTTTATAGATAAAATCTTAAACATAATAAACATTTTTTCGTTTCAAGTTTAGGAAAGATATTTTTACATACTAAAATAAGATTTGCGAAAGTGCTATTGATAATTTATAATTTGCTCTGAACGCGATTGCCGAAAAATGCACACCTTCAAGATCAAAATCATCAAATCGCGTTTCAACATTGAATGAAGTGTACCCAAACAGTGATATTTATACAATTAAAATTTTCACTTGTACTAAATGGAAATTTTAAATTTCGCTAATTAAGCAAACGAAAAATAACCATGAAAATATGAACAAAAGTGTAATGGGTGAAAATAAGCAGAAAAAGCAAAACGAAATAGGTGTCAAAAAACTAAGTTTCTTGCGATCCTTCCTTATTTAAAATTTGTTAGTGTGCTACTAATATATGTCAGAATCAAATTTGCTAGAAATCCGGACATTAATAATAATAAACAAGAAATATAAAAGCTATAATAGTTTACACGCACGAATGCGTTAACTCAGTGACTTTTAGGTTTTGTTGAGTATTAATAATAAAATTTAAGTACCTATACGTAAAGTATACATAAGAAGCAAATTTGATAAAAATCCGAACCGTACTTATCACTAATTTTGAGTGAAGAAACTATTGTTTTTATTGTTTTTTTTTAATCTATTCACGGAGGTATTAAATGCAAAAGTAGGCAGAAAAAATATAATAATTATAAATATACATGGTGGTGCGTCGGACAACACACAATAGGGATTTTAATGTATTTTTTTAAATCAAATATTTCACTGACTTGAAATTTTTGAGTTTTGTATTGAATACATTAATAGTACTAATAATAGGGCGATTATTTGCAGATGTGAATACAAGTAATAAAGATTCACAACTGTAACGTACAAAGTAATGTTTGCAAGGCAAGGCATAAAAGCTATGATTTTAAATTAATTGTACTCGAATTTACATAATTAAAAAATATTTAATATAGATGCACTATGCAAAATAACTATCAAATAATTGACAATTAAAAAAATACATTGAATTCCATATGGTTCGTCGTCCTATGCACTACCCGGTATAGGGTACAATTTGTTAAATTATTAAATTGTACATTAATCAAATACGACTTGGATGATTTACATAGACCTTGGCTCGTGTATAAACTTCATACTCGTGAATGTTATCTTACATTATGAGCTCATTAAATAATATACTATTAAATGAAATGCTGTAACTTTGCTTGTCAGTGTATAAAATAGGTGGAAAATGTGTTGTAATTTAGTAACTCGGTAACAGTCTTGTTGCACAAGTGTTACAATTAATGAAAAAATTACATGAATTTCCTAAATTATTGTATAACTTGCTATTGTTTGCCTTGCATACAAATTCATTAGACCAATTCCAATGTTTTCTGGTTAAATGTACCTGCGAGATTACTTATCTCTGGTCTGCTCAATTATAACCTTGTAGTGAATTGAAAATGAATATATTATATGTTATGACTTTTGTACGAAAGTAATATAATATCAAGGAACTTTTCCCGTTTGTTCACCCGGGATAAAATTTGCTTATAATTTTGTGGTATAGAAGTTACTAAACCCAATCAAGTGGTTCCCTCCCCCTGACGGACGACATTAAAACGCATTTAAGAAATTCCATTAGCGACGAAAACAACTCCGATCTTCCCCGCACCGTGCATTACTGGCGACATATAAATTAAAAATTAAAACTTAATTGTATTACGTGGGAACTTCCTCTTGTAATCCGAAGTATACTAATTGAATCTTTTGTGTGCCAAAAATGAGCAATTAATTCTTTGCCATGGGAATTCGGGTTTTGACTGAGTTTGTTACCGTCCCACTATAACAGTCATTAACTTATCTCAATACTATTACTACATTGAGTCGACGGTCGGTTAAATTTTTTAATTCTTTGCGCATCACGTATCGAATCATATTTTTCTATACTGATTATAATTGAGCTAGTATACGTTTTGATATTAATATAAAAATGATAATACGCGTATACAAAGCAGTTTTATGTAGTTATGTACCCAAGGCTTTTATTATCAATCAATAACACTAGTGAAGAAAGGTTTTGTAACCGTTATAAAAATAGTGGATGCAACTAATATCGTGGTGCTGAACACGAATCTGAATTCACATTTTTCCCTTCACGTATGGATTTTTAGTTATGCCCTGCTACATTGTAAAAAAATAATTAATTTTTCCATATTGTATTGCATTGTATTTACTGGTGTAGATATAATAATATTACTACTAAAACGTCACTGAGGCAACACGAAATGATCATATGAATAGGTGTATGAGTTTATACCAGTGGCGACTTGTTTGCACCGGTTTGGCTCGCATGTGAGTACCGGGTATATGCGAAGTACATTGTCATTTTACTGTAGTACAATTAACACATGTTTATTTATTTGAGAACAAATCATGCAGAGTTCGTCAAGATATCGTGGTTGCATCAACCCACTGCATAACTTTTGTTATGTTTGTGGTCAGTTCACAACCAAATCACAGCGAAAACCCATTACGAAATGTGCGAAAATACCTGATCTTTTGTATTTCGGCTACCCAATTGGAGATCAATACAAAAAGTAGGCCCCACATATGTGTTGTGTTTCCTTTGTAGTGAATTTGGGACAGTGGTTGAAAGGTAAGAGGGCATCCATGCCTTTTGCTGTTCCAATGATATGGTGTGAGCCGACAAGTCACCATGAAGACTGTTACTTCTGCTTAACTAAAACTGCTGTGTTTTTGGCAAAAAACAAGCACTGTATTAAATACCCTAACATTCCTTCTCCAATACGACCAGTACCTCACGAAAAGGGGCTTCCAGTCCCCCAACCACCTGCTACATGGAACGAGGACAGTTCTGAGACTGATTCAGAAAATGTGGGCCAACATGGAGAAATTGTACAACCTGAGAGTATTGATGAAGATGAATATGTTCCACTAGATTGTAGATCGCCTCATCTCATTGAGCACGCTAAACTAAACGACTTGGTTCGTGACTTAAATATGTCTAAGCAGCATGCCCAGCTGCTAGGATCACGACTACAACAGTGGAACCTGTTGGCCTCAGAAACGAAAATATCAGTTTTTACAAAACGTCACGAAACGTTAGCGCCTAAAGCTTAAAGGCAGTGCTGATGCACAACGGTGGTAGAAAACCTTCCGTCCCATTAGCCCACGCAGTTAATATGAAGGAGACGTATGAGAGCATGTCTTTAATTCTGAATTCTGACATACGATGAGCACAAGTGGCAAATCTGTGGTGACTTGAAAGTAATAGCACTTGTTCTTGGAATGCAGTATGGATTCACCAAGTGCTGCTGCTTCCTGTGCCTTTGGGATAGCTGAGCAATGCAGCAACATTATCTGAAGAAAGAGTGGCCCATCAGAGAAGAATACGTCCCTGGCCAGCAAAACATCAAACATCGCCCTTTAGTAGATCCTCAGATTTGTCGGACCGCAAAACAAGAAAATCTTGGACCATACCGATTTCGAAGCGGTTTTAAAAAGCGCAGAATTAAGTGCATGGAAGTCCTTCAAGGCTGTGGTTCACGGCTTTCTAGGAAACAACAAGGCAGAAAACTTTCAATCACTCATATCTAATCTCCTTAAGAAATACAAAGCGTAAGGATGCAGGATGTCGTTTAAGATTAATTTTTTGCATTCCCACCTTGACTTATTTCCTGAAAATCGTGGTGCTGAAACCGATGAGCAATGTGAGCGATTTCACCAGTATATTTTGGCGATGGAGAAACGATATCCAGGCAGATGGGATCCAGCTATGATGGGTGACTACTGTTGGTTTTTGCAGAGAGAGGCCAAAACAACTTACAAGCGTAAATTCAGCAGCTGTGAACGTGATTTCGCCAGTAAATAAATAATAGGTCAGACGAATTTTAACATGTTTACCATTTCTTGAACACATACATGGTTTACAAATATTTTAACATATTTTAACGAATTAAATCTGGCAGTTTTAACTGAAAATACTGTAGGTACGTGTGTGCGTGTATTCTGGTGTAACTCAAAAACGTGACGTGATAGGATTTTTTTTTAAATCATTTCTGAAATTAGCATACAAAAATACATTAAAGGCACATATTTTGGTTACAGTTACAAAAAGTTGATAAAAATTTGTTTACTAGTGTAATTATCAGTTTGATTATATCCTAGAGTAATATTAAAACTGATAAAAGCATAAATATTGGATAACTATAATTACTAGCAGCAACAAAAACGGTCGCTATATAATAAGTGAACTAACAAACTGTTACAAATATGTAGAATTTATTATTGTAGCAAACTTTGTATTGTCTGCATCTTCCATGCGATGATTTTATGTATTAGCCCTAAAGTGACAGTGCTTGGCAACGATGTATTGCTCGTCGTTTTTCAATTTCCAGGAGTATGATGGATGTAGATAAATTAGGCAATATCTGACAGTTGTTTGAAACACGGCCGGGGATATCGATGAGTATAGGCCTACCCGCTTCTCGGAACGTTCAGCCCTCGCCCTTCTTTTCCCGGCTGGGTATTCGTTATTTATTGCCGCATTCCTAGTTAAATGTCTGAGAGTAAACGCAGAAGTTGAATGCGAACTGGTTACTTTGACTAGGCACGTTTTTTTTCGATCGCATTATAAGACAAAGGAAATCCTTTGTTAGCGCGGAATCGTAACTGGCGTTTGCAAAGTGTAAGCGCCGACTACGCTCGCATGTAATCCCAGAGTGTTCGCTGTATATGGCACAAACATTGTCGTTATATCTGATGGGGGAATTCGACCATTTGGCATACATATTTATTTGACTGCAGAATGAGCAGAGAAATCCTAGAGCTTTTACTGTTTTCATCTAATGCGTTCATTCCTTTTTTTGCACCGAAACTACGAAAAACCGAGTTGTTATCATGAACAGAGGTAGTTTTGCGGAATAAATACGTGGATCGTATTTTCGCAAACTTTAATTCACATGAAATTTATATAACAATATACGTACTGAAATTAAAGTTAACGGCAATCAATAACTATAGTTGCTTTGCCTAGTTTACGTAATATTAATATCAGGTAAGATTATTTTCAAATGAATTATTATTTAAATTTAATTGTTTTAAATTCATTGTTAATGTTGTTGTTTTAAAAATTGCTTGGAAACTGCCCGGAGGGCTATTTACTTAAAGCAATTTACTTGACGAAGTTGTGATAAAATTTGAAGATATTTATCGTTGTCCGAAGGTTATTTGGTTATAATTTTTTTTTGCGATTGAAGCCTCATCTGACTACGTCAACATGACATTTTTATAATTTCATTTAAATATTACCACTCTGAAACCTTTCGCAACCTAGCAACGTCAATATAGAAGTGAAAACTATCCTAGGGAGTTATCAATAGTAACATGTTAAGTAAATCTCACTATAAACTCACTATAAATGAGACTAAAACGAATTACATGCAATTTAGCCCTGACAAACTAAACAACCAAATAAACATAACTCTAAACAAGATCAAACTAACAGAGACAACACACACCACTTACCTAGGCCTTACAATTAACAACAAATTAAACTGGAACGAGCACATCAACAAACTGACAGCGAAAAACGCAACAACCATATATATGCTCAACAAGATCAAGACCTACCTACCAGAACACCTAAATAAGACAATATACCACTCGCTATTCAGCGCAAATACAAACTACCTGATAAACATATGGAGTAATACCACGCAGGGACAACTAAACAGAGTACAAAGACAACAAAACAAAATCCTCAAACTCCTATATAAACTCCCACACCTAACACCTACCGCACAAGTCTTAAAACACGCAAAAGAAATGAGCATAAAACAGAATATAAAGATGCAAAACTTAATACTAATTCACAAAATCAAAAACAGACTGATCAGGAGCAACATAATACTCACAACAAATCAAGACAACCACATGTACAATACACGAAATAAAGACCATATACGAACACACAGAAACAATATTAAGAGATACCAGTTAGACCTTACTGGAAACGCAATTAATACATACAACAAACTAAGTGAATCAATCAAATCAAGCACCCTAAAAATATTCAAACAAAAGACAACAGTATTAATACTATCCGAAGACCAGCTCCAATGCCATTAGTCTGGAAGCAGCCCATCCGGGACAACTATCCAAGGCGAAGAGTGGAGCCGAGGACATATGTTCTTCTTTATTTTTGTAATATATTGACATATGTTCAAATAAACATTATCCGTAAAAAAAAAAAAAAAAAAAGTGCATTACTTACTCGGCCAGTACTAGCCGATAATACCCGCTATAGTTGCACGAGACTTTGCTGCCGAGAAAATGTGCACATTTTCACTGCAATCATATTATCTATTATCTTAGGTAATATGGTATGGGTATTATCTTAGCAAGGAACTATGTACGAAACATATTTTGCAAGTCTATTGCACGTGGCTTAGTGACATTGACAAATATTTAATAAATAGTATAAAAATGATATGAATTGAGTGAGTGAGTGGTCGAACGTGTTCGAGACTAAACAAAGTGGAAGACCGGAAGAAAACGAGATATTAAAACCAGAGGATAGCCAAACGAGGACGAGAGGACGGCGAGGAGGAAAACAAACAACAAAGGAAAAGGATGAGAGTAGAGAAAGCGGAAATAACTCGGAAAATCGAACAATCAGGAAAGTAAGGTTAGTGATAGGCTTAAGTGCTAAAGTCACATACGGGTGACCCACGAGAGACAAGAGATACCGCGGCAACCGGTGATAGTAGGGAACGCAAAATCCGACGGGTAGACCGGTTTTGTGCACTCCTGGCGCCATCTAACATCATACGGGGCAAGCGCGAGTAAACAAAATTTGCAGAATAATTACCTACTTGATGAAACGAGGAGTGGAAGACACAAGTTTTGAGGCCACTGAAGACCCTGATACGAAACAAAAACCAAAAATACCGAACAGGGTTAAAGACAGAAGAACACCCGCAGTTGTAGAAACGGAAATGGAGGCATTTAAAAAAATGCTGCAGGAAATGCAACAAGACCTAAAACAAGACATAGAAACAAGCAGAGAAGACATGAAAGAGCTTCAAAAAGATATGAAAGTAATGTGAGAGGGAATACTGCAAAACAAGGAAGAAATGAAGGAACTGAAAGAGGAGTTACAAAAGATAAAGTTGGAAAAAACGAAGGGAGAAAAAGAAATGCTCAGGAAAATCGAAGAATTGGAAGGAAAAATTGAAAGAACAGAAAAAGACGCAATCAAATACAACCTAGTAATCACATGCAAAAATCTAAATAACGTGGCAAGCGAAGAACTGAAAACACAGATGGAAAAATTGATAGCAAAAGAACTGGAAATTAACACATCAATTAGGAATGCCACGCAAATCGTGAGCAACAAATACGTGGTAGAAATGGCGAACTGGAACGATAAAATGTTGATTTTAAAAAACAAAAACAAACTAAGCGGAAGCGATATATATATATATATATATATATATATATATATATAGATATATATATATATAACTATATATATATATATATATATATATATATATATATATATATATATATATATATATATATATATATATATATATATATATATATATATATAGATAGCGAAATGACAAAGCAAGAACGAATAACCCAGAAGAAAATAAGAGACGCGGCTAAAGCAGAAAAGATGAAGGACACGAACGTAAGCATAAAGATAGGATTCCAAAAAGTAGCAATCAATGGGGAAATGATGAAATGGAGCCACGAAGAGAACAAACTGATTCCAAAAAACTAGAGGAAGCCCGAGACAACCACACACAGAGGATAACAAAGCAATGGCGAAGGACAAGAGAAGAGAAAGAAAAAACAAAAGCCACCAACAAAAAGTTAAAAAAGAAGAAAAGAAGAAACAAAATAACAAAAATTGGATCATGGAACGTAAGAACGATGTTAACAGCTGGGAAAATGCAAGAAATAGCAAACGAAATGACCAAATTCAAACTAGAAATGTTGGCACTACAAGAGGTGAGATGGAAAAATGAAGGGAAAATAGACAGAAAGAACTTCACGCTATACTACTCTGGAGAAAAGAAACAAGGGAAAAATGGCACCGCATTTATGGTCAACAACTATGGGAGAAGGAAAATAATCCAATTCAAAGCAGTGAACGGCAGAATAGCATACATAACAATTGAAAACAAGCAGGCCAACATAACGATAGTCAACGTATATGCACCCACAGAAGAAGCGGGGGAAGACACTAAGCTGGAATTCTATGACAAGCTAGAGGAGATCTGTGAGGAAATACCCAGGAACGACATTTTAATTATAATTGGCGACTTTAATGGGAAAATTGGGAAAGAGGAACAAAACAGAGACGTTGCAAGGAGGGAAACAATATACGACAAAATAAACGATAACGGCTCACGAATATGCAACCTAGCAGCAGCAACAAACACATTCGTAGCAAGTACGACATTCAAACACAAGAGAGAACATAAAATAACATGGATGATACCAGGAAGAACAGATGGGAATTAAATAGACCACGTGCTCATCTCAAAGAAATGGAAGAAAATGATACAGGATGTTAGATCTTATAGAGGAGCCAATGCGGATACGGACCACGTGCTGATAATTGCAAAAATGAACGAAATTATAATCCGTAACAACAGTAAAGAAGAAATAAGAAGGAAATGGAACCTAAGGAAGCTAGATAATGAGAGGACAGAAACAGAATATAGATCTGCAATTGAAAACAAACTCGCCACCGAAGAAACAACAACAATAGAAGAGGACTGGAGCAGAATAAAGAACACTATAATAGAAACAGCTGAACAGATAATAGGCCTGGGAAATAAAAAACCAGCAAAACAATGGTTCGACGAAGAGTGCCAGGAGAAAAGTGCAGGAAAAAGTCAAAAAAGGAAGAAATGGATAAAGACAAAAAAAGAAGAGGACCTCCAAGAATACAGACAAGCACAACGCGACGCAAAGAAACACTACAAAAAGAAAAAAATTGACTGGCTAGATAAAGAACTACAGGAAATAGAAGAAAATAGCAAGGACAACAGGAAGCTATACAAATATATCAAACGACAGAACAACAAAAGTAGGCCTGCCACCAAAATCAGGAATAAAGAATGGGAAGAACATTTCACAAAAATATACCTGGAAACACAAACAGAGGACGAGGTAACAGTAATCAGTGCGGAAGACGAAGAACCACCCAACTACGAAGAACTCACGCAGACGATAAAAAAGCTAAAACTACACAAAACAGCAGGGCCGGACGAAATAAACAACGAACTGATAAAGAAGGGAGGAGCAGTACTAACGGAGATAATATACAGTCTAATTAACAAAGTATGGAAAGAAGAAAAAATGCCCTCGGAATGGAAGAACGGACAAATAACACCAATACACAAAAAAGGAGACACAACGAAATGTGAGAACTATAGGCCTATAATGCTACTAAATACCACGTACAAAATACTAACAGAACTAATAAGGAACAGACTAACACAGCACACGGAAGCCAAGATTGGCCCATACCAGAACGGGTTCAGAAGAGGAAAATCAATAATAGACGCCATACACGTATTGACACAAATAATAGAAAAATGCTACGAGTACGGAATGGAGCTACATATCCTATTTATAGATTTCAAACAAGCGTTTGACTGCGTAATAAGAGAGCAACTGGTAAAGGAAATGGTGGAAATGGGAATACCGAACAAGCTGATAAATCTAACAAAAATGACAATGAACAACTCAACGGCAGAGATCATCACAAGAGACGGCAAAACAAATAAAGTAAACATAGGGAAAGGAGTAAGACAGGGAGACGGGCTATCAACAGTGCTTTTTAACATTATGTTAGAAGGCATTATAAGCAAAGTGGGAAACAACAAATCACTAGTACAGAACGAAACACAGATAATTGGCTACGCAGATGACCTCGCACTGGTAACAACAAGTAAAAAGAGCCTAGACAAAACTATGGCTACAATTATCAAGGAGACACATATAAGAGGATTAAGCATCAACGAGGAGAAAACAAAATATTTGCACAGTGCACGTACGAATGAAGAAAACAAACCAGCAAAGATACAAATAGCACAGTACACATTCCAACGAGTAAACAGCTACAAATATCTAAGAGTCACAGTAAGTGGAAGCAACGACAGATCTATCGAAATCAGTGAAAGAATAAAGGCAGGGAAAATGGCCTTCTGGAAATACCAGAAGCTGCTTAAAGACAAAAACCTCAGCACGAAAACAAAAATAAAAATCTACAAAACCAACATGAGAACAGTAACAACATACGCAGCAGAGATAATGTGCCTGACCAAAAGAGACGAAGAAAGATTGAGAATACTGGAAAGAAGAATTATAAGAAGATCACTGGGCCCTAAGAAAATACAAGGCCAAGAGCACAGACCACTAAGAAACGAAGAAATAAAAAATATTCTAGAAGAGGAAGATATAATAAAATTCTATAATAGCACGGAGGCTCAGCTGGTATGGTCACATACAAAGGAGCCAAGACCCCATATTGAAGAAAATCACGAGCTGGAAACCACCACTCAGCAGATCAAGAGGAAGACCGAAGATAAGATGGCAGGACCAAATACATGAAGACATGCGAATAATGAAAGTCACAGAATGGAAGAAGAAGGTGCAAGAGAGAAAGGAATGGAAGAAAATAATACAAGAAACAAAAACACACAAGAACTTATGAAGGAAAAATAGAAAATGTGGACTGATCCACCGCAAAAAAAAGGATCAAAAGCGCTCCAGGAAAGGAGCGGCTAATACTCCGCTAGGAGTCTAAGGCCATATATACAGGGTGTAACAGAAATACGTGTCTTAATTTTAAACATTGGTAGAACTCGTTAAATAAAACATTTTTTCTATATGTTTTTTTTTTCAAAAACCAACGTTAAACTGATTTAAAATATGTTCTCGTTTATCTACTAAAACGCGTACCCGCCTATGGTTAAAGGTGTGCAGCGATAAAATCTTTTGTTGTGATGGCAACGGTGTCATAAAGGTACATCATTGCCTGTTAGGCAAAACACGTTCAGGATATTGTGCACTGTACAATCTACGGGCTTCTGCGGCATTTCCAAAGGCTCGGCCATATACCAACACAATATCGGTTAATTCTTGATGAAAATGAAAATTTGGCATTTTGAAATAAACTTCACTTGACAATTATAGTGACAGTACCTGAGAACGGCTCGTTCAGTCAAAATTAGGGGGCAAAAAAATGTAAAAAAAACCTGCAAATTTTGAAAAAGAACATATAGAAAAAATATTTTATATAACGAGTTCTACCAATGTTTAAAATTAACACACGTATTTCTGTTACACCCTGTATATAAAAATGTTTTCCAACTCGTTTGGCATCAAATCTCTTACATATATAAAGCAAGAACAATTGGCTCTACGCCAGAGAATACCAAAAAGGTACAAAAATATATTTGGAGACAATTTGAAAAAAATTGCGATGAATAAATGTATATACTAAATAAAACTACGAGTATGCACCAAATTCCATTAATTCTAACCGATTGGGCATACTATATGATAAACCTCTTGAAACCTAATCTTAACCTCCTCGAAAGCGATAAGTGTCTGACAGCAATTATCACTATAAGTGGATTCTAATTGGTCAGCAAATTAAATATTGGGTTATTTCATTGGTCCGTCAGTGTGAAATTTCATATGTAAATGTGACAAGTGCAATAGTCATATATAATACAACGAGTGAAAATATTCATATTTGAAAAGGGTATTGGAACCTTCTGGTCGTGACTTCCGGCTAAATTGAGAAAGATATCATATTATTTTTTAAAATATATATCATTAAAGACAACTATTTTAATAAAGAAATGAGAACAAAGATAGAAGAATGAAAACTTGCTTAACTAGGTTTCCTTTTGTCGTGATTATCATATACCGAGTGTCTGGGATAAGTTCGCCCCATAGGAATTTAACATGTAAATTTAAATATGCGTAATTATTAGCTCCCCTGTTAATCTTGGAGAAAAATCACTAAATAATGTTTTCTAGAGTATTTAAAACTGTAAATGTATCATCCATTTAATTTACCTTTGTTCCAGCATCCACTCCAGATAAAAAGATAAAAATAAGTTGAACAATGTACTATAAAAACCCTAGTAGAAAATAAGTGACGAACTCTGCGTAAACTGACGCCAGTGTAAAATGTATTGATAATAAATACCCTCTCTTCATTGGAATAACTCAGATTATTGTTCATAGTAACTGATATCTGACTAACAAAATTATTTTCACTATATTATCATTATGTTTTTTCAAGTCATCGAGATGAAAAAGCCTTATTTGTACAATACGGGATACCTATGGGCCAAGTGTATGTTGAGTTGCGTATGCATGGGAGGCATCAATTTGACAGCGCGCGAAATTGGAATTATGCTGAGTTGGTTGTGTATGTTGGGTTGCATACAGGTGGTACAGATACAGATTCAGCGACTAATCATAGACATATTAATATTATTTTGAATTTTTGAAATGCGCGCGAGTTTATTGGAATGTTTATTAATTATTTTACCCGATAAAAAATCATTTTTCTTGTATCCTCGTCAGTTGCAAATATTACCAAAGGACTGTATATCCATCTGCAGATGTCAGCATTGAGTTTCTTTTGTGCAATCAGAACAGAGGCATCGTATCTGCCTCCATCCTTATCGGTGCACCAAAAATTTATCGGTACGGGTAATGCTGAATCATATATTATAAAACCCATAATAACATCAACATCGGCATCGATCCTATGACTTTGTTCATAGAATAACAGAGAACTTGCGAGACACGCATTGCTTATATTAGCTCTTATGAGCTCCTGAGCAATGATATTGTTTATGAGGTGTAGATGTTTCTTGCTTAACGACATGATGAAGACTGATGTTCAGCGTTATCCCCTATTAACTTTTGTTAATCATTATAGATATATAGCTTTGCTTCACACCCGTCTGTTACAGATACCTGTTTGATTGGATATAGTTTCTCACCTATCTGTTGAGCTGTCCAGCTCAAATTTTGGGTTAAATTTGTAGCATCCTTATACGGTATTTTAATTCGAGGTTAATATTATACATATTTAAGATAAATGGTATACAAGCATTTTTGTTTACAGCAGAGTTCTTTCGACTAAATAAATAGATATCGGCATTTTTGCTAGGTTCTAGAGCTAAGAGTATGACAAAGATGAATCATTGTGATGGTTATGTGCTTCGCACTCATAAGCCGATTTAGTTTTAAATTTGACTTCGGCGGTACACATCAAGATTTGTTTACAGGTTGATGCTTGTAAGTTTGTAACCTAAATTTATGTCTCGAAATTGTGTCACGTATTTGAATATTATTCGCTGTGATAATTCATGTGCAATATTCGTTGAGTGAAATATGTGGGTAAAACGATTAAATTTGCAAGAATGAGCAATGGCCCTTAGCTTGTTGAGTTATTTTAAAGCTGACAGAGCATACACTGGCCCGTTTTAATCTATTAATGCAGTGCGACAGGTAACAACAGGTTTGTGCAGTACGACTTCTGAACGGTTAAAGCGAATTTTAAAAACTAAACGGATTTATAAAGCCCCAAAAAGGGCAAATTCAAATATGTAAATTTATACAGGGGATGCCATTTGAAAAAACTATGTCCAAGGCTGCTCTGCAAAAATGGAACACCTTGTATATGGCAAAATAATTTTACAAACAGCACTTTGACCTCTAGTTTGCAGTGTCGTTTGGTTCATTTCGATATCATTAACGGTGTAGGTGTAATCGAGCCTGCCCATCTTATTGACTCACCCTGTATATCTGAATTGTTTATTGAGTAATACGTATTTATATAGTTATTAAAACTCGCACTAATTATGGCTTTAATATGTAGTGACTAATTCTGTGGAAACATTATTTTTAAATGGGTTTATAAACTATGAATATGGACTTGATTTGACCAAGAAATTTCGACATACTTCATACAATAATAAACATTGACGTCAACCCAAAGATCTGACGGTCAGACTGTAATTAAATTTTCGCATTAAACTCTCTCTACACCCAAAAACCACTGTCCACAATTTTTAGTTCGTCACAGCGATTGTAAAGGCGACGACCGCATACGAAAAATAATTATATGTCACGACTACATCTGAACCGTTGCTATCATCTTATTTATTGGTTTGCGAACTTGCAAATAATGGCCGCTAAACCGCCACCCTAAAACCAGTTCTAGTCGGCCTCCCATGAATACTAATCTCGAAGTGTCTTGCACGTGAACAGAGGCTTTGAACATTGTCTCAGAAGATCTTCCGATGCACATATCACCAATAACCATTACTAAAATTTTCATTGCATCACTGCTACGAATTCATTAATTAGAAAATCACATATAGAACCTCCTTGCATTTGTCAAACCATATGACATGACACGTAATTCATCAGTGCGCACTAACTTTCAAACACAAAATTTTGGGTGCCTCTTGTGAATATTATTAAACGCAACGGCTTACAAAACAGCCGGCAAATTATAAAACAGTACATTTACATTCTTGTTTGTTCCGGTTCACTATATATTTCAAGCAATTCGTTATATTCCCATCCTAACTATGATTCGTGGTGTTCTCAAATATCAATAATGATTTTAAAGTCATTTCCCAATCTCCACTGGTGTCGATGTTCCCAGTCCTGAAGGCCTTCCTGCTGGCCTCTATCCTTCATCTTGGAATATATTCCTTCTCTCCAGCTTCTTCTGTGTCCACGGCTTTTGATTCTTCCCTGTGGGTTTCGTTGAAATACCTTTTTGGGAGCCTTTCTACTGGCATTCTTTGTAGGCATCCATAAGAAACTAGTGCCTTTGTTACGTACATTAGGTACCTTATTCTGATGTTTCTAATTCTTTCGGTCCTCGATTATCCCGCTGATCTTCTTCAGAAGTCCGTTTCGGTTGCTAGCAAAGATTTCTCCAATGCTCTTCTGCTCTTCCAAATTGCCATACATCGAATCCGTAAATCGTTATGTAACTCCTTTGTGCTTGTTATTATTGAACATATTATTGTCCCACGGCACAGAGTTAAGAAGGTATATTACTCTTCTGTATAGGTTAATCCGAGTTACTATTTCCTAGTCCATTTTATAGTCTTGCATTAGTTTTACTTGTAGATACTTAGGTAAAATAAAAATTAATTAAAACAGCAATTTGCGGTTTATTAAATGTAATAAGATTATTATCTTTATTTGACCTATGATATTGAAAACATTGAACACTCCAGACTTTTTTCAAAATTTAAGAATAATAGAATACGTCGATATGTTAAGTTTGATAGGGCGCTTATTCGGCGCAAAAATTCATCTAAGCATGGCTGATTCCGTTCTTCTCAGGTGAAATACTTTAACACGTAAAGTGCCACCATGGAAGGGTTAGTTAGCGTGACCTACTGGCCAACTATGGTTATTAGGCTTTCTTTACTGAAAATCAAATACTTTTTGAAAAATGCTCTTCTACATAGTCAAAAATGTTATTTTAGCCAAAAAAAAATGTTTTTTTTTGCGGTGGGCTACATTGATCCACCGCGGCCTATATGATAAGAATCTGCAATTTTTGCAGTGGGGGGTGAACCACGCCCACCATAAGAACATGTATGATCTTGTATTGTTTTATCCTGGTTTAGAGACAATTTTGTTAGTGCATCGATGTATGTTGTTGTGTGTGCATCTGAGCAAGTCTGCTGAAGTTTTTCGTGATGGCATACGAACAGGAGCAGGCTGGGTTGCAGAAATTATGGGATGAACTGTTGTCTGACGAATCCGATTTCTCCCCTGATATATCAGACTATGAACCTTCCGCTGAAAGTTCTACCAGTGATTCAAGTGCACGTAGCTTGGGAACGTGTAAAAAGTCCAAAATCAGAAAAAAAAGTAGTGCGCGTGAAGGGAAACTAACAAAGCAAAACGGCATTTTGAGCGAAATGGACCAAAATATAGAACAAGTAGCAAGGTCGACAAAAGACCTACCTTCAACGAGTAAAGGTAATGGTACAGATATACACTGCATTCAAGATATTGACCAAATAATAGAAGATGTCATTGCTCAAAATGCTTATAACAATTCTACTGATTCGGAGGACGGCCATGTAAACGATCAACCATCAGAAGTAATTTCATGGACACCGGTCACAGGCTCCTTCAGAAGGCAATTCAATTGGTCAGAAGTGAATCCTGGAATATCTGCAGATTTATATGACAAATATGACAAAACTCCATATGATTTTTTTTAAATGATAGTAACTGATGATATTATTGAGATGTTTGTCACAGAAACAAATAGGTATGCGGCACAAGAAAAAGAGAAAAATAATTTCAGAAAATCCAGAATCCGGGATTGGAAAGATACTGGGAAAGAAGAAATGGAAAAATTTATAGGGATTATATTTTGGATGGGGGTTATTTCATTGCCATCTATTTCTTCCTACTGGTCGAAGTGTTTTTTGTACCAAAATAATATTCGTGATGTATTTTCTCGGAATCGATTTCAAATGCTACTAAAACATTGGCATTTTGCTAATAATGCGGAGCAACATGATGAAAATGATAGGTTGTATAAAATATCTCCTCTTCTGGACAAATTGAGGGAATCTTTCCAATCCAAAATTGTGCCAGGAGAATATATTTGCATAGATGAAACTTTACTGCCTTTCAAAGGAAAACTAAAATTCAAACAATATATAAGTAACAAAAGACATAAATTTGGAATAAAATTGTTCAAACTATGTCTACAAGGTGGTTACCTATATGAATTGAAGGTGTATTGTGGCCAAGAAAAAGACAACCAAGAAAAATCTGAAACTGTTCCCACTAAAGTAGTTATCAACTTGGCAAACAAATTGCTTGGAAAGGGACGAACGCTATGCACCGATAATTATTATACGTCAGTTGAACTGGCTCATAAGTTAATTGGCAGAGAAACTTATTTATTGGGTACACTAAGGAGTAACAGAAAAAATAACCCAAAAAACGTGATCCTGAAAAAATTAAAAAAGGGAGAGTGTATAGCCGAAGAGAGCAATACAGGCATATTTGTTGAGAAATGGAAAGATAAACGAGATGTTATGATGTTGAATGCCAAATTTGTTCCTGAAATGATTACCATTCACAAACGTCTAGGAGTTACTCAAAAACCAAAATCTGTTATAGAATATAATAAATATAAAAGTTACATTGATATATCAGGTAAGTTTGATTGTTTACTATTTTGTTAGTAATAATGCTAATGACTACTAATGGTATATATCATAATATATTTTTGGCAGATCAAATGAAAGCATATAATACATCACTGAGACGTGGAGTTAAGTGGTACAGAAAATTGGCCATAGAATTGGTGACTGGTGCTGCGTTGGTAAACGCGTATTGGCTTTACCAGAATATTACCAACAATAAAATAAGTATTACTACATTTAGAGAACAAGTTATAGCAGGTAAAATAAACTATCTAGTACAAAACAAGAGAATCAAATTTAACCAATTTTATTTCTCAGGATTGATTGGTAAAGAGTTGCCACTTCAAAATAATCCACTTGATCAAAACCATACTCTCAAAGAAATGGAAAAAAAGCAAATTTGCTCTGGATGCTACCATAAAAATGTTCTTATTCTTGGGCGAAAAGAAGCAAAGAATAAAACATCCAAGACAAAAACCCGGTGCTGCGGTTGCTCAAAATATTTATGTTTAAATTGTTTTTTTAATTTACATAAGTCTGATCTTAAATAATGATCTTAATTTATTTTTTAAATTAATCTTCTTAGAGAATATATAATAAACTTTCAAATTGATACTACTTTTCATTTTCTAGCCGCGGTGGGTCACATGAGTGCACCATCAACAGGCCAATCTGACTACTAGATTGCCAAAACAGTTCTGAACGCAGCAGCATGCATATAATGGAGAAACAGTGCATTACTGCAACCCACCATGGCCAAATCAAAATTAAAGTGTGGTGGATTGGGTCAACCCACCAAGGCCAGTTTTGCTTGGTTTTTTTTCTTTATCTGGTGGGCCGCGTAAACCCACGGTGGCACTTTACGTGTTAAAGCTTCTATCACATCCAATTCTACCGGAAGTAGATATCAACGTTTATTTTATAAAGGGAATACCCTATATATTATTATGTTTTTGGCTTTCCCGTTTAATTTGAAACCTATTTTGTAAAGATATATGTACACCTATCTTTTTTACTTTCTGAGGGTATCAAAAAAGCTTCAATTTCTCTTACAAATAAAATAATAACGGAAAACTTACCTCAAATCGTACCGAAAAGGTACCTCTATGACTGATATATGTTAATAATAAAATACATTTTTATAGAATGTTGTCATGCCAATTGCTCTATGAGATCAAAAGTATGTCATTCTTTTTAAGAAAATTGTAATACGCTTAATTTAAGTGAGCACAGAACTAATGACATTTTTGAATGACTAATTGTAAAAAATTTCACCTACAAAATATATCAGTAATAGAAGTATCTTTTAGGTACAATTCGAGATTGTCTGCTTGTATCTTATTTTTAAGAGAAATTGAAGCCATTTTTCCCAACGTCTTTTTGAAGTCAAAACCTTAGAATTTTTTATTTTTTTTCAGAAAGTAAAACAGATAGGTGTAGCTACGTTTCTGCAGAAGATGTATCAAATTAAACGGGAATGCCAAAAACATAATGATATATCGGGTGTTCCATTTAAAAAAACAAATATTGATGGATACTTTCGGTAGAACCGGAAGTGATAGAAGGTTGAAAGTAATTCATCTGAGGAAAACAGGATCAACCATGTTGGGTGAATTTTTTCCAATTATTATTTCATGGGGAACCCATTAAACTTGTAATGGTCCATTGCCGTGGGGCACCCTGTGTAGGTATTAAGATAAGAGTACAAACATCTCTACAAAACATGTTCGAAATTGAACGGGGGCCAAAACTGTAATAAATATAAGAGGGTCAATTTAAAAACCAAATGTTGATGGCTTTATTTAGAACAGTATCAGCTCTATTTGAATGATTTATTTAAAAAAAAAAATTACCCCATAGTATACAGGGTATGCCAAATATCAAATTAAGTATAGCAAACCTTGTATCGATATAAAGATATAAATGTGTCCTTTTTAAAAATGTCAAAGCCAAC
The DNA here is from genome assembly GCA_951805005.1 of Othius punctulatus. Lineage (NCBI taxonomy): Eukaryota > Metazoa > Arthropoda > Insecta > Coleoptera > Staphylinidae > Othius > Othius punctulatus. The sequence goes on from OX638145.1 coordinate 61,038,034, forward strand.
TATTACTGCAATTTAAAACAAACGTTTGGCATTTCTTGCATCTTAGAATGACAACACTTTCCTAATTTTACCGAATCTTTATATCTAATGGTTTCCAATATCCCAGTGCTTAAAATGAAACCAAAAACTCACCCTGTATATTAGTAATAATTAATTCCTGATAAATGTAATCTCCATCCAAGCGGACAGATCTCATGGGGTTAATATCCCAATAAAGGTTGTTTATATATACAGGGTGGCCCACCTATCCTAGCTCGCACCATTGCTGCTAGACTAATAAAAATTAAGAAAATTATCTAATTCGAAGTTATTGGACACCTGATGTGCTATTTTTTGAAATTATTTTCGAGCGTACCATATATCCGTGACACAACATTGGGACTCATTTTTGAATGGATTACCATCTATATTCTTTCATTGTTTTAATCTGTTTCATGTGATCTTCCCAAACATTTTTGTTTTTATGGATCAGACTCAACTTTGCCAAGTTATTCACATTTTAATCAAATTTAACGAAAAAAGATGTACGTGAAAAAAAAATTAACAAAACCTCATTGTAATGCCCAGTTGCATCAACACGAGTTAAATATTAACTCAGGGTTATAAATTTAACTCGGAGTTAACCTCAAAAATGACTCCAGATCTGAAATAAAGCATAAAATGCTAGTTAAACGAACTTGATTCATTCACAAGTGACCCGTTTTATTTAACGCGAAGGGTTTTCTTGCTACATGTAACTCCACATCATCAAATATTCATGCTACTGATTCGAAACGTCACTCTGACATAATAATAGTTATTAGTTAATATACATAAGTATAACTCAGGCCCAGTTGTATAAAAGTAGATCAGTTTGACTATTTTTCAGTTACCTAGGATACCTTTATTGACACAATTGTATCCTCGGTGACTGAACCGCGATCAAGCTGATCTCCGTTCATACAACTGGGCCTCAGAGTTACACAACCCGGGTTAAAACAATGATAATGCAACCGGGCATAAGAAATCAATAAAATAATCTGGGTATGCAATTATCCAAGCAATGTGCCAAAACATACACAATAGTTGGAGTCATGTTGAATGCACAGGGTATTCTGAAAAAACGATCGAATATTGCTATTTTCAAATTGCTAAAACTTATTGAGATTGATCGTTATTTACCTATTAAATAGTATTATTAAATTTCAGTCCATATGCTACCATTGAATAGCTCTTTAGATGAGTACTCAGAATATAAAGCTATATACAGGGTGTTTCATTAAAAAAGGGTTTTAGCCATGTGATAATAGCTAAATTGTATCGTTCTTTCAGATCACCCTGTGTATTCTACGTGACTCAAAATATTGTGTATATTATGCCACATTACTTGGGTGCTTGCATACCCAGATTCTTTCATTGATCTCTTATAATAAGGTTTTGTTGAATTTTTTTCTACGTTCATGATTTTTCATTAAATTTTATTAAAATGTAAATAACTTGGCAACATTGCATCCGATCTGAAAAATATATGTGTCCCGGATTTACGGTCCACTCTGTACACTCAAAATAAATGTTAAAAATAGGCGCATCAAGTGTCCAATAACATCCCATCAGATTTATGCCTTAATTTTCATTAGTCTAGCAGTAGTGGTCCGAACGAGGATAGTCGGGCCACCCCGTATGTAGTATAAATATGGGTTGATTGATTTCATTTTGAAACGAGTCATAGACCGACTCTATTAGGCCCTTTTTTTATTTTAAGGTACTTTAGTTTAAGATGTATTAACAATGAGGGGATGTGATAATGATGATGATTATGTTAGCAAGGGACGAAATGCAAGGATTTATAAAAAGGGTCGTGGAGGGCTTTTAGCCTTAGAAAGTATTTTTGTCTTCATTGGATACTAGTGTAGCAGATCTATAATTTATTTTCTTTTATATCTTTAATTGGTATTTGATAAAAAGAGAAATTAAATGAGGGATTCATATTTCTCGTCAATTGCATGGACGATGCAATTATTATTACATACATGTACTCGATGCAATTATTATATATTATATTTAAGTAGTAGTTATTATAGTGCAGTATATCCTTAATTTGCGAGTGTTGTGAAGAGACGAGACAGACGTGTTTTTCATACCGGCGACGAACAGCACCGTTTACGGACTCCGTCACGGGAAGAAAAACAACGGCGAGTGTAGTCAGTCAATCAAGTGAACCTAAGGGCTAAAATTTAAGCAGAAAACAGTGGCAAAGACCAGTAAAATATTAAAGACAATCAAGTGAGGTTATATACTCAAGAAAATAAACAACGCGACGTAGCTAGCCATAGGCAACCAAACTAGCAAATAAGCTGGACGGGCGCAATAGCTGTCGCGAACGGAAACAATAAATGAGAAGCAATAAGCGAGATAGGGAGCCGGACAGTAGCCCGGATAAAGAAGCTGAGGCATTCACGAAGAGCAAAAAAGTAATAAGAAGCCCAGTACTGAAAATAAACGAAGATCGTAAAATCAAAGAAGAAACCTTAAAAATGGAGGAAATGATCAAAGAAATTCTTAAAGAAGTTAAAAACACAAACTCAGAGATCCAAGGAATGAAGGCGGAAATGGAAGAAAGTAAGAGACAATGGGAACAAGAAAAGAAGGAGCTAAATGAGAGAATTGATAAACTGGAAGAGAGAATTGAGCAGCAAGACAAAGAAAAGAGGAAGAACAATATAATTATCAAAAATCTTGAAAATAATGAAACTAAACCGCTTATGGAAAACCTAAAAGAAAAACTGCAAATCGATATCAAATACAAAGAAAAGAAAGACATAGGCAAGAATGGTAAAGAGAAGATGATAGTGATTGAAATGGAGACATGGGAGCAGAAACAAGAAGTAATGAAGAACACGTACAGACTGAAGGGAACCAAAATATACCTGGAGAACGACCTAACACTAACAGAAAGAAAAATACAGGCTGAAATTCGTAAGATTGCTAGAAGTGAGAGGGAAAAAGGAAATACAGTTAAGACAGGGTACAAGAAAATATACATAAATGGACAACCCTACGTCTGGGACCAAAAAGAACAAGGGGTGACAAAAAAGGATTAGCGACTAAAGAACAACCACAAGATATAAAGATGACGACAATGGCAACGAAAAAGGATAATGATGAAAGAGATGCAACCCAGGAGGCGACAAAGGTAACGAAAAAGGAGTGTGATACAAAAACAAAAGAAACATACAATAAGGAAACAGATGAAGAAATAAGACAAGAAAGGAATACGGTAAATGAGAAACAGGAGAGAAAAATAAAACAAGTTCATAAAAGACTGGGAACATGGAATGTTAGAAGCCTAAACGGGAAAGAAGTAGAACTGGTAGACGAATTCGAGAGAGCAAACTTAGAGATTTTAGTAGTAACAGAAACGAAGAAAAAGGGAAAAGGGACTGAAGAAATATATAAGGGTCATCTTCTAGTATACAGCGGAGTAGAGGAGAAGGAGAGAGCAAAAGCGGGAATTGGATGTATTTTACATAGAGACACAAAAAACACACTGAATAATTGGGAAGCTATATCAGAGAGGATCCTAATGTTAGAACTGAAAAACGATAGAGAAATGAAAACAATAATCGCAGTGTATGGACCAGATGAGAATGATACAATTGAAAACAAGGACAGATTCTGGGAAAAACTAGACCTAGTAACAGAAACAGCAAGAGGACCCATATATATGGTAGGTGACCTAAACGCAAGGGTTGGCCAGAGAGACCATGTTCACACAACAACCATTGGAAAACACGGAGAAAAGAAAAGAAATAATAATGGAGAGAGATTGCTGGACTTCTGTACATTGCACGACCTAATCATTGCGAACACATTCTATGAACATAAAGACATACACAAATATACAAGAGTGCAGCAGAGTAGAGGCGAAAAATCCATAATAGATTATATAATACTCGAAAGGAAAAACAGAGACTCGATACGAGACGTTGTAGTCAGAAGAGGATTTGAGATATACAGTGATCACCACCTACTTGTGGCAAAAACCAAAACAAAGAACGAAGAAACTAAAACAACCCCAGAATATGAAAAGAGAAAACACACGGAAATAATAAGAGCATATAAACTAAAGGACAGAAAAACGGCAAAGAAATACGAAGAGAAAACAAATGAAAAATTTGAAAACACAGTAGATAAACTAGAATACATGGATATTGAGAAGCTTTGGAAAGTATTCAGTACTATCATCATCGACACAGCACGGGATATATGTGGAACCAACAGACAAAATCAGAACAAAAAACAAACAGCGTGGTGGACAGATAAGATTAAAGAGCAAGTAAAAATCAAAAAGAAGAACTGGCAGACGTACTTACATATGAAAACAACTAGCAGCTACGAAATATATAAAGAACAACGAGTCAAAGTAAAAAATATGATTATGGAATCAAAGCAGAAAACCTGGCAAGAATTTGGTGAAAAAATAGAAAAAGACAGCAAAGGAAACCAGAAATTATTCTACAGGGTGCTCAAAAATTGCAGAAGTAGTAAAAAAGCAGACAATTTGGCAATTAAAGACGAGAAGGGCAGAGTCGTAACGGACGAGAAACAAATAATGGAACGCTGGAGAAAGTATTTTCAAAACCTACTAGTAGAGAAAGAAACAAGACAGCAAGAGAAGGAAAAAGATACAACAAGCAAAAGAGACCAAAAAGAGCCGAAGACAGAACCGAATATAACTATGGAGGAATTACTAGATGCGATAAACAGACTAAAGAATGGCAAGGCAGCAGGAGAGGACCAAATCACGGCGGAGATGATTAAGTGCCTGGGAGAAAGAGGAAGAGAAACATTGCTAAATATATGCAACAAGGTGTGGACTGAGGAAAAAATCCCAAAACAGTGGGAAATAGGACTAATAGTCCCAATACTCAAAAAAGGAGACAAGATGGACTGCAACAATTATAGAGGCATCACATTGTTAGGAACAACTATGAAACTAATGGAACAAATTCTGGAGAAAAGGTTGCGACAACAAGTAGAGCAGTCATTGTCAGAAGAACAGAGCGGATTCAGGAAAGGCAGATGTACGCAAGATCATGTATTTACAATTAAAGAAATAATAAACAAAACCCTGGTCAGATCACAAACAACATACCTGGCATTCCTAGATATGGAAAAAGCTTTTGATAAGGTGCCAAGAGCGAGGATATGGGAAGCTTTGAATAAAAGGAACATCGACCAAAAACTAATTAAGGTAATTAAAAGCATGTACAATAAAACCAGAAACTGCGTAATAAGTAAAAACATGAAATCCGAAATATTCTATACCACTGAAGGAGTAAGACAAGGAGGAAGCTTAAGCCCGCTATTATTCATCATTTTCATGGACGATCTGATCAAAGCAACGAAACAAAGAACCAGGCCCCTGTATATAGGCTATAGAAAACTAGAGAGGATTGGTATCTCGGACTGTGCCTTTGCGGACGACGTGGGGATCATAGCCAGGAATAAAAAAGACCTCGAAAATAACCTGAAAACATGGAATGATGTGCTCAAAGAAAACGGAATGAAAATGAACAAGAGCAAAACAAAAATAATGGTGATATCGGAAGAAAAGAAAGATGTACAAATAAAGATAGACGGAGAAATAATTGAACAGGTTAGCAGCTACCAATACCTAGGTACCATGATAGATGAAACAGGCAGACAAGAAGCAGAGCTCAACAAAAGAGTTGAAATGGCAAACAAGGCATATTATGCAATGGACAAGGTACTGGGAAGAAACAAAGAAATATCAAAAGAAACTAAAATGAAAGTATATAGGATAATATACAGACCTATACTCACTTATGGCTGTGAGACATGGGTATTATCAAGGAAAGACAGAAACAAGATCAGAGCAGCAGAAATGAAAATACTTAGAAGAGTGAAAGGTGTAACATTAAGAGACAGGGTTAGGAGCGACCAGATACGCAAAGAGCTCGGGATAGAACCCGTTGAAGAATTTGTAGAGAAGAGGCAACTTGGATGGTGGGGCCACATGCAGAGAATGAACGACACAACACCCGTGAAAAAGATCTGGGAGGCGAAACCACAAGGAAAAAGAAAGAGAGGAAGACCGAAGGACACATGGGACAACGCGATAGGAAAAATACTAAAGAAGAAAGGAAAAACATGGACAGAAGCCAAAGAAATTTCAAAGAACAGAAAAATATGGCAGAAGTTTATTAAGGGCCATTGAGGCCATATACCCTACACCCTAACGGGTAGAAAAGGGTCTTGATTATATATATATATATATTTAAGTAGTGCATACATTATAGCTATCATTAATATTAATAACAAAATACGTACAAATATAGTTTAAGGGCAATATAGCACCAATTAATTTACTCAAAATCGCTCTACATAATTTTGCAGCAATAGTGCACCAATCAACCTGTCATCCTAAATTAATACAGATTACCCTCAACGTATTGTGCGAGATTTATTGTCATGGTATTAGATTTTGCACAGTAAATTTGTTTAGGTGCATAAAATTGATCGGTAACGTCGACATCAATTTTATATTTAATTATCTCGTCGAATATACATTCGTGAATTATTATTTGTTATATTAAACGTACATATACCATACTGAGACTTCAGCAGGCCAATATAGTATTGCATTCAATTATTATTTTTTAAGTAACGCCTATACACTCGGTCCAACATAGTATAAAACACATGAAAAACTAATTTAGTGTGCATTGTTATTTAAACTAGTTTGTGCTTTGTCTTGAACCCACAAAAACAGATGACCTACTACTTTAACAATTTATACAGCCACTGGGAATTGGACAAACGGGTATAATACATTTTCTATTTAAAATGGTCTAAGCAACATGCTGCTTGAGATTTTACGCTACGTTATGCAAGAACCTGCATATATTTATTAATTTTCAATAGTCAAGTCAATTAACTTAGTGGACGATGTCGTCATAAATTGATCATGCTCAGAGACAAATTAAATATAAAAGAGTAACGATTCGTTGATTATGGTTTATGCGAATCTCTACACTAATCTATACACTCAGTTAATCCACACTATTCTGCATTCTTATCGCTTCAGTTAAGTCATTCGTTTTGAAGATCATGTTCTGTATGAACTATAATATTCTCATTACAATTTTGGAATGTTACTTATTCAATTCAAACAATATCAATCATTATAGTCACAAGTATCTGCAGAGTATGATTTCATATTACAGCTGTTAAGGTAATAATGTTTCCGATGGTGTATTTACCTACATCGTGTAAATATTTGGGGAGTATTAAGTGCAATTCTCCGATTGCGATGCTGTTATTATTGTGGTAAAATTAGTGAATTCGGAAGTCGTTGGTGTGGAAACTTGAGAGGTTCTCTTAAGACATTATCTGTAAGGTCTCACCTGAATGTTATATGTTCACTAATGGGATATAACTAGACGGTAACATTTCCCGCATTTATTCGTTTAACAAGATTAACGGTACTAACAGGAAATTCAAAACTAATCTTCCCGAGATTCTCGGGACTCCCGAGAATAAATGAAAAATATGAGAATCTGAGTTCAATTATTATCTAACCATCAACAATCATATATATTATTAAATGGAACATTCTTACCTGAAAGTGCGTTAAAAAAAACTTTTTTTAATTTGCCCGCTATTTTCACACGGTTTCAGTATCATAATATTGGCCTGGAGGCAGGAAAATATTATTTTCTAAAGATGGTACGCACTGACGAACTTCGCGTCATATGTCATGATTTAACAAATGCAAGGGGATTATCAATGGACAATAGATTTGCTAATAAATGCAAATGTTGCAGTGGAATATGCAATGAAAATTATCGCAGCTTTATAATAACCTGGATAGGCGTTACAAGAAGTGTATAATGTAATGAAATGTAAGTTATCATATATGTATGTAGAAATGTCAATACATTAATTTGAACTTTAAATTAAACAAATGTGAAATGAGTGCTACCAACTAAAATTAAAGAACTAATTAATATATATATATATATATATATATATATATATATATATATATATATATATATATATATATATATATATATGTTTTTGTAATTTGTTCTCTTAGTAGAGAACCGGGTATTCGGCCATAATAAAAAAAAAACATATAATATATACGGCTGAGATAAAGAATTAAAAATATATATATATATATATATATATATATATATACAGGGTGTCTACGCTAAACCGTTCGTTAAAAGTTTACGGGGTTGCCGTTGCACTAAAAATTTCAAAAAAATCCTCGTCACACGGTTGGATCAGTTATCCTCATGTGAAATATTTTCAACTATCTATCACTTCCGGTTCCACCGGAAGTAACACCAACTTTATTATTTTAAATAGAACACCCCATATATTATTATATTTTTGAATTCCTCGCTCAAATTAGAACATATTTTGTAAGAATCTATGCACACTTATCTCTTCTAGTTTTCAAGAAAAAAATGTTTTTCTAAAATTTTGACCTCTAAAAGGTAGCCTGAAATCTGTCTATAACTTCTCTTAGGAATTAGATAAAATTATGAGTTATATTTCTAATTGTACCTAGAGGATTCCTTTATGAGTAAAATAATTGGAGACTGTCAATTTTGATAATAAGTGTTCATAAAATGTCAATATCTAGGTGCCCTCTTAAATATCCTGTAATTCAATTTTTTTAAATGGAATGACCCATTTTTTATCACAGCACAATTGGGAGAAAAATTTACTACAAAAGAGTGTAATGCAACCATACTCCTAAAGCAAGTATTTTTTGAATTATTTCGAGGATTACTTTTTCGTTGCATTTCTGCAGGTATAATTTTGCACGTCACAAGTGCACTTTAGTAGGCATGTGATATGCTTTTGTTTTGTCGCTATTGTAATGCAAACTGTGAAATAATAAAACCATTTAGAATAAAGTATTACAGAAATCAAAATCAACAAAATGAATCATTACACAAATCATCAAATTATCAATTTATTCTTTATACATGGCAACTGCGATAGAATTGTTGCTCCAACATGTAGAGTATTCAATAAAACTTATTCACATTTGCCGCCAATGAATGAAACAAGATAGAAACACCTCATATATTATTATATTTTTAAATTCCTCGCTTAAATTGGAACATGTTTTGTAAGAACGTAGGTACACTTATCTCTTCTAGTTTTCAAGAAAAATTTTGTTCTTCTAAAATTTGACCTCTAAAAGGTAGCCTGAAATATGTCTATAACTTCTCTTAGTAATAAGATAAAATTATGGGTTATATTTCTAATTGTACCTAGAGGATGCCTCTATGAGTAAAATAATTGGAAACTGTCAATTTTGATAATAAGTAATAATTGTGCAAGCCATGTTTTTTTTTAATTTTCTGTACTGAAGATTTATCAACGCTTAAATCCTCTTGAGCACAGCGGATAGATGCTTGTGGATTAACTTGAAAATAGGCCCGCCAACACTATTTCTTGCACTTCCTCATTTTCCATAACTGGCTTTTGTCGATTGCATTCACTTGCCCAAATTGAAGAACATTTGATTCCAATCTTCTAAATCTTGTTTTATTCATTGGCGGCTTATGTGGATAAGTTTTATTGAATACTCTACATGTTAGAGCAACAATTCTATCGCAGTTGCCATGTATAAAGAATAAATTGATAATTTGTTGATTTGTGTAATGAGTCATTTTGTTGATGTTGATTTCTGTAATACTTTATTCTAAATGGTTTTATTATTTGACAGTTTGCATTACAATAGCGACAAAACAAAAGCATATCACATGCCTACTAAAGTGCACTTGTGACATGCAAAATTATACCCTGCAGAAATGCGACGAAAAAGTAATCTTCGAAATAATTTTAAAAATACTCCCTTTAGGAGTATGGTTGCATTATATTTTTTTGTAGTAAATTTTTCTCCCAATCGTGCAATGCGATAAAAAATTGGTCATACCATTTAAAAAAATTGAATTACGGGATATTTAAGAAGGCACTTAGATATTGACATTTTATGAACACGTATTACGAAAATTGACAGTTTCCAATTATTTTACTCATAGAGGCATCCTCTGGGTACAATTAGAAACTTAACTCATAATTTTATCTTATTCCTGAGAGAAGCTATAGACAGATTTCAGGCTACCTTTTTGAGGCAAAAATTTTAGAAAAACATTTTTTTCTTGAAAACTAGAAGAGATAAGTGTACATACGTTCCTACAAAATATGTTCCAATTTAAGCGAGGAATTCAAAAATATAATAATATATGGGGTGTTCCATTTAAAATAAGAAAGTTGGTGCTATTTCCGTTGGAACCGGAAGTGATAGAAAGTTGAAAATATTTCACATGAGGATAACTGATTCAACTGTGTGACGTGGATTTTTTTTTAATTTTTAGTACAACGGCAACCCCGTAAACTTTGAACGAACGGTTTAGCGTAGACACCCTGTATATATATATATATATATATAATCAATAACCTTTTACCGTAAGGTGTAAGGTGTACAATTTAAGTTTACAGTAATTAATTCACACTTGGTCTCTGCGGTATACGAAATTTGTCCACTTCTTTTTATTTCTGGCTATCGTTTTGCCTTCCGCCCATGATTTTCCTCTTCTTGATAATATTTCCTCTAATTGTGTATTCCATGGATTCTTTGGTCTTCCCTTTGGTATTCTCGCGCACACACCTGCTTCCCATATTTGTTTTACTTGTCGATTCTCGTCCATCCTGCACATGTGTCCAAACCATTTCAGTTTTTGCCTCTCTATTATATCGAAGATTGGTTCTATTCCCAGTTCTTTCCTAACTATATCGTTTCTTATTCTATCCATTTTCGTTATTGCTTTCACTTTTCTAAGAAACTTCATGTCTATCGCTTGAATTTTGCTTTTGGTTTTATTTGGAAGTACCCAGCTTTCACTTTCAAAAGTTAGTATAGGTCTAAAAATAGTCCTATATGTTGTCATTTTTTGTTTTTCTGTTTATCTTTACCTAGTAAAGGTTTGCTTAGGGTGTGGTATAATCTGGTCGTACTACTTATTCTTTCGTTTATCTCAGTTTCCATATTTCCTTCTTTGTCGATCGTTACCCCTAGGTATTTGAATGTATCTACTGTCTCTATTCTGTGTTTATTTATTTCTAAGGTGGTGGTCTTTTCTTCTTCTTTACGCAGTATCATTGTTTTCGTTTTACCTGCGTTTATTTTCATATTTCTTTCCTCTTGTTCTTTTTCCCATATCTTTAGATTTTCCGGGAGGTCTTTCTCTTTTCCAGTGCAGATCATTATGTCGTCCGCATAAACACATTCTGCAATTTTCACTTGAGTCAGCTTGTTGTAGCCCACGCCCACGTGATATTTTTTCGTTTTCTCTGATACTACCTTTATGATGTCATCCATTACTATTATGAATAAAGTCGGACTCAGGACACTACCTTGTCTCAAGCCGTTGTTAATTTCAAACGTTTCTGACTGTAAGTTGTCTTTTCTCGCGTAGTTCTGGTTTCTGTAATATGGGCTTTTCAATGCTTTTATTAGTGTTTTGCTTATACACTGGCGAGCAAAAAATAGAGGTCACTTTAAAATTATGACTTATTTTTGGAATGTTTTTGTTTTAACTTTGTTTGCAAATTGTAAACCAAAGTAGGCGTTTAATAATACATTTCCTGACAAATGTTATCTATCTGTCAGTTACTATCACCGTGATACAGACTGTTATGAAACAACATACATTTCCTCTAATTGAAAACCTACGTTTCGTTGTGGTTTTCTTACTTAGTGTTGATTTTTCTCTGCGAAACTTGTCATTCACCCGGTGTACTGTACTTAACAAGTCATAATGCCTTTAGGCAATATTGTTGTGGCAAGAATTATAGCGTCGATTGAAGATGGGCGAGGAAAACGTGAAACTGCAATGATTGTTGGCAAAAGCTTTTGTGCTATACAAAAAGTGTATCAGCGTTACTTGGATACTGGCCTGATAACCAGAAGACCTGGATCCGGGCGAAAAAAAGTCACCACGATCAGAGATGACCGTTTTTTGGTGTTTACAAGTTTGCGGAATAGAACAGCTTCAGCAGTTTATATACGAAATCAACTCCATGAAGTAAGAGATGTAAATGTTAGTGAATGGATCGTTAGGAGAAGGCTTCGGGCTGCTGGATTGTCTTGTAGAAAGATGGCTACTGGTCCACTTTTACAACGCCGACATCGTGTTGCAAGATTGGCTTTTGCCCGAAATCACCGGGCATGGAATAATGAGGACTGGAGCAGGGTACTGTTTTCTGATGAGTCGCGGTTTTGCCTCAATGGATCAGACGGACGTCGGAAAGTGTGGAGAAGACGCGGAGAAAGATACGCTTCAGTTTGTATTGATGAGCGACTTCCATTTGGAGGTGGGTCGGTTATGGCTTGGGCAGGAATTTCTACCGAAGCACGCACAGAGTTGGTCTTTATAGAGAATGGCTCCCTGACAGCTCACAGATACATTACGGAGGTTCTCGAAGATCATGTTATGCCCTTCATGACAACTATGGGCAAGCGCGGCATTTTCATGCAAGATAATGTTAGACCTCACGTAGTCAAGAGTTCTCAGAGATTATCTGGATGAAGTGGGAATTTCGCGGTTCGATTGGCCAGCTGTCAGTCCGGACATGAATCCCATAGAACATGTATGGAATGAGTTGGGACGACGTATCAGAAAGCATACACCTGCTCCAAGAACTGCTCAGGAGCTAAGACAGTTGCTATTGCAGGAATGGAATAATAGCGATCAAAATGTGATCGTTAATTTAATTCAAAGTGTTCCTCGTCGACTTCAAGCAGTCATTAATGCAAAAGGGGGTAATACTCGTTATTAGTGATAAGTTTTTTTCATTATTTTTATGTTCCATATTAGTATTAGGAACCAAAATTCGATCTTCGTCTGAACTATAAATTTGTGATATTTCCAAAATAGGCAATAATAACATTAAATATGCTTTACGATTCAACATTGCTTTTTTAACTTAGTGTGCAAAATACAGTACAATTGTTTACAATTTGCAAACATAAAGTTAAAACAAAAAAATCCAAAAATCAGTCATAATTTTAAAGTGACCTCTATTTTTTGTGTATTTCTACGTCTGAGGCTGTTCCATACTACATTTTGTGGGACCCTGTCGAACGCCTTTTCCAAGTCAATAATCGTCATATACAGATCTGTTTTCCTGTTCCTTCGTTTTTCTACAATTTGCTTTATACTAAAAATGTTATTCTGGATACTGTGTCCTTTCCTGAAGCCACTCTGTTGTTCATTCAGATGTACTTCTACGATGTTCCTTAGGCGTTTATCCAATATGCGTTCATATACTTTAGCTACCACGCTTAAGAGTGTAATTCCCCGGTAGTTGGTGTATTCCCTACTATCTCCCTTCTTAAAAACTGGAAGTATAATGCCTGTTCTCCAATCTTTTGTGACTTTTCCTATTTGCCATGCTTTGTTGAAGATCCTTGTTATGGTGTCTATGCCTTTTTCTCCCAGGTTTTTCAACATCTCTGCATTAATTCTATTGTGGCCTGCTGCTTTCACCCATTTTAGTTGTCTAATTGCTTATGTGACTTCTTCTATTGTATAGCGTGTTCTATATCAACATCTTGCCTGGGTATGTGCTCCTCCCGAGTCTCTTTATTACTGGTTACAGCGTTAACTTCTTGCTGCTCTGTTGTTAGTAACTCTTGGAAATATTCCCTCCACCGTGCCATCATCTCCTTACTTTCCCTAATGTTTCTGCCGTCTTTGGATTTTACTTGCTTTATTTGATGTTTTTCTTTTCTTTTATGTTCTTCAGCGTTTTATAGAACAGCTTCTAGTTTGTGAGGTTGTCTTCCTCCATTTTCCTGCCGAATTGCTCCCAGGTTTGTTGTTTGGCTTGTTTAACGAGCTCTTTTACCTTTATTCTTTGTTGCTTGTATTCTGCGTAGCACTCTTCTGTTTTCTTATTCAGGTAAGCCTTTCATTTATCTTTATTTTTATTTTCACTTGTTCTTTAATATCCTGGTTCCACCATCTTGTTTGTTTCTTACTTTTAAAGTTCATTATTGTGCCACACTTTTCTTTAGCTGTTTCTATAATGATTTCATTAAACTTTTGCCACATATTTTGCAGATTGCTGTCATCTTCTTCTCTCAGGTTTGCTTCTAGCTTCCTTTCGGCGTCTTCTCTGAATTTGCTTGCTGTTACCATATCCTGCAATTTATAGGTCTTGATTGATTCTATAGGCCTCGGATTCTTACATTGTTTGTTGGGGTTATGTGCTGTTTCCATTTCGAATTTCACTTGTGCGAGTAATAGATAATAGTCACTATAGATTTCAGGGCCTCTTCTCACATTTACGTCTATCACCTCTTTTCTAAATTTTCTGTTGATTAGTACATCCATAATCGATCTTTCTTTCTTGCTCTTTACTTCTCTTGTTAACTTGTGTGTCTCTCTGTGGGCGTAGAATGTGTTAGTTACTATTAGGTTATTTTCTTCACAGAAATTTATTATTCTGTCTCCGTTGTTGTTTCGGTGGCTGTCTCCCTCTGTACCTGTTACGTCGACTGAGTCATTTCTCCTTTTACCTACTCTACCATTTTGATCGCCAATGACCACTAATCTATCACCCACATTTTCTGTTATTTCGGTTAGATTCTCCCAGAATTCGTCTTTCTTCTTGGCTGTGGCGTCCTCGTTCGGTCCATAAGCTATTATTATCGTTACTTTTGTATTTTTTCCCATCTCTAGGCAAACTTTTAGAACTCTCTTCGATACAAAGTCCCACTTAATGATGTTTTCGGCTAGCCCTTCATTTATTATGTATGCTACTCCTTCTGTTGCTATTTCGCCTAACATTGCCCCACTGTATATCATAATGTGACCTCTGTTCATGTCGATCATCTCTTGTCCTTTTTTCTTTGTTTCAGTGATGCCTTAAATGTTTATATTTAGTTTCTCTAATTCTTCTATCAGTTCATGTTCTTTGCCGTTTAGACTTCTTATATTCCACGTCCCAATTCTGTATGTTTTATTTTTGTTTCGTAATTCATCTTTGTTCTTCTTTTTAATGCTTGGTGAATATTTGTCCTTACTCATGTTATTTTTCCTGCATGTGTCTTTTTTAGTTGCATCCAGTTGTATATCCTTTTACTTTGCTTTACGTGTTATCTGGTGTACATCCTTTTTATTTGTTTTTAGTTTATTTTCATTCTTAGGACCTTATTGTTTAAGATTAGTTTTTTGTAGCCTACTATAGCATGGTTTTCCTTATTTCTTCCCTCTTTAGCTATTTTACTGATTTCCTTCTGCACTTCTATTTCTTTCTTGGTCATATATGGGTCGATATGAATTCTTTCCTTCATTACTTTCAGTTTGCTCTTGTTTTTTAGTATATTTATTTTGTCCGAGACACTCGGTGTTTCCATTATGTACTTGTTTTCTGATATTTTCTCTGCGTTGTTCAGTTTTAACTTTATTCCCAATGTATCGTCTATGAACTTTTCTAATTGTTTCTTCGGCTCTTCTCCATTTACATCAATATTTACACCAGTGATTACTAGGTGCTTCTTTCTGCTTGTTTTATCCAGTTGCTCTATTTTTGTGTTTAACAGCTACATTTATTTCTTCATATGCTCATTTTCTTCCTTCATCTTTCTTATGTATTCGCGATTTTCCCTTTGTACCTTCCCTATGTTTTTCATCTCTTTACCCAACCCTTTCATTTCTTCCATCATTTCCTCATTTTTATTCATTAACTATTTTATCATGCTGACCAATACGTTCTCTGTGGTTTGTTCTGTGATATGTTTGGGTGGTAAATTTTTGTTTGTTATACTTGGTACAGAGGTCCGCGAGGTCTTCCCTTTTTCTCTTGTTGTCATCGTTTGTGCTGTCATTCTCTGTTGTAGGCATTTTGTATGTTTTCTTGACAAAACTCTTATGTTCTATACTGTCCGCTCTACATATGTGCCAGCTAGGTTGTGTCCTCTGAGTATTATGGGCGCTTTTTAATGATAGGCTTCTCTTGATTATTTGGTTGCCTACCGGTGGCGCGGAAGGAACCACACCCGAATTGCCTTCTCGGAGGTTATGTTTCCTATCGCCGCTTTGATCTTTATTTATTTTAATTACCTTGCCTTTCACCGCTGCTTCCATGTGTTATTTCTGATTATCTGTGTCTTATTCTATATCCTTGTGCTTTGTAGTGCATTTGTTGCTCAATATGCTCAATGACTGAGTTTATTATTGGAGCTGCACTACCACACTCTCCTGTCAAAACTCCAATTTTCCATGTACTCCTATATTTTATTTTAAAAAAATAATTGAAGTTTTTGTATTTCCATCAATGATCTTTGGCCTCTTTGAACTAAGAAAAACAATGAATTATTTATAGAAAATACATACTAATTGTATATAAAAAACACTTCCGGCAAAGACGTTCACCGTTTCGCAGCTCGTGTTTTACCATTTAAATTTGTACTCGTGCTATAACCAATATGACTTATTTCTGACTTATTTGCTTATTGACTTATTGACTTATTTCACTAGTTTTTATATACGATTTTTAAATACCATGTATTTCTTGTGACGTCGCCGTTTTTTTTTTAATGTCACGGTAAATTTTGTTCTCTTCTCTTTTTCTCGTATAATGCCTTCGGAGTTATTCTCAAGTGGACAAGGAATACTATTCAGTCAGTAATGAGTCTGATTATTGACGACTTTTCATTAAATGGCTGCGGTATCAGCCACATTTCCCATTTCGATTATTTTTAATGTACCAGTTGACTATCTCTAACTTCATGTCCTGTGGTAGCCATAGCTCTGCACTCACTAGATTTCAATTTTTCTGGCATTTTTACTTAATCTGGTGTTGCTCAGTTTATACATTGTCCCATAAATGATCAAGCAATAATACCATTTTTAGTTTAAACTAACTTTGTTTATTTGCTTTGGGTTTAAACAAATCTCTTTATTACAAAATAAAATGTAGACCAGACCAATGTTTTTGAAATATATTTTTAATAAAATAACTACATATTATGTATAAACAAACAATTATCTTTGGCAACAGTAATCAGTGCAGTCTTTAAGACTATGTTTTTGGTTTTGGCAATTACATGATAACACCATAAAAAATATTCATTTGTATTCTGAAATACTGAAAACCTAAGAGATGTTTTACTTCTAAAATAATCATATTTTGTATTCATTATAGAAAACTTTTATTTTAATTTCAACAGAATGTTTAATCTGTTTTAAAAATATGCATTTATCAATGTGGCATATTTAATTTTTGCTTAAATACTGGAGGAATTATGTCATCAATTTTTTAATGGTAACATGCATTTTTGTATAATATAATATAAGGTAAATTATAATGGTATAATGCAACGGTGGGCAAATGCGGCTCTTAGAGCCGCATGCGGCTCTTCGTTACCTAAATTGCGGCTCGCCAACTCCAACTTACAAGAACCAGTAACACTGAGTAAAAATGTACTTTTCCAAAATTTATTGAATGATTTTCAATAAATCGCGCCCGGTGCTGCGCCCCACCACCGGGCGCAGCACCGGTGGTGGGGGTTTGCAATTGCGTACTGCACAGCGCTGCACAGCCACAGCATCTTATTTGAAATAGTAAACTTTTAACCGCTTGAGTGCAAGGAGCAATTATTTTCTATTTTGTAAACCGTTTGATTGCAAGAAGCGATTATTCTCTATTTTCTAAACCGTTTTATAAGGAGTGATTATTCTCTATTTTGTATCTAACGTAAGTAAGAAATTTTTGCGTACAAAAGTTTTATTTTCACGGTGTGAATTGAAGTTTATCTAGATTTCCGATTCTATTTCAGATGTTTATTGAAATTTAATATGTAAAAACATGACGGAAAATGCGAAAAAACGAAAATACGAAGATGAAAACAGAAAATTTCAAAGGGAATGGACAGAAAAGTATGCCTTCATTGACAATAATGGAAAGTCATTGTGCCTTATTTGTAAAGCAACAATTTCAAACTATAAAGGTGGTAATTTACGTAGACATTACGAAGTGAATCATGCAGATTTTCCTAATCAATATCCAGAAAAATCAAACTTGCGGACAGAGAAACTTAAATCTTTACAATCTAGTCTTCAGAAGCAACAAGGGCTTCTACTTTCCTTTAGCAAGGAAGATGACAGAGTGGTTGAAGTTAGTTTTAAGGTAGCTTGGAACATTGCACGTGCCAAACGTCCTTATGGAGAGGGAGAATTTATAAAAAAGAATTTGGAAGATTCAATTAAAATATTGGATCCTGATAATAAAAAACTGCATAAATTGATCGAACAGGTTCCATTGTCACGTCGTACAACTGAGCGTCGTATTAGTGAAATTAGTGCAAACATTGAAAATTGTCTTAAATTTGATTTGAAAAATTGTACAGCGTTTAGTTTGGCTCTAGATGAATCGACAGATATTCAAGATATTCCACAATTGGCCGTTTATATTCGTTACGTATTTGCAGACATACAAATAAAAGAAGAATTATTGGACCTAGTACCTCTTATCGAAACAACCCGAGGTGTCGACATTAAAAACGCACTTGACAACATAATAACCAAATTTGAATTACCCACAAATAAATTGGTAAGCATTGCAACTGATGGAGCTCCTGCCATGGTAGGAAAAATCCATGGTTTAATTGGACTTTTAAATAAAGATCCAACAATTCCACGCTTTTTACCTCTCCACTGCGTAGTGCACCGTGAGCACCTAATAGCAAAATATTTTAAATACGAAAATGTGTGGAAGACAGTCCTTCAAATTGTCAATTTAATTAAAGCCAACGCCAAAACGCATCGGCAATTTAAAAATTTCATTGACAACTTGAAGGAGAAGGAAGATTATTCAGATGAATTGCCCAGCGATCTATCTTTTTGGTGCATGGTAAGATGGTTGTCGATGTTCAATGTTTTGAGCCGCTTTGTAGAACTTTTAAATCCAATTAAAGAATTTACAAAACAAATTGGAAAAACATTTAATGACTTACACAATGACAGTTGGCTTTCCGATTTAATGTTCTTCACAGATACGCTGGAACATTTACAAAACCTTAACTTGGCTTTGCAAGGAAAGGGAAAAAATATTATTGATTTGTCGCAAACCGTATTCAGTTTTAAGGCTAAACTGCAACTTTTTATTAACGATTTGAAGAATAAAACATTTAATCATTTTCCAAAAATAAAAGCGAATGTTATTAATATTAAGGAGGAAAAGTTAGAAGAATATGAACAAAAATTAATTGAACTGCAGGAAGATTTTCAACAAAGATTTGAAGATTTACAAAATTTGAAATCTTCATTTACATATTTTTTGAACCCATTTGCTTGTAATATTGTCGAGGATGGATTTTCAATTTCTGAAGTATTACTCGCAGAAAAAGCCTCAGGGGAATTGGAATTGTTAGAGATGAAAGAGGATCAGGCATTGCAGATTCATCACAAATCTGTTCCGATGTTAGAATTTTGGCAACTTGTACCAGAGTCGAAATATCCATCCTTAAAGATAGCTGCTTGCCGACTGTTATCAATTTTTGGCACTACTTACAATTGCGAGTCAACATACTCCACTATGAAGTTTGTGAAGTCAAAATACCGCTCACAAATGACTAATAAGCATCTTAGTGAATTGATACGAACGGCTACGACAAATATCGAGCCAAATTTCAAAAAATTAGTTAAAGATAATCGCTAAAAATTGTTTCAAATTTTAAAAATAAATTTTTTCTATTTCTTTTTATTTACACTTTTCGGATAGTTTTGTGCGGCTCCCGAAATAAAATAAAAAATTAAACGTGGCTCCCAATAGCTCCGTGTGTGCCCACCTCTGGTATAATGTATAATTTTTAGTATGTGTCCAAATACCAGCCTAAGGACTAACTAAATTTCCTATTTAGACTATCGTTTAATACAATCCAACTACATATATACTTATCCAAAGTACCACATTCGATATTACCAACTCGCATGTTGAAATATAACTACAATCACCGTGCTCTCTTTTTGTATCAATTACAATCCTCGCATCGTCTTATTACTTCTCGGGGGATAGTTTTATTTTGTTAAGGGTAGCGGCAAGGGCCTGGCAGGTGTTTAATATTCAGCTCCGACTTTTTTTATTTGCAGGGCAATCACGAAATATTTATCAAATAGATATTAGGGCGCACTAAACCCCAACAGTTGTTTATGGCAGTGGCGGAAGTTGTATAAAAAATGAATATGCTGGAACTGTGGATGCGAGCGTGTACAAAAAGGGAGCTTGCATAACATTACTTTTCTAGAGGCATGAAAGATAAATGCTCAAACGGCTTCACTTCAGTTTATTACAACCGGCAATAATGTTATTGAGGGGTTTCTTGAAGCTATATTGAAATATATATATGTATACCTATATAGGAAATAGCATGTAATTACGCCGTTACATTCTTTTTCATCTTGTACCATGTCCACTAGCGAACGTTGGCTATTTTATTAGTTATTATTATTTTGTTACCCGCTGCTTAAAACATGCTTATCATGCTTATCATGTACTTGAGGATCATGTCCTTTAGGCTCTTTAAACGAAAACTATCCATTCGGGAAAAAAATTATGAGAACGAGAGAAACTCGAATTCCTTATATTGCGAGATACGTTACCTGATTTCAGTTAGAATGGCCGCACGCTATTCTTATGTGAGAGATAATCCACGATGTGATATCATATTTTTCTAGTCTATTGGGATTGCTTAACATTACCATCGTTATTGGTTAATGAATCCCTTAAAACTTGAGGAACATCTCGAGAACCTTCGAGCAAGAGGAACTGGCCTAAATGAAACTATTTTTTTGACTTTCTTAAACTAGATTATACCTAGGACGAGTGTAACATAATTCTCCTATCGGTCCACATGTAGTTTCAAATTCTGAAATTCATCATCACAGTGGCTCAGTGGCAGAGCGCACAGCAATATAAAATAAGTCATCAGCAAAACCGTTTCTAGATCGGATCAAGTTTTATAGCTCTTCTCCAATTTCGGATTTGATAATTCAAATCCGAATGTCCGATATTTCAGACTTGGAATAAAACAATCAAAGAGGGAAAACTGTGATCGATTTTGTTAACTTCGATATTTTTTTCTATATGAATAATTTCTTTTAGAAAGCTTCTTACAGAAAGTAGACGGCGAAGAACCCCTAGAACAATGCAACGAGATTGCGTATATAATTAACTAAGAAAATCATCTCTGTGACGATGTATCTCTCCTAAATATCATTAATATGGTCAGCACCAGGGTTGGAATCAACATAAAAAATCAATGATCAAAATTTAAAAAATCATAAAAATCACGACATTTTGATTTGGTTTATTTTAATAAACATCTGAGCAGTTTCTGAAAAGGCAGATGTGATTTACCATTACGATATAAAAATATATCTTTTTTAAATTAAATTAAATTGGTTTCACTTCATCAACGGTATCCTCGCAGCAAGTTTTGTAATCGTGCGAATTTTTTTATTAGATTTTGAGATTTTAGAATTGATGTTAAAAAAATTCTGTGTCTGTACAAGGGTTGTCAAAAATCATGATTTAAACAAAAAACAGAAATCAGCGATTTAAAAAAAACGTAAGAATCATGATTTATTTAAGTTTTTGTTTATTAATTTATATTTCTGGTCAGTTTTTCCGTGGTAAATGAGATTTATATCAATTGATTTACCTCACAATTTAAATCATATGTTTTTTTTACTTCTTAAATTTGAACAAGAATTGATGATATTTCTGTAGGTACTATGTGATGTACCAAAAATATGGAAGAAATGAAAAAAATATATTATTTACAATTATCTACTTTAAATAATACTAACTCTATAGTTACATTATATTTTTAATATAATCGCCTATTGGAATGCCCAAACAGTGCTAAAACAATGACATTTTTTTAATCTACCTTTTGATTTGAATCAATGATAATTTTCAAAAAGTCATTTGTTTTAAATCATGATGGAAAAATCTCAGCAGCCCTGACTCAGCTCTGTGAATCGCATGAGCTTTGCTTTCTTGTCCATATGCTATTACAGTACCTAATTTTCGAAGTTTAATGTGGACATATTTTCTCGATGCTAATTTAATTCAGGTGTACCTGAATTGTAACTCTATACCGAGTGGTCCATTTAAATGAAGTCATCAAGATATCTCACAAAATAAGTATTATACATGAGAGGCGAGGTAAGTCACGCAGTACTCAGGTGGTAAATAAATCATTTGGTTTCATTGTTGCATCATTTTGTAATAAAATACGTGATTTGTTTTTTAAAAAACAACATAACTGAATTTCGCCGTTTGCAGCGCCATCTACAAAGATTATAAATAAGTGTTTCGATCATAATACTTATTCTTTTCGTCGTAAAATAAAAAAAAATAAAAAATGGGGGTTCCCATTTCAGATTTCAGAGTTACAAACCCTCACCGCCACTGTTGAGGGGCGGGGGCGGTCTAATTCTAGTACCAGCAAATGGGCCCCTCAATTATATTACGTTTTCTCAAGAACATTCGTTCGTGCGATGCTTGTTTGTTTTTAGATATATTGACGTCTTCATTTAAATGGACCACCCGGTATAATATAGAGGTTGCCCAAAACGTACCAGAAATATTTTAAAGATGGAGTCGAAGGTCCACCTAAACGTAATCGTTAACGAGTGATTGTTTATTTCATCATTTGTGTGGCTAAATTTTGGTTCAAAGGATTGCCGTTATATCAGATGTCAGTTTATTTCTATGATACTAAACTTATTGGGTTCCTCTTTGAATCCTTATCCTATATTCTATATCCTTGTCGTAATTCACAAGTGATTCACAATGCCAATGCTACTTTAAAATAAAGAGCATGCAGAAATTTACGATGTTTACGGTCTATGTGATGGAAATGCTTTAGCAGCGGAACAAGAATATCGTAGAAGATATTCCAATAGAAGACTGCTGACGCGTGCAGTTTTATTTAATTCTCATTGTCAACTGACGGAATATGGCACTTCAATGCAAGACATGCAGTCAGCCAAGGAGTTGTCCTCATATCCATAAATGATGATGAACAAGGTTTTTGATTTATTTTAAGAAGATTTATTTGATAAAATTCGTTAAACTAAAATTTAGCCATAAATTATGAAATAAACAATAACTCGTTAATGCCATTTATAACATTCGTTCAACTGGACTTTTTACTCTAAAAAAGGTTAGTTCTAAAACTCTGAAACGTTTAGAGACATTCTGTATAAGTACGGACTATAATATAGTGTTTATAGAGCTCCAATTTTAATTTATCTGATATACTTTCCTCAAAGAATTGTATATATAAATTTTGGAATGTGTAATGTTCTTTAATGAAATAATAATACGGAGTATTCTCTTTGAGAAAATATAAAAATGCAGTTATCAGTGTAAAAGGTTGCAACTGTGGGATCCAGGATAGAATTGTAAGCGTGCAATTTAATCTTCTTTGAAGTTGAGGGGTCTAATTAATCTTTCCTAGTGATAATTAATTGATACCATTAAATTGGCGCCCATAGCCCTCCACGTGCCCACTTTACACACATCCAGATTCCACACATATACACACAAGTGCACGCGCTTACACGCACACACACACACACACACACACACACACACACACACCCACACTATATGTACAACTAATTAATTAGTAAAATGAATGTAAATACGTGTGAACATCCATGGAACTTGAAAGTTATACGTAGAAGGTAATATATTCTGCTCTGTACTTGTGTAGCAGAAATAGCTTTTGTAGTCAAATTTAAAAAAAAATGTATCTAAGTTTGTAGTACGACTTAGTTGTTCCCAAAAATGCAAACAAAAGTATCCAGAACTTCTCTTTACATAAATATAGGCCCTGAATGATAGGATTTTAACATTGATTTATTTAGTAATCAGATAATGTATGTTATATTTTTATTAATGAGAAATGTAAGATATGATGAATGTTCATCTGTTAAGGCCTTTAAAAGCTCTGACGTTGTCTCTTCACCTCGTCCACCGATGGAAACTGGGTCGGTTACAACAAAATTTTAATTTTTGGGAATACATGAAAACTCGCATTTGGCGAATAGGGAGGATGTTCGAGCAACGTTATTCGTTTGTCGGTCAAAAACTGCTTCGCGGAGAGCGCATTGTACACTGGGGCGTTGTCCCCATTAAATGTATAGGTAAAGTAAAGTCTCGTTAACCGTATTTTAAAATCGGAAGCTTACCTAGTGCGAAGACGATTTCCTTCTTCATGCCAACTTTTGTTGTTTTGTGCTTATGAGTTTGATGCGCATCAGTTTGAATCAAAATTTTAATCATAAACAGCTTTTGTGGATTGATGAAAATTTACCTTTACTTGTGAAGGCATATTTAATATGCTAATCATCATTATTGGGCCTAGAATCCCATGTAATACTTCGGGGAAGATTGCGTTTTCCAAGTATTTATGGGCAAGCATTTTCATACGTTCTGACAGCTTAGTGCATATTCAGTTATTAATAAAAACGCAGCACGCAGCGATTCCCCTTTCTGCTACCTTTAAACGTTTACATGGGACTTGTCTACTAAAAAGGACCTAACGTGTGAAGAAGTTTTCGAAGAAATAAAAATCATTTTGATTTTATTATGATTCGTAGTTGTCGTAGTCGTAGTAGATATTACATTATTGAAGGTCACCAATTGTAAGAGCCGGATCTTAGCTCTGTCAAAATACTTATAATATTGCATTGACGAGTAAACAAACGCGAGAAACTGCAGAAACCGAATACACAAAAGAAGGATATATACCGAGAAGCAATGAAGGTAAAAATTAACATAAGTGTTCACGAAAATATAAATACAAACATAAAGTAAAAAGTTTGGAGGTTACGCAGATCTAATCACGAATATACTGTCTCTGAAGTGACGAGCCGGACAGTAAATTCGCACGGTGAGATGGGCAACCCAATAAACATAACGCAGTAGAAAAAATAAACAACAACAAAGCGTATGTATGCAACATGTAAAACTGAAGAAGCAAATAAAAGAAAAAGAAACGAAAATAGCCCGACTGAGACGAATAGAATAACGAAAAATAACATCAAGGAAAACGTAGGAGTAAGTACGTACAACCTAGAAACAGAGGAAATGAATGAATTAAAGGAAATGATGAAGGACTTGATGAAAGATGTAAAACTAATAAGAAAAGAGCAACAATTTTACAGAGAAGAATTAAAAGAAATAAAAGCGGAAAACAAAAATCTGAAAAGTGAAGTAAAGGAACTTAAACACAAGTTGCAGGAAATAGAAAAGAGGGAAAACAGGAACAATATAATCATATAAGGAATACGTGCGGAAGAAGAATGCAAAGTAGACCAAGTGCAAAAGTTCCTAAAAGAAAAACTAAGAGTGGAACCAAAAATTAAAGAGGCATACGTAGTAAACAAGGCACAAAATCCGATACTAGTTGTTAAACTAGAAAGCTTCGATGGGAAAATGGAAATAATGAAGAATAAGAACAAACTACGAGACACACAAATTTACATCGAAAATGATTTTACGAAGGAAGAAAGAGAGACTCGAAGGCAATCGCAAAGGCAGAGAAAAAGAAGGGGAAAACCGTAATAGTAAAGTAGTTGGTGAGTTCTCTCCTAACACTCGAGAAGAATCCACCAGAAGATGGCAAATGCGATTTTGCCGAAACGTCGTGAAAAAGGTCCTTTTCAGGACACACAAAACAATACACGGAAGTTCAAAGACCCGGAACATGTTCAAACATATATATATATATATATATATATATATATATATATATATATATATATATATATATATATATTATACACCGTGTATCAGCCAAATGGAATAAATTCGATAATAAATAAATTGGGGCGTGTTCGAAAAAACGCTCGGACACGTCGATTGTTATTTTTAGTTGCGCATTTTTTTCAATAAAAACTTTTTATACAGGGTGTGTCATGTGACCGTGGCCAATACCAACTTTCTTATTTTAAATGCAACACCTAGTATATTATTCAATTTTTGGATTCTTCAGAAAATTCTAGACATATTTCATGTACAATGTCCTCTACCTATCTTCAACTGTTACGGTTCGTCAACGGAAATATTAAGTGTTTTCAGATTTATTGCAAAAATTAACATTAAAAAAAGAAAATTATTTGATTACAGAAATTCGTTACAACACACTCAAAAACTAATAAGTAATACTGTGTATTTCTTGATAATGTAAAAAAACAAAAAAAAACAATAAATTTCAATGGAGGAGATGTTCAAAATGCTCGCCGTGAACGTCTTGGCAACATCCTAATCTTAAATAGAAATTTCTTCTAACGTTACTCAACATCTCAGGCGTGACCGATCTAATCGCAAGCATTATTCGTCTTCTTAAGTCAGCTAAGTCGAGGGGTTTAGTTTTGTATACAATACTTTTGACATATCCCCATAAGAAGAAATCTAATGACGTCAGATCAGGGGATCGTGATGGCCATTCCATCGATCCTCGCCTCCCTATCCACCGATTTAGAAATATTCGGTTGAGGTAGTTCCGGACATTGATTTGGTAATGGGGCGGTGCTCCATCTTGCTGAAACCATATCATATTCGCTGGAACTTGTGGGTTTGCTGGATCAGGATATAAGTTTGTCAAAGTTGGCACAACATAATTTTGGAGTAGTGCTAAATAATTATCACCATTTAAATTACCATCAATGAAAAAGGGACCTATGATATGTTCTCCAACAATTCCTGCCCAAACATTAACCTTTACAGGGTATTGCGTATGTTCTTCTCTCATCCAGTGAGGATTTTCCGTCAACCAATAGCGGCAATTTTGACGATTAGCATGACCGTGAAGTGTAAAGGTGCACTCATCAGAACACATGTTCTAATTGGATCACATTGTTATCTAACATTGCCATCATTTGTTCACAAAAATACGTTCTCCTATTAAAATCGTCTTCCATGAGCTCCTGAGTTGCTCCTGGTATCATTTTATAGGGATGCATTTTAGTTTCTTTCAATGTTCGAAAAATCGATGAATGGCTAACATTGAACATTGTGGCTGCTTGTCGACTAGAAGTATGTGGGTTTTCCACAAACTCAAGCATAATATCCAATTTGGTATCATCACTTATTGCATTGGCAGCTGCTTTTATTATCTGCCTTACATGTCCAAGCTCACGAAACTGCTTTTCTATTTTACTAATTGTCCCTTGGGATATAGGCGGCAAATTTGGAAAATTTTCATGAAATAAGCGAGCAACTTCCATTTGTGTCCGTGTGTTATCTCCATAACCAATCATCTGTAGAATTGTAATTTTGGGCATTTCTGTTAAATTAACCATTTTTCTGATATGCAGTTAACGAAATTCAAACGACTAAACTGTCATGCAGGCAGACAACATTTTCCTAAGGCCAGGCGTTTTAAACAAAAGTAAACAAAAGTATTTATAGCTTTTGTTTATTTCATATCCGTAAAAAGGTAAAAAGGAACGCTGAAATGGTTTTTGCTTACTTTCTCATTATCAAGACCTAAATGGGAAATAATTATTGAATGTGTTGTAGCGAAATTCTGTAATCAAATAATTTTCTTTTTTTAATGTTAATTTTTGCAATAAATCTGAAAACACTTAATATTTCCGAAACAGTTGAAGATAGGTGTAGGACATTGTACATTAAATATGTTTAGAATTTTCTGAAGAATCAAAAAATTGAATAATATACCAGGTGTTGCATTTAAAATAAGAAAGTTGGTTTTGGCCACGGTCACATGACACACACTGTATAAAAAGTTTTTGTTGAAAAAAATGCGCAACTAAAAATAACAATCGACTTGTCCGAGCGTTTTTTCGAACACGCCCCCATTTATTTATTATTGAATTTATTTCATTTGGCTGATACACCCTGTATAGATATATTATATCCATCTAAGAGAATCGACTAAAACAAATACGTGACGTAAAATATGCTACTATGAGGGAAGTACTACTAGATGCGGATAATTTTCAATAATATATTGAACTATTGAAAGACTCGCACAATTATATCCGTATTCACAATACTTACTTCCGAAATAAACAGCTAGAAATTAGCTAAGATCAGCCAAGATCTACATGAATAGACCTCATAAAACTACTCATTTCATACAATAGATATTTTAGAAAATTTATGCTCTTCTATTATGAACCAGCAATCTAGTAATAGTACTAGTTATGTAATTAAGTACTACTATTATGTTTATACACTAGCTATAAGTGTTACATTGATAGAAATACAGTATTATATTTAATTTTCATAATCATAACGTCTAATAAAAACCTTTGAGCAACCACATGTGTAAACACTAAACCTCATAAAAACTACACCTGTCATAAAATAAATAATTAAGAAATTGCATACGCTCATATTTTACCATGTGAGCATGGTAACTTTATCAATTATTATTATTATTTATTGTATAACAAATGATTACACATTTTACCTTAATAATAACTTAATAATAACAATAACCACAATAATAACAATATCTCAAACAAATTATTGTCGTTCATTTAGATATTGGCATGTAGTCCCTCGATCCACTCAATCGCATCTTGAGTTCATGTCTACAGGTCCTCCTTATCACCTAAACAATAATTACGTATTATTCCACACTAAGGGACCATTAAAAGTTTATGAGGTTCCCGATGAATTTAAAATTAGAAAAAATATCATCCAAAAATGGTTAATTCCGTTCTACTTAAGTGAAATACTTTCAATCTTCGATCACTTCCGGTTCTACCAAAAGTAGCTATCAACTTTTTAAGTTAAAATGTTTTTTAAATGGAACACCCATTTAGAATTTATTCTAGGCGGTATCACATTTACGAGATAAATGTGAAAAATAACCCAAGTTCGCCGTTAGGGGATGTTTTTTCAATATTAAGGGATGAAGCTTCCAACGGGGAGGAAAAACTCGACAATATTCGCTTCTAGAGTACTTAAGAGTGTGGTGTACCAAATTTAAAAAAAATTAAGCTATTTTCGCAAAAACGGCTTCTTGGGATAATATGAATGGACTATCAACGATATTAACATGTTTTAAGTAAACTTCAAAATTTTTATTTCTTTGTTAACATTTCTTATCACAGTGACGAAAAATAAGCACATTTCACAAACTATGATGCAAGTGGAATAAGCATAGGCGAAATTATATGATGCTGAAGTTCGAAAATGTTCGCTATATTTCAAAAACTACTTACTTTGTGAATATGATTGTGTAATACTTTTTTGTAGCAAATTGTTATGCTAATTGCTCTATGAGATAAAAAATATATTATTTTATTTAAAAAATAACACTTATTTTAAGTGGGAATTAGTGGAACAAATTGTCAAAATATTCAGCTGAAACAAATATCAGTCACAGACGTACTTTTCAGGTACAATTCGATTTAAGTTTTCCGTTTTTATCTTATTTGTAAGAGACATTGAAGCAATTTTTCATTTTTTTTTTTTGAGCAAATTGTCATGCTAATTGCTCTATGAGATAAAAAATATATTATTTTATTTAAAAAAAACACTTATTTTAAGTGGGAATTAGTGGAACAAATTGTCAAAATTTTCAGCTGAAACAAATATCAGTCACAGACGTACTTTTCAGGTACAATTCGATTTAAGTTTTCCGTTTTTATCTTATTTGTAAGAAAAATTGAAGCAATTTTTCATCAATTTTCCTCAACTTCTTTTTGAGGTCAAAATTTTGAAATTTTATCGTTATCTCAGAAAGTAAATAAGATAGGTGTACAAATATCTCTACAAAAGATGTTTCAAATTAGATGGAAAAGTCAAAAACATAATAATATATTTTGTATTTTAGTTTCAGTGCGTTAAGAGGAGAACTGTTATTCTGGGTGTTATTCTCTAAGAAGTAAACATCTTCTCTGAAACTAAACAGTTTTTTCATATCAATCAAGTCCATTAATATCTTAACAATTATGGAATGCTTCTAAACACACTGCATTGTTTTTTTTTAAATTATTTTGTGTGTTCTATCTAGTATAAGCTCGAATATCTCAGAAACGCTTAATTTTGTTGAGGTTTATTTAAGTATTTTTATGACAATCAAGCTAATTCACCGAAAAATGGTATATGATTTAAAAAAATCCTAATATGAAAGTTTTTATGTAGCAATATCCATAGAAATATCCCTGTTTGTAGGGCAATGTGTTTACTCAGATGATTGTAATTATTTGTGAATATGAGTATTGATAGTGGGTGACTCGTCGCAAAATATCCAATTTCCAAGTCTACTCTAGTAGAAATTATAATAAGAAAACTGATTTGCTGATTGACACTTTAAGATCCTACATTTTGGAAACAAAATCGATTAGAAAAAAAATATATTTACATTTTCATTTCATTTTGCCTTTCTTGGGTACTCCTAAATTTATGCCAGGAAGTTGTAGGACACCTTGAATAGTGAAAATGAGTGCTGAATAAGAAATGAGCTGTACACACCTGAAACGCGAGGGATAGCATAATAGGTATCAGACAACGTTTGTTCGCACCGCTGCTTAATTCCTGGCCGTTCCTGTTTCTCTTATCACAGTGAAGCCCAGCTAAGGCCTGCTAAGTGTGTATATCTGCATCACGCGATAACTTCAAAAAGATTCCCCGAAAGACAAAACTTGACATCCACATTAATTTTAAGCAGTTCAGAACGTTCAAAATAAGGTCCTACGAACCATGCACCCAGTTTAATAAACGTATTCAATTGATTGCGATTTTAATTCACCCGATCGACAACGCTAACCAAATCCGTTTAAAGTGTGATAAAAACCTCCAATTATTTGTTTTCATAAAAATTCGTACGTTTCTTGTGTATTTTGATTTTTAACAATGTTTACTTATTCTAAATTATATATAAATAGATCATTTGGTTTTTAATTGTCATGCACAAGAAAATATAATATTTATGCAAAACACAGTGAAAGGTCGTAGAAAAATTCATATGTATTACTCAGATAAGTGCCGTTTACTCCATCAGATTTTAATACCCTCAAATAAACTATCCGCGGGAGGAAATGATGCACTCAATACAAATAGCTATGTATTTATTTGTTGAAAACACATTCATAAGCATTTTTTTTGTACCTATATGCATTTTTTATAATGCCTTTATAATTCGACATATATAAACATATTGTTTTGGCATTTGCCGCCAGGATTATGTTTATAAAATTTGAATCTTAGAAAATACTTATGAAATTATAATTAACTAAACTTTGATTGAAAATTTAAAAAAATAAAAATTTACAAATAAATAAAGTCATTAATCATTAATTTGAAAATCAATATTAGATTTTATGGAAATGCGGATATAGTTAATTTATATAATGCATATAAACTTAATTCAGTTGAAAATTTTGACCTTGTAAGGTTTTATTTTGCTCACTTAAACATGGATGCGAATTTTAATGTGCAAGCAGATAAGTATGTTAATAATTTTGGGGGAGTGCAGAATAAAATATAGAGAAGCTGCACCAATGTGAGCGGGGAGGTTTCTTAATAACACCAAATTCCTCATGGAATTTAATAGCTGAGAAATAATTGTTGTTCACAGCAATGTTTATCAAATCCGGTGGCCAATTCTAAAAAGATGGATGTAGAAACCGTTCTCACAAGTCTATTAGTGTCTTAATAGAGGAGTAAATTATGTAGAAAAGCAGCTCTGCGAATATAATTTTCCGTTTTAAATCGCACAAGAAGTCATTCATTGGAAATGTGTAAAGCTACATAAAACTGTATATTCGTAATTGTTCTTAATATGCTTAAAATACAATACAATTGTTAGGTTTCACTACGAGATACATATTCTTTGACTTAAAAATGGGTTACTTTAGTTTTATCATATTCTTAAATGCTTTAATATAAATTGTATTAGATGAAAACATATAACTCCTTAATCAACGTCCAGAATCAATCAAAACATGAGGTTTTACTTTTGCTGATCAATCTTCATAAGTGGTTCATAAACGTCAGTCGCCTTGAATAGATAATCGGCGATAATTGTATGTATTTGTAGGCTGCAATAATACCACTTACATCATTATTAACATATGTTGAACAGGCAACTACAACTGGATATATTTGAGTACAATTATATTTGATTAGGATTGATTAGTAACATTGTTCATATAATCAACTAGTATTCATGACTCATTATCATATTTTGAAAATAATTTTTATGATGTGTGTTTGAAATAAATGTTATATTTCTTAAGTTATGAAAATTAAATATTTCCCAAAATTATGGAATCCTGTGCATAGTTGAATCTAGTATTATTGTAAATAATAAAACATCCAATGAAATGAAATGGATGGCTAGTGTATGCATCACGATAGTATATTAGAAAAATTGAGGCAGGACTTTATTTGCATGGCATATAATTCTACTCGCTCTCTAAGCGCTAATGACCATTGCCCAGATGCCCAAATGGCGATGTACTTAGCCCAAAAAAAATCTACTCGCTCTCTAAATTCCAAGTATCTATTTCTAATCTCCAGTAGCGCGTATGTTGATAGGTCTTTTTATCTTCCAAATCTTTTTTTTTTTTTATTGAAAATACTTTTCGTTTCATATAGCTACAAAAATAAAAATCTCTCCTCAAATTTACTTATCAGATAGTTTCATATTATTGTGATCATTAGAAACAGTTGCGATTATTAAAATAGAATTATGGGCCATTATTTGAACAGAACTTTTATGAGGTATTTTATTGTATACTTTAAAATTATTTCTGAAAATGTTGAAAGCTATGGTAATTTTTAAGTTTTTATGCAATATAATGAACATTCTTTTTACATTTTTTGCGTCAAGTTCGGAGAAATGGTAATGCTACTTTATCTACATTGGTTTGCATTCTTCTTGCGTTAGCGCCTTGATGTACATTTAAATTTTAAATTGGTGAGTCAGGATTACGTAAACTTAAACTCCAAAAAAGATGAAAACTTTACTTAAAAATTGTTGGTTTATTCAGAGAAGTAGTAAATTTAGAGAATTTTTATTATTTGACTTTTAAGGCACTATTTCTCATTTTTTGTTATATATTGAAAAATTTATACCGTGTAAAAGAGAATAAAAATACTACCGAAATGAATAACATTAAAAATATATACGTTGTAATTAAAAAAAACTATCGATTACGTAATAACTTTAAAAACAAATGACGAAACATTATGAAAATTGAGTATTATAACGTCATTTAATTAAATTTGATGTATCCTCTCAAGATTTTTTCGGAAAATTAAGTTTAAAGAAGTTATCTAATTTATTCCTAACTTTATTTCCACACATATAATAGCGTATACATACAGGGTGAGTTTTTTTTCGATGTTTACTATGGGGATGTCGGAAACTAGCGGAGATAGAGGGACAATTAAATGGGGTAATTATTGCAGTTTTACGAGCTCAAATTAATGAGCATCTTGTTTTTTGGAAAAATTGCATGGCTAACTAGATAGATTTATTTAATAAGCGAAAATAACATTTAAAGTAATGCGTTTTTCACTACCTATTGCTCATTCGGCATTATGCATAGAGGATCAAGGTGGCTACTGGGTTTTGACTTGTTTGTTTTCGATTAACTGTCATTTTCATTATTAATCTCTGTTAGGTTTATTTTCTAGAAATGCATTTTTTTCGTGTATACGTACATTATCGTTTTCGCTTATTAATGTTCATTAAATAAATATTAAGTACAATATGTTGCTTCTTTCTACATCCCGACCGTCGCTTTGATTATAAAACACTAAACAGTTTCTTCTAATAACTATACCAATATCAAAATTTAAAAAAAATGGTTCTTTTGCAAACAATGACCCAATGACCCATTTTTTTTTGCATCTTAGTGTATGTATATATATATATATACAGGGTGTAACAGAAATACGTGTGTTAATTTTAAACATTGGTAGATATATATATATATATGTTCATGTGTATGTTTTCACGGACGAAATGTGTTTGAACATGTTCCGGGTCTTTGAACTTCCGTGTATTGTTTTGTGTGTCCTGAAAAGGACCTTTTTCACGACGTTTCGGCAAAATCGCATTTGCCATCTTCTGGTGGATCTTCTCGAGTGTTCTCTCAGTTCTCTCCTAACACTCGAGAAGAATCCACCAGAAGATGGCAAATGCGATTTTGCCGAAACGTCGTGAAAAAGGTCCTATTCAGGACACACAAAACAATACACGGAAGTTCAAAGACCCGGAACATGTGCAAACATGTATACGAGGGCTGTTTGACGGAAGAGTGACTTTTTAATGAAAACGTTATTTTTCTGTTGAAAAAATATTTTATTTTTCAACATAACACCCTTTTAACTGTACACACTTAGCCCAGCGAGTTTACAGTTTGTTTAAACCTTCCAAAAAGTAATCTTTCGGAATGTCTTCAAAGTATGCATTGGTCTCGGTTATCACCTCTTCATTTGCCTAAAATATTTTTCCACCCAGCCATTTTTAAAATTAGGAAATAATAAGAAATCACTGGGACCCAGATCTGGCGAGTATGGTGGATAAAGCAGTAATTCGTAATGCAATTCAGCCAATTTAGTTGTAGCAATTACAGACGAATGTGAGGGCGCATTTTCGTGATGGAACAACACTTTTTTCTTCATCAAATGCGGTCGTTGTTTTTCAAGTTCGGCTTCAAAACGTGTTTGCATAATCAGCATAATACTGGCCAGTTATCGTTTTTCCTTTTTGTAAACAATTAATAAAGATTACACCTTTAGAATCCCAAAAAAAACTGTGACCATGACCTTATTGGTCAAAAAAGTGTTTTTGCCTTTTAGGGGGCATGTTCGCATGGATAAATCCATTATTTAGACTGTATTCTTGTTTCTGGAGTATAATGATGTATCCAAGTTTCATCTACTGTGACATATCGACGACAAAAATACTTTGAATTACGTTGAAGGCGGCCAAACATTCTTCTGAATTCTTAATGCGAGCGCGCATTTGATCACCATTAAGCAAACGCGGCAACCATTTCGCGGATAGCTGTTTCTTATTGAAATGTTCATGCAAAATATTGTATACCCGTTCGGTTGAGATGTTTACTTCATTAGCTATCTCACGAACTTTTATTCGACGATTGCCAATTACAAGGCCATAGAGTGTAGTAACCATTTCTGGAGTAGTTACAGTAAATGATGGTTTCGGACGATCTGCATCAACCGTGCTCATATGGCCACTTTTAAAAGCAGAAACCACTTACACATCATTCCATGGGACAGAGCAGATTCTGGATAATATTTACGTAACTTTTCCTCGGTTTCTTTAATTTTTTTTTCACGTAGAAAATAATGTTTAATCAACTGTCGAAATTATATTTTCTCCATATTTACACAACAACGAAAACAGTTTTCTTCAAATAAGTATAAAACATAATCTATCTGTCAGATTGGTGCCAAATTTTGACAGTAGACCTCCGAAAGACCTCAGCAGCTAGCAACATAATCATTATAGCGAAAGTGTTACCAACCTTTGAAAAGTCACTCTTCCGTCAAACAGCCCTCGTATATATATATATATATATATATATATATATAACCTTAAAGTGATATTGGTTTCATAATTGTTCTGGATTAAACACAAATAAACTTGAAAAAAAACAGTCTGGTTTATTATGTTTCCCTTCATTTAAATACTGTTGTTTAAATTTAAACAATTAATATTAAACGTATGCTGAATTTCTTGCTGTATAATTTTGTCTGAGGTACATTGCGTAATAACGCTTTCACTAATTTCTGAAGTCAGGCAATTTATGAAGGAAGAACATTAATGTAAATAACTTGCTTATTATATGCAGCGGCCATTTGTAATGAGCTCATAATCGAAATTCGCCAGCAAGGAGCAGAGTTGCGAAAGTTCTTAATTAAACATGATCTTCGCAACTAACGCGATAATGTTCTAATTACTTTGACGAGAAATAACAGGGTGTAAATGCGTATGCTTAAATACTGTATATTAATACAAAATGTTATGCAACCTATAAAGTTCCCATAATTACGTGGCACAAAGTTGGCTGGTAATAATTACACTTCCTGTCTTATAGGGAAATAATTGTTGAATACAAACACAATTTCATGTGTCTTATTGTATCTAGATAGTATTTGAAGTATCTATAGCAGTTGCTAGTTTCTATAGTAATTTTAGTATTTTCTTGCAAATCAATAACAATATAACCCATAATGTATCATGATATCTTTACTTTGTCTGATTTTGATTTCTTTAGTAAACTCCCTGCAAATATGCAAATATCATCATATAATTTACAAACTACCAAAACTGGACTCAATATTTTCACATATTAACTTAAATGGATGCTTTGGTTGCATGATTGCTATTGCAATCATAATGTTATGAATAGTATTTTGTATGCTGTTGCCATATCACGTATAATATAAGCAGAAAATTGGCCACTACAACCATTTATTTTCTACACGATTTTCAAAAATAAATTACTTTCTCCTCGATCGTAGAAAAAACATTTTTCTTTCAAAACCAAATGCAGTTGTTTTTTTATTGGGTACCTAAGAAGAAATAAAACATTTTCATAATCAGACTAATTTCATGATTTCTAGATTGCATTGCTTAGGTACCTACGCAAATAGATCTGAAATAAATAAGATTTTTGTTGCTGCATTTACAGCATTATTCTGAGAATGGGATTGAATTTCAAAGTATCTCTTGATACGTGGACGTTATTTAAGTCCATGTTTGCGTTGGGCCTCGGCAAGTGCCGAGTTAAACTGAGCGAATTAGCGCGAAAGAACATCAGAAAGCGGAGGGCGTTTGAAATTCAAATGGGCAGGAATTTGTGTCCCGCTGATGCTTTTATGATTATCTACATATTCCGCATGTGAATTTTGAAAGTGCGAAAGTTTATAATTTTTATTTAATGCCCTGCCGCATCGAGCAAAGGTGTTAAAACTGGAGATGTCAACTTTTTGTTCACGGATATTGAGGTGTTAACATATGGTAATGTAAACAATATGCTTTTACTTTCCGAACTGAAAACTTGTGCACAACCTGCTTTATAATTTGCCTAATGAATTCTTCTGATATATATTCTGCCCACATTACCGAAAAGACACAAAGCAGTGCCAGTAAATTGGGCCATTTTAAATGCTTCAAGTGATTCAGTGATTTTACATGCCGCTGTGATGAATTGCCCTCCTCCATATTTTACGCCAGAATATCTGGCAGAAGTTGCTTGGATTTTCTTCGAGTACGATGATATCTTTTGTTGAGGGCACGTTTTTAATTTTTGCAGATGATAATCTATCATCATCCCGTACTATAATTATTACATAAAAATAGACTTTTCCTACTACGACATACAAAAATCGTAGGATTATAATAAACTGATGGGCCTTTCTATCTTGAGCATTTTTCGCCATTCAAGTTAATTAAAAATAGTTTAGTATGTGCATATAAGTCTGTTGCGACACTACGCTACAATAATAATATTTAAAAAAAAATTGTGTCGAAATAAGTAGTTGGCTCAATTTATTTATGATTAAAAATATATGAATGTATGCAGGGTGACTCTCGCAAGTCATTAGTTAAAAATGTATGGGGTCCTGATGAAATAAAAATTTGTTCAAATTCACATAAACGTCATGATATCTCAAAATAAAATACGTACATGTTTCGATCACTTCCAGTTCTACCGGAAGTGAACCTTTCACATGTATTATTTTATTTTTTTTTGTAATTTTAGAGCCCGTAGGTATATTTTTA
Source organism: Othius punctulatus (assembly GCA_951805005.1). Lineage (NCBI taxonomy): Eukaryota > Metazoa > Arthropoda > Insecta > Coleoptera > Staphylinidae > Othius > Othius punctulatus. Next base: position 61,075,910 of record OX638145.1, read on the forward strand.
CATATTCAGATTACTCGGTGTATTCAAGTAGAGGAGAGGTGGCATGAAACGGACACGTGTTGAAAGGGTCAATTTAAATTACGCGACAATTACAAATCTCTCCGAAATAATAGTATATTATTTACGTGGAGGAGTAGTGACTTGCCTTCTATTACGTGCCTCACTTCGTTCGGCGCGCAAACTCAGGCGCGCCGTGAAAAGTCACTTCGCCTCCAAGTGAAATATACTATTTATTCTTTAAACATACTGCAATATACGAAAACTCGTAATTTTAATATATAATTTTTACAGTTTAATTTAATATCAAAGAATGCATCGTATGGTTTTCTGTTTTCTTGATAGAAACTTTTTCAGCATTTGACGGTGATAGTGGTAAGTTATGTTAAAGAAACCGTTTATAGATGTAATCTAATATTAATGAAGGCAGTATATCTACCAGAAAATAGGAAAAGAATTCCAAAACACGGATATATTTAATTGTAATATGATTAAATTTATAGTATTGCTTCGCGTTGTTTACTTAATGTTGCCATGACAACACTTTCACACAGAAAAGTAAAACTTCCGCTGGCGGAAATGTGACATTTTTCCACAGTCGACTGAGTTAAATAATGACATCATTTTCTGACGTTTGAAGAACAAAGTATTTATGTTGTGTGGCTACAATGTTGTGTGATTGTGTGGTTGTATGTTCTGTGTTATTAAAACAATAATTAAAACGAAAAATGAATTTATAAGATAGTTTAATAAATTAGAATTTTTTATTATTTTTTATTATTAATGTTAGAATTAAAGGACAATAATGCACACCCATTTGAACCTAATTACAAGCTTTTGTCATTTCATAGGCGGCGGCAATATGCTTGTAATTTTGTTCGTGCTCTAAAGTAAAATTTTTGTAACACTTTCCAAACGTTTTGTGAAATATTGTAAATAACTTATTGAACTGTTTGACTTTGTATATAATTAGTTGTATAATCAATTATTGGAGAACGAAAAGTCAGTACCTTTGAAATAAAATTATAGCCTTAGAATTATGTTTTTTATTTGTGTGTGATATTTATGAAATAGACACAACAAACGATTATGAAAGGGACGGTTATATCAAATACGGATTCAGATTTGATAAATGATAAAAACTCTGAGACTCTGAATAAATTTCCTACTGAATCACTTACACATACAACATATATGCAAGTGTTCATTTCATTGAATTGTCTTTAAAACAATAAATATAGGTCTAATTTCCAATTAGTTTTAAATATGTGATTTTAAAGTATTGATACTTAACAGCACTCGTACTTCTCGTGTACATGTACATATACTAGTTATTTAGTATGTGAAATGTAAAATACTAGTAGGTACAAAGTGATTTTTCTTGTTATTGCGCACTATCCCTTTCATAAATTATTGTGTCCCTTTTAAAACAGTCTTGTGATGAAAGGGACAAAATACACTTTTTTAAATGAAAAAATATACAACTGAGAATAAAAAAAGGTTTATTATTATATTTTCTTTCAGTAGTGAAATAATTGAAATTGTATACGTAAATGTTCAAATTATTTCCTCATTTATTTACTAGACTCTTTAAAACAAAAATGGCCCTGTATTGCCACCTCTCCCCTAAGTGAAATATTTTTGAATTTTAAATTGAATACATTGAATAGACTTTAAAAGTACAATTAACAGGGAAATTACTGGTAGGTGTCAATACATGTAATAATGAATGACAATTGTAACGCATTCAGTAATTTTTGCATCAAAGTTGTGACTTTAAAATCATTTATATCTTAATTAACATAATAAAAAAAAAATTACATTATTGCATTACATTTTATTGTGTTTTTTGTTTTTTTGTCACTGGAAACTGTTAGGTTTTTTTTCCAAAATAACGCGGGGAGCAAATAATTAACAATTTAAAAAATAGAAATTCTTATGGTAAATTAAAATCCACCTGGTATAGAAAATTCATGTCTGCATATTCTCGTGCAGAAAAAGGCTCCATCATTAATACACTTAGAAATCAACAATAATTCAAGCTTGATATACTTTCTGTCATAATAAATTTGTATTTATGGTTGATACAAGGTGTACCTAAATGATTGTTATTACGTAACCATGTAAAAAATTTTGTACCGCTCCAGTAACAATAGTTCTATTTTTGACATAGGCAACTTCATTTACACTCATTAGACCTGACATGGCAATAAAAGTTATCTTCATGCTGTTCTAATTTTTATTGTGGAATTTCATATTTAACTGCTCAAATACGAATTTATTATTAGTTTCAGCAATCTTTGGTGCTTCCAAACACATGAAAAGACAACAAGGAGACATTATTTAGAGACACACGACTCATTACTCATGAAGATGGCATTAAAAGCTATCTTCATGCAATTTAAATCTCAATTGTGTCAGTCGATATTTCACTACTCAAATACTAAATGATTATTAGTTTCAGCAATATTTGTGGCTTCCAAGCACATGAAAAGACTACAATGAAGAATTACTTAAGGGCCCACTAATTTAAATGTACATTATCTACATAACCTTACTTTTAAAGTCGAGGGCATTCTTAAAATGTGTGTACATAAAAATAACCAGATATGCATGAAAATGAAGTCCTCATAAGCAACATCCCCAAGTGGGACAGATTACTCCACGACACAAACAAGCTGTAAACTGAAAATCATGCAGGAACTAATGAAATAAACGAGCTGCGACAAATCTAATAATTGCTCCGCTTTAACTCTGACAATGTTACAAAATGTTTTACTATTGCAAATTGAGGACTAGTAGACAATAAAACAATCACATATAGTTATTAAAGTAATCAAAGTAATTTATTTAATAAACGGAAACATAAAAAGAAGTAAAGATTGAGAAAACGTAATTAATAAATAAAATATATAATCAAAGCAGATGTTATAAATATGTACCATTTACTTGTAAACACATTTGCACTCGTCTACTTTTATTTTTGAAAATGTTGATTAGCATTTGAGGAGTTATGGTTCGGAAAACATTTACGATTAGGCCATTAACTCTTTCAACGCATGCAGTCTTCTTTGGAAAACTCTATCTTTTAAATATCCAAAAATTCACCACTGTTGCACCATCTTGTTGAAAATATCCGATCTGCAATTCTTCATTATCTAATTGGTATTTGAAAGACTGCACAATTTGTTGCCGATACTCTCACCGTTTATTGTGTCATGAAAGAATATAGACCCAATTATTCTACGGCGAGACACAGCCAACCAAATTCCAACCTTCTGAGGATATAGTGGTGCTTCCACAAAAAGATGAGGGTTTTCAGCATGCCAGCACCTATAGTTTAGTGAATTAACATATCCTGACAAGTGGAACCAAGCCTTATCTCTGAAAAATGTTAAATCGAGCCATAGATCGTCATTTAAATTTTTCATAAACCATCGGCAATAACTCAATCGGCATCGAGGATCTACTGGCAACAATTCTTGCACCACTGAGACCTTATAAGGGTGTAAATTTAACCTCTTTCTCACAATTTTATGGCAGATGCTCGAGGGAATTCCAGCTTGCATAGTCAATTTACGGATTGACTTTTGAGGGCTTACTTCGAGCCGTTCACGAACATCTGCAACAATCTCTATTGATACTGAAGATATGCTTGAGGATTTCCCTTTCTGAACACTACCAGTTTCTCTAAAACGTGCACTATTCGTGAAATATGTGTTAACAAAACCGAGTATTTAAACTGGTGGTCAGAGAACTTTAGTTGAAATTCCCGAACTCACTCTGGAATTGAATAAATCCATTCTCCATTTTCAAATCCATTACGAAAGTAAGCCTCAACAATAAAAGTGTTCTTCTGATCAGTGTACATTTTAACAAACTACTGTTCAAACTACTATTATTATGTTGTCTGACAGTTGACAGGTATGATTGACAGTGACAGTTCTCAAATAGTACAGTATACATATTTGAAAGGCGGCACAATTGAATTGTAGTGATTACATAACATCAATCATTTTGGTACACCTTGTACTTATGTTAGGGTGAAGGTAATTTAAAATTTGTTGTATTCGATGTACTTCACTAATGTTTGTTTAACAAACATCAAGGAAGAACAACGAATACAATAAAATTATAATAAATTTGCATTTGTTGGACCAATTTCCTATTATGACTACATTTAACAAAACAATGATACCAAGAAATCCTCTGTAACTTGATAATGCTTGGAAATAAAACAGGTTTATAAACATGTTTTATTTGTGTATCATCCTACATCACACCCTTAAGATTGGACCAGTTCGTTTGAAACACCCTGTATTATGAAATGTTAGGAAATTTTATGTAAATAATTTAAAAAATATATATATTTTAAATTATTTAAACCTAAATTGTGCTTACGTTATTAGCAATTTAAAAAGAATATAGCACCTTATTAGTATACGAACTCATACCTGCTTGAGAAAAGCTATGCTCAAGAAATATAAACAATCATCTGAAGGGGTAAATATGAAAGCTATTTCTATTTTCATTTTCTTTGATGTTTTTTTTTTAAATTCACCACCCAGTAAAATCCTAACTGAGGAAATTGCTCGTAACATTATTATCAATAGTATTTATTCATTGAAAGCGTACCAAGTGTGTGCTGTTTATTTGAAAATATAGCTTACTCTTCAGGAGTAACTATATTCAATTAAATACGTATAGTTGCTATTTTCTGCATGCTACATAAGGTGTACCAATAGTAAGGAATATAGTCATTATATTCGAAATTGAAAATATTGCAAAAAAACAAGTCAAGTTCAATAGATCAATAAATCTAAATGGGGGATAGGTGTCATGAAGTGTCCCCACTTATTGAAAGGGACAATTCAAATTACGCGATAATTACAAAACTTCCTGAGACAGAAGTATTTATGATGTGTGGCTAGCGGCTACACTAATGCTACACCATTTGCGTCTAACTACAAGCTTCTCTTATTTCATAGACTGCTCACAGTGGCTAATTATTAACTCCTAAGTCATCGCTAGACCTTTCATGAATTAACTTGTCGCTAGGAGCACTTTATGCCCATAAGGCTATTTGATTAAATAAAGTGGTAATTAAAAAAAAAAAACTTTTACTAAAAATCTTATCTATATATTTAACACTTACAAGACATGTTAATATGTAGGTAAACATTATATATTATACAACAATATTTTTTGTCTGCACTAGAAAAGAGAACATTAATCTTGGTTTTTATTTAATCTGAGTTAGAGCTATTTGAATTTTGACAATTGTTGCAGGTATGTACTGTTTTTATATGGTTGTTGCATGCAAAATTTGCACATGTCTCACATTTGACAGTTGTATTCATCCTTTTCGCAGGTGGACAGAGAATGCATGTGCCACACCTTTTTGGTGGACGATTTTCTCTATTTTCTACCTCCGTCGCACACTGTGGCGGATATGGAATCTGACTTTACTAAATTAATAACTCAGTAATGTGAATTAAATAATTAATTTTTATTTTCGATTAACCAACCAAAATGTCTATATTTCTGTTTTCAGTACGAAAATATATATTTTTCGCGAAGATGACACTACGGGAAAGTATTGTTTTCGTGAAAATTTTCAAACACGAGATTTCATCTGATATATCAGTTTTGGGGTCCCACAAGTCCATTAAAACGGTTTTTGAAAAATGTCTGATCGTCTTTGTGTGTGTGTGTGGCTGTATGTGTATGTGTGTGTGTTAATTTGTGGATGTGTGTGACAACTTATTTGTGTACACGCAAAGTCAAAAACGGCCAAAGATAATGGAATAAAATTTTGAAATTAAGATTTTTAGCACAAAATCTACCTTTGGAAAGGTTATGGAAAAGAATCGACAATTGGAAGTGGGTGTTTAATCTTATTTTTTTGTTTTGTTTTTGATCAATAGCTTAGAAAATAGTACAAATATCTGAAAAATATTTCAATAAAAGTTGAAGACATCTTAAACTGCTTTTGTAGAAAACAAAATTTCATAGCACTCTTGCTTTTCGAAAAAAACTTCGCTGAAATCTAATGTATACCATTTTGTACATTTTGTACAATTTGTTTATCAATAATTTAGTATTGTGTCTTTTATTAATATTTTAACTTTTCATTCAGATTTTTTTATTTTGGTAATTCCACTTACAATATGGTTCATATTGTATAGATATATTTACAGTTACAATAAAAAAATAAAAGTAACTTACGGCTAATTACCGTTAGACAACATGAAATTAGAAATATGTCATTTCTAATTAACAGAAACTAATATAAATGAAAAAAAAAAGTATATGTAGCAAGCATGTAAGCATAAAAACAAAACAAAACTTATATTAGTCGCTTTCATCTGAATCCACGATATCTTCTGTCTCACAATCTTTATTGACCAAGAGATCTATCACTTCCGTACAAAAAGTACAAGTTTCCTTCGTACTTCCACTGTAATTACTAATTACATGATCTGATGATATAATCAATATGTTTGATCAGTATTAGTATATTTCCGCGAAGTTTTTCTGCTGAAAAATTGTCAATAGTTTCTATAATCTTTATTTTTAGCCTCTTGGGACTCTTCATTTTCTTCAAATTACATGCGAATTTCGCCGCTTTTGCGCCCGATTTAGCGCCACCGACCCACGATGACGTTTAAATATATAGTTATTTATAACAAAAATATAAATAAAAGATTTCTTTTTCGAAAATCGAAATATGTAGGGAGTTTCACCTTGAAAGTGTGCATGTACTCACACTAACGCATATACGTACTAACTGACATACACATACATACTTTTATATGTGACAAAAAATTGTTACTAAATACAGAAAATAGGCGTATGAACTTGTATAATAGTAATCATGTCAAAAACTTGCGAAGGGAAAAAAATTGTAACTTTTGAAATTGCAGGCTGACGCACCTAAATTATATCTATTTTCTTAAAGGAATGTTCAACCTTTCATGTTCATAAGTTTAAAAAGGTGTATCGATTGGAACTTTTGAAATAATCTACTTTGAAATTGAATTTCACTCAAATTTGACAATATGCGATAAAATAATATTTTTTTTGCATTTCACAATTCCTAATTGAATTTATAGTTATGGATTGTTAACAACTAATGTTTGATAAATAATGTTTTATATTTACTTTTGCTCTTTTTCTTTTTATAGGGTTGTAATAAATTAGTGAAAATGCAACAAAAACCTGTTAAAATAGCTGCTTATTTCAAATTTCAACTATTGAGCCTTATCACAGCCACGAAAGTTAACATATTGACTTTTTTTAAGTGGGATCATAAAGTTCACACATATTTGATCAATCATTTTTTTTTTATAATGAATTGTTTAATTTCATTTTTCTACTAAAGTAAGGTCAGAATGCCGATCCGCCACAGTGTGCGTCGGTTTTTTTATATTTAGATAAGACTAATTTTATATCATACGGAAGATTATTTAACTCCGACCTGTTTGATAGATGATCTTTCATTAGAGACAATGCAAGATTTTTCAAATAATCTCTTCGTTTTTTTTGCATGCGAAGCATTATATAAGATCTGACTGTTCACTCCAGCAATATTCAGTATTTGGAAAAAAATAACTAACGGCCATCTTCTTGTCTTTCTAGAAACAGAATAATGTCCACACATTTCATCTACGGTAGCAATTCCTCCCTTAGTCGAGTTATAAAACATTATAACATCAGGTTTACTTGTTTCTGCATCAACTGAGGAACTATTGTGCATTGTCGAAAGTAACATTACAAACTTTTTTACTTTTGGAACGTATGATACCATCATCACGTCTTTTTGAAATCTAAATAAATTGGATTTCACTTTTCTGTCCTTATGGGCTTGAAATTCGGTTGGTATCTCCCGCTTGTTTTTCTTTAGAGTTCCAACAATGGTAATTTTCTTTTCCAAAAGAGATTTAGCATGTGGATAACTAGTATACCAGTTATCACATGTTAGGTTCCTATTACTACTTTGGATATTTGAAACTAATCTGTCTACGATATCTGAAGGTTTATTAGAAACTTCGTACGGACCAGGTGGTTGTTTTCCACAATATATCTGTAATTTGGATGTGTAATAAGTACTCAAGTCACATATTCCAAATAATTTCCAACCGTATTTGGCAGGTTTACTGGGAATATATTGGATGAAACTACATCGTCCTCTGTAAGGCACCAACATTTCATCGATAGTTACACAATCGCCGAGAATATAAGATTTTTCGCAATTCGAAACAAAAGCATCAAATATCGATCTTATGGCAGCCAATTTATCGATTTCTCGTCGAGTAGTTCTTGTATTGATATTGTCAAACCTTATGCAAACCAATAAAAATAAGAATCTTTTATAGGACATACAGGCCCTGAATATTTCAATACCGGTCCCATCGTTGGTCCATAATTCGCAAAAATGAGTATGATTGGCCTTTTTTACTCCCGTCAGAAATAGCAGCCCTATAAAGGCCATCATTTCAGTTTTCGAGGTGTTTTTTACGTCCCTTTCTCTTCTGTAATTTTCCGCCCTGTGAGTCTGTATGTATATATTAGTGCATGTTACTTTTTCATCAATGATTTCATCGCTTATGATCTTTTGAAATGCACTCTTCTCGTTTGTAATATTACGGGCGACAATTGTTGGCCCGGATTTACATTTTATAATATTTACAGCACCTTGCTTAGCATATTTACTCACTAATGGAGACTTATGCCACATCATGTTCTTATTCTTCGCGATATAAACATTATTACCTGTATTGTCAATATGTGATTCATACTCGAATTCCATTTGAACAGATTCAACTTCATTTTCATGTTGTTGAATTTCAGCCTCAATTTCATTTTGAACAGATTGAGATACATTTTCATTTGGTTCAACATCTCCTTCACTTTCCCCTTGTTCGGATTCTGTATCGTGGTCGGTTTCAAAGACAATTTCAACTTCAGAATCATCATCTTGACCCGATTCTTCAAAAATCTGTAGCATCTCTTCATCCGTCAAATTTTTCGGATCCCTTACATTTACTTTAGGCCTAAAATCAAATCGTATGTTTGTAAAATCGGGTTATCTTTACGAATATCATTATGAGTGTTATGAATATTAACTATAATAAAATACTTACATTATTAATCGCTAGGAGCACTTTATGAACATATACGCAACGTGACTCTAAAACACGTGTAACTTCTACACTTGCTGTAACGCTATGGTGCTATAAAATAACGTAAAGTTATTTTTCCAATTTATATCGCTGTACTGCACCATTGGCAGAAGAGTTGTTAGTTATATTCTCAGGGGAGCGTTTTCAATAGTTGAAACATGAATATGTCCTCCATGGATTGTAATAGTCAAACTAAATTTTAACGTTTGTTATATTCTAATTAAATTAAATTAAATTAAATGAACAATTATATCACTTTTATAGCGATTAAAAAAAGTTTCTATTTGTATCACACCTTTATTTTGTTAGATATTTAGATTAGTATATTGTCTAAAAATACACCTATAATTTTCGTCTCCTTGAGTCTCTTTTGAACATTATTATTTTTTTAAGATCCACCGCCCGATCCTAGAATTTGTTCCAATTAATACGATCTGAAAATTTATTAAGACATGGACCTTCAAACAAAGTTATTTAACGCTTAAATATGTATACAATGGACACTATTAAGCACTTACATGTCTTTTTTTTAGGTGGTCTTATACAAGATTGCATATATTTTGATACTCTGATTGTTTCCTCTTACCACTTGCGTTGTTTTTCAAACAGACTTCAAACAAAGTAATTTATGGCTTAAAGATGTATATAATGGACACTACTAAGAACTTATATGTCGAGTTTAGCAATGCCGTTATATCGGACGATATTAAAATCATTGTATGCAATCTTCTGAAACGCTGGAAAAAATACAATATCACATACGATGTTTTTAATGTAAAACAACGCAAGTGGTTAGAGAAAACCATTCTAGTATTAAAATATATGCCATCTTGTACAAGACCATCTAAAAAAAAAAGGTTCAATCTGTTGTAACTTGTACAAACTAAATAATACTTCTTTAGGGATAGGTATAATAAATAAACTATCACGTTCAGAGTTCCAACTCAGACTGGCTTTATTTCTATGCTATCCATGAAACCTGGCATGGTTATAAAAACTATGTCACCTTGTATACGTTTGGATAAAATGTATCACATTGTCACACCCTCACCCTTAAAATTTAACATCGTTTTCAAATATAACACATAACGATTAAACTTAAAATTAATAATTTCTAAATAATTAATGATTAAATTACATTAAGTCCAATTGTACAATTTAAATTCAATTAAATACAAATAATAATTTCTAAATAATTAATAATTAAATTAAATAAAGATATACATAAAATAAAATTTATAATCAACAATTTCAAACCATTAAGATTAATACCAACATAGAAATAAAAACATAAAAACTAAATACTAATTATTTACATTTAGATCTCAAAAAATACGGTGCTATGTGTTTTGCTGAAACCTCGTCTTTGTCAACCTTCGTCTCCTCTATCACCGCACTCTCAGTCTCTATCGTATTTTCAGGTTGTTCTACAACAATTACCTCACTATCACTCGGCATCTGATTTTCCGAAAACCTTATCTGATTAGAATGCCTTTTAACTTTTTTATCTTCTCCGATCTTCACTTCGTACATCACTCTACCTAACTTCTCTACAATCTCCCCTTCACACCAAGTGGGTTTTGTAGGGTTTTTAAAATCACGCACTAACACCTTTTGTCCACAATGTAAATTTACCTTGTTATTCTTTTTTAGGCTTTGTTCTTTATATGCATTTGACTCTATTATCCTCTTCGTATGAGGACGTAATAAATCAAAACGTGTTTTCAATTCGCGTCCCAACATTAATTTAGCTGGACTTTCCCTAGTAGTTGTATGTTTGGACATTCCATAATCAAATAAAAAGTGCGATAGTGCAATATCTAAATCCCTTTTATTTAAATATGCCTTTTTTAAAGCTAATTTGATGGTCTTCACGTTTATCTCCGCTGCACCATTACTCGAAGGATGATATGGAGGTGAAAACTTATGCTTAACGCCATTTTTATTTTGAAAAAATTCAAATTCCATCGAGGTAAATGGTGGGCCGTTATCTGAAACCAACGTATCAACTATTCCGAAACGTGCAAAAAGTGATCTTAAACAAGCAATTGCCGTTTGAGCGGTCGTTTTATCTAATTTAAAAACTTCCAACCACTTAGAAAACGCATCGGTGATAATCAAATATTTTTTACCATGCAATGGTCCCAAAAAATCAACATGAATGCGTGACCATGGCCTTTCCGGTACTGGCCATGAAGCAAATATCTTTTCTGAATTTGGTCTAAACGTCTTACATATGCTGCATTTTGAACAAAGATCAACAATTTCCTTGTCCATATTCGGCCACCAAAAATAGGACCTGGCAACTGATTTCATCTTGTTGCCACCTAAATGAGATGAATGTAAATCCTCTAAAACAGCATGCCGCAATTTGGTAGGAATTACTATTCGGTGTCCCCACAGCAAACATCCTTGTTCAATGTGCAATTGATCCTTTCTTATGAAATATGGTTTATCCGAATCAGTAGGCTCATTTGGCCATCCGTATAAACACCATCCATAAATTTTATTTAACATTACATCTTTTTGTATCTCCCGTGCTACCGTCTTATAATCGCAACTAATAGCATCGTTTAAATAAAGTAAATGCCCTAAATCACGTTTGTCCTTTTGAGCGATATTCAATGGTAACCTCGATAAAGCATCCGCACAATTATTACTGGAGCTAACATATTTAATTTCATATTGATAAGCTGCTAGTATAATTGACCATCGTTGCAATCGACTGGCTGCAATTGTGGGAATTCCCTTTTTACTACCGAATATCGCCAATAATGGTTTATGATCGGTTAACAATGTGAAAAACCTACCATACAGATATTGGTGAAATTTACGGATTCCAAAAATAATTGAAAGTGCCTCCTTATCAATCTGTGAGTAATTTGTCTCGCTCTTCGTTAAGGTTCTAGACGCATACGCAATTACTTTGCTAGATCCATCTGTATAGGTATGAGCTAACACTGCCCCTAGTCCATATGAACTCGCGTCGCACGATAGTGTTAATGGTAATGCTGCGTTATAATGTGCTAAAAAACTCGAGGATGCCATCTCCTTCTTAATATTTTTAAAAGCATTCTGGCAGTTATACGTCCACCACCATTTCATGTCTTTCTTCAACAACTGATGCATAGGCTGCAATTTTGAGCTAAGATTTGGGATAAATTTCGCGTAATAATTTACTAAACCCAAGAATGACTTTAATTCTGTAACATCTGTGGGACTTCTTGCCCTTAATATTGCTTCCACCTTTTCCTTGGACTTATGCAACCCGTGGGCGTCAATGATATAACCCAAATACGAAATTTCTTTTTGAAAAAAATTACATTTGTCTCTGCGCACTCGCAACCCGTACTGTTTCAATTTATTTAACACAACATTTAGTCTTCTTAAATGTTCCTCGTCGTCTTTCCCCGTTACCAGAATATCATCTAAAAAAACTGCTACGCCTTTTATGCCCGAAAATAACTGATCAATAATTTTTTGAAAAATTCCCGGAGCCGATGCTATTCCGTACGGTAAACGATTATACACAAATAGTTCTTTATGTGTGTTTATTGTTACCAATTTTTTTGATTCTTCCTTTAATTCAATCTGCGCGTACGCTTGCGATAAATCTATCTTGCTAAATAACGTTCCGCCGCTCAAGTTGGCAAAAATATTCTCAATTTTGGGTAATGGATATTTGTTAATGTGTAATCGAGGATTTAAAGTTACTCTAAAATCCCCACATAACCGAATGTTACCGTCTTTTTTAATAATGGGTACAATTGGCGTAGCCCACTCACTGTAATCTACCGGGGAAATTACTCCCTCAGTACGTAATCTCTCAATTTCGAGTTCCACTTTTTCTTGCATTGCAAAGGGTAATGGTCGAGCCCTACAAAATACTGGAGTAACTTCCTCTTTCAAAAATAACTCCGCCTTGCCGCCATTAAACGTACCTAGCTCGCTATTAAAAACTTCGGGATATTGCTTAATTACTTTATTTACTTCATCAGAAATCGAACATCTGGGCAAATTTAAAATTCTGGATTTAAAATCAATTGAAATTCTCAAAATTTTCATCCACTGGCGACCCAACAATGGTGGTCCGCCATTAGGAAAAATAAATAGCCTTAAATTAGGGAATTCTTCCTTTTTATAAATGATATTCACCGTTATGTAACCCAGTGTTGAAATTCTATGACCATTGTATGATTTAAAATTGCTGCAATCATTATTAATGAATCTTTGTTTAAAACACCTCTTATACATTTGTTCGGAAATCGCCGAAACACTAGAACCCGTGTCTATTTCCATAATTACTATTACCCCGTCTATCGCAATTTTTGCTTGAATTGGATCCAAATTATCCTTAATTTGAAATAAATTTAAATCTGAGTCTGAGCTTCTCGCGTCCGGCTCTGAACCAAGAAAATGATTTGATCTATTACGGTCCTCCTTTCGAGTCTTATTGCAAATCGATTTGATGTGCCCACTTTGGCCACAATTATGACAAATTGCCTTCTTAAAATAACAATCTGTAAATTTATGGTTTGTTCTGCCGCAATGTTTACATTTGGATAATACCTGCGTGCGCTGCTCTCGTCGCTCGGGTTTCGCCAGTGCCGTCGGTGGTCTGCAGTTGGCACCGCTTGTGCCTAGCTTCATTGTCGGTTCCGCGCGCCTCGTCCGCGTGCTTTCACCGCCCCTCGCACCTCTTCGCCGATCGAACTGCGTACCTGGTCGATGTTCCCAGTGATGAACAGCTGACGTTTTTTCTATCTGTGAATCGTTCTCGGCTCGCTCTAGATTGAGCGCAATCCCAATGGCCTTCTGATAAGTTAAAGTCTTATCTGAAAAAAGTCTTAATTTAATGGATTCGCTGCGAATTCCATACACGAATTGGTCTCGCAGATTTTCCTCCAACGTGGTCTTGAAATCACACGTCTTCGCCACACTTTTTAATGATGTTATATATTGGGAAATTGTTTCACCCTCTTCTTGCTTTCGTAATCGGAATTTGTACCTCTCTGCCATCGCTGATGGTGCCGGTTCCAAATGATCCTTTACCATTTTCACTAGTTGATTGTAGCTTTTGTCCTCTGGTTTATCGGGATCGCTTAAATCCGCCATTAATTCATACGTTTCGTCTCCAACGACTGTCAGTAATATCGCCACTTTGTTATCTTCTTGCACGTTATTTGCCTTGAAATACTGCTCGACACGTGCAATGTACGTTGACCAGCTCTTCACGCCGATTTCGAATTCCGTAACTCTTCCGATAGACATCTTTCCGGTTTTTAATGTTTTTAATCCTCGTCGCCAATTGTTGTAACTTGTACAAACTAAATAATACTTCTTTAGGGATAGGTATAATAAATAAACTATCACGTTCAGAGTTCCAACTCAGACTGGCTTTATTTCTATGCTATCCATGAAACCTGGCATGGTTATAAAAACTATGTCACCTTGTATACGTTTGGATAAAATGTATCACATTGTCACACAATCCTATTTTTTTCTGTTAAAGTCACACTTTGTTGAAATAAAATTAACATAAATTGACATATTATCAAATATTTCTTTATTTTACGTGTTGTGCTTCCAGACTATATTAAATAATTATAATCTATACCAATAATATAGTACATGCTCAAAAGTAAAATTTTCGTGTGATTTTATATACTGATTTTTGCTGATTTTTGGAATATTGGCTTATGGATGGGCGTACACGCTTAACTTTTATGCTAGTACCAGATCAAGAGTTTTTGAATAAGTTTTTTTTTCATCCCGTGTTGAAACCCACATGTTAGTGTTTACAATATTATTATTATTTTATGTGACTTCACAAGTATAATATTGATATTTTTACAAAGTTTTAGAATTTTTGGAAAATACATATTTTCATCCCCCCTCTAAAAATCGCCCCACAGTGCTTAGATTTTTTTCACTATTTTTATCGTTATCTTACTAATATTTAGGGTTGATTTAGTGATGTATAGATTTTTGTCCACCTAGAACTTGAATCTGGACACTGTGCGGCGGTATTATGCTGGTGATTTTATTCGTGCTAAAAGTATTTTTTTAAAATTATTTCCAAACATTCTCTGAAATGTTGCAAATAGTTTATTGTATATAATTAGTTGCATATTTAATTATTGGACGAAAAACAAAAATTTAGTACCTTTTAGATAAAATTATAGCTTCATGTTTTTAACTTACCTGTGATATTTATGAAAGGGAAACGGTAAACGGTTATGAAAGAGATGGTTATTGTCCTATTAAATACGGATTCAAAGTTGCAGAATGATATATACTCCGAGACTCTGAATGAATTTCCTACTGAATAACTTACACTTACAGCATATATGTAAGTGTTACTTTCATTGAATTATCTTTAAGAAAAGAAATATAGGACTGATTACAAATTAGTTTTCAAAATATGGTTTTAAATTATCAATTTTTTCTGAGCTTCCATATTTTTTCATAGGTATGTCTGCAAAATATGAACTCCCTGGACAACGGGAACCTCATTAATCCCTAAACGTAAAATCGTCGGGTTTTTGGTGTAATTTAAGAATTTTAAATATTAATTAAAATTACTTCCCTACAGAACTGAGGATTGTATTTTTTTTTATAGGATTCCCTAATGGTAGCACTAATGGCCAATTGCACCACTTTTTCGCAAAGCCTTACTTTACAAAGCCGGGCTTATATTTTAACTAATGCTTAAAGGAAAGGGACTTACGAGCTCAGGCTCATAATAGTTCGGCCGGTTTACATTTTCAATCAGAAGCCTATACAAATTATTAAACTTACACAAAAAATGAAAAAATGTGACAGTCGAAACAATTGTGTCGAAATGTTTCGATTATATTAAAATATATAGTATTATATATATATATATATATATATATATATATATATATATATATATATATATATATATATATATATATATATATATATATATGTATATACAGGGTGAGTTTTTTCGGAGTTTTTTCTGGCGGAGATAGAGGGACGATAAAATGGGGAAAAAATTGCAGTTTTACGAGATCACTTTCATGAGCTATTCGTTTTTTGGAAAAATTGCATGGCTAACTAGATATCTCGAAAAAATATATTTTCTGTTATTTCGTTCGGTGCCTATGGATCTGTTATTATTGACTTTAGAAAAAATGTGTAAAAGAAAAAGTCGTACGTAATTATATGCTTAATAATACAGTCTAACTGATTATTTTATTTAAGCTATAATTTTTGAGTTATGACACAAAGTTGAGTTTTTTCTAATGGAAACCACAGTTGGCCATGACTTTATAAAAAATGCTCTTTTTCAACAATTCTAATGATATACCACTTCATATAGTTATTTTTATAAATAATTAAATTATGGTAATTTTTTAGTTTTATTTTCGAACTTTTACTACTACTACTTACGTTTTTTCAAATGTTTTTCATTTATTTTAAAAATAATATAAAACATATAAATATAAATCGGAAGGCGGAAAGACCCTATGGGGTCGATAGCCTAATAAAGATTGTTTATATATATATAAATCGGAATAATTAATATTTTCTATATTTTTCACATTTTGATAAGGTTGTTATACATCGTTGAAAAGAGAAAAATAAAGTCTATTTAGACTTGTAAAAATGAAGTATGGCGGCTATTTAAAATAATAAAGTTGCTGTTTTGACTTCATTCTCAAGTTTGTGCCATCGAACGAAGTAACTTTCATTTTATATCTTGTATCTTTTCTATTTTGCATCTTTAATAATTATGAAAACATAGGAGTTTTTAGAAAATTGCGTTTTTTAGTTTTCTTATAATAACTTCTTACCTGGTCGGACTTTTTGAAAATTTTTGAAAACATAATCTGAACCTGCATATAAAACTGCAAAAAATTGCCCATGTAACTAGATATAGCTTTAAGAATATGAAAGATACCCATGCAATACTATTATACTTAGAACACCCTGTATATAAACATTATTAGTTCTATTTGGGATAAATAAAAACGATATATAAATTTTGTTTTGATATGGACACATACATACACTGTTTTTCAAAAAATAAATTTGAACGTAGTAATTATACCATTAATAATTATGTTATTCGATTTCATCTAAATTTTACATCTAATTTTATGGTGCGCCAATTGCGTTAATTATGTTTTTACGCGGCGACTACTACGATTATGCCTGGTTCCCTATTATTAATGAGTAATTATCTCAACGTTTAATTCCCCGACTACGCTTACAAGGTCCTCGAAATATTGTATCTGATCTGAAACCCCCAGTTTTGTATAAAACCCGATTCCCATTACTACTAAAATTCAGACGGAAATATAGTTAGTTTTTACGATTATAAAATATATGCAAAAAGTAAATATTAATTATTTTTGTTCCAGGTAAGAGTATATAAAATTTCAAATAGAAGACTTCTAAAGTAAGTACAAATAACTAATTTAAATCATATATCTCTAATTATTAATCATGTGATAAATTGGGGCCATTATTTTGTTTAGTAAAGTAATTGTAGACCAGTACAAGTTTACAGGGTGTCCCACACTCATGAACCATTAAAAGTTTACCGTGTTCCCGATAAGATAAAAATTTGGTAAATATATCATCCAAATATGGCTGATTCCGTTCTCCTCAGCCGAAATACTTTCAACCTTGTATCACTTCCAGTTCTTCCAGAAGTAACCATCAACTGTTGTTTTTTAAACTGTTGTTTTTTATTATTATGTTTTTGGCTTTCCTGCTTAATTTGAAACATATTTTGTGGAAATACGTGTACTACTATATTTTGTAATTTCTGAGATAAATATTAAATTTTGCTCAAATACACGTTATGAAAAATTGATTACAAATAAGATATAAACGAAAAATATATCTCGAATTGTATATGAAAGATACTTCTATGAATGATATATTTTGCAGCTTCAAATTAGTCATTCATAAATGTCATTAGTTTAGTGTCCACTTAAATTAAGCCTATTTCATTTTTTTAATGGAATGTCATAGAGCAATTGGCATGATAATTTACTACAAAAAGTATTATACAACCATATTCTTGAAATGAGTAGTTTATCAAATATTTCGAAAATTTTATTTTCTGCATTATGCAGTTTTCCTTTGCTGTTTATATATGCAAAATAGTTTGCGATACATGCTTATCTTTCGTAACTGTGATAACTAATGTGAACAAAGAAATTTTACATCTAAAAAGTTTCAAAACTATATACTTTATTCTGCTAAAAAGTCTAAATGACTGGATTTACAAGATAATTATACTTCCGGCCTCTATACCTTGCGAACTATAGTTGTTGTGGAAAACCGTGTAATTTAATTTCCGTTCGAAATTTTGTCTTCTACAACTTTACCCCATATACAAATTTTTGGGCGGTGCACCGTTACGAGATAATTGCGAAAAATAACACAAGTACACCGTTTGGGGGATGTTTTTCAATATAAGGGGATTAAGCCTCCACCGGGGGAGAATAAACTTGATGATAATTGGTTGCATAGTACTCAAGAGTATGTACACCAAATGTCAAAACTATATAATTTAGTAGTAGTGACTGTATTTGTTAGGGATATTATCCCTAACTGGCTATCGACCAACGTTGGTCCTTCTGCCGTATATAATTTATTTTGGCCAAAACGGCTTTTTGAGTAATAATGTGAAGTTTTCAAAATTGAAATTTCTCTGGTAATATTGGTTATCACAGTGACGAAACATAAGCATATTTTGCCAACTGTGGTGCAAGTTTAAATAACATAGGTGAAATGTTATTATGCCAAAATTCGAATTATCCAAATATTTCAAACATCATTTATTTTGTATAATACTTTTTCTTGCAAATTGTCACGAAAATTGCTCTATGTCTATGAGATAAAATGTATGTCATTGCATTGAAAAAATGAAATACGCTTACTTAATTTAAATACTTGAAATAATTTTAATAATTTAACGCAAAAGCATTGATGAAATTTGATCATGCAGAAATTCAAACTATCCAAATATTTCAAAATTTACTTATTTTGAGATTATGGTTGTATAATACTTTTTCTAGTTAATTGTCATGAAAATTGCTCTATGTCTATGAGATAAAAGGTATGTCATTCCATTAAAAATGAAATACGCCAACTTAATTTAAATACTTGAAATAATTTTAATAATTAAATGCACTTAACTAATAACATTTTTGAATGACTAATTGTCAATATTTTTAGCTGCAAAATATGTGAGTAAACGAAATATCTTTCAAGTACAATTCGAGATAAAGTTTTCGTGTCTTGTTTGTAAGATAAATTGAAGCCATTTATCATAACGTGTTTTTCAGGTCAAATTCTTGGAATTTAAACTCAGAAAAAAAAAATAGGTACATACATTTCTACAAATGATGTTTGAAATTAAACAGGGAAGCCAAAAACGTAATAATATATTGTGTGATCCGTTTAAAAGACTAAAAGACTGGCTATTTCCGGTAGAACCAGAAATGATGGAAGGTTGAAAGTATTTTACATGAGGAGAACGGAATCAGACATGTTTAGATGATTTTTTTTCAAATTTTTAACTTATCAAGAAACCCATAAACTTTCAAGTGTTTATGCGCGTGGGACACCCTGTATAATGTATAATATATATTCCTTGATATAAATAACTAAGATGTGTTTCTGTACATATTAGCAACCTATCTTTAATTGCCTACAGTGACATATTTACTCTGTATGTTCCTGCCCATGTTATTTCTAAAAAGTAACTTGATATCTCTATAATTTCATATCTGCTTAGTATGAGCATGTGATTGCTACTTGCAGTACTCCAAGTAGTTGTACAGTTGATTGTAAAGCTACAGTGCACTCTATTTAGTGTAGCCTTGGGTGGTTGCTTGGTGCAGAGAGGACAAATTAAATGGGCACTCCATTTTAATTCGCGTATTTTAATACGAATGCGACAATGCCTTCCATTTTAATTTAAATCTGCAAACGAATGCGACTCTGGAGACAACTTATTAATCAACTGCAATTTTCAAACTAATCATTTCTAATTAGTCCAACAATAAGAACGAATTTGGAACATCGTCTAGGGCCGACAACAATGGGTCTATTTGAAAATTGCAATGAATAATTTTAATTAAAGTTGTACGACAATTTGTCGGGATTATACGCGGACGGAATATTCCGAATTGAAAGTTTTCTCCCTTGTACAGATCCCCATCTAAAGAATTAGACGAACGGAATGAAAAAATCGTTGAATCGAGGGCAGTTTAAATGGCCCTAAAGGTATTGAAATTCCACATTTAGCTGATAAATATTTATGACGATATTTCAATAGATTTTATCGAGACCTGGCTTATAGTTTTAGTATGCCTCTTCCATAAATGGAAGCTAATTATATAAATGTATATAAATTTATTCATCGCCTTGCATAAAGCTATTCATCATACTATGGTGATCTAAGTTGGTATATATAATGAAATATGAATTTGCTAGTAGTGGGCATTAATGGTGGTATAAATATAAAATTAATATTAATATAAAAATAATTAACAATTCATAACTATTTCACAATACGCATTTTGTTCTAAGTATAGCGATTTAATTTGTTATATAACCATCAACAAACATACGATGGATAATATTAAATGTCCCAGTCTTAGCTGGGAGTTGGTGAAAACAAAATCGTTTTTAAACACAATCGTTTCTTTGTTGTCACGTCACCGGCAATTGTTTTCATCTGTTCGGTATTAGAAGGCAATGGTCTTCGAATGCTTTATCGTAACCATCAATACCATGTTCATGTCCATGTGGTCAGAAGATCTTATTTGTTGAACTGTTGGTTTACCATCAGTTCCCCTACGTACTTTAGCATTACCCTTGGTGCACCACAAGAAGGCGAGCTAGGAGAGCACTCGTCACTGTCACTATGTTATTATTATTATCCTGTGAGATCTTCAATCTGTTACTAATGGTAATTAATATTCTTCTTTTCACTGTTGAGCCACAAATAGTGACGACTGACACTAAAATTTATAGTATAGTAAAATTGTCGAAAAAGACCCTGCCACCTCGGAAAAAATACTACTTCAGATTTTTTTTAAGAAGTAATGAGGGATGTAAGACAAGTCTGAAACCAAAAAGGCGTGTCCCCATTACTGTTGGAAGGTGCTGCTATTTTGAAAAATTGTAACAGTCGATTTATCTTGTTTTCCTGACGTTAAAAATACGTGCGGGAGATAAAATTGAGTTACAAAGTCTTGCTCTTCTTAGATAATGATCGAGGACATCCAGTCAATTATCTAAAGATAAAAAATACTGAGGGATACATTAGTGAACTATGGAAAGAGTTAAAATCAACCACTGTGAACCATGTAGGGAGAAAATTGGACCGGAATGAATTACAAGTGTAGTTTCTAAATTTGAACTCCTAAAATTAGACAATTTACAAGTATATAAGACTCGGAAATGAACTCGGCATTGAAGGTATAAAAGAACGTGATGTAACCCATTTTCCAGTTATTGATAGAGAATCCCTTTCTAATGACGAATAAATACATCTAGAAACAAACGAAGTATTTGATGAATACCAACAAGAGTCAGAGTTAGCCGAAAATGAACATCAACAGATTTATCACATGCGCTTTCACATTTCGAACAAGCGATTTCGACGTAGTTTTTTACAAAACGTGAACCTGAAAAACGAATTGTGCGTCGCTCGTCAGAGTTCATCTCTTACTTCCGTCCTCTACAGCATGCAAACTATAGCTTTTGTGGCACACCGTATGATACAATTTTTGTTCAATTCTTATTCCCATCAATGTTGCTTGATGTAAATATTTTCAGGCGGTGCACCGTTTACGAGATAATTGCAAAGAATAACACAAGTTCGCTAATTGGGGCGTGTTTTGTCAATATTAAGGGACGACTCCCCACCAGTGAAACGGAAACTCGACGAATATTCGATTCTATAGAACTCAAGAGTTTGTATACCGAATTTCAAAAATATACAGGGTGGTCACTTTTACGACGCCCACCATTAGGACTATTAAACGGAAATATATACAGAGTTTGTCAACTTGGAGAAACGTTTCTTATTTTCATGCTTTTTAATATTCTAAAAAGAAATCCGGGATATCTTGCACTGCTCCTGAAAAACCGAAAAAGTGCATTTTCCTTTTCCTTTTATAACTTTTCTATTTATGAAGGAAATTTTACGAAACTTGGCACTCTTACAGTTTTCGCGGTGAGCTTCCTGATGACAGTGCCAAACATTTTCTGCACCAACTAGATGCCAAAATTTTCATAATCAACTTTTGATTTTCTTATGGCCGCCATATTGGATATTAACAGCATTAAAAAATCGATTTTAACCATGTGTAACACATGGGTAATCTGACATTTTATACGATTCCACAAACGCCGAAAAGTAGACGGATCTGGCTGCTTTGGGATACAATTCACCATATATTCTGGATGTGACTGTCGCATTTCTCTAATTCCTTACATAAAGATTGTACATGTAATTTTTTTCATGTTTAGGATAATATCTTGACCTTTTTAAAAGTCAAAGATACTATCTCCTTTTTTTCATTTTATACACAATAAAATTACTCAGATGTTATTTTCTTTGTATGAATAAATGTCAAAGTGGTAATTTGTTATTGTGCATGGCAACTTGATTTTTAGAACAGTCCACAGCAGTATGATTTTTGAAACAAATTATTAAATTACCGATATTTGGTGGTAAATAATATCAGATTACCCATGTTTTATACATAGTTGAAAACGGATTTTTTGCTCTTTTGAATGCTTTAAAATTCAATGTTGCGGCCATAAGAAAATCAAAAGTTTACTTTGAAAATTTGAGCATCTAGTTGGCGCAGAAAATGTTTGGCACTGTCATCAGAAAGCTCACGTCGAAAAATGAGGGAGTGCCAAGTTTCGTAAAATTTCCTTCAAAAGTAGAAAAGTTATAAAAGGAAAAAGAAAGTGCACTTTTTCGGTTTTTCAGCGATATTTCAGGAACTGTGCAAGATATCCCAGATTTCTTTTTAGAATATTAAATGGCATGAAAATAAACTTTTCTCCTATTTGATCAACTCTGTATATATTTCCGTTTAATAGATTCTAATGGTTGGAATCGTAAAAGTGACCACCCTGTAGACTACTATATTTTATTTCCGCCAAATCGTTTTTTTGAGACTAATATGACTGGACTAAAAGTAAAACGTACTTCTTATGTCAATGTGAAATTTTTTATTATTAAAGAATGTGAAATTATATAAATGTTATTTAACAAAACCTATCGTTATTGTGATACAAGATCCAATGCTGTCATAGTATGCACATTGCCCATCCATGGTATATATACTACTTTTTCGCCATTTAATCAATTACAATCATTTAAAATTGACAACAAACATATTTCATACCATCAATCAAAATTTGCCGTTGACATTTTCAATGCGTGTAAAACTTAAACTGGACATTCGTTGTATTAAAAGCATCAACATAGAATATAACTAAGAGCTGATCCTTTCTGTGAGTGCGTCGAAGAGGAGATTTTACATAACATTTACGTTTATGTCCCTTTTTTAAATCTTAAGAAACATTTCTTTAAAAGTTATTATTATACAGGGTGTTACCCTTCCACGAGGTAGTAGACAAGCGATATCGCTTAAATGTTCAGTAGTACGAAAATGAAATTTCGTGGATTTAAATGACTTAAAATGATGCTCTATTCTGTACACTTTATTTCTTTCTTACTAATTTAAAGGTAATTCGAAGACAAATTCAATCATACCATAGTATTTAGGTTTTTTTTTTTGTAAAATAAGGAAGTAGTAATAGAGTAATAATTAGAAGTAATATTATTTTTTTTTTAATAATTATAAAGAAATAATAAATGGCTGCAACGTGGATTAGCAAAACAGAACAAGAACAATCTATGTCAAATAAAAATTATAAGCGCTTCATATTAAATGTTTGATATCAAGTTTTACTGTTCATGTCACAGCGAATATTTTTTTAAATTATTATTGAGTCAATTATTAAGTATTTTGTATTTTCTATTCTGTATCGTCTGGTGATTGTTATCTTGTGTTTTCTGATTATCAATTTCAGTATAAGCAGTGTAAACCATTTTGGTATGAATGTATGAATGAAAAAGGAGTAGGCAAGACTGGGAGTCGAGAGATGGATGTGGAACGTGGTTAAAGTGTTCGTGATCAGAGAGTTTTAATTAATCCCTTACAGAAGTATATAGGACAAGTTAAGAATATCATCTAAAATCCTCAATCAAATCAAATCAAAAGACAATCTTAAAACGATAAACATACGCTATAAGGCAACATTGCTAAATAATAGTCAAATAAAAATAAACGTCAATACTGACACGGATAACCGCGTCCTAATAAAGGCGATGAACAATGCTAAACAACAATGGCACTCATTGGCACAATGGCACTCATACGAAAATAAAAAATAGACCCATTAGAGTTATGGCCAGAAACTTGCATCCCTCCTGTGACCTTGAAAGAATCGAACAAGAACTGCTAGACGGATTTAAAATAATATCGGTCCAAAACAAATTAAAAAAAACTTGAAGAAACGAGTGCAAACAAATTTATTAAGCTGCCTATGCACATATAAATCTTCCATAAATCGGAAGACATAAAAAAAATCTACGAAACAAGCTGACTAGCTAACATAAAAATCAAAATAGAAGCAATAAGAATGAACAAACTAATACTATAATGTAAAATGTGCCAAAGATACTGTCATCTACAAAAATACTGTCAAAGAAGCCCAGTTTGTGTAAAGTATGCAGGTAGTCACCCCACAGCTGATTGTACTAACCTCACTGATACCCCAGCCAAATGCTAAAACTGTACTGAAGCCCACACGGCGAACTACAGAGGTTGTACCGTCGCAAAAAATACTACAAAATAGAAAAAATCAGTTAATTCAGAACAAAACACAACCCAGATTCATAAGTAACAGGAAAATCACAAGAGGCATCACATTTGCTAATGCTAAGCAGCTCAGCAGCAAAACCCCCAGCAAGAGAAACACCTTCTGGGAAAACAAAAGCAACAAAACTACATTGAACAAATGCTCAACAAATGTCAAATATGACAAATCAAATCTCTACTATGTTAGACCGAATAGAAGCCAGAACAAATAGCGCCACCCTTGAGCTGAAATAAAAATGAGCAATACAGACTTAATAATTGGACTATGGAATGCCAACGGCATTCTAAATTACAGTCAGGAAGTTGAGCTGATTCTAAAAAATCAGTACATCGATATACTGTTAATCTCATTGTACTGAACAAATACACTTCCAAATCAATGAATACCAAAGCTACCAATGTACTCCCCCGCAAACAAAGCAATACTAGGAAGTGCAATATTAATTAAAAACAGTATTAATCACTACGAGGAAAGTAAACTCCAAATAGAAGAAACAGAATTAACAGTAGTAGGAATCAAATCGAAAAACCAAACATTCAATGTAGGTGCGGTCTATTGTCCACTCAGACATAACCTCAAAAGAACAGAATATCTTCAACTAATACAACACATAGGTGAAAAAATCATACTGGGAAGCGACTACAATGCAAAAAACAAGGACTGGGGTTCCAGAATAACTCAACCCAAAGGTAGAGAGCTCAGGAAATGCAATGGAAGTTACAAACTGTAGCTACCATTCCACAGGCAAACTTACACACTGGCCAACAGATTTAAAAAAGTACCCGATCTACTGGACTTCTACATCGCAAGAAAAATCCAAGTTCATCGATGTACAAGAAAACTCTGACCTTGGCTCGGATCACTCGCCTCTCATTCTAACGCTCAGTGAGTTGATAATTTGGAAAGAAACACCGCATAGACACGTAAATAAAACCACAGACTGAGAAGGTTTCAGAACTTCAATTGAAAAGAATATAAATCTAAGAATTATCCTTTTAACCAAGGATCAACTGGACAAAGAAGTATAACATCTGATCAAAACTATACATGAAGCTGTGTATGCTAACACTAGATAAATAACCTATGTAACGAAAGGAAAAAACTACCCCAAGGAAATCAGGAAAATGGTCAGTGAGAAGAGGAAAGCAAGACAAAAATGGCAAGAAACAAGAAGTCTTGCGGATAAAACCGAGGTAAATAATAAAACCCTGAGACTAAAAAGAGAAACAAAAAAATAAAAGAATATACCATAATCGGGTACTTGAGGGACCTTTCAGCAGATGAGAATAAGGACAACTCATTATGGAAAGCCACCAAAAGCATAAAAAGACCCATTACAACTATTGCACTAATCAGAAAAGAAGATGGGACATCGGCTCGTGACAAACAAAAAACTGAAGTTTTTGCCGAACACCTAGCAAACACCTTTAAACTAAACCAAACACATCCAGGTATAGTACTTGAAGAAATACAAAATCCATACATAGAAAGCATTCCCCTAATTACCACAAAAGAAGTGGCCCAGGAATTTAAAACAAACCTAAACCCAAGAAAAGTTCCTGGCATAGATCTTATTACAGGTGAGATTCTAAAGCAGCTTCCAAAGAAAGTAAGAATGATGCTAAAATACTTGTTCAATGCAGCAATACGACTGAAGTATATCCCAAATGTTTGGAAAATAGCGGAAGTTATAATGCTACCAAAACCTGGTAAACCACCCAACGATGTTAAGTCATATAGACCGATTTCTCTACTCCCAATTATTTCAAACATTTTTGAAAAGCTGCTTCTTAAGAGAATGAGGCCACTAATAGTAAATAATTAGCTGATTACAGACCACCAATTTTGTTTTCGTCAAAAGCACTTAACCATCGATCAGGTGCATAGAATCGCTAACATCATAGAAAATGCTGTGGAAGAAAAGTCCGTCTGTGCAGCTGTGTTCTTAGACGTTGCACAGGCCTTTGACAAGGTATGGCACGAAGGACTAATACACAAATTGGGGAAAATGCTACCTAAACAATATGTTGAAATTCTATGTTCATACCTAACGGCCAGATTATTTCGCATAAAACAAGAAGACGAACACTCTGAATTAAAAGAAATAGGTGCGGGGTTGCCACAGGGAAGCGTTCTTGAACCAATTCTGTACCTCCTAAATACCTCGGACATACCTGAGACGGAAGGAGTAACCACAGGAACGTTCGCGGAGATACAGCCCTACTTTCAGTCGGGACAAATGTAGAGAGTGCTTCCACAAAGTTCCAAAATACATGCAACGAAATTCACAAATAGACAACAAAATGGAACATCAAACTAAATGAGAGTAAATCAATACACGTAAACTTTACCAACCAGAAATCAACGAATAACTCGAGAATCAGCATTAACGGTGTAATGGTGCTCCGTGATAACAAAGCAAATTATTTGGGTATGAACTTGGATGCCAAACTGAGATGGGTTGAACACGATAAAAAAAAATGAACGGAACTTGACATCATAAGTAAACAATATTACTGGCAACATATTACCTCTCTAATGATACTCCCCTGAATAATACTTGGAATATATTCTCTAAATACCTATGATAATAGTGTATGATTTTATTTTATTGATACCGCCGAGAGTTACATGACCATAATAGTATTCACAACTCTAGTGTACCTATATATTCTTTTTTTACGCTACTAGAATAATAACAATAAATTGATATTTAAATATATTTTTTTAATTTGTATTCATAAAGACGTCATTAACGTCGTTATAACAAACAATCTAAACAACCGTTTATGTGCAATGCTACAATATTTTATAGCAACGGACGTTAAATTTTTTGTTTTATAGCAACGGACGTTAAAAACCGCCACAGCGGACTTTTCTGTTTAACGAGATAGAGAGAATGAGATACGAGAGGACGATATAACTAGAAGAACGAGATTGCGAATTAATTATTATTTAGTTAATAATAATAATCTAAACACATACAAATTATTTATCTTTCTTTACAATACTGAAATTAAACGTACATTTATTAAAGTGTCCACTAAGCGTAATTCTTCCGTCGTCACATATATCATTCATAATCGTTTGTTCATTGCTATTAGAGACGATTCCAGATGATGTAGATGGAATGTCATCAGCAGTTTTATTCGCCGAATTTGTAATTTTCTTTGCAATTTCCATTTTCTGGTACTCCGATTCCT
The DNA here is from genome assembly GCA_951805005.1 of Othius punctulatus. Lineage (NCBI taxonomy): Eukaryota > Metazoa > Arthropoda > Insecta > Coleoptera > Staphylinidae > Othius > Othius punctulatus. The sequence continues at coordinate 61,104,267 of OX638145.1, forward strand.
CAATATATCCTTCCGCTACACTCGTTGAGCGCCATCCACCAAGACTTTTTAACGCAAATACATCACCTCCACCTTCTACCAACAAAGTGGCCGATGTTCTCCGAAAACAGTGTCCGGTGTATAATTTAAAATCCGGAAGTTTTAAATATTCGGCAACTTTTTGGGGAATATTTGCTATTGTGTGTATTCCAGCTGGCTGTACAGTACATTTTCAGTATGTACAGTGCTTGTGCAGCTTGCTCGATAACTTCTGGTGGCAAATCATAATCTTCTTCGATATTATCTTCGATATCTGACATTTTGTCAAATTTAATTTGTCAACAACAACACTGTTGTTATGGTTGGAAATAACATATTTCAATATTATTTTCAAATCAATATGTGTACAAATTAAAAAAAAAGTTGTATGTTACACGTACGCTAAATGGTCTTTATGGACTTGGCCGGTTAAATGGCTCGGCTAACGCCTCGCCATTTAATCTTCCGGCCGCGTCCATAAACACCTATTTAGCGTACTTGTAACATAAATAACTATATTATACAACAAGTATATGTCATCACATCAATCAAAATTTGACACTGACGGTTTTAACGAATATAGTGAAAATGAGTGTTGAACAATAAATGTGCTGTACAAACCTCAAATGCGAGAGAGTTTTTGATAATGTTTGTTGGCGCCGCTGCTCCCTGACCGTTTCTGCTTTCCCTATGACCGATAGTATCAGGAGTCATACGGCCAGCTAAGGCCGTGTGAATCTATAAGTGTATGTACCTGTATTAAGCGAGAACTAAAAAAATATTCCCGAAAAAACAAAAACTTTACTTGTATTAACAATCATATTAATCAGTTCAAAACGTTTAACATTAGAAATTAGAACCCAAGTTAGAAGTGGCCAACGACAGCGAAGCAGTAGAGGAAATGTGGAATAACATAACAGAAATATGCTTGAGGCGGCACAAGAGACATGCGGGTTGAAGAAAAGTACAAACAAGAAACAACAGACAGCGTAGTGGTCAGAGGACATACGAGATAAAATAAAAGAAAAGAAAAAAGCATGGCAAAGATACCTAAATGTCAAAAACAGTAATAACTACGAAAGGTACAAGGAAACAAAGAAAATAGTAAAACACGATGTTAGAATAGCAAAAGCCAGGGAATGGGAAAATTTCGGGCAGAAAATGGAGAAAAACGCAAAGGAAAAACAAAAGCTATTTTATAAAACAATAACAGGATGCAGGAAAGAAGAAAGACAAGAAACGAGATACATACAAGACAGACAAGGCAAAATGTTTAAGGAAAACGAAGAAATAATAGAAAGATGGAAAGAGTATTTTGAAGAATTGCTAACTATAAATAGCGGCAACGAACAGAAGTCATGAAACAGCGAAATGAACATCACAGAAACGTAACGGAGAGTATCATCGAACAAGAGCTTCTAGAAATAATAAGGGAACTGAAAATAGGAAAAGCACCAGGACAAGATCAGTTTACAGCAGAAATGATTAAACACATGGGACCCATAGGAAAAGATAAACTACTGAAGCAACTGAACTAAATATGGTAGACAAATACGATATCAAAAGACTGGCAAACAGCGTTAAAAGTACCGATATACAAGAAAGGTGACAAGACGAAATGCGCAAACTTAAGAGGCATACAAATAACAAGAGAATAATAGCAAGAATTGAACAGACCCTAGAAGAACCGCAATGTGGTTTCAGGAAAGGGAGATCCACACAAGACAACATTTTCACAATAAAACAAATCACAGAAAAAAGAATAACAAATAATAAAAATACATATCTGGGATTCATTGACCTCGAAAAATCGTTTGACATGACCCCAAGAAAGAAACTATGGTTAATACTAATAGAGAGAGGAATAGAAAACAGGATAGTGAAAGTAATACAGAATATATAAAACAACAACAGTAATGCAATAATATACAAGGGGCAAATTTCAAGAACTTTTAAAACAAATAATGAACTAAGACAAGGAGGAGCTCTCAGCTCAACACTATTCAACCTATATATGGATGAAATAATGAAGAGCATGAAAGTAGAAGTAATAAAAGCAAACGTAGGATACAAAAACATGCAAATGGTTAAAATATCAGAAGGAGCATACGAAAATGATGTGGTAGTGATAGCAGAAAGTGAGAGGAACCTGCAACATAACATGAACGTATGGAATAAACACCTAGAGAAATATAACATGAAGATGAACTACAGCAAAACAAAAGTACTGATAATAGGAATATGGAAAGAACAGATAAATATACAGATAGGGCTGGACCAGATTGAGCAAGTGGAGCAATTCAAATACCTTGGAGTAGAACTTACAGAAGACGGGAAAATGGAAGGAGAATTAAGCAACAGATTAAACAACACAATAAAAACGTACTATGCCCAGAATAACATACTTACTAACAAGAAAGAGATTAGCAGAAAGACAAAAATTAATATATACAAAACTATATACAGAACGATTTTGACATATGGGAGCGAGACGTGGAAGCTAACAAAGAGAGGTAAAATTAAATTACAGGCAATAGAAATGAAATATCTGAGAAGAGTATAACAAGTAACGAAAAAATATAGGATACGAAATAAAGACTTCGGAGAGGAATTGGAAATATAATCAATAGAAAAGTTTATAGAAAAGAAGCAGCTCAACTGGTGGGGACATCTAATTAGGATGAAAAATACGAATCAAACAAAACAAATCTATGAAGCAAAAACAGGAAATAAACGAGGAAGAGGTAGACCAAGACAAGAGTGGGACAACAAAATAGAAGAAATAATAAACAGCAGAGGGAAGACAGTGAAACAAGCAAGAGAAATGGCAAAGAACAGAAGAGAGTGGAAAAAATTTGCAATTACATAACAAACAATGTAATATAACTGTTATGTAAGATATGTAACATGTATAGCCCACACCGAAAGGTAAAGGGCCTATTGATAATAATAATAATAATTCATCAGTTCAAAACTTTCGACATAAAGTCATACGAACCACAAATACCTGTATTGTGTATAGAAATACGTTAACAATAATGTGTACATTAGTTGACAGCATCACAGTCAAAAGTCAAACATAGTGTTATTTGACATTTAAATGTGATGCTGTCAACCAACTTACACGTTACTGTTAACATTATTTTAAATGCAATATACCTGACTACTTATTCTTAATATTATACTTTGACATTTGATTCTTTAATTGTCATGCACAAGAAAATATAATATTTATGCAAAACACTGTGAATGGTCGTAGAAAAAAACATATGTATTACTCAGGAGCTTTGCGTGGGGCAGCAAATATCCGCGGGAGTAAATGATGCACTTTTCTCCCTTGTAATACAAGTAGCTATTAATCTAAACATTATGTTGTAAGCAGTTAGCTACGACAGAAAATTATAATAATTCGTACTTGTCTGATTGCGAAATAAGCATTTTAAATACTGCTTGCAGTGCGATTTTACTCCGTGTAGTGTTCTTGAGCAATTTAATCTTTTCTAATTAATTAAAACTAGTCTCTATACATATGTAAAGGATCGTTAAAAAAAATCTCACCTCTTGCGGTAATGACTTTTGCAAAGTTGACAAACAACAATAGAAATTATGCCAGATGGTTATTAAACGACATACGTATAATGAAAGCCGGTGAAAATGCAGCATGAACATGAAAGTTACCACTCTTGCGTAAAAGAGGACTTGTAATTCAGAATCTCGAAATTAGTCTGGTGGCGTGAGATACTTCCTAGCGAGGCGAGCCGAAGCCGAATTGTACTTGGGGTCGTTTTTATTAACGTGAGCACGGAGCAAAAGGTCTTTAGGAGCACGCTTGCAGAATTTTAAATTTAATTTATGGAAAAGCAGTGATTTTTACCCACCAGAAATGTCGTTTCCCTGATAAATTATAGATGGGCGTCTGTAACATCACACCGGTGTAATTATTTTAGTTTGATGCCGTTCAAGTTAACTATAAATTCGGTTGTATTAAATAATGCATACACAAAGTATATGAACCTGTAAGGTATGAAATGTGTATATCGCTCAAATGCCAATTCTAATTAGCCACAGCCAGTGATGGGCATTAACGACTTAATTCGATAACAGTTAACTAACGATGTTAATTTCTCCCAACGGACTGGAAACGAAAGTTGATTTTCAACCTCCTATAATTCGATTTTTATATCATCCGATTGTAGCTGAACAGCGCTATTCCACAATTTGAACAACCAGCACATTGTGTTCGTAGTCAAAGATGAATTTAGAAGTTTACACGTGGATAGTAATTAAAGTAATAATAAATTTTAAAAAGTATGGCTCCTAGTCCAGTATTTTTATTCTTTAATTTTAGATTTCAATTCCAACCCCAATAATAGTTCCCTAATTTAGAATTTGGTTATCTGTTAGTTACTAGTACTAAGTGAAGAAAAAAAAGCAAAAAAAAATATTATAATATACACTGCTCAACAAAATTAGGGGAACACCTATAAAAAAGGGTTAAAAATGGTTAATTTTTCTTATAGTAGGTGGTATTTTTTTGCTTATTTTGAGCACATGGTTTTAAAATGCCTGTTTCTGTTTAAATAAACATGAATTAAGATTAATAAGAAATAATTAATTTCGTATAGTTGTTAAATTTCTATTTTAACCCTTTTTTAAAGGTGTGCCCCTAATTTTGTTGAGCAGTGTAGTAACTAATTTGTTGTAAAACGGGTAGATTTTAACTTAAATTGAAAAAAAAAACGATGGTTCAATTCAATATATTTACGGCATATATTTTGTTCATTATTGTCATTAAGTCGGATGACAAAATACTTCTAAACATTTTTAAGTAATGATAAGTAATGAACGTATAATTAGAAATTGTTTCAAATCTCGAAGCGACTTTTTTATTTGTAATGGTATTATTTGATGTGTATACGTAGAATATAGCCTTTATGTTCTGATTTTATGTCGATTTGTGTTCCGAAAGTTACTTTGAAAACTACTTCAAATTCATCAAGCTCAAAAACGGAGAGAGATAGAAAGCCCACGTTTGCACCATTGAACTCCTTTCATTAAATGGATTTAGATGCTAAACTTGAATTGAAAATTGTTATCTACTTTTCATAAATTTTCATAAAGTTCTGCGTCATCCTTCGCACTTGTCCAAAATATGAATTTGTTTTTCAGGGTTTGAAAACAAACAGACTATTTATAATGAATACTTTTTGTAAAATCAATTACCCATTTTCTTGGACACGTTGCACGTTATATTGTGGTACATATTTAAATAAAGTAACAATTAATACCATGTAAAAATGGTTAATACACCTTATTACGGTCCAATATTGAAAATGTGGTTCACAAAAGACAGTATCGGTGGAAAATTTAATAAATTTTATGTTTGTCTAGAAAACAATTTAAAGCATGCCTATTGACTGGCTGGAGTCTTAACTCATTATGGCCCGTATCTATAATCTGTGCTTGAGCATGAGTACAAACTCAAGTCGTATATTTGGTTGCGAATTTTCAGTAAATGTTTATGCAACCAAATATACTCAAACATCGACTTCACTCGAACTCATTCCTAAGTATGAACTGTAGATACGGGCATATGCCTCTCTGACTTGGTAGAGGATGAATCAATACTAATATCTCGAGAGAATCATAAGCCCAATTACTTACCACTGAAAAACAAATATAAATACCTCATGAGATATTTACCTCGATGTCTGATTCGTTCGTCATAAAAATATATCTTAACGCTCATTTCGTTTGATATAAAATGTTAAATTACATTAAAATTGAAGTAAATGTTTTCACCACCGAATTAAAATGCCAACGACGTTGATATCAAGGTAAACGATTTTCATGTTCGTACTTGCATAACATCAATGTATTAACACTTAATTAATATAATCAATAGGTATTCGACATCAGTAAAATACTATGTACCTATACGTAATTTTTCGGCACCCTAAAAATGTACGAAGCAGAATTTTAACCCACAAATTTTTAATAACCAGCATTTATGTTTTGCAAGTATGCAGCATATGTATACAGGGAGGTTGGTATGAAAGTATATACAGGGTGTCTACGCTAAACCGTTCGTTAAAAGTTTACGAGGTTGCCGTTGTATTAAAAATTATTAAAAAAACTTCTTCACACGGTTGAATCAGTTATTCTCGTGTAAAATATTTTCAACTTTCTATCACTTCCGGTTCCACCGGCAGTAGCACCAACTTTATTATTTTAAATGGAACACCCCATATATTATTATATTTTTGAATTTCCCGCTTAAATTGGAACATATTTAGTAAGAACGTATGTACACTTATCTCTTTTAGTTCTCAGGAAAAAATGTTTTTCAAATATTTGGACCTCTAAAAGGTAGCCAGAAATCTGTCTATAACTTCTCTTAGGAATAAGATTAAATTATGAGTTAAATTTCTAATTGTACCTAGAGGATGCCTATATGAGTAAATTTATTGGAAACTGTCAATTTTGATAATAAGTGTTCATAATATGTCAATATCTAAGTGCCCTCTTAAATATCTCGTAATTCATTTTTTTTTTTAATGGAATGACTCATTTTTTATCGCATAGCACAATTGGAAGACAAATTTTCTACACAAAAGTATAATACAACTATACTCCAAATGCAAGAATTTTTTGAATTATTTCAAAGATTACTTTTTCGTCGCATTTCTGCAGGGTGTAATTTCGCATGTCACAAGTGCACTTCAGTTGGCATGTCATATGCTTTTGTTTTGTCGCTCTAGTAATGCAAACTGTCAAATAATAAAACCATTTAGAATAAAGTATTACAGAAATCAAAATCAACAAAATGAATCATTACACAAATCCACAAATTATCAATTTATTCTTTATACATGGCAACTGCGATAGAATTGTTGCTCTAACATGTAGAATATTCAATATTACTTATCCACATTTGCCGCCGATGAAGAAAACAAGATTTTGAAGATTCGCATCAAATGTTGTTCAATTTGGACAAGTGAATGCAATAAGACATCGACAAAAGCCAGTTATGGAAAATGAGGAAGTGCAAGAAATAGTGTTGGCCTATTTTCAAATTAATCCACAAGCATCGATCTGCTATGCTCAAGAGGATTTAGGCGTTGATAAATTTTCAGTACAGAAATTTTTGAAAAAATGGCAAAATGGCAAAAAATTGAATTACGGGATATTTAAGAGGGCACTTAGATATTGACACTTATTATCAAAGTTGACAGTTTCCAATTATTTTACTTATAGAGGCATCCGCTAGGTACAATTAGAAATATGACTCGTAATTTTATCTTATTCCTAAGAGAAGTTATAGACATATTTCAGGCTAACTTTTAGAGGTCAAACATATAGAAAACATTTATTTTCTTGAAAACTATAAGAGATAAGTATATATGCGTTCTTACAAAATATGTTCTAATTTAAGCGAGGAACTCAAAAATATAAAAATATATGGGGTGTTTTGTTTAAAATAAGAAAGTTGGTGCTACTTTCGGTGGAACCGGAAGTGATAGAAAGTTGAAAATATTTTACATGAGGATAACTGATTTAACCGTGTGACTAGGATTTTTTTGAAATTTTTAGTACAACGGCAACCCTGTAAACTTTTAACGAACGGTAAAGCGTAGACACCCTGTATATATACGGATTATATCGCCTATGTATACTTATATAAAAACCGCATAAATTGCATGGCGATGCCTGCAATATAGGCAACCAACGATTCACTTATTTTAGAAACAAATTTCTGATGACACACTGTACCCTAATTATTTAATGTCAAATTGTGCTATTATAATGGCGAATGGTATAAGCTTGAGAATGGCGAGACTTATTTTCTACAAAATATTATGAAAAGTCAATTTCTCAGGAATAGGTACCACTTTGTCTACCACTCATTCTTTGTCCATGTTTGTCTTAAAGTTTGCCACCAAAAGAGACCTCCACAATGACGTAAACTCTATTGGTGCAACAAATTGAATACGAACAAATCTTGGCCGTTGTAATGTTGGCTGCCTATTGTGACGGCATCGCCATGCGATTGATGCGGTTTTTATAAAAGTATACATAGGCGATATAACCCGTATGTATACATTTATAAAAACCTCCCTGTATATGGTCACTACGTTAAACACTAACTCCGGGTCTAAAAAATATTACCTACGAACTACTGGTTGATCCTAAATACGTATAACTACCATCACTGAATTTAAATTGGGCTTAATGAAAAATTTCGTAAATGTACTTGGTAGGAAAGGCAGGGGGTTCTTGTATCTGAAACCAAAATTTCCGAGAGCCAGTGAGGCAAAATTTAAAGAAGGGACTACAAATAAGTGAAGTGATGAAAAAAGGCAAATTTTATAATATGCTGAATGAAGTTAACCTAAGAGCATGGGGAGCTTTTAAAATAGTTGTGACAAATTTTCATGGAGCCTCAACATAAAATATCGCCGTAAAACATCCGCAAATACAATTTGAAGGAGTGTAACAGTAAGAACATATTATTATTGATTTATTTCCGTATAACGAACAACACTTCGTAGCAAATATAGTGACGGTGATGGAGAAAATCCAAGTTATTCCAAAATTCTACTTTCTGGGGAAATTTCTCATAACAATTAGTTATTTTTATCTATGTCATAAGAAAAAGTTGATATTTAGTTTACCATTCTTTTTAATTAATTAATTATTAATAATAAATCAATATTAGTGGTACGATTTTTAAGTGACATTTCTGTAATTTAAAAGAATATCTTATAGAATAATAAAAATGAAATATTCCTTCGATGTACATTTGGCGACGATATGACGTTACTTTTCATATTTTCATTTACGACTTCAACGCGGATGCTTGTAACAGGTGGGATTTTCGTATCATATTTTAGACACTCCATCCCGTTTTTGTCTGTTATTTGCAGCGTACGGAGGAAAGATCCTGAGGGAATATCGTTTCAGTTCCCTTATATATGTTTTACTTTAATTCCGACTGGCAGTATAAACCTTGCTGGTAACCTTATTTGTTAGTGCAATTCAAATTAGTAAATCTGCACTCAAGTTTAAAAGATAATTGAAAATTAGCACAGATTAGTTTATATTCATGTATAGGTGTAATGGATTATACAATTATTTGTTATTATAGCATTATAAAGTAGTATTATCAATAAGCCTAATGTAATAACAATGTGTACCAAAATATAAGCCTCAATTATCATCAATTCTCCACTGTCCTCTGAGCCCAGCAAGCAATAACGAAAATCAATTATAACAATTAAAACTACGTATATGTATTAGCGCTATTAAATCACTTGGTTTCTATAATATAATGACTTGACATAATACATGATATGATTTTTGACTGAATAAGACGGATTTATTTTGTTTTATACACGTTACGTGATCTTTTTACTGTGCATAAGAATCCAATAAAGAAAAATTGAAGCGACGCAAAAAAACCTGCCGGTAGAATTTATAGCATTGTGTTCAGTTTGAAAGCAAACAACAATTGACCTGAAAACCCAGGGATTGGCATAATAAATTTTAAGAGAGTGCAATGAAATAAGGCAAACAGGCGATACGTGCCAACATCCCTCAAGTCAGCCTTGATTTTTCTCGTGTTCCGTGTTGTGGAACTAGGCTCCAGTCTTCTGCCTTCTTGGTGCTGCCTCTTAAGCATTACCCATTAAATCGACGACATGACCTCGCCGATGAAATAATCTATGCTTAAAAAAAATAATCACCCCCAATAACAGCAGACGTGTCAAAATTTATTACGCAGTGATTTTCCACTGGCGATTATCATAAGACCATACGAATATTTATTTGAATGCGTAGGATAGAGGCAAGTCGGAGAATATTTTTGTAGTACAATTAATACACTAGGTTATTATTACGCTGTTCATTCACTACATAGTTTACAAGCAGATGGGGTTACGCGCAAATCCACCCTCGAAATTTATTAGATAGAATGCGGAAAATAGACACCGGGCGTACATTTGGAGTTCAGTTTGAATCCCAGGCCTCTACTTATGTATACTAATATATGACCCAGTTTAAGCGTCTTAGTGTTAAGGTATTTACAAGCTTGAATACGATATTAAGGTATATACTTATATATACAACGTATCTTAAAATGAATTACATCTAGTTACCTGCGAAATTTGTTTGCATGTAAATTTGAATGTGTTTTAATAGTAGTGAACGTATTAGTTAGTGTTATTATCCCTAACTGCCTATCGACCAACGGGTCCTTCTGCCGTGAGATTAGTGTGTAATTAGTGTAATTGTATAAAAAGTGTAATTTATGGAACACAAAACTTTTTCTTCCAATTAATCGTCATTTCTTCTGTTCCGTTTGCCTGTAAGTTTATGTTTTTGAAATAATATTTGTTTAAATTGGAGTATTAAAATAGCTATTGAATCATCTGCCGCTGCACTTGCTGTATTTACGAACTATTTCACAAACTTGCTAATTGTTGATATAGACGGAATTCGTCGATTGATATATTTAAACGAAAATAAGTCAAGAACTCTGCATAAACTGACGCCACTATAAAATGTTTTAAAATAAATACCTACTGTTCATTGGAAAAACTCAGGTTATTGTTCATAGTAATTGATATCTGACTATCAAAATTATTTTCTCTATAACATGATATTTGCCAAACTCATTTGTCATGGCAAGGGTTTTTATGGTACATTGATCAACTAATTTTTATTATTTCTGAGGTGGGTTCTGGTACTATTATAAAGTATATGAATGATACATTTACAGTTTGTAATACTTATAAACATATTTCTTTGCGATTTCTCTGTAAAGTTAATAGGGGAGTTAATAATTACACATATTTAATGTTACATGTTAAATTCCTATGTTCGCCCCTTATCGCAAACACTTGGTACAAACATTCCTTGAAAGACGAAAATTTGACTTGTATTCACATTCATTTTAATAATTTCAAAATGTTCAACATAAGGTACCACGAACCATGCACCCGGTTTAATAAACGTAATCAATCCATTGGGTATTTTACCCGGTCCACATCAGTAGCCGAATCCATTCAACGTGCGATAAAAACCTCCTACTATTTCAATTTATAATAATTCGTACTCTCCTTTTATACTTTGATTTTTAACAATATTTACTCATTAAAAATATTTTATTTTGGGTTTTTTAATTCTCATGCACTAGAAAATATAATATTTATGCGAAACACTGTAAAAGGTCTTAGAAAAAAATCATACGTATTACTCAGGGGCAAAGTGCCATTTCCTCCATTAGATTTTTATGCTCTCCGTTGCGCATCGGACATCAAATGTCCGCGGGAGGTAATGATGCACGATGCACTTTACTCCCTTGTAATACAAATAGCTATAGAACTAAGATACTACTACTACTTCAATTATTGTACAAATAACCAAATTCTTGCAACGAGACACAAATGAATATGTTGAAAGAACGTAGCATAAAAAATTGCATGCGTTAACATCTATATGTTATACTGTATGTTAACGTACACTAAGTTTTAAGCGTTATCTAAGTTTTAAGCGTTACCGCTCCTCTCTAGCCACCACTATTTTGAAATTTCAAATGTCACTTAAACGAAAAATGGCATTGGATTTTCAGATGGCAATTCATGATGGCATAAATGTTATTGAATTCAAATGGCAATTGAAAGGAACTTAAATTCGTTCGATGCAAATAGTTTTGGAATACTTTTGTACATTCGGTTTTTTTAAGCTTTCAAATGAGGTATCGCAATTTGAAGTTTCAAAGTGGTGGTGGCTAGGGCAAAGGGGGTAACAGTTGAAATTTATTGAACGTTGTTTTTAAACTTCCCTCTTGAAAAATCAATCGACGTACTGTTGTTTTAAATAAAGTAAACTTGAATTCGAAAGTTATTGAGGGTGGCCAGGTTTGAAATTCATACCTGGTATAACCATCTTATACAACAATTTGTACACAAATTTCTGCGTTTTCTTATACCTGTATAAGAATATAAAGTTATCTTATACGTGTGTAATTTATACAACACGTGTATTATAACGTCTTATATGTTGTCGCTGTGGTAGCTGTAAATATCAAAGAATGGTACAAAACAAGTATTGTATAATATTATATAATACTTCATTATATGCACTGAGAGTAGAACATATGAATGTTGACTGTTCCGATATTATAATAACCCTATAATATATAACCTATAATATATAATATATAAAATATAACCCTAAAAAGGGTTAAATAAAGGGTTTGTTTTAAATATAAAACCAAAGCTGCCCTACCCATCGTCCATTTTTGATATTTATTCTGCATTTTCTGACGCACTTCTGAAAAATTATAACGTCAGTAATTTTTGACTTATTGCATTATTGACTTCTTGTTTCAAACTGAATTCTATTATCTTATTTCACAATTTTTGTAGAGCTTTTATTTTCTGCACATTCACATATTGCTCGTTAATTATCAAGATTTTGAGAGATTTTTCAATAAAATCATTAGAATTAGAAAATGCAAATTTAACATTTAACAAAACTTAGCTATATACAAATGCGTTTGGTTTAGCCCGTATTCAGCTTCTAAGTTTATTTAAAAAAAAATGCTTATAACAAGAGAACGCTTACATTGATTTGGATGTTGTTTGGTATGACACTCTATACGGGTATAACTCATATTTTGACATAATATTGTTATTATCATTAGACCGATTGTGTACAAAACACGGGTGGCCCAACGTTAATATATTATTTTTTTTAATGACAAAGCAAATAACTTGAAAACATAATCAAATCGAATGCAGGCATTCATTATTATGTTTTTTTGTATGTTTATAGTTTTTGATATCTGTTACAGCTTCGGCACAAAAAATTAAAATATGAGTGATTGCCCTACACTCGTTTGGAAACAATTGTAATCTGGTTACCGGGTTGATGATGGTTTATTCACAATAATGAATATAAAGTACACTTACGCCGATAAAACAGATATGTTGCTGGTTTTAGGATATTAGGAGCCCTAATAACGAGGAAGAAATTTTGGAAATTATCGCAATTGCTTCATCCATACGATATCCAAATAGTGCAAGAGTTTTTACCAGCTGATTATGACCTACATTTTGCGTTTTGCCGATTTATTCAGGGAAAAAGAGCTGAACATACACATTTTAACCAGAAAATTCTGTTCACTGATGATTTGTTTCCAAACGAGTGTAGTGCAGTCACTCATATTTTATTTTTTTGTGTCGAAACTGTAACAGATATCAAAAACTATAAACATACAAAAAAACTTAATAAGAAATGATTGCGTCCGATTTGTTTTCTTTATTTATTTGCTTTTGTCATTAAAAAATATGAATGTATTAATGTTGGGCCTCACTTGTTTTATACACAACCGGCCTACTGATAATAACAATATGATGTCAAAATATGAGTTATACCCGTATAAAGTATCACACCAAACAACATCTAAATCAATGTGAACGTTCTCTTTTTATAAGCAAATTTTGTTTTTTTAAAAATTAACTCTGAAGCTGAATACTGGCTAAACAAAATGCATTTGTATATAGATAAGTTTTGTTAATTCGTTTTCTTTTGATCCCAGTAATCTGTGGTTAAGCCATGTCCACATAATTTAAAGACACCCTGTATATTTAAATTAATTTTCCTGAGCTTTCTCTGTTTTAGAAGTGATAAAATGCGTTTTAATGCAATGCGTTTTTTCAATATTCATTATTATGTTCTTTAATTTTTTGGATCGACTAAAAGCGTGATATTTTTAATTTCCAATTTAGTGAGAAACCTTTATAACTATATTGAATAATTCAAGGGTTTTAATCTAATAGCTTTTCTCTTCAGCGGGATATCCGAAGATATTAAATAATCAAATATTATGAACGTATACTACATATCATATTTGAAAATAAAAGCCGATAATAATGTTTTATTTTAATTTTGCAATAAACTATTTGAAGGGAATTACGTCGAATAATATATTTGACAATTGTGAAACAAAACTGACAAAATGGGGGAAAGCAAACGAAAATACTGTATAAATAAATTTAAATGCAATATACATAATAAATACGTTACTCATCATATTACATAGGTTCAACTTGTGTAGTCTTTATTAAATTATTTTTTATAGTATCGCATAATAAAGAAAAATATGCAGGCTTGAATCAACAAACGATTGACAGCAAATCTTGGATATATTGCTCGCAGTAATGAAATATTTTTATTAATAAATTCTACTTTTGTGAATTCATAGAAATTGATGCTGTTTATTATTAAATTGATTTCAATAATATATATATTGTATCGGAACATCGCATTGCTTGTTTCATTCACGGTACAGCGTATTTAAAACAGTGTGTAAAACCGACATTTATTTTGTTTCTGTTTGCGGTTACGTTTCGGGTAAATTATTTTCGCCCCGTTTTCGGTTCCGGTTTGTCTGACTTTCGGTCAAGTTCCGGTTCGGTTCCGGTTCAATTTCGGTTCGGTTCCGGTTCAATTTCGGTTCGGTTCGATTAATAATGTACTCTTATTCAAAATTATGTTTGGTTTCAAACCGAAATTAACCCTTATTAAAATTTCGTTTCGGTTACGGTTTCGGTTCAGGTAGGAATTCCGGTTTTCAGTTTCACTGATTTCAGTGAAACAGTCTTACAGTCTTACAATGAGCGAGTCTTACAATCAGACACACTGATTTTAAAACAATATTAAAACGCGCGTTCTTTGAAGCTGCTAAGCAATTATTCAAGACCTTGTCATCCAAAGTTATACATGCATTTTTACATAATAATACTGTATGTAGGTAGGTACTGTACAAAACGATTGCCTGAGATCAACATGCTCAAAATTGAAAATTTTCCGGCCAATCGGTGGTATTAAAATGCACCACTACAAAATGCGAAACTTTTGCGTGGAAAGCGCCATTCTGCTTGAAATATCAAAATATCTACTTATACGAGTACTTTATAATACATACTATTATTTAACAGTGAATAAAATGTATTCCTTGCTTGTAAATAACCTGGGTCTTAAAACACTTAAAATTATATGAAACTTTTGACAAAAAAGTATATCGGGTATTGTCCGATGCACCACCCGGTATACATTTTACTATTAGGATTTACATGTAAAATATTAAATCTTTAAATATTGTCTTCCTGATTATTTTAGAGAAAAAACTATTATGAACTCTTTTGTAGAGCAGAAAACACTGCGTCAATTTATGCCATAACTTTTTATTTTTCAATATCTTTTTATTAGAGGGAGTTACACTTTTATTAAAATCAAAGGTGAATTGTAAATAAAAAGGAAAGAAAATGCTTTTTGCATGTGTCAGTGATTTTTTATAACCTTACATTTTATTGTCAGTAAATTATGGTTTTCAATATAAATATTATCTTTAAAAACACAGAATAGGTATTACTTACATAACAAACTTGTAATAGAGTAACAATAAAATTTAAGGTTATAAAGCATTACTGATACATGTATAACGCAATTTATTTGCTTTCTAATTACCATTCACTTGTGATTTTTTAAAACTATGTGTTACTTTTATTTCGTCGATTGTTTAGGTTATAGATAATGGAAAATAAAAAGTTATAGAATAAATTGACACAGTATTTTTTGGTCGTTCAGATGAGTATTTCTCTAAAATATTGACGGAAGACAATATTTAAAGATTTTAATTTTTTCATGTAAATTCTTATGGTGCGCTTCCTGACGCACCACCCTGTATAATGTGATGTCGTGAATAATCAATAGTTTTGTAAAGTAATCATTGAAAGTGAACAATATAAATATTAAATTATTTTATCACAACATATTTATTCTTTTTTTTTTAAATCTAGCTCAATTTGAAATGAATACCTCCTATCCGAAAGGCTGCTCTGGCCTTTCAGAACCGCAGCATTGAATTTTATTATCGCGGTTATTGCATTAGTTAGAGTCATGGGGGAGCTGCTTTCGATCTAATTTTTATTACACCAAACGCTGGAAATCGAGTTACACGCAAGTTCCCTGTTTGCACGCAGATGAAAAAGAGGATGAAAAAATTGATGCGTGTATCGAGTTACCTGCAAATTGAGTGCTGCTTTGATGTATGCAGTGCGTAAACATTGTGCCATCGCATCTGCTCTGAAGCAAACGAAGGCGACATTCTTAATGGCAGTATATGGTTATTTCTCATTCAATTTCGAATTGACAAAGTAGTTACTTAGAAGCCACGCAATACGCTTTCGGATGAACTCATGCTAATATAGTAATCTTAACTTAAAACTACTACAGAAAAATCTACTGAAAAATACATTTTAATCAATGACCGCTCGCACAAAGGGATATTGAGTAAATGATTGAGCATCTGCTTTGGAACATAAGTTTAGAATTTTAGAACAGATCAATTGCCAAAACGGGCTTAATGATGATGATAGCAATCGACACCCTTACATAAAACATGTACCAATAATCTTAATTTGTGGGTTATGTTTCGTAGTTTTTATTATTCTTAATGTTACTTTATGACAACATACATTTCAGATGATTAATACTTAATACTTTTGATACACATGTAAAATTGGTATGGGCACGTATGACATGAAACAATACAGTTAACCACAATGCTACTTATGCACTTGGCTTGAAGGTATTAATTAATATAATATTTTCTAATCATCTCTTTCATTTTAGTTTGAAAACATAGTCAATTCATTGAAATTTGCAAGGAATAAAAGGGTAGCTTTGCAGTGGGCGCTTATTTGTGAAGAACTTTCCTTCCACAATCGCGCACCATTAAAATAAATCTGATTTCATCTCGTTAACTGATGCGAATCAAAAATATAATTATAATTAAAAGGGGCGCTCTTCCAGAAATAAATTCGTGTCCTACATTTTATGTAAGACTACCGAAACTTTTGTGTAGGCTTATCACAAAGGGTTTTAATTGGGTAATTTGCATTAAATTTTCCATTATTATTCATCGTAAATTTTATATAGAACTGGCCTTCCCTGGCAATATTACAATCGAAATATGTTTGATTTAATGAAAGATTATTTAAATATAGTATAATTTCCAAATGCCTGGTAAGTATAATTGGCCTTCGAGAGCTGAAAAATTACTCATCGCTCCAAATGCCTGAATTCGACATAGGTTTTTATAATTTCATTATATTACATTTACTTTAAGTATGCGAACGAGCATGGACAAACGCGATTCTTAATTCAAAAAAACTCTCGCTCTCGTCGGACGACTATACCGTTTTTTTTATTTATTACAAATAATGCTTTATTACGTATAAAATTCCTATGTGTAACTTTAAAAATGAATTGTCTGTGCGTAGCTGACAGTTAAATACTGTCATCACTCATCAGTAAGCAAGGTTACGTGAAGAGTAAAACTGGAAATGAAGTGCAAATACGTAACGTGGATGAACTGAAAGACCGTATACGAACTATATGTAATGGCATAAATCCACAACTCATTAGAAATAATCTGATTTTGTGCGATTTATTAATTGTTAAAAACAAAACCTCTGTGTGTTGTATATCCGATTTTAAGATCTTGCTGGAGACTTTTTTAAGTTACACATATAAATGTTATGTGTAATAATAGTACATATGTTACATAATGAGAGTTGTAAAATGCATATCACGGATAAAGAGAAATTTTACGTACCGAGTCGCGCAGCGGCGAGGTGCTTAATTTCTCGAGTGCGTAATTGCCTTACAACTCAAGTAATGTACACATTTTTTTCTACTCCCAGTTGTAATGATGAAAAATGTTGCACAAATTGATACATTTTTGTTCTGTCAGATACTCATACAATTTTTGATATTGACCGTCATATGTGACTATATATGCTTTTGTTTTTTGAAAAAAAAACATAGTGTTTGAGTTATATAATAAACTTTTTTTAAATGGCCACCATAGTTTGCATTGACATTTTTAATATGGATATTGTTTTCTCTTTATAATGATATAATTGTCGTTGTATAATTTGGTTAGAATTTAGTATAAATATTATAGAAAAAGTACCAGAAATCTCGTATTAACAGGAAAAAAAAAAGTTTTCCATGGCAAACTCTGTTTTTGCTACTCTCATTAATAGAAATAGTCCTGTATCGTGTTTCTTTGTCAAAGTAATAATTTTCATAAAGTTAATTTTCGAAGATGGCCTTTATTTATCAAAGTAAGTATAGCATATCCTGTATCAATATAAAGAGAAACATTTGTCCGTTTTAAAAATATCTAAACCAACTATGACTGCCATTTAAAAAAATTAAAGTTTGTATTATAACTGAAATAGTGTGATTAAAAAAAAAGCATGATATAAGCCTTTATAACGACAACTATTTCCTTATTGTACCGAATCTCTATGTCTTATGGTTTCAGAGATCCCAATGCTTAAAACGAAAAAAAAAACTCGCCCTGTATATACATATTGCTCGTTTTTTTAATATCTGAACATAAAGCTAATGCATTGCTAACATTCAACGGTTATGCAACCAAAAATACTAGGGCATGCATATTGAAAATTTCAGATGCCAAAATTGTTGACAGAAAATGTATTCAACGCAAAAAGTATTCAAATATTTAGATTCAGATAGTACCGAGCCGGCATTGTGAGCACATATTGTGAGAGATTTATTTTGAGTGCATTATCTTGACAGACAAATCTAATCAATCGGAACAATTTCTAATATAATCGCATAATTTAATAGTTCATGATGCATTGGTCATTGGTCATTATAAAATAACTTAGGAGATGCCACATTTTAACTGAAGAAATTAAATTAAATGTAATATGTTATGCCAAAGATGTACCAATAACTTTCGTTTCACAAATGAGTTACTATTTCGGGATTAACGGTTGATTATTGATTTAACGGGATTGATGGAATTGGGGTCTCAGGATAATCAACAGGAATTAAATCTCGTACAATCCGTATACGCTATACAATTTCCGTCAACAGTTTTTACAATTAAAATGACCGTGTTTCACGAATCTGTAGTGTTGGTTGCATAAACACACAATTTTTGCAATGTTTCGTTTTAAAGTAAAACTGAACATAGCCTACGTTCAGGAATAAATATATATATATATATATATATATATATATATATGCATTTGTATCGTGTCTGACTCCGTACAAGTTTAGGGCGCCCGCTTATCCAGCAGAAGAAACAAATATACATTATTAAAATGAACGTATTAGTGATTATTTCCGTGCGTCAAATATGAGCAGAGAGAGAGGGGTAAGAAGAGGTTAAGTTTATGATACACAAAAATCAACATATGTAACGTACTTTTGAGACTCCTACTATTTAAAAGGCGCATTTGCTTCAGTGTATATAAAAACAATACAGCTAGCGGTGGTTTTCGCCTCCTACCACATTGCCAAATTTACCGTGCACATTTTATAAAAGCGCGAACTAGTGTTTGTGGTTTACTGCATGTGTTTCCAGTTTCTTGGAGTTAATATAGTACGTTATTCATAATGAATAATAGCTCACGGTAAGTAATTAAATGTTTCATTATTAATATTAAGGTAATTGAAGTACTAGTGGATAAAATAACTAAATACGCGATTAAAACGGTTTTGAGGTTATAATTTCCCAGTAGCTTGCGTTTACTCATATGTAGTTTTCTCTTTCGGCCAAAACAGAACTTCTTAAATAGAGAAAAAACTACTCAATCAAAGTATTGGAGCTTGTGAAAGTTTTGAAATAAAACAAGGAGAATAACCTTTTTCACAATAAACATTTATTATACTAAATGCAACATATAGTACATGAAATGTACATATAGTGTAAATAATAAATGAAAAAGTTATTCTTCATGTTTTATTTAGATAAAACTATTATTGATTAGAGGTACTAATACATGTAATCTTAATTTAATTGAATAACCAATTTTATTGCTATTATGCATACCAAAAAGTGCGTAATAATGATTACAAATAAACCAGTTCGGAAATAATTTCAAAAGTTCATAGTTAAGGTAATAAATTACTGTTGCATTACTTTTCACTATCCCCTTGTATGTAAATTGGCAAGCAAGCAAGACAGACAAAAATCTAAAAACCATTAATAAAAAACGGTATGCATTTTTGACACGGTCCAGTCAATACTCCTGGTCGCAACTTTAAGTGGCTTTATCTATTTTTCAGTTCTTTAAGAATACCGGCGATGGCTGTAAAAGGCAACAACAGTCAGAATAAATCAGTGAATTGTGGTAAGTATCCGATTCTGCAACTGCAGGACGTAATAACAGAAAAATCAAGATAACAAATATGTCCAACGGACATTTTGTATTATTTTTCGCTTTGAAAGCCCAACTTATCAATTTTCGATTAAAAGGATTCAGTTTTTCAATATACTTATATTTTATCCTTCGTCGCTTATCCATATTTGGATTTATCGCATTCTTAAACTTTTTTGTAGATAATTCTTTTACCGAAAAATTAAATTCGTGGTCGGATTGCTCAGATTTTGACGATCCAACGTATCATTCCGAACGCACAAAAAGGCAACTCACACAAAATTGGATAGTTGATCATCACTCAATGAACGCAGAAAATATTTTAAACAAAAAAGTTAAAAGATACAATAGAAGACCTGCATCGTCGCCCAAGTTGACAAACAATTTACAATTAAATGAGGCTGGTCTTGCAAGTAGCATATCATCTTCAGTTGGTTCAATTATTCCATATAAACCTTTAATAAACAAAATTCCGCTAGAGGAACGTAGTCCAAACAAAATTGAAACGGAATATAAGACTCTAGAAAATAATTCAAATATTAAAGGAAACTGATACAACGCTGACGATAATAGAATCATCTGAGAATGAGTATGACTCTTTAATCGTTGAGACGTTTGGTGGAAGCCCAGAAATTCCATATATTCCGCCCATTTTTAATAACGTTATACAAAATAGTGACAAAATATATCAATTAAAAAAATTCAGATCCATGTAGTAAAATAAATTCAGTGAAAATGGCACAACAGAATTTATGCTCTAAATATGTAAACAACGCATTAAATAAACAAAAAAAGAATACCACACCAATTTTGAACGTCATTTAAAAAGGCACCACCTAGAAGAAAAGGAGGTTCAAGATAATCTGAAATTTCCTAGTAATACTAAAGAAGGCAAACAAATGAGAAGGAATATTTTAGCATTATTACGATATGAGACAAAATTCGAAAGTTTTGTGCAAAATGAAAATTCTAATACAGAAAGAATGCCATGTGCTCATTGTAGACGCATCATTTCAGTAAACTATTTAAGAAGACATTACAAAAAATTATTGTAAAGCCAATTAATGAAACTGGTAGAAATTTACGACATCGGACAGCTTCTCAGACCTTAGTTGCTTGTGCTAGTGAGCATACGAATATAACAACAACGTTAAGAGTAAAAAACGAGGTGTTCAGTAGAATGGCTACTGACGAAATCGGATATTTAGCAAGAAAATACCAATTAATTCGACACTTCGGTGAATATTACCTAAAAAAACATAAACGCGCTCAGATTTCAATAGCTTGTTCGAATAAAATGAGAGAATGCTCTCGATTACTCATTGAAATGCGTCGACGTATTGGAAATCCGAATTTGTCTTTTTATCAAATGCTCATTACTAACTTATTTGATGATGTTGTTTTATCCGCTAAAGCAATAAGTGGATATAAAGACAAACAGAAAATGTATACCGCTCCCAGTCAGTGCTCCCCAGGGCACTACTTTACAACAAGTATGTGAACTAAGAACAAATTTGTTATTAAAGAGATGTCCTGAGTTTGAATGCGTAAATTTCGAAGATGGATTAAAAGAAATAAAAAGATTTCGATTTTGGGTACAAACTCAATGGAGTAATGAAGTATCTTCCCTATCACTTAAAGATTTAGCCGAAAAATAATGGAATAAACCCGTACTATTGCCATTAACAAAAGATATCATTAAATTTCGAGATCATATTTTGGATTCCGCAGATACACCTGTCACTTTCCTAAAAGAAGACAATGCCGACACAACAGCTTTTAAGAAACTTGTTAATGCTTCATTAGCATTTACAATTCACTTTAATCGCAGAAGAATCGGCGATGTCCAATACGTTGAAATTAAATCTTATTTAAACAATTATACGGCAAATAATCAAACCGAATATCTAGAACAGTTGTCAAAATCAGAAAGAACACTGACTAATAGTTATAAACGTGTAGTAGCGGGTGGAAAAGGTAGCAGAGCAATAGTAATTTTATTTCCTCCAATTGTTCAAGAATATATCCACCTATTACTTGAAATTAGGAATAACACAGACATTGTGCCGCACCTAAATCGTTATTTATTTGCGTATCCTGGAGTCAATCAGTGGGTTAGAGGAGATGTTGTTTAAAAAAAAAGCGAAATCTAGTGGAATTGAAAATCCAGAAGCTATGACATCAACCGATTACGAAAACAAATTGCTACTTTAATGCAAATAAAAAAAATTGCCTAAAGATGATTATTCCCAGTTTGCCAAATTCATGAGACATACCGAGAAAACGCATAAACAGTTTTATGAAATTACACAAGATTATTATCAAACGGCGAAAGTTGGAAAGTTATTGAACTTGTTTGATCAGGGGAAAGAAATGGAGTACAGAAATATGGATCTGGCGAAAGTTGATATTAACCCCGATGAAGTGTTAGCCGAATCTGAAAACGAAATAGAGAATAATGAGGATTTTACACCAGGACCAAGTTGTGAAAATAACGAAGAACAAAATACTTCAAGATCTATGAGTCTTTTGAAAACAAAAAATGTAAGTTGCAGAGTTAAATGGACTCAACAGCAAAAATATATAGTTACGTCACATTTCAAAAATCACATTAAAAACAAAAGAGCTCCTAAAAAAAATGAATGTGAAAAATTAATATTGGACCACAAAGATATCCTAATCAACCTAGATTGGGTTCGAGTGAAGACTTATATATATATATACAGGGTGTATCAGCCAAATGGAATAAATTCAATAATAAATAAATGGGGGCGTGTTCCAAATAACGCTCGGACACGTCGATTGTTATTTTTAGTTACGCATTTTTTTCAACAAAAACTTTTTATACAGGGTGTGTCATGTGACCGTGGCCAATACCAACTTTCTTATTTTAAATGCAACACCTGGTATATTATTCAATTTTTGGATTCTTCAGAAAATTCTTGACATATTTCATGTACAATGTCCTATACCTATCTTCAACTGTTTCGGAAATATTAAGTGTTTTCAGATTTATTGCAAAAATTAACATTAAAAAAAGAAAATTATTTGATTACAGAAATTCGCTACAACACATTCAATAATTATTTCCCATTTAGGTCTTGATAATGAGAAAGTAAGCAAAAACCATTTCAGCGTTCCTTTTTACCTTTTTACGGATATGAAATAAACAAAAGCTATAAATACTTTTGTTTACTTGCGATTAGATCGGTCACGCCTGAGATGTTGAGTAACGTTAGAAGAAATTTCTATTTAAGATTAGGATGTTGCCAAGACGTTCACGGCGAGCATTTTGAACATCTCCATTGAAATTTATTGTTTTTTTTTTGTTTTTTTACATTATCAAGAAATAAACAGTATTACTTATTAGTTTTTGAGTGTGTTGTAACGAATTTCTGTAATCAAATAATTTTCTTTTTTTAATGTTAATTTTTGCTATAAATCTGAAAACACTTAATATTTCCGAAACAGTTGAAGATAGGTATAGGACATTGTACATGAAATATGTCTAGAATTTTCTGATGAATCCAAACATTGAATAATATACCAGGTATTGCATTTAAAATAAAATGTATAAAAAGTTTTTGTTGAAAAAAATGCGCAATTAAAAATAACAATCGACGTGTCCGAGCGTTTTTTCGAACACGCCCCCATTTATTTATTATCGAATTTATTCCATTTGGCTGATACACATTGTATATATAATACGTATTCTCAAAAAAAAATCTTAAGCTACTTGTCGTATAGATTAACTTCTGATTGCCAATATTAGTTAGTCAAATTTTGTTATTATCAAATAATAGCGCATAAACCATACTTGTTTTGCCAGTAGTTTAAGTGTTTTGTTTCAATTTATTATTCACAGGAACTTGACCAAATATAATCAAATTAATGGAATTACTTGTAAAGTATCTAGCCTGCTGGTAAAATATTTAGGAATTTTTAACTCTTAATTAATAAAACGATAAGTTTTGCAAATTAATGTTTGATATATATGTATATATATATATATATATATATATATATATATATATATATATATATATATATATATATACAGTGAGTTTTTTATTCGGCTGAACATGGGCATAAAATTGCCATGTTCATTTTAATAATAAACAAGTCATATCATTATTGAGATAGGCAGCCAAATTGTCATGAAATGACAGATCAGATGTTTCTTATTTTCTCATTAAATTTTATTTCGAAACAAGGTTAGGTCATTAATCTATGGTACATGAGTGTGAAAACAGTGTTTAAGCTCTTCAGCATAAAGTAAAATAACAACAAGATTCATGAAGAAAGTGCTGGGGTTAGTTATGGATGCAACAAACACCTGCGCCTTCCATGCAGTCACTGTGAGAACGATGATAACAAATTACAAAGAATGTTAAAAGTACTCAAACTTATAGCAGAGAGAAGAAAGAAAATTACAAAATATGTTCAAAATGACCACCTTCACGTTCTAGACAATACGCAAGACGATTGTAAAATTCTTGCACGGTATTGCTTAAATAAATTGGATTTATTTCATTGCCGGCAGTGCGTATTCGTTGTTTTAATTCTTCTACGTTCTGAATTTGTACGCTATTGTACACTTTTGATTTTAGGTAACCCCAAAGAAAAAAATCATTTGGGGATAAATCCGGCGAACGAGGGGGCCACGCGATAGGTCCAAATCTCCCTATCCAGCGATTCTCAAAAGTTTCATTGAGATAACGTCTGACTTCCACCGTGGAATGGGGTGGAGCTCCATCAATCTGAAACCACGGGTTCTCAATATTTAAATTTTGAACTTGTGGTACAATTTGTGTTCGAAGAAGTTCCAAAAATTTTGCGGAATTTAGATTCCCTTCAATAAAAAAGGGACCAATAAGGACATTGTCAATAATTCCAACCCACACATTAACTCTAGCATTGTACTGTGTGTGGGGAAGATTTTGTACGTGCTGGTTCGTACGTGACCAATACCTGTTGGAGAACAAAATAATAGGATAAGGAGAATGGATACGTATGTATTTAATACAAACCGATAATTCTGGGAATTTACTGTCCCATTCAAAGAAAATGAGGATTCGTCTGTGAAAACTATTTTCTGTAAAATGTTTCCATCTTCATTTATTAAGTTGAATAAGGTTTCACAAAAATCTGTTCGTTTAATTTTGTCACTTTCAAAAAGCTGCTGATGATTTCCAAATTTGTAAGCTTTATATTTATACTTTCTTAGTGTTTTATGCACAGAAGTGTATGAAATGCCAAACTCTCTTGCTATGAATCGTAAAGATGAAATTGGATTTTCTTCAGCGTAGCATAAAATGTTAAGTTCTTTTTCTTCTGTAAGGACGGGGCACGTTTTTGTCCTCTTCTTATGTGAATTTACTACACATCCTTCGCTATTAAAGGCTATAATTGTATTGTGGATGGTTCCAATAGAGGGGATAGGTCGGTCAGGATAATTGGCTGAAAATAAATCACGGACTTGTCTCAAACTGTTATTTTGGTTGTACCACAGCAGAATCGAAATCTTTTCTTCTTTAGAATACATAATAATGCAAACTATTGGAACTTTTCAAAACAAATTTGGTTATAAATGACATCAGATGTCAGAACATTTGAATTTCATGACAATTTGGTTGCCTAGCTCAATAATGATATGACTTGTTTATTATTAAAATGAACATGGCAATTTTATGCCCATGTTCAGCCGAATAAAAAACTCACTGTATATATATATATACCCCCCGGTATATATACCACCCGGTATATATATATATATACCGGGTGGACATTTCTAAACTAGCCAGTCTAAATAACTTTTGAATGCCAGTTAACTTGATAAAAACAAAAAACATGTCGATGTTTAAAAACAACGTCAAATAAATTTTATGTGTCACCCCCTCATCCCTAGCCACCACCACTTTAAAATTTCAAATGACACCTCCCGCCTTACCTCATTTTAAAGCATAAATAAACGTAATCTAGTGGCACAATGAAAATATATTTTTGTCGTTAGTTTTGGAAAAAAACAAATAAATAAGAAAACTTATAAAAAAATAAAATATTTAATTTTTAATTTATTTAATATAAAATATTAGCCCCTCCCCCTAGCGACTCTCACTTTTAATTACAAATTTGAAATTTCAGCCCTAGGTTTTGATACCTTATTTTAAAGCTTAAAATATATACAATCTAGAGGTGTAATAAACGTTTATTTACGTCAGCACGTTTCCAAAAACTAAATATATTTTTCAAAAATAAATTATGCCGACTTCATTTCAGAAATAACCAGTCTCAAGTCATTTTGATTAAAAAATTACGTCGATTTTTACAATCAATAAACAAATATAGCTGAATTTATACATCGATAAATCATATGGGTGTCTCAATTAAAAAATATATTTTAGTAAATGTTCCAACTTAATTTATTTTTGAATAATATATTTTGTTCTTGGAAACGTCCTGTCGTAAATATATGTTTGAAAAGAGAGTCGCCAGGGAAAGGGGGTTATATTTTGTATTCAATTAACATACTTTTCAATATCTGCCTTGAAAACTGGGTTGACTTGTTTTTTGTTTCATTAAAACGAGCTTAGATTTATTCAATATAAATTGATTTTGAATTTTTCTTATTTTTTTTTCCAAAACAAATCGACAAAAATCTGTTTTTATTGCGCCACTAAATTAGGTTTCTTTAGATTTAAAGGCAATGAGGTATCGCATGGTAGGGGGTGCCTTTTGAAATTTCAAAGTAGTGGTAGCTAGGGAGGAGGGAATGACTCTTAAAATTTATTTGACGTTGTTTTTAAACTTCCCCCTTCAAAAGTCAATCGACGTGTTTATTTTATTTTTATCAAGTGTACTGCATTCAAAAGTTATTGAGACTGGCTAGTTTTGAAATGTACACTCGGTATATAGTATGTCCCCGGATGGAAATTTCAAGAGGTTTTTTTTTAATTTTTACATTTGGATAAAAATGTTACTTTTAGGTAAAAACCAAGCAGGAACTAAAATTCCTGCTTGGTTTGAAACTACCATTTCAGTTATTAAAACCTAGATATATTTATACAGGGTGTTGGCAAAATCAAAATATTTAAATCTTATTTTGACACTTATGTATTTACTATTTGCCAAAGGAATTTAAAATAACATTTAACAGCATTAAGAAAAATAAAATCATTTTTACCTAAAACTAAAAATTAAAAAAAATATCCCTCTTTTAAATTCAATCCGGGGACATACTGTATATATACAGAGTGGCCCACTTATCCCCGCTCGGAGCATTGCTGCTAGACTAATGAAAATTTAGGAAAACACCGGATTGGAAGTTATTGGATATACACTTGATGTGTTACATTTTAAAATTATTTTCGAGTATACAGAGTGTACCGTACATAATATACAAAATACCAGGATACCATTTTTTTTCTCTTTTTTAAATTGATTACCCTGTTTATTATTTAATTTTTAGAATCTGCTTTATGTGGGCTTCACAAATCATTCTTATTTTTGAGATCAGATGCCCTTGCCAAGTTATTCACTTTTTAATCAAATTTAACGAAAAATCATAGATATGGAAAAATTTTCAACAAAATTATTATAAGAGATCAATAAAAGAATCTGCGTATGCAAGTGCCCAAGCAATGTGCCAAAACATGAGTAATATCTTGAGTCTCGTAGAATATACAGGGTATTCTGAAACAACGATAAAATTTTGCTATTTTCAAATGTCTAAAGCTCATTTTTTCAAATAGAAAACCCTATATATAGCATCACATTCTGAGTGCGAATATAATGAGCTATTCAATCCTAGCATATGGACTGTGATCTAATAATACTTTTTAATAGGTAAATAACGATCATTCTCAATAAGTTTTAGCCATTTGAAAATAGGAAAATTCGATCGTCTTTTTCTAAACCTTTTTCAAAATACTGTGAATGTTAAGGCACATTGCTTGCATACCCATATACTTTAATTGTTCTCTTATAATACGGTTTTGTTGAACTTTATTCCAGGTGCATGATTTTTCGTTAAATTTTATTACAATATGAATAACTAGGCAACGTTGCATCTGATCTCTAAAAATAAAACTGATTTGTCAAACCCACATGAAGCAGATTCCAAAAATTAAAGAATATACAGGGTGTTTTATTTAAAAATCTGATCACATGTTGTGTCCCGGATTTATGGTACACTCTGTACATTATTTATTTTTGTGCCAAAACATGCACAATATTTGGAGTCACGTTGAATACACAGGGTGTTCTGAAACAACGATCGAATTTTGTTATTTTCAAATGGCTAACTCAGAATAGATTCGAAAATAGTTATCTATTCTGGGCCAAAAGTTGATAATATTTGGTTTCTTCGTCGCCATCATTTCAACGCCTATTACAAGAAAATTTTCGGCATGTATTAGCAAGCCATTTTCTGAATAAAAACATGAGAAACCATACTGTGATATAAATAGTTGTAATCGTAATAGGAAATGCTATCTGATACAGGGTGAAATAAACTGACTGGCGCAACCTAGTTTTTTTTTAAATGGCACCCCCTGTATAACTTTACATATTTAATTTTTTTTTTTGTAGACTTTACAAATCCCTTTTCTTTTTTCAATTCGCTTTAACCGTTCAGAACTTATTTAAATTTTTCTTATTCAAACAATCGTAGGGCACTCGGTTTTTGCGATATCAGATTGGGACTTTGCCTATGATTAAACAACTGCCTGGGGAATCTTTTGGCGGCAAGAATGCCTAATTGCATTGTGACATCGCCTTGCTGTGACACACTAATTTTGGTGAATTTTTAAGGACCAAAACTTGATTGTTTTAAATGGCACACCCTATATTTTATTACTTACTCGTATTCAGTGTCTCATTTAACATATTTTTCATCCCCCCCATTTTTCTTAAATGTTGATAGTTTGGGAGATAAATTGGATTTTTTGAAAAATGAACACAGATTTCATCGATATAAACTTATCATGCTATGAAAATCAACTAACTCTGACATGATAACGTCAAAGTGACATTTATTGTACGTTCGTTTTAAATTTGTCGTGAAAATTAATTTTTCGCATAATGAAATGGCCGTGATTTTGAACAGTTTTTGTAATTACAAGTTAAATGTTATCGCTATTGATTTTTTATATGTACCTCAATAGATTCTGGCCGACAGCAACGAATTCCGCCCATTTTCATCCAGTACACAGACCTCATAAAATATCCACCATTTCGTTACCGAAGTATTATGCTCTAATTTTTATATATGTATTTATCGCGCTGACTGACAAGTTTGTCACGAAAGTCTAATTTGCTGCATATTTATAACTTTACTTAATCCCGCCAGTTTTAAATGAATTTAACAATACACGAGACAACCAGCTTAAGTCGTTTAAAATAAACTGCCCATTTCATGAATGTACAGGTACAGTCTTGCTCAAATAAATCTCGTACAAGAAATTTGACATTGCCATATAAAATTGCTATTATAACCTAATTTCTTGTACTAGATCTATGTGAGCATGACTGTCTATCGAGTTGTATCTGTCTGAGAATATACTATGCATAGTCATAAGCGAGATTATAAATCTCTGCTATTGATTGGTAATTCTATTTCACTACATCAGAAGGACTTACTGTGCTAATATTGCAAATCTTTTTGCACTCTCCATCGTTAATATTGTATTAGTTTGAAATCTACACCTTCCAACTCGTGAAACACATTTAGCTAGAGTGGCCCAAGGATATTGATAATTTATAAATCATTTCTGCATTAAGTACTTAAGTCTTTATTCTACTTTTATAAAATAGGAGTAGAAATAAGACTTTGTTATTAAACTTATATTAAGTTAATTATATGTAATTAGTATGTTTAGATTTCGCAGTACATAATTTAATAAATTAACTAATTATAGATTTAGGTTTTGAGAAAATATGATATCATGAATTTAAATACCCACACAATTTTCTGATAATCTTATAAAAGTGGTTCAACTTAAACCACCGATATCGTCATTCCCATCCATCCTGAGGCAGCTATTTTACTGCAGAAAAAAAGTAAAACACAGAAATTCTTAATTATTTCAAAAGTGCTCAAATGTCAGTGTCGCTTTAAAACAACGAGTTTCAATTATGAAAT
Organism: Othius punctulatus; assembly: GCA_951805005.1. Lineage (NCBI taxonomy): Eukaryota > Metazoa > Arthropoda > Insecta > Coleoptera > Staphylinidae > Othius > Othius punctulatus. The sequence continues at coordinate 61,134,702 of OX638145.1, forward strand.
GGTTGCATCATTTCCAAGAAATGATATATAAAATAACATTAATTTATTATAGTTTTTGAAGCTTCAAGTGATATTCAAGTTGATAGATACCTATGGATGGATAGAAGTAGCGATTTGTGTGTGTAATTTGAGACACCTTGTAGAATAAATTATTATTTCTAACTTGTATATCTATGAGATTTAATGCAAACAAAATTAACCCCGGCTATTTGAATGTATTTTAATATGGCACAATTCACATTTCATTGAAAACGCAGCCCTTTTAATTATGTATAGCAACGATCGATTGGGGAGTCGTGGAGTAAGTTAGGAATTAAAATTTTAAGGTGCCGTCAACTTGGGACGTCACTTATTCCATTAATTATATATTATATGGAATAGAGTTTAGAAACTAATTTCAAGATAAAAACGATTCAGACAGAAGCGAGAATATAAATTAGGCTGATTAAAAAAATGCAAAAATGCACCATACTTTACTTAATAAAACGTTGTTGTAATAAAAATGAGGTAATTAAAATTACAAGACTTAAGAAATAAGTTTTTTCCTCTAACTTAATTATTATTCCTAGCTGACCAACTTTAATTAATAAATAAAAAGTTATAGCAGCATACAGTCTATTTCTAAAGTAAATTGAAACTTTCGTAATACACGTTTAATTCCAAGCAAGAGATAAAAGGCCAATACCGGTGTACCCTACAGGGAACACTACCTTCCATATTATCGGCAAGTCCTGTAGGTATATTGTAATTTCTAAATAGCACTTTGTTCCAGGAGTCTATCCGAAATGTACTTTAGCGACCTGTTTAAAAATTGCCATATTAAATATGTTTTCGATTTCTCTGCGGGAAAAGCGCCAGGAAATTGGAAACCGGCGCTGATGTTTGTAATGGGAGAAATTCAAACTTCAAATGTTGATGTTCGTTTTTTAACGATCTATAAAGCAAATTTGAATACGCGACCCTCGCCATTTGCATTTACAGTTTAGTTTCCAGTTAAGATAACGCCTCGACAGCGAAGGAAAATATAAAACGCAACCTCGATACGTGGCGCATGTCGTTTGTTTGTTCCCGTAAAGTTTTCATTGTCTAAACCCCCGCCAATGGAAATGCATACGTCTACCTAACTTCGCGAATTGTGGAAGTTAAATCCCACGGATTTTCACCCAATCTAATTGTTTAAGTTTAATATCAGCTTAAGGATTAGCGGCGGATCACTTCTGGATTTACTTCCAACCAAAGTTCCCCAAATGAAATTAATCTCCAATAAATACTGGAAATCCATTGCATTCAATGGTTAATCATGTTTTAAGTGCCTCAGTAGCTCAGGTTTATCTTCAATTCAACACAATTTATATGTACAGTTTATATCGAAGTGAATCATTTTTGAAATTCTGATGAAAGAAAAGGAGGAAATACAATCATATTTCATTGACTAACTTATAAATCGTCTTACAACAGTTACATAAAAAGTCTCACGCAATAAAACAATCTCATTAATAACTTGCGTGATTTCCGAAAATTTGCACTATTCCGATTTTCATCATTTTGAAAAACAAAGTTTTCTCGAAAAGTAACAATCACTCGGTTTATCTGATACGCTTTAATAAAGTTTTTTGACAGGTACAAATTAATGCCGCAAAGAAGTTTTTTGAAAAATCAATAATAAAAAAGTTTCCAATATGATGGCGACTTTTTGGATGTATGCAAGGACTGTTTTGCACGCCTTGTTCGTGTACGCAAAACAGGCTATAAAATTCAATTTCGCGGCCATTTCCCTTGAAGACGTCCGCCACACCAAACGTCACTTAATGTTTCACTGACTGTGATATCGCTAAATTTATTTATTTGGTTTTTATACTTTTAAAAATAAATTGAATTAATATTGTAATAGTTATTTCATAAATCAAATTGAAACTGCAGAAGCGATAATATTTCTTAATTCAGGTGGAGTACACAAAATGAAAACATCGCTGTCATCTGATATGTATACTAATACTTTACTAAATTATGTTAATTATATCATTTCCATAGCAACATTCAAGCCGACTTTCAATTTATCTATAATAAATAATTAAACTCACGTTTTAATAACTAGAAATTGTAGCTTGCACAAAAAATGTTGTGCACACCTCACCAGCGAAATCCTTTATCGTCCTCAGGATTGTCTTTCTTCGGCCGTAAGCGGCCTCGGCGACAATTTCTCCTTCAGTACGTTAAATAATGATTTAGCGGGCTAAATATACAAATAACTATTTTGAAAATTGCTTGGACACGTCCAATTTAATTATCAAAAGTACAAATTTTGTTATAAATCTTAAATTTTAGCATTAATTTCTTTTTAGTTATATCGTCATCGACTTGTTTTAAATGGCGACCCTAAAATTTTATAGTTAATCTACCTTACAATTTCAATAGTTTTTATCAAGCTTATTTTTTTTATATAAATGCATAATATGGGACAGTACAGTAAAATTCGAGATATTTAGAGATATCCCGGCATACTAACGGAATAAAATATTTAATTTCTAAAAATGACCAATAAATTCCTGCCGAGTTTTCCTTTACCGTATTTTTGCTCTTTAACTATATTATGCTATAAGGAAAGTATTCTATTAAAAATTGAAAATATTAGTTACTTAGCAAAGACAGCACTTGTTTACGAAAAACGTTATCAAAATCGTTATCAGTAGTAATAACCAAAGCGCGGATTTTTAAACATAAAATATTACAAATTAGCGCTTAAAAATGCATAAAAATCTTAGAAAAAAACATATAAAATAGCATACAGATTAGAACAAGCACAAAAACGCAGAAAAAGCATGAAAAGGCATATTTTATTATTTATGAAACTGCAGATAAACAAAACAAAACATAATTTTATTAACAAGAACGCATTATAGGTAGATAAAAGTAATATTTTAATAACATAGGTTTTGGTGATTAATATTAATAACAATAATAATTAATAACAAACGATGTTTACTGCTCTTTAAATGAACTAATAATTAAATGTTTTTCTAAATTTTCAATGGAAAATTCGATTCTCCTATCACTGAGCACTTTTTTTTAAGTGTGAAAAGCTTCTCTCCACATCCACCCTTGTAATCAGTGCTTTTTTAAATTTGGGAACAATTGTATTATATATCAACAAATCTTCCACTAAATCTCCTTTTAAAACTGTGGATATTTTTTTGTAACTCGCCAAATCCTTCATTTTTTGACAAAACTGCATTACATTTTTTTAATAATCTCTCCTATAGATCCATGTACGTTTGAAACGTTGTCCCTAAAATCTTCAACTATTTGAACCGCATCTACCAAAGTTGTGTCCTTTGCTTGGAGTTTATCAATCGCTTTGCTTACGAAACTGTAGTTAGTTTTTAGGAATGCTAAATTTTGTACAACCCTCCTATCTTTAAGAACTTTGTGGCATTCTTTAATTGCCTCTGACACATTTTCAGGAAACTCTAACACAAGCTCCTTAAATGAATCGAAATGGTCGGCATAATGGCAGGCAGAATCTAGCCACATACCCCATCTAGTTATAACCGGTGCCGGAGGAAGAGGTACATTTGGCATTCTTTCCCTAAACATTTCGACCCTCCGAAATATTTCCGGTTTTTATCACATCATTGACCAGGGGAAATTGCAGTCTAATCGTTTCAGCAACTCGATTAAAACCATGTGCCAAACAGGTGCAATGCATAAATTGCTCATAAAATAGTTTTAAATTAGAATATGCCTTCAACTTATATGCAGCGGCATCAGAAAGCATCAATAATAATTGATCATGTGATACGGGGTTTGGCAAAAAAAAAGTGTTAATCCATCGTGGCCGAATTTGGCAACGGTATTGCCATTTGATTTTTCTAACTGTATAGAACTAATTAAAAATGCATTGGTGGAGTCTTCGTTTAATATTCCAATCATCAAATGGGCAGGGAAGCAGGTCTATCTATGAACCTGAACAAAACTAAATACCTATGTATTGGAGGAGAATCCGAGGATTTGGAACTGGAGAATGGAGAAATAATATCAGCATGCAATAGTTACCAATACTTAGGGGTAAACATACAAAAAGATGGAAAGGATGAAAAGGAAATTAGGCAAAGAATCGGACAAGGTAGAAGAGGTATTAAGAGGCTAAATGGTATATGGTGGAGTAAAGAAATAACGAAAAAGAGAAAATATAACATATACAACACAGTTATAAAAAGTATTGTACTCTACGGAGCAGAAGGATGGAGGTGGACCGAAGCTGACAAAAGAAGACTAGAGGCTCTGGAGATGGATGCCCTAAGAAGATCATGTAGAATATCGAGGTTGGATAGGGTACGCAATACAAGGATAAAGGAATTAATCGGCTTGAGAGAAAATATCGTACAGGAAGCAGGGAAACGGCAACTAATCTGGTACGGACACGTGAAAAGGATGGCAGATCATCGCTTGCCAAAAATTACGCTCGACTGGGTCCCTCCGGAAAGACGGAAACGAGGCAGGCCCAGGAAATCCTGGAATGACGGCATCCAGAAAGCTATGAGCGAAAGGAACCTACAAGATGACCAATGGCAGGATAGGTTAGGATGGAGGAAGAGTCTGGGGATCGGACAGCGTCGACAGACGTTCTAAAACCGAAATTATATATATATATCAAATGGGCGATGTACCGACCACATGAATCAGTAGTTTTATCTACACAGAACCATATACAATTGTTGCCAATTATCTTTTTTATTTCCTCAATAGTGTGTTTATATACTTGCTCGACATCGTTTTTGCGAATGGTTGATTCGGCAGGAATATGTCTACCGGTGTATTTTTGTAAAAAACAATTTAACATACATTTCAACAACTAATTTTTTTAACGGAATGTTAGAAGATAACATCGTATTACATAAATAAAAGTAAAATTCCTTTTCATTCTGTGTAGAAGAACTCGCAAAAGACTCGGAAATAGTTTGCTGGGTACTCAGGGTACTGCCTTCAGATGTGTGTTTTTTTAAATTTTCCTGGTGAACTGTTGTTTTGATATGTTGTGTTATGTTAAATATTTTCTCGCAGTTAATATACAACATAATACATGCTTGTACATAGGCCAATAGCGACACAAAATTAAAATTTACCGGTTTGATACAAGCCCTGCAAATTAATTTGCCGTTCTCATATTTTAATTTAGAATGCCAACGTATCCATTCATCGACGGAAGGTTTTACATTCGGCATTTTATATAAGAAAACTTATAAACACCTAATACACACAAGACACAAGCACAACGCACTGAAGATTGAGATAAATTGCGCTGAATTGATAGCACACTTGCCCCTGATGCATTCTGTAAACGTAAAAATAGGGCAATCCCCGAGATAATTAAGCTTTGTTTACCAAATATCACGTGCGCACGCTCACTTTGTTGATTATTTTGTGATAACCTAGTACTCTAGACTGATGCAACGGAGTAATATTATTACTGAATTCTCATTACAATAATGTGCAACAAAATATATTCCTAGCTTATATGTATAAATAATATGCTTTAAAATTGAGAAAGAAACAAATAAGCCCAAAAAATAAGGAAATATGCACAAAAAATGCATTAAAGCAATTATAAGCTTTAAAACTGAAAATATGCATAAAGCACCAAAAAAAATTGTCGCGTTACTTCATTTGCTGAAATTCGTATAGATACGAGTTCATTTTGGTCTGCTATTAAAACTGATGTATAGCATAATACCTAGAAATCCGCGCCTTGGTAATAACCCTAGGGTATTGATAACTATAAAATAATTTTATCACAGTTTCCGAAAGCACATTGCTTGACAATAGCCCAATGCCGAAGCCAGTAAACCAATTTGCTCGAGGAAATTGTGATAAAATTATAAATTATTTATTATTGCTCGCGGGTTATTTGGCATGATTTTTTTGCGATAGAATTTTGGAGCAAGATATCAGATAAGTTTTCAGAAAATAAAATCAAAACACTGTTCTTCGTCAATTATAAATTTCTTTTCTTTTCACTGTTTTTTTCTTTAAGGTGGCTTTTTTGTTCGCATTATTCTGAATAATATCGCAAAGATGGTACTTAAAAGCGGGGTTTTGGCCCGAAAACTGGGATCTAGTCGTTGATAGACCCGCCAGGATTCGATTTTAAAGCGCTCTGTAATATGTTTTGCATTCGCTACTTGCGTAATTTGGGTGTGCGTAAGCAAAAAAAATTAAGGTGTTGCCATGTGTTTAATTTGTATAACCGGCTGGCTTTTTTGCAGGCTACAAATACTTTTACGACGAAGCAGCGCGAGATTTTTTTTCGATGCCTGCTAATTTATGAGTCAACACTGTATTTCCGATACATTATATTATGTAATTGGGTCAGAATTGTCTTTTAAATAGTGACAGTAACCAATTACGCCATAGTTGGAGGAGTAGTAGGGATTATTATTATCATTATTATTATTATTATTATTATTATTATTATTATTATTATTATTATTATTATTATTATTATTATTATTATTATTATTATTATTATTATTATATTATATCGATTGTCTAGGATAAGGGGCGAACATAGGAATAACGGAATAACATGTAAAATTAAATGTTAGCTCCCCTATTAATTTCAGAGAGAAATCGCAAATGAATATTATTTAGAGTATTAAAAATTGTAAATGTATCATCCATTTAATTTACGTTTGTACCAGAATCCACCTCATAAATAATAAAAATAAGTTGAACATTGTACTATAAAAACCCTTCCCATGAGTTTGACAAATATCATGTTATAGTGAAAATAATTTTGCTAGTCAGATATCAATTACCATAAACAATTCCAAGTTCCAAGTTATTCCAATGAAGAGAGGGTATTCATTGTCAAAACAATTTACAGTGGCGTCCGTTTACGTATAGTTCGGCACTTATTTTAGGATAATTTTACAATCAACCAATTCTGTCCATAATTAGCAAACCATTACAAAGTTTGCGTAAACAGTTTGAAAATACAGCAAGTGTAGCGGCAGATGATTTAAAATGTATTTAAATACTCAAATTTCAACAAATATTATTTCAAATACATTAACATTTCAGGCAAACGGAACAGAAGAAGCAACAATTAAATGGTAGAAGGAGTTTTGGGTCTGATACATGCTAAACCAACAACTATACCTTTTCAAGTTCAAAATGAGACCAATCAATTTCATTTTGGGAAGTAACAAATTCAAATTGAGGCCAATCAATTTCAAATTTGAAACAATCAAATTCTAATTGAATTGAAACAAATTCAATTTGAGATCTAACAATTTCTAAATGAGATTTTCAATTTCAAATTGAGATTAATCAAAATCAAGTTGTTTTTTAAAGTTAAAATTTTTTTTGTTATATTTAAAGCATACTTTGATATTAACGAAATATTATTATAATATAATGTATTCATTCATGTAGTATTAAATAATAATAATAATAATAATATCTGTATTGGTGCTATTGACAACTAAGGCTTAGACAGGTCATAAAATACATACAAAACTATAAAATGAACATTATCATTATTCAACAAAGAATGAAACAATCTAAGGAATAGACTACTATTCTAAAAGTACATGTCTTCCATGTTTAACCCAGAAAGAATAAATTTTTGGACACCTGCCACAAATTTTGCACAATTATTAACATCATTAATATTTCTTACGTTTTTCATTAATTATGTTTTCCAACTTTTGAAGGCTAAACTCGGTTTGTGTCATATTATTCCTGCCTTCCCCATTCAAACTTTGTGGCATTTGTACCTCCAAATCTACTTTAACACCAAATTTCATGACTGGCCATGCATTCTCAATCGGGTTCAACATTGGGCTATGTGGACTTAATCGAAGTAAGTGATTATTTCTGAATTCATGTTCATGCCCATCGTATTATCAAGGGTTTTTCCATTTCCATTATTATTATAAATAGCACACAGCTGCTTCTTGAGGTGTACTACTTCTGCTTGTTTTTATGTAGCGTGGCTTTTTTAATACAACACATAAATTAATTATATTGTCATAATACATTTTATTTGTTTACTCTCAACTTGATATTGTTTAGTGTCAACTTGATTTTGTTTAGTCTCAATTTGAAGTTGATTGGTCTCAATTTGAAGTTGATTGATCATAAATTGACATTGATTAGTGTCAATTTGAACTTGATAAGTCTCAATTTGAAGTTGAAAAGGTATAGAGTTGTTAGAGCTTACTCCAAAACTTGGAGTTTCTTCATTGGAATAACTCAGATAATGGTTCATAGTAATTGATATCTGATTTTTTTCTGATGGTCGGGTTTTTATGGTACATTGTTCAACTTATTTTTATAAATTTTGAGGTGGATTCTGGTACAAACGTAAAATAAATGGATGATACGTTTATAGTTTTTAATACTCTAAAAAATATTCCTTTTCGATTTTTCTCTTAAATTAATAGGGAAGCTAATAATTAAACATATGTAATTTTAGTTCGCCCCTTATCCCAGACACTCGGTATAATTTAATATCAGGGAATAATTTCTTCCATTTACAAGTTAATTTACGTGACCAAATTTAAGTCTTATTGAGATTGCTGTAAGCTTATTAGCCAAAAAAGGTATATGAAACATTTCTTACATTTTAACATCACTTTTATTTAAAAATAAATAGACGCCTGACATAGCCACTTCCATTTTCATTGTCTTGATAAGGAATTTTTTGATTGCGGAACATAGGGAAATAACATTGGAAGACAGGTTTCCTTCAATTTCGCTTACCCTAATAAAAGTATAAGGAAACTGAGACCATATTTATTTTAAATACTTTTATTTGTGACTAAAAAATCAAATTTTTGGCGTTTATATAAGCAGGTTCTGTGTGACCTTTTCAAGTGTCCAAATAACTATTAAGATGGCATTAACGACCCAAGAACTAGTCTCCTTATCTCCTCAGGACCCAAATTTTGGATAGATACTAACCCCTTCATAAAGTATTATAAGTACGTGCATTTCGCCCTGAAGATTTCAGCAACACACCTCATGCAAATAGATTCATTTTTGTTTATTTACGTGCGTAGTTAATTTGTAAATCCTATTCAGTTATCGTTCTTCGTGTGTTTCTGCTTTGTTTATTATGCGTTTTAATTTTGTGTGTGTTTTATAAACTTAAGTCTCCCCCGTGATAATTTTCAACTGTTCTACTGTGACATGTATTGTGTCTGTATTTTGTGTATGACTAATTCCTGCCTGTGACAATTGTTATTGCGTATTTTATATTTTTATATTTAGTTAGACTATTATATCTACCTATAACAATTTACTTGTGCGCTGTGTTGTGTTTTTGCGTATTGCTAGATTGGTGTGTATGGGTAGGATGTCACAAAAAATGAATGTATTAACCATACCATAAAACATTATGGGAAGCGATTATAAACTTTGAAAAATGACAAAAAAAATGTTTGTTTATCTGCTAGAAACATATTAAATAACAAACTAATTTTATTATTACATCAAAGAGTACAGAAAACCCATTTACGATAATGCCCATGGTGATGTGGCAACAATGATTAATGATTTTATTAATAGGCCTTAATATTGTTTGAATCATCATTCGCGTTGCAAATATTCAGAATGTACCTGCATTAAAAATTATATGAATTACGATATTTCGCGGGTTAAATGCAAAGTCTGAAAATTAAAGTCGGCGTTCGTTCAAACGGCCGAGCCCCCGAGAGAGCTGGAAAAAACAGCACTAATACAAAAAAATTACCTTGAATTGCACTTGATTCGCATATTTTAAACTTCTGTCTAGAGAGTTCTTGGCAACATGGCATGGCAATTATGTCATTGCTCCATCTCGTAGCGAACACATGAACTGCTTGAAACATATTTTCAACCATTTTCACAGCCGGGAATTCAATGTAGGTACATTTTAAATAAATAATTAAACCATAAAAATATTGTAAATATTGTATTGTACGATCTATTTGTCAAGTGGTCATAAGGTTGAAGGAGAAAAAAATGTGATTGAGAGTGAAAAAAATTGACATCTCCCTAGGGAGATATGAGTTGCTTTTCATAGATTATATCCATGATGAAAATAAATAATATCATGTTTCTAAAAAATAAATATAATTTCTCTGAATCAAATTATTTAAATAATATGGAAAACAATTGGTAATTTTAATTGTAAACTATATAGTGTCACGTAGAATCAGGTCTATATTCATGTATAGGTTTAAAATTATGCAAATATTTGCAAAGACAATCCATGAAGATAAAAAACGGCAAACGTCGAAAATACAATGAAATTGTGTAGAAAAACGTAAATAATTGAAAAACTAACTATATAGTGACACGTAGTATTTATTTTCATAATTTATGGTACAGAAAATATAACGTAAAAGTAATTATTAACAGCATTTAACCCTTAACCACTGAACGTCTGCGGGCGAACTAACTTACTGAACCAGGGTCAGTGTGACCCTATCATTTCAATAATTTGTTATAAATATATATCATGTCGTTTTGTCATTGAAGCTTCTTTATAATGTTATGTAGGGTATTTATTAAAGTTATAAATACAGATTTATTCTAAATAAATTTTATTAATATTTTTCTTACAAAAAAATCAAAAAGTGTAATTTTTATGGAGAACTTCATTTTATCAAAAATAGAACTAATGCAGAACATTCTAATATCTATTTTGTTGGCAACATTCGATAAATAAACTTATAGGAAACATGAAATACAATAGTGAACAAAAAAATCGTTAACACAAAAAAACCTGCAGTGGCTTTTCTGAAGTCAAAAAAATGTCATTGTTATTTACAATTGTTGCAAATATGGTTGCTACAGTCACTAAAAATAGGTTTTCTGCAATTTATACACAAATATGATGTTTTTCTGTCTTTTGCACAAGGACATAAAGCACATCTAGCTCGTTTAATTAGTTTAGTGTCTGTGGTGGTGTATCTCCTCTATTAATCTTAGCAACACGAACCATAATATCTTTCAACTGTTATATCACCGAAATATTTGTGGTACTACTCCTGCATTTGCAAGAACTTTGATGAAATGAAATCTTGTAATTTTAGGAGTTTTGGGATAAGACGTAAAGACAATATAGGAATTAGCTGAGCATATATCTATTATCCTACAAAAAATGGCCATTGGCCATCTGTTGGTTTGCCTGTCTAAGGAATATATTGAACATTTCTAATGTAAAGAATCAACTCCTTCTTTGGTAGAATTGTTGTATTCAATAATTTCAGGCTTTTCACTTTCTGGATTAACTTCGCCACTATGATGCATAGAAGATAATAACTGAACAGTTTTTTTTCCTTTTTGGTACATACGACAGTAAGGTAAAATCTTTTGTAAATCCATAAAAACGCGAACCGACATTACGTTCATTGCTGGGTAAAAATGCCGAAGGAACTTCTTTCTTATTTTTACGCACAGTACCTACAAAGGCAAGGCCTCTCCGCTTCAGTTTATTTGCAATTTCTAATGAAGAAAACCAGTTGTCGGCCGTGATGTTCCTGTTTGTATTTTCAAGAGGTTTTGTCAATCTGACGATGGATTGGGAAGGAACACTTGATTTATTTTCTTCGGGGGAAAGAGTTTTTCCAGTACTTCCTCTACCAGAATACAAATATACATTAAAGAAATAATTATGTCTAGCGTCTGTTAGGCACATAATTTTTAAGCCGTACTTGGCTGGTGTATTCGGAAAATATATTTTGAAACCACAACGGCCCCTAAAGCGAACTAACATCTCGTCAATAAAAACATTTTCACTCACCGTGTAAATTTCTTGACAATTGTGCACAAAAGTTTTAAATACGTGGGATATCGCCGCTGTAGCATTGGATTTTTTTCGTTCGTCCAGTATACCCGGATTATCAAATCGAAGACAGGCTAAGATGATCAAAAATCTATTTTGCGAAATGGTGCAACGAAAGACGTCTGTAGCAGTTCCATCAGACGCAAAGTGGGATCGTACATCCTCACGATTTGACTTGAAGATCTGTGTGTAGAGCAATAAACCAAGAAATGCCTCAAATTATATGTCATCTATTTCGGAAAGTTCTGGTCTATTTTGTTTTTTAAATTTAGTTTTGAATATGGATAATTTATTATGACTCCAATGTATAATTTCTTGTTTTATATCTGCCGTAAACAGCAACTCCCAAACTTCTTTTGGTGTTGGGTTAACGCCTAACCTTCTTGCAGTATCTTTTAGACCCGGTTTTTCCAGATATATATTATGACTAGGCGTTATAATCGGCTTTTTTGGTTCAATACTAGACCATTTAAACCTATTTTTACTATAAAAATAAATAGGTCTAAATTGCTTGGACAACTCAACCTTGGTCTTTTTCATAAAAACTGCTAAAGGTACGGAATCTTCGTCATCCAATGTCAACGCTTCGTCAACTAAAGTTTGGGTAACGTTTACCACACCATCAGTATTTTGAACTGAAATACCACAAATATTTGTTTCGTTGTCATGTTGTTAGGGGCATCAATGTTATCTTCTATTTCATATTCTGATTGGTCAGTGTCTGTATCATGGTCGCTTTGAAGTGTATGTGATTCAAGTATGCCATCGTTCAAGTCACTGTTTGATTCGTCCAACCACTGAAGACGCGTTTTTTCATAATCAGGATCAGTGAATTGCACTGTTCGTGAAGAACAAGCCATAATATTATTAAGAAAAGTTCTAAAAAATGGGAAAAAAGATAACGTGTTTACTATACCAGGGTCAGTAAAACCCTATATTATTTACTTTGGATATTTCCAAATGAACACGAAGAACTACCTACACGGCAATGTCTACTTATCAACTAACTCGAAGGTATTGAGACGCTCGAGCGAATGCGCGATGTACAGTTGGTACATAATAATGCAGGGTCACATCGACCCTGGTACACCAGTTAAGGGTTAAGTTGTAAAACACTTTTACGCCCGAAACCCGCGCTCTTAACGCTCCGGAAATGTAAGATAATAATATCGAAATGCTACTAGAGATTTTTTTTCTGCATGCCAGATATGCCTCTAACAACTCATATTTTTCTAAACGTGTGAATGTCATTTATACAAGACAATATTAACTAACTGACTAAACAATATTATTGACGATTGACATATTCAATAAAAGTCGATGAAATGCCTACCTTCAATTGAATACTTAAATTTTATTCCTAAAAATTTTTTTTGGTTAGTAGTAAATAAACAATATTTTGTTTATACTCAAAATATCTCTTCAAACATGTGACAATATACGGGGTATTCGCCATAATAAAAATGTTTTTTCCCTGATATTCTATTGTTTTTTTTTCTGATTTCGTCATCTTTACCAGCGGAAAAGTTACTACTAGTTTGCTAATTCAACTGACTTTGTATGTTCAATAATAACAGAGTTTGCAATGGTGGTCCGATAATGTTGAATACTCTGTATAGATACATAAATCATTACGTGATAATTATTAGCTGCAGTTAGTGCTACATTCGTTTATAAAGCAGGTGACTCAAGAAATAATTTAATGTGAATTCAGACATTTCATGAATATAGACAATACAATGCAGGAATTCCTATGTGTGTATTTAATTAAGTGAAAATATCGCCCTATCTACAGAATGCACTGCTTTAATTAAAATTATATTTTAACAAACACAAACAGTTGACGCAGTCTATTTAAAAGTGGCTCACTGGGGCACAATAAATAAATCTCGCTTATCTTCATTAGTAGTAGTATTATTTAATCCCATTATTCATTAGTATTGTTCTAGTCACATTGTGCTGTGGTCCAGAGAGCGGAGCATAGGTAAATGGATGACATCTGGACTGGCGGCAATTTATTTCTGTCAGTGTCCCATCTCTGCCATCGCTCCTTGCGCCACGTATTAATCACACAATCCACACTTGACTAGGTAAATTACTCATCCTTCTCCTGGTGTAAACCGTGAACCCGCAGAGCTAACTAAAGATTAATGTGACACTAGCCGGCCAGAATAAGCTATTTTATCTGCAAACTCTATTAAGAACTTGTTAAGTTATTGCATGCATAAATTATGCCGCTGGCCCTCACGCCACTTTGAATTAATTAAAGTATGCAGAAAACAAAATCCGCAACCAATTAATTAATTCGCATCCGGGCTTTTGTGCTCGGACGTAAATAGAAGAATTGCATAAAATTTGCAGGGGTGGAATATTCGCACATTGATAATTCGCGTCGGTGACATTACCACGCGTTTAATCGCTGTGGGCATTGCAATTAGTGTGGCGACCGCTTTTGAACACGCACTTCATCACTTGAATCAATCACACTGCGACGTTATCTATTTCAGACACTTTGACAATAAAATCGTAATAAATTTCGCTTGTGCTCCGATGAGCATTCCGCCCGATAAATTTCCACATCACGACTACATTCACCCATTTAATTTACTCGATTTAGACGCGGGCCAATCAAAATCGTAGCGTTCCTGATAGCGGCAATGATAACAAATGCAATGTATGCAATTTTCATCTAAATGAACACCACACAATATCCGACTCTGCAGCGGTTTTCACTGTTAGTTTTTGTCATTAAATATTGTCAGGATTGGTAACTTACAGTGTTATCTAAAATTTAATCATATGCATGCAGTTAAAGTGCAAGACACATGTTGTTATTTTCTATTAATATCAAACGAATTTAATGTTAACATACATTTTCTTTGAACTTTACTGCGTCTGAAACTTTGTTCTTAGAGTTAAATAACGTGAAATATGTTTCATCGTCAATATTTGTAAATATAAATATCAATATTTTGTGCATTGTCATCTTTTATATGAAAATTGATATGCTTTAAAGCACAACAGCATCTGTTTTTTTTTTCAACTAAGCGATGGTTCATTTTGGAGCTTTATTCTTTTCCTATATACATGCATTTATAGAACGGTTTCTACTAACATTTGAGCCTGAAACATAGAATGTTGAAGATAACTTTCACACAAATGTTCCCACTTCATTGCCGTTTTGATGAATTTTTATTCATTAGATCAGCTTAAAGCTTTAAGTCGTACACTTTTTTGTATATTTTTCTACAATCATTACAAACATAGACATTTGCGCTCGTAGTTGACAATGCAAAGTTGTTTTCAGAAGACTCACTTTGCCGCTTAAAGCATTTACATGCGATTTTCTATTTTCGATTTTTGTTCTGATTGGTTAAATTTGAAAGATTTTTACGCGGGAATTTATACAATACCAATAAGTACAAAAATTGAAAATCGCAAGTAGCCAGTGCATGAACTGGTTTTAAAGCAACAATTATGAAAAAACGCTCGCTCTCAGATTTTTTTTGTTAAAATCGTATGTCCCGTGATCATTGTAACTAGTGACAACGAATAAATCGAAATTGTAATTTTTTTAATATCAATATTGTGAATAATTAGTTTCCGATTTCAATAACATTTTTCATTGATTTGTTGCAAATAAATATGTAGCAGCAATAGTAGCGATTGTAGAAAAAATATTGTGTGTATTGCGTGCGCAAATGTATATTGTCGATTTCGAGAAAATGCCGCGCTCTTTTATCGCACGGCAACATTCTCTCCATCGACTATATATCACTTTGCGCTCTTAATACACAAATCGCTATTGTGCAAGGGTGAAATTTAATAAAATAATTGTTATTCTTAGTCCTGTATTTCCTAATAAAGGTAATAATAAACGACCAGCAATTATATTAGCAGCTAATCGAACTACCTTCTTGCCAATAGAAATGCCAGAGAAGCGCAATGTCTTTACATTGACTCTCATCACAGTCTCAGGTTCCCATCAGTATCTACGTTTATTTGTAAGACTGCATCAAAAATTGCAGAGTAGTAATTTGTATACAAATTGTTGAAAGTAGTAGTTTAGGTGATGGACCTTATTAAACCAATTACTATTGTGGAATTTTTGGTGCACTCTTGCAAAAACATGAACTGAAGGGAGCTAGCCACAGCGATGAGCATCTGCATCATGATGCTGCGCTTCTCTGGTATTTTCATTTGTACGATTATTCATGAAATTAATGTCAGTTCATTCATGTTAGAGTAAATATTCACACCGGAAATTTGTAAAATTCTACAGTAATCACTTAATATCAAGTACAAACTATATGTTTTACAGAACATCTGTCGAATACGATAAGAAAGTGACATGAAACAATGCACGGATGCTGAAAAAATAGTATATTATTTTACAGGAGTAGTGAGACTTTTCATGGCGCGACTGAGTTTGCGCGCCGAACGAAGTGAGGCGCCTAATAAAAGGCAAGCCATGAAACGCCACTTTGCCTCCAAGTAAAATATACTATTTTTTCTTTAAACGTACTACAAAATACGAAAAATCGTAATTTTGATATACTGGGTGTCTCTAAATTACGTGGACATGGCTTAACCACAGATTACTGGGATCAAAAGAAGACGATTTAATAAAACTTAACTATATACAAATACGTTTGGTTTAGCCAGTATTCAGCTTCAAAGTTAATTAAAAAAAAAACAAAATTTGCTTATAAAAAGTGTGTATAATTATACACCCTGTATAATTATTACAAATAAATTTAATATCAAAGAATACATCGTATGGTTTTTTGTTTTTTTGACAGAAACTATTTCAGCATCTGACAGTGACAGTGATATTTTTTGTTGAAAAAAACATTTATAGATTTAATTTAATATTAGTGAAAGCAGTATTTCTACCAGAAAATAGGAAAATAATTGCAAAACACTCATATATTTAATTGTTATATGATGAAATTTATATTATTGCTTGGCCTTGTATGTTTAATGTTGCCATGACAACACTTTACCTTTCGCCGCCAGGGAAATGAAAAGTAAGACTTCCGCTGACAGAAATGTGATATTTTCCACAGTCAACTGAGTTAAATAAAGATATGATTTTCTGACGATGAAGAAAAAAATATAAGCCTTCTTATCTGCGAAACGGTCAATTTGCTAACCCATGTTAATTAGGATTTTCTGCATAATATCTTGGGCTTTAAAACCCTTAAGAATCTAATTAAAACAAACATGACAAACATTTTACACAACGCACTATTCTGCACAAATATAACATATCTGATAAACATATGGAGCAAGTATCTGCAAAACACATAAACAAATTACAGCGATAAAAAACAAAATTCTTTAACTATTACATAGACTACCAAACCTCAAACTTACCAACACGGCTTACAAACAGACAAAAGAAATCAACACTACAAACGTTACATAGCCTAATACAAATACATAAAATAAAAACAACTTAAATTAAATATGACGTAGAATTTAAAACGGGCACTGACATACATGAACACATTACAAAAAAATATAACGACATTAGAGCACACAAACATAAAACAGAGAAACTATTACTGAACATCCCAAGAAGAGCCATCACCCATTACAATGAACCGTCACGAGAAACAAAAATATATGATATAAAAATAATCAAAGCAAAATTCAAAAATACACCCATAAAACAAAACACCTAACATACCTAACAGTAATAAACACCATGATCACTCAATTTTGAGTAGACCGGAAGAATGCAGCAAGCCGAGTGGAAGAAGAAACTGATCAGAAGGATTGTATCCTATGAACATATTGTAAATACTGCTTTAATTAATGTTAATGTATTTATTTCTTTCACAACCGTAAATGTCACTTCAGCTTGCCAGTACACTAACCTAGTAAGGTAACCATTACAAGCACCAAGCATGTAAGACACGAGCCAGTGTAAAGATTTTACTTGTCCCGTGTCAAATTTATACTTTCCCTTGTCATGTTTATATTATTTTAATTCTCCTAATTTTCAGTTATTTTGGTTTGGTATGTTGGTTTCAAGTTTGCCGTCGTTAGATTTGAATATAGAAGTGCAATTATGATTGAAATTATGATAGTGTGTTTATGAAAATTTTGTCACCGACTCTAAGGTGTAACAATTTAAAAGTTTCACACGCGTGAACTATTACATTGTAAACCTGAATGTGCATTTGGGAATTATTTTTGAAGACAACTGGAGACCGGTTTCGGCCTATTCGGGTCCCATCAGTCCTGTGAGTCCGATTTATAATGCCGAAATGGACATAGGTCGTATTCACAAAGTGAAATTTTATTAATGGTGTGTGAGAGAGGCACGTGAGCGCCATCTATCATTCGAAAAATGAATTACTAAAGGAGACTCCAGTCTCCCCGGTGCGTTTTAACGCCGCTTTACATGAGATTTATCTTGTATTTGAATTTTTTGATAATTTCAGCCGTGCTGGCTATTTGTTAATAATTGTACTGATCCTCTTCAGTTACATGATTTCGTGTATAGATTAAGGCACTCTCAGGCATAACAATTTAAAAGTTTTACATACGTGAACTGGTAAATTGTAAATTAGAATGTGCATTTGGGAATTTCTTTTGGGGACAACTAGAGACCGTTCTTATCAGTCCAGTCCGATTTATCCGATTATAAATCAGACTCACCGGACTGATTAGACCCGAGTGGGTCGAAACTGGTCTCCAGTTGTCCGCAGAAATAATTTTACGAATGCACATTTCAATTTGTGCACCTGAGAGTGCCTAAATGTATACATGAAATCATGTAACTCAGGATGGATTAGTACACTTATTATTAATAATAATAATATTGGAATGTGGGTGGATGCATCCTGAGTTTTTTGTTAATGAAAAAGTATTTTTGCACTCTCAAGTTTAGGGTAAATAAAACCTAAGTTTTTATGTAAAAACATAGGTTTTATTTACCCTACACCTGAGAGTGCATAAATACTTTTCCATTAAATAATAATAATGTTAGATATTTGATATTTGGAGCTGAAAGTTTACAGAGATCATTTCAAACAAATACATATAACATTTTCAAAACTTCTTGCTTGACTTGGAATGACCTAATGTCATCCTTTCTTAGTCGCGCGATAACTCTAGTCAGTTGTATTCGGTAATTGTTTAGCGTCTATTGGGTTAGGTAACGTTATTGACACCACTCGATGCTTAAAGCAGCCGGGAACTGGAAAAGAACTGAAACGGAAAAGTTAAAATATAAAATTAACTTGTAAACAAAAGGAGACAGGGCCTACATGCATATAGCCAGTGTATATAGGTTTTGTTACAAATCAATTGTACAATGATACTTCAGGTATATATTTATTAAAGCTACATAACATACACCTCAAATAAAAAATGACGGAAAACAATATTTTCCCTTTATCTAAATTTGGTTTTAAGTATTTGTCAATTCATTGTCTACTTGGCACTGCCTATAAAAAAAAAATATTAACATCGTTTTTAATTAGATACATTGGTAATAAATACTTATCGTGATAATTATTAATATCACCCATTATTATGTTATGTAGGTCCTACTTTTTCTGCATCGTTTTGGTACAGAGTTTAAAAAAAATATAATTTGTTCAAATTTAAATATTTATTTATTTAACTAATTATACATTTTTATTGACATTTCCCTTTTTTGATTTGGCTGTATTTTAGTTGAATACATATATGACGTAAGAAACCATTTAGTTTTTATCTTGTATTTTACTCATATTAAGGTTATTTAAACTATTCAGTAAAATATGTGTACTTCCTTAATTATATTTTATTTATTTGCTTTTGCGACCGGTTTCGATAAATCAATTGACCATCTTCAGGCAGAACTAAAAACAACAACATATTACAATTTGCACAATAACAAATTTTTAAAATTAAAAAAAAATTAAGACGATGATGAAAAGAGATGGATAATATTAATAAGTTAGGTTTTTTTTCCATGAGAATAGATTACATAGTTAAGTGTATTAGCGGTTTAATATTTACAAAGTATCGTATGAGGCTAATATTGGCCTGTCTTGAAATAATACATAAACAAAATTGACAAAAAAAAAACAAATTAAATTTGAGGTTACAAAATGATATGGCCATTTGGAGACTGGTGAATCTTATTTTCATCAGAATGTGTACATGAAATTGTCTACAATGGAAAACCTTACTTGTAAAAAACTAAAAACTGTATTTATCTGTTGTGTGACACATATTGTAAATTAGTTTGTATGTTTTTGTGTATTTATCCTCCATCGTCTTCTCCTCTATTGTTCTAGTGGCGTTTGTGTGTGTATATTTGGTGATCTGCTGCGTTGTGGTGAGTTCCCTTGCTAGAAATGCGGATATTGGTTATTCCATATTATTAATTTGGTCATTCAGATTTAAGTTATTGGCTCTCCTTCTATCTCTGTCTATTTCTAAGTTTTCAAGTAAGTTCATTCTAAATCCTTTTTTAGTTGGGTGTAAATTTTTTATGTTATTTAAGTCGTTGCAAAAGTGATTATGAAACCAAAGGTGTCTTCCAAAATTAGAGGTGGGTTTATTCTGAATGTGTTTCTTTAAATGAATTTTAAGGGCTCTGCCTGTTTTATAATCACACTTGCAACGACCAAAATAACATAAAAAATTTACACACAACTAAAAAAGGATTCAGAATAATCTTACTTGAAAACTTAGAAATAGACAGAGATAGAAGGAGAGCCAATAACTTAAATCTGAACGACCAAATTAATAATATGGATAAACCATTGTTCGCATTTCTAGCAAGATAACTCACCATAACGCAGCAGACCACCAAATATACACACAAACGCTAAGTTGTAAGTTGGAGACGATACACGAGAAATACACAAAAGCATACAAATTCATTTACAATATGTGTCACAAACAGAGAAATGCAGTTTTTAGTTTTTGAGAAGTAAGGTTTTCCATTGTAAACAATTTCATATACCCATTTTCATGAAAATAAGATTTACCGGCCTCCACATGGCCATATCATGTGTAACCTTAAAAATTTTTTTATAATATTAAACCGCTAATACACTTATCAATGTAATCTATTGTCATATCACACATCTCATTTCATCATCGTCTTGTTTTTTTTTTTAATTTTAAAAATTGTTAATGTATAAATTGTAATATGTTGTTCTTTTTAGTTTTGCCTGAAGATGAACGATTGATTGATCGAAACGGGTCGCAAAAGCAAACAAATAAAATAAAATTAAGGAAGTACATATTTTTTACTGAATAATTTAGTTTTTAATTAATTATTTCTTATTAGGCACTGGTATTGCATTTGTGCACTTTCTTTTTATTTGATTCATCAAAATAGCACAAGTTTCAAATGAGTCGTTTTTATTAAATAGGTACATATTAATTCGTATTATTAAACATTCAATAATTGTACAATTTAAATTTAGTTACACTAGTAAGACAAGTTAGTGCTTAGATAGGTATATATGGTTTATATAAATTTTAATCCCCTGCTCTTGTTGTGATCCCTACTCACCCTTAGTTGAGGGCCGGATGCCACTTTCCAGAACGAGGCGCACAACTATTTCACCTGGACTGACGTTTTTATAGCAAATTGTAACCATATTGCGGTTCACTCGACGCACGTCGATTCCCCAAATCATGCTTCAGCATAAATTATTTTATATAATTATGAGTGCCTCTGGCTCACCCCAATTCCAGCCGGCTATAAATCTCCAGATTAATAATTACTTCATTAATTTTTTTGACAAATTACACAACATCGTGAAATATCCTTTATCCATCTTGATAATATTACTAGTAGGTATAGAATGTAAGGCTGAGCATAATCGCACCTATTAATAATTAATTTATAAGAAGATGATAATACATCAAAATATTTTAACGATCTCTGTTCAGTCGTGATATCTTCACGTTCATTGACGTCTTAAATGTTTTATTGCAATATATATTAAACTCTACGATATATAATTTTTATAGGGAACATAAAAATGTTCATTTCAGTTCGGATTTTTTACCGGAATAAAATTTTATGTCGGCTTTAATTCGTCAAGTTTCATCGTCTTAGCGGTTGTATTCTTTTCAGTGCAGCGCCCCCAGCAGTATCTGCTAAGAAATAATGGCATAAAGTTTAAGATTAAGCCATTCGTTTACGGACTGTCGCACTGTTTTCCTGCACGTCTCATTTGAAGCCGCGAGAGATGGATTATACGTAATAAAGCGGGTATCGCGCGTGACTGCGACACCGTAAAACAACACTCCAGAGCGGATCAAAGAAAGGGGTACTCACCTTTTATGCTGAATTATCGACCCTTTTAATAGCCACAATCATTACCGCCTTAACCTTTGAGTAAATAGGACGCAGCACAAGGACGTTTGTCATTAAACATTTTTAAAGTCCTACATAAAACGTAAACTCTATATTTTATTTATAAATCATCAAATTTGCTCTAAATAAGAGAAAAAATCATGTTATTATATTAGAAAATAATAAATTCACAACAATACAGTGCATTTAATATAAAGTTGAAGTTGAAGTAGTATAAAGTGCCCTATTGTACAAATTTGCACATGCATTCTGGACATGGATGAAACCTGAATAAAACTGATTTATTTGTAATCTGACCTAACCTACCCATTATTTTCTAACGGAGCGACTTACTTCATTCCCCGGAAAGGCTGATTCATAGATATCTGCGTCGCGTAAGAAATCTACGAATCAGCTTTAAGTCTTTGCAATTACATTTAATATACATTACTAAAATCCCTATTTCTATATATATACGGTAAATCACGTGAACTCGATGCTATCTTCTGATCAGGTAAATTCTGGTCTGCTGTAACTGAAAATACATGAAAATATAGTATATTATGTGAGTGATTATTAATATTATTAGGAGTAAAATGTCGAAAAGTTATATATTAAATAAGGCATCGGGTTAAGACCACGTTTGACAAAAGGAGAACATTAGCACTTGCAATCATGAATTATTTTATGATTTATGGAGAGATGAGGCTATATACAGGGTGTTCAAAGTTATTGCTAACTCTATTAATATTTATTATAATAGTAATATGTTCATTAATATTAATACTTACATACAAGTTTAAATACGTCATAAATATAAGGCAAATACAATACAATTTAAAATTGGTAAAATTTCTTTAGATTTAATCCATTAATCAAATCAATCTTATTGTTTAAATACAGAATTACATGAGGATTGGTTATAAATTTATCCCGGCCATAGTATAATAAAAATAATAATATATCTAATACGCAGATTCGGAAACAAATCATGTCCGTTAGAACTGATCTAAGCGGAGTTTATTCTCCACGAACTCAAAACAATCATTAAATGCATGCGCAAGAGAAACTGTTTCATGCACACCTCAAAACAAGATAGAGATTTTTCTTGAACTTCTGGTGGCAAAGTATTAATAAAAAAAATATATTCGCAAAAAAATTGTGCCATTTTGGGATTTTCTAAGTGTGTAACTATTATTGCGCAAATTGTGTTTCGGTCTAGTATTATGTTTATGGAGGCAGTCATGACGATTGTACCTAGTTAGATTCTTTTTTACATGCAGTAAGCATGTGTATACATATGTATATACATAGATGTATATATGTATATACATGGAAGAGTGAGTATGTTATAATGAAATGTAGACAGTTCGCACAGCATCATTAGAAGACATATCGGAAAGCTTCCGAAGAAGAAAAACGTTTTTAGCTAATTTTGCATTTATGTATTTTACATGAGCTTCCCATGCGAGGTTCGAGTCAACTTTTAGTCCTAAAAATTTGATATCTGCAGGATTTAACTCCTCGTGAATTTTTAATGAAAACGGCATATGCTCAGGTTTGGTTTCAATCAGTTTCAACTAATCTCAAGCCCTCGACAGTGTATCTGCACTCAAAGTCTTTACATCTGGCAAAAAGTTGTTTCTTACAAATAATGTAGAATCATCTGCAAAAAATACGGTTGTAGCACCTTGGAGACAATTTGGTAAGTCATTAATGTAAATCAAAAACAGGATTGATCCCAGAATGAAACCCTGAGGGACTCCAACTGTTATTGAATGCTTATCCGACGGTTCATCTTCACACTGTTCACATTGCAATCTATTGGTAAAGAACGACTTAGTTAGCGATATGCTTCCAGTCTTAAAACCATATTGTACACGGTATAGTTATTGACACCTTGGTCGACCATTTCTGGGAAAATGTGAATATTTTACTAAGAAAGCGCTAATTGCTGGTTTTGATAGTTGGTGGTAAAAACTGCTCTATGCTCTTGGATAATAATGCTATAAGATCATTGAGCTATTTAAAACTACAATTACCTACCTCTTATCAAGTTTACTAAGAAGAAGCAGCTGCGACATGCAATCGAACGCCTAATCTCACAAAATATTGCTTGCCCAAAGTCGCCATGCTCAAAAAATTAAAGCAGTTGTTAACAAATGCATTCACAACATCCGCAGTATTACGTTTCCTCCTGAACCCATATTGGTCGTTATTGAAAAGAAAATTCTACTCAAAGTAATTCATAATTTGTGTGTGCACTATTTTGTCATAAATTTTAGACATAATTGGCAATATGGTTATAGGCTGGTAATTTGTCATGTTATGTATGTCGCCCTTTTTAAATAAAGGTATTGCCACCGCGATTTATAAAGGATCTGGAAAGGCGTCTGTTTTAAAAGTTTCATTAATTAACCTTGTTAGTGGAGACACAATATTGTTAACATTGAGTTTTATTAAATTTGTAGTTAGACCATGATAGACTCTGGATTTGCTATTTTTTAAGATGTTGATGCAATTACACACCTCGCTAGGCCCGATCTGTTGAAATGAAAAGGAAATTTCAGAATATGTTTCTCCCTGTTCTATCAATAGTGGATCAATGTCAATTTGTCGTAGTGATTTAATTATGTTAGGGGCTACGTTCACAAAATATGAATTAAAACAGTTTGCACCAATAGCATGTTTCGTTCGCTGAGTGTGACTTTTCCTTTGTGAGTTTATAATATTCCAAATTGCTCTCTGCCAACCACACAATCTTGTGAAGGAATCAATATACTTATTATTTGTTTCAATTTTAGCGTTCTTTAGAGCGATGTGGTATTTAGAACGAAACGAATTCCGCATTGGGTAATATTCATTTAATTTATAGGTTTTACACAAATCATTCAGTAGCCTCAAGTAAGCTTTCATGCAACCTAAATAACTGTTAAACTATAGTATACCTTTATTCTGACGCCTGATATTAAATTTCCTACTGGGAAAAACTGCCTCAAAACAATCAATTAAATTGGCATTAAATAAACCAAATTTTGTACTCGTTTTAATATCACAATTATATAGGTACTCTAAGTTCTGACTTCCAAGCAAATTGTGGAAAAGATGGGTACCCATCATAATTATAGGTGTGCTAAGTTGTGTCTTATTAATATACTTTGTAAGTTATCATATTGTATTATTGGCTAATAATTTATTATTAATAATGCAGGCTGGATATGTGCCTTTATTTGTATATATAAGCCGGCGCGAGGCGCTCAGCTTACGAACGAATAACGAACGGACATTCAGTACTGAGCCCTTATGGCGTGCACATGCAAGTTCGGTGCTGGTTATTAAAAAGAGGATATGTGGCCTATTGTTTTGGTGTGAGTGGATAAATATGGATTAGGTGTTGGAATGGATTAAAGGTACTTAAACTACAATATGTATATCAGATTGAGGTGTTCCGACATATGATATATGATTGTAATATTCATACTATGAAGAGGTGTGTCCTCGTGATTGTATAAAAGAGAGGTATGTCCTCGTGATTGTATAAAATATAGGTGTGTCCTCATGATTGTATAAAGAAGGGGCTTGTCCTTACGATCTTTATATCTGAATTAAAGAGAGGTGTGTCCTCATGATTGTATAAAGAAGGGGTATGTCCTTACGATCTTTATATCTGAATTAAAGAGAGGTGTGTCCTCAAAATTGTATAAAGAAGAGGTGTGTCATTACGTTCTTTATATCTACAGTAATTGAATTAAGAATAGGTGTGTCCTCGTAATTGTATAAAGAAAAGGTGTGTCCTCGTGTTCTTTATAATCACAGTCATTACATAAAGGAGGGGTATGTCCTCACGTCCTTAATTAATACAGTACTCGTATTGGGCATTAAGAGTTGTATGTTACTGCTTTCACATGAAGGTGAATTACAATGGTCGTAGAGAATAATGGTCGAAGCGATGACTGCTAGGAATCCAGTTGGCAAGAGAACAACTGGCGGGGGAAGGGGAGATGCTCCCCCGGTAGGTCCTTCCAATTATAGTTAATTTACAATAGTAAAAGAATACTCTTTATATGTGGGGAAATCATTTGGAACCCATGCCATCTTCGGATCAAGTTCAATATAAAGCCTGCTGATCCTGACCAATCAAATACAGTATATTATGTAAGTGATTATTATTATTACTAGGTAAAATGGCGAATATTTATATATTAAATATGGCGTCGAGTTAAGGCTACGATTGGAAAAAGAACTAGCTTAACAACTTTAGTACGGTTTCTTTGTAGAAATAACATAAATTCCGGACCTTTATGGTCAAAAAGATCTGGGTCTTCACATCTGGTGTTAAATGAAATAAAGTTTAGTGTAACAAATATGTTGTCCAAGTTTCTCCCTCGAGTTGGCTCATGTATCGTCTTTAAATAGCTAAAAGAGCTAAAGAGCTCACATAGTTTTACTGCATTGTCACCTATTGAAATGAACTGTACACTAAAATCACCACATACTATTACGTTTACATTTTTATTAACATTATGGAGTATTCGCTCCAACATACACAGAAAAAAAAAGGTAATATTTCCCGTAGGGGATCTGTAGATACTTTTGATCACACAGGTAATACTCTCACAATAGACAGCCGTAAACTCACACTGTATCCCAACCGAAAAATCTATTATATTCTCCATGATGTCACACTGAAAGTCGTTCTTATCAAAACTCCTCCATGTTTGAATGTCTTCCTTGCGAAACAAGCGGCAACCCGCCATTTGCCTATAATTAGGGTTTCCGTTTCTGGTGGTGAAAGTGCATGTTCAGAGAGGCACACGATGTCATAGCAATCACTTGATGCTATCAGAACGGCCTCCAGCTGGTTATATTTATTGCGCACACATTAAATGTTGATGTGGAACATACTACAAGTCTTGTAAGCTTGCAAGTTAATTTGAGTGGGTGGGTTATGATGAAATAATCTCACGGGTTGTTTATTTATTATTTGTCTTTATGACATCTCGCTTGTGGGAAAAACAGTTCAATGTGCTTGGCCATAGATCAGGATTTGTCACTCCCTGTAGATTGTGAAGATATGTGGACACCTTGAATGATTTATAATATTGAGGATATTTTGAGACCACTTCATCACACATAACTTCTTGGAAATTATTTTTCAGTTGAGCAGTGACTTCGTAGGAACTAGTGTTAGGATCCAAGCGTGAAACGTACAGAAATGCTCGCTTCGGAGTTGCTATTAGCTATTATCTGCTTCGGAGCTATTATTATTGAAATTTTCATATTACTCTCATATTTTCTGAGTAATTCCACATATTCTCCCATATCTATTATCTAATATAAAATCACATTTTTTTTGTATTTCAGAATTGAAATGTCTCGCTAAATATTCTAGTACTTCACTTTCCTGTAATTTAGGTGTCAAATATTTCGCTATACATACTATACTTTTTGACAAGTGCTGAGTGATAAACTAACCTCTTGTCCCAACTCTGGAGCTCACCAACAGCGTGACGATACTGATTTTTTCTGCAATCAACTGTCACGAGCCTAGTACGTCCCTCCCTTATAAACGATTTTTTTCTTTTACCTTCGTTCATACATCCAATGTGAGCAATAATTTATTTATGTTATGCCCTCTACTTTTGTTTACTTGAATTACTTTAAATATTCTGAATCCTCCCATTCAATTCTAGTATGAGCTTAATTAAATTTATGTTCATATATGCAATAACATGCAACTTTAACATATGTGAACGTCGCCAAACTCTGATGTGGATCTTCCTATCGTCATCATCTGGTCCAGATATACCTTCTTTTTTTTGTTATTTACGCCGTATTTTTCTTCACCGACCCTGCTTTCTTTCCAATTTTTTTCCAAACTGTTCTCTGCCTTCTTGACAACCTCTCATTTTTAACTTATCTCCCCATATCTCTTCCTCTCACAATTTCTGCCTTTCCTAGTAAACTCAGAACTGCAGCCATTTTCAATTGATAATAGTTACTTATGGATGAAGAGCAAAAAGTGATACATTATTGTTTAGAGTGAGATTCACTTGAATGCGGCAGTGACTTTTTTCTAATAATACATTCAAAATGAGTTCCGCAAACACTTAAAAAATGTTAAATACTCTGCAAACTTTTCGATTGGGTGTTTCTAAAATGACGCTTATTTATTAGTTGCTGTTGATGACACGCGTTTCTTAATTTTTATCGCGCGGCGAGCGTTAAGAACGCGGCGGATGAAAGTCATCGTTAAACGTCAACTTTCCTTTGTCAGTATCGAGCAAATAGCCTGCTTTGTTTAGGGATTGTAGGAAAATTAACTTCAAGTGAAAATTATAATTTATAAAAGATTTATATTGATTAGGATAAATTATTTTTACAACAAATTAAGTAATCAAAATATGTAGGTGATTTAATTATGGATTATTTTAACTCAAACCGACTTTGCAAATGACACAGACCTTCTTTATACCAGAAAGGGCAAAAGTAAATATTTTCTTCGTAGGTGGTTCTCATTTTAAATTTAGAACCGTCTGTCAGTTCTAAGTTATGTTTTCAAATAACATTTTTATATATCTTAAAAAAAAAGAACAAAGAAAGTTTACTCTGACACCGATTTACATTTTTTTGTTATACCTCGTAATATGCAGGCAGATAATTGTTCTTTGATGATTGCTTATTAGGTTTGAAATAATGCAGAAACTTTTTAAAAGAATAAAATTTTCTGAGAAGTTAATAATAAAATATGTTTCCATATGTGTTCAACTTTTTAGCGGACACTATAACCACCTATACCCACCTATAAAAAGAAAAACATGTCTTCGGATTTATAAAATATCTGGTGATGTGATTGAGCATAAAAATCTAATCAGTAAAATCGTGCAAAAGCGACATTGTAACTATTATTCCATCACATAGTATGTACAGTAGGATGGCCCTTATTTTTGGCCCTAAAATCGATCCGTCTGATGAATAATTTGACTGTGTAATGTTTGAACCCAATTGGATAACGATAAAACGTGCCATGTTATGATTTTATTTTCGAATTATGAGCTACATTTAAAAAAAAAGTATTTATACTAGAAATGCGATTTTATACTTGGTAATAAATTAATATTACACAAGTAAATATATTGTTCTGATGATAAAATACTTTATTAATGTAAAATAATATAATATAATACACTAATTATAACATTAATATTGTCTATTCAATATTGTTTGTTTTCTACTATCATGAAATCGACGGCGATAGTCGCTTACAACTTGCAATACAAATTATTTTTGTTCTTTATTATGTCTTAAAATCTTATAATCCTCAATAAGTTTTATTCCTCTTTGTGCCGTATCATTTACTACTCGTAGCTTCGTCACAACTGCCATTGCTTTATTATAATAACAGTTTTCACTCCATGATAATGGAGTCGGAGAAAATCATCTTCTAGTTCCAAACGTTTGAAATTAAATAAAAATATATGTCGACTTGCACCCTGAAACTAATTTGCTAAGTAACTAAGTAAGTAACTAAGTAAATAGGTAATTTATTTCACTTTATTACCTAGACAGATTTTTTAAGAGATGTATGATTTAAATTTGTGTTAAATATAATGTTTACATTCTTGTAAAATAATAGTAAAATAATGAAATCATTCGAAATATTTGTTACGATTAAAAAAAAAACAAAAAAATGTATTTTAATGCAGTGGCACGTTTTCCTTTAATTTTGATGTTTTAAAACTTGGCACAAAATGCTTTCTCACCAAATGGAACTATAAAAAATGGTGCCGCAGAAAAAAAAATCGAAAAATAAAATTCAACAAGTCACTAATTCCCACCCAAATATACACTCAAGTTAACTACATAATACGATTAAGTATATCAACAATTTCATGTAATAAATATTAAACTTTTTAATATATTATTTACTCATGCATATATCAAACATATATGACATACTGTTTTTAAACCCGTATCAGGCCGCTAACATAGTGAAAGTAAAAATTTCATGTTTACATGCTGTGTACATGAAATTATTTTCATACAATAAATTATGCTTAGCCCAAAACAACTTATTCTCTCCACCAGATGAACATATTACTTGACGAGTTATAATTCTTCAGTTTCTTAGCTTTTAGAAAAAAAGCAATTGAATGGCTAAGTGCAGAAAATAAATTACTGACATTTTAATACAAATTGAAATATACATGATTTCTTATAGTTTTGAGCTAGCCCGAATGTTTGGCGTAGAAGGGAAAAAGATGCCGTAAGGTATGAATAGGTTTCTTGCGATCACAAGATTCCGTTTAGTGCAAAACGGAGAGATCTACAGTAGTACTTACATTATGTTGAATAATGCATATGATGAAAAAATTCCAATTATTTTAAATAGAAAAATTAAGACATTGGTAAAGTCAATAAGTAGCCACCAGAGGAGGATCAACTTTTTATGCTGATATATTGAATTGGCCCACTACAGCAGACCATGAGTACCAGTAAATATGTACATAATTTTTATTTTTGTTAATAATTGTCTAATAACACTTTTTATAAGAATATTTTTTTGTTTTGTGTGAATCTTGTAATGTTTTCAACAATAAAATATGATTTTGTACAAAAAGGAAAGTAGTTCAAATTATTAAAATAACAAAATCTTAATGAACTTTTGTAATGGTAGGAAATGTTTTCTCCTTTTCAAATAAATAAAATATATTTTTAAATGATCCTGAATAAAATGTGGAGATCATTCAGTTGAAATACGCACTTTAAATCGACTATCTCAAATCGTTAATTTGTAATACTCCCTTTCGGCACTTAGCCATTCAATTATTTGGTAGTTATGCATATTACTTAATAGATACATAATCACAGAACCTCTTACATGTAGGTTATAACGCATACTTTTTTCTGGGAATTTTTCTACGTAACTTACCAAAATTTATACATAGTCACGTCCTGAAAAATAATATATATATATATTGATTAATTTTCAGTTCCTATTTAAAATAAAAATAATAACGATGACTTTACAACCAGAATATAAATGGTAGAAAAAATATTGTTCTACGCCAGTTTGTGGCAAAATTTCTATTGTAAAAATTACCAATCGACCTATTCGAGGAATTTCCATTATTTTCCATTTTCGTTATAATGAATTCATGCCTTACCTTTGCCGCTCACTGTACTAAAACGTATACCTATAATATATCGGGAAACTATTTCACCTCAAATATTTATTATCACTAAATATATTATTATTATTTATTCGCCCTGAAATCGTAAAATTTTGAGTTCCATTCTTATGAAATAGTTATAATAGGTTGTAATTACTGATAGATTTAATTTTCAGAAGAGATGATGTTCGATATTATAGTTAAAGAAATTTGATTAAATGGGGAGTCAAGTATAAAATTACAAGGAATTTAGTTTCGTAATGTATATTGTAAGTAAATTGCAGAAAGCAAACAATAGAAGACTGCGTTTTAAGTAACTTATATGTCTTATATTGCATTTCTGAGTAAATTGTACAACTGTAACTGAAGTAGCTGGATGTAATATTAAACTGAAAATGCACATAGAGATTTTCCGTCAAGGAATTATTCTGGGATAAGTTTAATGAACTCCGCCCCTCAACAGCTAAGTTCCATTTCCTACTTTCGCGCTGATGGCTAAAGAAAGCGCGTTTTTAATAGAAATGATCGAAGCCGGAAATTATGAAAGTTAAGCAGGAAATACGATTTCCCTGGCGTTTAATCCTTCCTGAGGGCGCAACTTTTATGGCCTCATATCGCGCACATAATCCGATCTGCGTTCTATTTGTTTAGCGTTTGATGCATAGTTGAATAAAAAATTGAATACAGACTAAGTAAGCCATCGATGATATTAAGTATGCATTAGGCCCGCCGCCAATACAGTTCGGAGGATTAAATCTTGCAGAAGCCCAAACTGGATTCGTATGCTTAACTATTTATGGAGCACTTAAACCTCCCAGGCACGTACGTACGAACGCAGCAATTTGTGCTTAAAGAGAGCACAGCCTACGGCGCGTTTAAGCGGAAATTGGTGGCGAACAGAAAATATCTTCGCATATTTGGCAGAGCGAGAATGGGCCCCATGGACGTATTTGAGTACTCGTAAAGAGGTTGTAGATGGATGAGGTCCACTTTAAAGGAAACTCGTTACTTATATAAAATTTACTATAACACAATAAACATAATTACAAATTTTATACAGGCTGGCCCACATATCGTCGTTTGGACTATTGCTGCTAGACTAATGAAAATTGAGAAAAAAATCTGATTTAAATATATTGGACATTTGGGGTGCTACTTTTTGAAATTACTTTCTAGTATACAGAGTGCACCATAAATCAGGTATACAACATTTGGTCTAATTTTTAAATGGAACATCCTATATATTCTTTCATTTTTTGAATCTGCTTCATGTGGGCTTCACAAATCATTTTAATTTTTTGAGATCAGATGCAAAGTTACCAAGTTATTCACATTTTAATAAAATTTAACGAAAAATCATCAACTTGGAAACTAAATCAAAAATACCTTATTATAAGTTATCAATGAAAAAATCTGGGTTGTGCCAACATATATAGAATATTTTGAGTCACGTAGAATACACAGGGTGTTCTAAAACAACGATACAAGTTTGCTATTTTCAAATGCATATGTGGGTATATGCTTTATGAATCACTTGTAGGAAGTTGATGCAGGTAATTGAGTTGCAGTAAATATCTGTCTGTTTGTCGGTACGCTAGATTTTGTAATCGAAATTCAGGTCTCTATGCGGGAGTATATATTTACTTAAGATGAGATTTATTTATTAAATTACTGATCTCCATAATTGATTTCAACAATATCAGTTATAGATTAATAGATACTTGTAATTATAGTAATCTAATATTTATTAGTAAATATAAATAATTCAGTATTCAGGAATAATATTTGACTGACAAGGCCCCGTATCTATAGTCCGTACTCAAGAATGCGTACGACTCAAGTCGAATATTTGGGCATATTTGGCTGCGATTTGTGCGTAAACGTTTATAGAAAATACGCAACCAAATATACACTTGAGTCGAACTCAATATCAAGTACGGACTATACAGGGTGTTCTAAATAGAGTAGGAATACATGGGTATCTTTGTTATTTTGCAAGCTAGAGATCTGGTTAAATGGGCAATATTATGCAGTGTTGTATGCTGGTTCAGATTATGTTGAATTTTTTTCAAAAGTCCGAGCAGTTTAGAAATTATTCCAAGAAAACTACAAATTTTCTAAAAACTACAATATTTCCATAATTATTAAAGATGCGGAAATAAGTTTAAAATAAAAGTTACTTGGCTCGATCGCACAAACTTGAGAATCAAGTCTGAACAATAGTCATAATGCCGGTTTCCGAAATATAAATTGCAACTTTCTTATTTTAAATGGCCGCCATATTTGATTTTTACACGGCTAAATCAACTTTTTTTCTCGTTTCAACGATGTATAACAACCTATGTCAAATTCAAAAATATGGAATATATCAATTGTTCCCATTTTTATTTTCATTCTATAAATTATTATTAAAATCAATGTAAAACAAATAATAAACGTTAGACAACTAAGTAGTAAGATAACAATGAATTTAAAAAAATGCTCAAAATGCTGAGTGTTATTGGCTAAATGGCCTAAAATAAGCTAACCACAATTGATAGCGTTTTAGAATATTGCTAGTTTCTTATCGCAATGTGTTGCAAATAACCCCTTTTATTGCCTCTGCCATTGCTTCATCTACATTATTATAATTGAAGTTACTTCCATAAATGTTGTTTTTTAAAGTACCCTACAAAATAAAAGTCAAGAGGCGTTAAGTATGCAGATCTGGCTAACCACTGAACAGTTGTATTAGTCGCTATTACTTTCTTATTAAAAGGGACATTTAAATAAGTTACAACATCTTTAGCATTGAATGGAGGGGCGCCATCTTACTGGTACTATATTTATTTTGAAGAATTTTTAAATTACGTGTACTTAGAAATATTATAGCACTATGTAAATCATTTCCCAATATGCCACGAAATACATTAAAGCCGAACCGCACTTGCATTTGCCATGGAATGACTATGTGTGGATTGTCCTAAGCCCAATAGTGTTCGTTATGATGATTAAATAGTCCACAATTAGATAAGTAGGATGCATCTATCCATGAAATTGTATTTATAAAATCACCATTTTACGTAATTTTGTTGATTAACCTTGTGCAAAATGTTAATCTACTAATGTTATCATTTGCTTGTAAAGTATGAGAAATATGCAATTTATAAGGGCGAAACTTGTGCTTTTTTTAAATTGTTGATCCTTTAGATTTAGTTACGTTAAATTGATTTTCTATTTGATGAGTTGAAATGTTCGGATTAGCGAACATTTAACGTTGTCAATTGTTTTTGGCCAATAACTGTCAGAATGTTGAGCATTTTTTATAATTTATTGTTATTTTACTACTTAGTTGTTTTACGTTTTTTTTGATTTTTTTACATCTGATTCGAAGTGAAGTTCTCGAGTGCCGCTTTAATATTAGAAATTGTAAGGACATTTTAACGAATGTATTTAATAATAAAAAAAAACAATATTTGTGATTACGACGTTCTCCAGAATTCATTATTTTGACGCATGTTGTTTATAAAAGAAAATTGAACAAAATGAACACATGTAAGAATATAAATAATATATTCGAATGTTTAAATGTAAGTTAAACTAAAGTCACCTATCAAACTGTATTACTCTAATCCTGCTGTGATGAGTGTATATTGCAAGAAGAGCTAAGTATTGTAACTTGCTTGTTTAATGTAGACCTTAGATAACCAGTCCAAATAACCTTTTTTTAGTTAATATCGAGGTGCTACAATGACTTGATAAGGAAGAGGAACTTATAAACACCATTAAAAAGCGTAAACTGCAATCTCGGTCATATAAAGAGGGGGAAACGCTACAAGTAGCTGCGACTAATTTTGAAAGAGAAAATATAGGGGAAAATAACCATAGGAAGATGAAGGATTTCCTGCCTCAGAAGTTTAAGAGACTGGTTCGGATTAACATCAAGCCAACTATTTAGAACAGTTGTTAATAAAGTTAGGATTTCCTTGATGATTTCCAACCTCCAAAAGGAGATGGGACTTTTAGAAGAAGAAAAACCTTTTTTGGACCGATTTCCATCAGAACAATTGTTTCACTATTTTTTTTTAATTTCTTGATGCTTGTAAAATTCCAATTCCAATTATCCAATTATCTGTCTGAATTTGTTTTTCTTTCGCTTGAACTGCTCATTTCTCCAATGTATATCACGTAATAGTGCAAATACGCGGATCAAAGATATCTTCTAGATTCTCCTATTCTTCTTTATTTTTCTTTATCTGTTTCCACATCGTCATTTAATATATCAAACATTTAATCTCGATATTTTTTACCATATTACATATATTCTAGAGGAATGAGAAACGGGAGACTTGCTTTTTATTGATGGTCCAAAAATGTCCAACCAATCGATATTTATTTTGTCAACCAACTGAGGTAGCCACAAGCATGCTTTTTACTGTTTGTTTAATTTGTTGCATTTTATAATAAGTTGGAAACTCGAGCAGTTATCTCAGCCAAATATTGTGTCTTGTATAGAGTATCAAAATTAAGTAAATATGCTTTTAAAGTAAATATAACAGAATATTGTTGATTGTTTATTGTGACACCCGTATTTGAGCGTCATCGGCACAAAAAAAAATCTAAAACAATTACAGATCGAATGCTAAAATTCTGCCTGAGGCCCTGTTGATTACATAAATCTACAAGTAAAATGTGCAACTGCGCAATTGATAATTGTTTTAGATTAACTATCTATCATACAACATGCAATACTTGTAAGTCAAAACAAAAGTCAAGATGACGGTTTCCGAGATAATAATACCTACATTCTTATGTTAAATGGCGGCTATATTTAATTTTTATAATTATATAATTTATTAATAGATGTTCTTTTCCTCTTTTAAACGATGTATAACCACCTTTGTCAAAATAAAATATATGGGAAATATTAATTATTCCAATTTTTATTTTTTTAAATTATTTTCAAAACAAATGTGAAACATTTAAAAAAAACATGCAACTAAGTAGTAAAATAACAATATATTATAAAAAATGTTAAAAATTCTGACAGTTATTGGCCAAAAACAATTGACACCGTTAAATGTTCGCTAATCCGAATATTTCAACTCGATAAATAGAGAATCATGTTAACGTATATAAATCTAGAGTATCAACAATTTTAAAAAAAGCACAAGTTTTACCCTTATAAATTGCATATATCTCATACTTTACAAGCAAATGAAAACATCTGTAGATTAACATTTTGCAGAAAGTTAATCAACCAAATTACTTAAAATGGTGATTTTATAAATACAATTTTATGGATAGATGCGTCCTACTTTTCTAATTGTGGATTATTTAATCATCATAACGAACACTATTTTGCTCAGGACAATCCACACATAGTAATTCCATGGCAAATGCAAGTGCGATTCGGCTTTAATGTATTTTGTGGCATATTGGGAAATGATTTACATGGTGCTATAATATTTAATTATAATATAAGTGCACAACGTCATTTGGAAATTCTTCAAAACAAATATAGTACCAGTAAGATGGCACCCATTTACCTAATGCTAGAGATATTATTAATTATTTAAATAGCCATTTTAATAACAAAGTAATAGCGACTAATACAACTGTTTAGTGGTTATCGCCTCTTGATGCTTCTTGAATTTTATTTTGTAGGGTAGGTACTTTAAAAAATAAAATTTGTGGAAGAAACTTGAATTAGAATAATGTAGGTGAACTTCGTCAAGCAATGACAGAGGCATTAAAAGGCGTTATTCGTAACACATTACCATAAGTAATTGGCATTACTCTAAAACGCAGTCAATTGTGTTTAACTTATTTTTGGCCATTTAGCTAATAACAGTCAGCATTTTGAGTATTTTTCATAATTTAGTGTTATTTTACTACTTAGTTGTATTACGTTTTTTTATTTGTTTTTCATTTGTTTTAAAAATAATTTATAGAATAGAAATAAAAATGGAAACAATTAATATATCCCATATTCTTTATTTTGACATAAGTTGTTATACATCATTAAAAAGATTAAAATAAAGTCGATTTAGCCGTGTAAAAATCTAATATGGCGGCTATTTAAAATAGGAAAGTTGCTATTTATATCTCGAAAACCGCCATCTTGACTTTTGTTTTGACTTGATTCTTAAGTTTGTACGATCGAACTTTTATTTTAAACTTATTTCCGCATCTTTAATAATTATGAAAATATCGTAGTTTTTAGAAAATCGCAAATTTAGTTTTCTTATAATAACTTCTAAACTGCTCGGACTTTTACAAAATTTTCTACATAATCTGAACAAGTATACAAAACTGCATGACATTGCCTATTTAACCAGATCTCTTGCTTTCAAAATAACAAAGATACTTATGCAATCCTTCTCTATTTAGGACACCCTGTATAATAAAATCACGACACACACAATATATTGTACGCTACATGTTTCACTTAACTGAAGCTAAAACATTTCAATTCAAATAGTTAGAGGGTTTGTTGACTAAACTAAATAGGTTATCAAAAATCAGCGCATGTCCGAAAGAGAGGAGAGCGGACATGCTAAGCATCAGAAACGCAGACAGTCGCAGCTAAATGCAAAAGTTAGCGACAAATGCGTCGAAATATTTCCAACCGATTCCAGAACTACAGAGTACGCCAATGAGTAGTAAATTGTAATTGTAAATGTCCCAGTGCAGATATATCAGCCCGCACTTTTTTCCAATCGGCTAAGGTTCCGCTGCTATTTTGAAAATCTTTTAGCATAGCCAGAGGTGCCGAGTGCTGCCTCGTCGTATCTGCTTTCTAGAACCGTATTTGGGGGTTAATTGAGGCCAATAGGAAGAATGATACCTGCCTGTCGTATCTATTTATGCCGATGTTCATTTTAGAAATCACTTTGTCTTCAAAATACAGTATTTAACATTAAGTGTTTATTTCAGTTTTTACATATTTCGCTCACCGGCTGCAATGTGGCATAATCCGAAAATTGATATTGTGGAGAGAAAATCAAGAATAACTTTTATTAACACTGAATTTTATCAAATTTAGTAGTTTACGAATATAATATTCAAGTTAAACTGTGATTAGTGTTTAGTTTCGCTTTTATTAATGAGTAAACCATGGTGTATTTAGCAATTTTTATACTATAAATAGCACTTTTATACTATTTGAGATCTGCTACTAGTGCCCCCTGGTGTTGCTATATTTATAATATTATTATTTATAATAATATTTATAATAATGTTGCTACATTTCTGGAGTACATTCGGAAATGGACTCAAGCCTTAACTTCTCAACCTTATATTTGGACGAAGGTTGAGCATTAATGTCCTTGTTATAAGATTGTTTACAAAAACCCCATGCCATTTCAATAGGATTATATTGACAATGGTATGGGGGTAATCTAAGAACCTATTGTCCCTGTTCCCGCAATGTCTCGTCTACTAAATATCGTTTTTACCCATTATTCCGAAAAGGTTTGATTAAATCCCACAATTGTTTCTTAGTAAATTTTGTATTAAATTCAATAATGTGGTTACGCAACCATTCTGGCATATTCCCTTTTTTATTAGAAAATGTGGGTTGTTTATCCAACTGCATGGAATGATAAGGTGCATTATTAGTGACCACCACACATTTTTCTTTTAAATAGGCTAAAGCAGGAATAAGTTGTTCAACCACCCAATTTGGAAAAAGTTTGCCATCCATTGTCTTATGTTTACCTCTATCGTTGTTTTTTGAATTTAATAATAGACCGCACCCATTTAAAACCCCCAAATCACATCCCGCGTGTAAAACTGTAAGTCTTGACCCTTCAATTTTAATTTAGGTAGGATTACATTTTAAATCTTTCTCGCGTATCCAACGAAGGATTGACGACCATTTTAGTAGATCCAGGTTTCGTCAAGATACACAAACGTTGGATTTTCATTAGAATTTTGCATTTGTAAAAATGTTTTCAAAAAAATAATTAAGGCCGCAACGACATGCTTTTGTTCACATAAAATTTTGCGACCGTTTAATTCCCTATGTTTGTAGCCTTATTTAATAATTATTGATTATTATTGAATATTAATTATTGACTTAATAATTCTGTATAATGGTGTACGTCCTCTTTCAAATTCTATTATTTCTCGCGAATCTGCCAAAAGTCTATCCAAAGGAAAATATTCGTTGTTTTCATTTTTTCTTCAAATTAGTCGTTGTAGATATTTCCGAAACATAAAATTTGTAAAAACATCCGTTTTGTTGCATTTGCCAGAGGATGCTACTTGTAAATGTTCTGTTTTTGTTCCTAAAATACTCTCTAATATGCGTCGCTCACTTACAAAGATTTTTAAACTTTAATAACAAATAATGCACTATATGTTAACGTACAGAAACGATATTCTCCAGTCTCGAGATCAGTTTGTGCTGCTTCAAGTCCGGCCTGTCCTTCTTGAACCGCCAGCAGCAGCTTTTAATTGATACCTTTTGTTGCAGTTGTGTAATTTTTGGCATTTTAATTATTATTTTGACAAAAAACATTGTAGTATATACTGGTTGTTGCGTAGGACAACGCACCATAGGGATTTACATGTAAAAATTTAAATTTTAAATATTGTCTTTAATAATTAGTTTAGAGAAAAATTGTAATGAACTCTTTTGCAGAGCAAGAAATACTACGTCAATTTGTAGATTTTTAGATAAAATGAACAGAACAATTCTCATACCACAGTAAAAAAATAATACGTATAGTTCTAAATAACTATTATGTTTCTATGTTTAAGAATTATTCTTGCCTAAATTATTATTAGTTACTAGTTTAGTACCTATTCTTGGTTAAAATTAGGAAATAAGGTTTGCCTTGATCGCCACCATTTCAACGCCTACTATACCGAAATATTCGAACTGTATTAACAAGCCTTTTTCCGAATAAAAATATGAGACTACACACTGTGATATAAATCGTTAAATTCGTAATAGGAAATGGTATGTAATGCAGGGCGTACTTTGTTTACGGGTCTGTAGGAACCTAAGAATCAGTACAGTTAAATATTCTAATAAAAAAAATGATTAACGAATTGAGGTTGATAAAGCATAGAATTCAAATGCAGTTATAATATGAGGAATGAAATGTGAAATTAAGTTAAATGTTTTAAACGTATTTAAAACGACGAGATCGCACATCGGAGCGATATGAGGGTAAAAATGTCAAGTTTTGTTTAGTCTGCAGGGAGCGTAGGAATCGGCTCACATTCCAGGGAAGAACGAGAAGACGTTATAATAAAGAAATATAAAAACAAAAAGTAGGGAGTAGGCAAAGTTATAAAAAGCATGAATTAAGTATTTAGCGGGAGTTGCTGCCCAAATTTCAATCGAACAACGTCTCTGCATAATTATTTTGGTATGTACTAGAAATTGTGAGCATCGAATGTTGTTAGTTATATTAAATTGATTTAATATTAATATTCAATTAATTTGAATTAAATCAACTGAGAGTTTTGGTGTTACTGCGAAATAAATATTGATTTTGTTCGAGATCGGATCTCAACTTGTCATGTTTTATTTTGAGTAAATTAGTTAGGCATTGCCTGCAAATAATATAGAGCGATTCGTAGATTAATCTCGTCGTATCCTATATTATTTTGGGTTAATGGTAATAATGAACAAGCATTCGATGTAAACAAAGATATTAGAAAAATAACACTAAATTTATTTAAATATAAACCCAATGAGTTAAAAAGAAGTATATAATTTAATAAATTGGGAATACATTATTCGTTTATACGTATTTTAAATGAAATATATATATTACAAAAAAAGAGACAGGAAATTATTATTAAATAAATTCATTCTATGTCATTAATTGTAATAAAAATAAATATATATATATATACACACCTTTGACGAACAAATGATCATCGTGCGTAATTTATAGTCTGTTCTGTCTGTAATTATAAAAGAAAATAGAATAAAATTCGAATAAGAACAAAAGAAAATAGAATAAAATTTAATTAAGAGTGAAAGAAAATAACAATAAAATCAAATGAGGGGCTTTTGTCTCATACACGTCAGACATGCAAGGGTTAGGGTATGAGATTCGCTATAAAGGTCAGATATATGTATCTTAGTCTCTCACAAGGCAGGCATGCACAAATCTAGACTCTTATTTTCCTTATAATTATATGCTTAAAAAACACCAAAATGAAAATAAAAGAAAATTATAATGCAAGAAAAAAATCATAAATAAAATATAATAATAAAAAAATAAATGCAAATAAAAGAAAATGATAAATAAAAAAAATGAAATAAAATTATAATAAAAAAATATAAATTATAAAAGAAAATAATTCACTTCTTAACTGAATAAATCAAATCATGTAATTAAAAGGTAAAAGTTGTGTAAACGAAAGATGGTTGCAAAGGTTGATTTAAGGTATTTCAATTATTGCTAATTGCAATTGCAAATAATTGCTTATTGCTAATTAACGAAAAATATAAAAACAATTCAATAAAGAATAATTAATTAATTTTAGTCACAAATGAGTATTTTATTTGCCTTTTGTTTTCACAACTTTTTAAATGAATAAATCATATTGAATCAACATTTATATGTATATTTGTGTTTTATTTACTAACAACAAATAATATTGAGCACTAAATTGCGCAACTTTTTTGTAATTTAACCGCTTTGTAACTTTTATGGTTTCCGAGATCCCCATGCTGTTCATATTTTCCTTGGACACCCTGTATTTGATTCTGATTTGTATCATTATTAATATGCAACAATTATTTGGTTCACTGAGCATAATTCAGGCAATTATTTGATAACTATTAACCTTCAAAAATACAGCACTACATTACTATTTTATTCAGCACAACATTTTGTATCCATTGTATTATTTGGGGAAACATTTTATTTTATACGTGCAAGATCATTGCACTATAAATAAGTAACTGTTTAAACCGGTTTAGTTATTTTGGCATTTTTAAAATAGAAATAGTATATGTAGAATAAATATAAGAAATAATCTATATAGTAGTGTATTTTTGAACTTATTCCTCCAGTTATATAATAACAAATTCTGACATTTATATGAGTAACACAGGCAACCTTATTCTTTGCTCCAAAACTCGTCAATAGCGCACGGATCATAATTACTGTTAGCATACAAACGAGAAATTTACAAGACCGAAATAATTATCACCGAGCAACGTGTTATTTTTACATAGAGCAGGGAAAGTTCGTCGCTGTGGTAATTCGGGCAGGGAAAAACTTTTATTAATTTATGGCGGCGAGGAAACGTAACTGGCGGAAAATTGTTGGACAAACTCGCTAATGGCGTGTATTTACGGTGCTGAACGTGATTTACAATTATAATATCGGCTGACAGATGGAATTGCATGTTAGTGTGATGAGCGGAATATTATTATTACATGTGTGTGCCATAACATCGCGTTTAAATTGCCGTTATTTCTCGGGCAAGAAGCGCAAATTATGCTTTAAATGG
This sequence comes from Othius punctulatus, assembly GCA_951805005.1. Taxonomy (NCBI): domain Eukaryota; kingdom Metazoa; phylum Arthropoda; class Insecta; order Coleoptera; family Staphylinidae; genus Othius; species Othius punctulatus. The sequence continues at coordinate 61,177,510 of OX638145.1, forward strand.
ATGCCCGGTTTGTAATGTGGGATTGAATTAATTACTTTCTCTTTCGCGTTTAACATATCACTGATATGAACCTTCATCACTGACGTGCGAATTCATATCTCATGTGCATTAAAACAGATGTAATCTTATAGTGAGTCATTTAATAATTACTTATTTTTAATATAACGTCTGTTTCTGTAATGTGTTTACAATTAGGATTTAGTTAATGTGGACAAAAGTACTAATAGTTACTACTTATAAATATTTGCGTCACACGAAATGGAATGGGATTTCACAATACAAGGTGATCACGCGAAACGACGGTAATTCCCCGTCATACCTGGATGAACCGATCCATGCAATTCCGGTGTCAGGCATCTCGGGAGATATCTCCAAATCCCGAATTGCTATGTAGGAGCGGCTGTGGGTCCTGGTCCCTGTACTTATCTACATTGTTTTTGCAATCCCATTCCAGTTTATCTTACGACAAGGGCGGTTTTATCATCGCAATGCTATCGGTCATAACCGCAAGGAACCAAATTGCCGATACACAAGCTAGGTGTTTATTACTCGCTCTCGATCAACCACAGAATTATGGCTATGAAAACTTTAAACATAATAGATAGATTGATTATTGCACCACATAGATTCTATAAATATGTAGATAGTTTTTGATTATTGCACCAGTATTTCAAAATATCTATTTTGTCAATGTGATTTATTCTTGCACTGAATAATAATTATTCATAAGAATCCAAATATTTAATTAATTTATCTATTAAACCAAATCTTATAACTAACATGCAGATTATTCTTAATTATAATACAATGCAGCGATAATTTAATCTAAACGTATAACCCATAAAATTAGACATTGGAATATCAGATTTTTTAAAATTAATTTATCTATTAAAGCAATTCTTATAACTAACATGCAGATTATTCTAAATTATAATACAATGCAGCGATAATGTAATCTAAACGTATAACCCATCAAATTATACATTGGAAAATCAGTATAATTAACGAACAGTGTTACATCAATTTCTTTAAATACATCCAATCTAACTTCGATTTGAGACTTCATTACCCCTTAGTGTTAATCCGGAGAAAAATTACCTCAACCGTCAGACAAAGAAAATTTACACCTGAAAGCGCTTCCCGCAGTCATTCAATGCGATTTGATAAACTACCCCCGTAGTGTAGAAAGCACTTAGTTAGCTGGCTCTACTTAATTTTATTATTGTTCACATCGCATGCGAGTATCTATCGTGCCATTCAATTTTAGCCCCAACTCTTTGCAATTGTCGATTTCATTACATCGCAATGCATCGAGTACAATACAGCACAAATAAATTGAATGCTTTTTAACAAACCTTGTTAAGGATTTGGATATTCGAGTAAATCGAGAAACGGTGCAGTACGGATATTTCATAACGCAAGTACGCGAGTTATCTCTGTACATATACAAAGAAAATCGCGGTATATACAGTAGTGATAAATTATTGTATTTGATTTTCTCCAATAGTCTGAAACACGTCATTTTTAGTCTATAAACATACCCTTTGTCACTCAAAAGTGTTCCATCGAGATCAATTAATCACTACCAGCAGTGATTAAGAATCAATATTTACTACTGCAAAGTTATTCGGACTTACTTCTTACTACTTCGGTATTTTACAAGAATTTAAATACAGTGTGAGCAACAATGCTTGAGGTTTGATAGGTATGCAACCAATTACGCATGTTGGTATAACTGAAAATATAAAATGAATATCCCCTAGATTGTTTTTCTCAGTGACGAAGCCAACAACAAATAAAACAACAACAAAATGAATTAAATATTTAATCATAATTACATGTTTTTAAAGTTTGCAGTAAAAGTTTAATCAGAAATAAATTTAACATCAAAATTATAAAAACCAAAAGGGCGGATTCAATATGGCGGGTGGGGATATTAACATTTACCTAAATATACATGAAAATTGGGGTTTTTGGGGTGCTAACTTCGAATTGCGGGTGAGAATGTTAATAATTACTACAAATTGCAACAAAATGTTATATATGTACATTTTTAATGAAACGAACTTTCTAATGGAAGGCATTTTTACAAAATGTTTAAGATACGTTTATATCACGTATACCATTAGACGGGGAATATATTCATATACCAACCCTATTGATAAAATTTCCAAATACCTGAAATTTTTATTTCGACTTAATCGCACTAATTTGGTGAATATCCCCACAGTGCGACGTCTCGAAATTGCTACCCAAACACCAATTTTAAGTGGATGTAAATCTTTCGATGAACGTATGAGGATTTTCTGTAGCCCATGTACGATAATTTTGGCTGTTCACATATCCTAATATGTGAAACCACGCCTCATCGGTGATAAAGGTCCTGTTCAGCATATCGTTATCATTTAAATGGTGAATAAACCAATTGCAATAATCAATTATTTTTTGAAAATCAAGTGAGTGAAGTCGTTGAACTACCGATACTTTTTACTGGTGCAAATGGAGAATTTTCTTCGCGACTTTTCGGTAACTCCCATAGGATACTCCTGTAAGCGGATTTAAACATTAAAATTTGTATGCCATAAAGACCACATAAATGATAAAAAATAACTTTTTTACACCCTAAAATAAAGAACCAACCTGTTTGTGCTGAAAGTTTTCTTATAGATTTTGTTGGACTTTGTTCAAGCCGTTGTTGGACATCGGTAACAATCTCTTCTGTTAAGGTAGACGGTCTTCCAGATGACTTGCCCTTACAAATACAATTCTTTCCTTCAAAACGGTGAATAATACGGCTTTTATACTGAATAAATATTTTGTAAGTAATGTTGACATCGGGGAAGGCTTCGTTAAATTGATTCATACACGATTGTAATGAATATGTCCATGTCCCGTCTTCATTAAGTATTCCACTTCGATAATAAGCCTTCAGGATGAAGGCATCATGTTGTGGTGTAAAAACCATTGCAATAGGAAAGCGATTTCATTTAAACTCTGTAAATTTAGAACAAAACTTAACTTTTATAATTTTATAACCTCAAAAACTGCAAATCACTTACCAGAAATCAAAGATTTACTCAGAGTATTCCTGATAAGAATTGATGTTTATGAAGCAGAAAATAAAATACTTATATGCGAAGAATTGGCACAATGGTAATAAATAATTATACGACTCGGGCGGCATGAACAATGAAATTAAATTAAAACGTCAAAACATCAACATTGATTACATTTACGTTAACAGTATTCTGAAGTATTATAAGATATCGTCGTAGACAAAGAATAGTGTACTACACGCGTATAATAATTAGAGCCAAAAATGAAATAAATATCTAAACAGATCGATCTAAACAGCTAAAGCCTAAATGGTATCTCCCCAGCATAGAATTAAAATACTATTTTTCGTTTTACTTTTTAGTTCGGAAAAACTGTTCGTCCGCTAGTTACTGTCACCATCTATCGTAATTCAGGAGAAATATTGCTAATGATGATGCACATCGTTCAAATCATCGTTCATTGCTAGTTCATTGATTGGACATTGTTATTGTTAAAATGTCATGTTTATTGTGTACTTTGCTGACCTTAAAATACATATTTCTTGCAAAGTAATCCACAGAATATTAAAGGCATTACACTCGCAGGACCACCATGTAAACAGTTTGGAAATAAAGTAACGCAGAAATTCGATAACTTCGTTAAAATTCATTTTCAGGTAAATATCATGAAGGAGTCTAGCGATTTTAATTAAATTTCGTCATACTAGATGACCATTTTCATCTTGACGCTATGACGTTATGACGAGTTTTGTCGTCATCGGTATTTTCTTTAAATAACAGATTATATTTGTAATTATTGATTTTTGTAGTACTTATTATTCTCTTCTTAATGGAATGGTTTAAAATTTTGAATATGCATTTGGAAAAATTAAGAAAAAGTGCTCTAAATTTCAAATATATATTTTTTTTAAATATGCAGAATGAATATAATTACAAACAGGGTACATTTAAACTCATTTAAAGAATGAGAAAAACTGATTATTTTTTTAAATTTTAATACTAATAAGTAGAGCTGGAAATTATATGCACACAAAATGTCCGAAATATGAGCATATTCAGGATGTCCTAAATAGAGTGGGATTGCATCGGTATCTTTCTTACTCTTAAAGCTAGAGATCTAGTTAAATGGACAATATTATGCAGGTTTATAAGCTGGTTCCGATTATGAAGAAAATTTTTCCTAAGTTATAGCACTTTACAAGTTATTATAAAAAAACAAAAAATCGCGATTTTATAAAATCTCCGATATATTCATAATTATTAAAGATGCGGAAAAAAGTTAAAAATAAAAGTTTCTTGGTTCGATTGCACAAATTTGAGTATCAAGTCAAAACAAAAATCAAGATGGTGGTTTCCGAGATATTAATTTCAACTTTCTTATTTTAAATAGCCGCCATATTTGATTTTTATATATCTAAATAGACTTTCTTTTTCTCTTGTCAACAATGTATAACAACCTATGTCAAAATGAAAAATATGGAAAATATTAATTATTCCAACTTTTATTTTAATTTAAAAACAATAAATGTAAGAAAGCAAGAAAAAAAAGCATATTACGACTAAGTAGTCAAATAGCAGTAAATAATAAAAAATACTGAAAATTCTAACAGTTGTTGGCCAAAAACAATTGACAGCGTTAATGTTCGCTAATCCGAACATTTCAACGCGGCAAATAGAAATTCACGTTGACATATCTAAATCTAGAGCATCAACAATTTTTTAAAAGCACAAGTTCCATCCTTATAATTTGCAGATTTCTCACACTTTACAAGCAAATCGTAACATCCGTAGATTAACATTTTGCAGAAGGTTAATTAACAAAATTACGGAAAATGGTGATTTTATTAATATAATTTTATAAATATATTCATCCTACGTTTCTAATTGTGGATTATTTAATCATCATAACAAACACTATTGGGCTCAGGACAATCCACACATAGTTTTTCCATAGCAAATCCAAGTGCGGTTTGGCTTTAATGTATTTTGTGGCATATTGGGAGATGATTTACATGGTGCTATAATATTTCTAATTGCACAACGTCATTTGGAAAAACTTCAAAGAACCTTATAAGATTTATTGCATGATTTACATTTGGCACAAAATATTTAAATATAGTACCAGTAAGATGGCGCCCCTGCACTCTATGCCTGATATGTTATTACTTATTTAAATGGCCGTTTTATTACAAAAGTAATAGCGACTAAACTTCTGTTCAGTGGCCATCCCAATCTGCATGCTTGATGCCCCTTGACTTTTATTGGTAGGGTACTATAAAAAACTAAATTTATGGCAGTAACTTCAATTAAAATATTGTAATTGAACTTCGTGAAGTAATGACAGAGGTAATAAAAGGCGTTATTTGCAACACGTTGCGATAAGTAGCTGGCAATATTCTTAAACGCTGTCAATTGGGTTTAGCTTCTTTTTGGCCATTTAGCCAATAACAGTCAGCATTTTGAGCATGTTTATAATTTATTGTTATTTTACTAATTAGTTGTATTACGTTTTTGTTATATTTTTTACATTTGTTTTAAACATAATTTATAGAATAAAAATAAAAATTGGGAAAATTGATATATGCCTATTTTTTTTATTATAACTTAGGGTGTTATTCATCTCTGAACAGAAAAAATCAGTCGATTTGGCTATCGAAAAATCAAATATATGGATGCACGATCATTTTGGGCACGTTGCACACCAAACACGATCTTTATCATTTTGGGCACGTTGCACACCAAACACGATCTTTTGTGCATAGTGGTCCGATATTTGGTAGTTGAGGACTTGAGACTTGTATAGTGACCTATTAATATTTGTAAAAATATCATCAATGGCAGACTTAGATTACACCTGTTACCCTCGTGTATTCCTCTATCGATGGGTAAAGACCATAAGAGCTAAGTAATGCCAGAAAGTTATTCGTGTCATTGTCACTCCGTTTGATATCAATGTAAAAATTTCCCGCTTCGCTATTAAATGTCCTTTTGAATCACTTGTCTGCTTTGAAAATTTCGATTCAAATTAAAGAAAGGGCGAATCAGTATACCTCTTGGCCAGAACTCTCCCTTTCGTACGTCAGTTTGTAGCGTGGCCGGTAGATTCAGATAGTATGGAATACCCATGGTAGCCTAAGTTTCATCGTTTTCATTTCTTCGTTTTGAAGCCACTTTTAAAGCAGCGAACAAATCTATAACTTTATAAAGGAAAATTAGGGTTCTTTTATAGATATTTAAATTAAATTTTCTTAGAGCCAATTTATTATATCGTGAAGTTCCTAGTTTGAACCATCTACAGATGACTTTAAACTATGCGGTAGGATGTTCAGATTTAACTTCGTTTTCTTCAGAAACTAACTTCAAAGCACCATTTAAATACTAAATAAATAAATCGAGACTATTCAAAACTTTCATTTTATTGAAGTGTCCGGGATTTCAAATGTCACTGTTAAATTTTCTAGCGAATCGCAAATCTAAATCTTCTTCTTCATTCCATACATTTTCAATGTATTTTATATCTACTATATTTGTTGGTTAATGGTAGTCTAGGGTTACAATTAATCGATTTTGAGGCAAGCAATATGTGATATTTTTTTTATAAATGTGACCCATCTGCTAGAAAATATATGTTGTGTAACTGGACGCGAAGTTCCCATTTCGCGTACGAAAAACAGGACGCGAAATACTAAACGGGAAATTTATTGCTTTGGTTTTTATACGTTTTAAAATAAATTGAATTAATATTGTAATTTTTATTAGTGTTTTATTCATTTTGCCCATTTTATCCAGTGACCTACTACAATTATATCAATTAGATCATATTGACTAATTGAACTTACTCAGTACATTTGCTGTATTGACATCCGGCATAGTAAGCGGATAGGGAACAATCATCCTCATAATGGCATACATTTTAACTAACTAAATTTTTAAATTCACATTCAATTATACTATACATTAACAGCACAAACGGTACCTAATATGATTCGACAATTTTGATGGTGATCTGACAATAATCCATTAAACGAGATGTATTAGTTCCCGGATAGTGCGAAGCATTTGGCAAATAATGAGCAAACGAGAGCAGACTGGGCGAAATACTTGATTTGAATTTCAGCCCTTCCGTTATACCATTCATTATAGCCCATATCGTTTCTGACACATTTAGTGATAGCGCAATCCACCCGTTAATCTTATCCAGTTTTGCCCTTATCATCGGCCCATTGAACCCCCGTTCATGTCTCATGCAATTTTCTGGTCTCGTCACGCGGATGCAATTTGTCTGGACGATACGAAATTTACTATACCCTGTATCGAACATTATAGAAATTATGAAATAATATGATCCTGGATAATTATCACAAGCAGTTGCAATAACTGCAATATAAGATAATCAGTATAATGTATTCAGGCCAATCAGCCCAGGTTACATTCTTTTATAATTATAAGAGTTTATTTGTGCACTGCATTTGGTATTGAAATAAATTTTAAAGAAATTTAAATTTGGTACTGTATGACTGAAATTTCACATGGTCTGCTCAATGTAGGATATAATAGGAATGGTTAATAAACATCAGCATGACATAAAATTAAAAAAATAAAAGGAATAACATCGTCTCATACATCAGTCTTTACTTTTTTACGTATTACTATGGAAATAAAGAATTGTATTGTGAATTTTATTCGCATTTGAACGTGCCAATCAATCTTAAGCACACGGTATTGTAACCAAATGAAATTTGTATGTATTGCTCTTGCTTGACTAATTTATTAGTGGAGTTTCAACGTAAAAAATATTCTTATGAAAACGTGGAATACCATATTCACATCAGTAATAGCTGCTTAAATGGATTGTACGGATTGTCAACACGTTTTGTCCTTCAGCTTAACGATTTTAAATTCAAGTAGTCCTATTTTGTGGACTAATTTTTAATTTATTTTCTTTTAAGCTTTATTGGACTACAAAAGATAGAAATTATCTCTACAGTTTGGCACTGTGTTCCGTGGCACAATAGCATTTATTCCGTTGATTAGATAACTATTCGCTACTATATTATATTCCCGTGTGATCTACGGTACATGTGTGTAAGCGTGTATGGATGTATAGGTGTCTATTTATGTGTGTAGGTATAGCTGTGTAATGTATGTGCATATGTGTAGAAGGTATCCCGGAAGAAAGTATCAACGAATTTTTGTTCACAAAATCGCTGACACACGCCAATTTTTAATTAAATAGGACAACTTTTGACAGGCAAATTATCTTCAATTGTTTAACTCCCTAGACGCAGGGGAGATAAACCCTTTTGTTTAAATTGGGGTATAGGTCAAGTGATAGCTCATTTGAAAGCTAACTTAATTAGCAATCAATGGTTTATAAATATTATTGTATTTGTTTAACTTGTTTCGTTTATTTTCCATGGCAGTCTTTAAGTTTTGACAATTAGGTCATCAGGCATTACACTCAAAGTTCATTGGATTTTTACATATTCCTAATGAGAAAAACAAAGCAATCAAATTTGTTAATGGCAAAAAATAGGTCACCATTTTAATAGAATATCGATGACGTCAGTTTCAAAATGTGACACCTGACAAAAAAAATGAAACTGTCGGATTGTGACAAATTATTAGACATCACACTTTTGTACAAAACTTTATTTCTAAAAATAATACTAAAGGCTTCAGAGGGGTGGTTCCTTACTTGTCTTACTTGTATTGTCTCCCAGATGGGCGACAGTGAACTCTATACGGCACGAGCTGCTGACAAAATCATCTTTGCTCAGGTTCATGTGGAAATCCAGTGGCAAACGGCACATTATGCAAGACATTCAAACTACCTCTAAATCCGGGATGCACATCGAGACATAAATGTGCGCCGATAACCGTATAAGTGAGTGAAATTAAAAGCACTACTACAAACAGAGACTTCAGCAAGGTCAAAGAGGTCATAAATACAGGTATGGATATTTACCACAACATGAGCAATAATCAACTAATCAGCATAGTACAACTACAGACACGCATTTTAAAAAAGTGGAGAATAAGAACAATCTACTATACGAAAATAAACAGCTTCTTGAAGAAAATATAGTTTTCCTGCAGCAATCTTCCAGCAGGTTTGCAATAAGCGCGGCTAAGGAAAACTGCGACGTTGGTACGACCGCGACTCGCACACCAGCAGACACTACACGACAAAATAAAGTTAAAAAGGTAAACACAAGTGAACCACATAACAAAAAGAAGTCCTACAGTGGAATAACAAGCACTCAGGTACTCATTATAAAACCAAAAAACAATGAGGAAGAAGGAACAGAAACGCGTAAGAATATAATTAAAAATTTAAATTCAAATCTATTTAATAATGTAAAGGTTAAAAACTCGAACAATAAAATCATCATGGAATGTAAAAACAAAGAAGAACTCGAAAATATCCAAGAACATATTCAAGAAAAACTAGTTGTTCAATACGACTGTCTACTCCCTAATCAATGGCGACCGCGCTATAAATTACTGGGAATACGTAATGAAGCTGAATGGACAGATGCAGAACTCACCCAAGCAATAATTAAGCAGAATAACATTGACACCCAGGTAAACAACTTCCACTTTTCAATAATCTACAAATGTAAAGCTACTGCCAATGGTAGATTCAATATAATATTAGAAAATAACTCCACAAGCTATGAAAAACTACATACGAGAGAACATGTCAACGTGGGCTTCAATAGAGTCAAGCTAGTCGATCATTTCAGTGCAACAAGGTGCTATAAATGCTGTGAATATGGACATAAGTCAACTACTTGTAATAAAGATGAAATCTGTGGCAAATGTTCAAAAAAACACCCAACTAACAATTATAAAATAAATCATTTAAATGTATAAACTGAACCAGAGCTAACTTAAAATTAACCCTAAATGTAGATGTAAATCACAGCTCTTTCGATGCAAATTGTTCATGTTATAGAAAATTAGTAGAAAAAATAAAACAAAAGATTGACTATAGTAACATAATATAGCAATCCATTGGCATAACCAGCATTTCTAATGAAGTAACAAATAACAAAAAAAAACTATTCAAGTAAACAAATTTAATATCTTATTCTTGAATATACAATCGGTAAGAAACAAAATTAATGAAATGGAAGCATTCCTCTTAAAAGAAAATAACAAATATGATACTATTTGCCTATGTGAATATTGGATAACTAAACAAGAATCTGAGATATTAAAAATCAATGACTTCAAAACGGAATCCCATTTTTCAAGGGAAAATTCCAAACACGGTGATGTCATACAATTAACTAGAGGTATTCAGTATACTATTCTGCACAACATTAACAATATGTTCATTGAACTCTTCTGTGAAATATCAGTGGTATACATTCCTCAGTACAAACTAGTCATAGCTGTGATATACCGTACACCAAACCCTGATTTTAATGTATTTATAGATCGTCTCAAAAACTCAAGCCCCTAAAATCTCCAGGAGCAGATAACATCACGACCGAAATCATTAAAGCAATGGGAGAAAGCGGTGTCCACATACTACATAAAATATGCAACGGAATATGGGCAACAGGACAATGGCCTGATGACTGGGTAGAATCGGTATTCATACCATTACACAAAAAAGGTTCCAAAGAGAAATGCGAGAACTATCGGATGATTGCACTAATGTCACATGCCAGCAAGATCCTCCTCAAAATTATTAATGAAAGACTAAAACCATTCCTGTTATGGCAAATACCACCACAACAAGCTGGATTTGTCAAAGGAAGAGGCACTCGTGAACAAATTTCCAACCTAAGAAGGATCATTGAGAAAGCCCGAGAAATCAATAAACCAATTTACATGTGCTTCGTTGACTATCGTAAAGCCTTTGACAGTATGAAATGGGAAAAACTTTGGACCATACTACGCGAAATGGGAGTCCCTCGTCATCTAACCTCATTAATACAACAACTATACAAAAATAGTAAGGCAAGAGTACGAATAGATAAACTCCTCTCAAATCCATGCAACATCAAAAAAGGAGCGAGACAAGGATGTATACTCTCGCCAATCCTCTTCAATATATACACAGAATATATAATGAGAAGAGTTCTTGAAAATTGGAATGGAGGTATAGTTATAGGAGGAACACGTATAAACAACCTGCGATATGCCGACGACACTGTCCTGCTAGCATCAACTGCAGAAGAACTCACAGGCCTTGTGCAGAAATTGAAAACAGAAAGTGAGAGCTATGAACTGGAAATCAACATGAGCAAAACAAAAATCATGTTCATAGACCGAGGCAACAACAATAATACAGACATAACACATATAGATGGATACGAGGTCGTCAGCCAATATATATACCTAGGAGCACTCATTACAAACGATGGTGCCTCCACAAAAGAAATAAACAGAAGATGTGAAATGGCCAGACGAACCACAAGAGAACTTCAAAGAACATGGATGGATAGTGATATAACCCTAAACACTAAAAAACAAATAATAAAAACACTGGTATTCCCAGTACTACTATATGGCTCTGAATCATGGACTATTAAAAAACAGGATAGACGAAAAATTGATGCATGTGAGATGTGGTGCTGGAGGCGAATACTACGTGTCCCATGGACAGCTCACAGAACTAACGTATCTATTAATAAAGAAATAAATGAACCCCAGCGACTGTCACAGATTGTCTATACTAGAATCCTAAAATTTTTCGGCCACATCAATAGAAGAGATGATAACAACCTAGAAAAGCTGGTGATACAGGGGAAATTGGAAGGAAAAAGACCAAGAGGAAGATCGCCGATGAGGTGGACCGACACTATCAAGGCAACAACCAACAACACAATAACACAAGCAACAAGAGATTCCGGGAACAGGGAAAGATGGAGGGATATTGTACGAAGAGCGACAGCAAAAGAGTAAACCACAATCACGACCTCTCTGAAAAGAGAGAAAACGAAGAAGATGATAGATCGTCTAGAACAAATGCTAGAAAATATAAACTGTTTTAATAACCATGTAATTCTAGGAGGCGACTTTAACGTCCACTTTGAAAAGCTTTGAAAAGGACAACAATGCAACTACAGTGCGAGACTTATTAACCGGATATGGCTTGGACGAAATGGTGGATTTCAATACAAGACTAACCAGTCGACTAGATAACGTATTCGCTAATTGCATAAAATCACACATCACAATATGTCTTCAATATACTGCACTGTCAGACCATGAAGGTATTGCCATAGAGGTTCAATTCAGTACTGCCAAGAGATCACCAGTGGTCAAATTATATAGACCAATTACTAACAAAGGCAAACACACCTTCTGCCATTTGCTCGGTGGCATTGACTGGAGATTCGTAGAATATATCCCAAATGTTGATGATGCATTTATGAAATATCAATCAATAGTTGTACAAACTTTCGAAAAGTCTCTTCTTATAAGATCTGCAAAGACTAAAGATAGCATAAGTTCAGGATTTGATTGGTTCTCTGAAGACCTCACTAGGGCTTGTTAGGGATGCTTTTCAAAGGATAAACTCTCCTGAAGTACAAAATGAGTACAAACAACTTAGAGCACCAATATAAAACTGCCAAAACAAAATTTTAATGACAAACGAATAAGCAACTCAAATAATATTGCTAAGACTTCGTGGAATATCATAAACTCCTTTAGAAAAATCAACCAGAGCCAGTTTTCTGAAAATATCGATCCTTCCGCCCTGAATGACTATTTTTGAAAAATAGCAACCAACATAAATAACGAACTTCCTCAAGCCGCAAACGACCCTATTACTTACCTACATAATGTAAATATCCCCAGCACTAACTGTTTTCACTTCAAACCAGTATCCCAAGCGAAGGTGCACGAAGTATATGGAGTACTCAGGAATGGCCACAGTAAGGACATCTATGGTTTAAGCACACATGTAATTAAATCCGCCACTGATCAACTAATTGCACCATTAATTGACTTAATTAATAGATGTCTCACAAGTCATAGCTTTCCAGACTGTTTGAAAAAGGCAAAGGTAATACCAATCTATAAAAACAAAGGCTCCAGAACAGACATGAATAACCAAATACCAATATCAATTCTCCCAGTCTTCTCAAAGATACTTGAGAAGATTATAGCCACCCAAATGATTGATTTTCTGGAAATAAATGATTACCTGTCAGACAGCCATTTTGGCTTTAGAAAAAATAAATCCACAGTAGATGCTGTCTCATCGTTTATTGGGGAAATTCTTGCGTGTTTTGAGAGTAAATCCTTTGCAGTGGAATCCTTCCGTGACCTAAGCAAGGCGTTTGACTGCATCTCCGATGACGTACTGATCCGAAAATTATACTACTACAACTTCAGTCCAAATGCATGTCGCTTAATGTCGGACTATCTTAAAAATCGAACTCAGTCAGTGAGCCAAAATGACACTCTAACAACTGAATTACTTATGTTCTTTAGTGTTCCGCAGGGGTCAATATTAGGTCCTCTACTATTTCTAATATTCATTAACGATTTAGTCCAAAATAACGACGGGAAAAACAATTTTATATGTAGACGACTCAAATTTAATAAATAAAGGTGCAAGTATTGAATCTGCCTAGGAAAATAACGGCATAGTACAAGATGCGGCATATAACTGGTTTCCTGATAATCGGTTAAGCCTAACAAAGATAAACCAGTACATATGAGCGTTACTCTAAGGCCCTACGACAAGAACACCTATGCATATGCAGATACAGTCAGATTTCTTGGCTTACATCTGGACAGCAAACTAAATTGGCACATTCAAGGTGATGCTCTATCCCGTAAAGCTGCAAAGAATATCTTCCTCTTGAAGAATTTATCTCAAAACATCTCGCAAAATGTTCTGCGCACGGCTTACTTTGCACTGTGCCAATCGATGTTTGCATAAGGCATTAAAATATGGGGCAATTCTCCAATTGTAGGTCGCATATTTGGCCTGCAACGAAAATGTATCAGAATTATTGCTGGGATATCATCTCTGTATGACTGCAGCAAATGCTTCATAGACTTAAGTATACTAACAGTACCATCACTATTCATCCTGGAGAGCCTTAATCACATATGCAAGCCACTCGGAGATTCATGACCATTATACGAGGAACAGAGACGATTTAGTCCTGGACCCACTCCGCTTAAATAGGTCTCGCACTAGTGTGAATTATTATGGGGTAAGTTTCTTCAATGCACTCCCTCGGAGTATAAGACATCTTCCATCAAAGCAGTTTAAAAGTAAAATCAAGTAATACCTTCTTAACAAAGCATTTTATACCTATTCAGAATATTTAAATAATGATTTCATTGACCTACTGTGATCTATGCTGTAACTAGTTATCTGTAATACCTATACTAACTGTGATAATTATACTTAGTGTTGTCCGATAGACTGCGCGATCTATAGTCATATCTATATATTATTTTATTTCCTGTTTTTTTTATATTTATGGTATGTACTGTATGTGTGTTTATCTACTGTTTTTATGTTAAAACAGTTTTCGTATGTTACTATATTAGGGTTTCCAGATGTCAAAACTGTGATAATTTTCTTCACTAACATACTTTACAAACTATGTACCTACTTTGACTTGTATATGCTGTATAATTCTAAACACAATAAATATTATTATTATTATTATTATATTATTATTATTATTTTTTACACGCCCTGTATAATAGTTTCGTAACCTAACTTAGTGTGAAATGGTTATAAATGTATTTATAAATTACCCACAATGGTAGTAAAGTACGTGCAGATGTTACCGTGACTTCACTTCATGTAATTTATATGAATTGATACATATTTAGCATATAGAGTGTCAATTTGAAAAGTTGCCACCGACCTTTTTCATAGAACTAATGATAATTTTTAAAATTACTCAAAATCGCTTGTTGTCGTCATTTTCAAAGATATTTGAAATAATAATCATTTTTATATAGTCGGTGGAAACTTTTCAAATTGACACCCTGTATATTGTAACTGTATACTCAAGTGGAATCTGTACCGCTCGATGATGTATGTACATAATAAAAATAGCTGG
The DNA here is from genome assembly GCA_951805005.1 of Othius punctulatus. NCBI lineage: Eukaryota > Metazoa > Arthropoda > Insecta > Coleoptera > Staphylinidae > Othius > Othius punctulatus. The sequence goes on from OX638145.1 coordinate 61,192,631, forward strand.
TACAAGTACTCTTCTTCAAGGAGCACCTGCAAGAAAAAATCTAAATAATCACTGAATTTCTCATTTGTCTTAACTATATGTCTGTTATTTAAGAAAAGCTCACTGTTTATTGAAAATACCTCCGAGTTTATACTTTTTGAATGTTTTGAAAATAATGCTGCAATGATGGTGTTATATACATTAGATATATCTAAGAAAATCACGAGTGATTGGGTAGAATTGTTTATTACTTTCTATAATTGCCAGCTATTTTCACACGCGTTTCAGTATCATAATATCAGCCTAGCGCACGCGAAATTTTATGTTTCAAAGATGGTACGCACTGATAAACTCCGCGTCATATGTCATAATTTGACAAATGCAAAGAGGTTATCAATGGAAAAGTGATTTGCTAATAAACCCAAATATTGCAGTGAAATATGCAATGAAAATATTAGTGCTGATTATGTATTTTGTGCAACGGATGATCTTCTGGTAGAATATCAGTAGGACCACGTATGTTTCAGTGACTACCAAACATAGCAAAATTAACATTGGCGAATTAAGTAAGGATCAACAATTGCTGTGTCTGTATCTAAAAATGTGATTGATACTCATGTAACAGCAGGTAGTTGAATTAATCAAATTTGCATTATAGTCAGATGGTTGGCATTTTTGGCACACACCATTTAATTATCAATATTCCTTTAAATTATTACATAATATAAAAATTATTTGACACAAGTAAATTTCTGTTTATTGTACATATTATGTTTTGGCCAATTCAGAAAGAATATATAGCTCTGACAATAGTTGATCCCTATACCGCGCGTTTTTTTTTAATCTCTGAACATTGGCTATGTTCACTTTTAAAATGACAGTACCAAATGCATTGCTAAATTGAAATGGTTATGCAACCAAATTTACTAGCGCGTGTAAATAGATCTTTTCACATATCAACACTGTTTTGACAACATTTATTCAACGCAAGAAAGTACTCAAATATTCCAATTCAAATGGTACCGAGCTGGCAATAGTATACGGATTTTGAGAAATTTATTTTGAGTGCATTATCCTGACAGACGAATCCAATCAATCGAAAGAATGTCTAATGTAATCGCAAAATTGAATAGGATTTACATGATGCGTCGCTATTGGTCATTATAAAAGAACTAGGAGATGCCATATTTCCACTGAAGAGATGAAATTAAATGTATTATGTTATGCCAAAGAAGAACCAATATTTTCCGTTTAGAAAAAAGTTACTATTTCGAGATTAACGATTGATGTTTGTTGATTGAACGGGATTGATGGGATCCAGTATCGCAGGATAATGCAGTGAAATTAATCTCGCACAATCCGTATACCAGCCAGTTCGGTATCATTCCTCTATTTAAACACTTTATTGCGTTGAATACATTTTCTGTCAACAGTTTTGACATTTGACATGACCGAGTTCTTGTAACGCGGCCTGTAATTTTGGTTGCATACCAATGCATTGTAGCATTAAATTTGATACTGTCGTTTTAAAACTGAACATAGCCTATGTTCAACGGTATAATTTCCCAATGTTAATTTTACTTTGCCTGCTAGTCACTGAGACACACTGTACATGCGATTATAATCGGATCTATAAATCATTGAGTAATTGGATTAGTATTTTGCATAATGTCATTTAACTATCTCTAAGGATTAAGTTAAATGATTAATAGTTCAAAATTTTATTAAAATATGTTTTTTATTCTTGTGTTGTATTATAATTAATTGCTGTAAAGGCTACAAGTTCACGTTAGCTGTATTACTGACAAAAATACCTTTTAAATGAGATCACACGGTAGGTCATCCCTTTTGAAATTTTTAACAGGTGCTTATTGGAGGGGAGGGGGAAACTGTCATATACATCAACAGCACCTCAAAAGACGATGTCGCCCTCAACATAAAAATTGACGGGTTTCGGGAGTTTTTTGTTTTATCCTAATTTTCTGAGAAATTCGGGATGGATACTTTTGAAAACATCACCCAGTATGAAAAAAATCCCATGAAATAATAAAAGAAATTCATTTTCCAGCAGCGTCTAAATCCCATTGTATAAATGATATTTGATTGAAAATTGCACAACTTAAGGAATAAGTGTAAGAAATCAATATCTGTATGTCTGTGTCTCTGGAAAATTAAGATTTTATTGCACGATATTATAATTTAATCAAAGAGGTGTTTATAAAATGATCCTGCAAAATATCTGAAATGAGATTAAGGGCGTATAATAAACACAAACGTGTTTGGCAACGCTAGGGTTAATTAAATTAATAGAAGGTTAGTTAGTTAGTAATCCTATTAAATTAAATTATTTATGTTGATACTGATTATTCATCCATATTAGCCTAATGAAACATTCATCGGAGTCCATGTTATGCTACCATTTAAATATATGTACAGAACTAATCCAGTAAAATATATTTATTTCTATGTGTGATGTTGTAGACGTTTGAATACCCTCATATTGAATATCATAATATAATTATAATATTATGTATGATATCGAGTTTTTGTTATAACCAGCGCTAATATTATAGATGGCGCTGCGCTCACCCCAACCAAAAACAATTCTGTTAGCCAGCCTCATATAAGTTCTTTTAATAAAATTTGTATTAGAATGTGAGAAAAGGTTACTATTTATAACATAATATATTAAAATATATATATAAAATTTTTCTCATCATGCTATTTTTAAGGCGTAAATACCAATAATATGTAGTATTAGTATAAATAAAGCACTTGGTTAACTTTCACAAATATTTAATAAAACAACTCTACAATTGTTTTGGCCTCACGACCATTATCAAGAGACAATTAAAACTGAGTTAAAACTGTTTAAGACTGACAAATTAAACAAATTTAAAAAATGACAAATTTAACTCAGTTTTTTTTCTCTTGATACTGGTCATGAGATCGAAACAATTGTAGAGTCCTTCTATTAAACATTTGTGAAACTTAACCAAGCCCTTTATTTATACTATTTTAAAGATGTTTCACAAAGTATTAACCACCGATTAATAAAATCTAAATATGTAATATATATCACTCAACATTGATTACATTGACACACTAATATCGTCTAATATACAACTCAATATAAGTTTTGACACATTCTAATAAATTAACCAATATAAGGTAAGTTATAACAATTGTTTGGTGAGACAGTCAGACAGTCAGACACTGAGACAATCAGGCAATGAGACAGTCTATATTCACAGTTAAATGTTTGACTACAATGCATGTATAATTTTCTTTCGTTACAATGTTCATTCGGAAACTATTAAACTCGTTAACTGTTATAAACTCGGTACAACTGTTATAAAATTGTTACAATTTTTCAAACTCACATTTTGATGTATAATAAAATGGATGCATGCAACTTGTTAAAAATAATACAACGGCTAATTTCGACGGTGTACAAAGATGGTTTATTCAGTCGATAAGCGTTATGATATATTGAGAGAATTTACGAGGTCTACAGCTCTGACGGAATCATTGTTATGAAAAGAAAGGCTCACAATTCCAATTCAAAACACTCTTCAATGGAATAAACCATCTTAGTACCGTCAAATTAACAGTTTCGTACTTCATAATTTTGTTGCTAAATACAATTTGTTGGAATGTCATGTATATTTTGTACTTAACTACTCTACTCTTCACCGTTAACACATCTCTAGTAGATACAAATGTAATTTGGTAGATTTTTCCGTTAAAACTTTTGTTTGCTCTTGTACTTTTTATCCAAAGTAATCGGGGAAGCAGAAAAATGCATTAATGTGGTCTTACATATCAAATTCCTATGTACACCTAACCAACTCAACCCCGGTATTCCGGGTGGTGCGTCGGACAAAGCACCATAAGGATTTACATGTAAAATGTTATATCTTCAAATGTTGTCTTCCCAAATTATTTTAGAGAAAAACTATAATGAACTATTTTGTGGAGCCAAAAATACTGCGTCAATTTATTATGCATTAATTTTTATTTTTAATTATCCTTGACCTAAAAACTGGACAAAATGAATGTTACACTTAAAAAAAAACAGATGAAATAAAAATAAAATGCAAAGAAAATCCTTTTTACATGTCAATAGTGTTATGGCAAAACATGCTACATGTCGTTTTTTTCAAAATGTACTTTTTGGTATTAAATAACCACAACTAAAGTTTACTTTATGTATGAATGAACGAAGTATCTTTATTGTACTTTTGTATTATAAGTAACTATGGCAATGATGCTTGCTAATCTAAAATCACAATTTTAAATGCAAAACAGTTAAATGCATTTTTTCTGTAAAATAACAAAAATTGCAGATAACCTGTTTTACCATTACATTTTATAGTCAGTAAATTATGGTTTATTTAAATATTGAGTTTAAACACACAGAATAAGTATTATTCTACATTAATAATCTACATCTGCATCTACTTATTTATAATCTACATAACAAACTCGTAATAATGTAACTATAAAATTTATGGATATTAAACTTTACTCAATTTCTTTGCTATTTAAATTCCTGGCACCTATGAACTTTTAAAAGTATTACTTTTATTTCGTCGATTTTTCAGGTTATGGATAATGGAAACTAAAAAGTAATTGCATACATTGACGCAGTCTTTTTTGCTCCAGAAAGGATATTATTACAGTTTTTCTAGAAAATAATCAGGGAAGATAATATTATAAGATTTATATTTTTACATGTAAATCTATATATATATATATATATATATATATATATATATATATATATATATATATATATATATATATATATATATGTATATATATATATGCAGGGTTTCCGAAGATCAAGTTAGCAATAGGGAAACCAAATGGTGCCAAAAGGTAAATGGTTTTTATAGTAAAATACTATTTTCATTTAAAGAATTGCAAAAATGTATTAAGAAAAGTTGTTTAGAATGTAAAAATATTAAGGGGTGTTGAGAAAACAGAACATCTACTTTTTTTCTCATTATAAAGAGACAACGAAAGCTTACGGATCATAACAAATTGTGATGATCTTCAATATGATGAGGTGATTTTTTTAATGACTCTTTTTTATTTTGTTAATTAATATTATTTTGAAAACGGTAAGTTATAAATAAATCGAATAATACTCTCTATAATGACATTCACTTATATTATTGACGAAAATAATAACGGCCGGTCGCCTCGCGAATCTGGAACGAACTAAACTGTTTTTATGCAAAACGATGCTATTTATATTAAAAAAATTCTGCGATTTTGTTTGATTATCCTTAACGTTAATTTTCATTCCGGTGATCTCACAGTGCCCTATATTAAGGTTACTGATATATAAATACCAAACTATTATGATTACTCATCAGCCGGCTCGGGCCTCTTTTGTGATTAATTATATAATTGCGTCACCGCGCATGTACTCCGTTTTATATTAATAATTATAAAATTTCCTGTAATTTCGTTTATAATCGATTCAAATTAAATTTATAGTTAATCAGTTTACTTAATAAATCCTCAAATGATCACCCCTTCCTATTCAAAAACAATACTTGGCTTTAACGTGTTTTTCAGTGTTTATACAGTGTGAGCAACAATGTTTGAAGTTTGATAGGTAGGCAACCAAATACGCATGTTGGTATAACTGAAAATATAAAAAAAATATCCCCCAGATTGATTTTCCAGTGGCGTAGCAAACAACAAACAAAACAACAACAAAATGCATTAAATATTTAATCATAATTACATACTTTTAAACGTTACAATAAAAGTTTACAACAAATGTTGAAAATGGCGGTCTTCGTTTTCAAGGCAGATATTAATTCTACGTTTTTTATTTTCTAAAACATATTGGAGCTGCTCTGGAGTTATGTTTCATATCTCTTCTTCAATTGCTTATTGGAGTTGGTTTAGGTTGTGCATCCTATTTTGAAAAACATTTTTTTTCAAATGTCCGAAAAGATAAAAATCACACGGCGTGAGTACTGGTGAACGTGGTGGCCATAATCCTGAGCTTATCAATCGATCATCGTAAAATTCCCTTAAATAATTAACTGTCGCAAAGGCAGTATGAGCAGTGGCTCCGTCTTGCTGAAAATTGCCCATTATTTGTTCTTCATTATGCACCTGATTAAGAAATGTATCCAGGATGATTGTTCGGTAACGCTCCGCATTGATTGTTTCATTGAAAAATATTGGGCCAATTATCCGACGTCTCGAAATTGCTACTCAAACCCCAATTTTAGGTGGATGTAAATCTGTTTCGATGAACATATGAGGATTTTCTGTAGCCCATGTACGATAATTTTGGCTGTTCACATATCCTGATAAGTGAAACCACGCCTCATCAGTGAAAAAGGTCCTGTCCAGCATATCGTTATCATTTAAATGCTGATTAAACCAATTGCAATAATCAATTCTTATTTAAAAATCAAGTGGGTGAAGTTGTTGAACCACCGATATCTTATACGGGTGCAAATGGAGAATTTTCTTCGCGACTTTTCGGCAACTCCCATATGATACTCCTGTAAGCGGATTTAAACATTAAAATTTGTATGCCATAGAGACCGCATGAATGATAAAAAATAACTTTTTTGCACCCTAAAATTAAGAACTTGAAAAATTAAGAAAACATTTGTTGGACTTTGTTCAAGCCGTTGTTGGACATCGGCAACAATCCTTCTGTTAACGTAGACGGTCTTCCAGTTGACTTGCCTTTACAAATGCAATTCTTTCCTTCAAAACGCTGAATAATACGGGTTTTATGCTGGATAAATATTTTGTAAGTAATGTTGACATCGGGGAAGGCTTCGTTAAATTGATTCATACACGATTGTAATGAATATGTCCATGTCCCGTCTTTATTTAGTGTTCAATTTTGATAATGAGCCTTCAGGATGAAAGCATCATGTTGCGGTGTAAAAACCATTGCAACACGAAAGCGATTTCACTTAAACTCTGTAAATTTAGAATAAAACTTAACTTTTATAATTTTATAACCTTAAAACCTGCAAATCACTTAACTGAAATCAAAGATTTACTCAGAGTAGTCCTGATAAAAACTGATGTTTATGAAGCAAAAGACAAAATAACTGTATGCGAAGAATTGGCACAATGGTAATAAATAATAATACGACGCGGGCGGCACTGGGCTGGGGCTGTCAAATCGTTTGACTTTACAGTAAATTTAAATAATAATAAACTTGGAGTGAAGAAATTCCCCAGATTTTTGGGCGGGAAATTTAACTTGACTTCAAACATTGTTGCTCCCTCTGTACCCGAGTATGAAATTGTTTTAAAATTACTGCTAAACGTCTCAAATAATATCAGTCATTTTTCGTGGTTTTATGTTAAATTAATTAAATACAAAATATGAATATTCCGAACTCTTGCAATATTTTAACAAGAAATATATAATTGAATTTAGTTTTCTGATGCTCATGCTTATATCAAGTAGTGGTATGCATTTACTAAAATAATTTAAAGTTACAAACTTTCAAGCTGCGGAAACTGATAAAGTGTCCTTAATTTTAAGTTAATTATGCTATAAGTAATTGATAGTAAATATGTGCCGGTGAAGTTAAAATTTCTATGAGAAAACTTTCATAATTCAATAAGCTAGGAAATGAGCCGCTAATATTAATAGTATCAGAACTGCAATTCGTTACGAAACTGAAAAAGTGCCCACAAAGAATCGAAATGGCCTGTCACACGGAAATTGCTTCATTTTACTGCTTCGAATGAATTCGACTTTTAATGCAGATAAACAATGTATTGTACAACAAAGTCGTATTTCATCAAGCAACTATGTGCTTAAGGAATTTATAGTTATGAAGCAAAGGCTGCGAGCTCATAGTGCAGGATCATTTCAATTCCAGAGAAAACCTAAAATTAAGAACACCAAATTGGCTGTTTTAACAAGAAACATAAATTCCTCCCCCGGCTGCGATATTGGACGTAAAGATTTACGGATGTCGGAGGAACTTGTCTAATTATCACTGCGTGGACGCCTACACCCCAACTCTCGAGCGGTCCCACCCCAATGATAAGTTATTATAAATGACAACATTATAACGCCTATATTTAAGTGAAACGGGGCTTGCACACACAAAAAATATTAAACTACAAGACGTTAGCCTACACTCAACAAGAAAGAAAATAATAATTGTTCATTTTTATATTTCAGCTCACACCTGCATAATTATTACGTTATGAAGCAATTCTGTGGCACGCATCTGTAAAATTGATTAAAAATTGGGTTTCGCATAACTCACTACTCGCTCTATCGAAACCTAGCAGATACATTCGCGGCATCTGTTCTTGAACTTTGTTTCGAAACTTGAGGAAGGAAAAATGTGAAAATATCGAACGAACTTCCTGCCGTACATATTTGCGTTTGAAATGCACAGCTGGTGATGAATAATGCATACTTAATTGACACTGCAATTAGCACCTCTAACGCGATTACTTTAAAAGTGAATTTTTCAAATTCTTTAATACTAAATAACTTAAAAATAATATATATATAGACAAAAGTTTCACACCCATCAAATGATTACATGTTACTTTATTGACACTTAATTATGTTTAACCTATATTTCTAATCTACAAAAATATGAGATACAACTCTAAATAATTTCAGTCACTGATTTTAAAATAATAATAAAATGTCCTAGTTTAAATATTATTAATTATATAGTTTAATATTAAAATATGAATATGAATCAAAATTTATTTCATTAAATGCATCGAACTTTAGGTTATTTCTAATTACCATTAGAGCAACATTTTCTGGATGCATTACTGTTTGTGAATGTGATTTTCAAGACATCTAGGCTCGAGTGAAGTCCGGAGCAACATCTGGTAGTTTTTAGCCGAAAAGTTTCAGCCGAAAACTTTCAGCACTGGAGAGTGTGCAGGTTATGTGTTTGTTTTTAACGCCAAGGCACAGAGACAATCGCAGAATCAAAATCATGCTTTCTTGCAGGTGCTCGTATTCAGCTCCATTGTTTCAGATCGGATGTTTAGTGTAGTGTATGACAGATATTTCAGCAATTTCACGAAGTTTAATGAGATGATATTCCCCAATCAAACGTTCGACAATTGCACAATTGTCATCCGTATGTGAGGTTCATGGTCTCATTTTATCTCCAGATCATCATTGGGCTCCTTTCATCCATTTTTTTTTAAATTTATTGCACCAAATGCTAAGTTCTTGTTGGCTTACAACGTTCGGACCATACACAACAGTAGACTAAGGGGTACCTGGGCCCGTTTTTCTCCCATAAGAATAACATGGGAGCTTCCCCCTCCACTTTCCCTTTAGGCCACGCCCCTTTTGCCGACGTGCAACCAATGGGAGGTCCCCTTCGCGACCACGTGACCGCTCCGCGGTGCGATGTGCGTAAGGTTTGAGGTTATGTTTAAGGTTTGAGGTTATGTCGCCTTCGGTCCCCAGACTTGAGGTTATATCTATGGTTTGAGGTTATGATTTGTACAACGGAGTGCCCCAGGGGTGAGGGGTTCGTATGTGATGTGCTGTCAAATTTTCGTCTGTTGGCGATCCTGTGCGATTGTTGTCGCTGAATTTTCAGTTGGTAGTCCTGGGAGGTTTTGACAGAGTGCGAATATTTTGAATTAATTGCGCGGTAGTCGCCATCTTGAATTACGCGCGAGTTTTGAATAATTTTTAATAATTTAATTTTTATTATTATTAATTATTATTATTTATTAATAATTATTGTTATTATTATTAACCAAGCCATTTTTGCCCGAATAAAAATCACATGCCCCGCCCAGAATCGAACCCAGGCCTCCCACGTGAAACCCGGCAACTTTACCGCGGAGCCAATTACCTTAACTGATAGAGACGGCGGGAAGCGTCGATATATAACAAAGGTTTAAATTACATGAGAATATCTCATTGCATCAATCGTTTGATTTATTTAAGTTGCATTAAGTCTGCAATAATCAAGGGTTTTTAGCAGTTTTGGGCAGGTATCAACCTCTTCTAAATTAACAACGTTAGCCGTTATCACACGAATTAAAAACAGACATAATACTTATAAGCCACATAAGCAATGAAAATTATCAACATATTACTCTCTACCGTCTTTTGACATAATACATGTATATACAAATATAACAATAACAGAATCCCCTACTTGCCAAATGAATTAAAAAAAAAAATTATACACAAAAACAACAATACCCACGCATATTCAACCTAATTAAATTAACTTTAGAATAAAACTTTTTTGTGTATTCAACAACAACTTCTATAAAATGAACGCCTATGGGCTCATCACTAAGCGGAACATCTCCCAATTACATTATCTACTGTCATGGATAAAATAATAAGAAAAGCAGAGAGAAAAACAAAACCACTAGTATTTGTGATAAATAGAAAAGAGTGAAAAAATATATACTCGAGAATTTAAAAATATGGAATGAAATGATGCATGAAGCAGGTATAAATATGAACAAGCAAAAAACCAAAATTGTGGGCATGTCAAATGAAGAAGAAATGATAAATATATACATAGAAAGAGCAAATATACAACAGATTTAATACTTTCATTATTTAGGACCAACTTTTGAAGAATAAGGAAGATAGGAAATAAACATAAACCACAGAAAGGAGAAGGCAGGCAACCTACATCACGCAATACACTTGGCGGAAAGGAGGTGTCAATAGAAAAAAAAAAACAAGATATATAAAACCATATATCGGCTCACTCTGACATATGGACGCGAGACACGGGTATTCAACCAAAGATAAAAAAAAGTAAAGCCCTGGAGATCGCGACAAGGTGAAAGGGATAACAAGAAGAGGCATGATTAGAAACGACAATATATGAACGGAATTGAGCACAGAACAGCCTCGACAGTCGTCAGCATCAGGGCGTAGGCCACTTCAAGCGAGAGAAATGAATTTTAAACACCCAACAACAACGTCCCTCTTACCAACATAAATATACAAACAATCTTACCAACATAAAAATGGAGGCGTGCTAACGTGCTGATAACAAATAAATACCGATAGATTAAACATCGTCTAATTTCTATTGAAAAGTTTGTAAGCGGTTACAACATACTCTGTAAATTATACAAGTAGTTAATTATTTATTGAACTCTGGTATTGTTATCACATGTTAAATATCTCTTATTTTAAATTAAGCACAACACAATCAAATCAGCCCTTTTAAAACAAACAAAAAAAATATATATATAAGAGCGAAAAATTCGATAACAGATTCCACAAACGCAGCACCTGATCAAAACACAAATGAGTATTGAGTAACCATACACACACCGCGGTATGTTCCGACTTTTGATTAACATTTGCCGTAACATAACCTCAAAATCGTTTTACATTAGTTTTCAACCAAATGATTTTCAGTGTTGCCAGGTGTAAATTACAGTGTTGGCGATTTGTTATTTTATTAATCAACCGAGTATAAATTAAATTGATTACGCCTGTTCATATCTAATAAATTATACTATCGTAACATAACTTTATTTTAAATTTATTAACCCTGAGCCGTGCATCAAGTGTGAGTGCGATGGACACCCAGCCAATGTCAGCATCAAACGAGGACAGCGCACCTATAAACAGCAAGGAACCTAAAAAAAAAAAAAAAAACGCCCCAGACGCCGACCGTGGAAAAACATCGAATAAGAAATTAAAAACCACACCAAATCTAACAGAGACACAGGCATCACACGCACAGCCCTCTAAAGCACACACACAAGCCCCCGCAGAACACAGGAGAGACCACAGCCACCAAATGAATTCAACTCCTACAAACACAACTATGAAATAAGAACGGATGTCACCATCACACGCATACAACTTGCACGCTTATGGGAAACACACATGCCCAACAACAAGGACATTATCATACAACCGATAAACAACAACCTCACTCTTAAAACAAGCAAAAGAGAATCCAAAAAATAAACTCCAGGAACTGATGGACAAGCACCTCATCAAAACATCCCGAACCCAACAACAACTAACTACCACACCGAACACACAACGCACATACACCGAATCATACACCATAATCCTCTGGAGTTGAAAACGAAATCCCAGACGAAGATATTGGCAAATAACTCACTAACAATAAATACCCTTATAGATACTGCAAACGCATCAAAGCAAGAGCAACAGACATATCAACATCGATGATAAGAATTATAACTGGAGACATCGACTCATTCGAAAGAATGACATATGACGGAGGACTGTATTACCTAAATAGGTTCTACAGATTCGTACCAAGCTCCCCACCCAAACCAATACCACAAGCATGCAGCAAGTGCTCCGCATACGATCACACAACCGAGGAATGCAGGAAAGGAAAAACATACACCAAGTGTCAAGGGGGCGCATGACGCAACTAAATGCGGTTCGCCACAGCCACAGAAATATGATGCCCGCAACGCCGAGGTCCATGCAGGGTGGTCACCCAGATGCCCAAAGAGACCGACAACACTCATAGAAGGCAACCCCAGCATAAGGATAAAAAAAAAAAACATAAATAAAAAATCTACAGATATACCAAACTCAACCACTCATAACAATAGAAGCCCTAACCCACTGACTATACCCGACCATGTCATTATCACACACACACACACCCACACACACATGCCATAAACAACACACACAGAACACTAACAGAGAAGAGATTCTCAAAAGCTCCGCAAACGCTTTATAATTGACTATGTCATTGAGACACAGGCTGTACTTTCCGGCAACAGAATGTATATAATCATGTGCGACAAACAAGCATCAGATAGCATACCACCGACAGAACCCTCAAATCATACCACACAAGCCACCATGCATGTACAGAACGATCGACCAACCATCATATACGCAAACATCAGCTGCCCCAGTAACAAACGGACGCCAATAAATAATTATATAGAGAATAGCAACATTCAAGGTTGCCTTCTTTTCGTAGAAACAAAGACCAAAACCGACACAAACGTGACATACAAGAACTGGGAAATCACACAAAAACAAGGACACATCAACATCAACGCACGAGGAGGGATAGGTATCCTCCACACCGCACGTAGAGCCAACCCGCCAGTACCGAACACCCCACAAAATGATCGCCTCTACTTTACGATACCATTTGACAATGACAAACTTCACATCTTTCTGATATACATTCAACCACACACACACACACCAATCGAACAGAACATCGCCATAAAAGCAGCTCATGAATAGATATTCGATTATCATTAGTGACTTTAATCTAAACCCCAAGAAGAGACGTCAACTACAAACGTTCATAAATAACTCTGACTTCAGAAGACAATACACGCACAACCAACACTCATCATCCCCAACAATAATGACACAATCCCAGGTATACTACATGCATACTGACAATCTAACAAATAATATAACATACATCGAAGTAGCACAAGACCGTTGCTCAGATAACTTGGCTATTAAATTTACATTTCAACTAGACCGACCACGAACTGCCGAAACAATCAAGACAAAATTCAGTCTCAAACTCACAAATACAAAAGCAGTAAATACATTCATGCCAACATACCTGAACGAAATCGAAAGAAAAGACATAGAACTACATCACCTAATGGAATTTTAGACAAAACTTACTAGCTCTATAATAAAACATAGCTACTAAACAAAACGAAACATTTTACAAACACAAAGTACCTAAGTACATACTTACACTAATCAAGTACGAGTGACAAACGTGCTGAAAATACACTCTGACAGGAGGCAGAAACACAAATACAATAATGAATAGACTAAACAAAACAATACAGACAATGACATGGCAATAAAAGGCACATACATGGTTCGAAGTATGCAAAGAAATTGAGAGAGACCGAGGAACAACCTATTGGACTAAAATTAAACGGCAGACAAAATACAAAAAGACGTCACATACAGCTACACTCCAACAAGATATTAAAAAAAAAAAAAAATACGACAGGCGAACATATGGCATACGCCTGCGCAAACCACTTCACAGCTGCTTTCACCCCCATCGACGACCCTACATATAACAACGATAACTCCACAAACGTGAACGACTGGTACGATAGACATTGTAACCAAAACACAGCGGGATAGGTATCCACCACACAGCACGTAGAGCCAACCCGCCAGTACCGAACAACCCACAAAATGATTGCCTCTACTTTACGATTCCATTTGACAATGACAAACTTCACATCTTTCTGATATACATTTCAACCACACTCACCAATCGAACAGAACACCGCCATAAAAGCACCCCATGAATAGATTTTCGATTATCATTGGTGACTTTAACCTACACCCCTAGAAGAGACGTCAACTACAAACGTTCATAAATAACTATGACTTCAGAAGACAATACACGCACAACCAACACTCATCATGCCCAACAATAATGACACCATCCCAGATATACTACATACATACCGACAATCTAACAAATAATATAAGAGACATCGAAGGAACACCAGACCTTTGCTCAGATCACTTGGCTGTTAAATTTACATTTCAACTAGACCGACCACGAACTGCCGAAACAATCAAGACAAAATTCATTCTCAAGCTCTCAAATACAAAAGTAGTAAATACATTCATGCTGACATACCTGAACGAAATCGAAAGAGAAGACATAGGACTACATCACCTAACGGAATTTTAGACAAAACTCACTAGCTCTATAATAAAACATAGCCCCTAAACAAAACGAAACATTTTACAAACACAGACTACCTAAGTACATACTTACACTAATCAAGTACAAGTGACAAGCGTTCATAAATAACTCTGACAGGAGGCAGAAACATAAAAACAATAATGAATAGACTAAACAAAACCATACAGACAATGACACGGCAATAAAAGCCACATAAATGGCCCGAAGTATACAAAGACATTGAGAGAGACCGAGGAACAACCTATTGGACTAACATTAAACGACAGACAAAATACAAAAAAAAAAATACATCACGTACACCTACACTCCTACAAGATATTAAAAAGACATACGACAGACGAACATAAGGCATACGCAAACCACTCCACATCTGCTTTCACCCCCATCGGCGACCCTACATATAACAACGATAACTCCACAAACGTGAACGACTGATACGACAGACATCATAACAAAACACAGACAATAAGGAACCGCCAAACATAACAGAAGACGAATACTATGACATACTAGATACAGGTAAAACACCGCCCCGGACAAGATCTTACCACAAAACAACTTCTTCGAAGCCTATCATACGAAATACATAAATACATAATATCTATTATTTCATGATAAAATAGCGTAATATTTAAACAGACTTAAATCATACTACTTGCGGATTAAAATATTCCTAAAATGTAGTCACGTGTGAGACGCTCTGTTACACATGTGAGACGCTGTGTTACACATGTGAGACGCTGTGAGACAGCTATAAGACACCTCTGAGACAGCTGTGAGACACCTCAGAGACAGCTGTGAGACACCTGTGAGACAGCTGTGAGACACCTGTGAGATACCTGTGAGACACCTGTTGGTGGTGGTGGTGCTGTTGCTGGTGTGGAGGTGGTGGTGGTGCTATTGCTGGTGTGGAGGCGGTGGCGATGCTGTTGCTGGTGTGGAGGTGGTGCTGGTGATGGTGCTGGTGATGGTGGTGATGGTGGTGCTGGTGTGGAGGTATTTTTTTTAATTTATTATCGTGTACTTTTGACATGTTGTATGTATATTTAAATACTATTGTACATATTTTTAAGGATTTTTCTTTATTTAATATGTTGTCCTCTCTATGCACTATGGAGGGGGTGAATAAAATAAAGTTTTTTACATTGTATTATTATTTTTATTACCATATAAAATATTCATTACATAGTTGTACAGTACTTTAACATTTCTATATTACAAGCTACATTCCGATAGTATAACGGATATTACCACATAAAATATCCATTACATACTCGTGACGGAGGGGCAGAGGGGCTGGTGGTGTTGCTGATGGCGGAGGGGCTCCGGGAGGGGCGTAGGGGCCGGTATATGTTGGTTGGGGCGGCGGGTGGTGGGGCTTCGGGAGGGGCGGAGGGGCTGGTGAGGCTTCGGGAGGGGCGGACGGGCGGGTGATGTTGGTGGTAGCGGAGGGGCTTCAGGAGGGGGCTGGCGATGTTGATGGAGGTGAAGGGGCTTCGGGTGGGTACGGCGGTGCTTCAGGAGGGTACAGAGGTGCTTCGGGAGGGTCCACATACTAGCATAAAAATCCTAATTTTTATGCTAGTATGTGGACCCTCCCGAAGCACCTCTGTACCCTCCTGAAGCACCGCCGTACCCACCCGAAGCCCCTTCACCTCCATCAACATCGCCAGCCCCCTCCTGAAGCCCCTCCGCTACCACCAACATCACCCGCCCGTCCGCCCCTCCCGAAGCCTCACCAGCCCCTCCGCCCCTCCCGAAGCCCCACCACCCGCCGCCCCAACCAACATATACCGGCCCCTACGCCCCTCCCGGAGCCCCTCCGCCATCAGCAACACCACCAGCCCCTCTGCCCCTCCGTCACGAGTATGTAATGGATATTTTATGTGGTAATATCCGTTATACTATCGGAATGTAGCTTGTAATATAGAAATGTTAAAGTACTGTACAACTATGTAATGAATATTTTATATGGTAATAAAAATAATAATACAATGTAAAAAACTTTATTTTATTCACCCCCTCCATAGTGCATAGAGAGGACAACATATTAAATAAAGAAAAATCCTTAAAAATATGTACAATAGTATTTAAATATACATACAACATGTCAAAAGTACACGATAATAAATTAAAAAAAATACCTCCACACCAGCACCACCATCACCACCATCACCAGCACCATCACCAGCACCACCTCCACACCAGCAACAGCATCGCCACCGCCTCCACACCAGCAATAGCACCACCACCACCTCCACACCAGCAACAGCACCACCACCACCAACAGGTGTCTCACAGGTATCTCACAGGTGTCTCACAGCTGTCTCACAGGTGTCTCACAGCTGTCTCTGAGGTGTCTCACAGCTGTCTCAGAGGTGTCTTATAGCTGTCTCACAGCGTCTCACATGTGTAACACAGCGTCTCACATGTGTAACAGAGCGTCTCACACGTGACTACATTTTAGGAATATTTTAATCCGCAAGTAGTATGATTTAAGTCTGTTTAAATATTACGCTATTTTATCATGAAATAATAGATATTATGTATTTATGTATTTCGTATGATAGGCTTCGAAGAAGTTGTTTTGTGGTAAGATCTTGTCCGGGGCGGTGTTTTACCTGTATCTAGTATGTCATAGTATTCGTCTTCTGTTATGTTTGGCGGTTCCTTATTGTCTGTGTTTTGTTATGATGTCTGTCGTATCAGTCGTTCACGTTTGTGGAGTTATCGTTGTTATATGTAGGGTCGCCGATGGGGGTGAAAGCAGATGTGGAGTGGTTTGCGTATGCCTTATGTTCGTCTGTCGTATGTCTTTTTAATATCTTGTAGGAGTGTAGGTGTACGTGATGTATTTTTTTTTTTGTATTTTGTCTGTCGTTTAATGTTAGTCCAATAGGTTGTTCCTCGGTCTCTCTCAATGTCTTTGTATACTTCGGGCCATTTATGTGGCTTTTATTGCCGTGTCATTGTCTGTATGGTTTTGTTTAGTCTATTCATTATTGTTTTTATGTTTCTGCCTCCTGTCAGAGTTATTTATGAACGCTTGTCACTTGTACTTGATTAGTGTAAGTATGTACTTAGGTAGTCTGTGTTTGTAAAATGTTTCGTTTTGTTTAGGGGCTATGTTTTATTATAGAGCTAGTGAGTTTTGTCTAAAATTCCGTTAGGTGATGTAGTCCTATGTCTTCTCTTTCGATTTCGTTCAGGTATGTCAGCATGAATGTATTTACTACTTTTGTATTTGAGAGCTTGAGAATGAATTTTGTCTTGATTGTTTCGGCAGTTCGTGGTCGG
This sequence comes from Othius punctulatus, assembly GCA_951805005.1. Classification (NCBI taxonomy): domain Eukaryota; kingdom Metazoa; phylum Arthropoda; class Insecta; order Coleoptera; family Staphylinidae; genus Othius; species Othius punctulatus. Next base: position 61,210,639 of record OX638145.1, read on the forward strand.
TCTAGTTGAAATGTAAATTTAACAGCCAAGTGATCTGAGCAAAGGTCTGGTGTTCCTTCGATGTCTCTTATATTATTTGTTAGATTGTCGGTATGTATGTAGTATATCTGGGATGGTGTCATTATTGTTGGGCATGATGAGTGTTGGTTGTGCGTGTATTGTCTTCTGAAGTCATAGTTATTTATGAACGTTTGTAGTTGACGTCTCTTCTAGGGGTGTAGGTTAAAGTCACCAATGATAATCGAAAATCTATTCATGGGGTGCTTTTATGGCGGTGTTCTGTTCGATTGGTGAGTGTGGTTGAAATGTATATCAGAAAGATGTGAAGTTTGTCATTGTCAAATGGAATCGTAAAGTAGAGGCAATCATTTTGTGGGTTGTTCGGTACTGGCGGGTTGGCTCTACGTGCTGTGTGGTGGATACCTATCCCGCTGTGTTTTGGTTACAATGTCTATCGTACCAGTCGTTCACGTTTGTGGAGTTATCGTTGTTATATGTAGGGTCGTCGATGGGGGTGAAAGCAGCTGTGAAGTGGTTTGCGCAGGCGTATGCCATATGTTCGCCTGTCGTATTTTTTTTTTTTTTTAATATCTTGTTGGAGTGTAGCTGTATGTGACGTCTTTTTGTATTTTGTCTGCCGTTTAATTTTAGTCCAATAGGTTGTTCCTCGGTCTCTCTCAATTTCTTTGCATACTTCGAACCATGTATGTGCCTTTTATTGCCATGTCATTGTCTGTATTGTTTTGTTTAGTCTATTCATTATTGTATTTGTGTTTCTGCCTCCTGTCAGAGTGTATTTTCAGCACGTTTGTCACTCGTACTTGATTAGTGTAAGTATGTACTTAGGTACTTTGTGTTTGTAAAATGTTTCGTTTTGTTTAGTAGCTATGTTTTATTATAGAGCTAGTAAGTTTTGTCTAAAATTCCATTAGGTGATGTAGTTCTATGTCTTTTCTTTCGATTTCGTTCAGGTATGTTGGCATGAATGTATTTACTGCTTTTGTATTTGTGAGTTTGAGACTGAATTTTGTCTTGATTGTTTCGGCAGTTCGTGGTCGGTCTAGTTGAAATGTAAATTTAATAGCCAAGTTATCTGAGCAACGGTCTTGTGCTACTTCGATGTATGTTATATTATTTGTTAGATTGTCAGTATGCATGTAGTATACCTGGGATTGTGTCATTATTGTTGGGGATGATGAGTGTTGGTTGTGCGTGTATTGTCTTCTGAAGTCAGAGTTATTTATGAACGTTTGTAGTTGACGTCTCTTCTTGGGGTTTAGATTAAAGTCACTAATGATAATCGAATATCTATTCATGAGCTGCTTTTATGGCGATGTTCTGTTCGATTGGTGTGTGTGTGTGTGGTTGAATGTATATCAGAAAGATGTGAAGTTTGTCATTGTCAAATGGTATCGTAAAGTAGAGGCGATCATTTTGTGGGGTGTTCGGTACTGGCGGGTTGGCTCTACGTGCGGTGTGGAGGATACCTATCCCTCCTCGTGCGTTGATGTTGATGTGTCCTTGTTTTTGTGTGATTTCCCAGTTCTTGTATGTCACGTTTGTGTCGGTTTTGGTCTTTGTTTCTACGAAAAGAAGGCAACCTTGAATGTTGCTATTCTCTATATAATTATTTATTGGCGTCCGTTTGTTACTGGGGCAGCTGATGTTTGCGTATATGATGGTTGGTCGATCGTTCTGTACATGCATGGTGGCTTGTGTGGTATGATTTGAGGGTTCTGTCGGTGGTATGCTATCTGATGCTTGTTTGTCGCACATGATTATATACATTCTGTTGCCGGAAAGTACAGCCTGTGTCTCAATGACATAGTCAATTATAAAGCGTTTGCGGAGCTTTTGAGAATCTCTTCTCTGTTAGTGTTCTGTGTGTGTTGTTTATGGCATGTGTGTGTGGGTGTGTGTGTGTGTGATAATGACATGGTCGGGTATAGTCAGTGGGTTAGGGCTTCTATTGTTATGAGTGGTTGAGTTTGGTATATCTGTAGATTTTTTATTTATGTTTTTTTTTTTTATCCTTATGCTGGGGTTGCCTTCTATGAGTGTTGTCGGTCTCTTTGGGCATCTGGGTGACCACCCTGCATGGACCTCGGCGTTGCGGGCATCATATTTCTGTGGCTGTGGCGAACCGCATTTAGTTGCGTCATGCGCCCCCTTGACACTTGGTGTATGTTTTTCCTTTCCTGCATTCCTCGGTTGTGTGATCGTATGCGGAGCACTTGCTGCATGCTTGTGGTATTGGTTTGGGTGGGGAGCTTGGTACGAATCTGTAGAACCTATTTAGGTAATACAGTCCTCCGTCATATGTCATTCTTTCGAATGAGTCGATGTCTCCAGTTATAATTCTTATCATCGATGTTGATATGTCTGTTGCTCTTGCTTTGATGCGTTTGCAGTATCTATAAGGGTATTTATTGTTAGTGAGTTATTTGCCAATATCTTCGTCTGGGATTTCGTTTTCAACTCCAGAGGATTATGGTGTATGATTCGGTGTATGTGCGTTGTGTGTTCGGTGTGGTAGTTAGTTGTTGTTGGGTTCGGGATGTTTTGATGAGGTGCTTGTCCATCAGTTCCTGGAGTTTATTTTTTGGATTCTCTTTTGCTTGTTTTAAGAGTGAGGTTGTTGTTTATCGGTTGTATGATAATGTCCTTGTTGTTGGGCATGTGTGTTTCCCATAAGCGTGCAAGTTGTATGCGTGTGATGGTGACATCCGTTCTTATTTCATAGTTGTGTTTGTAGGAGTTGAATTCATTTGGTGGCTGTGGTCTCTCCTGTGTTCTGCGGGGGCTTGTGTGTGTGCTTTAGAGGGCTGTGCGTGTGATGCCTGTGTCTCTGTTAGATTTGGTGTGGTTTTTAATTTCTTATTCGATGTTTTTCCACGGTCGGCGTCTGGGGCGTTTTTTTTTTTTTTTTTAGGTTCCTTGCTGTTTATAGGTGCGCTGTCCTCGTTTGATGCTGACATTGGCTGGGTGTCCATCGCACTCACACTTGATGCACGGCTCAGGGTTAATAAATTTAAAATAAAGTTATGTTACGATAGTATAATTTATTAGATATGAACAGGCGTAATCAATTTAATTTATACTCGGTTGATTAATAAAATAACAAATCGCCAACACTGTAATTTACACCTGGCAACACTGAAAATCATTTGGTTGAAAACTAATGTAAAACGATTTTGAGGTTATGTTACGGCAAATGTTAATCAAAAGTCGGAACATACCGCGGTGTGTGTATGGTTACTCAATACTCATTTGTGTTTTGATCAGGTGCTGCGTTTGTGGAATCTGTTATCGAATTTTTCGCTCTTATATATATATTTTTTTTGTTTGTTTTAAAAGGGCTGATTTGATTGTGTTGTGCTTAATTTAAAATAAGAGATATTTAACATGTGATAACAATACCAGAGTTCAATAAATAATTAACTACTTGTATAATTTACAGAGTATGTTGTAACCGCTTACAAACTTTTCAATAGAAATTAGACGATGTTTAATCTATCGGTATTTATTTGTTATCAGCACGTTAGCACGCCTCCATTTTTATGTTGGTAAGATTGTTTGTATATTTATGTTGGTAAGAGGGACGTTGTTGTTGGGTGTTTAAAATTCATTTCTCTCGCTTGAAGTGGCCTACGCCCTGATGCTGACGACTGTCGAGGCTGTTCTGTGCTCAATTCCGTTCATATATTGTCGTTTCTAATCATGCCTCTTCTTGTTATCCCTTTCACCTTGTCGCGATCTCCAGGGCTTTACTTTTTTTTATCTTTGGTTGAATACCCGTGTCTCGCGTCCATATGTCAGAGTGAGCCGATATATGGTTTTATATATCTTGTTTTTTTTTTTCTATTGACACCTCCTTTCCGCCAAGTGTATTGCGTGATGTAGGTTGCCTGCCTTCTCCTTTCTGTGGTTTATGTTTATTTCCTATCTTCCTTATTCTTCAAAAGTTGGTCCTAAATAATGAAAGTATTAAATCTGTTGTATATTTGCTCTTTCTATGTATATATTTATCATTTCTTCTTCATTTGACATGCCCACAATTTTGGTTTTTTGCTTGTTCATATTTATACCTGCTTCATGCATCATTTCATTCCATATTTTTAAATTCTCGAGTATATATTTTTTCACTCTTTTCTATTTATCACAAATACTAGTGGTTTTGTTTTTCTCTCTGCTTTTCTTATTATTTTATCCATGACAGTAGATAATGTAATTGGGAGATGTTCCGCTTAGTGATGAGCCCATAGGCGTTCATTTTATAGAAGTTGTTGTTGAATACACAAAAAAGTTTTATTCTAAAGTTAATTTAATTAGGTTGAATATGCGTGGGTATTGTTGTTTTTGTGTATAATTTTTTTTTTTAATTCATTTGGCAAGTAGGGGATTCTGTTATTGTTATATTTGTATATACATGTATTATGTCAAAAGACGGTAGAGAGTAATATGTTGATAATTTTCATTGCTTATGTGGCTTATAAGTATTATGTCTGTTTTTAATTCGTGTGATAACGGCTAACGTTGTTAATTTAGAAGAGGTTGATACCTGCCCAAAACTGCTAAAAACCCTTGATTATTGCAGACTTAATGCAACTTAAATAAATCAAACGATTGATGCAATGAGATATTCTCATGTAATTTAAACCTTTGTTATATATCGACGCTTCCCGCCGTCTCTATCAGTTAAGGTAATTGGCTCCGCGGTAAAGTTGCCGGGTTTCACGTGGGAGGCCTGGGTTCGATTCTGGGCGGGGCATGTGATTTTTATTCGGGCAAAAATGGCTTGGTTAATAATAATAACAATAATTATTAATAAATAATAATAATTAATAATAATAAAAATTAAATTATTAAAAATTATTCAAAACTCGCGCGTAATTCAAGATGGCGACTACCGCGCAATTAATTCAAAATATTCGCACTCTGTCAAAACCTCCCAGGACTACCAACTGAAAATTCAGCGACAACAATCGCACAGGATCGCCAACAGACGAAAATTTGACAGCACATCACATACGAACCCCTCACCCCTGGGGCACTCCGTTGTACAAATCATAACCTCAAACCATAGATATAACCTCAAGTCTGGGGACCGAAGGCGACATAACCTCAAACCTTAAACATAACCTCAAACCTTACGCACATCGCACCGCGGAGCGGTCACGTGGTCGCGAAGGGGACCTCCCATTGGTTGCACGTCGGCAAAAGGGGCGTGGCCTAAAGGGAAAGTGGAGGGGGAAGCTCCCATGTTATTCTTATGGGAGAAAAACGGGCCCAGGTACCCCTTAGTCTACTCACAACCTCTAATCTGCGATGAATTTCGCTATGATTAACTCCTTCGGTAGGCAAAATTCTGAAAACTCCACGCACCTCAAAGTTGGCGTGATTATACACCATGTTTGTTTACTTCCCGAAAGCAAAATTGAGTCTTGACCACTCCAGATTGTAATAACTGCTCCCATAAACGTGTCCATTCATACATACGAGGTCTAATCAAAAAGTTCCGGCACTTTTAAAACGGCGCGCCAACGAAGCGACAGAGAAAAACGCGGTTGACAACACTATGTAGAGGTGTTCTCCCTGGGTACAGCAGCTTTTTCAGATCGTCAATAGGTTGTCTTAAAGCAGAATTATAGCTATTTTAGAAAACCGACATTTTTGTATTCGGCGATTTTGTGGTTTTTTTTATGATGGAAGGAAAACAAGAGCAACGCGTTTGCATCAAGGTGTGTGTGAAGTAGAGGAAAATTATCACCGAAACTTTTCACATGTTACAAACGGCTTTTGGGGATGAGTGTTTGAGTCGTTCGAAGTATCACGAATGGTTCAAGAGGTTCAAAGAAGGCCGCACATCAACAGAAGACGATCCTCGTTCAAGCCGCCCGTTAGTTTCAACTGACGACGATTATGTGGCCCTTGTAAATGACCTCGTTCGTTAAAATCGTCGTTTAACCATTCGGAAAATGGCAGAGGAACGCAACATTTCATTCGGTTCAACCATTAAATTTTAACAGAAAAACTACGCATGCGTCGAGTGGCGGCAAAGTTTGTCCCAAAGTTGATTACACCCCCCCCCCCCTATTCATTCCTCGCTACTCATTTGCAATTTTTGCACCAAAAATGCAATGACAGTTATCCCCCAGCCTCCCTAATTACCTGATCTGGCTCCAGCAGACTTTTTTGTTTACGAACGAAGAAGCCGAATGAAGAGGCCCATGAAAGGAGAGAGATTTGATGATGTCGAAGCAATAAAAAACAATCGCTCGGGGAACTGAATAGCATTTTGGAAGAAGACTTTCATATGGCCTTCCTGCAGTGGAAGCGGCGTTGGGAAAAGTATATATCTACCCAAGGAGAGTACTTTGAAGGAGATTTAATTTTGTAATGTTTATCTTTTACCTATAAATTTTTATAAAATAAGTCCCGGAAATTTTTGATCAGCCCTCGTATGGCAATTACGCATGCGCAGTTTCTATGATAACCTGATGCATCTTAAATATCTGACTTACCTCATATATCTACAGTAAATATTTGATATTGCAGAATGTTGAGTCTTGTTTAAAATTTCTTTAGTGACGTGCTTATGGTATCTAAATTTGAAATCTAAATTTCACGAACCTTTCATATTGTTAATCTACTTGTTAAACTGCTGCTAAAAGATATTTCCCTCCCACCAATTAAATTAAATTTAGTTCAATTAGTGAATCCTTTGTACAATATACACAGTTATTTTTTCCCAAATATGTAACTGTTCACGAGAATACTTACCTACTAACAGAATAACTATCCAAATCGATCTCAAGCAAATAAGCTGGGTTAAGATCGGTATTTAATTCATGTGGCCACCTACATACCATTAAGAAAATTAGGTATAATTGTAATAAAACTCCAAAAATATTTTATACCTGCATTATTAGTTTCGTGGCGCGTACTTTGGTTTATTACAATCACTTTGTGTGATTAATTGGCATTTTTTTGTTTATTTCAAAAGAGGCAAATATACTACTTAAGTTGATGATGGAGACAAAATAATCCAGCTATGTATAGAAAACAACATATCAAACATAAAAACATACATAAGTATACGAGAGCACAGCCCTCCAGAAACGAAGTATCAATAATCGACTATTTCTTAATAAGCAAAAACAATTGGAAAAACATAAAACATGTAAAAGTAACCAGAAGGGCGGAGATAGGAAGCGATCATTTCCTAGTAAAGATGGACATGAAGGTAAACATCGAAACAAACGTAGATAAAAGGAAAAGAAAAACCAAAGAAAAAATTAAATCATACAAACTTAAATAAGCACACTACAAAGACATCTACCATGAAGCGCTAGAAAGAAAATTTAACGAACAAGTAAGACAGAACACATGCGAAGAAAGATGGAATACATTTTAAAACACTCTACTAAACACAGCAAGAGAATGCTGCGGCGCAGCTAAAATAGTAAACACAGACACAAAAGCGGCAACATAGTGGACCAAGGTACTCAGAACAACAATAAAGAACACGAAAAATAAATGGAAGACATACCTCAGCACAAACAATGCAAAAGACTATGAAGAATATAAAGAAGCGAGAAATAAAGTGAAGATAGAAGTAAGCAAAGCGAAGGAAGAATCATAGAGAAAAATTGGGAAATAGATACAAAACTTCAGAGAAAACCAAAAATTGTCTACGGAACAATAAAACGCTTAAAACAATTGAAAGAACATAATATGATGAACATAAAAGATAAAGAAGGAAACATAATAACGCAAGAAGATAAAATAATGCAAAGATGGAGGGAATACTTCGAGGAATTGACAAAAGCAGAGGATACAACAGCAGTAGAAGACACAGTAGGAGAACAAAATGAAAAAAGGTTGAAAGTGAAATAGAAACCAATAACAGAAGTAGAATAAGCAGTAAAGAAACTAAAAGGAGGAAGAGCGCCCGGAAAAGACAACATCACCCCTGCAATGCTAAAGTATATGGGAAAGCAAGGAACAAAATTAACAGAACTGATAAATGAACTACTATAGGGCGGAGATATACCTAAAGATTGGAGCACCGGAGTAATATTACCAATATATAAAAAGGGAGACAAGAGAAAATGTGAGAACTATAGGGGTATAACGCTAAAAATCATAGCGGGGAAAATAATGACAAGAATAATAGAAAAGCGAGTAAGAGAACAACTAGCAGAAACAATAGAAGACACCCAAAGCGGATTCAGAAAGGGCAGAAGCACGCACGATCTCATATTCACAATAAGACAACTAAGCGAAAAAAGATAAATAAGAAAAGATTCATCCATATATGCTTCATAGACCTAGAAAAGGCCTTCGATAGGGTAAAAAGAGAAGATATATGGAAGGAACTGAAAAAGCGAGGAATTGACACAAAAACAATAGAGCTAATAAAAACAATGTACAAATATAACAAAAACACCGTAAGAACGAATAACGAAGAATCAGCAGAATTCAAAACAAATATAGGAGTAATGCAAGGTTGTATATTAAGCCCACTCTTATTCACACTAGTGCTCGGCGGTGCCATAAAAGAAGCAAAGAAAAAGATGAAGAACATGAGGGTAGGATACTGGAAAATGGAAGAGACCCAGATATGTGAAATGCTCTTTGCGGACGATGTGGCCATAATAGCGGAGACAGAATAAAACCTGCAATTCAACATGGAAGTACTGGAAAGTGAGTTGACAAAGATTAACATGAAAATAAACACAGGTAAAGCCGAAACTATGGTCATAGCAAAGGAGAGCACAAACCACAGAATAAGATGCATGGTAAACAAATATAACAAGTGGAAAGTTTCAAATATTTAGGATCAGTAATTGAAAGCAACGGGAAAATAGAGACAGAAATAAACGATAGAATAGGCAAAACCGGAAGAATGCACTAAAAACTTCTTTCCTAGGAAACAAAGAAATACCTAAAGAAACAAACACCGAAATAGTGAAAAGGGCAGTGAGACCAACGTTAACCCACAGCAGCGAACTCTGGACGTTAAACGAAACAGACAAATCTAGAATCAATGCGGTAGACATGTGCTTTCTAAGAAAATTGAAAATAAAACAAAAAACGACAAAATACGAAATGACATACATAGACAAAACTTACAAATAACAGACATAAATGATACAATCACAGAAGGTCAATTGAGATGGTTCGGGCATGTATGCAGAATGAACGATAACAGATAGACAAAAATAGTGTATGAGACAAGACCTACGGGGAAATCATATAAGGGAAGACCAAGAAAAACCTGGAACGACAGAATCAAAGAGCAGTCAGAGAAAAGAGGATTAACATGGGAAAGAATTAAATAACTCACACAAGATAGAAGAAAATGGAGAGAAACCTATTTGAAGAAATAATAAACTGTTAAAACCTTACCCCAACAAGGTAGAAAGGGAAATGATTAAATAAATAAATAAAAAGTTGATGATAACAACACACATAATATACAGTTGAAAGTAATAGCAAGACATTTGAATTTAGAGAATCCAGATGCCTACGCAAGACAAACTTTTAGACGTTCTTTAGCTACAATACTTTCGGGCGCAAATGTGGAAGTAACACAGCTAGAGCATCATGGAGGAAGGAAATCCACATCAGTTGCGGAGGGATATATCGAAGATTCTCTTTAAACCACAATAGAGACAGATTATTCTTGGAAATCGTGAGAAACAAACAATATTCCAGCCTGTGTTAGTAGATGTTGAAAGTAGATTACATGAATCACAATCATATAGTGGCCAGACAGTGGATATGATATGTAGTGACAAAGTTCAGTTAATTATAAATATTAATATTTGGTGTAAATAATTATTATTACCTTTATTTTGTATGAATTCTTTACAACGTACGTTCAATTGAGTCTCATTCCGTCTTGTGTATCGTTTTGTAATTGAAATAAAGGTGTAAAACCTGCCAGTGCTATTTTAATTGCTATTTTATCGCACTAACGTCTATTTTTTGCACGAAAATGAATGCACAGTGTATCAACTTTTTGAACTATTTTGAGAAAATAGATATTTACGATACGAGTATCGTCATATCATATTACGATACTAAATGTCTTATCAAACTCAAACCTCTGCACCGGTCCTGGATGATAAATTTGCCATGTTTTGACGGGACGAGGAGAAAGATTTTTAAATGTACTATCTCCCATAAGAAACCTTTTAAGGCAAATGTAATATAATTATATGAAATGAGAAATATATGTCGAATTCAGGCAATATGGGGCTTTGAATCAGCTATCATCGGGAATACTATATTATTATCGAGAAGCAAATAATTGATGAGCTCGTATTTTCTGCACGCTCCAGCAATTCAAATAATTAGCGCGACCTAAAAATCAATATTACAAATATATAGGGCGATATGCAAATACTTTGAGCATCTTAATTTTTTCAACAAACCATTATTATCAGCTTAGAAACATTAGAATTTCGGCATTGCAAAATATTTTCGATTTTTTTGGCTTAACCCTTAGACTCCAAGTACCCACAATTGTGCGGTCCGTATTCAAAGTCACTTTAACGGTCAAAATGGATATGGGAACGCCTGACTCCTGATTCATATGTTTGTGCGATGCGTATAATACGTCAAATTCAAGAGTCTGTATTGTTTTTTCGTCAAAAACACATTGAACACACACGTGTTAAGTGCTGGTTAATTCAGTGCCATGGCGACAAAATGTAAGTATTTTTATTTTCAATTATTGGTTTAGCTTATTTACTCCGGATTGTAGATTACGTTTGTTGATTTGTGTTACTTTTATTGTAAACATTAATACATGTAGATTGAGGTTATGTTACCATGTAATTAAGTACACAATTTAATTTTCACAAATGTGAGCTCCAGGAGCCTATTTGTTTCGTTTTTCCGACATGGTCAACAAAAAATATTTTTAATTTTGCATAAACCAGTGGTAAGACTGATTTGGAGCATCTAGCAAACAACCCCGAAGAGCTCTACATGTTGTTGGACGAGATTGGATCCGATTTTGATGTCGATGAGGAACAAGACGACTGCCTTGGGAAGCAGATGGCCAAGAAAATTACGTAGGCGAAAGTGATACTGCAATAATTGATGACAAAAAAGGAGAATTGCCAGAAAGTGAAGACGAAAGTGAAGAAGAAACTTGGAGTAGCGATGATGAAATACCTCTATCAACAATGTTTCATTTGGTAAGAGGTTCCTTCCAGAGTCTGACCGCACCATCAGATGCCGATTCTGTTCAAGGCGAAGTACTCACACCATCGAAATATTTTTCTAAATATTTGAATAATGACTTTTATTAACTTGGTGCTCATTGCACAACCCAGTACTATCTACAGCAAAATGGAAAGTCGATTGTTGTAACTGCCCAAGAGATAACAAAGTTTTTTGGTTTACACGCTCTCATGGGCTGCTTAAAATTACCAAAAATTTATACACTGTGTATCAGCCAAATGGAATAAATTCGATAATAAATAAATGGGAGCGTGTTCGAAAAAATGCTCGGACACGTCGATTTAGCACTACTCCAAAATAATGTTGTGCCAACTTTGACAAACTTATATCCTGATCCAGCAAACCCACAAGTTCCAGCGAATATGATATGGTTTCAGCAAGATTGAGCACCGCCCCATTACCAAATCAATGTCCGGAACTACTTCAACCGAATATTTCCAAATCGGTGGATAGGGAGGCGAGGATCGATGGAATGGCCAGCACGATCCCCTGATCTGACGTCATTAGACTTCTTCTTATGGGGATATGTCAAAAGTATTGTATACAAAACTAAACCCCTCGACTTAGCTGACTTAAGAAGACGAATAATGCTTGCGATTAGATCGGTCACGCCTGAGATGTTGAGTAACGTTAGAAGAAATTTCTATTTAAGATTAGGATGTTGCCAAGACGTTCACGGCGAGCATTTTGAATATCTCCTCCATTGAAATTTATTGTTTTTTTTTTGTTTTTTTACATTATCAAGAAATAAACAGTATTACTTATTAGTTTTTGAGTGTGTTGTAGCGAATTTCTGTAATCAAATAATTTTCTTTTTTTAATGTTAATTTTTGCAATAAATCTGAAAACACTTAATATTTCCGAAACAGTTGAAGATAGGTATAGGATATTGTACATGAAATATGTCTAGAATTTTCTGAAGAAACCAAAACTTGAATAATATACCAGGTATTGCATTTAAAATAAGAAAGTTGGTATTGGCCACGGTCACATGACACACCCTGTATAAAAAGTTTTTGTTGAAAAAAATGCGCAACTAACAATAACAATCGACGTGTCCGAGCGTTTTTTCGAACACGCCCCCATTTATTTATTATTGAATTTATTCCATTTGGCTGATACACCCTGTATGTACTGGGATTCAAAATAGTAATGTCCGATGGTTGCAAATATTATGCCTCGCGACAGATTTTATTCATAAAGGGTCAATTTTCACGTGGTTGACAATCTTAGCTTTTCTGATGAACTGCAAAAAAATAACAGATTGTATAAGGTTCAGCCTATGATTTATGTAGTGAGAAATCGATGTCGTGCTATTGTCAGAAAGCAGAATTCAGAATTTTCTGTTGATGAGCAAATGATACCATTCTTGGGTAGATGCCCAGTGCGTCAATATGTAAAGAATAAACCAAGGCTGGTAGGACTTAAGAATTTTGTCGTAACTACACCTGATAGTACAGTTTTGGATTTTGAAATATATCAAGGTCTAACCATCCCACTAATAAAAAGAGAGTTAGGATTAGGACCATCGGTGATAATTAGACTCTCGCAGACTTTGCCTGAAAATAGTTTTATTTATTTTTTGACCGATATTTCTCAACTTTGGTCTAATGAATGAATTGAGCAATTTACAAATTTATGGAACTGGCACTATTATGGGCAACAGAATAAAAATATTAAATTTCAAGAAAGATACGGAAATGAAAAGAGGGGAATCTAAAGAAATTACGAGCAGTGATAAAAAAAATTGCCTAACAAAATGGAAGGACAACAAAACTGTGCTGATGATTTCAACAGCTTTCGGTAAAGAGCCTGAGTGTCTTGTAAAAAGATGAGATAAGACACATAAACAGTGGGTAGAAGTAACTTGCCCTAGAGTAGTGAACATGTACAATCGACGGATGGCTGCAGTGGACATCTGCAATCAGATGATAGAATATTATCGAACATTCTTTAGAACGAGAAAATGGACATTCAAAGTAATATTGCATCTCTTAGATCTATCCATTATAAACAGTTGGATGGAATTCAAGCGAGATTGTAAAAATACTAAAACCAAACCTATGAAACTTTAGGCGTTATGACGGGTTTAAGCATTGGCCTATTGCCGATGACCTCAAAAATCCTGTTAGCTGCCGAATGGAAAATTGTACAAGTCGATCAAGAGTTCGCTTAAGAAGTGTAATGTATACTAATGTTTTAGCAAGCATTAAAATTGTTTTCTGAACTTCCATTGTAATAAATAATTTAATGTCACATTTGTGACTATGAATAATTGACTCCCAAGTCACACAATTGTGACTCTCCTTAAAAACCTAACAAAAATCCTTAAAAAATTAATCCAAATATTCAGTGTAGTTTTCAAACCATTTAATCGCGAAAAAGTTGACCAGTAACTTTTAATTCAACTTTTAAAAAATCGGGAGTCTAACGGTTATGTCACTCTGCTTATCGAATAAAAAATGAAATCACTTGACTATACTTGCAAATGTCAACAATTTCCGTCATAGACCTCGTTACTCTTAACAAGGAATAATACCCCTAAAAGATAGACGATTAATACATTTTTAACATATTTTCAAAGTACGCTAACAAAACTTTCTCACAGGTTTCGTTGTTTATACCGTTCTGATTGCATAGCTGAACACAGCGCTCCACAGTGGTCCAAAGCACCTAAAAAGCTGTCCAAAAATCGATTCTTCTTGAAAATCAACAATTATATATTTTCGGGGTCAATGAATTCAAATTCTAAGTCGAAATTCTCCACGGCCGACCGTCTTAAGTCAAAAATGATGTCAAAAATGACGTCACTCTCGCGAAAATCAGTAGTTATTGGATTTCAGGGCCGAGGAAAACGAATGTATCGTAAGAATTAGAATACTGTTAATATTTTTACAATTTCAATGGACTCGCTAATTTTATGTGAGTAAATTTCACACGTATTTCATGTTTTTATGCTAAGTGATATTCGTTGTTCGTTTCATTTTCTGATAATTCTGCGTCACTATCAACTTCCAAATACATATTTGGCGAACATGCAGTAGACAAAAGATGAAGTTCTAAAACTTTTGGGTTTAGCGGTTCGCTTGTTTTCGGTCGCACTTTTTGCAGGATAGAAATTAATGAACGCGAAGATGGTAAATATCTTTACAATACATCTTATTATCTGTTCTCATGAAGATTTTCTTGCAAAATTTTAGCTAGACATTTTGATGTTAATTTTGTGCGACACGAAAATATCGATAGAAAGCAAACCAGCAGCTACCAGCAGCTGAACTTTAAAAATAATTTAGAGGTTTTAAGAAGGAACAATTATACATGACATCGTAAGTGGTACTAAGTAGAACTTTCTTTGTAGCTTTTTAAACGACTATCATTATACCATACACGTACATACTTCCATATTTTATGATATAAAATGTTTACTTGAGCTAAGACTTTGAGCTTATGTATGAGAGTTAAAACTCGATATTAGACGCGGTTTCTTCTGCAACCAATGTACCAAGACCTTCTGTATGAAGCTAGGTAGAAATGACCTTGAAAATCGAAAGTCGTTTTATTTTGGCCAACTTTTTGGTTATTGGGACCACGGTGCGCTCATAAATTTGTAAATATTTTGTTCTTCACCTCTCCTTGCAATTATGGCGAAACGGTACCAGTAAGCGCTTTTTCCATTACAGATGGGAACCTATCTGAATCACTTTTGTTTTTCTGAGCAAATTGGGATGTCCAAATTAGGATTATTCACAGCACAAATAAGACCCGTACACACAAAATCAAAAACTAAAGCATTGTTTACAAACAAAAATAGGCAGTTTCTATTTTGTGCTTTGAAGTTTTTTTATTTTTATAGTAGTTATTGATAAAATGACGTATATAAACGTGGACTATAATACAGAAACTCGTGTGATTACACAATCCTTTACAATTATTACACAATCTTCATACTCGTATAATGTAATAATCAGGGTTGGTGTAATTTAAATCAATTAATTTAAATCAAGATATAAATCAAATGATTTTTTAAAAACAAATATTTGATTTAAATCAAAATTGGTTTTTTTTTTCAAATAATCGTTGGTTTTGCACTGTTTGTGCATTATAACAAGTGTATAATTAAAAATATAACGTAACTATAAAGTTAGCATGCTTCAAAATAGAGAATTGGATAAAAGTAAAATAATTTTGTTTTCTCCCATTTTTGGTCCATCACATAATACAAACGCGGACATTAGGAATGTCCCACCGCAACACGCCGGCGCGTACTTATTTGCGGTTTGCCAAGTTCGTCTGAGAGATCTTTTAAAAATGCACTCTCCTCAAGTCTTAATGTCCATTTACTTTAACGTTTTCAACAGTCGCAGCCAAAATCAATGGACAACTGCTATTTATTCCCACATTTAAAATTTAAAATCTGCTCCGGTTTCAGAAAGAAGCTTTTGAAATTGCCAGTAAATTATACAGTCAGATGCAAAAAAACCGGTCATTGGGTCATCCTTTGCAAAAAACATTTTTTTTTATGTTGGTGTAGTCCGTAGAATAAAATTTTTAGTGTTTTACAATCAAAGAGACCGTCAGGATGTAGAAAGATGCAACATATGGTACTAATTATTTATTTAATGAATATTAATAAGCGAAAACGATAATTTACGTATACACGAAAGAAAATGCATTTCTTCAAAATAAACTTAACAAAGAATAATATTGAAAATGACAGTTAATCGAAAACAAACAAGTCAAAACCCAATAGCCACCTTGATCCTCTATGCAGAATGCCGAATGAGCAATAGGAAGTGAAGAACGCATACCTTTAAATGTTATTTTCGCTTATTAAATAAACTGATAAGTATCATATGTTATTTTTTTCTACATCCTGATGGTCTCTTTGATTGTAAAACACTAAAACTTTCATTCTAAGGAATATACCAACATCAAAATTTAAAAAACAAGGGTTTTTTTGCAAACAACGACACAATGACCAGTTTTTTTGCATCTGAGTGTAGATTATTACGATTCAACTTAAAGACGAATTAAATAGCAAATTTCGAAACGGGCTCATCTTGGAAAATTAAAATTCTTCAGGAATTTCTTCAGAAACTGAAATAAAAAAAAAAAAATTCTGTTAGACTTATCTGTGCAGTTATTTTCTTTAAAAAAATTACTCTTTCATCACTATGAAAACCCTCGCTTGAACCAATTTTGAAAAGCACAATTTTGAAAAGGCAAGTTTCGGACCTCTGAAAATTAAAATTCTCCAGGAGATTTAAATAACTGAATTTCTGTTGAACTATTTGACTTATTTGAGCAACTTTTCTTCCATCTAAAATTACTCTTTCACCATTATGAAAACTAAATATAAGACTTTCTCGCTCATAAAGTATCGGTCGATACCTGTACATAAAAAAATAGCAATAAAGTCAATTCTGAATCCTCTCAGAGATGAACCGTTTTTGAAATTTGCAATTCAATTAAATATAACTGCAATGTTTTAAATTACACACTATCATAGATTATCGTCAGAGTTTTTCGGTCTCGAAAAAATCTACAGTTATACAACCACTGCAGTTGTTACAACAAAAACGTATGTTGCTTTAAAATTAAATTTATTACTCCTATTTTATAAGACAAAAGGTATATTATAATTTTTATATTTATTGATACATTGACCAATGTACAGTCATCCTCACATAAATCTAGTACAAGAAATTAGTTTACAATAGCAATTTTATATAGCAATGTCAATTTTTTTGTACTAGATTTATGTGAGCATGACTGTACGTTCAAGAAATTCAACATTCAAGAAAATATCGGCATTCAATTGATATTTACTGAATATATCAAAATGCGAATGAAAATTCTAGCAAAGCCATTAATGCTTTATAGTACAATTCTTTTACATATTTTGTTAAATATTGAAGCATTTTTAATAATTTTGCCAATTTTGAGCACATTGGTTGACCAAAAATTGCAATGAAATTTAACTTTTCAACAAAAATATAAAATAGCGAAAATTATACTCCTATACTTCTTCCAAGTTCAGGTGTAAGTACTTATATTCTAGAGAATCTATTGACGAGATATATTTAGATTTTGATTTATGATATTTTAATATATATATTTATGTATGTAAAGATTTTAAAAGTTTCATGAATTATAGACAAACATCAAGTTAAATTGATGATGGAGTTGCAAATATGAAGTAACTGAAATGTCCATCATATGCTCATAATTAGACATAATTCTAAGTTTTATGCTTTTTGTAAATATCTAAAGCATTAACACATGAATTAAATTTTCTTCCGATTTGAAAATATATCGATGATGTAACAATATATTTTTTGTCCTTTTTGCTTTTTTTGCAATGTTGTGCTTATTTTTCACTTTTGCGCTTATTTAGAGCTTTTTCTGTTGATTCTGGATTGAAGCGAAATTTAATTATCGGGGTGATGTAAATGTATGAACACTTATGCATACTACATGCATTTATATATGCGCATGTAACAAGTGTGCATATTGACAGAAGTTTCTCGGTCTATAAATATATTTTGAGCGATAGAAGACACAATTTAATCATGGAAAATTTGGAGCAATATTTAATTGTAAATTGTTTTCAAAGAAACCAGTATTTTAGAATGTGATTTGGCAAATTAGTATGTACTTACCTATATTTAGGATATTTTCGTATTTTTTCCATAAACATATATTTATAAATTTTAAATTAAATGTACTTAAAAAAAAGCTTTAATTCGAATTCAATGTTCTATCTATAACTCGACGCTCTTTCAGTTAATGCTTTCACTGTCCTATATTTTAGACAAAATTATAATAGGTACATCCTTAATCTTGGTAAGTTTACAATACTATTCGTTAGTTACTTTTATAATCTAAGATAAAAAAATTATTTCAAAAATAATTTTTTCGTGCTTTTTTAAAGTAAATTTATGCCTTTTTTGGGTATGTTAGTGCTTTTTTTTTAAATATGTGCTTTTTTAAGTGCTTTTTTATGTCTTTTTTAATGCTTTTTATCCGGTCTTTACTCATAATACACATTACTGTACAATATGTGTTACATTTCATTTGCAGAAATTTTATCGGAATATACTTGCAAAAAAGTAAGATAATATTGGCTCTCAATGAATATTTGCAAAATATGTTAAATTGTTTACGTTTTCAAAATTTAAATGAAAATTCTGGGGAAGCTAGTAAAGAGGTATTCTCTTATTTTTATATTTTGTTAAATATTGAAACATTATTTTGTAAATTTTAACATTATTTGCACAAAACTTGTTACTCTTCAACAAAAATATAAAATACAAGAAAAATTCTATTGATTTTCCAACTTCAGATGTATATTCCGAACAATTTATTAACGGGATATATTTTATTTCATATTTTATAACACTACATAATACTACTTATGATTTCTTAATCATTGGTAAAAATGTTATCTGAATGTACGAACAAAACTGCATTTTGGCTTACAATAAATATTTACAAAATACGTAAAAAAGCGTATGTTTTTCAAATTTCAGTGAAAATTCTGGGCCAACTTGTAATTAATAATATATTATATATTTTAGAAATTGGCGTTAATTTGTAAGACATAAGTAAATTTAAATTATTTTATACTCTGTGCTTAATTCGCGCCCCTTAATATTGTCCGATTTAACAAAATTTTTGACAAATTATGATTTTTATTAGTAGAACAATTTTAGATGGTGCCCCGAAACCAATTCCAGGGTTAAAAATGATGGGCCACTCTATTACTTAATTAAGCAAAATAAAATTATTGAATGGTTGCAAGAATTCCCTGGTACGAGGCTATAATACATCGCATCATCTTGCAAATATGTATATGAATCATGGCATTGGTTTTCCGGGCGGCAGGGCCGCCAATAATTCATTATTATGTAGGAGGAACATGGGAAATTACATGAGATCGTTTTCAGCACCACTCCTGTTCATATCAATTGACCTTAAGCTCGATCCTTTTTGAGCGATCCAACTAGGTGTAAGTACAATTTTCTGGCATTATCGATCCCGTCTGCCCCGTTATCAGTATATTTCAGATTTATGAGGCGGCCGGCCATTATTTCATTTCATTAATGTGTTCAGGTTCACTCTATGCTGGCGAAAACGCGATTTCGAGGCGATTATAAATATAGCAATAAAGACGTTCTTGTAAATATAGGGCAACGACATGTAATAAACCGTGAACAACAAAAGTTTATGCACAGTTCTATATGTTGATTAAATTTGTATAACATTTGTCATTTTGATGCAGCAAAATAAATATTAAATAAAACAAAATTTAACACTGTCGAACAAAAGAATGTCCGAAATTAAATATCATTGCAACTATTATTGTCATTGTTTTTTTAACTGCAATAACTTCATTTCTGATTCTAAAGATTCAATAAAATGGTAATTACATTCGTGTCAACTATAATGAGAAAGCAATTATATATTCCTGGCTCTACATAGAAAAAACTTCATCATTAGTGAAAGATTAAAATTCAAATTAAAATGTGCACATAGAGTGCACTCAGAATCAGTAAAATGCTACATTTTTATTTGTAAAATTAATGAGATCATTTGAACCGCGAATGACATGGTGCAATTACGAACTATCCACCGAATCACTTGCGCGCGGCGTTTGCCGATTCCAATGTTTGTGTGAACATTTCGGCCACATATCAAATGCAAGTAACTAATCCAATTTGTGTCAATCCCTAAGTTTATTAAGTGGTTAATTTGGGTCAGGAGTTATAGCGTGGCGTGTCGTTTAGTCTAGAGAGACCCGCCTCGGGCGAATCAATTAAATTTTCCGAAGATTTAACGCAAAATCTTGCTTCTCAGATGTAATGGACTTAACATGATTCGGGCACCTCCTCTGAGGTTTACAACTTTTAAACCGTTTATAATTGCGTATTAACTCAACAGTGTTCATGATGCGAATTAAATATTTCAACTTTAAAGCGCTTTTAAACCTGCAATTTAATTGATTGTAGGATTAATGCACATTTGTGCAACATAGAGTCGGAATAGTGCGTTAACAGCTTATTTTAACAATAAGTAATATAAATAATTTATTATTAAATCTTAATTAATAAAAATAATTTAATAATCTTAGCACTTAGAAGTAGCACCAACCTTCTTATTTTAAATAGAACACGATATATATTATTATATTTTTGAATTCTTCGCTTAAATTAGAACATATTTTGTAAGAATGTATGTACACTTATCTCTTCTAGTTTTCAAAAAAAATATTTTTTAAATTACCTCTAAAAGGTAGCCTGAAATCTGTCTATAGCTTCTCTTAGCAATCAGATAAAATTATGAGTTACATCTCCAATTGTACCTTCTATGAGTGAAATAATTGGAACGTGTCAATTTTGATAATAAGTGTTCATAAAATGTCAATATTTAAGTGCCCCCTAAAATATCTCCTAATTCAATTTTTTTTTTAAGAATGACCCATTTTTTATCACATAGCACGATTGAGAGAAAAATGTACTACAAAAAAGTATTACACAAACATACACCTCAAGCAAGTATTTTTTTAATTATTTCGAAGATTACTTTTTCGTCCTATTTCTACCGGTTATAATTTCACCTGTCACAAGTGCACTTTAGTAGGCATGTGATATGCTTTTGTTTTGTCACTATTGTAATGCCAACTATCATATAATAAAACCATTCAGATTAAAGTATTACAGAAATCAAAATCAACAAAATGAATCATTACACATATAAACAAATTATCAATTAATTCTTTATACATGGCAACTGCGATAGAATTGCCATGTAGAGTATTCAATAAAACTTATCCACATTTTCCGACAACCATACTCCTAAAACAAGTTAATTTTTAAATTACAATAATTGTTCATAATGTTGACCATTAACATTCAAGCACTGCTGCAGACATGAGGCGACGTCATTTGTTTTTGCTCGTAATATTTCTGCGGGGTTTAATTCCGCAAAAGACATTAAAATTGAATTTATTTTGAAAATTCCTAATTCTTATTGCATGTGGATTTTCGTTTGCCCATAAATTAATGTTTCTTCTGTTAAAAATGCCTTCACGAAAAAAATTTTGCTTCATCGGTCCACAACACATTATTCAAAAACAGATTATTTTCTTGCTGTTTCACCAATAAAAATTCGCATAAATGTATCCTCTGAGCAGTATCATCCAAATACAATTCTAGCACCAAACTACATTTGAAATTTTGCATGCCATTTTTGTCAAAATATTCTGTACTGAAGATTTATCAACGCCTAAATCCTCTTGAGAACCGGGTATAGTTGCTTGTGAATTAATCTGAAAATAGGCCAACACTATTTCTTGCACTTCCTCATTTTCGATAACTGGCTTTTGTCGATGTCTTATTGCATTCACTTGTCCAAATTCAAACAAAATTTGATTCCAATCTTCTAAATCTTGTGTTATTCATCGGCGGCAAATGTGGTTAAGTTTCACTGGATACTCTACATGTTCGAGCAACAATTATATCGCAGTTGCCATGTATAAAGATTAAATTGATAATTTGTTGATTTGTGTAATGATTCATTTTGTTGATTCTGATTTCTGTAATACTTTATTCTAAATGGTTTTATTATTTGACAGTAAAGCAAAAGCATAGCACATGCCTACTAAAGTGCACTTGTGACATGAAATTATAGCCTGCAGAAATGCGACGAAAAGGTAATCTTCGAAATAATTTAAAAAATACTTGCATCAGGGGTATGTTTGAGTAATACTTTTTTGTTGTATTATACTTTTTTGTAGTAAATTTTTCTTCCAATCGTGCTATGCGATAAAAAAATGTGTCATTCCATTAAAAAAATTGAATTACGAGATATTTGAGAGGGCACTTAGATATTGACATTTTATAAACACTTATCAAAATTGGCAGTTTCCAATCATTTTACTCATAGAGGCATCCTGTAGGTACAACTAGAAATATAACTAATCATTTTAGCTTATTCCTTAGAGCAGTTATAGACAGATTACTTTTTTTACTACTACAGTTTTCTAGATTACTAAATCTCAGATTATACTTAGCTTTTCGATTTCAGCCGAATGTGACACTGCGTTACGTAGGTGGTTGTCTTAGCGGGTAATCTGTTTCCCTTCTCTATTCGATACATTAGATATTATTTTGTTCATTTACTGACAGCTGGAAAACTCGCCAGTTCTTGAGATTCAGAGCGAATCAGACAAATAAATTTGTTATTGAAACTTAGTGAAATTTGTTGTTAAGATAATATTTTTTTTTTATTATACTTGTAACAATTTATTCCCATACTTGGTGCTAGCGGGCAACCCCGTACGTTGTAACTTAATCGAATGTGTCAGCGGTGAAAATCCCGTCCAATCCAATGATAAGTACTGAATATTTTAAAGGAGTTTTAGAAATAAGAGGAAAATTTCTATTGATCTGATGTTTTCTTTTTTTTAGTAATTAATTAATGACAATCTGTTCTCGTAGTTGGTGCTAGCGGGCAACCCCGTCCGTGCCAAGTACGTTGTAACTTAAGCGAATGTGTCAGCGGGGAAAACCCCGTCCGATCCAACGATAAGCACAGATGAATTTAAAAGAAGTTTTATAATAATGATAAAATAATGATTCCTGTAGAGGTCTTTACAAAACAGCAAACATATTTACTTTCTACAGTTTGTATGTACTAGAAATTCTAGTATTTAATTTCAAATACAAGAACAAGTTCATCCAATATCACTTCCATCATAACCATAACACATGAAGTAATCGTAGCTATGCTTATCCTGTACATAGGCTAACTATCTCGGAAAAATCTCCAACATATAATGGGCTGAAATTCTACAACAACCTACCTCGCGAATTACAAGACATAAACGAACTAAACCTGTTTAAAATTAGATTATCTGAATACCTGATCAAAAGAGAATTGTATGACATAAGGGAGTTGTAAACTCCCGCGTATGTCTTATATATTCTAAGTCAAAATGATAATAATTCTGTTGTCGGGACAGCACGACCCCAAATATTTGTGACGACCTTCATGTCAATGAATGTGCCGGTATGTAGCTCATTGTAATATTACTTATGTATTGCCTGTACTTCATTATTCGTGAATAAATATTGATTTGACTTGATTTTGAAATATGGGGATATTTTCTATAGTTCTGATGTTTTCATTTTTTACTGATTAATTAATGACAATCTGTTCCTGTACTTGGTGCTAGCGGGTATCCACGTCCTTGCTAAGTACGTTGTAACTTAATCGAATGTGTCAGCAGGGAAAACCCCATGCGATATACCGATAAGCACAGATTAATTTAATAGAAGCTTTAAATTTAAGGGGAAATTTTCTGTCTTGATAATTATTTTATGGTAACAACTAAACTGTTCTATTTATAATTTGAGCAGCGACTCGTCCGCACTTACTTATTTTCTACTACCAACTTCCGCGAATGGGCCCTAAAATCTGCTTATATATGGATGCCCCGCAGATGAACAGCTCAGTCGTCGATCTTTCCAATTACAAATTTTGTTGCAATACTTGCCTGGCAGTACACCTCTGCAGTGGCCTCTGCATGGCTAACATGTCTTTTTAATTCTTTGTTCCTGGAGTCATCACTCGAGATTCCAACACATTAAAAGTTATGTTCAGTTTCATGACTCGTTTTTTTTAAATATTTGTTCAGTATATTATGCTAAGCTTCTATACCAATAAAACAAATAAACACATACTTACCGGTACAAAGAAACTCCGTGTTAAATGCTTTCCTTTTTATGGGTAATTTTTTTTTCTATTAACTAAATATTACATATAATAAAGTAAATGTTATAAAGTACATGTCATTGCTCACAAGTTGCTTTGAAACTAAATTTCATTTTATTATTCAATACAGTCCACTGCTAGCTCAATAGACTGAATTCAACCTTGCCTCAAATCATCAGTGTGTTCTTTATAAATCGCTGAATCTGAGTTCTCAAAATAGCCATTTATAGCACCTCATGCACTACGTTTTGCAGAAAACGTCAAAAATTCGTTCAGAAACATATCATACTTTCTCAAAGTACTCTCAAATGATTTATTTTTTTTTCATTTCCAATTTTCATATAAAATTCTATGCATACTGTCATTACCTATAGTTACCTATAATGTCTACTACGAAGTTGATCGTTTATGTCATAATATGACGTCATCTAAATTGGAAAACCCAGTTTTTAAGCTTTAAATACGAAAAATCAATTTCCAGTAATGTCGAATCCAACTCTGCTTTGATTTCAGTTGGTTTGAAATAAAAACATTTTTCTGCCGACCAAGAATAAACCGACACCTTATACAGGTACATCTGGCGATCGACTCGCACCAAACTATTTTATTCCCAGCGGGAATAAAATATCAACGTTTCCTCAGAAATAAAGTGAATCACTTTAAATTATTTATTTTGTATTAGTAACACTAACATGAAATGAATTCGCAATATTTTCATACACGATCATCTGATGTCTTGGAGGTTCAATGTTACTTCAGGTAAGGGGTACGAGGCTGGGTTATGTGTGGTCAGCTTTTGAATACGACAGATATGAATTTATTTTACATTAAAAATTGTCAAGATAACAGTAGGGCTATGCCTTCTCTATAAGATAATATAATAATTATTATAATTATGATAATATTGCAATTCTAGAATAAACATCAATGATCTGTCAGCCAAAAATGAATAACTTATAGCTTGGAGATTATAACATTCGTATATTCCTTTAATGCATAAATAACTATTATAATATAACCATTCCCCGCTCGTTTTTTTTTTCTATTCGAGCCATACTCGTATTCAGAAAAGAAAGGTTACACCCTACATATCTACGACAAAATATATGTTTTCACGAAATCGCTGAAACATGTCGTTTTCATTCAAGGGCGACACAAACAGGAAAATGACAAGTTTAAGCGATTTCATGAAAAATAATTATTTCGTAGATATTTAGGGTGTAATCTTTCTCCGGGGACACCCTGTATAATCTATTCATGTTCAAAAACCTAAATTTATCTATTAAACTAACGAAGACTATTTCGTTGGATGAGCTCTGAAAATGTGTAGGTTCTAAGTTAACCATAAGATTGTCTCTTTAGAAGTTAATAAAAAAAAACCTGGAATATTTGAGCCAGAAAACCTCTTTAGAGATGAAAAATAATCGTAAAATCAATTAGTATACTAATGATTATGGCCACGTTGTGACCGAAATGTACATTTAGTCACAAATAAATATAGTGAAGAAAAGGTACCACGATTATTTTTCATTAACAGTTTCCTTCACGTGCTCAAGAAACATATATTACCTCTTTAGAGATTTGAACCGGCAGGAGCACTGAAGAGCTGCTGAACAGTTTCTGATATCTTAGGAAGAATCTCTTGTGATTGTTATTAACGTTTGCCACTGTAGCTGTTCCGAAACAAAATATGTCTTGTGGGGAGCTAAAAAATTGAAAATCATTTACCATTTCGTTTCGATTACTGTTACATACTCTTTAATCAATTGAAGATACGACAGATTTTTTGTAAAACTTTATTGTTTATGTTATAAATTATTATCCAGTATTGGAAAAATTTTGACTTATGTACAACGTTTAAATTTTTTCAGGGATATTGATTTTTATTGATAATTTTATTCTTAGAATCTGGCTAAAATATCAATCTAAATAAATTTATGCTCGCCGAATTTTGTATTGGTTCCATGATGCATCTAAAACCAATACCAAATTTGTTGCTCACCCATCCCAAGTTTAAATTTTGATTTTTTGTTTGTTATGTCATGCTTAATATTGAAATGCCATTTTTTGCAAATATTCCTGTATTTGGCATTCGCGTAATACACCGATAAACTCAATATTGCCTATTTGATACAGAGGATGGCTTAGTATAAAAAAATAAAAAATATGTATTTCTTTTTTTCATGACAGCTTGATTTTTTAATTTAATTTTTCGATATTTGATTTGACAAATGTCTATATTCCTATAGAATTTTAACTTGAAAGCTGCCTGTATCGTCACAAAAAAAATTGTAATGTCATAATTTTGTTTGATTTAATAAATTCATATTTCAAAAACCTGAAGATGTATATTACCGAAACATGATTACTTGGATGCGTTCGGAAAACTTGTATAAATGTAAATGTGGATAATTTGAAGGTCAGATTTACAGTTACTGTCAAAGTCAGCTAACATGTATCTCATATAACGATATTCAATCATTTCTGTCACTTCAGTGTGTGATGAAAAATATCCTGAGTGAGGGCCCAAAAATTTCTATAAAGTTTTTTTACGAGAATTACTATGGCAGTCAAATAAGAATAGATGTGATTGAGAATTTCTCAAATAGGAATAGATGTTTTGACAGTTTTTATTTTCATGTTACTTTTCAATGTAGATTTTAGTACTTTAAAATTATGTGAAGTTTTTTTTAAATAAAAGTATCAAAGTAAATGTAACAAAAAATAATAATTCCCTGTAGAAACAAATTCGTTTGTGGTTTCTTTAATTTTGTTGAGAATGTCGCAAATGTTTCATGTTAAGAAAATTATTCTACTATACAGGATATCCTAAAAATAATTAACAAGCTCAACAGCACGCCACTCAGGAATGGCCACTGAGTCCTTAAAAGGCACATAAAACCTTAAATAAATATTTTAAAATTTAAATATATTAAAAAAAAAATCATATACAACTTTACAGCGAGTATTTTAATTGTGCAGCACAATTGTTGTCGCGTTGATTTTGCAACAATTTTCTTTATGAAATATTTAAATACGCTGTTAGAAATTGAAACATTCAATTAAATAATTTGGAAAAATGATAACTAAACAACATATGATTGGTATTTAATTCCTTCTAGTAGCCGTACTAAACTTGGTGTAGTGATACACCGTTCACTGGAAATATTTCCAAAAGTATAGCCCGAGGATTTTTTATAGAATTTTTTAAGGACTCATTTGCCATTCAAGAGTAGCGTGATGTTGAGCTTGTCCATTATTTTTGGGACGCCCTGTCTAAACAAATTACAGAAATCAATATAAGAATTTACTCAATACAACAGCAGAATTTATATTTTATCTTAATTCATAATGGAACCACTATCAAATCCTTTGATTAAAATTGCAAATAAATAAATGGAATAAAAAACATCGAGCAGCATATAAACGATCACCAAGTAATTTGATATTCCACCCTTGCAATTATCCATTCCAGGTATGTAGTTTGCAAGGTAAACCAAGAGTGGATCTTAATTCTTCTCATTATTATTCATTGTACAGCGTCGGGAATTGCATTCTAATTCAAATAAGTTGGTGTGCATTAAATACATATATCTAATTAAGCAGTACGTGAATTGAGTTAAGGTGAATTATTCGCTCAATTTTAATTAGTTTGCACTTGATTCAGATAAAATCAAATTGTTAAGTTTAAAACTCGTGCGAAATAAAGTACGGATCATCCTAGAAAATAGCTTAACTTTGACGATGAATCGAAGAGGGCAAAAATAAGTATTTTTGATAAAATTAGATTGAAAATTGAGAATTGGCCCCACATGTTGTAGATTGTTGAAATGAGAAAAAATCCCCCTTTTTAGCTAAGTTACAGCCAACTATGAGTTCTATATAAAAAAAACACAACTTTATGTCATCACTCGACATTCAAACTGTTTTTTGAAATATTAACTACGCCGCTGCATTCTTATCAAAAAAGTGCATCAAGAACCTAGATTTTTATTTTTTTAATTTTCATAAATAAGTGACCTACAGCCATTGAACGAAAAGTAAAAAAATCGAATTTTTGCGAATAACTCGAAAACAAAAGACAGCCAATTTTGGTTTTCACTATTAAGTTTCTCTCGTTTCCCCCCACCCCTCGAGAACGGGGCGGGGTGACCATTTTATCATGCCTGTTATAGTTATCGAGATTGCCTATTATAACATCGAAATTTGCCCACCCTGTACACCTCTTGAAATTGTACAACTAGCTACAGCAACAACACCTACCTTGATACCGGAAACATCGAAATCTATTTACGCAAACGTACGCAATTTTCAACGAATGGCGTCTTCGAAATAACGCAAACTCATTTTCCGAAAATGCTCTACTAGCTTATTTAGTCGTAGATAAAGAAAAGTATACTACTCGCAATAATGGCTATTATTACCTCGGAATGTTTGTAAGAAATGAGCTCGTAAAACTGCAATTATATCTTCATTTAATCGTCCCTCTATCTCCGCTAGTTTTCGAGATCCCATACTAAACATCGCTAAAAACTCACCCTATATACTATTACGTTCTTTGGAGGGTTTTTATTTTTAATAATATTAGTCCCACGTTTGATTTCCAAAATGTTATGTTTTGTGGTCCATTATTAATTTTAATTATTAATTATTATTGCCCCACGTTATGGGTTCCATAATATTACGTTATTAATTATTATTGCACCACGTTATGGGTGCCATAATATTATGTTATTAATTATGTTTTTATTTAACCTCACTATCTGTTGTCAAATAAAATGTTATGTTGGGTTCCCTCTTAATTTCAGGGTCTCGGGTATGTTCCAATAAATTAGATAGACGACAAGTAGGTTGAATTTTAAATAAATTTATTATAATATTAAGAATACATTTTATTATAAAAACAGGTAATAAAAAACAAACAGACACTATCGCTATAACTAACAACTTATAACACCTAATTATATTACAACACTTCCCTAA
Organism: Othius punctulatus; assembly: GCA_951805005.1. NCBI lineage: Eukaryota > Metazoa > Arthropoda > Insecta > Coleoptera > Staphylinidae > Othius > Othius punctulatus. Next base: position 61,239,661 of record OX638145.1, read on the forward strand.
TAACCCTATTTTGCACAATTAATTTAATGATTGAGTTGTATAAATGGTCAAATTCTTGCTATTCTTGCAATTATTTCTCTTCACGGAACTTTATGTGTACCGGAAACTTGTATTGACAGTCGGTCCTCCTGGCTGCAATCTATTGAATTAAGTGACATTCAATTCCTCAGTGCTGCAAATTTCAACAATGGTGATGTCCAGTGCTCGTTCCTCCTGTGTTGATGATTTGCTGCGGTTGCCTCTTCCAGGAATATGTCCTCGGTAATCCCCTGCAATGTCCTCAGCAAGTCCCCCTTGATGACAATGCTCTTGCAGAATTCCTCACTGATGTTAGATCAGCTGTTCCGTATTTCCTTCGCGTACTCGCGAAAATGTTAGTTGCACTACTGTTGTATTTACAATGTTTCCCTAATTGACGTCAGATGCGCATATATGCTCGGATACGGCATATACCGATACGGCATTTATTGGTTTAAAAATATTTATGCCGTAAAACTATTTATAAATATACAGGGTGTCCCAATTTTGCGGAATAACAAAATCAAACATTTTTTTAAATGGAACACCCTGTATTTATTCAAGGTTTCTGATGACATTTTTCAACCTCTACTATGTTGTCTATTTATTTTTGGATTATGTTACAGTGTTGCCAATTTACAATTTTTTTCTCCTAATATCATGCATAAGCAAACTCAACTTTAAAAAATCGTACCGACCTCGTTTTTTGAAGGAAAGAAAAAGTTTTAGCAATATTCTCAGTGTGGTTGATAAGCAACATGTTGCTAATGAGCAATTTGAATTTAGTAATACAGGGTGTTCAGAAAATAATGTCAAACTTTGCAAATTTCAAAGCGGTATAACCCATTTTTTTTTAATGGAATGCGCCCTATTTTATGTCATTGTTCGATAGGTATTTTTCTTCTCTTCAATTTGATGGTGCATATCTTATGTCTGAACCCCATAGTTGTTGAGATATTCAATATTTTTCACAAAAGTCACCATTTAATTACATTTCTATGCACTGAAATATCAGTATCACTATCAGTAGAATCAATGTGAGATGAACGAAAATTGTAAAATAGTAGACAGTACTTCTGCAATACGATTAATTATATTATTCCAAAACCATGAGAGATAACAAAATTATTAATACAAAAGAGAAACGATCCTACAGCAATGTTCAAAATGTTAGGAAAGCCCGACACACTGTTGCAGGACCCTGTATAATCGGAAATCCCCTTGAATACCCATTACTAATGATGATAGTTAATTATATATAATTATCGAATTTCGTCGATAATTTATTGAAAACTATGTACTTACATAATACTGGTCTTCACAAAAATTGTGGGACGTCAAAGTGACACTCGCAGAATTACTTCGGACTTGTTGTAACCCCTTTTTCCGTATATCCTCTGTTGGGACGTTTATAAACAACTTATTTTGTTCGCATTTAATGCTGCTATCACATCCAGGCACAATGCAATACTTATTCGTCCCTTTTTTCGTAAAACCGACGTTTTCTTTCTGTCGCTCCAATGTAAGCAATGCTACAGCTTAGCGCCAACGTGCGTTGTGACGTCGCAGCAACATGGCGGGTTTTCGGGACCTTTTCAAACGCTGTTAATATTAAAATCGTGTGTGCTAATTACAACGATCTGTCTCAGCACAAAAATTAGTGCCTATGATGTTTTTAATGTGTCTAGAGTTCAGTTTCAAGGTTTTTGAAAAATCGCGGAGACCCTATTGTTTAGTTATGTGTATGTAAACACTCGCATAGCAATTTGTTTTTGGGACGCTTAAAACTGTCAACTTCACAATTCTTGTTTCAATACTTGCTTCTTTTTCTATCACACAATGGCATGAGCCGGGGAAATAAAGCAACTCTACGCGTCCCGTGCATCCAGTCCTTATATAACCTCTGACCAGACAGTCAATTATTGTTTGTTGATTTAGCATTTGTCGTTCGTTAGAACTTGAAATTTTACAGCATCGTCCGACAAAACCGGATCGTTTCTATGGTGATGATTCAATAATTTATAATTGCAAATCTAACTTATCATATTCTCGCAAATCAAATTGTAAAATAATATTTTAATGCCATATTCATGCTCCTGATAATTTTCCGCTTCTAATGAAATGTCATACGTCCTTGTACATCGTATATGAGATTTTCATTGCAATTACACATATTCAATAACTCATTACATTAATTATTTATTAATTGTGCCCTACTTATTTATAATATTTCCTACGAAAACACTATCTAATTAACTATCGCACTCTATAACTACCTAATTAACCCTATTCCTACTATATTAAATGAAACAAAAATATTAACAAATTCCTATACAACTTATGAAATTACACTAACATATAACATCACAATGTATATATATATATATAGATACATATATGTATGCATTTAAACCGTAAATATATTAAATATATTAAAATAATCAATTAATGAAGAAATTCTGTAAATTAGTACGCTTACTAATTTCTAAGTTACTAAGTTTTACTAAGTTTTTATTGGTAGGTGTTTGGACTCATTCTGACTTAATTGACTGAGGGTAGAAAATGAGCACTCTCAGGTATTTATATATTTAAAATATTATTATTATTGAACTAGTTTCGGCCTGGGGAGAGTCATCAGCAAAATTTAAATCTAAAATTTAACATGAAAATATTAGGTATGTGAAGTGGAGTGTGTATAGTGTGTATTTTTACTTACAGTCAAAACAACAGATGTTTGTATGTGTAACATGTTACAATAATTCGTGGTCTATGTCGACATGATGGGGTGATGTGTTATGAATGTGAAAATAGGGTTTGATGAATTTCTAATTTGGGCGACGTAAATCTAGTTGTGTTAATTATCTCATAAATGTACGTAAATGACAAAAAAAATTACTGGTACTTAGTTAATACAAAGTATTACGGATACGAGCTCAATAATCTATCAAAGTTGGCTTGATTTATTAAAAGATAAACTAAATTCTCTAGTTGCAAATCCAAACATATGCAACGCAGCTACAGTCCAAATAAATCCTTCCCAGAAGTCTAACGCTGGCTATAGTCGGGCAACTGAGTAAATAATTCACTGGCTAAAGTATTCGAACTAAGTACCAGAAAATAGACTGACCTCTACCATCCCATATAAATTAGAAATAATATAACAAAATCTCAGACATAAAATGACAACAACAATTAATAATAAATTAAAACACAACAATCAATACACCACAATTAATAGCAGGTTATACTACGAGTCAATAATAATAGCCACCATTGCGAGGGGTATACTCTACTTTATCTTCGACTAAATAGGCTAGTAGAACATTTTCGGAAAATGAGTTTGCGTTCTTTCAAAGACGCTATTCGTTGAAGGTTTCGTACGTTTCATAGTAAATGTATTTCAATGTTTCCGGAATCAAGGTAGATGTTGTTGCTATAGGTAGTTGTACAATATCTGGAAGTCTACAAGTAAATGATTCTTCATTTTCATCCGGCTCAATACAAATATACATAAACACTATGCGGTTGACACTTTTGAGTTTGTGTATTTTGTTTCCATGGTATTATTTAATTTGAGAAATTTTGTAATTGTAGTGCAAAAGGGAATAAGGACTATTAATCCCTAGTCATTGTTCCCTAATGGAATAATATATGCATTACACTGCAAAAACGTCAAGTATAATACTTACATTTGAAATTATTCATAGATAAAATATACAAATTGCGTAGCAACGAGACACAAATACATTTTCTAATTTTTCACTTTAATATTCTATCATTGCGAAATTAAATTGATCAGTTAGTTGCCTATCTATACAAATTATAGTTTTAAAATCATCCATTTCGGCCTGTGAAATAAAGTGCGCTTATTTCGTTACTACGTAGAAGTTTGCATGTGAACTGCTCGGTTTTCAGGAGAGCATAAAATCACGTATTTTTAAATTGTATTTCGACCTATTCTAAATTCTTCGTGATTGCAAATATTTTGTTTTCTATTTTCTTCACAACATTGCGTCTTTATGAGTTGGCTGATGCATAATTTGTACTTACGAATATAGGTTACTTCATTTTTAGAATAGTCATGACTTCACATACTACGGACGTCCTCGGGCAACCCATAAATTTGAGTCGCATACCTAGTTCGAATGTGCCACATCGTAATTTCACTGTGAGGGATACTCCAGCAGGTCCAGAAGTTTGAATTGCACAGTTGCAAATGTGCCACATTCGTAATTTTCACTTGCATCGAAGACATATTAAATGAAGTAATAACTCGAGCAAACTCGAACTAAAACCACTAAATATTTTAATGGTACGGATGGACCGCTGTCGGTCAAATACTGCAGTAAATCGAATCATTTAATCGCTACTTTAACATTAAGGTTCTGAAAAAGCCGCTTATTCGTAAGTTTTAAATTTAAAATTAAAACCAATTATATTTACAATAATTTTTAGTTTAAACATGTGTTGTCAAATATGGTTGAAAAGTCAAATAAATATTCGATTTACCCATGAAAAATCCAACATGACATCCATTTAAAATATGGAACATGCTATAGCTACTCCGCTGTATTGAATTCAATTTTGACATAATTTATAAGTGTGTTTAATCAACTGAAGTAAGTTTTGTTTAAATATATCTGCATAAGTTTTATAATTTCCAAAGTATTTGTTATATAACAGCATTTTTTTTTTTAATATTTTCTGCTCAAACTGTTCAATTTTTTGAAACTTTTTCAATGGAATTCGGTCAAAATTGTTCTATATTGCCTATTTAACCTAATCTCTGTTTCTAATAATAAGAAATATACCCATGGTAGCCTACTTAATTTGGGACACCTGTATACATATGCTTAAATAAAATACCGGTATTTTAGCACATATGCCAAACCCTGTATATTAATATATCTTAATAATGTTTTCAAAATATTTGAAGATATATTCAATAGAATTAACTTACATTCAAATAAGACAGAAATAATAATTACAGGCGATTTAATTATTAGACGACTGCCCGAGTTCATCTTTTGAAAATTTTCAACTTGTATGTGAGTTCAAATTGATTATGAAGGAAAAACCCCTATCAGAAACTGTCTAGGAAGTTAGCTGGTGTACAAAATATTTATTATGTAATTATTAGTACCACATATTTTATTAAACATAAATGTTTTGATTAGTAGTATTATCAATATGTAAAGTTGATTTGCATTGTTTATACTTGACCTAAATCGACTATTTTTAGGTTATTTCAGGAACTGTATTACCCAAAGGTTAGACCAAAAGGTCTCTAGGAGTATTCAATGATGATATAAATCAATCAACTCAAAAACATATTTATTTTCTTAATTGATTGTCATTATTATCAATTGGGGGTAAAGTGGTCCACTGCAGGGTCATATTTTCTCTGTCACGATAATATAATGCTACGCAATAAGTGCAAACGTTGTAACTGCTGCTATTCTCTGTTGGGACCTCAGCCGGTCATTGATAATTTTACTGATATCTATGTACTTCTACTACTACTACTACTACTACTACTACTACTACTACTACTACTACTACTACTTCTACTACTACTACTACTACTACTACTACTACTACTTCTACTACTACTACTACTACTTCTATTGCTAGAATTTTAGTAAAACCATAATTATACATAAATGATTTATCTCCTGTCACCCTTAAATATTTCATCGACCGCAGAATTTTCCTTCCGACTGACCAGATATATTTTGTGACAGTGACGACTTCTTATTTCGTTGTCACGTTGAATTTTCGTGTTAGGAGGGTCTGGCGGTTCGTTGTTCGTATGTTGTGTGAAATGGAATGGCCGAGATCTGGTAGAAATAATGAAGGGAAGTCAAATCCAGACCATGGGGAGTAAAAATCTTTAGCCCCTGGAGAAGGTGGGGAGTGAAATTCGAAGCAGCATTCAAGCGGAGTTTATAACTCAGGCGAAAACCTGTGATACAGAAAAAAATGTTCCATCCAGAATCAATAAACTTGGAGAGCAGAACGTAATGTATCTTGAGTCAATTATCGTGTTACTTAAAAGCATGCATTTACATTGAGCTAAATAATTATTTATCATTTCATTACGTTATTATAATTGTTATCAGTTTATTTACGAGAAGGCGATCAACTGTATTATTAGTAACTAAAATTAGTTATTGCAGCAGCTCTAGAACATTATTAAATAAATAAATATATAAACAATACATAACTATGCAGTGCTAATAATAATAGTTTGTATGTTATTATTTTCAGTTTAAGGTTTATTGTTAATACAGTATTGTGCTCGTATATACATTATATTGTGCGGCTCTTACTGAGCAGCACTAAGTTCGAAAATTGTTAAATATGAAGAGTTAATCCTTAATTTCTTTACACAGTCGTGGGGACAAAATTCAAGGCATACACATTAAAACCCACACACACATGCGCGCATGCTCTAAATATTACAAGCAATAAAGTAGATGTTTACTCTTGTAGGATATCCAAGATATATAAGAAATATTTTAGTGAAAGTTATTCAGGTTATTACTATTTTACTATATTTTATTACTTATTACTTGTAGTTTTATCAATTATTAATAAATAATACATATTTTGAATGATTTTTATAATTTTTACTGTTATACGAGGATGGTTTGAAAAGTAATGTTACATGTAAAGAGCGTGAATGTGAAACTATTTTTATCACCATTATACCTAACCAGCACTTATTCGGTTTTATACCATATACATTAGCGATCTGACAATTAGTCTATGTATGACGGTCCACCAAACTGATGCCTCCAGTAATTTTGTAATATAGAAAAAAACTGAGCTGCGAGCTCTGATTTGAAACGATTAATACTAACAGAAATCAAAGCAGAGTTAGATTCACTAATTCTGGACCAAGCCCTTTCGTTTTCAGAGGATTAAAACTGTGTTTTTGATTTAAGATATGGTCATATTAGCACAAACGATGAACGTGAACGTTCAATAACATCAACTACCCCGGATTTAATTGAAAAGTATCCCCTTTCATATTGGATAACCCTCAAGTAAAAGTGCACAAGGTAGCAGACACAGAGTCTAATGTGACAGTGTGCCTACAATGTTAAGTAAAAAAAGTCACAGTTTTGTTTTAAACTTGGAACTATACCTTTACATATCTCTTGCCATAGAAATTTCCATTTAAATTATTATTTAATTTAAAATATACAAAAAAATATATATAACTACAATATAATGGAACTGGCGGATGGTAGTTCAAATATTTAAATTGATTATTTTATCAGCTTCTTTTTCTTTTTAAATAAAATTTGATTATATAATTTTTCATTATCATATGTTACAAACTCTTCTCATGCAAGGCATCAAAATATTTATGCTGACATTTTGGCAATTAAAGAATATGAGAAAAAAATTAGGTGGTTCCCATTCAATACAAATTTCGATGCTGTCATTATAAGAAAACAAGTGATAGAAAGTGTAGAAGTTTTTAAAAAAATTATATGCATTTGTTCTACACTTTATCAGTAGGTATATTATGATTTTATGATGAATTCATAAGAGAGTCTCTTATTCACCTGTACCATACCTTGTATTTTATAGATATAATTTTATTACCCGTGGATATTATTTTTATTCGCGGAGGGTTGGCATTTGTTGCATCAATGTGATCGAAATGGAAATACTGAAATATTGAAATAAATGTGAACGAAATATTGAAGGTTGAAACTGCTGGTTTCCAAAGAATCAATAATGAGGAGTATGCCGCCTCTTGTTTTTGGTTTTCGGATTTCCAGCTATAGTACAGAGCGCTAAATATACTGGTGTCAACTTATCTAACTTGTTCCAACGAAATAATGACAAATAATTACACTTGAAAAATTCAGGTTGAATAATTGGTTTGTATCCTGGAAATGTATAGTATTACTAATCCCAGTTCCATTTGGCCGATGACTAAATAATAATAATAATAATAATAATAATAATAATAATAATAATAATGATGATGATAATGATAATGATAATGATAATGATAATGATGATGATGATGATGATGATAATGATAATGATAATGATAATGATAATGATAATGATAATGATAATAATAATAATAATAAAAATAATAATAATAATAATAATAATATTATTATTAATGATGATGATGATGATGATGTTGATGATGATGATGATGATGATGATGATGATGATGATGATGATGATGATGATGATGATGATGATGATGATGATGATGATTTATTCGTAATAATACAATATCCTCCATAAAGAAAGAAAGAGAAAGAAGAAAGACTTTATATGGGGTCAATAGCCAACATATATTGTTTTTCTCGGTAATTTGACATACTAGAGGTTAAAAAAAACAATAGTATGACATATGCCTACCTGAAGGCTTGTACCTGTAGAATACCTGAAGATACCTGAAGAATGGAGATAATGTAGACTTACGGTCATTAGCGGAAGTAGGCGTAACTGAATTCAACTTTTGAATTTTAAATGCGAACCTATGTCATGTGTGGCATCGTACGATAGGTATTTGAAAAAGAAACAACTTTTGTATGAAAAGTTTTTTTGCAAATGATATGCTTAACAAAACAAAAATTAATCTTTCAGACAACCAGGCCCGCCATTTTCTCAGAAGTATGATGTCATAGTGGTTCGGGAAAAATAAAACATGACGGAAGCCTACCTAAAGAATTTAATGGTGATAGTTTCGATTCTTGCAAATAACCGGTAGTAGGCGTAACTGCACTCAGCGTTGAAGTATTTTTGTAAATACTATACTTTTTTTCCGATTACTCTTAAAGTGACTATTTTTAGGCGTGTTTACTGCCTAGGATGTCAGAAAAATAGGTGCTTAAGGCCGGAAAGAACATTCTAGTGAAATTGAGTTTTACTGCCCTGCAACAACGTATTGTACTAGAATTGTATATTTTATAAGCGAAAGCACGCCTTAAACAGTCACTTTGACAGTAATCAAGGAAAAATATAGTATTTACAAAAATACTTAAAAGCTGAGAGCAGTTACGCCTACTTCCAGTTATTTTCAATAATCGCTATCACTATTAAATTATTTAGGTAAGCTTATGTCATATTATTTTTTTATTCTAAACCTCTATGACGTCATACTTTCGAAAAAATGGCGGGACTGATTGACTGAAACAATAATTTTTATTTCGTTAAGCATATAATTTAGGTCAAAACTTTTTCTACAAAAGTTGTTTCTTTTTGAAATATCTATCCAACGATACCACACATGACCTAGGATACCATTTAAAATTCTGAAGTTCAGTGCAGTTAGGGCTACTTAGGGCTTCGATATCCAGAAATTACCAGCATTCCATTCTTCAGATAGGCTTATGTTAGGCAATTATTTTTTTTCGAACCTTTACTACGTGAAATTACTGAGAAAAAGGCCTGATACGGGTGGTCTGAAACACCCTGTATATACCGGGTTTCCAACATAAGGATCAACAGCATGAGGATCTTGGAAACAGTAAAAGTTCTAAAGGCGGTTGAATTTGAAAAAAAAGTTGCGCAGTTCAGTGGTCAGTAATATTCTGTTGAGAAAACTATAAAATTCCGCGTACTTCCGGAGATATTCGACAAAATCCGAAATTATGCGATATCGTTTTTATGTTTTGCTGTAGTTATTTGAAAAGGTATAAAAAATGAAAGGCACTTTCTTATTGCCACTTTTTCAGCTCTACAAGACAGCGTTTATAAATTTTAAGTACAACGTTTCGTTTCGATGAAATCATCATCAACTTTATATTTTTATATGGCCCGTTAATAAAATATACCCAGTATTAAATAGCATTTCCTATTACGAATTCAATGATTTATTTCACAGTATGATTTCTCATGTTTTTATTCAGAAAAAAAGCTTGTTAATATATTTTGAACATTTTGATGTAGTAGGCGTTGAAATGAGCGACGAAATTTATTATAATATAAATTTATTATAAATGAACAATAAAAGACAATATATAATGCGTGAGATGCGCTCATATGCATCCGTCTTAAATAATACTCTTTATATAATAATAAAGAAGCTGATTCTTTGTGACCGCAGGTAACATATATATATTAATAAATGGGACAGCTTAGTTGCAAGTTGGTGAAAGAAAAGTCTTCTTCAAACACCTTCATTTAGTTGTTGTGACGTCATCGTCAATTATTTTAAATGGCTCCGTATAATTCTTTGTTGTATTCTTGTAGAGCATTTTAAGCACTTTCACCGGTCTAGATTGTTAGTAGGGTTATACTATGAATGTTTTGCAAAATATGCAAAAAACGAATTTGAGCTAGTAATCCGTTAAATACGAAATTATCCGGAAGAAACTATCAGTGAGTTCTTTGCAAATTTTAGGTCGAAAGATCTCTAAAAGTTTACATTTTGCAGTTTTTTAGTGTCAAAAGTCACTTTTAGAATCATCGTAGATGATTTTTATTATGCATTCTACACAAATGTAAGCGTTTAAATACATATTTAAAATAAACTTCTCATAAAAAAAAATGTAATTGTTAATTTAATTTTCATTTAGTAATCTATTTCGCCTAATTCCTAGCCCTGGTAGATGATGTTGTATAGAATTAGAACTGCGATATACATCAATCATAAAATGTCATTCACACTGCTGTTTATAGCGAACACGTTCCTATCCGTTTGAAGGTATACTGTAATAGATAAAATATTATAATTCAATTGCATTACAACCTATGGCGTACCGAGCTTTTTATGCATGGTCCAGTAAAGGCAAAAAAAATCTTGTATGAAAATTATTTAAAAGTTCTCGGAAATAATCTATCATTCGGCCGGCTGTTTGAGATATCTGATGAGGTTATCGAAAAATGTAGCGGCCCGCGTGAGAAAGCCGGCGCAAACAAAAAAGGTTGAGTAAGTCCAATCGTACATTACTTGCTACGACGAGCAACATAATATAATATTTTTTCCACTCCCTACATGGAAGTACACTGTTATGACATTGATTTGATGGAAGTAAGGCCCACTTACCGATAAAGGTTTTGTTACTATGAACAACGGGATGTAATTAAACACTTACCTCTCTCAGGGAGGTAAGTAAAAATGTTTCTGTAGCCTCTTTCTCTGGCATCACTCATTAAAATACTTATACGCATTTTGATAACGCCTATTCGACTTCTCCGGCAGCAGGAAGGAACAGGCAGCATCTGCAGTCTCTTTAATTGCCATTTCTTGTTTATTTTCATTGGAATTCATTTTACAACTGAACGAATGCAATTTCGGATACTCTCACTTTGTTTGAAATATAGTCTTGGCAGCCAAAGCCGCACGGATATTTTATTCAAGTTGCAAAAATAAATTAATCAAACACAAACAATTAAACCTACTTCAGGAGTGGAATAACAGTTATAAGCAATTCGAGAGGTTAGTTTTGACCAGTCTCGACTGGTAAACAATACTTACCTCCCATAATACTTAATTAACTATTAATTTCTGAACGACCATTAGTGAATGTAATAATTCCGAAATTATTTTTATTGATTGAACGTTAAAATTCTCACTCTTCAGATAGAATATTTATTCTGAAGCACTTGCTTCTTATGTGTTTTCCATGGATTTTCATTGTATTGCAAGTCAAAAAATGTATATTCTATAATTTTGCCCAACGAAATACATACATTGCCATGAATTTCATCACTGTTACTTTCAAATGAAAATGCGGCGTCCTAGTTGAGACAAGTATTAATTTAAATACAAAATGAGTGATAAATCGAGTGAATCAGATTTGGAATTTGATAACACTCCACTCCACTTGTTTTTGATTCATAGTTTCTGCTCGTGGAGAAAATGCAGTCGGTTACTCGGTTAGAATGAAAATTCGTACTACTCGTGGATCTTCCACTCGTATCGAATTTTCATTCTAACCTTGTTACAGAATATACTATTCTGAACTTTGAGTATGTTTTAAATTGGCGTGGTTTGGGAATAGCAGTTTCCATTAGAGAATTTATTATATTCCGTCCAATTATACTATACAGGGTGGAAACTTTAACTGGAATAAAATTCATAACTTCGATATAGGCGATTTTTGCAAAAAATCCCGAAACACGCTAAGTATTGTTTTTTCTTGCCCTCATTTCTATGTATATGCTGCTTGTTTATCTGTTCCCGGAAGAGCGCAGCCACCTCTGACTTTTTTTTTTTCAAATAGAAAGGTATGTCAAGTGACACCTCGTTTGAAAGGTCTCTGCGCAAGTAATACAACACACTATTTATTTCTTGAATATTTACAAATTCCACGTGATAAAAAAAACACTTTTATAACTTGAATACTATTTAATGCAACAAATGTTCAAAATGGGCACCGTTTCTTTCTTGGCAAAGTGCAAATCGATGATAACATGCATCTCTAATGTTTTGTAACATTTCTGGTGTGACTTGCCGTATTTCATGCCTAATACGTTGCTTAAGGTCCTCAATGTCGTTTGGTTTGGTTACATAGATCTTACTCTTGATTTGTAAATATTCAAGAAATAAATAGTGTGTTGTATTACTTGCGAAGAGACCTTTCAAACGAGGTGTCACTTGACATACCTTTCCATTTGAAAAAAAAAGTCGGAGGTGGCTGGGCTCTTCCGGGAACAGATAAACAAGCAGCATATACATAGAAATGAGGGCAAGAAAAAACAATACTTAGCGTGTTTCGGGATTTTTTGCAAAAATCGCCTATATCGAAGTTATGAATTTTATTCCAGTTAAAGTTTCCACCCTGTATAGTATAATTGGACGGAATATAATAAATTCTCTAATGGAAACTGCTATTCCCAAACCACGCCAATTTAAAACATTATTATCAATTATGTCATTATGTAACTCAGTTGACTGTGGAAAAATGTCACATTTCCGCCAGCGGAAGTTTTACTGTTCCTTTTCCAGCCGGCGGAAGGGAAAGTAATGTCATGGCAACATTAAATAGATAACATGAAGCAACACTTTAAATTTCATCATATAATAATTAAATATATCAGTATTTTGCAATTCTTTTCCTATTTTATAGTAGATTTACTGCTTTCACTAATAATAGATTAAATCTATAAATAGTTTATTAAAAAAAAATATATTACTTTCACTGTTAAATGCTGAAATTGTTTCTGTCAAGAAAACAGAAAACCTTACGATGCATTCTTTGATATTAGATTTATTTGTAAACAATATATATCAAAATTACGAGTTTTCGTATAGTGCGTTTAAGTAGTTAAGTAGTTTAAGTTTTTGCAGTACGTTTAAAGAAAAAATAGTATATTTCGCTTGGAGGCGAAGTGACTTTTCATGGCCTGCCTTCTATTACGCGCCTCACTTCGTTCGGCACGCAAACTCAGGCGCGCCTCGAGAAGTCCCACTTCTCCTCCACATAAAATAATGCATTATTATTTCGTTATTGATTTTAAGTACCTACAATATAATGTCGGCAGATTTTGAGCAATTCGCCTTTATTTTGTATAATGCACATGCAACTAATCGACAATTAATAAAAGTTCAAAAAATCAAATATAATGACAGATTGTCTAACTCTTTTAATAATCTATTAAAATATTATAATTTTACCCCTCGTTTTCCTACAGTCGCAGATCCTTAGGTCGAGATATGAATTGTTCAACATGTAAGCAGTGCTACAGTCAAATGAAGGAAGTGTGGAAAATAGAAGACAATGTAAAATGCACGACTTAATCATTTATCGTACCAACGAGATGCAGTGGCTCATTATTTTGTTACGAATAACATGCTCTTGATAGGAAATACAAACCATGCAAAGCATGCAATTGAATCAGTTTAAATATATTGAAAGCGATTCAGATTATAAATATTCTTTTATCGCCATTGAGTTATTCTATACTCAATTGCATGCCTTGAGAAACGAGAGATCGGTCTGTGTAGGTTGCAGAAGTGTTAAGGTGCCTATACATCTATTATGACATTTGATCGGTAAGCGTTTCATAACTGCGTCGTTATTTTTCGAGATCTGTTGCATACGCTTAAAACGGTCCATACATAATGCATTATGCCATGCGACAAGTACTGCAGATCGGATAAACGATCGATCCAACAAGTTAGTAGGTGTTTTATCTACAGATACAAACGATGTGAACTTCAATTAGTCGTTGCAATTGTCAGTTGAGGCATCATTCCATTTGTATATAGTGTGTGTCTTGGCACCATTTACTTCGAAAAACAAATTACAGCAGCACTAGTGGTTGTTATGTTGGATGATTAAGGAAAAGTTAATAAGAAAACAGAAAATGGTGCAAAACTTGGTTATTACAGCGATGTATATATACTCACATTAATTTGCTACAATAATTTCGTACCACCGAACCAACCTGGTAGAAGATTTAATTTTTTATTTGGATTCACGTATTTGACATCGTTTCCACACGTTGAAACGACTCACGATGGACGCACATACTATCCAATCTGTCGTACATTAAACTGTATTGTACAATCAATTTATAGCCAGCCAAACTTCTTTGCACGAAAGTAATTAAATAAAACAGGCTTGGAGAATTGGTTATCGGCAGATAATTTCGAAGAAGTTTGCTACAATATTTCTTTAATGAAGGTAACTGCAGCAAATATGGCTATGGTAAGGTTGTTTATTATTTTAAGAGCGACTTCAGTTTTTTTTTTCAAATATCGAGTGACTACGGCATACAACACGCGTTTGAGAATATGTGACTAAAAAAGAAACTCCTCCCAATCTAGGTATAAAAACAGTGTGATCTTACTTTGTCACTGAATGTCCAGTTTCGATGCATCCCTCACTTCGTCTTACCAGCAAACTCGATTAATATAGTACCATGTAATGGTGGTACAATACAACAATATGGCCATTGCCATATTACTCTTCATGAGAGTTGGCCATATTGCTCTATACAAGTATTATCAACGGTTACATAAAAAGTAGTGCACTCAGTGGCGAATTTATACTTCTGCCGTCTAGGGACTACCGGCAACTTTAGGACTACATTGTTGACTACATTACAATTGTAGTTATAATAAAAAAAAGTTCTCAAATAAATTTTAATTGTTCTGATAGTAATACAAACTAATGTGAAATGTTTTAAACAACTTCTTTCATGATCTAGAGAATGAAAATGAATCTATAATATCTTCAAAGTGTAATCTTTTGGTAAGCTCCGTTTTGATGGTCAGAATTGCCACATCCTTCAGGCGTTCTTCGGTCATTGTAGACTAAAGCTGGTATATTTTTTTATTCTTTTTTTGCACAGAAAACGACCTTTCTGTTGAAAAATTGGACGCAGGCATCGTCAAAAAAAGTCTCAATTCGATGTCACCATACCGGTAGTTTGTTATCATGTAGCACTTTGAAAATATTCATTATTATTCACAAGTACCTATCATTTTTGGACATGTTTCAAAAATCCAAACAAAAAATATATACACTCCAGGGGCGAAACTAGGCTGTTTCAGAGCGCATTCTTTGAAGGGGGCTCTTGAGTCCCTCCTCGCTCGAGTTGAGTCATCTTACATCCTTACAAGTGTATTTCTCCTCCGTTTTCTTGGTTTCTTGAACCAGCAAGGAAGTGATAAATTTTTAATTTACCTAAACATGTATTTTTTTTTTTTTGCTAGAATACAGCGTCCGGCTAAATTCAGCATTATGTTCCTGTACAGGCTAATTAAAAAATAAAATTAGAGAACCAGTTTTTATCTCATCTGGCATTAAAAATTTTCAAGACAGCTTGAGAAAATATCAAGTACATCGGGATTATAAATATCATAGAGTCGCTATGCAAAAAAGGCCCTTTTAATAGCTCTCTCAAATATGATCACTGCAGAAATTGTGTTATTACAAAACAAACACCAAAGTTGGTTTGTTTAGGCCATAATGAAAAGCTCAAAGTAAAAATTGTGGAAACTGTTTAGAAGTTTCTGAAGTTTTGAAAAAACAATGTTACAATGTTGTAATCCCAAGAATTGTGTCTAGATGATGTGTAACAAAATGGAATTATAGACAGTACCGCTAATTGCTTATTGAAAATGTTTGTAAAAGAAACTATTGATGCATATTATTTTGCTTTAATGGCCGAGGATAGTAGAACAGAAAATAAATTATGAATGATGGAAAATCATATTTATGCTATTAAGGCAGTTATATTAACATATCCGACAATTTTAGAATATTTTATAGAATATCCAATGCAACAGCAAAATGGCTCGATGCGTTGTTCATTAAAAAAATGTGTGTCTGTGTCTGTTCTTATATTTGAACAAATTATTTAAGTCGCTTTAGGAATTCTTCAATTGCTTCAGAGTGAAAAGTTTGATTATCCTAAAACTTCTCTTGGTATTAAAACTCCAATTGTAATCTTTGAAACTCTGGGGGATAATGAACAACACTTTGATGAATTATATAAAAATAAATAAATTTTATAGCTCATAATAAGGACATACAATTATTGTATGTCCTTAATCGTATTACTTAAATTATAGAATTAATGAACCTTAATATGACAAGTGTCACATAAATCAATTTTAGTTCGAACTTCGGTTAAATGAAAAAGATAAAACAGCGTCAAGAAAACGGAAACGTAAAAAAATATTACAATCATTCTTGAAGTATGATAATACTTTCTCAATTGACAAAGTTAATTTTCGAAGTAATATTTACGACTAAATACTAGATAAAAGTGTAATTTTCCTAAAAACTAAAATATTCTAAAGATACCTACTGAAGCTTGGCGTACAACGTCAAAGTGCTTCTTGGACGTCGAAATTTTAAATAATATTAGTACTCTTGATTGATTCTGACATTTTCTCACCAATCAATACTACACCTGCTCAAGTTTCATCAGAATGGATTTTTCGTTTATTTTTCTTTTGTTTCATCTTCATATTACTTTCGCTTTCATAAGTGGTCAATTTTCATAAATGTTAAATTTTGTTTTTATTCATTGTATACTGATACGGTTGATAGGGCGAGCTCAGACTATTGTAGCTTATCACTTTATACGTTAAATCAAGATAACATGTCTCAGCATTAAATTGACAAAAATGTCGTTTCTAATCTTTGAAGTTGAAGGAGGTAGTTGGACGCTTCACTTCTTGTATTTGCCTTTTTTCGTTCGTCATTTATTTATTTATTTGTATTGCGCTATTATAAACCGTCTGCTATTAGCCTAAGCGGTACAAAACTCTTGACAGTTAAATGTACCATTATGCTTAAATTGCAATAACAGTTTTGAACTGCTTAGGCTAATAGCAGACGGCTTATAATAACGCGCGGGGTTATTATTTGTTTCAACCTCAAGCACTTTGAAAAACTAAATCTGAAGACGTATTTGCTTCATTTTTCATGATTTGCCGTTTTTCACTTTCAATTGTCATTTCCTCGAAAAATTGCCTAAGCAACACGACAACATTTTTATACTGTGACTTTGACAATGCAAAGATCTCTCAAAATCAAGAATGAAAATAGGGGGTTGTTATTAAAGAAAAGAATGGATGACGTCATTACTCAAAAACAAATGATGGTTGAAGATCGACTGTCATGCAAAAATGTGTATTTTTATCACAGAAAATCGACGTGTTCAAGGATTTTTTTTTAATTATTTTTTATTTTGGTGACCATTTCCATTACATTACTTTCCATTTTACATTCCATTACTTTTCGACAACTTTTCTTTGGGTCAAAAATTTTCCAAGCAGTAAAGTTATAACTTATTAGCTTTTTAGAGCGAATTATATGAGGACTTTTCCCGCAAAAAAACATTTGTTTTCGTTTACTAGAAAAATGTTGTGAATTTATTAAGATTTGAAATTTTGGTGATTTTTCTGAAAAAAATAATAGTATTCGGCGATTTTAAATCGCCGGCATATTTTATTTTTATACGTCTAAATAGACATTTTTCTCTTTTCAATGATGTTTACCAATCTTTGTCAAAGTAAAACATATGGGAAATATATTTTTTTCTCATTTTTATATTTATTATTTAAATTATTATACAAACAAATAAATGTAACAAATGGAAAAAATATCTAATACAACTAAGTATTTAGTAAAATTATACTAAATTATAAAAAATGCTCAAAATGCTGATCGTAATTGGCATAACACAATTTACAGCGTTTCACAACATTGGCAGTTACTTTACGCAACACGTTGCGAGTAACGCCGTTTATTACTTTCGTCACTGCTTTACGCAGTTCATCTACATTATTATAGCTGAAATTACTTCCATATTCTTTGTATTTATAAAGTGCCCCACAAATAAAAGTCAAGAGGCGTGAAGTCTGCAGATGTAGTTGACCACTGAATAGTTGTACTAGTCGCTATTACCTTGTTATTAAAACGGCCACATAAATAAGTAATAACATCTCTAGCGTTGTGTGTAGTAGCACACATTTTTTTTCAATTTAATGCAAAGGTAAATCATCCAATAAAACTTCTAAGCTTGTTTGAAGAATCTCCAAATAATGTTGTACAGTTGTGAGTTCCATAAAATGTTATAGGACCAAGTAAACGATTTCCCTATACGCCACAAAAATTTTAAAAAAAAAGAAGCCCAACCGCACTTGAAATCACAATGTGTGAATTTTCTTGAGCAGAATAGTGTTCGTTATGACGATTACATAGTTCACAATTTCTAATTATGTGGGATTAGTATCCTACTAATCTTACTAGAAAAAGTAGGATTAGTCCATAACATGATTTTGATAAAATCACCATTTTCCGTAATTTTGTTGATTACCAATCTGCAAATGTTAATCTACAGATGTTATCATTTGGTTGTAAAATATTAGAAGTGTGCATGTTGATGCTCTAGATTTAGATACGTTAACTTGATTTTCTATTTGCCGAGTTGAAAGGTTCGGATTAGCTGCTACACAAACCAACGTTAACTCCTCATCGTCAACGACCATATTTCTGTTTCTCTTCGGTTTTTTTAAACTTGCGTGCAGCTGCATATGTCTATCCAATCTTTTAAATACCTTAATGTCCAGCTGTCTTGTTTCACGATAGTTTGCTTGGTATATTTATGCGGCAAGGTGGGGGTTTTTGTAACTCTTAATGCAATTACAATACATCATATTGTTCGGGTATTGGATAATTCGCCATTTCAAATGAAAAGTATTTATCAATATTACAACAGCTTAAGACAATACACAATTATTACTGATTTATACAGCTGATAAACTAATACAACATGACAGTTGATCGTTATAATAAATTTTGTTTCATTGTTATTCATGCCTTCGTGTTTTTAACTTAGACCAATTAATATTTTCCAAATTTTTCATTTTAATATAGGATGTCATACATCGTTGAAAAGAGAAAATATAAGTCTATTTAGTGTAAAGTTGTTAGTGTATTTAGTGTTTTAGTTTAGTGTAAAATCAAATATGGTAGCTATTTAAAATCAGAAAGTTGCTATTATTAACTCTGAAACCGCAATTTTGATTTTTGTTTTGACTTGAATCTTAAGTTTGCGCGGTCGAACCAAGTAACTTTCATTTGAAATTTTTTTCCGCATTTTTTATAATTATGAAAATATGTTTTAGAAAATCGCGACTTTTAGTTTTATTTAGATAATTTCCAAACTGCTCGGAATTTTGATATATTTTTTAATAAATGTATATTAGGTATAATTACATTTGTTTTATTTCATATATTTGATCAGTTTCCTGACACGTGTTTCGGCTTATTCGCCCATTTTCAAACGATTATGTTTACAATTTGATTGATGACTTGTTTGATAACACATTAACACATTAATTTCAAATGAATCCCTGCTATAAAAATATCATTGCCTTAGAAGAGCTTGTTACGGCATTGTTTGCGGTGAATGTGAGTGCCCTCTGTTATTAGTATTTCAGAACTACACTAAGTAACGTACAGGAGTGGGAGGCAAGATTCCCACCCCGTTCAACCCCCGACTAAGGGAAACGAGAGAGTACACAGTCAGCATTATCACGAGCAACAAGCACTTAGCATTCACGCGACCCCATCTTTGTATTTTTACACTTTCAATATTAAATATATTAATTTTAGGCTGAAACAAAGCCCTTGTATTTTTATACATAAACCCCAACACAACAGAGCTCGTTTTGATTATTTATTAAGTGTTTTCCTTCCATAATAGCTTTTTTGATCTCTATTCCTTCTAACAAGTTTAATCTACCTAATTTTTCTGAAAATTTTATGGGTGTTATGGGTATTATGTATTATGGGTAGGAGATATCAACCTAAATGGTGTCCTGTTTGTCCTCTTAATTTCTGAATCGCTTTTTTATGTTCATTGCACCTTGTTTTAAAGTTCCTCATTGTTTGACCTATGTATACACCATCACAATGTTTACAAATAATTTGATATCATCCTTATTTATTTAATTTGTCTATATTTTCTATTTTGTTATTGATTATAAATTTTCCGATATTATTTTTGTTAATTACTAATGCTTTAATATTATATTTCTTAAATTCTTTACATGTTTTTTTACTTGTGTTTGTCACATATGGTAGTATAACATGTTTTTTCTTTTTTGCCGTAATTTCCTTATTATATATAAATTTAATTATATTCGTTCTTAATTTTCTTTTAAGTATTTTATCAATAAATTTCTTATTAAAGCCATTGCTAATATCACTTTCGTATATTATATTTAATTCTTTATTATAATCTTCTTTCTCTATTGGTATATTTATTAAACGGTGTATATATGAATTTAGAAATGATTGGTTTACATGTTGTGATTGGTATGAGTCAGATGGAATTATTATATCTGTTGTTGTTGGTTTTCGATATATTGAGAATTTTAATTTTTTTAATATGCCGAAACACGTGTCAGGAAACTGATGAAATATATAAAACAAAACAAGTGTAATTATACCTAATATACATTTATAATAATTGTAAAATGTTTTATCAGGATATTAGCAAGGAAAGCATTAATTTTATTTAAAACGTAAGTGATACGAAACTAGCTACATTATATAGAAAAACACAATTGAAGATGAAGAAATGCTGTAATCATATCTGGTACAATAGCAATTGCCTCAAACGAAAAGTGACACCTTATATGAAAATCAAATGCTGAAAGCAGTCAATAAAAGCTTAAAGATCATTGGAAAAAGCTATAATATATTGGCTACAGTTAGAGAATAGAACGTAGTCCACAAGAAGATTTAATCTAGGAGAACATCTTAAAGCTATACACATAGAACTAACAAAACGACTAGATAACATAACACTCTACTATTTCATCTCAGATGTTTATGATATGGTAAGAATGCAGTCATATGAACATTATAAAAACCAACTGAGAAAATTAAACATACTAAAACCACTAAGAGAAGAAAATATTCCAACGTCAGAGACATTGCATAATTTCTATCCACGATTAAAGAATCTAACAAATATTGATTTTAATAGGCCACTTTTAAACAAAGGCCTAAAATATTCAGTAACACCTAGAATAAAATTCCTGATTTAGAAATACTTGCATTAAAAACAGAAATATCGCTCAATCGAATAAAAGTTAATGCAAACTTAGAAAAAAATCCTTTTGCAAATATTATTAAAGAAGGTTTTGATAAATCAATGAGAACCGGGAATAAAGACAATGAAGATGGAAAAACTATAAATAATATTAGAATAAAATGCAGAGACAGAAATTTAATAATTTGTAAAGCAGATAAAGGCGATATTATAACTATCAAGAAAAAAGAAGAATACATAAATAGAGTTAACAAGTTCATTGAAGATAATAACTTCCACACCCACATGAAAGATTCTACTTGTAAATTTCACAAAAATATATAATAGAAGCAATGAAATCAGCAAAATTCATCATTCCGGAAAAGGAAATATTCAAATTTAAAGTCATGAACCTAAAATCACCAATATTTTATGGAATGCCCAAAATTCATAAAAAATATATTCCAATAAGGCCCGTTGTCTCATACATTAATGCTCCAACATATAAAATTTGCTGTATGATTAACAAAACACTTCCAAAAATTGATAAATTGTGGATCAAAATATACATTCAAAAATTCATTAGAATTTATTGCAAAAACGGTAAACCTGGAAATAAATAAAAATGCAACAATGGCATTTTTCGACGCAAGAGTCTTTTCACATCTATACCAGTACCCGAACTAAAAAATATAATCAATAAAAATCTACAAATACAAAGCTCAACATATAATACAGCAGAAATGATAACTTTAGTACACTTTAGTACAAAAAATATATATTCAAGAAAGAGGCCTAGCCATGGAATCACGAGTGTCACCGATGTTTGCAGAAATATATATGAAGAATATTGAAGAAAAAAAATTCTTGGATAAAAATAAGGCAATAAGCAAAAATGTGATGTTTTGGTGCAGATATTTGGACGATATATTTTGCATATTGAATGGTACAGAGAAACAACTAGATTCATTCTTAATAATCTTAAACTCTATAAAGACAAAAATTCAATCTACAATGGAAAAAGAATAAAATGGTAAAATTAATTTTCTAGACCTAACAACAAAAATTGCTGAAAATTAAAATTCTCAATTTTTCCGACTCATACCCATCACAACATATGAAACAATCATCTCTAAATTCATATATACACCGTTTAATAAATATACCAATGGAGAAAGAAGATTAAATATAATCTTAAATATAAATAAAGAATTAAATATAATATATCAAATTAGCATTAGCAATGGGTTTGATGCAAAATTTATTGATAAAATACTTAAAAGAAACCTTAAAAACCTTAAAATATATACCCTGTATATTATATTGGATACCCTGTATATGAGCGATTTACTAGAAATGAGTACATGTTTACTCAATGCCTCCATTATTTAATGATTATAACGTGAAGAATATATTTATAATATCAACAACTGGAAGCACCGTAATTGTAAACCAAATACATGCGACGTTAGTTATTTGTCGCGATCCGCCGTTAAAGGAAACCTAATTTACCTATCTAAACACGTAGTGCTAGGATATAAATTCAAGACATGAAATTCACCGTAAAGATGTACAGGTAAACAATTCCCAAATTCCGGAGTGAGGAGCGTGTAGGAGCTACACACCGATTATATATTCGCCACCCCCTCAACAAGAAATGTACATAACTGTGCAGTGTAATGCGCCAGTACAGCCGGTGCTGACTATACTGTTAATTAGGAATACTCTCCCATGAGCCCGCTGAACTCATTCCGGATGTTTTTCGTGGCTGCATAAATTAGCCGTCTACTTCTCATGCTTCATATGTAGAGTTTGAAACGCTCGGAACAGCTACGGTCATCTCTGGGTCCTTCCCCAGAGCAATATTTTATATCCTCAGGGCCACAGGAATTTATGTTTCAACGCTCACTGCCATATTATTGTTTCGGCCATCCGACGTGGTTGTAGCTATAAAAAAGGGTCACAGGTTAGACACGTAATGAAAGCCATGCTTATTTCTTATCTTATATGATAATATAACCGGGCCTTATAACCGGGAAATTTCTTACAAACCATAATTTGATAAGCTTGCTTAAAAAAATCATCCACGATATTTTAACTTGTATAGAATAGAAAGGTATTCAAATCGAAGAGCTATATGTGTCGTTCATTGTTAAAGTGGCTTATCTTCATCTAATTGCATATTGGAATATTAAGCGTTTTGCAAAATCATCTATAGAACAAAATAATTAAACTATTTTTTATTGACTACTAACTTTAATTATTTATGAAAGTTTCAAGATTATAAAAACATTACAAATGAGTAATTTAGATCAATATTTGTAATAAATAACGAATATAACTTTTTTTCAATGGAGTTACTGCACTGTTATAGTGACTGTGGCTCTTTAATCATAAGTGATTTCATCATCGGAAGTACGCTCATCGGCATTAGATGTGCTTGAACGAGTTGGTATATCAACTGGAAGGTTTTTATAGTACCCGTGATAAATTTGTGGAATGTACGGTAGAAGATCAAGGATATTTTTCTTCTTTGCAATAGTGATAGTTATTCTTGATGGATAGAGTGGATAGTGCCGAATGTGGTTCAAAATGTTTATTGGTCGCCCTTGCTTCTTTTTACTTACCTCTACGTCGTAAAACGGTATATTTGGGCTTAATGTTTCTTTAAACTTAAATTGTAAAGGATGATCCCTTTCAAACCTCAGCCATCTAAAATTTAGCCAATTAAACTCATAACCACAAGTAGTATTTTTTCTGTTTGTAATGGATTTTTCTAAAGCATCAGTACTCAAAAATTGAGTTTGATTCATTTGGGAAACAAGAAAATAGAGGCTTTCGTTAGGCCGTTCTTATGATATTAATCCATTGATCTGGGCTATACATTTATCAATGGCGTCGACTAGCACTCTCAAATACTCCAAATTCCCCATCATTGGGAATATACAAGTACCCAGATACCAAGGACTTGTGGTCTAAAGTGTCAATACTAGTCTCAATGTCTTGTACGAGCTTCAGAAGAGAGACGCTTGTTTTAATGTTGCGATTTTGTCCAGTACATGAATCTGAATGCATAATAATATGTTTTTGTGTAGGCGCATTAGCCTTCAAGTGCTTAACAAGACAAGACGTAATGTCTTGAGATCCCCTTCCGCCTTCAACTTCGTCCCAAACATACATGTATCCTGTATTATTATTAAGACAATGTATTCCCAGATTATATAAATAAAGGTTTCTTTTATAGTATGCCACTGAGATGGTTATTTTTGGGTAGGCTAGAGCTTTTTGCAGGTCAAAAGTCAATACGTAAGCTTCATTTATTTTCTTAGAATCATTTTGAAGGTTTTCTCTTGCTGAATCTGCTTTTCGGTGATGCATTTCTCTTTGTGTCTCAAGCTCCTTCTTAACGTGTACATTATCTGCTCTGTGCATTTTCAAATTTAAGTCATCGCAAGTCTTGCAGCTGCCTTGTCGTGGTGTTTTAAAATACAGGATAAAATTGGTACTGAATATTTTAATATAATATTTTAGTTTCTTGGGTTCACTCATTTCAGTTTCGCATTTTTCTTTATACAGATCGTACATATAGTCAAACCAAGATTCAAATACTTTCGATTAGGATTATTTTTTCGTGTATAATGGTTTTGATAGGCTGGCAAACGTACCACGTACATCATTGGGTTGTGAGACATCATTTTTAGAAAGTATTCGATATAATCTTCCGTCAATTATTTAAAACGTCTTGAGAAAATATTTCTTACACACAGATTATGTCTTCATACTGGACTTTATAAAATACTTAAACGAAATATTTCTTCCAGCACGAGAATGATCTTTTGGGCATCTTCTGTTTACTGTTGTTTTTTGTACTAATGCATACAGATATGAATTTTGCAAATTGAAATCTTTTAAATTCCAGAATGATTAAAATATGACTCTTCGTTCACTGTCTGTAAATAACATAATACATTTTTTCGGACACCCGCAATCAAAATTTTCGAAAATTTTCTCGCGCACGTTAACTCTTTTTGCAGTAAAATATTCTTTACCACTGTTACGTAACAACTTCCTCTTATTAACTGCTCAATCTTCTTCATTAATTGACCTTTTTCTTGATGGCCCAGGTTGAGGGTTTGGCTGGGTACTGTTTTCAATGTTACTTTTATCTGAAAATGCAAAGCAGAATGTTAAAACCAGTATTTACCTAATGTTGAATGCAGCCATAGAATATGAATCAAAATGTGCAATGAAATAATTAAAATAAAATAGTTGACATTTTGAGGTTATGGTCAGAATAAATTATTTTTATATACTTACCAGATACTGTAGAGATTTTTTCAGTTGTAGGCTGATATTCAGACCCAGAATCACTAAACTCTTCTGTATTCATAGTAAACAATATCAATATATAATTTAAAATACACAACTACATGCAATTATACGTCATTTACATCATATACGTAAAATTACATGTCAAACATTTGCCACATTACAAGTGAATCATCTCCGGAGTTACTTCACTATAATGCTGAGTTGTGACTTACTTCACTATTATAATGAATTATTTAGACATTTTAGTTCTCTTTATGTACAAGTAACGCCATCTAACGAAATTAGAGTGCAACTTACGCCACTATTACAATAAACGTCACATATGTCCAAGCCTCAGTTGAGATGTCTTAGCTCGCAGTGGTATCATAGCTTTTAACATCGCTTGGATATATCCCCCCAATCCCCCGAACGCTAAAATATATTTACGATGTATAATTTTAATTTTTATATTACTAATATGTAGAAATGCAGCCTGTTTTTGTCTTAAAAACCAAACATATTTTTAGGTTGTAACACGAGAGTTTTAAAGTTTTTTTACAATATATAATGGTTACTCCAAGTAAAGTTACTGAGAATTCAACATCTTAAATATATGTCTCCAAATGCCAGAATAACGTTGGGATAGATACTGTGTCTTGTAACAAAATTTACAAATTATCCAGATAGTTGTATCCTTGACTTGTAGATAAACGTAAACAGATAAATATATCCTAGCATTAAGAGGAGAATAAAGCCAGTTTTACCTCTGCTCCTACCTCTAACATTCCTGCATTGCTATTTCACGGAAGTTCATATGAAAATGAAAAAACTAATCATATAACGCCAATTGCCACTGGCAATTAATTAATTCAGAAATCAATAATGGTGGCCATGTGGAAATATTTCGCCCTGATATTATGTTCAATAATATGTTTTCATTTATCTGTTGATTGTGTTGATTGACAATGCTCATCAGTAAAACATTTTTCATAATGCATATCTGATTTTATAAGTATGCTCAATGCTCATACAGAGTGTTCTGGGAGAAAGGAAAAACCCCAAATATCTTTAATTTTTAATGAATATAAATTTTTGTTCAGAAAATCGTTGAAATAAGTACGTCAATATTTAATTAAAGAGGGATAACTTTTGGTAAGCAAACATACTTTAATTTTTCAACCCCCTTGCCGCAGGGGTGGTTTTCCCAACTTAAAATTGTAATAGGGGTTGAGTGATAGCTTACTTAATTTGCAATGTAACAGTATATTATATTTTAAAATCTGTTAATTAGTTTGCAAGAAATTAATTTTAAAAGGTGAGGAAAGTACAAAATAAACATAACATATCAGCAATAAAAAGGTATCCAGCAATAAAAGTACAGAGTGCTAAACTGCCAATTTAAAAGTACTTAGATGGTGTATTCCACTTAAGAGCTGTTTGATATTTTGTAATAACAATTAAAGCTCTAGAGCTGCCAAAAAAATAAAAACATCACGGCCAGAAAACAGGTGGGAGTAAAAATTATTATTATAAGTCAAAATGTGTATTTTTAACATTAGAGATCGACCTATTCTGGAAGTTTTTTCCAATATTTTCCATTTTAAAATTATGTATATATTCCTTACTTTCGGGACACTCTGTATAATAAAGGTTGAGTCAGTGTAAGCTGGTGATTTTTGTTTGGTTGGTACTCTGCAGGCCAGTGACCTTGAATGTTAATGTAAGTATACATTTTCACAAAATGGGAACACTATGAGACTAAACACCAATATTAGAGGTCACTGATCTGAAGAGTACTACCCAAACAAAAACTAGCAGGTTTCCCTGACTCACGTTGTAGAATAGAAAAAACAGAATAGAGTTTATTTTCATTGTCAGTGCAGATGCATAGTTGTAGGCATACATACACGAAGAAGTCAGAAATAATGATTACATGGTCTACAGGAGGTTTCACGCAAACTGTCTGCTAAAACCTTATAGAGTAACCAATAGAGTAACTATGCAGGGTGTAACAGAAATACGTGTGTTAATTTTAAACATGGTAGAACTCGTTAAATAAAACATTTTTTCTATATGTTTTTTTTTCAAAAACCTACGTTAAACTGATTTAAAATATGTTCCAGTTTTTCTACTAAAACGCGTACCCGCCTATGGTTAAAGGTGTGCAGCGATAAAATCTTTTGTTGTGATGGCAACGGTGCCATAAAGGTACATCATTGCCTGTTGGGCAAAACACGTTCAGGATATTGTGCACTGTACAATCTACGGGCTTCTGCGGCATTTCCAAAAGCTCGGCCATATACCAACACAATATCTGTTAATTCTTGATTAGAAAAATTTGGCATTTTGAAATAAACTTCACTTGACAATTATAGAGACAGTACCTGAGAACGGCTCGTTCGGTCAAAATTAGGGGGTAAAAAAATATTTAAAAAACCTGCAAATTTTGAAAAAAAACATATAAAAAAAATATTTTATATAACGAGTTCTACCAATGTTTAAAATTAACACACGTATTTCTGTTACACCCTGTATATTGTTATGTTATATAAGTTATAGAGTAACTATATATTTTTACGTCTTTGGCTTTTCTGTTCAATTTGAAACATCTTCTGTAGAAATGTAGGTATGTACACTTATTTTTTTTAATTTCAAAGCAAATAAATTATTATCAAAATAATGGCAGTTGCACAAATTGGTATTTCAAAAATGTATTACATTTCTTGCCTGCTAAGTGTCTGATTAAATACATCATTTTTTTTTTCAATGTAATAATCTACAAATTTTCTTGCAAATTTTATGACAATTTTTTACAAAAATGTATCTAATATACAACCATATTTTAGTACCCCGTACTTGTAGATTTATTTATCAATAATATTTTGATTGTTTTTAATATTGTTAGTATTATTATTTTAAATGCACTACCAAGTCATATGGTGGCAATATAATATTTTTTTGCACTGCTAGTAAAAAAACATCATTATGTCATGTATCAAAGCACTGTGAAATCGATCGTTAATACTGGAGGTTTTATATTCTTTAAATTGCACCATGATAAAAAAGGCTTCTAAACTACGCCCATTTCCCGGGTCCGCAGCCCGCTAAGCGCCTCCCACAGGCACAAACTATGATTGCGCGGCCAATCACAATAGAAACTCCCAGCCTGCATACGTGCGTTCCATGCATTTCGTATGTAGCTTAGACATACACGGGCCATGGACATTAATAAGCGCTGGGGAGAGCTTGTCAGATGTTTGTTTTATTTTAATATTTAATAATAAATAATTGTAATTGTTCTAGAAGTGCAAAAAATAGTTTATACACCACCGTTGTGAATACTATTATAGCATTGCGTCGTGAATTATTCAACAGCCGTGCGGCTATAATAGTATCATTCACAACCTTGGTGTATTATAAACAAATATTTACCGTTTAGAAACAACAATTGGAGGGCTCGGTTTAGAAACTGACCGCCTTGCTTTGTCAACACTTTATGTAGAGATCAAATACAAGAATCTTTAGTATATTTGGTAGTAGTACATTTTATGTCTGGTATCTTAAGTATCTAGAATCTATCGATTCTTGCCCAGATCGATACTATTTTTGTAGTACTTTATATTAAAAAAAACAACAATTGGATAACGAAAAAAATAAACTGAGCAATTAAACCATCTAGCCGCCGTATATTTAGTTTATCTATTACAAATGAATATAGATTTGTTTATAATTTACAAATGATATAAATTAGGTGGTGTAAATATGAAATACCTCTTAATATTATCATGAGGTGTTTACATCATGAGGTGTAAATATGAAATACCTCTTAATATAATCGTGGAGTGCGTAATAATGAATGGACTAATAATAAATCTAAATTATGTAGATTATATCGTTTAGAGAATCCTCATAATAATTATGCCGTTGTTTTCTTATTATATTCAGGCATTGCATTGATTGTAGATTTGGTTGTTATTAATAGGAAACAAATTAAACGTATAGTTTTAAGTATAAATATCCATAATATAAACTTTACAACCATAAATAATTCATATAAAAAATCTATTCTTTTATAACTACTATCTCTCATTTATCAAAATATCTCCAATATTTTATAAATGTATATAACGTATATTTCGTATATTATAATTAACTACAAACTGACACATACAAACACATAATTTAAATATGATTTTAGAGTAATTACTGTCCATTGTTTTGATTTATATCAGTAGCCCACTGTTATAACGTACATGTGGATACACTATTAATTTTCCAACTACATTTAACTTATTAATCGTTGGAATTGGTTTAAATTTATAATTTCCTTCACAATCTTTTACGGTAATTTTCACTTCGGCAATAATATTGTAACAGTCGATTATTCAGAGATTATAATTATTATAAATTAATATTTAATTTACATATCAAACTTATAAATATCGCCTTAATATAATCTTACATTTTGTAGCACTCTAATAAATTATACATTTTGAGTTTAAAATATAATTTACCCTGTGAAACGTAATAGGTGCTCGTTTGTTCCAATATACAAAGTGGCTTCCTATTCTCGCTCGGACCATTGCTGCTAGACTAATGAAAACTGAGGAAAATATCTAATTGGAAGTTATTGGACACTTGATGTGCTACTTTTTAAAATTATTTTCGAGTATACTGAGTATACCATAAATGCGGGACACAAAGTTTGGTCTCTTTTTAAATGGATCACCTTGTATATTAGTTCATTTTTTAGAATATGGTTTAGGGTGGCTTCACAAATCTTTTTAATTTTTTAAGATTAGATGCAACGTTGCTAAGTTATTTACATTTTAATCAAATTAAACGATAAATCAAGGGCGTGGAAAAAAATCAACAAAATAAAAATAAAAATCATTTATGAAGCCCACATGAAGTAGATTCCAAAAATGAAAGAATGTACAGGGTGGTTCATTTAATAAAGAGGCTAAATTTTATGTCCCGCATTTATGGTACACTCTGTAAATCGAAATTAATTTTAAAAAAGTAGCACATCAAGTGTTCGATATCTTCCAATGAAATGTCCCTCAATTTTCATTAGTCTACTAGCAATGGTCCGAGCGAGGATGGGTGGGCCACTCTGTATATCGTAAACGTGTCAAACGTAACGTGGTCTACATAATGACGGAAACATATTTTTCCACAGCACACCTATTTTCTGGAAACACGTCTACCTTTGGCTTTTTAAATGAAATACCCTGTATATTTTTAGAATATTAAATAAGTATTTATTCGTGCAAAATACAATTGCAAATAAACTTTTTTACAGGGTGTCACGGGAGAAAGGAAACACCTTAAATATCTGCAAATATATTTTTTCTTTTACGAAATCGCTAAAATACGCCAATTTTCAATAAAAGGGGAACAACTTTTGGCTTGCAAATGATCTTCAATTGTTTAACTCTCTTACCGTAGGGGAGAAAAGCCTTATTTTTAAATTGTACTAGGGATTGATCGCATTTTAAAGCTTACTAATTTTGAAATACAACAGTGTATTTGTCTTTAAAATCTGTCTATTAGTTTGTAAGAAATATTTTTTTTATTGTGAGCAAAGTACAAAATTAACATGATATTTCAGCAACTTTCGTTTTTAGCTCCACCTCAACTTAGCTTCAATAGTATGTAATAAAAATGTAATAAGTAAACTCCTTAAGTAAAATGTACACTCTTCGGTAATGGATGACATTAATATTAAGAGACACTTTACTGAAAAGGTGCAATAGTATCAATCTACAGACACAAAATGTGCACTTTATAGTGTCGGAAGTTTCTAAATACACAATCATTTCCCTAGCTTTATATGCAGACTATTACTACATCATATTTTGTATTGAAATTTAAAAAAAATGTCTAGAGGCTGCAAATAACGCAGAGTATAAAACAATATGCTTGTTATTATTGTTATACACATTCTTTTAAACTAATTGTTTTCAAATCTCGTTTTACAAAAACTGGTTAATGGCTTAATGGTTTATTTATAGGGCTGAGGAGCTTATAGGGTTATAAATCCGCGGTTTTTAAGGATAGCGTCTTTATTTAATCCCACTCCGACTGTGAGTTAATGCCGTCACTAATTTTGTTAATCGAAATCGTAAGCATTTTGCAGCACAGTTTCTCTTCCTTTTGTAGTGTTTATTTATTACCTGGTATTCTACGATTTAATGGCAGAAGAATAAATATTACACTGGCGGGCTCTTTACAAAGGGATTAAAGTGATCCCTGGACAATTTAAGGACAAACATAAGAAACGCGTAACTTATTCTTACTTTCATGTTATATTTAATCATTTTATTTTCAACGCCTAATACAAATCATTTCCATTTTCTCCGGGTAAACACCATTTTCAAATATTTAGCACTCTAGACATAAAGAATATTAAATAGTGTTATTATTGTGAGTATTAAATTACACAAATAAATGAAATTATTTACCAAAAAACTTATTGACTCTAATTAGAATTCAAGTCGCATGGGATTTGCATATATCATAGAACAGAAAGTTAGTTAAGATCACTACTGACAAATAGAAAATTGATAGCTGCACTCTACTACAGCAACAAACATGCTATGAACAGAGGTTACATGTAGCCTAAGAATGTTTGCTGGCAAGCCGGACTTTTAAGAACGCTGGGATTCACTTGTATCCCGTGCGAGTACCAAAGGGTTAAACAAACAAAGACTGAATATATGATTCTACATTACATTTTATTTTATTTTTGCATTTGTTAATATATTTTTAAAGTAAGTAAAACACAAAAATACATATTCCTTCTTATCACCTCACATTGTGTTATATAAGTATGTAATTAGATACAAATATAATTATAAAGAAGGACATGAAGACTACAATAACACAAATAGAATTTTTTCTCTACCAAGATAAAATTTAAACTGTAATTTAAATAATGTTAGAAGAACATTATATTCTATAGTTGTAAAGATATTTGATATTTCTCACATAATAAAATGACGTCTTGGTACTAACATGTAATTATATCGGAGTGAAGTTTTGTTGGTTATAATATAAACGTGCAATAGTTCGTCACTGAAAAGTAAACAAGCCCGAATGCCAAATTTATTGACAAACAATCAATACCCTGGATTGAATATTTATATTGAGCATCGATTGCCCGGTGCATTATTAATGCAAATTCCAGAGTCAGATCAGTAATCGTATTTCTGTATCCGTTTTTAGCCATAACCTTAATAGGTAGTTAGATATGTAGTTAGATATAGTGTGGAAAGAAAGTGAAGCATCAATCCGATATCTACATTAAAAAAAAATATCGTGAAATAATTTCGCGATTTTAATGAAATGACGTATTAGTCCATTTTTATCTTGTTACGTCATTTGATTTTTTTGTTATAAAATGTATTTTTTATATTTATACACTACTTTCAAATATATATATATATATATATATATATATATATATATATATATATATATACATATATATATATATATATATATATATATACAGTGTGAGTTTTATCGGATGTTTAGTAAGGGGATCTCGGAAACTAGCGGAGATAGAGGGACGATTAAATGGGGAAATAATTGCAGTTTTACAAGCTTAATTTCATGAGGTTCTTGTTTTTTGTTTTAAGTGCATATCAAACTTCATATCTCCAAAAATCATATTTTTGGTTATTTTGTTCGCTGCCTATGGCTCTGTTATTATTGACTTTCGAAAAAATGTGTAAAGGGAAAAGTTATATGTAATTATGTGCTTAATAATACAGTCTAACCGATTATTTTATTTAAGCTTTAATTTTTGAGTCATGACACAAACTTGTGTTTTTTCTAATAGAAACCACAGTCGGCCATGATTTTATAAAAAAGGCCACTTTTCAACGATTCTAATGATAAACCATATTACATAGTTATTTTTATAAATAATTAAATTGTGGGCTTTTTCCTTTTCAGTTTCGAACTATTCGAAGTAGTGCGCTATAGAAACAATTTATAGATACAAACGACAATTATCTGTCTGTTCTAGATCTTCATTTATGGGGACTGGTAAAAGATAGGGTGTATCAAACACCGTACGTCACAGTAGATGACCTTAGAGAAGGTGTACTACAAGTTTTTGCTAATATTGATGGACGCTCCATTAGAAAAGCAACAAATTCTGTTTTAAAAAGGTGTGCATTAACCATTGTAGTAAACCTTTTGAATATATTTAGTCTTTAATACTTTCCTAACTTTAAATATGTTCTTTTAGTACTACTTTAGTTACGTTCTAATGTGCTTGTATTGTTTCTCAATTTATCGTTTGTCATTCCCTGTTTAGTAGTTTTGTACTTATGTAGTTTTGTTTTATCAGATATTATTTTTAAATAAATAAATAAAATTATATATATATAATAAAAAATTAAATAAATATTACAATTTTTTATAATTTGTACATCACCTAGGTTCTAACTATTACAACGTATTTGAGGTATTTCGTAAAAACAAATTATATTTGGTAATATTTAGTGTTTCCTTCTCCCGGGATACCCTGTATATCTATCCATACAATAATATCGCCTTAATGTGAACAATCTAAAATATTGCGAATTACATTCAACAAAAATATTGCGTGTTCGAGAGTTTCACATTTATCAAGTAGCACTAAAGCTGAAATGAGAAGAAAACGGTTTGAGATTAGAAAAGTTTTCCTTTATCCATCCAACTTTGTTTTTCGCATTTCCACTGTATGCGGCTGGAAAATAATTAGGATTTGTGCGTGCGCTTGTATTCAGCTCCATCAAGTACAATTCATGGCAAAGTGCATGCAACTAAATTCGAATATAGATAGATAGTTAAAATTGAAAGGGTCAAAATTAGTTTACCCGTGACTTACAGGGCAACCGCAACGAAAACCTGGAAAAATGATAATTTTGTTGTGTCCGGGAGATTTTCTATTCTGAGATTAACAAAAACAGGATATGTACAATATCACAATAAATTATAAGATATTTTTTTTATTTAACTGTCTGATTTTCCCTTGATTTTGTTTTTGTCTGATGATCTCAAATGGCTCAAGCATTATTATTGCTATTATATTCTTTGGTCCAGATTCTGCATAAAATTTAAAATAGACGCAAAAGCTAAAAAAAAAAAAATACGGTGATGTGTATTCGGTTCATATACAATTGAATCTTGCAAAAATGAACAAAAAGGGTAAGATTTTATTTTAGTTTTGTCAAGTCAAGTGATTGATAGGGTTTTTATCCAAAAAAAATTTTATGCGAAATTTGCTGAATTAGAAATCTAATGAAGTACGCATAACTGTAGTCATGTCTGCGACAGTATGAAATCAATATAACATTAGACTGACTATTGCACTTGTCACATTTATATTTGAAACTTTACACTGACGGACCAATGAAATAACCCTAATTTAAATTTGTTGGCCAATTAAAATCCACTTATAGTGGTAATTGCTGTCGGACTTATTACTTTCGAGGAGGTTAAAATAAGGTTTTAAGAGGTTTCTCATATTGTATGCCCTATCGGTTGAATTAAATGCAATTTGGACAATTTGGTGCATACTCGTAGTTTCATTTAGCACATACTTTTTTTCATTGCAATTTTTTTTCATATTGTCTCCAAGTATATTCTTGTGATTTTTAGTATTCTCGGACGTGGAGCCAACAACTTCTTGGGTTATATTTGTAAGAGATATGATGCCAAACCGGTTAAACGATATTTTTATAATATTTATTGAATGTTTGTCAATGTCAATACGACACGTGCAATAGTCTTGTAAAATATGTTTCGTGCATAGTTCTTTGCTTAGATAATACCCGCCAGTGATGTAGTCGAGCTTGTGACTGCACTCGTGCACTCGTGCATTCGAGCTCATTTTCACGGCAACAAGCTCTCGTGCCACTATAGCGGGTATTATCGGCAAGTCACTATGCACTTAACATATTACTGTTGATAATACCCTTGGATATAATTTCCATGCTGTTGTTGCTTGGTTGCAAAAAGTTTCACAGTGCTAATATTTCTTCCACACTCATTCATTTTCGTGTTAAAATCATTTTAACACGGATATCATACATTATTTTTACTACAAACGCCATTAAACACTACACAGAGCTCTTTAAAAAGGCTGCAATCAGCTTTTGATCATATATGTAAAGATGTGGAATTAATTTGTAAGTTAATCAGGTTACGTTCTGTATGATACATGTGTCAGACATTAAAAAGTCTCACTAATAACTATGCATGAAGAGTTTCCGAAAGGAATTAAAGCAAATTAAGGGTCATCTTAAATCTGTTGTAATGTTGTAAGATAATATTCATTTTATCAATGTATTGTGTTTATAATATTTACATAAAATATATGTGACTTTGACAAAAGACTGCCAGTTTACTTCTAACACTAGTGTTAAAAGTGATTACTTTTAACATGAGTGGAAAAATATTCCGTTTTTAATTCATGTACAGACGTGTTCATTAAAGCGTTGTACAACATTTCTGCTGTGTGAATGTAACTTAATTTAACAAAGTTCAAAAAAGTGTTCTGCATACAAATATTTTAAAAGGTTAGGTCTAGGTATATTTTATTAATAATACAGTACTAGCTTTTGTTGAGTAAAAACACAACCACCGATAAACTCTTAATGGTACAATAAATAATTCACTAAAGATCTAGAGTAATTAATTTTCATATAAAGAATACATTAATAATATTTTTTGTCACTGTTGGTTGTCACCTTGACAGTTCTGAAATGTATCTACTGTTGACATATATACAGCCAACTACCCATTTCTGTACAACGCATTTTTAAACACGACTTACAACAGCCAATTATCGGTGTACAGGGTGGCCTAATTTGAATGTTTCTATAGGGGATCTCGGTAACTAAAAGAGATAGACAAAAACTGGATGGCATTTCCTCGATCTCTTTTTTCAAGACAAACTCAATGGTGAAAATAAAAATTGGCTATCGTCTTTTATTTTTGAGTAATGGCCAAAAAATCATTATTTTCCATTTTCGATTTTTATCAATATTTCATTTATTTAAACTTTTATTAAAATAAGAGTTGCACATTCTTTCGGCACTTTTTTACGATGAATTCAATGAGTTTTACAGAATTTTGATATATTCGTTAATAAACAATATACAACACAAAGTTGTATTTTTTTAAATAGAAGTCGTAGTTGGTTTTGACCTTAGTAAATAGGTTATTTTTTTCTGTTTTTAACGATGTATCACATGTGGATGTTATAATTGCATTTTTATTGAAATCTATTAAATTTCTATCACAATGCTATTTGAAATAAGTAAATGTTTATAGCACGAGTCGAAATTTACTGGATGTTACATTCTGTTATTTTATTGGGCGTAATAGACTGGCAGTAGACTTATATTGTTTAGAGTCAAATTATTTATTGACAAACGCACACATTTGCAATCTGTAAATTATAAAATGTCATATGAATACAATATTATAGTGTGAAATTAAGTAGCGGATAAATTCGGTAACTCAGTTAATGTGTATAAAAGAGAAAAAATCTATAAAGGGAGAGAGCGATATAATTTACTGCGCATATGAAAATATGTTTTTCAGATTTTAAAAAACCAAATTTTAAAAGGTATGCGTCATTATTTATTTTTTAAATGACAACCTACATTTTTTATTTTTTATTTTGGTAGAGCTTTTTAATCTTTTATCTGTAATATATCCGCTACTTAATTTCCTAACTGTATGTATTAAAAAGGTTTATTTAATAATTAGCAATTATCTTATTACCTGGGAAACATTACAAGCTCTAGAGAAAACCCAATAAATTGATTTTTGAAAGATTAAAGGAAAAATCCGTTAATGGACCGTTCAAAAGCATAGACACAATATTTAAATTACAATAAATGTTTAAATTGATGTCCATTATTCAAAATACATATGTTGCATCTTTTAATAACACATCTGCAAGCATTATGATTGTGAACATTTGAAATTGAATTTACACAATCAATGAAATGTTGTATTAAATTATTAATATTATCATTTTATATAATTTGTCCTTTATATGTCCCCTAAAAATAAATCTAACGACGTCAAGTCGGGTGATCGTAGTCGCCATTTCACGGGTCCGATTGTTCTTAACCAATTGGCCCCAAAATTAGATGTAATATATTTCACACACCTCGAAATTTATGTGGAGGTACACCATCGTGTTGGAAATATAAATTCCGTCATTCAATTAAAGGAAAATCGTCCTAATAATTTTCAATTATGTGTTGTTCTAAAATTTGATGATAACGTTGCCCGTTTAGATTTTCTTCATAAATTTGATAAGATAAAATTTGATTTCCAATTAGGGCACACCAAACATTAAAACCAAACCGTCCTTGAGACCGGACATCAATGGTGTGGTTGAGGTTGATCAGATCAATAGGCATTGGGCCTATTGAATATTAACGCACAACTCATGTGTGCTTCATCCGTCGAAATCATACAACAGTAAAAGTTCGGATTATCAACACTTTTGAGGCTGTACCAGTGGCAAAATTCCGTCCTTAGTTGAAAATCTTTGCCGTTCAAATAGTGTTTTTTTATGGTGTTTTTTAATTTATGTTCCTTAAAAATTCTAAGTGCTCGATTCTTCGAAATTCCGGTACATCCTCAATTTGCCAGCCCGAAATTGCTGGATTCTCTATTACAGCTCCATTTGCATTGGTAGCAGTTTCTCCGGCGTTCTGAAAGACGTTGATTTTGGCTGCCTGAAAGATCCGTGGTTAATTAGATTTTCTTTTATTTTTAGAAAAACTGATTTATCCGGTTATCTTATTTCCGGATAGCGATTAAGATATGTCTCTAAGCCAAGTTGTGAGTTGTGATTGCTTTGAAAAACGCATTCTAACATATAAAATGTTTCATAATTTTCGTACGGCATTGTTAAATACTCCAAGTTAAAAAGATCACGTCAAATGTGTTAGTTTGATAACCAAAAAAATATAAACAAGATAAACCTGCTACGCCCAATAAAAGAATATATGACGTTTTGAATTTTAATAGATTTCAACAAAAATGCAATTATAACATCAACACGTGATACATCGTTGTAAACAGAAAAAAATAACTTATTTATTAAGGCCAACGCCAATTACGAGGTGTTACGTAGTTCTCTTTTGTTTTATTGTGTACATTATTCCACATTATTATTACATATAACATCAAGGGATGCATCCCCACTTAAAGCGGACATGCGCTTGAGTGGGAGAAAAGATGCCACTCCCCACCCTACGAGGGTGCGGAGACGAGACTACCACTCACTCTTAATTAAACATTTGATTAAGCAAGTCACCAAGCAGAAACTGTAGCTGCTTATTTTTGTGTTAGTAATAATGTTCATAAAAACTTGTGAATAAAATTGCTTTCCGGCTGAAACAAAGCCCTTGTATTTATTATACATAAACCCCTAAAACCATTGGTCCTTCGAACCGGATACGCGATTAAACAAGTGATTCGTGTTTTCCGTTGCAACCATCGCTTGCAAACTTCGCCGTCGTTTGTGTCATCAGTGCACAAAATAGTCCAGAGGTCCCAGAAGTGTTTCCACGGATCCCACATCGTCGGCAGCAGGTCATCTTGCAGAGCCCACCGAGCCGAGCAGATCTCCCGACGAGTTCCTCAGTACTTCCAGGGATCCATCGAGTCGTCAGCAGGACATCTTGCAGAGCCCACCGAGCTCAGCAGATCTCCCGACGAGTTCCTCAGCACTTCCGGGGATCCATCGAGTCGTCAGCAGGACATCTTGCAGAGCCCACCGAGCTCAGCAGATCTCCCGACGAGTTCCTCAACGCCTTCAGGATTCCACAAGAATCCATAGAGCAGATTCATCGACGAGGTCCTCACCGAGTTCAGGAGTCTAGCCGACTTCAATACGGACGTGTTTTCCTAACAAAGGTGGGTCGCATCCTTGTACTACTCCCTCTCAATTAACATTGCAAAGTTATTACGTACTTAATTCCAAAATGACTAGAACCAAATCCAAACAATCGTCTGTTGCTTCTGGTTCTGTTTCCGACGTCCAGGTCGATTTGCAAGCATTTCTTAATAGTTGCAAATCAATTCAACACAATGTTAAACGATTTGCAGAGTACGCCAGTAAATTCAACCCGAACCTCGACAACATTGAAACCTTAAAGGCCCGTCTTCAACGCATAGAAAACCTCGATTTAGAATTTAGCACAAATTTCGAAAATGCTCGTGCATTAGACCCCGAATGCTTAAATATAGATGTTCTCGACAGCTTCGAGGATATTTATTTTGATGCCGTAGGTGCCGCGCGTAAATTTATCGCCAATTGTCTAAACCCCGTACTTTCCACTCCCGTGGTAAATTCGGCTAGCCCGGCAATCAAGTTGCCCACGCTAAATTTACCTGAATTTTCTGGAGCTTCGAAGATTGGCTAAGTTTTCATGACTCATTTATATCCATTATTCACAACAATCAAAATCTAGCAGACTCTCAGAAACTACATTACCTCCGTTCTTGCTTAAAACACGGCGCTTTGGAAACAATTCAAAGTTTCCAAATCACAAACGCAAATTATGCAATTGCGTGGGATCTGTTAAAATCAAGGTATCAGAACAAACGCATTATTGTCTTCAATCACGTAAAGGCAATTTTCAATTTAACCAAAACAACATCAGAATGTCACAAAGGCTTGAGAAACATACTACAGGGTTATACAAAACATATGCGTGCTCTGCAGGCTCTGGGGCTAAATGTAAATGAATGGGACATCATGTTATTGCACATCTTAACATCGAAATTGGATACCGTCACGTTACGTGACTGGGAACTTCATTCGATTGAGGGTGAATTGCCAACATTGGCAGAATTTTCTTGTTTTTTAAGTAATCGTTGTCAAATGCTCGAATCAATGAACTCCAAATTTAACAAATCGAGTCTGTTCAATAAGTCGCAAGCCACTTTATTTACGACAAACTCACGTAGTTGTATTTTATGTAGCGAAGGTCATTCGATTTACAAGTGTCAAAAATTCGTTAATCTCAAAATTCCAGAGCGGTTCACAGTAATTAAGGGTGCCAACGCTTGCCTGAATTGCTTAATGGTGGGCCATTCCGCTGCACAATGCAAATCATCTGGAAATTGTCGCCAGTGCAATAAACGGCACAACACAATGTTGCATTTTACTAAACCTAGCTTAAGCACACCTGCAGTGCTTCCAGTTGTTGAAGCGCTCTCAGCGGGCTGTTCTTCGCAAACAGACGCAATCCCCCTAATCTCCTGTAATGTGTCTTCCCATGACAATGTATTGCTAGGAACGGCTAAGCTTACTATCACCGACTCAAAAGGGAAACACCATAATGTGCGTGCGCTGCTGGACACCGCGTCCCAATCCAATCTAATGACAGAGGCACTTTTAAAACGATTAGGATTAGCAACATCCCCAGTAAACTTGCAAATCGTCGGTATTTCCCATACCGTGCTAAATATCACCAAACGAGCTACGGTCGTAATAAAATCGCAACACAATAATTTCAAGGCGAATTTGCGATGCCTAATTACCCCTCAAATCACTAATATGATGCCGTCCGTGTCTTTTGATCCTAATTTGTTACAAATACCGCAAGACCTGAAACTAGCCGATCCAGAATATAACGAATCGGGACACATTGATTTATTAATTGGCGCATCTCTGTACCATGACTTGTTAATGCAAGGAAGTGTCAAGTTAGGAAGGGGACTTCCCACATTGCAAAAAACTCAATTCGGTTGGGTCATCGCGGGGGATTTGGACATTTATTCATCAAATCAAAGCCCGCAGTGTTACTTCAACCGGGGTTTAGAGGACCAAATAGCAAAATTTTGGGAAATCGAGGAACCAGCAATGGCCAAAATTGAATCGGATGAAGACAAGGAATGCGAATCAAATTTTGTGACAACAACCACGCGAACGATTAATGGCCGTTTTATTGTGACTCTCCCCATGAAATTAGGTGTTCAAGGCGAACTAGGCGAATCAAAGAGCCAAGCCGAATCGCGTTTCTTATCGGTGGAGCGTCGTTTAAACAAAAACCCCCATTTGAAAAAACGATACGTTGAATTCATGTCAGAGTATATCAAACTCGGGCATATGTCGGAAATTAGCAATCCAGAGAAAATATTCTCATTATATTTACCGCATCATCCCATTATAAATGAGCAAAAATTAACTTCCAAAATAAGAATCGTTTTCGATGGCTCGGCTAAAACATCATCAGGTAAATCATTAAATGAGATGTTACTAGTTGGTCCAGTCATTCAGAATGAGTTACTCAATATAATTCTACGCTTTAGAACACATTAATATGTAATTACTGCGGATATTACAAAAATGTACCGCCAGGTTCTGATCCATCCTGATCAACGACACTTACAGCGCATCTTATGGCGGCCGAATTCAAATGAACCAATTAAAACGTTCGAATTAAATACGGTTACGTATGGATTGGCACCGGCTGCATTTCTCGCGATTAGATGTTTGCAAGAAACTGCGATGTTGCACAAGGAATCTCACCCTATTGCCAGCAAAATTATATTAAATGACTTCTATGTCGATGATTTATTGACAGGAAGTGATAATATTGATGAGTTGTTGAAATTACAACGAGACATTAATCAAATTTTAAAATCGGGTGGATTTCAGTTATGCAAATATGTTGCTAATAATCAACAGCTGACCAACCATCTAAAACAAGATTTCACAGAAAATGCCGTCATTCAATTTGATCGCGGCGAATCACACAAAACGCTTGGCCTTCAATGGGAACCCAACAGTGATAGTTTATCCTATTCAGTTTCCTTTGACAAACGAGAAATTACGAAACGAAGCATTTTATCAGCAATATCCACGATATTCGATCCGTTAGGTCTTTTAGGTCCATGCACGGTCATAGGAAAGATATTGATGCAAGTTTTATGGCAAATAAAATCATCTTGGGATGAATCAGTCCCATTACACATACACACTAAATGGACAATGCTTCGCAATTCGCTTAATGACATAAATAACTTAAAAATTCCGCGAAATTTGCTGGTCAAAAATCTCATTTACCTAGAATTACACGGTTTCTGTGACTCTTCTGAAGGAGCTTACGGAGCGTGTATATACCTCAAATCAACAGATGATTTAAACAATAGTGCAGTAAATTTATTATGCGCGAAATCCCGAGTCGCACCTCTAAAAACTATCACTATACCAAGATTAGAATTGTGCGGTCTTGCAGTCTTAATCGTCACATATCACAACGCTATTTTTGGACAGATAGTTCAATCGCCCTAACCTGGATTAAGGGTTCTCCACATAAGTGGAAAATATTTGTCGCTAATCGAGTAACCGAAATTCAAGAAACCACCAAAATTTGTGAATGGCGTAAGGTTGACACGCATGACAATCCTGCGGATATTATATCACGCGGTGCGCTGCCAAGCGAATTAATCAATAACAATTTATGGTGGTCAGGACCATCCTGGTTAAATAAATCAGAATCGCATTGGCCCGCCCAATCTCACCAAGATCAAGAATGTCCGGTACCTGAAATGAAACCCATCGTTTTAATAAACGTAACCGCACCAACCCTATGGGTTGAGAATTTCTCTTCTTTCAGTAGATTGCGAAACGTTACCGCCTTTTGTATGCGCTTCATAAATAATTCTAAACGGTCCACTGAATCAAGAACAATTGGAAATTTAAGCCCCGTTGAACTATATCAAGCCACCGACACTTTAATTAAATTAGCCCAGCGAGAGTCATTCTCGCAAGAAATCTCGAATTTAACCAAGGGGGCGCCAATCAAGAAGGGCAGCAACATTCAAGCCTTATCCCCATTCATGGACGATTCTGGCATTTTGCGCGTAGGGGGTAGGCTTAAGCAATCCCAGTTCTCCTTCAATAAAAAACATCCGGCACTATTGCCTGCCAAGCACCATATCTCAAAATTAATCGCCAAACATGAGCACGTTCGCCTGTTGCATGCGGGAACTGAGGTCACACTGGCATCCATGCGCCAAAGATATTGGCCAATCTCTGGTCGCAACTTGATCAAACAGGTCGCTCGCAATTGCAAAAATTGCTTTCGCGTAAAGCCCAAAATGGCCACTCAGCTGATGGGCGAGTTACCCACCGC
This sequence comes from Othius punctulatus, assembly GCA_951805005.1. Taxonomy (NCBI): domain Eukaryota; kingdom Metazoa; phylum Arthropoda; class Insecta; order Coleoptera; family Staphylinidae; genus Othius; species Othius punctulatus. The sequence continues at coordinate 61,283,673 of OX638145.1, forward strand.
GCGTGTAACACCATCGCGACCATTTTTCAATTGCGGGGTCGATTATGCAGGCCCAATCGAAATTCGGGACAAAAAACGAAAACCTTTCAAATATACAAAGGCGTACATATGTATGTTTATATGTTTTGCAACAAAGGCAATACATGTTGAAATCGTAAGTGACCTTACGACACAAGCCTTTGTCGCCGCTTTGCGTAGATTTTCCGCCAGACGAGGTGCTCCACAGCACATATATTCAGACAATGGAACCAATTTTGTAGGCGCGAAACGTGAGTTACGGGATCTATTTAATTTTTTGGCCGTCGAGAAATCACATATTGAGTCAAAATTAGCTACTCAATGCATAAGTTGGCATTTCATTCCGCCAAGATCTCCCCATATGGGAGGACTCTGGGAGGCCGGAATCAAATCTGTAAAGCTTCAGTTAAAACGAGTTTTAGGAAATTCATCTCTAACGTATGAGGAATTAAGTACCGTAACTGCGCAAATTGAAGAGTGTCTGAACTCTCGCCCCCTCACACCCTTATCCAATGACCCGAATGACCTCGATCCTCTCACTCCGGCCCACTTTTTAATCGGAGAACCGTACAACTACGTTCCGGACCCTCGATTAGATCACATACCTCAAAACAGACTATCGCTTTATCAACATTTACAGAAACTACGACAGGATTTCTGGCGGCGATGGTCTCAGGAATACGTCACCTCGTTACAACGCCGAGGCAAATGGAGCGATGAGGGAGGACCCGACATTAGAATTGGAGACATGGTGCTGCTCCATGATGCCAATCAGCCACCTATGCAATGGCAATTGGGTAGGATTGAGGAGTTGCATCCCGGAACAGACAATAAGGTGCGAGTTGTATCAGCGCGTACCAAAAACGGTATTACAAAGCGTAATGTGGCAAAAATAAGTGTGTTGCCAGGACATGAGACAGTTTGATGCCTTACGCTTATTTTCACAGATAACACTAATTGACCCTATTACATTTTACAATTTAATTATTAATTATGTGTTTTTCTTACTTTGTTGATATTTTTGTACATATGTATATAATGTGTTAAATTAGGATAGTGATAATAATAGTTGTATTAATTATTTTCTCTCTAGTTTTTAGATCTTATCTCTTTTATTTTATGTTATTGTTTTCGAAACCGGTAGTTTCAAGGCGGCCGGCTATGTTACGTAGTTCTCTTGTGTTTTATTGTGTACATTATTCCACATTATTATTACATATAACATCAAGGGATGCATCCCCACTTAAAGCGGACATGCGCTTGAGTGGGAGAAAAGATGCCACTCCCCACCCTACGAGGGTGCGGAGACGAGACTACCACTCACTCTTAATTAAACATTTGATTAAGCAAGTCACCAAGCAGAAACTGTAGCTGCTTATTTTTGTGTTAGTAATAATGTTCATAAAAACTTGTGAATAAAATTGCTTTCCGGCTGAAACAAAGCCCTTGTATTTATTATACATAAACCCCTAAAAACACGAGGTCTATTTAAAAAAATAAAATACAACTCTGTGTTGTATCTTGTTTATTAACGGATATATAAAAATTCTGTAAAACAGTCAATTCACAGTAAAAAAGTGCCTGAAGAACGTGCAACTCTAATTTTAATAAACTGACAAATAAATGAAATATTGATAAAAATCGAAAATGGAAAATACTGAGTTTTTGGCCATAACTCGAAAACAAAAGACGATAGCCAATTTTTATTTTCACCATTGAGTCTTGAAAAAAGAGATCGAGGATAGGGCATGCGATGTTCTCTATCTCTTTTAGTTACTGAGATCCTCTATAGAAACATTTAAATTGGGCCACACTGTACAACTCATTTTTGAACGCGACTGTACGTCGTGTTAAAAATTCAACTTTTATTGGTGTCTGTAGAAAAAGTTAATTATTTAATTCATATATAATGGGCCACATTACAGTTGAATAATTATAAACTCTCTCACTGCGTTCGCTCGAGTTGAAAGCAATTCGCGAGTAATAAGACCTACATTGTACGCTTAATCAATAATACAATATTATTTGTATCTAAGGAGTAGACATTATAACATATTTTCATTCCTCATTAAGGAGCGCCCAATAAAATATTCCACAGTACCCATGTACAGTCATGCTTTCATAAATCTAGTACAGACAATTTGACATTGCCATATAAAATTGCTATTGTATCCTAATTTTTTGTACTAGGCTTATGTGAGCATGACTTGAAACCAGTTATCAGTTTCATACCTAGTTGTTTCTGAGGCATTCCATAAAATTTCACTCTAAATTTGCCGAGTTTGGAGGGAATATGTTGTACAGTACAATAAGTATCTGTGTATCTTATAGTTCCTCTTCTGTTTTATTGAAGCTATTGCCTACATAGATAAGCCGTATAACACTGGTTCATTTTGTAGTGTAGCTTTGTACTGGTGTATTCCGTAGAAAATTGGTGAGGGAGAAAATTGAACATAATTTTACATTAAGTATTTTCGACAATTTCAACAATTGAATGGTCAACCAAAAATAGTATGTTTATTAAGTATGTCTAAATTGTAGAAATTTTACTGACTCGTAATAATATTATTTGAATTTATATTTTATATTTTCAAATTAAGATATCCCCGCACACCTTTGCTGCGGCCGTTCTTTTAATACCGCTAATGGATCATCGCTTTAAGTTGACGGTAATAACGGGAAGTTACCGATTCGGTACTCGGCCAAAAATTACTAAACAGGGCGAGGCTCTTTTATTTTATGCTAAGCTGATCGTTGGAAAACGCTACAAGAAGGCTGATAGTTAGTAAGTGTTGCGGAAAGTGCAAGTCAATTAAAAACCAGCCAGCCCTTTTACGGAGAAAGGATTACCGGCGGTTTAATTTATTACGACATAGAGTGGGATTTTTATTAAATCTCACTTATAAATATCTGCGAGAATGAACATATGGTCTGGTTCGTACCATCTACGTGGAAACAATTTTGTTGACAAAAAGTAATTTAATGAAAAATGCATTTAATATTGGTGAAATTCCTAAATTTAATATACAAAGTCAACACAGTTTATAATAGTGTGTGGTTAGTGACATATTCTCGGCCAGTGCGACAATTGATGTCTGAACCATGAGGTGAGGATAACAAGCCGAAGAGGCCCTGGAGGCCCTTCATGTTCGAACCGCACATTCCTTTTTTTATGTCCGATCGCAATATGTTTTGCAAGTTTCGTAATAATATGGAAACTATATGGTAACAATTGGAAGATCCAAGAAGAAATTGTTTGTTGTAAATCTCCAGGAATAATTCATTGACGGCCAAGGCCGCGAATGTAATATTCCAGTATAGTTATTTCTCATTTAAATAGCAACCATCATCACAAAAGGAATCATCCATTTTCTGGCATGCTGTAGGCTAGGAAACGTCTGAGTGTAGGACGATGGGAGAAAAACACCTTTCGTTAATATACCTATATGAAAACAAACTTGACGAGAATGAAATAATATTATGTTATTTTATCTACGTGTCCCTTTTAATAACCTATCTGAGGTAAAAACAAAAAACTGATAGGCAACAGCAAATGGGACGGCTTACACAAAGGAAATATAAAAATGCAAACCAAAATTGAAAGTGAAACAACTTGGAAAATGGGAACCTGGAATGTTAGGAGCCTAAGAGGAAAACAAGTAAAATTAGAAATGGAGTTTGAAAAACAGGACTAGATTTATTGGTAATTACTGAAACAAAACTCAAAGGGAAAGGGTCAAAAAAACGAACAACGGACACACATGCATATATAGTGGAGTAGAGGAACACATAAGATCAGCGGCAGGATTTGCTGCATAGTGCACAAAAAGAGAGAAAAAGAACTAATAAAATAGGAAACAATAAATGAAAGGATGATGCTAATAACACTGAAAGGGAAAACAAAAGATGGAATGAAAACAATGATAATAGTTTATGGACCAAGTGAAGATGAAAAAGTAGAAAAAAAGGATATATTTTGGCAAGAACTAACGACAAAGACAGAGGAGGTAACTGGTAAACTATATGCGGCAGGCGATTTTAATAGTAGAGTAGGGAAAGGAAATCACATGTACAGTAATGTGATGGGTAATAACGGGGAGAACAAAAGAAACGAGAATAAGAAACGATTGCTGGAATATTGCCAAATGAATGAACTAATAATAACAAACACGTTTTTTAATCATAAAAGAATACACCAATATACAAGAGAAGAATGAGCTAGAAACGAAAAGTCAATTGTTGACTATATTCTCGTAAAAAGAGAACACAGAAAAGGGGTAGTAGACACTAAAGTAATGAGAGGGCTAGAAATTGGAAGTGACCACTACCTAGTAATAGCAACAATAAAAGAACCAATAATAAAAAGTGAGGGTAACAAAATGAAGAAAATCGAAGTTAAAAAGATCAAGGCTCACAGATTACAAGAAGAAGACGTAAGCACCATACAAGGATCTGGTGGAGAATGAAATAGAACTCAAATAATATACATAGAGGGAAGATGACTTAGATGGAATGTGGGAGGCATTCAAGAATATAATAATAGAAAAATGGTTAAACAATTAGTAATAGAAGCAAAAAAACAAAGTTGGAGAGAATTTGGAAAAGTAGCATTAAGAAAAGTAGCAAAGACAACATAAAACTGTTCTACAACATAATCAAAAGGAACAGGACAAAAGAGACAAACGAGACGAAACATATAATGAATAAAAAAGGAGTAGCTGAAACCTGGGTATACTTTGTATTTATGATAGTGTAATTGTTTCAGAAATTTTATTTGCACCCCTTCCAGTAAGTTTTTATACAACGAATATGTAGGAGACCATACAAAGAAGCAGTAACTCAGTTTACTGCTGATGTAGCAATTATAGAGGGAATACATACTAGCAGCAGATTTAAATTGCTTCAAATTTCGAAGTCAGTCGTGAGTGAGATGTTGGAGAGTGCGGACGTGTGCGCGAGCTCCCATCTGTGTACAATTGTGTTCCAATAATAGAACGGTATCACTCGCGCGAGGTGATACCGAGCGGCGTGCAGCCGCTAAGTTATCGTGCAAGCAAGCAAAAAAATATAAATATGCCTGGAAATAATACACACGATCAGGCGACGAGTGATTTAGTAATCACATCTACAAAAGAACAGGATAGGATAACCTAGCTAGAAAATGAACTTAAAAGAGCGCTACATGAAATAAATATACTTAAAGCTCAGATCCAGCCAGTTCAGAAAAATAAAATCTCATACAGCCCGAAAAACTCCGATGAAGAAGAGGAGATCGTGAATCTAGAAACAGCATGGCTGTTACCTAAAAACAAAAAGCGTAAAGCTAGTACATCTCCTATATAAAATAAAGAGGGTCCGCAAAAATCAAATAACAGCAACGTCGCAGAAGTTGAAAAAAAGCCGCCGCCAGTTGCGCTGAGCAATGTGGAAAATTATCAAGAAATCAAAGACAATCTTATAACAATAAATATACGGTATAAGGCAACATTGTTAAACAACAGCCAAATCAAAATCAACGTCAATTCTGACTCGGATTACCGCGTCCTAACAAAGACGACGAACGATGCTAAACAACAATGGCACTCATACGAAAATAAACAAAATAGACCCACTAGGGTTGTGGCCAGAAACATGCACCCGTCGTGTAACCTTGAAGAAATCAAACAAGAACTGCTAGACAAGGGATTCAAAATAATATCGGTGGAAAACAAATTAAAAAAGCTAGAGGAATCGAGTGCAAACAAATTTATTAAGCTGCCTATGCACATATTAACTTTCGATAAATCGGAAGACATCAAAAAAATTTACGAAATAGACTGCCTTGCTAATATGAAAATCAAAATAGAAGCAATAAGAATGAATAAACTAATTCCACAATGTAAAAACTGCCAAAGATACGGATATACACAAAAATACTGCCTAAGAAGCCCTGTATGTATAAAGTGTGCAGGTAGTCACCCTACAGCTGATTGTACTAAGCCCACTGATACCCCAGCCAAATGCTGAAACTGTGCTGAAGCCCACACGGCGAACTACAGAGGATGTAACATCGCAAAAAAACTACAGAGCAGAAAAAAATAAGTTAATTCACAACAAAACAACCCAGATTCATAAGTGACAGGAAAATCGCAAGAGGCGTCACATTTGCTAATGCTACTCAGCAACAAAACCCCCAGCAAGAGAAACACCCTCTGGGAAATCAAAAACAAGAAAACTACATTGAACAAATGCTACAACAAATGTCAAGTATGATAAATCAAATCTCTACTAGTGTTCAGTCGTCAAATTAGACCCTTTACGGGTTTGTCTACCGTTGGGGTCCACCGAGTGAGCTGGTTTTTGAATTCGCTACCATCGGCCAATACGCGGCGCGCCCGGCGGACTTTTTGTGGTTAGTGTTTAAGTATTTTCTTAAAAAGGAGTCGAATTTAAGTTTTTACGTTGGAGAGCACGTGGTGTTCGCCATCCCAGGGTTCGAACGATTTCCCAATTTGCTGCGGGACGTCACCGGGAAGTTCGAGGAGCACCGCGCCAGAGCACCGTACACAAGGTAGGTGGTAGTACTAAGTAAAAATCGGCTCACATCGCTAATACAGTCCACAACCCCCATCGCCGTGCGAAAGGCGTGACAACCTACCAGCCCTTTCAGCTGGATTAGGCCCACGAGCGCACAACTAGGCTAGACCGAATAGAAGCCAGAGCAAATGGCGTCTCCCTTGAACTGTGATAAAAATGAGCAATACAGACTTAATAATTGGACTATGGAATGCCAATGGCATTCTAAATCACAGACAGGAAGTTGAGCTATTTCTAAAAAATCAGAACATCGATATACTATTAATCTCAGAAACGCATTGTACTGAACAAACACACTTCCAAGTCAATGGATACCAAAGCTACCAATGTACTCACCCCGCAAACAAAGCAAAAGGAGGAAGTGCAATATTAATTAAAAGTAGTATTAATCATTACGAGGAAAGCAAACTCCAAATAGAAGAAACACAATTAACAGTAGTAGGGATCAAATCGAATAACCAAACATTCAATGTTGGTGCGGTATATTGTCCACCCAGATATAACCTCAAAAGAACAGAATTTCTTAAACTAATTCAGCACATGGGTGTAAAATTCATACTGGGAGGCGACTTCAACGCAAAACACAAGGACTGGGGATCCAGAATAACTCAATCCAAAGGTGGAGAGCTCAGGGATGCAATGGAAGTTACATACTGTAGCTACCATTCCACAGGCAAACCTACATACTGGCCAACAGATCTAAAAAATACCCGATCTACTGGACTTCAACATCGCAAGAAAAATATCGTCAAACTTCATTGAAGTACAAGAAAACTTTGACCTCAGTTCGGATCACTCACCTCTCATTCTAATGCTCAGTGAAATGGTAATTCGAAAAGAAGCACAGCATAGACTGGTAAATAAAACCACAAATTGGGAAGGATTCAGAACGTCAATTGAAAATAATATAAACCTAAGAGTTAGCCTTAAAACCAAGGATCAACTGGACAAAGAAGCAGAAAACCTGATCAAAACTATACAAGAAGCTGCATATTGTAACACTAGACAAATAACCTATGTCACGAAAGGAAACAACCATCCCAAGGAAATCAGGAAAATGGTCAGTGAGAAGAGGAAAGCAAGAAAAGAATGGCAACAAACAAGAAGTGGTACAGATAAAACCGAGATAAATAATAACACCCAGAAACTTAAAAGATAAATCAAAAAAATTAAAGAAGATACCAAAAGCAGGTACTTGAGGGACCTTTCAGCAGATGCAGAAAAGGACTACTCATTGTGGAAAGCCACTAAAAAGATCAAAAGACCCATTACAACGATTCCACCAATCAGAAAGGAAGATGGGACATGGGCTCGTGACAATAAACAAAAAACTGAAGTTTTCGCCGAACACCTAGCAAACACCTTCAAACCAAACCAAACACATCCAGGTATAGTACTTGAAGAAATACAAAATCCAGACATAGAAAACATTCCATAAATCACTACAAAAGAAGTGGCCCGGAAATTAAAACAAACCTAAAGCCAAGAAAAGCTCCTGTCATAGATCGTATTACAGGTGAGATTCTTAAGCAGCTCCCAAAGAAAGGATACGTAATGCTAACATACTTGTTCAATGCAGCAATACGACTGAAGTACTTCACAAATGTATGGAAAATTGCAGAACTCATAATGCTACCAAAGCCTGGTAAGCCCCCCAACGATGTTAAGTCATATGGACCGATTTCTCTACTCCCAATTATCTCTAAGATTTTGGTTAAAGTGTTCGTGATCAGAGAGTTTATCTATCTATCTATCATTTATCTATTTTATTAGGGATTAATGATCAGAGAGTTACCCCCAGCAAGAGGATCACCCTCTGGGAAAACAAAAGCAACAAAACTACATTGAACAAATGCTGCAACAAATGTCAAATATGACAAATCAAATCTCTACTAGGTTAGACCGAATAGAAGCCAGAACAAATAGCGCCACCCATGAGCTGAAATAAAAATGAGCAATACAGACTTAATAATTGGACTATGGAATGCCAACGGCATTCTAAATTACAGTCAGGAAGGAGCTGTTTCTAAAAATTCAGTACATCGATATACTGTTAATCTCATTGTACAGAACAAATACACTTCCAAATCAATGGATACCAAAGCTACCAATGTACTCCCCCGCAAACAAAGCTATACTAGGAAGTGCAATATTAATTAAAAACAGTATTAATCACTACGAGGAAAGTAAACTCCAAATAGAAGAAACAGAATTAACAGTAGTAGGAATCAAATCGAATAACCAAACATTCAATGTAGGAGCGGTCTATTGTCCACTCAGACATAACCTCAAAAGAACATAATATCCAGAATAACTCAACCCAAAGGTAGAGAGCTCAGGAAATGCAATGGAAGTTACAAACTGTAGGTACCATTCCACAAGCAAACCTACACACTGGCCAACAGATTTAAAAAGAGTACCCGATGTACAGGACTTCTACATCGCAAGAAAAATATCGTCCAATTTCATCGATGTACAAGAAAACTTTGACCTTGGCTCGGATCACTCGCTTCTCATTCTAATGCTCAGTGAATTGATAATTTGGAAAGAAACACCGCATAGACACGTAAATAAAACCACAGACTGAGAAGGTTTCAGAACTTCAATTGAAAATAATATAAACCTAAGAATTATCCTTTTAACCAAGGTTCAACTGGACAACGAAGTATAAAATCTGATCAAAACTATTCATGAAGCTGCGTATGGTAAAACTAGATAAATAACCTATGTAACGAAAGGAAAAAACTACCCCAAGGAAATTAGGAAAATGGTCAGTGAGAAGAGGAAAGCAAGACAAAAATGGCAACAAACAAGAAGTCCTGCGGATAAAACCGAGGTAAATAATAAAACCCAGAGACTTAAAGGAGAAACAAAAAAATAAAAGAATATACCATAATCGGGTACTTGAGGGACCTTTCAGCAGATGAGAATAAGGACCACCCATTATGGAAAGCCACCAAAAGCATCAAAAGACCCATTACAACCATTGCACTAATCAGAAAGGAAGATGGGACATCGGCTCGTGACAAACAAAAAACTGAAGTTTTTGCCGAACACCTAGCAAACACCTTTAAACTAAACCAAACACTTCCAGGTATAGTACTTGAAGATATACAAAATCCATACACAGAAAGCATTACCCTAATTACCACAAAAGTAGTGGCCCAGGAATTTAAAACAAACCTAAACCCAAGAAAAGTTCCTGGCATAGATCTTATTACAGGTGAGAATCTAAAGCAGCTTCCAAAGAAAGTAAGAATGATGCTACTATACTTGTTCAATGCAGCAATACGACTGAAGTATTTCCCAAATGTTTAGAAAATAGCGGAAGTCATAATGCTACCAAAACCTGGTAAACCACCCAACGATGTTAACTCATATAGACCGATTTCTCTACTCCCAATTATCTCTAAGATTTTTGAAAAGCTGCTCTGAAACCTGAAAAGAATGAGGCCAATAATAGAGAAGAATAACTCAATTCCAGACCACCAATTTGGTTGTCGCCAAAAGCACTCAACCATCGACCAGGTGCATAGAATAACTAACATCATAGAAAATGCTCTGGAAGAAAAGTCTGTCTGTGCAGCTGTGTTTTTAGACGTTGCACAGGTCTTTGACAAGGTATGGCACGAAGGACTAATACACAAACTGGGGAAAATGCTACCTAAACAATATGATGAAATACTGTCATCATACTTAAGAGGCAGATTATTTTGCATAAAACAAGAAGATGAACACTCTGAATTGAAAAGAATAGGTGCAGGAGTGCCACAGGGAAGCGTCCTTGGACCAATTCTGTACCTCCTATATACTTCGGATATACCTGAGACAGAAGGAGTAACCACAGCATCATTTGCTGATGATACAGCCCTACTTTCAGTCGGGACAAATGTGGAGAGCGCCTCCACAAAGCTCCAAAATACATGCAATGAAGTACACAAATGGACAACAAAATGGAACATCAAACTATATGAGAGTAAATCAATACACGCAAACTTTACCAACCAGAAATTAACAAACAACTTGAGAATCAGCATAAAGGGTGTGATGGTGCCACATGAAAACAAAGCAAAGTATTTGGCTATGAACCTGGATGCCAAACTGAAGTGGGTTGAACGCGTTAAAAAAAACGCATGGAACTTGACATCATATACAAACAATATTACTGGCTTATTGGAAGAAATTCTAAAGTACAGTTACATAACAAATTACTTATCTACAACCAAGTCTTAAAACCGATATGGCTTTATGGAATCCAGATTTGGGAATGCACCAAGGACTCCAACATAAATCAAATACAGACCTTTCAAAACAAAGTGCTTCGGAATATGGTAGATGCGCCATGGTACGTTCCAAACAAGGATCTAAAGGGTTTTCCAATAAGAGGTGTTATTTTGATATTCAAAGAAAAATGCCATTTTTTATTATAAATCATCAGATGTTTATTTCATTACAAAGAGGAAGGTATGCCGTTAATAGTGGAAAATAACATCAAGCAAATGACCACCACGGCCACGCTTACAGGACAAAATCCTTTTCATGAAATTTTCCATAACTAAATCGCAAAGTGGCTGCTGTATGTCCTCGATAGCCTCACAAATTCCATCTTTGAGGTCTTGAATCGATACTGGGCTGTTGGCGTAGAGGTAGACCTTCTCCTTCACGTGGCCCCAAAGAAAGAAGTCGCAAGGTGTTAAATCACAAGATCTCGGTGGCCAATTGTGATCACCTCTTCGAGAGATAACACGGTCCGGAAACTTTTCCCTTAAAAGATCAATGGTTTCGTTGCTTGTGTGGCACGTAGCGCCGTCTTGTTGAAAGTGAACGTTGTCCAGATCAATACCATCCAATTCCGGCCATAAAAAATCGTTAATCATCTCTTGAGAGCGCAATCCATTCACCGTAACTGTTGCGCCAGCCTCATTTTCGAAAAAGTAAGGTCCAATGACTCCGCCGGACCATAAACCGCACCAAACAGTCACACGTTGAGGATAGAGAGGCTTTTCAACAATAACTCTTGGGTTTTCTGAGCCCCAGATGCGACAATTTTGCTTGTTGACGAAGCCACCGAGGTGGAAATGGGCCTCATCGCTGAAGATGATTTTTCGATGGAATTCCGGATCATTTTCATGCATTTCAACGACCCAATCAGCAAAGTCACGACGTTGTTGATGATCGGCCGGCTTGAGTTCTTGTGTTAACTGGACTTTATAAGCCTTAAGACCCAAATCTTTATGCAAAATACGGTGTAATGACGTTTGTGGAATACCTAATTCCAAAGAACGACGAGGAATGGACAAACCTGGGTTTTCTTCAACACTTTCGGCTACAGCAGCAATATTCTCGGCTGTTCTTGAGCGACGTGCACGGGTTTTATTCTTCTCATCACTAACTTGTCCCAACAGCTCGAATTTTTCCACCAATTTCTGTATTGCGGTCCGACAAGGTGCTTCACGACGACCCAAAAATGTTCGAGTTTTACGAACCGTCTCTGCCAAATTTTCACCATTTTTATAGTGAATTTTAATAATTTCAATGCGTTGTTGAAGCGTGTATCGTACCATTTTTATTAATGGCGTAGTTTCTACTTGTCAAATGCCAAGAAATGACAGCTTCAAAAGTGACATCTACCGAAATAGCGGGCTATTCAAAATAACACCTCTTATTGGAAAACCCGTTACATCGGGACTTAGCTGTCAAAATGGTTAAAGAAGAAATCTAGAGGTATGCTGGCAACCATGAAGCCAGACTGCACCGCCATGTTAATGCAGAACAACTCCAACTATTAGACAATCAACACTACGTCCGAAGACTGAAAATAACGAAGCCATTCGATCTTGTTTAGAGTGTAGTGTATTGTGAGCAGAGCAGAGCATTGTGCGCGACTTCAACACTACACAATCCAAACAAACTAAAGGGCAGCGATGGATGAACTTTAGATAAGAAATAAGTTTAGGTTAAGATGTATCCGAGATAAATTAATGGTTGGTCATATGTGATCAGTTTTAATAATTATGTAACATAATAATAATAAATGTTATTAAAAAAAAAATCGAATAATAAATCCTAACATGCGATAAGACTCGTTGGTATTGTTTATAACATGGCGATTAAATGATAATTTTGAGTTAAAGGTAACACCAAGATCTATGAACTCGTTTACTTTGAATATACACGCATTTTCTATTTTATACCCGTAATTAATAATATTTGTTTTCTAGAGAATGACATAGTACACCACTTTTTACGAATCAAGTTTATTCCATTAATAAAACACCACATGTCCAATTCATTTAGAACTTTCTGCAACGATACACAGTCGGTAGGATTCTCGATTATCCTGAATATTTTAAGATCATCTGCGTATAGAAGAAAATTATTGCAGATAACAGAACACACATCATTGAAAAATATTAAGAACATTAATGGGCCCAGGTTTGAACCTTGTGGAACTCCACTAGTTGCTATATATGAATTAGATTTTACTTCTTAGTAATCTACAAATTATTGAAGCTATTATAGGTACGAAGCTATAGTGTTGATGATGATATTATCAATATTGGAATCAATTAGTCGTCCTAATAAGATCTTATGATCCATACGGTCAAACGCTTTCGTTAAATCAGTGTATGCTACATCTACTTGTTTCCGAGAGGCCATCGCCTCACATATAAATTTGGTCAGGTTACATAAATTCGATGTCGTGGATCGTCCGGGCATGAACCCATGCTGATGTAAATATATCTTTTGTTTAACTGTATACGTTGGTATAATATGGATTCAAACACCTTCGAAAAGTTGCTCAACAATGCAATTGGACGATAGTTGGTGATATCACTTTTGTTACCATTTACGACTTTCCATTTATATGGATAAAACGGCAGCAGGAGTCCTATAAAAGAAATTCGGGGACCATATCCAGACCCATTGTTTTTTTTTTATTCTTTTAGCTTGATAGTTGAGTTAGTACCATATGCTCAGATATTTTATAGCTGTCTCCAAATAAGTCGACACATTTAAAAAGTGTTGGATGATCCGATAAGGTGTCGTCGTTCCGATATGCACTGGAGAAATGAGTTCCAAAAGCATTTACAATATCCTCCAGTTTGTCCAGGGTCACACCATTATATGACATTACACCTGGAATTCTTGTTGAGCTCTTCAATGAGTTGATATATGACCAAAACTTTCTCGGATTAGAGATCATTAATTTTTCAGTGTTGTGAACAAATGATTTATGCGCCTGCTGTATGTCCCTTTTAACCCTGTTCCGAATCTCAGAATTTAATTTTGTTGTATTCCGTCTTTGCACGTGAATATTCTTTTCTGGCACTAGTCTTCTTTTTGAGTGAGGCAATTATTTCAGAGGTGAACCATGGTGGATACGTATTCTTTTTTATCTTCGAAGCAGGCATGTGTTTATTAAAAGAATCATAAAGACCCTTATATAAAAATTTGCAAGCTGCATTAACATCATTAGTAGTGTACAGTTCATTCCAATTAATGTTATACATTTCTGCATTGAGTAATGGATAGTCAGCGCGACGAAAGTTATATTCTTTCCTGCTTTCAGATGTAAAGATACATATTTTTGTTGTGATTAGATTGAGCTGTACTAATAAGGAAGGATGGTGCACGTCCTCTTTCACAAGAGGGTCAACATCCTTTTCTACACTGCAACTTAGATATTTTGTGTTAATAACTAAGTCCAACAATCTCGCGTACATATTAGTAATAGTGTTTGACTGCACTAGGTTGTTAAATGACAGGAAGCTTGTAAAGTGCGCAATTATTCTTTGATTAGGATGATTATCCGCATCAACAAGATTCCTAATATTAAAATCGCCTGCAATTAAAATTTCATTATTAAAGTCCAAAATATGTCCAAGATACTCAAACAACTGCGCATATAAATCTACAGAAGTGTCGGAAACAATGTATAAACATACAATATAGATACATCTTGAGTTATATAGAATTTTTATAATAACTGGGTCTATCGCAGAACTTTCGAATGTTACACTTATTTCACAACATTTAAGTTTAGCATCAACAGCAATGAGCAGCAAATGAACAGCAAATATGTTGTGATCACTGCCATAGAATTCGCTGTCGAATATTGATTCGGAGATTCAAGTCTCGGTTATTGCATATACGTCATGTTTAGTGGCTCTTACACTATTATAGAAATTATGCGTTTTTGTGTTCAATCCATTGACGTTCTGGTAGTATATATTAAAGAAATATTGAACTGGGACTGCAGGTTGTTGTATACTTAGTAGTTTTTTCGGTTGTCCACCTTCTTGATTACTTTAGGTCTACCATTAATGTACTTCAGAGCTACATCAGTCTCACCTGCCGCGATCCTTGTGTTTAATTCTTCCAAAGCATCCCGCTGCTGTATCCTTTGCATAACAATACGTTTTTAGCAGCTGCATATGGATCAGCCAAAGCAAGGAGTGTCTTCACTTTTTCAAAATCTGTTTTTTTTTCGATAGTTGCGCTTAGGTTCTCTTGGGGCGGTTCGGTTACATTAAAAATAATTAAGTTACATTCCCTGCTATTTCGGCCATTCAGGTCATTTCAAGTGTCTGTTAGTTACGTGGTAGTTAACCCTACTTGATAGATTTTATCAGAGTTCTGTCTTTGCATTAATTATGTTCTGTAGAGTATGCTTTTACAGTTATTGGATAAAAGCGAACATTTTCTGTCCAATAACTACTTACAAAATACTTGAATGGACAGAATTGACGAGAAGACGGAACTTTGATAAAATCAATTAAGTAGTAACTGTCACGTAACTAGCCCTAAGTATCGTAATATAATATTACGATACGTGTATCGTACTATGTTTTATCTAATTTCTGTATTTTAATCAAAGAACCACCAGCTGCTTGTTTAGGTTGCAAAAATATAATTAATACTAGATTTGGGGTTATGAATTTACAGTTGTGCTGTTGGCACATCATCGCAGTCAATCTCAATGTCACGCAAAGTACTCAAACTCGCAAGATTTTAGCTCCGAAATTTAAACTTTAAAACTAAAGCTTAAAATGCCATGCAAAGTAACGCAATCACTGAAACAACGATCACGAGCATACATTGACATATATGTACAGTCATGCTCACATAAATCTAGTACAATAATTTATGTTACAACAGCAATTTTATATAGCAATGTCAAATTGTTTGTACTAGATTTATGTGAGCATGACTCTACATAACTCTGCATATGCCCTACATAACCTTACTTTATTATTTTTCGATGTCAAATGCGTGCAATATTGCCGGTTGTGATTTGGGGCGGTGTTGTGGTTCTTTGATTAAAAACCAGATATTACTTTCATAATATTATAATTATTGTTAAAATTTTATCCGAAACTGACGTTTCATTAAATGTGAAAATAAACCATAAAAATAAGTTTGCTGTTTTAAAATTTTTGGAGTGTCCGTACAGTGTACATAACTAAAATTTTGTTTTCTTCGGATATTCAAATAGTTCAAGATGCATCCAATAGGAGATGCATCCATTCAAGATGCATCGTTGAGATGCATAGAACCTAATGGAGACTACGTGAAAATATAACATATCTGTTTTTGACATTGCTTGAATACACTTTGTTTAAGGATATTTTAAAAGTTTTCACATGACTTTGCCTCGTATTATAGTGCTTATTTGTTAAATTTATATGTTTGTCTTATTTTGATCAAGTTTTTCATTTCCTAGTCAAGATTAAATACATTTTTTTTGTTCGTGACCTGGCCCCACTCGAATGTTAGTAACACGTGTGCTAAAAAATCTACATTTCGCAGCCACAAAGAAAGGCGGGACTGGTGATGTAGCTGCAGATCTACACTTTTGTCTACTGCCAATCGCAGGCATGGGTGCGCACGACGTTTTTAAGCTGTAATATTTTTCGGGGGTGCTTATAGTTATATAAGCATTAGGGGAGGTAAGTATTGTTTACCTGTCGAGGTCGAGTTTGCGCCCGAGCGACAGCGAGGGCTAGCAATAAAGTTCGAGGCTGGTCAAAACTTACTTATCGAATTCCTTATAACTGTTTTTGCACTCCTGAAATAGGTTTAATTGTTTATGTTTGATTAATTTATTTTCACAACTTAAAAAAAAAGTTTTGGTTTGCCAAGACTATTTTTCAAACAAAGTGTGAGTGTCAGAAATTGCAATCGTTCAGTTGTAAAATGAATTCCGATTCAAATAAATAAGAAATCGTAATTGAAGAGGCTCCTGATGCTGCCTGTTCCTTCCTACTGCCGGAGAAGTGTTTAATGAGTGGTTCCAGAGAAAGAACGCTACAGAAAACTTTTTACTTACCTTCCTGAGGGAGGTTTGTGTTTAATTACATCCCGTTGTTCATAGTAACCAAACCTTTATTGGTAAGTGGGCCTTACTTCCATCAAATCAATGTCACAACAGTGTACTTACCATGTAGGGAGTGGAAAATATACGTAATTGTGAGCATTCATTTCTTTGATGGAGGACCTTATCTAACCTAACTTAGACGTTGACAACAATAATATACAATAAATATGTAAATATGAGAATACTTGAAACTGGAAAGTCGTGCGTCAGAAGTCAGTGTCGAAGCCTTTTACTCGAAAGAGGCTTATTCGTACTACTGTATCTCATCCTTATGCCGCTCATTATAAACACCTATCCCGGTGTTATTTTATATACTAAATAATCCAGTAGATTTATAATGTATCTGAAAGTTATTTCGAGTATTCCTGAGCAGTAATTATAGTGGAGCTTATGGGACACGCCAAGAGTCACAAAATCGATACATGCTCTACCTGAGTAATTCGCCTGAACATCGAGAAACCCTTCTAATTACTATCCTACTCTTGAAATTTAGGAAATAAAATTGCTTGGAACGCAGCATGGCGGCAAATTAGGCATCGGCTCTTGCAGCTAATTCACGTCTCGTTCACGAAGTCAGGCGGCATAGTTTCTGCTTAAAGTTAGAAGGCTTCACCTAAGGGGTTGAGAATTGTACTTGTGGCCGAAACTCTTATGTCAACAGGATAATCGGTGTGGCTCTAAACTAATTTATCTTAATCTAAAGGACTCGACAAACATCCTTGACCTGTTATATACATATGCCAAGGTACCCACGCTGTGTACGTTTTAATTAGTTCGAAACTGACATTATTTGCTCGGCATATGTTCATATAACAGTTGTTATTCTGCTTGTCATATGACAACGTAATTATAATGGCTTTGCGAGAAATCTCGGCGTGATCAATTATGACAGGAAAATTTTGGGGCGTATTAAGTAACGAAAATAGATTAATAACGTCGGAGGAGGTCTCGAAATGATAGTCTCCGATAAAGCCTCTAACGGCTTAAAGAATTAAATTCCCTACAACCACCTCTCTCTTGCAGATTTAATTACATGAGCTTATCGCACCGGATCTGTTTACGGGAATATTATGCAGCCCTGCGACACACATAAGTAAATTTACACGTGATCCCCCGATAAACGCAACATTTAAATGAAAATTAAGGTTATTAAAAGCACGTTTTTATCTTCGGCTTTTTAAATCGCCTTTTCCTTAATTCCCCACATCGAGTGATTTAAATCGCCAAAGCGGCTGGAATTAAAATCCCATTTACGATTGTTTTATACGATTACTGGAGCTCCCTAAGAGGCCTTTGTTTACTACCCTAGGTGTATTATGTTTTAATTGCGTATTCATTTAGCGGGTTTATCTTGCTTCTCCAGAAAAAAATACACTATTTTCCAGCATTCAAACCTAATCTCGATTACAAGTGATAATATGATTTTACATTGGGCACTAGGACAATGTGATATTGAGTATACTTGAGGCATTGGTAATAATATTACTTACATTCGAGGAGGAAATATAGAACAATTTCTCTTCTATAGCTTGTATATTTTGATAAATATTACTAAAATACTAATTTGCATTGCATAGAAACGATGTATCTCCCCGTACTATATTTGCATGTTTTTCCGTTATGGTTTTAGTTATTTAACGTGAACGCGTAATTTAATAGTATGTACACTTGATCACTTGCTTCAGTAGAGGACTCTTTGTTGCTCTCGGGTTCCAGGGGTCGGAACCTGTAACCCATGGTGAACGAGACAAGTGCGCCAACACTGTGAGCTTGTTTATGAATGCTGTCATAGGACACACGTTTAAGAACTTTTTATCATTACTTTTTTTTTCACTACTGGTCATATACAGGGTGTCTCGGCAGAAAGGTAACACCCTAAATTTCTACAAAAATACATTATTTTCACGAAATCCAAATTTTGATCCTGAGTTTTGAGCCTTTGGAAGACAAATGATCTTCAATTATTTAACCCCTTGGTCGCAGGGGAGGTGATCACTTTTTTTATGTTAGAGTAGGGGTCGAGTGATCGCTCATTTAAAAGCCAACTTAATTTGCAATACGACCTTGTATAAATTTTAAAAATATGTCTGTTAATTTTCAATTTTTTTAATTTTTATTTGAGCACAGTGCCAAGTAAATATAACATGCCAGCAAGAGATATCGATTCAGCGACAAAACTACGTAGTAATCCTCAATTTGACAGTACTAAGGTGATTTATTCTTTTAAATACAGTTTTGAAATTGCGAGGCTTTATTTTAATAACAATGATTGCTAGAGAGCTGCAGCTGTTTATTTTAAATCAAAATAATCCCCATATAAATATCAAAATGCTTTGCAATGGAATAAGTCATCTTCTTATAATATAATATAAAACTAATCGACACATTTTAAAACTTAATATACCCCTTTATTTCAAATTAGGACTCGACCCCTATATTATTATTTTTAAATGGGTTCAACTGCCCTACCGCCAGGGGGTTAAACAGTTGCCTGCCAAAAGTTGTCCCCCTTGCATTAAAACTTGAAGTATTTCAAAGATTTCGCGAAATAAAATTATTTTCGTAGCTATTTGGGGTGTTACATTTCTCCCGAGAAAATTTAGTATCACAAATATTATACCGAGCCATTTAAGCAAAATATCGGTAACGTCACAACAAATTATTGAAGATGTTTAAAAATATATTGTTTGCATCAACCTGTAGCTAAGACTGTCTCAATTAAAGATATATGTATATATATATATTGCACTGTTATAGACAATGTCCCACGTTTGGGTGTCCAATATGCACTGTTATACTTAGGTTTTTATTTGTCCCACGTTCGGGAGCCAAGTGCAGTGTTATGAATTGTGTTTTATAAGTTTAATTATTTGATTTATATTGATTAATAATAATTATTGCCCCACGTTGTGATGGCAAATGCAATGTTTTGTTATATTGGTTCTCAGGGTTAATAAGTGGGATCAAAATAAATTAGAAGGCAGGCAAAGAATCTGAATTTGAATTAATATTTATTATAATATTAAATGTATAAATAACTGATAACTAAACAAACACTAATTCAACATAAATAAAAATGAACGCTTGACAAAAGAAAACAACTCACAGTAATTGACTACTTAAACTACCAAATAAATTTAACAAATATTTCCCTAATAAAAATCTAATTGCACAGTTAATTTTACTTGAGTTAAATGTTAATTTACTTGCGATTTCAATTATTGATGTCTTGAAGACTGTAGGCAATGTATTATGCCCGTCCGTCCTGGTAGTTGCAGCTCCTCTTGGTAATAATCCCTCTATGTATCCGTTCCGGCTCGTTCAGCTGATGTCCCGATTGATGTCCCAACTCCGTGAATGACTGCAATGTGATGATGATCCAGCTGAATTCCTCCAATGTATACCTTGTTGCTGTCGGTCAAAAATCAATTATCCGTCGTTACTGATTACTGTTGTAAAATTTGTAGGGTTAAGTGTGCATAAACACTCGCAAAACTAATTTTGTTTTTAGACGCGTAAATTCGTAAATAAATATCGGCTTGACAACAATATTCTTTTGTCTTGCGACCGATGTAGATTCGACGGGATATTATCGAATTCTGCCTGGCATCATTCGCTCTGCGTTTTTATAACTTTGCACCTGATTGTCAATTGAGGGGTCCAATGCAATAACTGGACAAGTCCATTTTTCTCAAAATACGGGTTATTATGTAGGCATATCCATCTAACGTATCTACATAATCCTGTACAAGAACTGAACATTTGCCGCCTATAGTATTCCGTACATATTTGGTGGTTGTCTAGTTGTCTAATTTACTGCAATAACTGGACAATTCCGGACATGTCCACTTATTGCTCAGTATCGCTCTGTATAGCGTTACATTGTGAGTAGAATACAATCTCGTGAGTTATATAAGTATCGAAATGAGTTTTATACCATCAGAAAATGAAGGTAATCGCGAAGAGCTTGAAAATAATCAGGAAAGTGATGAAATTCCTAACCTAGAAATTCAATGCGGGAAAAAAAGACTTTTTGACCGTGTAACTCCTAAAGCAAGAAAAAAGATTTTGGAGTCGTTTTATGCCCTAAAGACAAAAGATTCGCAAGAATCCTATTTATCTGGGGCATTAAGCGTATCTAATGTAAATCGAAGAAGACCTCGTTAGGCTGAAAACTGTAAAACTAAACATGTATCATGCACTTATCAGGTAAGATAGTTTCTATTTTATTCAAAGTAGGGACGTACTAGTTTTGTTTGTGTATTCAGTTTTGGGATAGCCAAAACATCCATAAAGTATGCAAAAAGGCAATGATGGCAGTCCATGGAATATCAAAGGGTCGATTAAACAGGATTGTGCACCACCTACAAAGAAATGTCACACCTCCTGTAGATAAACGCGGCAAGCATACTAATAGACTAAACAAAATCTCTCCGGAGACTCGTTCTAAAATAATAGAGCACATTTCATCTTTCTTACGATATAAATCACACTACAGTAGGATAGATAAAATACAAGATATTACTTGTCACCACAATTACATACGAGTAAAATAATGAACTATATTTAAAAAAGCCCCAATGCGACACGTGTCAGAAATGTGATAAATTGTCGAAGAAGATAGAAGGTACAAGCGCTGAAGAAGAAAAAAACCTGTATATTGAAAAAAATACACATGGCCAAAGCGGAGACATTTTATGAGGATCTAAAAGAGAAAACTCTGTTGGCTAAGTCTCAAAATGCTATTGAAGTGATTACATTTGATTTCCAACAGAATTTTCCCTTACCAGTTTGCACTAGTGGTGAAGTTTAAGTTTTTTTATTAAATACAGTTATGGCTAAATAACTTTTGCATCCACGTGGGAAGTACAGGCAAAAGTTATTTTTTCGTTTTTGATAAAACACCAGGTGTAAAAGGTCAATATGTTGTTGTAAGCATTCTTTGGTATTTTTTTGCAAAATAATCAAACCAGAAGCAACAGATATTTATATGTATTCCGATAACTGCGCATCCCTGAACTGAAATTTTGTTATGGTTGAGTCTTGTGTTAACACAAAAATTGTGTTCCATCTACCATAGTTTTCCTGAACCTGGTCATAGCTACTTACCATGCGATCACAGTTTTGGAGCGATTGAACTTTTGAAGAGGAAACACGACAACATTTATTTGCCTGAGGAGTATATCCAAATAATTCGCAATTCCGAAAAAAAAATTTAAGTTATTAAAGTAGATCAAAATATGTTTCTAAATTTTTAAGAACATTACTCTTCTTCTATTTTGAAAAGTCCAAGCACCAAACAAGATATATTCACAATATCCAAGTACCGAATTTTTAAATACCACCAGAATGTTATGCCAACATTTTCATGCAGCGAATCAGTTTTTATGCCAATATTTAAAAAAAAAAAATGCAAAAAAGGTAGCTATATCTATTTCTTTCCCAAGTGCTGAGCAGGTTCTGTACAATGGTCCTCGGCTACTTAAAGAAAAAAAGTTGAACACGTAATGAGCCTTGCAAAAAATTATATACCAGCTATTGATATGTGGTATTACGACAAGATTGCTAATTACCACAAAAACATTGAAGACGAAAATAGGAACACGTCATGTTCTGAGTATGAATCTCATTAGTAGCTTCCGTATTCATATGTTAAATTTAGTTTAGTTGAAGAAGCAATACTTATGAGTATACTAGAAATTGTATTAAAGTCTATTAGAAATAAACGTATTCAAAATAATGGGTCTTTTATTATCAACATTACTTAATATTTCCTCAATACTTTGTAAAAAGTGAACATGTCCAAAATATAATCTATATTTTTATTATTAATATATATTATAAACAAATATATAACACGACTATAAAACCTAGGGACAACAAATGAACATAATGGAAGCAGAAAAAATATTTTTTTCAAACATACGCCAGTATAACGTTTTTCGTCTCTCCTCAAAAATTTGCATAACTGGACTTGTCTACTTATTGCATTAAGGCCCTCAATTATTGATGGTGATTTACGCCAGCATCGTTCTTCAAAATTTTAAATGCATCTGTTACTAACCACGAATTTCTCAATGTTACTATGACGATGAAACAACACTTTATTATCGTAGTCAATTTTCCCATTTTCCGGTGAAAGTGAATATCCAATCACAATTCTGATTCGAGATTCGCCATCCTAGTAATATGTCGTTTTTGTGGAAATGTCAGAGTTTGAAATTTCAATTCAATTTGCACATTTTCATTGAACTCATTTATTTTTATTATTATCAACTGTGTCCTACTTAACTTAATATTAGCTAAAAACCTTATCTAATTGATTATTAGACTATCTGACTGCCTAATTATATCTAATCCTATAATAATAATAATATTTAACGATTAATAAATTCCAATTAATTTCTATCTAAATTATAAAATCTACGCTAACAAATAACATCACTTATTCCCAAAATTAAATAAGGAATATGGAAAAATTTTGTACATTTTACTTATTTGAATTTTTTACCCCTGTTATATTATTTTTTTTATTTTAATGGTTAACTTGTAATATCTATTTTGTTCTCAAAGTATGGGTATAATAGTTGCACATTATATTTACCCTTTAGGATTTCTCCCTTCAAATTTTCCAGTATATAGGTTGAATCTCCTATTACTCTATTAATAACATATGGTCCCTCGTAAGGCAAACTCAGTTTTTTGCATTGATATCTTTCTCGGTACCCAGTTCTCAATCGTTTTCGAATTACTTTATCACCTACGTCAAATTTTCTTCTCTTCGTTCGTCTTTTCTTCTCCCGTTCGAGGAATTTTTTGCCACCTCCTCCATTTTTCTTCTACATTTGTCTTTGATTAATTCTTCATCTATCGTTTCATCTTGCTTCCATGGCCTTGCTGCATTTTTATTGTAAGTGATTGAGTTCGGTGCCATTTCTGTCACAATGTACGGTATCTCATTGACTACATCTTCTACCAGCTGGAGTCATTCCTCCCAATGTGTCTGTTGTTGATGCGTAAGAATTCTAAAGTATTTGATTATTTCTTTTATATACCTGTCACATGGATTCCCTTGCAAATGTCGTATACTGGTATATGATACGTTGGTACTGCTTCGTACTTGTTCTAGTTTACCTGAAGATGTAGTTATTCTGCATTATCGTTTTTTTTTATGTTCTTCGTATAATTTTTCTCATAATTCATGTTTAATATGGTTCACTTTTGTTATATTTTGGATATTTGTAGTTTCTATTAAATCGTTCGTACATGTATTGCACAAGTGTTTCGATTACCATATCAAGTGTAACACATAAAATCAAAGTAATGGTCCACTCTTTCAATTTCAATCTATTATGGTGTGCAATTTCGTTATCGAAAAATATTTTCACAGCGTGTGATTAAATGCAGCGAAATCCGCTTAATTTGGCACGCGAGGCGTGCAGTTATATAGCTCGAGTTTTACGCGAGTAGGTGATTCAGATGGCACAATTCGATACACATTATTTTCATGTAGAGATACATGGCGACACAACGCCTTGATAAGAACACTGTCCATAGACAATGTCCATGTACGCAATAACATGATGTTTACAGAACGAATGGTCGAATTACTAAACCTGCAAAGTAGTCGTTCAAACGTGTTACCATAATTGGTGCGCCAAACGCAACCCCTGGCAAATTTCTGCTCGCTGCTTCATTAGCCATCATGCTACAGGCATTAGCCGATAATAACGCGGATCTAAAAAGTAAATTATACAATTTTTACGTGCACTGCACGTGTATAAATATATAGATATTAAGATTAGAACTTTATATTTTTTCATAGCGTGTCAATAATCCATACCATGAGCTGTAGTTTTTCTGTTGGTTCCGTTTAAAGCTGTAATCACTTTTTATACTGTTAAGAATCTGATATTTGTTGTTACTATAGTACGAGGGGTATTCATATAAAAAGGTACGAAACGTCGTAACAACCGACCTGGTTAAAATGTGAATATGCCGCTTTAAGATAATGCAGTAAGATATCTAACGACGCGAATGTAGTGTCCGACGTAGTTATGCGCATGCGCGGGCCCCCACGCATGACGCAGGAGAGAAGCAGACAGTTTTGTGCGCTGTCCAATTGAGCTGCTCAGAGTGATTCTGCTCACTAAATAAAGACTAAAATTATACTCACGGTATTATGTCCCTCCTTATAGTTTAAACACCCGTCGTATTATTCTCATATGCTAATGACAAAATTAAATTAAATTCTTAGCGTTATCAGAGGCCAAACACAAAAAAAAAATCAGTAACAACTTTAAATTTTGTTTTAAGACAACTTATAGTAAGTTGCAAATAAGGGATACTTTTTAGATGTAATAGATAACAGACAAATTTGTAATTGTTCATACACACAGGAACTTACACCGGTCAACATTTAGTTTCAATCCTTCAAATACATTGTGCTATTTATTAACTCTTGACAACTGTATAACGAATTCTTGCAGGAACTGTTTACCTCGACATATATATTTTATTAAAGGTTCTGTAAAGCTTAGAGAAACCATTTAAAAATATTTCTTCTTCCTCCTTCTTCTAGATAGGAGGGTCACCAGTTCTTCATCGATTTAGCCTGATTTTCTGTTGTTTTGAACAAAGGCCTGAACGCGTTTTGAACTCGTAATGAATTGCAATATTTTAAAGCTTAGCTTTCTCTTACACAAGGTGACGCACCGTAAATTACAGTCATCACATGTGCTTTGTGTTTCCCTTAAAAGTTGAAAAGGGTATTATGTAAAGTTAATTACATAAATGCCAAATGCCCTGCGATTTTTTTTAATAAGTACCTGTAAATGCATTACATTTTAGGAAAACGTGAACAACTTCTGAACGGTTAAAGCGAATTGCAAAAATTAAACGGGTTTATAAAACCCAAAAAAGGGCAAATTCAAATGAGTAAATTTATACAGAGGGTGTCATTTAAAAAAACTAGGTCGAAGGCTGCCCTGCAAAAATGGAACATCCTGTATATGGCAAAATAATTTTACAAACTGCACCTTGGCCTCTAATTTGTAGTGCCGTTTGGTTCATTTCGATATCATTAACGGTATAGTTATAATCGAGCCTGCCCGTCCTATTGACTCACCCTGTATACAGTGTGATTTATTAGCTCTTAGCACTTTGGGAAATGAATGTAACAAAAAATGTTACATGATAGGTCCGATTCGTTTTTGTTTAGAAGTTATAAAGTTTAAAGATAAAAAAAATATATAGATCATATAGACAACAGTACTAATAATAAAAAATATTGTATGTCATAATCTATGATTTTTTATTAAAAAAAAAACTATATTAAAGAAATGAGTAGCATACGATAGACATTTGGAAAATCTGTAATTTTAATGCACAAGTACAATTTTTTTCTACAACTCGTATATTAGAGATGTTCTCATGTAATTACTTAAGAATTGATAATTCGTTCACAATGGAACGTTTAAGTAAATCTGAGCGTACAGAAATACTTATGATGATTGGCTATGGCGCCAGAAGGCAATGATATGCTCAAGTAGTGCTCAATATGTACATATTTTGGAGAATCCAATATA
Source organism: Othius punctulatus (assembly GCA_951805005.1). Lineage (NCBI taxonomy): Eukaryota > Metazoa > Arthropoda > Insecta > Coleoptera > Staphylinidae > Othius > Othius punctulatus. Next base: position 61,310,235 of record OX638145.1, read on the forward strand.
TTTCCTGTTTGAATTTAATAGTTACTTATGGTCAGGGCCAGATTTAGACTTGATAAGGCCCTAAGCTATTTGAGATACGGGGCCCCTATTAAGTCCAGATCTTATGTCAGTGGCAAATATGATTTTCGGATACCTAGAGGGTTAAACTGGAATACAATTAAGAAGTATACAGGGTGGTCACTTTTACGATGCCCACCATTAGAATCTAGTAAACGGAAATATATACAGAGGTGGTCAAATAGGAGAAAATTTTCTTGTTTTGATGCCTTTTAATATTCTGAAAAGAAATCCGGGATATCTTGCACAGTTCCTGAAATATCGCTGAAAAACCGAAAGAGTGCACTTTTCTTGTATAACTTTACCTTACTATTGAAGGAAATTTTACAAAACATGGCACTCTTACATTTTTCAACGTGAGCTTTGTGATGACAGTGCCAAACATTTTCTGCGCTAACTAGATGCCCAAATTTTCATTGTCAACCTTTGATTTTCTTATGGCCGCCATATTGGATTTTAGTAGCATTAAAAAAAGCAAAAATTTCCCATTTTAACTATGTATAACACATGGGTAATCTGACAGGATACCTTTTCAGGATATTTTGGGTCTTCTGGGGTCTTCTGGGAAACGTCTTCTTTCAGGATACAATTCAGCATAAATTCTAGATAGGACTGTCGCACTTCTGTAATTCCTTACATAGAGATTGTACATGTCATTTTTTTTATGTTGAGGATAATATCTTGCCATTTTTACTATGCAAAGATATTATCTCCTTTTCTGCACTTTATACACAATAAAATTCCTCACAAATCATTTTCTTTGTATGAAAAAATGTCAAAATGGTAATTTGTTATTCCATGGCAACTTGATTTTTAGAGCAGTCCACAGGAGTTTGATTTTTGCAACAAATATTTAAATTATCAATTTTTGGTGGTAAATATGTCAGATTACCAATGCGTTATCATGTTTGAAATTAGAATTTTTTACATTTTTTTATTGCTACTAAAATCCAATATGGCGGCCATGAGAAAATCAAAGGCAGACTACGAAAATTTGGGCATTTAGTTGGCGCAGAAAATGTTTGGCACTGTCATCAGAAAGCTCACTTCGAAAAATGTATGAGTGCAAAGTGTCGTAAAATGTTATTCAAAAGTAAGAAAGTTATAAAAGGAAAAGGAATGTGAACTTTTTCAGTTTTTTAACGATATTTCAGGAACTGTACAAGATGTCCCGGATTTCGTTTCAGTATATTAAAAGGCACAAAAATGTGCCGTTTCAATTATGTGCAATTTCCTTCAAAAGTAAGTTATAAGAGGAAAGTGCACTCTTTCGGTTTTTCAGCGATATTTCAGGAACTATGCAAGATATCCCGGATTTATTTTCAGAATATTAAAAGGAATGAAAATTTAAAACTTATATCTGTTTTGACCAACTCTGTATATATTTCCGTTTAATAGACCCTAATGGTTGGCGTCGTTAAAGTGACCACCCTGTATAGACAGTGAAATAACAAATCTTTGTCTTAAAATCATTTTTATTCAAAACAAACCTAAAAATGCAAACTCTAGTAAAAAGAAACAAAAGTTCTTTTAAAAGGCACAATTTACAAAGGCTTATTATATAATCTATTGAAACATGTTATAAGGTTTAAGGAATTATATAAAACTAAAATATTTCCTTTCTTGCCTTTGCCAGAGCAAAGTCACCGATGACATCATGAAATGATAAACTGCTTAGTTTGTGTCTTTTTATGCACATGAGACTGAGGAAACATAATTTATCATGAGTCATTGTTGTTCTAAATTTATTTTTATCCTCTTCAGCTGCGAAACTGATCTTTCTGCAGGGCAATTTGCAACCATCATACTAAGAAACTATCTCAAAATTGCTTCTACATTAGGGAATGCTGATTGGACAAGATCGTTAAATATTACTCTATACAGATCCTGATGTGTCAAACTAATATGTTCCGTTAAACCATAGGTTTGACTATATTTAAGCATATTGATGGAAAGGCTTGACTTCTTCTACAAGATTCATGTAAACATCTTCAGGATATGTTTGCCACAAAGCACTAACTCCTTCACGAATCTCTTCTTCTGCAGCTTCTAATTATGTTAAAAATGAAAACTTCTTTGCAACAACATTGTATACTGAGGCCCTCTATGCCCGACTTTACTCTAATGCCTCTATACCATCCCAGATGTATAAATGTTTTGATTCTGAACTTCTTGAATTCAAGATTCTCTAAAGCATCATCTTAATCATCATTGATATATCTTTATCTATGTCTGCTTTTATTGTAATCAACATCAAGCAATTTTGTCTTTGCTTTTTCTTCAAAATAATCGAACATATTCATGGAACCTTTAACAAAATCTGAAAGTAAAGCATGCAATTTCTTACATAGTTCATCTGGACTAATTTGGGGGTCTTGCAGTGATTGACTAGTCTTGTGAAATTCGTCTAGCAAGTAACGCCTCAAATATAGCATTTCAATAAATACAAACTCCTTAATTTTATTCAAAATGTTTATGGCTTGATTTCTTGTTTCGCCTTTTTCTGTAGTATCAATATGCAGCTGAGGCAATGTAGAAATTATTCCATCATAACTATTAAGTATTGCACTTGTGGCCACTGAATGTGCTTCCCATCAAGTCTTCGACAAAGACTTTGAAACTTTTGAATCATCTTTGAAGAATGACAACAGTTCTGCCCATCTATGTATACATGAAGAAAATAAATTATATATTTCTTGAACAATTCTAAAAAAGTTTACTTTATCTAAACAATAGTCAACTACAGGCCTACCAACAAGATTCAGGAAATGACCAACACATGGAATATACCAAGCATACTTGTTAATCTTCAATATTATTTCTTGCATACCCTTATATTTGCCAGACATATTGACAACATTATAGTATGACTGGCCTCGATAATTACTAAGATCTATTTTACACTCATTTGTAAGGTCCGGACGTGCGGCATTATGACAAATAATGCTGCAGTATATTTAAGTATATATAGCAATTGCTCACTTGGACAATTTTTTGGGGGCCCCCAAGAATATAAGGGCCTTAAGCTTGTGTAGCTTATCAGTAAATCCTACACTGCTTAAAGTAAATCTTTAATATTGTGGTCGGAATATTAAAGTCGAGGCATCATCCGAGCATTTAACCGTCCGAGCTCTTATAAACTGTTTGAGGACGTGTACCAAAAATTTTTTTAATACCTGTGTTATCAATAATTTAGTATCAACACTGACATTTAATAATGTGCGTATCGGAGAAGAACCTCTCTCCAGATATTTACAAAGACATCGCGCAGCATAGCTTCTGAAGTTTTATTACCTAAGGAGCGTAAGTTAAATTTATTTAACTAATCTTTAATACTTTAATATAATAATTAAATATATAATATATAATTAAATAATTTAATATATACTTTAATAACTTACGATATTTTTATACATGACATAATGATGTGTTTTTTGTCTAGTAGTGCATAAAATAACACATCTCCGTTCCGGAGCGACAAATAAGCAAGTACAAAATGATTGATATTTTGAGATTTGCAGAACGCTTGTTAATTATTGAGCTTACAGAAGTGAATACATTTCATTTGTATTGTATTATATTGGCCGTTGCTATCCTGTTTGCGGCTAGTACCAGACGTTTTTTTTTAATATAAAATCCGTTCTACCTGTAATTAAGACCTCGCACATGAAAAGTTATTTAGAATGCTCGTAACTATGAATTTAAATGACTGTTTATGTGTAGGTATTGTAATTTTTTTAATATTTTATTGAAATGTATGTTGCGTTAAATGTATTATTTTTACAATTATAACCAACTTTTATTTAATTTAAGGCGTATGTTTAGCAGTGTAGCTTATCATGTAGATATCGCTAGGGACATTATCCGACACTGAATCGGAGATTTTCACTTTTTGTGTGCCAATAATGGCTGAAAAATTACCGTGAACACGAAACCTTAAAGCGACGAACAACACTATTTGCCAGGTGAAACCACCTAAGTTTCAATGAAAATCATCGAATTTGTTGGGTTTAAATAAAATTAGAAAATCTTCACACAAAATCATGATTTTGTAACTAGTTACATAAATGGCTATTCTATCATCAATAACTGCACACCTGCCACTTACAAATGTATATGAATCGATTTTTTTAATACATATCTACCTATTTCACTACTCATAGAATTTATCCTAAACTTAAAATAATTAAATAAAATATGTAGCAGCATCAACAATTATTAAACTGAAATTGTATATTACCTAAATAGCACGAAATTTTATGAACACTCCTCTCTTTGTGAAAAATATCAGTGTTTCTTATTTTGTTTGAACGCGAGAGCGTTCAAAAATATTGCTTGAAAAGATTGAGAAATGTTTCTACAAATTACCTCCTTCCATTTTAATTACAATCTTAAATTTCTGTAATATTTACTACTTTTTTTAAGTGTATTTCTAAAATATTATTCTATGTTTCAGGTGGGTGTCCATACATTTTTATATTACCAGTTTTCCTAGAGATCACGTAAGTTATAGTGTAAATAGTAGTATTTAGCTTAATTTATACCATTCTCATCCATAATACGTTTACTATAAATGGTGGATAGTTTTGCATTGTCCATAGCCTACGAAATGATGTAATATATATTGTTTTTCTCCAACCGTTTAAAAAACACACTATTTTATTTATCAAATTTGTATAAAAGGTATGCGATTGGTGTAAATTGATTGGTTGTCATGGCAATTGTACGAACAATATATTTTTTTGTACTAATACAAAAAGCAATTTCAAGCTGCGCATGCGCGGCCATTAGATTGAAATGTGGAGCCGAAAAAATATAATGTCAGCTTGACAGTATGTATATCACAGATTATATACCGCGCGTTTTTTTTATCTCTGAACATAGGCCATGTTCAGTTTTAAAACGACAGTATCAATTGCAACCTGTTATGCAACCAACATTACTTGCGGATGCAACTCGATCATTTAAAATGTCAAAACTGTTGACAGAATATGTATTCTACCCAAGAATTATCCTGAGACACCAATCCCATCATTCCAGTTCAAATAGGAATCATCAACTGTTAATCCCGAAATAGTAACAAATTTGTGAAAGTGCCCTATTTAAACACTTTCTTGCGTTGAATAAATTTTCTATCAATAGTTTTGACATTTCAATGATCAAGTTACAAGTGCATGTAATTTTGGTTGCATGCAATTGTTATGCAACCAAAATTACATGCACGTGTAATTTGATCATTGAAATGTCAAAACTATTGATAGAAAATTTATTCAACGCAAGAAAGTGTTTAAATGGGGCACTTTCACAAATTTGTTACTATTTCGGGATTAACAGTTGATGATTCCTATTTGAACAGGAATGATGGGATTGGTGTCTCAGGATAATTCTTGTGTTGAATACATTTTCTGTCAACAGTTTTGACATTTCAAATAATCGAGTTGCAGGCGCGTGTAATGTTGGTTGCATAACTGGTTGCAATTGATACTGTCATTTAAAAACTGAACATAGGCCTATGTTCAGAAATAAAAAAAAACGCGCGGTATGTATACAGATAGGCGACTCTCTGTAAAAAGCATTTGTCGCGTTTGCGCCCTCTATGATTTACAGCTCCGTATCATTTTCTTAACAAAAGAACACACGAGATGGCGCCACTATAGCTTAATGTAGCCAAAATCCACGAGATGGCGCTATATCATTAAAAAAAGCGGGATTTATAAATAAATATATATATATGTAATTATAATATAGCGTAAAATTTAGTGAATTAATTAAATAAGCTAAGTGTTATTGGAGCTATAGATTTATTTGATAGTGGTTTTTAATCGTTTATTATCGACGTTTCGCACTTCGATTGAAGGCTTCTTCCGGATGTTTAGATTATATAACATAAATAACTTACTATTATCTTACATTGTTGTAATTAATAAAAATCTTTATAAATAATTTTTTCTATTTTTTAATAATTTTAGATTATAGTTAGTTATTTGTGTTATATAATCTAAACATCCTGAAGAACCTTTCAATCGTAGTGCGAAACGTCGATGATAATTTATTTAAAAACACTATAAAATAAATCTATAGCTAACAATACAACTTAGCTAATTAAATTAATTGACTAAACTTTCCCGCTATGCAATAATTACATAAACAAATAGTAGTTATCTCAAGAAAAACACAAGTGTATGCATATCTAAACAAATCACAAAATATATTAATAAATGTTTATATTAATAATTATGATACATGAATTCATTTAAAATGGTGTGAATAAACAATAAAAAACGTAAAGAAAGACAATACTTTTCTTTACTTATAATATATAATGTGCTGCCGTGCAAACGATGTCTTCAAGATAGTGCTGCAGTCGCTTCAATTGCAGGAGATTTAAATGGGTGAAACGTTAGTTCACATATTTTCCTGGGCTATTGTTTGCATTGTTGCATTGTATAACATTATTGTATTTTACATGACTCTAGTATATGCATATATAAACAAATCATTAAATGTAATAATTAATGTTAATAATAATTATATGATAGCTGAATACATTTAAAATAATGTTCATAAACAATAAAAAATGTAAAGAAAACCAATAGTTTTCTTTACTTATTATACAAATAACTGTACAATGTGCCACGTGTAATTATTAATAAAATTATGCTCTTGTCAATCCATATGCAAATTGAAGGAAGATGTATCCTGCAAAACTAAACACTAAAAAAAATCTTTACAAAAAACTCCAAATATATAATAATGCCTGTATAGATAACCGAATGCAGACATTTAACGAGGAATTAATGTATGACAGTTTTTGATTTTGCAAGGCCTAAATGTCGCGATCTGGTTTTTGATATGTAACTAATGCTAGTTTTTTCACAGGATCATTAATTTTATGAAGTTCTTTTCCTTGCAGTATGTTGTTGATGTACTGTATCCACACCACAACATAAAATGGGACTAGAAGACTTAAAATTAAGTCAGCAAAATTGTGAATATGACAGTGACACAAATTTGGAATAATTGTACAAGAAATTTTATGTGTAAAAAATGATATATATTAAAATGAGTGCAAACCTTCGGTTAATAAAACCGCATAATTTGCAAACATTAATTAACGTATTTGAAGAAGTTAGAGTTGGGTCGCAGCAAATTTCCACGTGTAAATTGCCTACATTCAATATAGGAGTGAATGGGTTCCAACGTAACGGAAACCAGGTCTTGTTTACATATACTACATCCTTGTAATTTTGTCAACATATTGCGGGCCAAATATCCTGATATGTACATATTTATATTGTCCGCTAGAAAACAGGGGTTGTTTATAAATGTGAACTCATCAGAGACATTTGGGGACACTATCTCAGTTGGCGTAGGAACTTTAATCGTTATTAAGTTTTGTGCAGAATTTAGTGCCCCCTACAACCATCTTCCTCACAATTTGCAAATAAAGAAGTGCGAGTCATAAGATTATTAATAATCTAAGCTTTATAAGAAGCTCTGAAGGCAGCAGGTGTTGGATTTATATTCCGACACCATGACTTCGGACACCACAATAAAAAAATTCAACGGGGTGCTGATTCAAATTTCTCGGACAGAGATATTTAACTCCCTTAGCGTGTAATTTGTTCCATATGCTTTGCATACCTTTTAATGCGGTTATCCAATTTGCAATGCAGGGCGGATTATATTCACCTTGTGGTCTAATAAATCTAATTGTCTTCAAAACTTGAATTGCTTCGGAATAAAATTCAACATGCTGGCTTTCCTGGGTTATGGTACATCGTAAAGGTTTATCACCACTTACTGTCGAACCAATAACACTGTCAAATAGTGTGTCAAAAAATGACACAAACTCCGACGTACCAAGCATTGTCTCTGTCGCATATCCCTGCTAATCTAAAGAAAAGTATGAAGATTACTTCATGTCGTATGAAAAAAATAATTAACTTACCAAGTGTAGAAAAAACGTAGCGTCGCGGATGTTGTCGCCAAAAACACCTAATGCAGCAATATCGTCTTCCCATTATGCTTTACTTGATCTGTAATTATCTGTGTCTGTATGATTGGCGATTCAAACGGCAAACTGATTCAAAAGTTACATACAATCTGTCTGTATGCTACCGGCCGTTATTCACAAACAATGGAAGTTATGATGATTGTGGATCACTGGATAATTCAGCACATATAATGTGTCAATAATGGCGGACAGAGTTCTTTAAAAAATTACAGTGACCATGTAAGCGACTACAGATTTTGGCGCCATCTATTTTATATAGGTCCGTACCTACACGAAACCTAGTCAATTTAAATCGTATGGAGTGCTTTACCTATTGAAACAGCTCTTGACTGCCGCACGCGGTAGAGCCACATTTCGACCTAATGAACGCTCAACTTCATAGGTAAATTTCTGTCTGCGATATGTTACTTTAGTTTTTTTGTCATCTTAATTAATATTGTTTTCGTTAAAGTATAATGACGGTCAGTTCGAGAAAAATTAGTATCCTAATTTCGTACAAAGGGATATTTTTGGGACTTAAAGCTTGTGGGACTTCGCTAACGCATCGTCCTGCAAATGCTTCTTTGTCCCAAAAACATGCAGTTTTTGTACTTATTAAACATCTATCTATATTCGATATCATACCTATTTTCCTGAAATATACCGGGTGGCCGAAAAGTCGCTTTACTGAAAATAATACAATTTGATTATTACATTTTGGAGATTATGCTATTTTCGGTAAAGCGACTTTTCGGCCACTCTGTATTGTAGTCTTGTCTTTAAAATTGTCTTTAAATTATCCTGTATATTTTTACAAATTCAAAGTACCATTTTGGTGTTAAATTGTGACCTATATTTCAAAACATAAAATTATTTCAGTAAGGTGTGATGTTTGTTTATTGTAAATATATGTAACGTATTTCTAATGTATTTCTTTAATTCTGCCTATTCTTATTAAATCAGGAAATAAGTATTTTGAGATTCGGCCAAAACAACGTTGTATGCAACAAAAATATTGAACGGAGTAAATCAACAAAAAAATTGCACAAGAAAGAACTAGACCATCATGATTTACAGCATATTCAAGGGGCCAGGGCCATAGCAGTGCAACGAGATCTGTATATTGCCGATATATGTTTATATCTTTATACAAAGTTGTTCATGGCAAAGTTGCCAAACCACGTTCCTGAAATATTTGTATTTAATATTTTGTTATTATTTTTCCGTAAGGTATCGTAGATACTTTACGATATTAATATCGTAAATAACTATCATACCTACGCCTCTGACAGTTCTCGTATTATTTGGAATTTATTGATGTTAATAAATATGTAATAGTTACTGAAATATTAAAATAATTAGATATGCGATATATGGCCAATTTTCAGATGTGCCTCCAGACAAGACGCTCCATACTTTCATGTCAGAAAGGGCGATATAAATATGAGAAGTGCACTATGAATCTTTCATAAATATTCTGAGCGCGGCTGCTTGTATGTGTGCCGAATGAATCGCAATGTTTTGTCATCCGCCTCCTAGTTCCGCCTCGAATATATGACATCAACAGATTTTCTTGAAATATTGCCCCTTCAGAGAAAGCGACTCCTTGTATTTATTGTCCAATTCGAAAGTAGTTTGCGCGTTTGTTGCCTCGCCTTGTGAAACTGGAGAAGAGCGATGCCCGGAAGCAGTCTACTTGACAAATTCATAGTCTAATCGGACACACGCTTATTTTTATACATCAAATGAAATAAAAAGCGGAAATTTTAATGTACCATAAATTGACAGTCAATAGATCAATTGCCTTTGTGTTGTTTCTGTTAAAATTTACCTAAATGTAGTAAAGTTTACATTAAATGTTAATTGCTAATAATAAATTAAATGTAATCTTAAATGTATATATCACAGCTTAAGATTCAACACTCAGTTACAAAAATATATAATATTAAGTTTCCCAAGTTCTAACGTTATGCGGTATGTGCTGGAAATTAAGTAAGCAAGATAGGAGACGCCCCAGGAATAAGACCAGAGTGCATTGTGTAATATAACTTTTAACGTGATGTATGCCGTACACTCGCTGTTCAGCTTTTACTATGTACTCATATTAAAATTAATAGCTTACGTCTGCTTTTTTGCAAGACTCCAGACTAAATTGCACTGCGATTTTTGCAAAACAAATTCTGAGCGAACTTCTTGCTATCGGGGCCGCCGGGGATCGCGCGAATTCTGCATTTTTCCTGATTACGAAACAGCTTAATTAACTTAGTCGTCGTATTCTCGAAGGTGCATTACTGCAGGGTTTGGAATAATATTTTCCTGGAGCGCATGGATTGCAATTTGAGCATTGCACAGAGTCAATCGATAGAGTCTTATGCGGCGTCGTTCGCAGCCGACTCAATCATTTGTTCACGTTACCAGCAAACGTCTTAAAAACAATACATCCCGGGGCGGAATCCACGTAGAGAAATCAGTTTCTTTGATAAACGATGGAGGATGTTCAGACGTATTCACGTAAGAACAAAATGAACCGGCGAAATCGGGGGCGGTTCGGGCCTTGTGCTCTCATGTAAAAGGGCCGTCTATAGGCAGGGAAAACCTAACGAGATTACAAGGACTGTGGGCGACTTCTAATAATGGATGAGGTGCAGTGAGGAGATTACGTTGATGAAATAGCTCTTTCGAGAATAAAACTTGAAATTGTTTCGCTACAGCGCCATAATTGCAAACGATCGTGTCTACGAGGTGTAGCGATTAGTGCGTTTTAACAATATTTATTGCGCTCTTCAAGTAAAGACGTTTTATTAATTCATCTTGTTCCTTCTTTTGTTAAAATTTATTTCCCACAACATTATCGCCAATACTCGTTATTGTGGAATTCCCCGGTACAGGGACTCATTCATATGAATACTCTTATCACTAAACCCATCGATTATGTTATGTTCCTTAAGTACCTGCAACAATCGACCACATTAATTACATTTCATATTTGAATACTGTTAAATCCGCACCTTTTACATATCTTAACTAATTGTTTGCCGGCCTCACAGAGTAATGTACACAGAGTAATGTAATGTAAACAGAGTTTGTAATAAATATATAAATGGTTGCTGGTAATGGTCTAACAGGCGACACTCAAATTAAAACAAGATGGATTCTTGATCGATTGTTGGTTTTGCTATAGCAAACGCAAATGTTGATTTTATACAGAGTATTCTACCCACATGGACAACTAAAAGTTTATGGGGTTCCCAAATAAATAAAATTTTGAAAAAAATCATCAAAACATGGCTTTCTCCTTTCTCCTCAGGTGAAATACTTTCAACCTTATATAACTTCTCGTTCTATTCTCGATCATTGAGTTGGCACAAGTGGTCCCCCTTTAATTAACCCAGATATGCCTACTGTTCGATTAAACGTACAGTATGTTGACTCATGGCAAAAAATATTTTCTCATGTTACAAGAGTACGCAGGTAGATGTCGCTACCTTATTTACTTCCTGAAAGGCTTTTTCTACTGTTCGTGACTTAATTTTAATGTGGGTGATTTAACTATTTCAAAGCTTTTAGTATCTCGCAGTGAATTCTATAGTAAACAAGCCAGTTGATCTAAGAATAGTGATGTAAGTTAAATTTTCATAGTTCACTTTAAGACAAATTGTAATTTGTTTGACATGTTCAGTACATATTGAGATTATATTTGCAACAAATGTCAAACAAAAATTTAGTACGGATAATTTTTCAGGGTGAATTAAATTCTACTGTACGTTGTAACGTACAGTAGGCACACAGTAGTACAAAACACCGAAAATTCTAAATACTAGTGTTAAGCTAGTTCTTTTTCCAATCGTACCCTTAACTTGACGCCAAATTTAATATATAAATTTTCGCCATTTTACCTGGTAATAATAATAATCACTTACATATTATACTGTATTTCCATTGGTCAGGATCCGCAGGCTATATATTGAACTCGATCCGAAGATGGCATTGGCTCCAAATGATTTCCTCACATATAAAGAGTACTCTTTTAGTATTGTATATTAACTATAATTGTAAGGACTTACCGGGAGAGCATCTCCCCTTACCCCGCCAGTTGTTATCTTGCCAACTGGATTCCTAGCAGTCATGGCTTCGACCATTATTCTCTACGACTATTGTAATTCGCCTTGATGTGCAAAGCAGTGATATACACTTTTTACTAGGACGAACCTCTCTTATTTCAATTACTAAGACGAACTTCTCTTATTGCAATTACTATGACGAACCTCTCTTACTGCAATTACTAGGACGAACCTCTCTTATTTCAATTACTAGGACGAACGTCTAGGACGAACCTCTCTTATTTCATTTACTAGGACAAACCTCTAGGACGAACCTCTCTTATTTCATTTACTAGTACGAACCTCTAGGACGAACCTCTATTATTTCAATTACTAGGACGAACCTCTGGGACGAACCTCTCTTATTTCATTTACTAGGACAAACCTCTAGGACGAACCTCTCTTATTTCAATTACTTGGACGAACCTCTCTTATTTCAACTACTAGGACAAACCTCTCTTATTGCAATTACTAGGACAAACCTCCCCTTTACGTGAGCCCCGCAGTTACAAAGAATCATGCCTTTACATAATGTGAATATTACAATCTAATTGTATGTGTCGGAACACCTCAATCTGATATACATATTGTAGTTTAGGTACTGACCTTTAATCCATTCCAACACCTAATCCATAACCGTCCACATTGCAACGCACACCAAAACATTAGATCACACTTGCTTTTCCCACAATCAGCACCCCCGAATTTGCATGCACACTCCATAAAGGCCAGTAACTCAGTGCCCTTCGTTCGTAAGCTGAGTGCTTACCGGCTCCGGCTTATATAAACAAATAAAGGCACAGATCCCGCCTCTAATATTAATAATCAATTATTAGCCAATAATACAATTTGATACTAGTACTAGTAAATATTTTCAATAATAGTCAAAATTTTTGTTTTGAGTGGTTTAACCTACCAGGGGGCAAAATCTGCAATGAAGAAATACAACAATCTAATCAAAATGCACCATATAATTCCCTTTTCGTGATTTTTTTACAAAAATTCTACTGATAAAAGAACTGAGTAAGAGACAAATAAGGGCAACAGGCACACGCGAAAATATAAGATCCAAATGTCCTTCACCCTTCTAACAAAATATTAAAAAAAAAAGTAAATGAGGAACTTTTGACTTCAGAACTATAAATAAACGTTCGATATTACTTGTAAACTGGAATGACACTAATATTGTCACCGTTGTATCAAATTTTGTATCCGTACAACCAACTCATACAGTGTCCCGTTTATCAAGTTCTGACAAAAAATGCATAAATCTGGGATAACCTCAAAACATAAAACTTTATAATAAATACATGGGTGGAGTTGACCGCAGCGATCAGAATATGAGTTTATATAGAACTGGAATTAGGGAAAAACACTGGTGCTTTCCTTTACTTGTGCATGTTTTTGACTTCTTCTTCTTCTTTTCAGCCATCTGTCGTCCATCTTTGGACATAGGCCTCTCCAAGTTGCTTCCATTCCTCTCTACTACTTGCTTTTTCAGTCAATTTATTTCCTGCATGTGTCTTAATGACGGATGCCCAACGCATTTGTGGCCTTCCTCGTCCTCGCGTATTATTCCATGGTCTCTAGTGTACAATAAGTTTGTTCCATCTTACTTCGATTTGTCTGATGTTGTGACCAGCAAATTTCCATTTTAGCCTTGCAGCTTCCTTTCTTACATCTTTAACTTTAGTTTTTTCTCGGATCCATACGTTTCTTTTCCTATCTGATAGTCGTATGTGGAGCATCTGTCTTTCCATAGCTCTCTGAGCTGCAGCAGTTTTCTCTATATTGGCCTTTGTGAATGTCGATACTTGTGCCCCGTATGTAAAAACAGGAAGTATGCACTGATTAAAAATTCTTGTTTTTAAGTACTGTGGGTACTTCTTGTTTTTCAGGATAAAACTCAGCTTTCCGAAAGCTACCCATGCAAGCCTAACTCTTCTTTTTATTTCGCTGGTTTGATTATCTTTGTTGAGTTTAATTAGTTGTCCCTGGTATATACAGGGTGTAACAGAAATACGTGTGTTAATTTTAAACATTGGCAGAACTCGTTAAATAAAACATTTTTTCTATAAGTTTTTTTTTCAAAAACCAACGTTAAACTGATTTAAAATATGTTCTAGTTTATGTACTAAAACGCGTACCCGCCTATGGTTAAAGGTGTGCAGCGATAAAATATTTTGTTGTGATGGCAACGGTGTCATAAAGGTATATCATTGCCTGTTAGGCAAAACACGTTCAGGATATTGTGCACTGTACAATCTACGGGCTTCTGCGGCATTTCCAAAAGCTCGGCCATATACCAACACAATATCTGTTAATTCTTGGTTACAAAAATTTGGCATTTCGAAATAAACTTCACTTGACAATTATAGTGACAGTACCTAAGAACGGCTCGTTCGGTTAAAATTAGGGGGCAAAAAATATTAAAAAAACCTGCAAATTTTGAAAAAAAAAACAAATTAACACACGTATTTCTGTTACACCCTGTATATAATATCATCATTATGGTTGGTAATCATCGAATTTTCTGGTAAGTCGGTTTGTTAGTATTTTGGTTAGGAGCTTATACACTTCGGAGGGTTATGGGACGAAAGTTTTGTAATTCTCTCTTGTCTCCTTTTTTGAATAGAAGTAATGTAATAGCTTCGTTCCAATTATCTGGAATTTTCTTTTCTGTTAAAATTTGATTTAGGAGAAGGTGCAGACAATCAATAACAGGTTTTCCTCCAATTTTTACCATTTCGGCTATTACGGGGTCCTTGCCCGCTGCCTTATTGTTCTTTAATTGTTTCAGTGACGCTCTTATTTCTGATTTGGATATTTCGGGTTGAAGTTCCGAATTTATTTTCACTATCTTTGATGTGAGTCGATTTTTTACGTCTTCTTGTGGATCTTTCTTTGATTGGTACAAGTCCTAGTAGTAATTTTCAATTATTCTAATTTCTGTTTTAGTATTTGCTTCATTCCCCTTTTTATCTTTGTGTTTATTTATTTCTGATTAGCCCAGTATGGGTCTTAGACATTTCATGTTTTTGTTATTTTATATGATTGATTGTACTCTGTTTTCTTGTATTCGCATTCTTTCTTCTTTTATCATTTTCTTAATGGTTCTATTCAGCTCTGTGTATTCTATTGATTGTGTTATCCCCTGTTCATTCAGTATTCTTCTATGTTCGATTAGTTTTCTTGTTTGTTCGTTAATGTAATTTTCTTTTTTGACCTCTGTTTTTGCTACTTCTTTTGCTATGGTAACTAGTGTTTTCTGAGTTCTTTTTCTATTTGGTTTATATCCTTCTCCTCCTGATTTATTTTTTCTGCTAGACTAGCTCTTATTTTTTCTATACATAAACTGTTGTGATGAATAAACAGCAAGTTTATTCATATCAAGTTTTCCATTCATATTTCTTATTTCATATTCATATTTCATATTTCGTATTGTGCCATGGTTAATGTCTACGCTAAAATTTGATCTAACCAGCCTATGGTCGCTGCCGGTGCTAAATCTGTTAAGAACTGTTACATCTTTAACAGCGGATTTGTTAGTAGAGAGAATAAAATCGATTTCATTTTTTGTTGTCGAGTTTTGATTTGGCAGTACAAAATGTATGGGTGCTGCACAAAAACAAACGAAAAATGGGAAACTAGTTCATTTACTTTTCGAAGGAGGGTAACTAAATCTCTTCTGGAGACTAACTCCCAAGAAAACAGCAACAAATGATCAAGACATAGTATTTTAGAATATGCGGATTCGAGATTCGATAGACTTGATCACTTGGTTAGCACGCAAGAAAAGCCAACATATTGTAGGGTATGCCATAAAGCAGTTTCGGTAATTTGTAACAAATGCAAGGTAGCATCATATATAAGATAGTTTTCTTCATATCACACTCCTTGATCAAATTAAATCTTTATATATTATATAACCAATACATAATACATTTATTACGTGTTCCTATATTTTTAGTCTATTAACAAATAAAATATATTCTAAGTTATTGATGATTTTTTAAATATTATAATACCTAATTGCCCACTGTACGTTTAAACGAACACCCATTTTCTTGTACAAAAAGGCATATTTGTAAATAATTAACAATAACACTCTGAAGTGAATGCCTTTAATGCAAACATATGCAAGATTTAGAAAAAAATGTAAAAATTAATGTTCAGGTATATCTGGGTTAAAAATTGACGCATTTAAGCGATTTCATAATAGTTATTTATCTAATTAATGGGATAAGAGCATTATTAACTGACGAATGCGGTGAGTTGCTGAGACGAGGGTGTAGCCCGAGTCGAAGTAATAGCATGAGTTTCAGTTAATATGACCTTATCACACGTATTAGACATAAATTTTTATCTACGAGTGCTCTGAATTACGAAAATTATACCTTTGAATTGAATTCGATGAAAAATCAGAACGTCATAGTATGTATGTAGAACCATAGCAACATGTAATTTGAATGTCAATTTAAGCTTCAAAACTTCAAGAATTAAACTTCTAATTTCTGTTTTGCTGTGTTACAATGAGCGACTCCGAAACTCTGCCTTCGGATATCGAAGAATCGGCCACGCAGGTAGTTTCCATGTACATGGAAACTTCGGTTGAAAATAAGAAACGTATCGCTACAAATATTCTTGGAGACAAGAATATACTTGTAGAAGCTTCAACGAGTAGCTGCATTAGTTTGGATACTTCTAAAATAGAGATGTCCTCTGGAATACACTTAAATAAATGTAAACATGTTATTATTGTTGTTCATAGGTAATTGTTTAATAAAATTGATCGTAAGTTGGTATTAAAATATGAGTGTGTTTTTGATTACCTTACCTAACTAGTTAGGTAATGAGTTTCATTACGTAACTCAAATAAATGTCATATTCGTCATTTATCTAAGCAGTCGTAGATAAAATATATTATATTCAAAGTAATTAAGGCTGTTTCATTTATATTTAGGGTGTCCCGTGACACCCTGTACCTCAATAACACCCACAGTGCACCTATCGATATTGTGTAACGCATATAATGATATATCGTTTCAGAATCATAAACAATATCATATTACTCGTGAATTCGTGAACGTCGAGAAGGAGGGAGGATTGGTTTGATCTTGCATGGATAGTATTTTTTCCGACGATCACTTACGAAAGCAACAGTTTCTATACGATCAAGTAGCTACGAAAGTTGACAATATCAATCAATCAATCATTAGGCGTGCGATATCATATCAAACGTGTGTGTTAATCATCACATCAAGAATTAATAATCATTCAAATATAATGGACTCTGATAGTGATTCTTCATTAGACTGCACTCCTCCGAGTATTACTGAAGCTGCACAAAATACCTCATTAAAATTGCTACCAGAAAAATCACAAAAGATGTATAATATAGCTTATAATCAGTTTATCGATTGGCGAAAAAATAAAAATATAAAGTCATCCTTCACCGAGAACGTGATTCTGGCATACTTTGGCGAATTATCTGAAAAAATCAAACCAAATTCTTTATGGGTGCAGTACTCCATGCTGCGTAGTACGCTTATTGTTTATCATGATGTAAATATTGGCGGATATTTAAAATTAAGAGCACTGTTAAAGCGAAAATCAGATGGCTACAAACCCAAAAAATCAAAAACTCTGACTTCAAAGCAAATCCATCAGTTCCTACACGAAGCTTCAGATGAACAATATTTGTTCGTAAAGGTATACATTTTACAACAACTCTTGTCAAATTCTTTGAATGTCTATATTATAGGTAGCGTTAATTGTCGGCATTACCGGAGCATGCCGCAAACAAGAATTGGTTCAACTGAAAATAGATGATATCCAAGACCTAGAATCTGCTGCCCTAATTCAAATTAAAGACACAAAAACAAAGCAGCAGCTTGCGTTTACTATTACTGGCGAGTTCTATGAAAAATTTAAGAAATATGCAGCTCTTAGACCCTTAGGTATAACTGAGCGGCGTTTCTTCTTGAACTACCAAAATCAAAAATGTACCAAACAGCCAGTAGGTGTAAACAAATTTGGTGCTGTGCCTTGCGCAATTGCCATGTACTTAAACTTAGAAGATCCAAAACTATATACCGGACATTGTTTCCGACGGTCATCGGCAACTCTTCTGGTAGATGCCGGTGGAGATATAACTACGCTTAAGCGCCACGGTGGGTGGAAATCGACTACCGTGGCGGAGAGTTACATCGATGAATCCATTACAAATAAAATGAAAGTTGCAGATACCATACTTCAGGCGGTAAACCCTAATGTAAATCAATATCACTCAAATTCAAGCATTGAAATGGTTGATGATGCAACTGTTCCATTAGAAGAACCCTTAAATAGAGAGGAAATCGTTCAACCACAAAATCAGACACTGTCCACTAACATGTTATGGAACAATCAAACAATTACACCCCCTATTACGTTTACAAATTGCAATAACAATACTATTACCATTAATTTTCTAAATGAGAAAAAAATAATTTAAATAAATGTTTTCACATACTTCTTATTAATTGTTCATATATTTGTGATCGTCGGAAAAATAGTGTACATAACTCGCTGGAAAGTAATACATACCGTACTCGTGTGATTTCCACACTCGGCTTCGCCTCGTGTGTCAATCTTCACACTCGTACGATATGTATTACTTTCCATGCTCGTTATGTAATATACTATTAAATCACTAGATTTTTCGTTACAAGACATTCCAGTAAATTTCACTTAGTAATAACAATAAAACAGTTAAATAAAAAAGTAATTGAAATATAGATTATTTAATAAATAAAAAATGTGTCAGAATCAAGTTTAATATAAACTGATCAAATTATAGAAAATATATTTTATGTATAAATATCAAATAGTTAATAAAATGTAACATTTCATGTTTCATTCATGTAATATTCATGTAACATTTAAGACCAATGTCTAGGCGTGTTGTTAATAATCTAAACGGTATGTTGATAAAAATTGTCCATCAGACTGTTCGCAGTTTTCTGACTAATTCCTAAAGATAAACTAACCTCTTGCGAAACTCGAGAAAAATCTTTATAATAATGTTGATTCGCCACCTGCCGATTAAAAAAACTTTCTGACAGACCGTAACACGCCGTCAATGTAAAAAAAATATGAAGACCTTTTTAAAATTTTGACTCGCTTGTTCGCGCTTTCTTCATCCTGGGAGAGATGGTAGTCTTCCGAAGCATTGGTTGCCGTTTTGTTTCCGAATCATATTAGGAAATATCCACGTCTCGAAAATGTAATAATATTTGATACACAATTTTGGATTAGGATTTGGAAAATTTAATATTAATTCGATTATCGTATTTAACACATTTCCGTTAATATTTCAAAACACGTTACCGTTAAACAAATACTGTGCAAATACTAATAGGAATAGCAAGTTCACACTTATAACTATGCATACTATGCATATCAACCATCATGTATTCTCTTTTATTTTGTACTTATTCATGCTCAGTTGGAGTGACCGCCTCCTTAGTGAGGTTTATGGTTGATCTTGCACAGATTCCAACACCAAAAGAACAGCAGCGTCGTCGTCATCGTATGGTTTCTTCTGTTTCTTTAAATTTTCAAGAGATCCGTGAAACTTGAATATCCGGAAATTTCTCAATGAACTTTTCAATAACAGAACGATAACAGTGCTCAACGGTACCATAACATTGAATCAAATAAATTCTCGGCTCCAAAGTCAACATTTTGTAAAACTTTTACGACAGTAAGCTTTCACGGAGTTGTCAAAACAAGGCGAGCCCGCCTACACGATAAGAAATCTTTTAAATTAAAATTTATAATTACTAAGTCCAAAATCAAGAGAAAAATGTACTTTTCGTTCTACTAAGTCAGAATAATGAAGTTTTAATTAGAGATTTGCTGGTTTCAGGACAAGCCAAAAATCTTATTCCTTTGAAGTTTTGGCGTAAAATTTAAAAAAAAAGTTTTTCCTCTTGTAAACTCAATCCGGGGATATACTGTATATATGTAATATAAATAAAGTATTTTTAATTTTTAACGTGATTTTAATTAAATATATTTGCATATATTGGCATATATTTGAAATGTTGTTGCATATTTCTTTAATTTTGCGTGCATATATATG
Source organism: Othius punctulatus (assembly GCA_951805005.1). Lineage (NCBI taxonomy): Eukaryota > Metazoa > Arthropoda > Insecta > Coleoptera > Staphylinidae > Othius > Othius punctulatus. The sequence goes on from OX638145.1 coordinate 61,330,516, forward strand.
CGCATATTTTCTTATTTTTTCGTGCATACATGTCCGTGCTTTAGTTATAACATACCTTAATAATACTTTTCCGGGATTTTTCAATGCTTCGAAGTGCTAATTTCTGTCCAAATTTTCAACTGTTACATACAAGTAAATATTGTTCATTACACAAGGTCCAGTTCCTTTCTTGGACTTGATAAGTGTTGGCTTAATTGATCACTCAAAATTATAAAGTAGACAATAGGTTTTGATTGAGTGTTTTAAGTCAAAATTCTAAATGCATGATGATAAGCAAATTAACATGCAATGAGGTGAATTGTTATGTTATGAACTGAAAGCGATTTAGACAAGCAGTAAAATCTAGATAACATTTACAGTAAAAATTCTTCCATGTAGGCTTTATCGAACGAAAATATTTCGCGTGACAGCTGCCGTATCTCGCTTGTTAAATATTGAAATGGATTTTACATGTACATATTTTGTAAAAATATGTCATTTATGGATTGGAGAATTTGATATCCGGCGATGGGGCGTGGAATGGATAATTTTGCGCCACGGTTAATAATTGCCGTTCAATTTAAAATTTAATTTAGAACGAACGTAAAGTAAGCAATTTTGTGTAGAATCGAGGCGGTGAAAAATCAGAAGGAATTAAAACAAACAGCTAAGGTGTAATGATCTGTGGATAAAATGCGTAATTTTATATTCGATTATCGCCGGCTGTTATTGGCAGCTTAATAGCGGTTCTTGTCGATACAAGCCCAGTTAGCCAAACAGCGTCGTATCGAAAGTTTAATCTCTTAAAATCCATTGATCCCCGTATAATTAGTATTCATTAAAAGTGCATTGTAATGGGGCGATATCACGCGCTGTCGCCCCTAAATTGACCGATCCCGATACGATACTGGGCTTTTTGTGTAGTGCTTGTGTGTAGGCCACAAGGGTTGGGTTGGGTGGCAATCTTATTACTTCCCGACATGAATCATTTAATCCCAGATTAAGAGACTAGCGTGTTGACGAAATGATAACTTTAGACGACGGCGGCAGTCGTAAAATAAATTGAGCCCCGTCACGAGTACGCCACAGGACCGCCTGGCGCACTTTCGCAGTCCCACCCGCAAAAGCGCCTCTACTCGTGCAATTAACATGCACAAACAAAAGTTAATTCAGGGCTGTGCTCTATACAAACACCGTCTTTAATTAACTCAAAAAATGCGTCTCCCCCGTATGTAAATTTCGCGGCATGTTTGCTCAGCCACGAGGGGCGTCCAGGAGTGAAATTGTACATTTTTTCAAACATTCTCCTTCGGATCTTCATTTCAGAAGTCTTACTCTGAGTAAATATACTGCAGTTAACGTATACGAACCATTTATATCTATTCATTTCTTTAATATCCCTGTATACGGGGTGATTTATTAGCTCTACGACAAAGTATGGAAAATAATTGGTGATGCTATTGTAACAAAAAATGTTTTTATATTAACATAAGTGCGATTCGTCGCTGTTTAGTTAAGTTAAAAGGCTTTAAGGCTTAAACATAAATAAAAATCGAGAGAGCCTAGATAAAATAAGAAACAGTTGCCTGTATCAATAACAACATTTTTTGTTTGTCGTAATCTCAAGTGTTTTATGTCAAAAGAATGATATTAAAGAACTGAACGGCATCTGACATTCATTTTAAAAACCTATATATACAGGGTGTCTCCTAAAAAACGCCGCCTGCCATAACTTCGTTATTTATTGGCCGATTTTAATAAAACAACAATTAAATTAAATGGCTCCATATGTTCTACAAGGGGCTATTATTTTTTTTTGTAAAATCAACTTTCATTTCCGCGATAGTCATTTTTATTTCAAATGGTTATACAGGGTGTTGATACTAAGTTGTAACACCCGAAAATGGCAGTTAGAACTCATTGAAACATACAACTTTTCTTTACATATTTTTGAATTGGAGCCCAACTTCATAGTAATTGGCGTTCATTTGTTTTTCGAAAAATTATCATTACTCCGTTATTTTAATGAATAAATAAAAAGTACAAATACGTTCAGAATGCGCGTTCGGTTCTCTAAAACATTTGTATTTACAATTATTTTCTATTTTATCAAATAACAAAATGGCGACTGATCAAAAATTTCAAAGCAAGATATTTTGAAAACCAATCGATCGATTTTTGAAAATAAGACATTTATAAAATCCTTGAACTGTCTCATAACATTTGTCTGTAACATTTTTTATTTATCTGTCCAAAATTTTTTTTATTCAAATTGAATTACATGATAAATTTTAACAAACCTTAGGAAAAATTTGGGAAAATTTGGGAAACAGATATAATAAAACTTCAGAGAAAACCAAAAATTGTTCTACGGAACAATAAAACGATTGAAACAAATGAAAGAACATAATATGATGAACATAAAAGATGAAGACGGAAACATAATAACGCCAGAAGATAAAATAATGCAAAGATGGAGGGAATACTTCTAGGAATTGACAAAAGCAGAGGAAACGACAGCAGAAGACGACACAATAGAAGAACAAAGAGAAGAAAAGGCTGAAAGTGAAATAGAAAACATACCAATAACAGAAGTAGAAGAAGCAGTAAAGAAACTAAAAGGAGGAAAAGCGCCCGGCAAAGACAACATCACCCCTTAAATGCTAAAGTATATAGGAAAGCAAGGTACAGAAGAATTAACAGAACTGATAAATGAAGTACTAAAGAGCGGAGATATACCTAAGGATTGGAGCACCGGAGTAATATTACCAATATATAAAAAGGGAGACAAGAGAAAATGCGAGAAGTACAGGGGTATATGACGAGAATAATAGAAAAGCGAGTAAGAGAACAACAAGAAGAAACGACAAAAGACACCCAAACCGGACGCACGCACGATCTTATATTCACAATAAGACAACAAAGCGAAAACATGATAAATAAGAAAATATTCATCCATATATGCTTCATAGACCTAGAAAAGGCCTTCGATAAGGTAAAAAGAGAAGATATATGAAAGAAACTGAAAAAGAGAGGAATTGACACAAAAACAATAGAGCTCATAAAAACAATGTACAAAAATAACAAAAACACAGTAAAATCGAATAACGAAGAATCAGCAGAATTCAAAACAAATATTGGAGTAATGCAAGGTTGTATATTAAGCCCACTCTTATTCACACTAGTGCTCGACGGTGCCATAAAAGAAGCAAGGAAAATGATGAAGAACATGAGGGTAGGATACTGGAAAATGGAAGAGACCCAGATATGTGAAATGCTCTTTGCGGACGATATGGTCGTAATAGCGGAGACAGAAGAAAACCTGCAATTCCACACGGAAGTACTGGAAAGTGAGTTGACAAAGATTAACGTGCAAATAAACACAGGTAAAACCAAACCTATATTCATAGCAAAGGAGAGCACAAACCACAGAATAATGATGCAAGGTAAACAAATAGAACAAGTGGAAAGTTTCAAATATTTAGGATCAGTAATAGAAAGCAACGGGAAAGTAGAGAAAGAAACAAACGATAGAGTAGGCAAAACCGGAAGAATATTCAATGCACTAAAAACTTGTTTCCTAGGAAACAAAGAAATACCTAAAGAAACAAAGACCGAAATAGTGAAAAGGGTAGTGAGACGAACGTGAACCTACAGCAGCAAACTTTGGACATTAAAAGAAACAGACAAATCTAGAATCAATGCGGTAGACATGCGCTTTCTACGAAAAATTGAAAATAATACAAAAAAAGACAAAATACGAAATGACATACATACACAAAACCTACATATAACAGACATAAATGATACAATCACGGAAGGTCAAATGAGATGGTTCGGGCATGTTTGCAGAATGAACGATAACAGACAAACAAAAATAGTATTCGAGACAAGACCTACGGGGAAATCGTATAAGGGAAGACCAAGAAAAACCTGGAACGACGGAATCAAAGAGCAGGCAGAGAAAAGAGGATTAACATGGGAAAGAATCAAACAACTCACACAAGATAGAAGAAAATGGAGAGAAACGTACATGAAGAAATAATAAACTGTAAAACTACACCAATAAGGTAGAAAGGGAAATGATTAAATAAAAATAAAAATAAATAAATAAAATTTATCTTCAATTCAATTCAATTTGAATAAAAACTTTTTTTGGATAGATCGAAAAAAATGTTTCAGACAAGTGTTAAGACAAGTAATAATATTTAAAAAAATATTTTTTTTGGGATTTCAAATATGCTTTATTTGCAAAAATCAATCGAGCGGTTTTCAAAATATCTTGTTTCGAAATTTTTTATCGGTCGCCATTTTATTATTTGATAAAATAGAAAATAATTGTAAATACCAATATTTTAGAGAACCGAAAGCTGAACGTTTTTGTATTTTTTAAATATTCTTTAAAATAAGGGAGTAATGACAATTTTTGGAAAAACAAAAGAACGCCAATAACTCTGAACTTGGGCTCCAATTCAAAAAATTGTACTAAGAAAAGTTGTTTGTTTCAATGAGTTCTAACTGCCATTTTTGGGGGTTACAACTTAGTATTAACACCCTGTATATATATTTTCTTATTTTTTTTTCTGGTAGAGATTATTGTTGTGATTCCAAAGATATATAACAAGTTAGCTTTGATGGAATATTCGTTACAGAAAAATAATGTTTGTTAACACAAAGTTGTTTTTTTGTAAGTTTATCAAGTGTGCCATGGAAAACAAAGTGAACACAAAAAACAGTAATTGTCATCTAAATGATAGTGTGTCATATTCTCTTTTTGGTCGGTCCAATATTTGTGAAATAACTCAAGTGATAAGTGCCAACAATATTATCAATCGATTGATTGACATGTTACAAGTATATTTCGAATGCAATAAAAATCGCGATCAAGCAGTGCTCCTGTACATGGACCATTTTTCGAACAGAGCCAAGAAAATTTGCACGACTTGAAAATATGTGTATAAGAGTGTGGTGTCTTAAAATCACTGATAAAGACTGAAGAGAGGATTTTTTTGAGGAAATGTGGAATTAGATGTACTTCTTGGTGTGCAAGAAAATCCGAAAACATCTATTTGGGAAATTGCAAATAACATTGGCACATTGACACAAAACTAACTGCAAATGCAATTCTTAAGAAACATAAATCCAAACTATGCATACCTCAAAAAGTACATGGATTGGAGCAAAATGGTCCTCGTCGAAGACAGCAATTTTTATTTAAATATGATGCAAAGGGATCAGATTTTCTATAGAAAAATCATTTGGACAGATTAATGCACTTTTACCAATAATGGCATTTATAATAGAAGCATCCATCGATATCGGGCACAGGAAAACCCAATTGGTTTCTTAGAAAATAATTTTCAGCGAAGATTTAGAGTGAATGTGTCGTGCGGTATTTTGGGTTATCGATTGATTGGGCCATTTTTATAGACGGCAACCTAAATCAAGATAAATACCATCAACTGTTGACTGAACATGTTGAACAAGCTTTAGACGTTATCTTTACTTTTTTAACTTTAAGGTGGTTTTTCTTTAATTTTATTGTTATGTAACATATTAAAAATATTGTATGGTTGAAAACAGATTAAAAAACTCTACCAAAATAAAAAATAAAATATATAGGATGCCATTTAAAATAAAACATTAATGAAGTCAGTCACAACTTTTAAAATTTTCTCTTTTTAAACATAAAAAAAAATATCGTATGCGCAGTTATTTCTATCGCTATCTTTCTTTTAGATTTTTTCTCTATCATATATATTACCGGAGTTAATTCACTTTACTTTTTAACTTTAAGGCCGTTTTTATTAGATTTGTTTCTTATGTAACATATTTAAAATTTTATATGGTTGTAAACAGATTAAAAACTCTACCAAAATAGAAAATAAAATATATAGGTTGTCATTTAAAAAAGACATTAATGACGTCACAACTTTTAAAATTTAATTTTTTTAAATCTGAAAAAAAAATTATCGTATGCGAAGTAATTTCTATCGCTATCTCTCTTGTAGATGTTATCTCATAAATATTAACGGAGTTACCGAATTTATCCGCTACTTCATTTCCACACTGTATATATCAGGCGCATATATTTATTATGGCAATTTATTTATATTCATATAAATAAATTGACTTCAGAATATAACAGAACACGAAGTATGTATTAAAAGATTTAAGTGAAATTAACATAATTTAATGACGCAACGATCTATGCCGAAGATATAAAGAAAAATACTGAAAAAAAAAGATTGAAAATCAATAATGTGTGGAACCATCACGAATTCTTATGCACTCACGTCGAGGCATGCTAGAAATCAGGTTGTAAATATATTCAGTAAACAGTGACCATATTTACATTTTGAGCATTTAGGTATTTAGGCATTTAGGTGTGAAATCAGATTTGGCGGTACAAATGCCACACATTTTGAATGGAGAAGGCAGAAATAATAAGACACAAACAGAATTTAGCTCTCAAAGGTTGGAAAACATAATTAATGAAAACGTAAGAAAAATTAATGTTGTCTAACATTCTGCGAGATTTGTGACAGGTATCCAAAAATGTATTTCTGCTGGGTCAAACATGGAAGTTATGTACTTTTAGTTTAGTAGTTTATTCCTTAGATTGTTTTATTCTTTGTTGTATAATATTAATATAGTAATTATTATATTAATATTACATGAATGAATAAATTACATTATAATAATATTTCGTTAATATACATATTAGTAATATTTTCAAATTGAAACTGTTAATTGTCAACTTGATTTTGATTAATCTCAATTTGAAATTTAAAATCCCTTTTGGAAATTGTTAGATCTGAAATTGAATTTGTTTCAATTCAATTTGAATTTTATTGTTTCCAATTTTAAATTGATTGGTCTCCATTTGAATTTGTTACTTCCCAAAATGAAATTGATTGGTTTCATTTTGAACTTGAAAAGGTATAGTTGTAAACATTATTATATGCCTAATTAACAAAAAAGTGATTGTGATGAAGAAAATATTCCACCGGAAATTATACAGGGTGTCTCAGTTATCGTGCGCAACATGGTAATTAAATTAGATAGAATAATCTATAGGTCAAGGCCTACTTAGTATCGGAAATAAAAGTTTTAAATACAGATCGTTTAGTCAAATTTATATTGAAATTACATTATATCAATTTTTTGAGTAAAATTCAAATATTTTATTAAAACCGACGTATCATTCATGAATATACAGATATTTAGACAAACTTTCTTAATTTAAATACAAGTCATATTCTTCAATACCACATCCCCATGTTGAACACGATTATATAGGGCACACCCTTTGGTTATTGGACACAGAAAATAACTGTCTTAAAAAAATCATTTTCAACATAACAAGTGATATAAGAGAATGAAATTAACCAGGTGTAAGCTTCTAAGTATAAGCCAAAGTGTTATAATCTCATATATTAATTGTAATTCATGAATATTATATTATACATTATTTTCAATAACTTTAATCGCATTAGTATTTAAGAACTCATAGCGCCGTAATGTCCCTGCAAATATTGTTTTAAACATTCTTTACATTATGGATGCAATGAAACACTATGTACTTTCTCTGTTTCCAACTTCGTTACACGCATTTTGCTATCAATGTTTCACAAAAGACGGAGACTCGGAAATGGCGAGCAGTGTAAGATTAGACGTAGAGAGCAGTAGTTCATTATAAGTATTTATGGATATTATTATTAAATATTATATATTTTTTGTGGTTCTTGCAAATGGGCTTTCATAGAGGACTTGAAGCTATCGTACTTCAAATGTTCAATATTGGACTGCATGTTGCCAATTAGAGATCCTTGAAATTTGATTCTTGTACAAAAGACGCAATTCCAAAATGAGCTGATGCATTATCTAATATGGCGAACATATTCTTGGGTATGTTTATCTGGCTCTCTTTCGTAAATAACTACAAAACGACTGGATTTTTATTAACAGTGCTCATTACTGAAGTTGTAGAGCGACAAATTCTCGATCAGTGCACGAAAATCATTTGAACGAATATTTGGTAGTAATTTACAAAATGAGAGCCCGAGAAAGGATTCGTGCGTCGCGCGCCAATATTTATCTCTTACCTCCGGCGTCTACACCGTGCGAACTATAGCTTTTGTGGCAAACTGTGTTATATAGTTTCTGTTCAATATTTTATACCCATCAACTTTACCAGATATAAAAAAATTCAGGCGGTGCACCGTTAACGAGATAATTGCAAAGAATTACACAGGTTCGCCCTTTGTTGTGTACTATTTCAATATTAAGGGATGAAGCCCTCAGAGAGGGGAAGGAAACTTGACGGATACTTGATTTTAAAGTACTTAAGAGTATGTATACCAAATTTCAAAACTATATCATTTATTTCCGCCTAATTTATTTCCGCCTGGATTGACCGGAAATTTGATATCCGGCCTCTATTCCACGCGAACTATAGCTTTTGTGGCAAAACCCGTAACATATATTTTGTTAAAAAAATTGATTCCATCAACTTTACCTGATTTAAAAAAAATCCGGCTGTGCACCGCTTACGAGATATTTTCTAAAAATAACAGAAGTTCACCGTTTTCACCTTATTCAATATTAAGTGATGAAGCCACTACCGGGGGAGGGAAAGCTCGACGGATATCTGATTCTAGAGTACCCAAAAAATGTGTACAAAATCTCAAAACTATAAAATTAATTTCCACCAAAACGGCTTTTTAGGGCTAATATGACTGGAGAAACTATTCTTGTATGCACATTAGGGTATTTAGATATATATATATATATATATATATATTACTTGAATGTCACACTGTGCTCTGATGTCTACGCTTTGAATGTGATTATTTTTATTTATTTATTTTTTAAATTAAAAAGAAAGAAAAGCCTTCTCAAAACCCTGTTACTACAAAGAGCATACTACTGTTGGGAAGATTTCCTCGATAACGATGATGTATGACTCATTTATTTAATTACTTGATTATGGTTAACTCCACTTTCCCTCTTTGTGGTCTTGTGGTCGTCACCACTTGCCATATTTACATTTTTGAGACATTTTTATATCGTATATGTGTATTACAGTGTATGTTTATATACAAGGTGTCAATATGAAAAGTTGCCACCGACTTTTTTCATAGAACTAATAATTATTTTTAAAATTCCAAAACTAGTTCACCAAGTCTTATTGTATTAATAATGAATCGAAAGCATTTTTCAAGAGTTTTCTATCACAAGTAGGGGGTGTCATTTTTTTTTTAGATATAGGTGGCTGTGGCTTAAATGGTGGCTACGGGGTCGACACTTCCTACGCCATTTTGGTTCCCCCTTCGAACCATCCAAACGGTTTTGAGAAATTTAAAAAAATAAAATTAGTTCTATGAAAAAAGTCGTTGGCAACTTTTCAAATTGACACCCTGTATTAATATACACAATAGGTAATTTACACAATATAATTATTGTGTAAATTATATTGACTTATGTAAACCTGTAAATGGTGTAAGCCTTAATACATTATTATTATTATTATTATTTGAATATGATATTACTTTTTCTGAAATTGACGTTGAAAAGCTAAACTTAGTTTTGGATAAATTGTCCTAACAGAAAATGTGAAACGTTATAATGAATTAATAGATTTTTAAATAATTACAGTTTTGTATGAAATAATTTGACATTACAATACCGAACGTTAACAAGTTTATCGCGCTCCCGTACTTTCTTTCCAACTATAAGCATGGCATATTTATTAAAAATATGTTTTAACAAATTAGTGTATAGTGAGACCTTTCAAAATAATCAAATAATTTGTGGCGCCTAGAAAATTGATTAGAAAAGTTACGCTACTCGACGCATCCATCATTTTAACCTACATATGTCGATCTACTCATTCATAAATATAATATAAGTATATACAATGAACTATCTTGTTAGTACATTTTATCTGTAAATTACAATACATATCATGATATAGTATTTTCGATACCCCAGCGGAATAGTGTCATCTCTGTCTCACACCTGTAATCTGAATGAAACAAAAAAAAATACAACAATAAGGTCACGTCGAATATTATTGCAGTATGCTAATTTATTTCTCAGTGTCTCGTAAAACCTTATGAGTTTAGATTATCTAAAATTAACCAAAACAGTTAAAAATGTATGGGATTTAAAAATACTATCCCTAACATTATTGAAGAAGGTGGACTAATTAATCAGATTATTACAGAATAAGTAAATCGCTATTTCAATAGTCACAAAAAAAAACGATCAAGAAGCCCTAAGTTTAATTAAGGTATCTCCGTAGGCAGCACATGACACTATAAATTTATTTATACAATGTATAAAAAGATATAATAAACTGCTTTAAATTTTCCATGCAACATAAAGTTTTCCCCTCACGCTCATTGATGTTATAGTAGCAACCGGATGAATAATACAACCTCAGTAACATTTATTTTTGTTTGAATGACAGTTTTGGATGATACAATACCAATATCAATCAAGTGGTTCGTAAAAATATTATACGTAAGCAAATTTCATAGGTTGTATAATAACCTACAAATTTTTGTATTTAGGCCAAAAGATTTATTACATGCGTATTTAACGATCCATTAATAGTATATTATTTAATGTGAATATAATGTAGGCTACAATTCACGAGGATGCATTTTATATACGAGCTGAAGGCGAGTATAATGATTCGAGACTGCACTCAGGTATTAAGTATTTTTGTAAATACTATACTTTTTCTCCGATCATTGTCAAAGTGACTGTTTTCACCTGAAAGCACATCTGAAAACATTCACGATGAAAATGATGTCAAAACAGTACAATATTCGTAAAAATACTTGAAAACTATAGTTACGCCTACTTTCTGTAATTTCCAAAAATCGAAACTAGCACCTTTATATTTTTTAGGTAGGCTTATGTCCCTTGTTTGCTGAACCTCTATGTCGTCACACTTTCGAGAAAATGATAGGATTGGTTGTCTGAAAGATTCGTTTCTATTTCGTTAAGCATATTATTTACAAAAAAACCTTTCAGGCATAAATTATTTCTGGTTGAAATACCTATCCAACGATGTCACCCGTGATCTAGGTTCCCACTTCCGGTAATTTCCTAAAATCGAAACTACCTCATTATAGTCTTTAGAAAGACTTATGTTTATTTTGATACAGCGTATTTTTTTTTAATAAACTAGGAGATTGCCGTATAATCATAAGCAGTGATTAAGTACCTTTGACAAAGAAATGAGCTTCGATAAATAATTATAGTCTGTTAACGGGATTTCTTAGTTCTGTTAACCATAATCCGATCATTTTAAAATAAAGTAACGGAAGTTAATTTAATCCCTTAAGGTTAACTATTTTTTTATTATAATTTAACTAAATTTACGAAAATAGTATTAAACACACAGAAAACGCATACATATACAATTATTCAATTAGTTCTTATATAGTACTTCATTAAGCTTTTGAACTATTTTGCTTCAATTAACAATAGAAACTAGCGGTTAATTAAAATTTAAATTAAGGAACTAATATTTTGGTGGGAACTGAAAGGTAAAATTAAAAAGTAAAAATACTATTGGAACACGAAACATAATTTTCAATTTATAAAAAATATAATAATTATAAGTTATTATTAATGAATCGGGAAACCTGTCTAAGAAGTAACATCCTATCGGCCAATAAGCCTGCTACCAATCATATCGAATATATTTGAGAAACTATTTCTTACACGACTGAAACCAATACTAGACAAGCTAAGCATTTTCCCAGAACATCAGTTTGGCTTTCGAAACCAGTATGCCACCATCGAAGAAGTACATCACCATCCTTACAACAAGTATGGATGAAATCATAAGAGACACCATAGAGAACACAACATTCTGCTCATCAGCCTTCTTGGATATAACCCAAGCATTCGACAAAGTTTGGCACTAGGGACTGCTATACAAACTCAATCGAGACCTCCCACACTTTTTTTACGAACTTTTTAAATCATACTTGAATGACAGGTATTACATGGTTAAACACGAGGAAACGGTAACTGAACTCTACCAAATCAAATCGAGAGTACCTCAGGGCAGTGTCCTGGGGCCCATACTCTACCGAATCTACACAGCAGACATACCGACATCACCTTATGCAAACACAGAGACGTTCGCCGACCATATGGCAATTATGGCTGTAAATTCTGATCCAGAAATGGCATTGCAACATCTACAAGCATCACTGGATAACCAACAAGAATGGCTAAACAGATGGAGGATCAAAGTGAATGAAGTCAAATCCGTGCATGTGACATACACCCTAAGGATAGCTACCTGTCCCCCAGTTTTTCTAAACCACCTGCAACTCCCTCAATCTGAAAGTGCTAAGTATGTTGGAATATTTCGCAACATGAGGCTCACATGGAAAAAACACAATTTTACGAAGCGCAAACAGCTTGGTTCGAAACTGATTAAACTTATATGGCTAATCGGGTGCCGTTCCCAACTTTCACCTGAAAATAAACTTTTAAAATATAAAACTATTCTTAAACTAGTGTGGACTTACGGTATCCAGCTGTGGGGCATCACAAGTTAATCAAATCTGGAAATTCTACACAGATTTCAGTCGAAGACATAACGAATCATTGTTGATGCGCCGTGGTACCTAACAAATGATATGATACACAGAGACCTACAAATGCCATAATGCCAGATGTCGAAGAGGAAGTGAAGTGCGTGAGTTCGCGTTATCTCAAGAGACTGGAAAGATATCCGAACCCATTAGCCGTAAATCTACTGGACAACAGCACCACCACCTATCGCCTGAAGCGGTTCTACACCTTAGATCTACCATAAAGACTATAGACGTAAGAATGACCTATATACCAAATAATAATCATTCAAGATTAAGTATATCTCAAGCTAAGGCCTTAACGTAGGCTTTAACCACATGTTTGTTCTACACAATATTACGCAATTAGTTTATTGCCCAAGGGCACATTACTAATGTATTCATTGGATGTAATAAAAAATATATATATATATTCAATGAAATTTATGCCACAATGTATTGGTTGCCCTTTAAAAACATTAATTTTTCAGAATTACGCCCAATAAATAATAGCTAATTGCCCGCTAGTAATTAATTACTATTGCTAAACTGTTATTAATTATATAATTATAGAACTATATAGCTATGAAAGAGCCGTACTTGTATCCCACCGATAATAGTTCACAATTCACCTGCATTGTTGAGGTAATACAAATCATGTGCGAAGTCACAGATACAGCCTTTAGCATGACCAAAGCCTGAGAAGCGTTCGACTACGATCGGGTGAACGTCTTACCAGATGAATTAACGGACTTGAACGGACTAAAATGGAGTTAACGGAAGTTAATTGGTCCGATAATAAAAATAAAAAATAACTTCCGTTAGTGGTCCTTTAAATTAAATTAACGAAGTTAATTAACTGTTAACGGATTAAATCGTGATTACCCATCACTGATCCTCAGTAATAACAACTGCAATATATTCCATAAATATAAATGTTTCAATCACAGTTCAATTCCAAACTTACAAATCCGTTACGTGAATGTGAATAAATCCTAACAAAAAAAAAGTTTTGGAATGAAATATTTATTTTAAAATACCGACTGAGAGGTGGGCATTGTGATATTAATTTTGTTCGATCCATCAGATCCATTCATCTATTTCCAATTGCGAATCCGAGCATTGTACGAATTAAAGCTCCTTTCCATTTCCCCCACATATTTATATGTTAATCCTGTCGCTTCGGCCGGAATCAGGGCATGCATAAATATCATTTTTTAACGCGGAGCATTCACGATTCTGACGCTGCTTCTATTAAGCCGGTTTTAAGTTATGTCCTATTTAGAATTCAACATGATACACATGAAAATTCCAGCGAGCAGGAAAATCCCACATACTGAAATGACGTTGTTGAAGTGAACATTTTTGCTACCGATAATACTCTGCTGCTGTGAATACAGATACTATTACTAAAAATTGAGTTAAATATTTTTTAAAAGAATGAAATTTTACTGCGCGGTCAATGGTAACATTAAACCTGCAATGCATAGAAATTCCAACTTTGTAGAATATATACGTATTGCTGGGTATTCAACTGCAAGTGGAGCTTTATTGAGTTATCAGTTGAGTACTCGGTGATTTTTATTCATTGTTGTGCCCCAACTCCTGTTTTAGCAGCAGAGCGGTTCTATTTTTATTCTTTTGAATATTGTATTAAATATTTCACTCGCTTCACCCCGTGTTACATACGCTTCGTATCGTGTTTTATTTATTCCCACAGAAACTATAGCACTTAAAGCGGTGGGTGCATCATCGTAATTCTATTGAATGAGTAATATAATCAACGTACGAGGGGAGTTGGTTTTTATGTTGTCTACCTAGCTATGAAAATAAATAAAAATAAACAGTGAGTATAATATTAACTGATCAGATTTTATAGATTGTATAGTGTTAGCCACATGTAACAATAAAGCTTTGTAAAAATAAGGTGTACCATGTATGTATCATGTACCAATATCATGAATAAATAAATAAATATCTTTGTGTGGAAATAATATCTACATATATATATAAACAATCTTTATTAGGCTATCGACCCCATAGGGTCTTTCCGCCTTGCATAACATAATACATTACATTATACGTACGTTACATTATACATTACATTACATATTATATTATATAACATTACCTATATGTGATTCATGAGTGATTATTTTGATAGTGTGAAGAGAGTGTTATGAAGTGTAATATGATTCATGAAGCGTTTTTGTCGGATGTAATTTTGTAGTGCGTTTGTTTTGTCTTTTAATACACAATTCGTCGAGTATTGTCCTATTGTCCTGTTTTTGTTGAAATTTATTTCGTAGTTTGTCTAGTCTTTGTTGGATGGGTATGATTTTGGTGATCTTGTATAAATTTATGTTTGATATGTTATGAAGATGATTGTCCTTATGTCTTAATTTAGTGAGAAGTCTTAATGTCTTCCGTTCAGTTACGTCCGTAATTCGTTTGCAGGTGTTTCTTACATTTTTTAGTATGATCTGGCCGTAGTCAATCATGGGCCTGCAGATGGATTTGTAAATTTTTGTTGCTGTACTAATGGATATCCCTCTTCCTCCGTATGTCAGGCATCTGAAATGTTTTGCTCGTTTTTGTATTTCCGTCTTTGTGTTCCGTAAGTGTTTGTCGAATTTGTGCTTATTGTCAATCGTCATTCCTAAGTATTTTAGCGTCGTTGTGGGGTATACGTTTGTTCCGTTAACATGTATTGTCGGTGAGTTGTTATTGATTCTGTGGTTGGGAATAAGGAGTTGGCATTTTGCGGGGTTGGGTTCGAGCCTCCATTTGTTGAACCAGTCCATTGTTTTATCAGTCAGTATTTGAAGTGAGTCTATTGTGTCATCCGGTCGTTTTTTATGTGTTATTAATGCTGTGTCGTCGGCGTATTGTATGATATACTGTTCTAAGTCTGTCTGCCTGTTGTCTGTTCCTAATATGTCATGGCAATATATGTTGTACAGGAGGGGCGAGAGAGGAGAACCCTGTGGCAAACCTTGTTCTGGCGAAAATGATCTTGAGTATGAATTGTTTGTTCTTATCCGTAGTTGTCTGTCTGTCAGGAAGCTGTGGATGAATAGGATGAGGGATCTAGGTATTTGTAGGGTATGCATTTTGTATAGTAGTCCTGTGTGCCATACAGTGTCAAAAGCCTTTTTTATGTCCAGGAATAGTGCTGCGGTATGTCTGTTTTGTAAGTACGTCGTCTGTATGTTGTTCGTCAGAATGTAAAGGGGGTGTATGGTCGACAGTCCGGGTTTGAACCCGAATTGGTATTTGGGTATCTTTTCTTCTATGAGGTTCCATACCCTGCTCTGCATTATTTTCTCCAGGTTTTTCCCCAAAACTGGGAGTAGTGTAATAGGTCGATAGCTTTCTGGTTTTGATTTATCTAGTCCAGTCTTGGGGATTGTGATAATAATACCCTCTTTCCAGAATATTTGGTGTGTGCTGTTTTTTAGGCAGTGGTTGTACATTTTAATAATGTGATCGTGTGTTGTTGTTGGTAAGTGCCTTAGTGGGTCATTTGTTAGTGCGTCATGTCCGGGGGCAGAATTTTTTCCCCTATGCAGTACTGTGTAATATTCGTCATCTGTTATGTCAGGGATTACGTCGTCTGTCTCTGTTCGTTTATAAGCCTCGAACCAGTCATTAATGTTCGTAAAGGTCCTGTCGTCGAAAACTGGGTTTTGTGAAGGGGTGAAAGCATTTTCGAAATGTTCCGCAAATGTGTTGGCTATGTCTATGTCTGTGTATTTTTCTGTCAGTCCGTCTGTCAGCTTTTGAATGTTGTTTTTCTGCTTATATCTAGTTAGTTTTTTTATTTTTGTCCAGTAGGTTCTCCCTGTGTCTGCTTCAATTTCTTGGCATACTTCCAACCATTTCTCTGTCCTGTATTGTTGCGTTAGTTTTTGTATGTCCTTGTTTAGTTTATTGAATTTTGTCTTGAGTTCTCTGTCTTGTGTTACAATGTACTGTCTGTATATTTTTCTTTTATGTTTGATTAGCCCTAGGATGAATTTTGGCAGTCTGTTTTTGTAAAATTTATGTGTTGTGATAGTGCTGTAATTATTTATTGTATTTGTTAATGTGTTTTGAAAGTCCGCGATCTGTTCTAAGTCTATTTCGTCCGAGTTTAGGTTTGTTAAGTAGTTTGTCATGTCATCTTCTATGTTCTTGTAGTTGTTCTTTTCAA
Organism: Othius punctulatus; assembly: GCA_951805005.1. NCBI lineage: Eukaryota > Metazoa > Arthropoda > Insecta > Coleoptera > Staphylinidae > Othius > Othius punctulatus. Next base: position 61,347,301 of record OX638145.1, read on the forward strand.
TTCTGCGCATCCTTACTGGGGTTATGGGTATTGACTGTCTTTTTGTGTCAGCTGTAAATATTTTGCCAAGGTGGTCTGAACACTGGTCCGGGGTTAATGCCACGTCAGTAATGTTACTTGTCAAGTTGTCAGTGTGTAGGAATATGTCAGGAGTGCTGTCTTTGTTGTTAGGCATAATGAATGTCGGGTCTGTGTGCCGTCTAGTGAATTCGGAGTTTTGCAGGAATGTCTGCATCTATCTACGTTTCTGTGTATTTAGATTAAAGTCGCCAATTATGATTGCATATTTGAAAAGTGAAGCTTTAACAAATATGCTCTGTTCTAAGGGAGATGTCGGATGAATGTAGATTAGGAAGATGTGCAGTCTGTCGTTTTGAAAGGGAACTGTGAAATGGAGACAGTCATTCAGGGGAACGGTTAGGGTAGGAGGGTTAGCTTTGCCTAGGTGGCACTGGGGTTGAAGTTGTGCTAGTACACCGCCGCGCGCGTTTTGAGTGGTATGTCCATGTCGTTTTAATGTGTTCCAGTTCCTGTTGTCTGTGTTTATGTCTGTCTTTGTCTTGGTTTCTACTAGGAGGCATCCGTCTATGTCATTAGTTTCTATGTAATTGTACAGGAGTTGTTTTTTAGAGGATCCATTAATTAAGATACATTATAACTTAAAATTCTTATGAAGAAGCTGAACGACTCTATTAATTTGAAAGAGAAGAAATTCATACAACAGGAAAACTATTTGGAATTTCTGATGTTAGCAGAACTACCGCTTTGGCACTTTGCTGGGGCGTTAAGTGTACCTTTAGTATTGGCAAGACTAAACAGCTCTCTTCCACTTATGTGCACAGTATTTGACACATACATCAACCCATGTATTTGAATATGATATATTTTATTTGGATATGAATATAATATTTGAAAATGCATGCGCTCTACTTGAAAACTTTACCAATTGCCAATGAACAATGCCAAATTAAGACAATATGCACAGGTCACACATTAAAGAGCAAAAGCCATCCCTAGCTACAGGGTATTCATTAAAGGAACCAAACCACCAAACAAGGAAACAAGCAAGGACCAAACAAGGAAACATTAAAGGAACACTTAATAAAACGTGAAACCTGTAGACAGAAAATGTATTCAACGCAAGAAAATATACAATCTGGGCAGTGCATCTGTACACAAATACAGTGCACTGGTAACAATGTGGCATTAGTATGCGGACTGTGAGCGATTTATTTTTTGTGTATTATCCTGAGAGACCAATACCATCAATCGGAACAATTTGTGATATAATCGCCAAGTAGAGGATGTATCTCCGGTAGTCATCATAAAATAACTAGGACATGCCGCGTATTGACTGAAGAAATGAAATTAAACGTGTTATGCTATGCTGAAGAAGATACTGATGAAGAAAATTTAAATACTTTCTTGCGTTGAATACATTTTCCGTCAACAGTGTTGACGTTTTATACGTTACGTAAATATACGTTATGAATTTGACTTTTTTTTTAAATAATCGAGTTACACACGCTAGTAAATTTGGTTGCATATAATTGAATATTAGCATAGGATTGATCTCGTCGTTTTAAAACTGAACATACCCTATGTTCAGCGATTAAAAAAATGCGCGGTATAAAATAAGGTTAAATTCGGCTATAGATTTAATAGAACATAGAGCCGGGATAAATTTTTTAGGTAAATTTGAAAAAAGGCAGCTCAAAGATCATGGAGCTTTTGTATTAAGCATTAGGTAAGGTTAGGTTAGCTTTCCCAAAGAGGTTTAAAGAAAAGGAAAAATCACCTGAAAACGATCCCAGAGAAGAAAAAACTCATTTCGACGGGAGGCGAAAATTTAACAGCCTTGCTTCTCCGAGAGAACTTCTATCAGTCTGAGGTGCTTTTGCAGCACTGTATTAAAAGAATTATCTATCATATTTTTTCCGTTCAACATTTCGAAACGGTTTTCTTCGCAAATTAATTTTCTTTTGGCTAAAAGTAAGTAGTTTTTGTTCTGATATTTCCAACTCCTTGCTTTTCAACTTATTCTCGCTTTCTCTCTCTCTCTCTCTCTCTCTCCCTCTCTCTATCTCTCTCTCTCGCGTTTCTCATTAAATTAACCCAGATATGGGTTAATTAAATTGGTTTTTTTTGTTGGATTTCTTTCGTATTCTAATATTTCTTATTCTTCTTTATTATTATCAGTGTTATTATTAGAAATTTCATTTGACGGCATTTCTGAAATAGCAGATGCAATAGAAACCTCCCAATTCCAACTCTCAGATATTTCCAACTCCCAGCTTCTCAACTTATTCTCTCTCTCTCTCTCTCTCTCTCTCTATCTCTCTGTCTCTCTATCTCTCTCTCTCTCTCTATCTCTCTCTCTCTCTCTCTCTCACTCGCTCGCTCGCTCACTCTCTCGCGTTTTAGCAGATGCAATAGAAACCTATAGCATTTTAATCTGGATTCGTTCACCGATTTTGCCAACATAGTACTCCAGGTGATGAATTGAATGTAAGAAAACTTGTACATTATTCTTGCTCTAATTAAAGGAAAGCTCTACGGCTTTTTGCATCAGACTTGCCACTAATATCTTCCTTAGAAAACCCTTTGTATATATTTCTTTTATATTGCAGCAATGGTCAGGTTTTGTTAAAAAAATGTTGAATTGATGTAGCAAGTGACTTTCTTAAAATATACCGCCGTCACACTAGATTTTAAATTATCTAGACACGTTAGTATTTATGTTATCACTAACTATCATATAATAAAATATTTTTGGGGAAGCCCAAACTTTTTTATGTTGTCAGTTTCATCCTTTTTCCACCATATTGCTAAATGCATTGAAAGTGAACCTTGAAACTTCTTATGGAAATGTTTCTTTTCGATTGTTTACTTTATTGCGTTTTGGGATTAATTCCGCTTTTCACTATTTTTTGATAGATTATTTATACGACACTGTTTCTCAAAACTTGAATATATCTTCGTTGCTAGTAAATCTAAACCGTTTTAGGTTAAATCAATGACCAGCCGGATTTTATATGACCCCGACATTTAAAGCATTATAAAATTGTAAATTATGTAGTATAGCTCTCCTCCAATTATTGTTCATCTGTATCTATCTGACTAACAAGTAGAATGCGGCCTGTTAGTTTACGACATTATATAGTTAATAATAACCAACTGTTTGGTTGAAACTATAGTCACCTTATCTAATAAAGTATGATGCCAACAGGTAAAATAATGCATTATTGCAATACAAATTTAAAACTGCTTTATTTATTTACACATAATGTATCGCGAAGTAAAAGTCTCCTGAAAGTAAAATCATTATTAAAAAAACAGTAGACAATACCTTATATTTATTAATGAAATAATAAGCGTTTCACTTTTCAGAAAATAATTTACTGGTTGGCTGATATTTTGATTGAATGTAGCAATCCTCAATTTATCCACAAAGATGTTCTTGTGCAAGATCAACCAACGACAATACTCATTGTGTAATATTTTTAATACCTTCATTTGACTAACAGGAACACGATAGGAAATCCGTACGCTAGTGTAAGGACTTTTCCATTATATTAAAAAAAGGAGATAAAACAAACTGTAAAAGCAAAAGAAGATAAATGGAAAACCTACATAAGAACAAGAAAAGAGGAAGATTACATGAGATATAAAACAGCAAGCAAAGAAATAAAACCCAAAATCAAGATAGCAAAGCAACAAACATGGGAAGAGTTCGGAAAGAAAATAAAGGAAACGTTCACTGAAAACCGGACATGTTCTACAGCACAATAAAACAAATGAGGAACAAAAAACCCCGAAACAAATTAACATAAAAGATAAATATAGAATTACAATTACAGATCAACAGAAGATTATGGAAAGGTGGAAAGAATACTTAAGTGAAATGACAGTAACAAAGCACAAAGGAAAAGAAGAAAAAAACAGACAATCGAACCAATGGGGAAATCAGAAGGATATCAATGGAGGAAATGGAGATGACGATATCACAGATGATATCACAGCGGAAATGATAAAATACATCGGGTATAAAGGGAAAGAGGAATTCCTGGATATTCTTAATGAAATAATAAAGGAAAAAATAATACCGGACGAATGGAACAAGGGAATCATACATCCACAAAAAGGGAGAAACAAAAATATGCGACAACTACAGAGGAATTACACTCACAAGCATACCAGGGAAAATATTTACAAGGATATTAGAGACAAGACTGAAATAAAAACTGGACCCACTATTTGGAGAAGAACAACACGGGTTCAGGAGAAATAGAAGTACACAGGACCTGATACACATAATGAGACAACTAACAGACAAGACGATCAGAAAAGGAAAAGATGTACCCATATGCTTCATAGACCTGAAAGAAGCATTTGACAGAACAATAAGAGATGACATATGGAATATGTTAGAAAAAAGAGAGGGAGAAAGAGACATGATAAACATAATAAAAGAGATGTACAATAAGAACAGAAGCAAGGTGAGAATATTAACAAACGAATCAGAGGAGTTCAAGACCGAAATTGGACTAAAAAAAGGTTGCATTTTAAGCTCTTTATTCTTCGAATCACTCATAGATGAAGCAACAAGGACAAGTAAAGAAAGAGCAGCAAACCCGATTATAGGATATAGAAAACTGGCAATGATAAAAATATAAATACTTATGTTCGCAGACAACATGATAATACTAGAAGACTCCAACGTTACCTTAATATATACGAAGAAAAACTTAAAAAGATAAATATGGAAATAAATATCAGCAAAACTAAAACAATGGTAATAGCGTCAAAAGAAAACAAACACAAAATAGAGCTAGAAGGGAAATAACTAGAACAGGTGAATCAATACAACTACCTAGGAACAATAATAGTAGAAAAGGGAAAGATTGACCAAGAAGTAGAAGAGAGAATAGGAAAAGCGGGAAGGATCTACAACACAATACACACGTTTTTAGAGAAAAGAGAAATTACATAAGAAATAAAAACTGAGGTATACAAAAAATTAGTAAGGCCCTCTCTACTATAGTGAATCGTGGACAATTACGGAAAGAAACAAAAGCAAGATCAACGCAAGGGAAATGAGATTCCTGAGGAAGATAGAGGGAATTACAAAAAAGGAGGAGTGATAAACACAGAAGTAAGGAAACGGCTCAACACAAAGCCAATAACAATAATGTTCGGACGTCCACCCTGTATATTGTAATTGTGAGCGACCGATACGCGACTTAAGTGCGCGTGCGATAATTGTATTTCGCGCGACACCCGGGCTCACGGAAAGAGAGTCTCGAAACGTACGTCGAAGAGGACACACAGAAAATAGTGAGAGAAGAGAACAATGTCTAGCACGTTTCCGGCAATAGTGTCGAATCCAATAGTCAAGTGACGCCGCCCTTCTGGTCGATCAAAGGTAGGTGGTAGCAAGTATAAGCTAACCCCGCGGCTCGCTCACAAAATATTACATTACAGTCCACTTTTTTGTTGCAAAGTTGCGTGTCGTGGTCATTGGGCTCAAGTATCGCCTTCAAAGGGCTTGTCCTCGATCCACGGGCGTACATTTTGGTCCTTCGAACCGGATTCGGTTTATATTGTGATAATTAGCGCTGTATTAATTACAGTTTTTCGCTTATTAATACGTTAGTTCTCGATCCCGTCGCTCGTTTTGTTAATCGTACTAGCATTCGTTCTCTCTTGACCTCGTTGTGTGGTCTCTCTCTCACCACATCTGGTACATCTGGTCGATTCCAACAGTTGTATGTTTTGTGATCGTCGATATTTATCGGCGACGGTTTCTTTATAATCTTCTTATCTTCTTATCATTTCTCGCTCAGTTTGTAGTTTAAAATTAGCAACATGCCGTCTCTCGAGGAAGTTATATTCAAGGTGGAAACTGCCCGTCGAAAGATTTTGCGTGTCGAATTAATCGCACAATCGGTAGACGCCGACCCCGATGATAAGAAGTCAATAGCGCTTCTTAAAGTTATGTCGGAAGGCTTGGAGGATTTGTTTAGGGAATTTAATGACGCGATTGGTAGATTATCGGCGTGTTATAATAAGTTAAAAACACCGAAAGATCTCCAACCAGACATAGAAGAAGTAGAAGCGTCTTATTACAATGCCAAAGCCATTATTGCAATGGCATTTCCTGAGTTTCATCGCAATCGCGACCATTCGGTGGGTCCGATTACGCAATCTTCAAACGCCGTCTCCGGAGTCGCGCTTCCGAAATTAAAATTAGTTGAATTCGATGGCGATTTAAATCAATGGCACAACTTCTTCGATATGTACACGTCCACCGTGCACAATAGTAATTTGTCGGACGTTCAGAAATTTATGTACCTGCGATCGGCACTGCATGGAGACGCCCTCGCACAAATTTCGTCGCTACCGTTGACCGCAAATAATTATCAGGTTGCATGGGATACCTTACAGGATAGATATAACGATAGGAAACTACTAACTAGTTCGTACTTGGATGAATTATTTAACGTAACGCTCACGTGTGATCCCACATCCATGCGAAAATTCGTAACAACGCTGACAGAGTATTCTGGTGCGTTATCAGCGTTAGGTCATAACGTCGCGAGTTGGTCGGTGCCTTTATTACACTTGTTTAAGAATAAATTGACGCCCGTACTGAGAGAAAAGTGGGAACAAGCCGTCAGTAATTGTGAAGTAGGTACATTGAAGCAATTTATATCGTTTTTGTCAAGTGAATGCCGAGTAATAGAATCTTGCGGTGATTCTATTAATTATAAATCGATAATTAATAAGAAACAGTTCTCGAACGCCCCCGCAAGGTTTACTTCAGCTAGAAAGGCAACTACGTCGTTGGTAGTTCGCACGGGGACAAAGGCAAAGGATCTGTCCCACTGCCCACTGTGTAACGATAATCACCATTTAGCACAGTGTGCACCATTTAGAAATAAATCCATAATCGATCGATTTGAATTCGCAAAGAGGCAGCGTGTGTGCCTTAATTGTTTGAACTCGGGTCATTATCTAGCGCGTTGTGACTCTAGAGGCTCATGTAGGATATGTCGCCAACGCCATCACACTTTACTCCATATGCCTCATAAAGAGGTTGTGGAAGTAAAAACGGAGGATAAGTCACCCTCCCCCGAAGTCAATGAGAATTCAGTGAAGCACGTTAATGAGGCCCTAGTACGCAACCGCCCTAGTGTATCATCGCTACAAACGTCCACTAGGTCTTGTGTGTTATTGTTGACTGCACAAGCATCCGTACGTGATCATTCTGGACGGTATACACGCGTACGAGTTCTACTCGATACTGCTAGTGAAGGCACATTTATTAGTGCGCACTGTTCAAAATGACTAGGGTTGACACCACAGGTCGCACAAGTCCCAATATTCGGATTGGCGAAAGTTCCAGTAGGGATCTCTAGTGGCACAATTAAGTGTTCATTTGAGCCTGTCGATAATATTTGTTTAGAAGTAGATGCTATGGAAATTCGAAACATCACTAAGTGCCCGTCTATGCACATTGAACAGTATAATTGGCCTCACTTGGAGGGATTACCCCTCGCCGATAGGGCTTTCCATGTACCACACGATGTTGATATCTTGTTAGGAGCAGAATGGTTCCCGTATATCGCGCTCGGTGAACCTATTGTCGGTCCTAAAGGGACCCCTAGTGCCCTTCTTACAATTTGGGGATATTGTTTAATTGGTCGTATCGAGCCACCGCCTGCGGGATGTTCGAACAACCCGTCAGTATCGTCATTTTGCATGACACTGCAAAATGATACGGATAATCTGATTCGGAAGTTTTGGCAAGTAGAGGAACTCCCTTCAGTAACTGTATCGTGCCCTACTGAGCAGGAGTGCGAAGAACATTACAAGAGAACGGTCTCTCGCTCGAGTAATGGTACATATGTTGTCGAGTTACCATATTTGTCCTCGGTTCTCAATCTGAATGACAGTCGCGAGTTAGCTTTGCGTCGATTTCTGTTATTAGAACGAAAGCTAACCAGGTATCCTGAGCTACGGTTGCAGTACAATGCGTTTATGACGGATTATATTGAGCAAGGACATATGAGTCTAGCACCACCTTCTCAAGAGGGATGTGGGTCATCCTACTTCATACCACATCACTGTATCTTCAAGCGTACTGACGACACAGCCATTGATAATATAGTAAAATTTCGTGTCGTTTTCGATGCATCCATGAAAACTAAACATAGCCCATCACTGAATGAAATCCTACATACGGGACCTAAATTGCAATTGAATATCGTAGACATATTGATTAAGTTTAGGATTTATCAGGTAGTTGTAGTGACAGACATAAAGCAAATGTATAGAAATATTAGATTAGCGGAGAAGCACCATCAGTTTCAGAAAATATTATGGCGATGGGATCCATCGGAACCGTTAAAAGAATATTGTTTGTCCACCGTCGTTTATGGCATATCTGCCTCTCCTTTCCTCGCTATAAGGACTCTGCACCAATTAGCTCAGGATGAAGGTGCCAACCTACCTGACGCTGTCGCTGCGATATTAGAGTGTACATACATGGACGATTTTGTTATGTCCGTACCGACTGTAAAAGATGCATTGAATTTACAGTCTCAGCTAATTAAATTATTGAATCAAGGAGGATTTGCCCTTAGAAAATGGATGAGCAATTGCCCGGAAGTATTAGAAGCATTGCCAAAGGATCATTGTGCAATATCCCGTAAATCACTCGTATTTGGGGATGATCCGAATGCATTCACCAAAATTCTCGGATTAGTGTGGGACCCTTCTACGGATAGCATGTCGTATCAAGTTGTCGTTAGCCCAAATCAACTCACAAAAAGAGCCATTTTATCGGATATCTGTAAGCTATTTGATCCAATGGGATATATAGCTCCTGTCACATTTATGGGAAAATGGATCATTCAATATCTGTGGCAGTTGGGTTTGGATTGGGATCAAACTCCTCTAGAAGACGGAACCCTCCCCTTTGAACGATTCTCCTCATGGACGACGATGAGGAGAGTAGTAGCATGGATCCTACGTTTTTCACATAATTCGCAAAAAACTGGACCTCGACGTAAGGGTATGTTAACAGCGAAAGAATTGGCCGCAGCAACTGTTGTCTGCGTTAGAACTGTACAAACTAGCGAATTTAGACGGGAAAAGTCATCTATGCGAGAGGGAAAAATTGTGTCATCTCGGTTACGCAATCTTAACCCCTTCATTGATTCCCATGGGTTGATTCGAGTCGGTGGGCGAATACATCATGCTCCAGTTTCATTCAGCCGCCGCCACCCAATCTTACTACCAAAATCATCACATGTGACAAATCTTATAGTAGATTTCTATCACCAGGCTTACATGCACCCGGGACCACAAAATCTACATTGTCTTATACGAGGTCAATATTGGATAATCTCTGGTCGTGATGTGATCCGTCGTCGGTTACAACGGTGTCTCCAGTGCTTCCGTACCCGGCCGACGGCATTGCAACCTATTATGGGGGATTTACCTGTGGCGCGCTTGGCATCCGTAAAGGCATTTATGGCCACAGGAATAGATTTTGGTGGACCATTCGAAATTTCACTAGGAAAAATTAGGAATGCCAAAAGATACAAGGCATATATTTGTTTATTTGTGTGCCTCGCTACAAAAGCAGTCCACTTAGAGTTGGTATCGGAGCTCACCACGGAAGCATTTCTGGCCGCACTCAGACGCTTTGTTGCACGTCGAGGAACGGTAGCGCACATATACAGTGACTGCGGCACAAATTTTGTTGGTGCAAAACGCAAAATTGAAGCATGGGCTCAGTTGTTGTTGTCAGACGAGAATAAACGAGAAGTAGGTGGGCATTTAGCGGATCGAGGCATTCAATGGCATCTCAACCCTCCATCCAGTCCTCATTTTGGTGGCATATGGGAGGCTGCTATTAAATCCACTAAGCAGTTATTAGCACATACCATTGGAAATCAATTTCTGACGTATGAAGAATTTAATACGGTACTGATACAGGTCGAAAATACATTAAATTCACGCCCACTAACTCAGATGTCATCGGACCCCAATGATTTGGAAGCATTAACTCCAGGCCATTTTTTATTACTCGAATCTCCTACGACGTTAATGGAACCAGAGTCATCTGTGGGAACTGGCACTACTCGTTGGAAGTTACTTTCACACATCGTTAGTTCCTTTTGGAAGAGATGGTACAAGGAATATTTATGCACGCTCCAACAACGGACAAAATGGACCAAAGTTTCTGCAAATTTAGAAGTTGGTACCATGGTCCTCATAAAGGATGACAATCTACCCCCACTTTCCTGGCGACTGGGCCGTGTATTAAGCGTATACGCTGGAAGAGATGGAGTTGTTAGAGTTGCTGATGTTAAAACAGCAACTGGTGTCCTTAGGCGAGCGGTGGTAAAATTATGCCCCTTGCCTGGGTCTTCTGAAGTTTAGGTATAAATAGGGATGTACGGGAACCTAGGGTGTCGTATCCTGACATGCCTATCCACTTAAGGGCTACCTTTTCTTCGCGAAGTCTCCCCTATCGCCCGGGCGGAGTGAAGTTCGATTGATCCTGTACCCTATATCCCTGTCCAAATATAGCCAACTTATCGCCTAGCACCCTAGAATATTGTTATATGGTTATATAGAAACATAAGTTTTGGTTTGTTATTTGTTACGAATTGTAACACCCCTTTCGTTGTTGTTACGTTATTTAGTGTTGGGAATTTTATACTACTCGTACGGAGTGTGTAACTAATGAGAGTTAGTTTTGGTATTATCGAATTTTGTTTTGGTTTATTAGTTTTCGTTGATGAACCGTTTCCAACCGGTTTATCTCCTTTGTTTGGGGCTTAGTCGGTTGTGGTGGATTCTTTAATTTTGAATTTTTGTTGTTGCTAGAATGAACAATTTGTTTTGGAATAGGATATTCCAAGGTGGGCGGTATGTTCGGACGTCCACCCTGTATATTGTAATTGTGAGCGACCGATACGCGACTTAAGTGCGCGTGCGATAATTGTATTTCGCGCGACACCCGGGCTCATGGAAAGAGAGTCTCGAAACGTACGTCGAAGAGGACACACAGAAAATAGTGAGAGAAGAGAACAATGTCTAGCACGTGTCCGGCAATAGTGTCGAATCCAATAGTCAAGTGACGCCGCCCTTCTGGTCGATCAAAGGTAGGTGGTAGCAAGTATAAGCTAACCCCGCGGCTCGCTCACAAAATATTACATTACAGTCCACTTTTTTGTTGCAAAGTTGCGTGTCGTGGTCATTGGGCTCAAGTATCGCCTTCAAAGGGCTTGTCCTCGATCCACGGGCGTACAAATAATAATAGAGGAAAGACAGCTAGGTTGGCTCGGACATACACACATGCTAGAAGAGAATAGAATAACAAAAAGAATACATGAAGTAAAAATACAAGGCAAAAATAAAGTAGGAAGACCGAGGAAGAGATGGAATGAACAAATGCACCAAGCAGCGGAAAGAAGAGGAATAGAATAGAATGAAATAAGAAAATTGGCACAAGACAGGGACCACTGGTAAAGAAGAGTGAAGAGATTAATTAGCGAAGACATGTGATTGTAAAATATATTATATATGTAATTGAGCAGTACGACACCTGAAAGGATAAAAGGACCATGGATAAATAAATAAATTAAGAAAAAATAAATACGCTCTAATTTATTGCTGTCACTTAAATTATTACGATGTTACTCTGGCAATGAACGTTGGTTTGTTTTGTATGTTTTAGAATAAGATAAATTTATGGTAAAACCTCACAAAACCGGGTAAATACTCTGTTTACAATTATAGATCTTGGGAAATTTAAAATTAAAATTCGCAACGGCCTCAGCTATCATATACAGGGTGAGTTTTTTCGGATGTTTAGTATGGGGATCTCGAAAACTAGCGGAGATAGAGGGACGATTAAATGGGGAAAGAATTGCAGTTTTACGAGTTCATTTTCATGAGCTTTTTGTTTTTTGGAAAAATTGCATGGCTAACTAGATATCTCGAAAAAATGTATTTTTTGTTATTTTGTTAGGAGCATATTGAACTGTTATTATTGACTTTAGAAAAAATGTGTAAAGGAAAAAGTTATAGGAAATTATGTGCTTAATAGTACAGTCTAACCGATTATTTTATTTAAGCTATAATTTTTGAGTTATGACACAAACTTTTTTTTTTTCTAATGGAAACCATAGTCGGCCATGACATTATAAAAAAGGCCTCTTTTCCACGATTCTAATGATATATTATATTACATAGGTATTTTTATAAATAATTAAATTATGGGATTTTTTTTCTTTTCAGTTTCGAACTATTCGAAGTAGTGCGCTATTGAAACAATTGATAGATACAAACGACAATTATAGAGGTGGCTGATCTCCCGATCTCTCTGTTTTAGATTTTTATTTATGGGGTATGGTAAAAGATAGAGTGTATCAAACATCGTACGTCATAGTAGATGACCTTAGAGAAGCTGTACTTACATGTTACAAGTTTTTGCTAATATTAATGGACGCTCCGTTAGAAAAGCAACAAATTCTGTTTTAAAAAGGTGTGCATTAATCATAATGATGAACCTTTTGAACATATTTAGTCTTAAATACTTTCCGAACTTTAATTACGTTGTTTTGGTACTACTTTAGTTACGTTCTAATATGCTTGTATTATTTCTCAATTTATCGTCTGTCATTCCCGGTTTAGTAGTTTTGTACTTATGTAATTTTGTTTTATCAGAAATAATTTTTATATAAAATTGATACTCAAACGAATTAAACATTTTACACCAAAATAATTTTTATAATTTTATAATTAATTTTATAATTTCGAAATGAAAAGAAATTTTTATTTAACGCGTTGCGGCTCTATCAATTATTTCCATAGCCTACTTCTTGAATAATTCGAAAATGAAAAGTAAAAAATAACGATAAATTAATTATTTATAAAAATAACTATATCAAGTGGTATATCATTAGAATAGTTGAAAAAGCGCCTGTTTTATAGAGTCATGGCCAACTATGGCTTCTATTAGAAAAAACTCAACTTTGTCTCATAACTCAAAAATTATAGCTTTAATGAAATAATCGGTTAGATTGTATTATTAAGCACATAATTACGTACAATTTTTTTTTACACATGTTTTCTAAACTCAATAATAACAGATCACCAGGCACCGAACCAAAGAACAAAAAATAGATTTTTTCGAGATATCTAGTTAGCCATGCAATTTTTCCAAAAAAACAAAAAGCTCATGAAATTGAACTCTTAAAACTGCAATTATTTTCCGATTAATCGTCCCTCCATATCCGCTAGTTTCCGAGATCCCCATACTAAACATCCGAAAAAACTCACCCTCTATAATGTGATAACTTGATTTAATAGTAAAACATACTTGGTCTGTGTTTTATATTTCATAAAGCTCTGGTGCATTGTGATGGACATTATGTTACCATAGCTAGACAGAATGAATGTATTATTTATTTGTCATAGATTTCATCATCTCTGAATATTTTACACATATATGTTGTAATATTGGAACTGGTACTGAATTAATAAGTGGAAATTTAAAAACTTACACTAGAAATTCTACGTTGCGTTGACATAGTTACAGCAGAAACGTCAAGAAAACGTGTCTTTTTAATATCATCAACCGATTTGGAGATATCACAAAACTAGAACTTGGCAAAATATCATTAGAAGTGTACCCAAAACACGGGAAAGAGAAATTATAGTGCCTGGAGACTGTTTATTTCATTTTGCGCTGAAATATGGTACACTTTTAATCGATAGACGCTAGTATCCGAACTTGCATTTATTTAATTTTTATTCGAACAAGATACACCCTAAATACCACTTGTGCTTAAAAATTAACTGGATAATTTCCAATAAAGCTTGTTGTCTACTTCCATGCGTTCTTCGAACTCGTGAAAGAAACAACAACAAGCTTTTATGAAAATTATCGGTAAATTTTAAGCACTCGTAGTATTTCCGCCACGAAAATATACACATCTCCATAATTTCATATTCTAATTACTTTGCTTATTTCATTTTTGCTGCATCTGAATAAAAATGGCATTATGGCTTAAAGAATAAGATTTTTCACGTCACTGCCAAAGCATTGTGTTTAAAAAAAATCTAAAAATGTTAGTTTAAGCTTAAAATTAGATTCAAACTAATCAGGGATGTACCAGGAAATATAAATTTCCATTTCAATATTTTTTAGTCTATTATCGGTATCATTAACTCGATCTTGGGTCACCCTGTGTATATATTTTTTTATTGGTGAAATATTTAAGCGGCTTCACGTTTTAATTACTCCTTATCTGAGCACTAAGGTTATCTGACTGGCGGTCGTGAATCTCGGGAATTATATAAAGCTGTGTATAAATGTACAGGGAGCGTAATTTAGAATGAATTATTTGAACCATAAAGGGATGCCCTCGTAATGTGCCCAATAAATAACGTTTAAATCTGAGCCGTGCGTTCCTCCTTTCCGTTGGTAATTAAAAAAAATTAAATTTTATGATTATTTTAGCGGAGCTTCCGATTTATATGGGGCATTTAAATCTGAATGGTCCATAAAAGCGGGATGTCCCCTTACGTTTCACATGGCATTGATTTTACTGGGGGTCGCCTGGTCGAAAATAATTACCTTCACAAATTGGCAGCGCTTGGGGATTTGCGAGATACAGAACGTTGACGTGAGTGTCGTCGCACGCACATGGAGTGCTATAGACATTCGAGAATATTTCTGCTCACTTAAATAAACAATCGGTTTTATTTGCCCAACACAATCGAACAGGATTACCGTGCACTCTGACAGAGACAGGGGATTCACTTAAAAATGGATTCTGTGCGGCCAACTTATACACGACAAAGGAAAAATGAAATGTGATTGGCCGCTGTCATCTACAAAGCTGTATGTTTTTTTCATCGCCCATTATTTGTGTCCTTATCGTTCATTTTTCATGACTGCGTCTGGCAATTTTTACTTCGTTATGATCGAGCCTCAATCGTTACCCAGGTAACAAACAGATAAAAATTTCAAGGGGAACAAACAATGCTCATCAGTAAGAATTATGATAAGTATTTGGTACATATAGAAAATAATCCCCACGATTTAAATATACATTTTTTTTGTGTGTTTCAAATATATTTTGAAATTTGAATATGAAATTGATCACATACGCTATAAACATTAACTAAGGTATAAACAAAAAATACGTATGAAATTAGTAGATTGTTTAATAAGTAAAGAAAAGTGCTCGTTTTTCAGGGAGTGTAAATGTTAAATTTACACGAGCTCAAAAATCTACGTTTTCTTACGCGTTAAATACGCTATTTTTTTCGTGTACTTTATAGAAAAATTAAAATAACAAACTATAAATTTGCCTTTATGTATTTGTTGTCACACTAACTATGAAAGCCCGTGAGACACGATCTCTTTCATTGTACGAGATATTGCTCGAATTCGTGATCTCGAAATAATGGACCGTGTCATACAGGGAATCTTCAATTTAAAATGTTTTGTACTGTAACTTTTTGGGCGCCTATTTTATTGCTCGAAAAGTGCACAGAACCTACTGCACATCCCTAAACTGACGTTTCTACCAAACTTGCCTCTTTTATACACATGAAACTAATGAAATAATGTTGTATTATGGTATATTAAGACAATTTATTTAATTGTTTGCGTGTGCGGTGCAATATCAATATTTGTTTCACTGTAGTCTGATTTTTTGTTAATGTGAGTTACTATTAGGAATATTTATAAGTGCGATTGGTATTGACCGGTTTATTTGGTTTTGACCTAACTAGGGGATTAGTAATACAAATTAAAAATATACATTTTTCCACTCCCTGCATGGTTAGTACACTATTGTAATATTGATTTGATGGAAGTAAGCTCGACTTACCGATAAAGATTTGGTTACTATGAACAACAGGAAGTAAGTAAATACTCACCTTCCTCAGGGAAGTTAGTAAAATAATTTCAATAGCGTTCTTTCTCTGGCGCCACTCTTTAAAACGCATTTTGATAACGTCCCTGCGACTTCTCCGGCAGTAGGAAGGAATAGGCAGCATCTGAAGCCTCTTCAATTGCCATTTCTTGTATATTTTCACATATGACATTCATACTTTGTTTGAAAAATAGTCTTAGCAACCAAAGCCGTACTGACATGTTTTTTAAGTTGCGAAAATAAATTAATCAAACAGAGACAATTATATCAATTTCAGGAGTGGAAAAACAGTTATAAGCAATTCGATAAGTAAGTTTTGACCAGCCTCGAACTTTATTGCTAGCCCTCGCTATCACTCGGGGACCAAACTCGACCTCGACTGGTAAACAATACTTACCTCCCTAAATGCTTAAATAACTATATTCCCACCAACCTTTCAATTTTATCGACACTCAATTAACTCAACTCTGCCAATCTTTCTGAGCAAATGTAGGTGCAAAACTATTAGGCAAGATTCGAAACAACATATTCACGAAGTATTTTCAACATTAACAACTATTATTTGTGACATTCACATTTCAACATGACCATGGCATTGTCCATTCGTACGATGACCCTTTTTATAATGCAAAAGTTTTCCTTTCTTAAAAGTTTGTAACACAAGATAAAAGTCCCTAATATTACTAGATTTGATTACTCACATTAAAAATCATCCGACTATACTTGCTATTTCATTACAGTTCCATTCATGTTGGCAACCATGCCCCGAATATGCTAATTTGATGCTAACGCCATACTCACCGCATCATACCTATGTGTACAGTTACAATTGGCGTAGTCTGAATGCACTTATTTTAAAACATTTCAGAATTAACACGCCAAAAAATCAGGTAAGCAAAAATCGTACAATTTCTGAAAACATAAATAGAAATCATGGATGACAAACGAGATTCTAATATTAATAGAATAGAGACGAAAACTAAAGAACAACAATGAAGAATACAGAAAGATGAACAAGACAATTAGACAACAAATTAGAAAGGCCAAAGAAATAGAAAGAGCGGAAGCATGTCAAGAGATAGAAGAGCTACAGAAAATAAATGACGATTTTAACATGCACCGAAGAATTACAGAACTGACAGGCAAAAAAAGAAAAAAATGACGTGGGAAAACTGGTGAACAACGACTGAAAAATCATCATAAACTTAGAAGACAAGAAGAACACGTGGAGGGAATATCTCAACAAACGTTTTGAAGATGACGAGAGAATAGCAACACCAATCATCGAAGGAGAAACGGGACCGCACATCTTGGAAGAGGAAGTGGACGTAGCAATAAAACGAATGAAAGATGGGAAGGCGGCGGGGCCGGATGACATACAAGTTGAAATCCTGAAACTGTTAAGTGATAAGCATATCAAAATACTCACTAATATATTCAACAGAATATACAACTCGGGCAGCATACCAGAAGAGGGGTTGAAGTCGGAATTCATCTTATTACCAAAGAAATTAGGAGCAAAAAGGTGCGAGAAATATAGAAGTATTAGTCTCATGAGTCACCTCCTCAAAATATTCCTAAAAATAATACACACTAGAATTTATCAAAAGTGTGAAGAACAAATCTCCGCAAATCAATTTGGATTCATCAACGCTGTAGGCACAAGGGAAGCGCTTTGCTCAGTACAGGGACTCTTCCAAAGATCTTGAGACGTAAACTGCCATATCTACGTATGCCTAATTGATTATCAGAAAGCGTTTGATCGGGTACAATATCACAAGATAATATACATCCTGAAAGAAGTGGGGATTGATACCAAAGACCTCCAAATCATCACTAACTTGTACTGGAACAAGACCGCATCCATGAAAATTGAAGAAGAACAAATAGAAGACATTGAAATAGTTAGAGGGGTAAGACCGGGGTGTATTCTTTCTCCGATTCTGTTAAAATTATACTCCGAACAGTTCTTTAAAGAAGCGTTAGAAGGCATAGAAGAAGGCATTTTACTGAACGGAGCTAGATTGAATAACATCCGATATGCCGACGACACAGTGGTATTTGCTGACTCTCTTGAAGGACTCCAAACACTACTGAATAGAATTGTAGCGGCTAGTGAAAAATATGGACTTAATATCACTAACATAAAAAAAATCCATGGTCATAAGCAAAGAAAATATAGGCAATGTAAATCTCTACGTCCACAAACAAACAGAGAGAGTGAGACAAACAACATACTTACGTACACTTGTATACGAAAACTAAGACCATAGCCAAGAGACAAAAAGTAGAATTGGGAAAGCTCGAGCTGCCTTTAATACAATGAATAACCTCTTCAAAAATCATGAACTCCATCTTGATATCAACGTACGCATGTTGAGGTGCTACATATTCCCAATATTACAATATTACTTTACGGGGTCGAATTCTGGACACTAAATGAAGCAACAACAAACAATATTGAAGCCTTTGAGATGTGGCTATATCGACGTATCCTGCGGATATCTTGGGAAGACCGGGTAACAAACATCCAAGTCCTCCGCAGGATAATGAAAGAGAGGGAGATCATGGACAACATCACAACCCGCAAACTCCAATATCTAGGCCACATCAAGCGAAACGGGGACAGATTCGCCATGTTACAAGCCATCATTCAAGGCAAGATACACTGCAAACGAAGGCCGAGACGGAGGAGAATTTCATGGTTGCAGAATCTCAAGGCGGTGTACGGGAAGACGTCGAAGGAGCTCTTCAGAATAGCAATCAATAAAGTAAAGAGAGTCATGCTCATCGCAAACATCCGAAATCGGATATGCACATAAAGAAGAAGAATAAATAGAATCGTATGCTACAAATATTGCTGCATTTACAGCGATTTATGATGCAATATTTCCAAACATTGTTACGTGCCTGAAGGGCGGTCTACACAAAGGCTGTGGAGCGCGTGGGTATTCCCTTCGAAGGAACGAGGAGGGCCTGGCTCACGGTGTCGGAGAGTAGGATGGATGAGAAAAGGGCTTTACGTAATTTTACCTCGTTCGTTGCTCTTTACTAAGCGTCTCCACGGTTGTGTTCGTCGACGAGGGGGCAATCGGCACCGTTTAAAACCACAAATATAAATGAAGTCGCCGATCCGCGATCGTCTGCGTCAAATGCTCGATTTATTGTAGTGATAAATTCGATTATCGAAAAATATGAAGATAAGTATATGATATATAAAATAATTTAATAACATTAACCAGCGTCCTGAAAACGAGCATACCTGGGGAGTGACTGACTCAAACTCACACAGCTAATGATAACAATAAAGATTTATTCGCTGTAACAAAAACTTCGTGGCGCGCCTTTTGGGGTAGCTGCACGCCGAAGTTGAAACACATGGTGCTCATTTATTACTCTTACATCACAAGTGGTCACCAATCACGAAGCGCAAATAGGAAACGCACCGTGGGCATCGATGGAACGTTGAGCCTCCGAAGAACAACGGCGACGTTTACAAATTACGCATACAATAAAATATTGGTAATATATGGATGAACACGTGCTATGAATTAAAATATGTTTGAATGAAATGAGACTGAATAAAAAATAGAAATGAATAAAAATGGAGAATTATGGCTTTGTGTAGGTTCCTCCGTCCATCGTTCTCGACGTCGCTCGATCGGAGGGGATCTCAGCTGTCGGCGGTATCCGCTCTCGGGTCCACCCATGCTCACACCAACGAACCACGTGGCGAGTTGAGAATCGGAATGGGATACTCTGTACGGGAGCCTGGAGGCCGGACTGACGATTTACCCTAGGACAAAGAAAACGGCCTACAAACAATTTCACCGGGCGTTAGCACTTGCGATTACGGATTTAAAGAAGTACTCACGTCTAGGTGTAAGATGGCCGTATAGTTTTTTTGTCTTCGGTTCCCCGCCGGAAATTAATAACATGTGGAACACTTAAATATCCCCAATTTAGAGTAGTCAAACACTAGTATCCTGCGTGGACGGTTCCTCAAATCCTAAAACTTCAGGTTGTTACGAAACTCAATAGAAATTGCGTCACTGCAGATTAGTGAATCGTCGCGTGCTTCTGCTATCACGGTAATTCACGGCTAGCCGTGACGCACTTCCGATGGTTACGCACTTCCGCCGCAATAATTCGCGCTTATTCCCCGTTATGGCGCGGGAATGCGCTACGTGTGGGTAAAACGGCTATGGTTCAACTTGGACAGTGACAACATAAAAGGGACAATATTTCGAGCAATAAATAGGATCGTGTCATAATTGCTTTATGCATCGCAACAAGCAAAAAACATTTTTATTTTGAAAAATGGATCATCTTCAACCATATTAGGGTAAGAGTACAGTTATTGGCACCTTAGTATTGTTTTCCATTTAAATTATTTATATTTTACAAAATTATAGAAGTAATTAGTTCATCGTATGGATACAAGATTAAAGTTTATGGTAGCACCTTTTATTTTATCCTTACCATCATTAAATAATTTCAACTTGCCAGTAAATTAAAAAGTATCCATAATGACAGTTATTAGCACATCTGCGATAATTAAATTGAAACTATGTGTGGATACTACTTGGTGAAACATTATGATTAGGTTAAATCAAACACTTGGTTAAAGTTTCACTGTATTGAAGATTCACTGTATTCTGAGATAATTATTGGCACATGTATGGTATAGTCATTGGCACACATATTTGATCTTAATTTAAAGGTTTAAATTACCCTGCGCTTTACAGGTTTTGATAAAGTAAATTTATTGTTTATTATATAGGTATCTTACTTTGAAAATACAACAAAAACTTATTTTATTTTCTTTTACATTATATGGATTACAGGTAAATGAATCGGAATTACCCGATTCTTATTTAATTTTGCTTGAGCACTTTACGTGATATGTTCGCATAGATGAATTGCATTTAATACCTACATTAACTGGCGTCATATTGTTAACACTCGTATAGCACATTCCCAAGATGACCTGCATACTATTTTTGAAAATATTTTCAATTGAAGCACTATTATTTATAGCGACTACAAAAATATTTTCTATTTCATATGCATTAGCCGTTACTTCAGATGGTGGTTGCATATAAGATTGGCAAGTCGGTTCTTGAATAGTTGTCGAATATGAGACTTAGTAGCTTCTTTGGGGATTACTACTGATGAAATGATATTAATTTTGCCGTTGTTTATTTTATTGTATTTTTCTATTTTTCATTGCCTGGTTTGAGTTCATTTTCCTTCGATTTTAATTTCTTTTTATTCGTTTTTCTTTCTTCTTCTTTCTTCTGCTTATTTTACAACCTTATACGTTTTCTCTCTTCCTTTTCCATTTCATCAATTTTCTTCTTGTGTTCTTTTTGTAATTGATTATTTCCATTCCATAGCAGTTAGTACAAATGGTACCCTATCTGTATTCCTCGTTCCCTTTCTTTCGGGTGTTACAGGCCAAGCTAGATCAGGGATTATCTCTGAGCGCACATCATATGTGTTTTTTTTCTACATCCTGATGGTCTCTTTGATTGTAAAACACTAAAACTTTCATTATAAGGACTATACTAATATCAAAATTTTAAAAAATGTTTTTTTTTGCAAACAACGACCCAATGACCCATTTTTTTTGCATCTGAGTGTATTACCTAGAGGTGCACGAAAGATGTATTTATGTGAATGCTCCAGGGCAAACGCATAAAAGTAGAAATCTATCTCATTAATCAAACTTTCTTGTTGGTGTGCCAATAACTATCACAGTGCCAACAACTGTATGGCTTACCCTAAATGGTTGCAGATAAAATGGGGTTTGTATGAAGAAATGTGTTTTCTTTCTACTTTTTTAACTAGAAATGTAGTCATCATTGTTTTTATATAGGGTGTCGCACGCTAATGGATTTTTTTTAAATGATGGGGGTCAATATATGTGGGTGTTCCATTGAAAAAAAACATAAGATTAGTCTGTAACTTTTGTTACATTTGATTGTTTTTACGAATTACATCATCATTGTACACAACTTTTGAATTTAACAATTTTTTTACATTTTGATTAATTACCCCGTAGTTGATAGTTCTCAGAGTGCTGAGACACTCTGTAGATATGGGACGTTCCATGTCATGCGGGACAAAGCTCTGTGCAAATATTGAAACAGGAATAAAATTTGGATAAGATCTCAAAATCTTCGTTATGATATCTTCTTTTAAATAAAACGTGGCCTTTTGAAAAATATATGTCGGATTCAATATAGCGTAAATTAAATATAGTTATAAAGCACGCATCCTTTTGTCGATCTAAATTGTCGAGTATGAAATTGAGTGAAAGAGTTCTTTGGTCGCGGAATAAGATTATGAAAAAAAAAAATCAAAATGGCGGATTCAGGACCGCAACCAAAATCTAAAAAATATCTAAATTCAATATACAGGGATTTTTGAGGTCACTGTCACTGGTCACTGGTGTCACAATCTGACACCAAAACTGCATAATTTAAAATGGCGGATCCAATATGGCGTCCTCAAGTTCATGTTTTCATCTTTATATGTTTTAATTTTTACTTACCAAACTAGGAATCCATCGCTTCACAATTGTCTCTAATGGAAACACAAAAGTACTGTAGTAATTTCTTAAACATATATGTATTCGCTCAAATGGCACAAAATCATTAGGACCATTTACACAGATCGTAGTTGACGACGACTTTACTATAGATGTACATAATCTAGTTTGTTACTAACGCTATTGATAGCAATTGTTGACTTTTTAGTAAATTTTAAGACGGAACCTGTATCTCAAAAAATCGAGATGGTAGATAAAATCTGAGATTAGATTTCGATTCAGCGACGTGAAATTAGCAAACAACAATTAACTGATATCATGCAACAAGAAAAAAGTTCGTTTTATTGTTCAGTGTAATGTTTATTGTGCACTTCTCATTTTACCTACAAACCTCAAGGTTTTAATTCTTAAGGGTGCGCTCTCGGCTGGGGGATTTTGCTATTCGGTAAGACCAGTAAAGTTCAGAGTAGTGCAACAAGATGGTTGGTATTGCAAAAACCATTTGAGACATGACAGCGCTTACGTGTAGTCCAAAAATGTCGTGGATGGCGAAGATGAACGATGCCCGAGTCCGACCGGCGTGCGACCGATGACGGTCCCTAGGAGGGACATGCCATTGATATCATGACAAGGCGCAGTGGTGGGCCCATTTTTACGGGCGGGTCATAAATTCTAATATTGTATTCCAAACACTTGCAGATTGAGAAAGTAAAACGAGAGTGGACCGGACAAAAAATTTTGCTGATTAAAAAAACTTATAAAAATTCACTCACGTTTAGAATTGTTTCATTGTAATTTTCAAGAAACATTACAAACATAAATTCACAAAAAAAGAAACATTACAAACATAAATTCACAAAAAAAAGAAACATTCCAAACATAAATTAACAAAAAAAAAAAAACTAATTTATTTTGTTCTGAATTATTGTATTGTATGAATTATAGGGAATTAACTCAATCTTTAAGATAAACAATAATGCACTTTCTCCGCCAACGTATTTTGCAACAATTGCGTTATAAAGTTCTGCCGCATTGTTGTCCATATTATGCAATAAACTGTCGCAGTGTCTCGCTAATCGATCGACGACCACCATTGCGTCTTCAAACAAACCTGAAATTTTCATATCGTTTACCCAATTTTTTTTATTTTCTTTGGAGCCACTACAGAAATATGCCCTACAATCGGTATGTTCTCCTAAATAGTGTTTTGGGACAATTAATATATCACGTTTTAAAAGTATAAGTCTATTGACATCCGTAACATTTGCATCTTCAGTGACATTTTTAATAGCACATTGTACGCCATATCGCAACCGTTTGATCTTGTTCTCCAAAGCTACTATTTGTATTTTTGGAACATGGGCTTTTTCAGAACTAACCGTTTTTTTACACAGTTCCCTCGATTTATTACAATAATTCCTTAAGAGATGATTCCTACATTCAATTTTTTGAACACATCTACTACCATAAGGTTTTGTCTCTCGAATTTTTTTTGCTAACACTACTGTCACCATCGCCGACTAGGTATGCGTATTTTAAATTATGCATTGTGACGCTATTTCTAAACCCCTCAACTATGATATCAGATTCCATTCCAGTTGAAGGTCGATCCCAGTTTTTGAAGCATTCGTGTGATGGTATTGGTATCGATTTATTACTGGCACGAGAACAAATGCAACAAAATTTGTTTCGTACCCCAACGAATAAAACTCGTCCACTCATTTTTCCTACTATAACGCCCTAAAAACATAATGCAAATATAATAATGAGAAAAAATATGTAACTTTCAATATTTATATCGAAGTCGTGATTTAGACTTTTGAATTGTCATTATAGCAATTGATGTATATGATACGTGCGTTTTTTACGAAGGTAACTATGTATGTAATGAGCTTCAACCTAAGTCATTCCAATAGCAATTAGCTATTTTGTATAGATACATACTAACTATTAAACCACCTTATGTTTTTTAATCCTTTTAATCCCTTTTTACAATGCCATAGTTTTCTTTTCTTGTAAGTTCGCAACACAAAATAAAGTAACAAGAATTTGGATACTCACAAGAAAAAAAAATCGGACTATATATTCTGTTTTCTTTTTAAAGATCCGCCAACGTTGTAATTGCACTCAAAAATAATTAGTGGCAACTCTGTGAGTGTCATTAGTGTTTCTCCAAACTTAGGCTAAACATGCAGTGATTTTTGTACTGAATTTTGTTTTGACCAACACGCAGAAACAAATAGTGGATCTTTAAAAATATTGAAATGATTGCAAATTACGAATTTTCTTTAAAACAACTAAGCAGTTTGATATGTTTTGTACATACATCAAGTTCTACAAAAACATTGGCCATTTATCCGAATCTTCATAATAATGCCAATGTTAACCATGATATGGTGAAAAAACGATAAATGTAGTTACATATCATACCAATCATACCAATGTGTTAATAAAGTATGGAATAAATTCATTATTTCTCAAATTGAAAATATTTTGGATAATTCTCGGATACGTCGATTTATAATTTAAAAAATACATAATTTGATTAATAAATCGAAAAAAATCATAAGGTCATAGACTTTTTTCATAAATGACAACCCTAATATTTTATTATTTTATTTGATACTGACTATTTATTTCTGAATATAACGATATACATTTTTGTACACCTTACATAAGAAAAATTTCGAGCACGGGAAAGTTTTTACGTGCGCTAAATGACGTCATTTGGCGAACTGAATTTTTTTCCGTGAGCTGTTAAAAAAATGTCACTCAAAAGAGTTCCATCATTTTCAAAGCGTGTGGAAATGAGGTTATTTCAGATAAATATAATAAATGATCATTGTATGTACTCACCTTGCATAATCATGTTGGGGAATTATTGCTGTAG
The DNA here is from genome assembly GCA_951805005.1 of Othius punctulatus. Lineage (NCBI taxonomy): Eukaryota > Metazoa > Arthropoda > Insecta > Coleoptera > Staphylinidae > Othius > Othius punctulatus. Next base: position 61,372,721 of record OX638145.1, read on the forward strand.
GGGCGAATATATTATCACCATGTTCAATGTCTGAATTGTTTGTCAAATCGATTGGTATATTCGATCTAAAAATATATCAATATATATATATATATATATATATATATATATATATATATATATATATATATATATATATATATATATATATATATATATATATACATACATATAATATTCCTAATATTTTTCTTTTAGTTAATATTCCGAAACTGACACCTATCTTTCAATATTTTTTTGTTTTATTTAGTAATGCCGTAAAAATGACAAAATTTAGAAATAGTATATCATGCATTAACGCACTTAGAAAAATTATGATGTGGAATTTTTACCTTGACCTTTTTTTTTAATTTTATTGCACAACTTATGCAGAGCTGTTAAATTAATTCTCTAATTTTTATTTGCCATGATACTTTCATAAAATAATTTACATTTAAAAGTGAAGTTTTTTAAAGCAATTCTTTATTCCTTTAACTATCTCGAAAAAATTTCGAATGTGTTGATTTTTGTTTAGAAAAAATAGAAATAAATATTTTTTAAATTATTTATTTTATTTTACGTACTTCCTGGTAAATAATATCTTTTGTATCTGTAATACGCTATTCATCGATCTTCTTAGGTTTTATGGCTTGAAGTACTTACGACATGGCTTAAATCTAAAGCATAATTATTTTGGGTTCTTAAATCTATAATTAATTTAAAATGCAATATTTACAATAGGGCTTCGTTCAGACTGGATTTCTCTAATGCATTCCCAAAATGCGGCAACATTATTATATTCTTAAATGCTACAAGCTAAAATATAATAATGTTACAACAAATATATATATCGATTTGTTACAATAAATATAACCGCTGAACATCGACTACTTCATAATTTGCCCATGCCGCTTGCGATTATAGCAGTCGGGTTTTGAAGAGAGATGAAGCGAGAATCTGAGAGTGAACGTTGCGGTGGCTCGTCTGCTGACCGGGAGAAGAGCCCCCAAAATGCAGGCAATTTGTAATCAAAAAAGCTGCGAAAGCCAATAACTAAAATACATGCCACACATTTAATATTAACAATACAGATATACATCAATTACTATCACAATCTTAGAAGTCGGAACGGGGTCAGCTAGAAGAAATTGTTCAATTCAGAGTTCTAGATATCTCAGTATACTGCTCCAAATAATGCTTATATTTGAACACATAATTAAATATATAAAAAAAAAAATATTCCAATAATCGCGACATCCTGACCAAATTTGAACCTTTAATTTTATAGTGCATATTTAAAAAACTTCAATTTCTGTTCAATTTTCGCACACGATTTTTTTCCATGCGACGCCTTTTTGGATACCGGGAGTGCACCCTTAAGTCCAGCAATTGAGTTGCCCGCAAGAAACTCTTACACTTTCGTATCCAGAGTCGTGCAGGAATTTACGCATTCGCAGTTTTAGTGGGGCTAATTTCACCCGGCAGGGTTAATTTAGTAATAACACAACACAGGAAAGTGATGATTTCCTGTTATCTTTCCTAATTTTAACGCGGGCTTGCTTTCCGGGGTAAACTCGTGACCGGAGTTTGCGAGTCTAACAAGGGATCCACACATTATCCAGATTAACATGTGTATCCGTGAGCGTGACGTATTCACCCCGGGGCCTAAGGTTGCGGACGAAACGTCGCTGCCCTAAATCGTTCCGGCATATCTCCGCGCGCTAATGAGCGACGCCGGGCCTGAAAAATCGGCGTAATTTGGTAAAAATATTCGAAATTGCGACCCCATTATAATTACCGAGATGAATCCGGCCATTAGCTAAATGAGGGTAATATATAATTCCATGGGACTAAAATTAAATGCGTTGGAAAACAACTAACCTAACCTAATGAAATCTTAGGTATAATGCTGGCTTGGTTGTATCGCTTTGTTCAGTTTGTGTAATGCCCCTCTGTCACGTAGGCACATGTTGGTACGATGTTCGCCAAAGGTAATCATAATCATCTAATAATTCCAACCGTCACATGATGACAGCATCGCGTGCATCAAGTGTATCGTTTCTAAATTTACAACGGTTATTGCTATTTTTCATGTAATACTTGTTAAATGCTATCATGGGATATTGTTTTCTGATTGAATTTTATAAACGAAATGTCAATATGGGATCAACTGATATTTTATATCGCCAGTCTACTACTAACGCGACGGAATTTATTGCGTTATTTAAAATAATTCACTTATTGCGATTTATCATGCACAATTGCAAACCCGCGAGATTAAAGGTTTATTATTTACATTTATTTATCTACACGCATGTGGGCGGCTTAAATTTATTCCCGCGTGCCCCATGTTTGTTATTTGGGGGTGAATTATTCCCATTTAGATAATACCTACGGGCCATGATCCGCACTTATTATCCAGAAAATGTTAAAACAAATCACCATAATTAGTAACCTACAATATCGTGCGGCGCTAAATGTATAATTATTATTAATGTTTATTTATTATTAGACGATAATTAAAATACACAAAAACACAAAAAGTTAATTTTATATTCGACATAAAATTTCGTATATAGGAAAGAAAGCTTTTCGCTTGCCGCTATTTAAAATACACAAAATAATTCATAAATGTTTTATGGAGAAAATCACTACCACGCTGAACTTGAACTATGTAGGTGACCTCGTTGTATTTAGTCAAGTGATGTAGGGCTGAAAGGTATTAATAACTTACATCGGCAAGGAATGAACCCGGAACCGATTACCCCTAAGGCGGTATACAGCACTTTAGGGAGGCTCCATTGAAATCAAATCGCCATGTAATGCCTTTATAATAAAAAATTATTCGCCAAGTTATAATTGCGTAAGCCGCAATCACGTCTATTTCTGCTTTAATAATCATAATGAAATTTTATTTAATAAGCAGAGTTTGCGGAGTTTTAGAGCTTTTCATTTTATTCTGGACTTTGTTCTTTCTGTCCCCAATTATATCATTAATTTACGAGGAAATTTGAATTACAGCTAAGATACAGCAGTGGCGGCTTAATTGTATTACTTTATATTATCGAAACTTTACGCCAGTCTGAGTTATTAATTAATTAATTCGGTAAAAATCATTTTAATTGCCTCCTTTTTATTCTTCAGTAAAATACACAACAACATAAAAATCCTTAAATATTAATTATATATTTATTTTTTTAGTATACCGGGCTTTTTTTTCGTTTTTACACATATGATTGACAATGTATAATTGGTTGCCTGCATCTATACCCGCAAGGAATTTCCTATGTGTAATTCTAAAAAAAAAAAAAACAATTCATTAGCGGTCGGTGCAAGCAACCTGTCAATTTTGGCATATGTTACACAGAGAGGTTATGTTTTTATTCAAGACAATACACGAGAGTATTCGTAATGTATCAAGATCAGCTGATGTGTCAACAAATGATTATTTTCTTTGGGGATACCCGAAAAAGTAAAATTTTTAATGACGTACAAATACATAACGTAGATGAATTGAAAGGCCGTATACGTACTGCATGTAATGGTATAAATCCACAATACATTACGAATACTCTGCGTGTCTTCAAAAACCCTGTCGTGTATTGCCTTGAATAAAAACATAACCTCTATGTGTAACATATGCCAAAATTGACAGGTTGCTTGCACCGACGCCGCTAATGAGTTGTTTTTTTTTTTTAGAATTACACATAGGAAATTCCTTGCGGGTAGATGCAGGCAACTCGTTATACATTGTCTATCATATGTGTAATAAGAAAAAAAAAGCCCGGTATATGCAATGTCAACTTTGTTATCGTTTACTTCACATTAAGCTATGTATGTACAGAGCACCCCAGAAAAAAGGTTGTACCTATATTGATGAATCTCGGCAAATGGCGCTATGTACGAGGGCTGTTTGACGGAAGAGTGACTTTTCAAAGGTTGGTAATACTTTCGCTATAACGATTATGTTGCTAACTTCTGAGGTCTTTCGGATTTCTACTGTCAAAATATGGCACAAATCTGACAGATAGATTATGTTTTATACTTATTTGAAGAAAACTGTTTTCGTTGTTGTGTAAATATGGAGAAAAAATTATTTCGAGTGTTGATTAAACATTATTTTCTACGTGAAAAAACATTTAAAGAAACCGAGGAAAAGTTACGTAAATATTATCCAGAATCTGCTCCGTCCCATGGAATGATTTATAAGTGGTTTCTGCTTTCAAAAGTGGCCATATAAGCGCGGTTGATGCAGATCGTCCGAAACCATCATTTGCTGTAACTACTCCAGAAATGGTTAATAAACTATATGGCCTTCGTAATTGGCAATCGTCGAATAAAAGTTCGTGAGATAGCTAATGAAGTAAACATCTCAACCAAATGGGTATACAATATTTTGCTTGAACATTTCAATAAGAAAAAGCTATCCGCGAGAAGGTTGCCGCGTTTGCTAAATGGTCATCAAATGCGCGCTCGCATTAAGAATTCAGAAGAATGTTTGGCCGTCTTCAACGTAATTCAAAGGATTTTTTTCGTCGATATGTCACAGTAGATGAAACTTGGATACATTATTATACTCCAGAAACAAGAATACAGTCTAAATAATGGATTTCTCCATGCGAGCATGCTCCCAAGAAGGCAAAAACACTTTTTTTGACCAATAAGGCCATGGTCACAGTTTTTTGGGATTCTAAAGGTGTAATCTTTATTAATTGTTTACAAAAAGAAAAAACGATAACTGGCCAGTATTACGCTGATTATGCAGACACGTTTTGATGCCGAACTTGAAAAACAACGACCGCATTTGATGAAGAAAAAAGTGTTGTTCCATCACGATAATGCGCCCTCACAATCGTCTGCAATTGCTACAACTAAATTGTCTGAATTGCATTACGAATTACTGCTTTATCCACCATACTCGCCAGATCTGGCTCCCAGTGATTTCTTGTTATTTCCAAATTTTAAACAATGGCTGGGTGGAAAAAAGATTTAGGCAAATGAAGAGGTGATAACCAAAAAGATTACTTTTTGGAAGGTTTAAAATAACTATAAACTCGCTGGGCTAAGTGTGTACAGTTAAAAGGGTGTTTTGTTGAAAAATAAAATATTTTCTTAACAGAAAAATAACGTTTTCATTAAAAAGTCACTCTTCCGTCAAACAGCCCTCGTATAAGGTAAAATTAGATACCCTATATAATAATAAGATAAGATATGACACATGGGAATTAGGAACCAAGGCCGATCTGATCTGTCAAACCATTATGATTAATATTTTGACAGTGCTAGGAAGGCATCTTGTTATATGTTTGTAATTATTCAATTGAAATTTAACAATTATTTAAATATTGACCGAAAAAAAATCACCAAATACACATTATTCAACTAAATTTACTCCATTTTACCCATAACCATAACCATGCTACATAAATCATTATATACAAAGTATTTAAATTCTATTGAAACAGTTATCATCTATACCTTTTCAAGTTCAAATTGAGACCAATCAATTATAAATTTAGGCCAATCAAGTTCAAATTGATGCCCATCTATTTCAAATTGAGACCAATCAATTTAAAATTGAGACAAAACAAAATCAAGTTAAAAGTAAACAATATCAAGTTGTCATAATATTTTTTTTTTGTTTACTCTCAACTTGATATTGTTTAGTGTCAACTTGATTTTGTTTAGTCTCAATTTGAAATTAATTGGTATCAATTTGAACTTCATTGGCCTCAATTTGAAATTGATTGGCCTCAATTTGAACTTGATTGGTCTCAATTTGAACTTGTAAAGGTATAGTGGCATCTGTAAAGATTGAAATTCAATTCAAATTTCAGGCTTTTTCAATATAAATCATAAAGTCTGTGGATTCTTTTTCGAACCAATCAGAATGGGCATCCGACATGTTTCATCTCTTATCCTACTATTATATATGGGCCTCTAGGTATAATTACATGACGAAACATGCCAACAGTCACCAGTGATGGGTACCATTAACCAAAAAGTGGACTTCGATAATTATAATTCATTAACTAGTTTTTATTTATAATTTAACTCAATTTAGGAGAATAGTTTTGTAGACATAAGAAACGTTTCTTAAGTTTATCTTTATAACACTAAACTTTAACTCAGGGAACTATTATTGTAGTGGGTACTGAAATTTATAATTGAAGAATTATATATAAATACCAAAGATATACGAAACATAATTTATGATTTATGAAAGATATAATTATTGGTTATCATTATTATCATTATTGTTTATTACTAGTATAATAAGTAATTATTAATTATTAACATTTAGCTGCCACTCTTGAATGTCACAGATTTTGGACTGTTTTGTTTCACTTAACACTAGAAACTCCCTATTAACTAAAATTTAAATCAGGCAACTATTAATGTCGTGGGAACTGAGAATTAGAATTGAAGAATATAAATACCAATGATATGCGAAACAAATTATTTAATTTATGAAAGATATTACAGTTAATGGTTATCATTATTATCATTATTGGTTATTACTATTATAATTAGTAACTATTAATTAATAATATTGAGCTGCCAAGCATGGCCTTTTGAGTCACAGTATATCCTTTCCCAGGGAGAAATGTCATTTCTCTTAATACCGGTATTAACGTCACATCTTCAAATTACGCTAGTCAACAAAATGAAACTTTATTTGTGTAACATGAGGTTTGATAGTAGATTGTAGTTAAACTTTTCATGTAGAATCCAAATATGTTTTCAGGTTTGGCGTACCACCCAAGGTTTGTAAGTAACACAAGCCAATTTTCAGAAAATATCGTACATTTGACATTAAAATTACCATAATTTTTTTTCTAAGATATTATTTTAAAACTTTTTAGAGGGCTATGACCTAGGTAATATCTATCCTTCGTGTTTAGTATAAATAGACCACCACATGCCAAGTCATCTTGTCCTGGTAGCGTACATCCCTATTTTAGAGAATTTCAGTCACTGCTATACAAAATTTTAAAAAATGTCAAAAAAGTACAATATGCGACTCTAACCGTATTAGTCATGCAGAATTCAAAAATGTTATTTGTTTGCTGAATCATGAGGACGGAATTATAAACAAATATGGGTCCTAACTACACCTCGCTCGAGTAAAGTGCTTTAGGTTACCCTGCTACTTCCGCAATAACTATAAATTCTGTAAAAAAAAAAATTGTTCTAGAAAAAGTGTCGGAGATAGCAATTTCTGGTTGCAGATTTGTATTCAACGTGAAACAATATATTAATCTCTCTATCAAAGATATTATTATTCCGTATTGCACAAATCGTGTTGACCAGTGTTATCAGTCTCGTACTTTGAACTTTTGTTGCTTAATACATTTTTGCTTCTTGAATGTACAAAATGAAATAATTAACAAATTTTATTGCATTTGTTTGTTTTCACCAATATCTAAAGATACCCCGAGATTCCATAACAAAAAATTCTAATAAAATCGAGTTTAATGCCTAATGAAAATATATGAGAAAATAAAGAGTGCCTAGGATAACAAACACAGTTAAAAATACGATATGCAGGTAGGAGTTTTTGTTTCTCAAATAAGATTGTAAACTTAGCTGTATTAAAAAGTGTTTATCAATAAATATAGTACGTTTTTCAAAAACGGAAATAGTATAATAGTTTATATTATAATAGTAGTCTATATAACCCAAATGTACAAAACTGAAGATGTTTTGACATTTAACACGGGATACTATGACATCAGATTTCTCTAAAAATATAATTAAGCAATAAAAGTTTACTTTTTTCACTATTTTCTGTGTGAAAAGCAAAGTTGGCGGCATTGAAATCATGATTTAAATGAAATTATGTTTTTAAATAAATCATTGATATAAATCTTTTTTTTTATTAATCATTGTCTTTGCACGGTTTGTGCATTCCAATAGGTGTACATTTAAAAATATGATGTAAACAGAGTTAGCATGCTTTAAAATACATAATTGGAAGCAAGTAAAATAATTTTCTGTTCTTCCAGTTTTGATCCATCAGCGATTTTTTTTAATTATCAATTCTTTTTCACATTCAAGAATTTATTTAAAAAATGACGAAAATTTGAATCGTGATGTAAATCAATTGATTTAAATTACACCTAAACTGGCAAAAACTGATAAAAAATATAGTAGTAGTGACTGTATTTGTTAGGGACATATCCCTAACTGGCTATCGACCAATGCTTGCGATCGACCAGTTCTTCTGCCGTGTGATTTGTATAAATGTGTGAGTTAGGGCTTATTACTCTAGAAATTCGCCCCCGATCTCTTGAGCGCCGTAAAAAAGCTCCCAACGGCGAATGGCACTAGTTTCTCAGTACAAATGTACTACCTGTACTGGGGCTCGAACCGGGGTCTTGGTGCATGCTAAGTAAGCGTTCTAATCTGTCAGCCAAACTAGCGGTTCAGAAATATAAAATATCAAATAAATCAAAATTAGGCAAAAATTTCGGATTTTTTTTTTCTTAAAAATACTAAAGAAAAGTGCCCTATAGGTTAAATATGCAAAAATATACAGGGCATTCCATTTAAGTTGATGGCCACTTCCGGGTAGAAGAAGTGATAGAAACATGTATCTACGTATTTTATTTTGGGTTATCGCGACGAATTACGTTTGTGTGATTTTTATTTTTTATTTCTTCAGGAACTCCATGTAATTTTAATCAAATTGCTTGAGACATCCTGTATAGGTCTACTATGAACCTAATCACCAATGCGGTTCCACATTGCAAAAACTGCCGATGGCATCAGCAGGGGTCTATAAGATTTTACACCAATATATTTGCTTGACCGACTACTGTACTCTTAGTTGGGCGATTGACGTTTCGTCCCGATGAACCAATTAGCGCTAAGCTGCATAGATATTTCGTCCCCGAGACAAAATATTTAAATTAATTCGTTTAATTTATGTAAACATTAACAAATTAGATATAATAAATAAAACTGGTAGCACTAAATAAAATTTTAGATATTTATTATGAGTAGTTGATAAAAAATCATACAAGCATAGGTATAAGTACATAGAAATATACATAAATAAAAATGTTCCAAAATATTATAAAAATAATGTGACGAAATCTTTACAAAATACAATAGTGATATTTTGTTATTATCATAGTCAGCTATTCTGGCCTTTAAATAGGATTCCCGTTTTTGAGTTTCCGAGTTAGATTTATAACTCGTATTGGTACCTTGTAATTTAATATAAATTTCACTTTGATGAGTTTTTAAAAATTCAACCAACATTGAAATATTGGGATAGGTACAATAAAAACTTTTGTTATAAAAACTATGGAATGATTCGCATGCGTTTGTAGTGCGACTGCTAGCAGCTGATTTTGCTGCCCATATCTTCTTCTTTCAAGTGCCGTGTCCGGTCTCCCTGACGTTGGCGATCACTTTGGCGAATGCGTGCCGGTCCTCCGCCAGCCTAAATAGTTGTTCCGCGCTTTGGATCCCAGTCCATTCACGGATGTTCCTTAGCCAGGACATTTGTTTTCTGCCGATACCACGTCGGCCCTCAATTTTCCCCTTCAATATGAGATGGAGTAGGTTATACTTCTGCCCCCTCAAGACATGTCCAAGGTAGCTGGTTTTTCTGCATTTGATGTTAGAGAGTAGCTCACGATGCACATTTGCTCTTCGTAGCACTTCATTGTTTGTCACTTTGTGTACCCATGAAATTCGGAGCATCCTTCTATGCAGCCACATCTCAAATGCTTCTAAGCGGTTCATAGTGCCTATCTTGAGAGTCCACGCCTCCACGCCATACAGCAGAATAGACCACACGTAGCATTTTACCATTCTTTGTCGCAGTTTAAGGTTAAGGTTGTCTTCGCAGAAGAACGGTCTCATTTTATTAAATGTGGCGCGAGCACACTCAATCCGGCATTTCACTTCTGTATCCGGGTCCAAATGCGTTGTTATGAGGCATCCCAAATATTTAAATTTGTTGACCCTCTCTATTTGTGTGCTACCTAGGTGGAGAGATGCACCATCGTGGTTTTGGCGGCTAAATATCATGAATTTTGTTTTTGCTATATTAATGCGTAAGCCTGATTGGTCTCCAATTTCGCTGATTTTAGCCAGAAGCAACTGGAGGTCTTCAATGCTTTCGGCCAAGATGACGGTATCGTCTGCGTACTTGATTGTATTGATACGTACACCATTGATTTTTATTCCAAGTTCCAGTTCATCCAGTGCTTCTTTGAAAATTCTGTCAGCGTATAGGTTAAATAAGAGGGGAGAAAGAATACAGCCCTGTCGGACTCCTCTTTGTATATCCAGTGCAGCTGTTGATGAATCTCCAATTCTGACTTCTGCTTGCTGACGCCAGTAAAGATTCTTAATTATTCGGACGTCTTTGCTGTCCAATCCAACTTTTTGAAGGAGCTCGATTAGTCGATCATGCTGGACCCTGTCGAATGCCTTTTCGTAGTCTACAAAACATGCGTAAACGTCTCTCCTCTGATCACGGCATTTTTGCAGAAGAACGTTAAGGCCAAACAGTGCCTCGCGTGTTCCAAAAGCCTTCCTGAAGCCGAATTGTGTGTCGTCCAGGTCTATCTCACACTTTAGTCTTATCCGAGCATGTATTACTCTCAGAAAGGTCTTCAACATATGGCTCATAAGGCTGATTAAGCGATAGTCGCTGCACTTTTTGGGATGTTGTTTTTTTGGAATTGCTATAAACGTTGAGTTTAACCATTCTTCTGGAATTTCACCGGATTGGTATATTCCATTGAACAGTCTTACCACAAGGTCGATGTTGTCCTCATTTATGAGCTTTATCATTTCCATCGGAACTTCATCGGGGCCTACAGATTTTCTATTTTTTGCGACTGAAATAGCATGTAGTACCTCTGATGTTAGTATATCAGGCCCTTCCAGATTATCCTCGGTAGCATTGTTCTCAGCTCTCACATCATTGAAAAGTTGGGTGACATAAGTTTCCCAGACATGCTTAATTTTCTTTTCGTCCAATATGATCCGGTTTGACTCGTCCAGGAGCGTCATGGGCACTTGCTTCTTGTATAGGCCAGCCACTTCTTTAGTCTTCTTGTGCATATTAAATGTATCGTGATTTGAGATTAGCTCTTCCATCTCTTCGCATTTCTCGACCATCCACAGCGATTTTGCTGCCTTAATCTCTTTCCTTATCTTACAGTGAAGTTTTTTATATTCTACTATGTTGTTTTTCATTAATCTGCGTAGTTCCATCATGTTCAGTATGTCATCGGTCATCCATGTTTTCTTCTTTCTACTCTTTTTATCTTGCAAGTGCTGTGTGTTGGTTTCTTTGACGACTTCTTTGATGAGTCTCCACTGGGTATTTGCATCATCATCAGCTCTCGGTATTTGGTACAGTTTGCTGTTAAGAACTTTTGTTACGGTGTCACATACATTTTTATTTTGTAACTTCGAGGTGTCGATATGTCTCGTGATAGCTTGCCTTTTAACAGCTTTGAGCTTCAGTTCCATATCCGCAATTAGTGGATTATGGTCCGAGCCTATATCAGCACCGGGGTACGTTGTTGCCCTCTTGATATAATTTCTATAGCGTTTGTTTATTAGGAGGTAATCGATTTGGTTCCTGATTGGATCTCCGTAGGTATGTCCATCACGAGGTGATGTCCACGTATACAGGCGACGTTTTGGTAGCTTAAACCACGTGTTAGCCACTACCATCCCTGTTTCTTGGCAGAATTCATAGAGTCTATCACCTCGTTCGTTGCTTTCTCCCAAGCCGTGTTCTCCTACAATGTCAGCACGGCGTCCTCGTCCGATTTTAGCATTAAAATCGCCAGTTATTATGCTTATATTGTCATTGGGAAGTGTTTTAAGAATATCTCCGATTGATGTGTAGAATTTTTCAACTTCTGTATCATATTTTTTATCAGATGTTGGCGCGTATACTGTTAAGATATTGATGTCAAATGGATGACCATGCAGTTGGAGCAGCATGATTCTGTCTGATATTGGTGTGAAACTCTTTACGTACTTAGTTAATTTAGAGATAACAAAGATACCAACGCCGTTTCGGTGATTGCGGTCGTCATCATTGCTTCCTGAGTAATACATCGTTCCATGTTCGTGGTGGCATATTCCTGCACCTGGCCATCTAAGTTCGCTGATTCCCAAGATTTCCACATTGAGTCTTCTTGTTTCCTTGACCATGTTATCAAGTTTTCCAGCCATGAATAAACTTCTTACATTCCATGTGCCTATGCGCATTTTCGATTTCACTATTTTGAGCCGGGAGATTCTTAGCACCCCTTGCCTATTTAAAGGCTGCCCGGGACTAGAGGCCATTGTTATTTGGTTTCTCGTCATAGTGATTTCCTGGGGAATTTTATATACCAGAGTGGTTTCCCGTTGCCTTCTCCAGTTTGTATTCAGCCGCCCCTAACATGGAGAACAGACGCTGTTTGTAGCCGCCCACTCTGGGTCAGACGTGGAGGATTTGGCGATTCTTCTGAAATGTAGTTGTTTACCAAATAATCCGTTTTTTTTTTTATTATATCGTTATTTGGTTGCATTGAACAGAGATCAAAACCGAAACAGTCTCCAACGTCTTGAGGTTCTGAAATCATAAAAAACTAATTTAATACTAACATTTTTTTATTCAATTAAACTTATCTTACCCAAAAACAAGAGACCAAAATAATAACCCAACCATTTTCCAATTTCCGTATTATAATTGTAGTCCTTTGTCAGGCCTAACTGTTGTATTTTTCTCCACCAAGCTTGAATAATATGAAATCGACAGCCAATCATTGCAGCATCAGGCCACCTTAATAATATGGCATTTTGGCAGGCTTTTTCGAAATCCACGACAAATGTTCGCGGACACCAATTATGATCTATGTTGTTGCACTTGTCGTTGACTATTTTAAAACAGCTAATATACGTTTCCGTACATTTATTTGCTAGCAAGCAAAACACCAGTGGCGCGTAATGTCCATTTAAATGTCCAAATATGGTTAATAATTGCAAGAAATATTTTGGGCAATAGTCAAAAGTGCCATCCATATAAATAGTATCACATTTAGATAACCACACCAAATTATTTTTGCAGGAAAATATAATAATTTGTGAATTTTCCTCATTGTGTACCACATAGTCTTCCTTTTTATATAGTTAAAATAGGGCCCATTTTTCTTATTGCTGCATGTACTTCTTCACGCGATTTCGGTAATTGTGGGAGAAGTTTCCTTCTAGCATGGTACATAACTTTTTTACATTTGTTAAATCACTGCACTGAATTGCCTCATTTGATATGTTATTAGACAAGACATGCCGCAAAATTTTACTAGGATTTGAACTAATATCTTCCACGGCCTTCCTTTTGGCAGCAACCGAAATTGCATCTTTTTGCATTGTCGAAACAGACATTTCTACATGACTGTGTTCCAAATTACACTTGATTTTATTGTGTTCTTCACCGACAGTTGTAATAGGTGCCAAACAATTTGGGGTACGACACCGCCATGATTTTTCACCCGATATAAAGTCAATTTTAAAATCAAACTTGTTATTATTAACGATTAAAAACCTCGGCGACTCACACTTTTCAGCACTTGAATATATTCCATGTTAATTGCTCTGAGCAGAAAGAGAAACTGAAATACTTTTAACATATTTTGGATTATTTGCATACTTTTAACAAAACAACCTTTTCTATTGGTTCCTTGTAATTACGTCTTAATGGGGGTTTACGTCGGGGGTTTCTTCGATTATTGTTTGGGACGAATCGTCTGTGCGGCTTAGAAATTTCTTGCACCGGATTAGCATTAAGAGTCATTACGGGGACGAAACGTCTACTGCCCTCTTGGTTAGTTGTTGTAAAATTGTGTCCAGCCTTCTCTTTTGTGAACATCCTAGCGGGCAGTTCTCGGTCGGGCAAGAAAGAAAAACGCTTTAATCTTTAATGTACTTTAACCTTCCAGTAGTCGCGCTAAAATATGTAACATGAGTAGTCGCGCCGGTCTCTCAGACCGGGATTTTTTTTTAGCAAAATTATCAAAAAAATCAAATAAACGTAATTAACACAGGAAGCGTTAATAAGTAAACTACCAACTGGTAAATGAAGAACGAAAGAAAATTATTATTTAAGTGTTACATTGAAAAAAATAAAAATTTATTTCAACCAAATATAAAAATTCGTAAATAAAAAAACAGTGAAAAAAATTAACAATAAGTGTTTTTATGATAACTACATCCTATTGAATAAACAAACGTAGCTTGAACTTAATTGTCTGCTGATAAAGCACTTTGTTGGCATACTTGGCAGATAGCTGTTAAGTGCTCTAAACACAGGATATTTTTGCAAATTAAGCTTGAAAATCTTGTTTTCCGATTATTTTTCCAATAACAATCTAATTTACAATATTAAAATATTACAATTTGGCCGCAGATATCTTTCTTCGTAATGATTTAAATTTTCTTCTACCAATATTTGCAGACGCTCCTGTTGTTTTTGATATGACCATATTGTTCGCACTGTTATATAAATAATATATATTTAATATATGAAGATAATTTATGGAAATAATATACAAATTTCCTTTTATTTGAGAATATTTTATATAAAAATAAAGTTACGCCGTTAGTCACCCCCGTCTCACAGACCGGGATTATTGTTTATTTATTAACTATACGCACTGCGTCGTTCACGGTCACACTACAGATTTATAGGTTTATTCCGGGAAGGTACTATAAGTTTAAGAAGTTAGCGATTTATACTTCATTAGTAATATAAAATTTTGTATTGGCCCGGTCTCAGAGACCGTACGCGACTACTGGAAGGTTAAGGCGAGGGGTGGTAAAGCCGCAAATCGATGCGTATTACAATTTAATGAAAATAGGCACAGTGGAATGGGGATGAAAGTACTCACTGGCCGGCTGGGCCGCATGCGACCTAATAACGCCATTACTGCGCACAGAGGCGGATAGGGCCGGCGGGAAGCCGGGAAATTTCATTGTGCGCCGGTCGCAAATAGTTATAAGGCGCCAGCGCAACAAACTCTTTTTTTTTCTGTTGAGGCTTGTCACTACTACCACTATAGGCAATCTACATAAACGCGACAACACATATGTATTATATTTGTTTCAAAATAATTTATAGTTCAAATCGTATTGATAAATTATAGAGGTCTGAACAGTTAAAAATCAAAGAGAAAAATGTTATATAATAGACAAATTATTGCTAGAGTAATAAATATTATGAAACTTCTTGGAAGACGAGACGTAACGTGATACGGGCCAAGAGTTTCAATCGTGCTACCAGAAATCTAGATAGCGAATATTTGGGAAAATTTTAATGGGCCTTAGATCAAATATTTAAGTTATATCTGGTGCACTTGTTTCGTTTCTGTAAAATACTACAGTTAATTATATTATTACGAAATCTAATAATAAGATTTAAATAAAAAAAAAAAAAAAAAGATCACAACAGTAGCAGAAAAAATAAATACTGCCGAAATTTATTAAATAGCAGTAGACTAGACTAGTACCACTCAAAATGTCTAAAATAGACCAAGGGTCGTTAATTTTTAAATATGTTCTTCAAAACCAAACGAAGAAAAGGTTAATCTCCATTTGAGAAACAAATACGGAATGTTGAGTTACCTTTGTATGTACAAGTATAATTGGTGTTAGAAACAATAGAGAAACCCAAAAAAGCGAACAGTTATGTAAGGGCAATGGCAAAAAGTTTTACAGACAATATTTAAAATGCGAAGTAATTTTAACAGCAACTATATTTTGCAAAAGATTCAGCATTACTCGACCACGATCAAAATATTTGAAACGCTACGGGGAGGAGTGATTTCCATTTCTTCATTTTTATTCCATTTTTATTGAAATCGAGCATAGTTTCGATACGTGAAGTAAAACAGTGAAAAACGATCACCGTTCGCTTCAAAAACGAAGAAATAGAATGTAATATTGACTTAAAACGATCAGAGATCTAGACGAAGAAAACTAATTTATAGACGACCAATTTTATTTTACCAAAAATTTGTATTTCATTTTTAAATTATTTTTTTGTATGTACATACCTATACTGTACTGTACCCTACATCTAAAAATCTAAAAATACGGTTAAAAAGGATCAGAGTCCAAGACTTGTTAATAAAAATTAATAGTTTTAATAGTTTTACTTATGTGTAATTCATGTTTTTGCTCAATATTCCTATTTACATCTTGTCAAAGTAGATCAATTATAATCAGTGAGTTTTTTCATTCATCCTTTCTGTCCTTTATTAGACTTTAAACTTTCAATTTAGTTTTCTGGAAAACGACCAAATTGGACTCTGATCGTATTTCCCCGTAGAACTTCATTTACAAATACCATTGCTACAAATCTACACAGATGGTGCAATGTGCAAAAGTACAATTACAGAAGTACCAAAGAATTGCGACTCAATCAAATATCTCGCAGACCAATTTGCAGTATTTGCGGAAGAAAAATTAGTACATAATGAAGTACATAATTCTGAAAAGACATTTGAGATAATATTGAATTAACTGCGAAGAAAAAGGTAATTCGTATGCCGAAAGAATAGAGAAAATGTGGAGATGAAACATTAGACTATGAACATGACAAATGTAGATTTGAAACATTCAATGTAAAAATAGATAACGTAATCAAGTCTATGATAAAACGGTTCCAAAATACCTTTGATGTTTGTAAATATCTATCTGTATTAGATCCACAAAATTGTGTACTCCACCTGATACCCAACACTTATACTCTAGCGTATGTAGAACTCTTCCGATATCTCAAGTTTCCTGCAAAATATATTTCTTAACGCTAAAATATGTAAAAATAGATTATGATCGACGAAATCTCACGCTCGCCTTAAAGCTTTTATGTTCATGAGTTATGAGAAAGAGAATTTAAATGAACTAAATAATAAAGAAATTGTAACCGCGTCAGGTAATTCCAGTTCTCTTCTATCAAAAAAGTTATTGTTTTAAAGTAAATATATTATATATTTTTTTATTTTTTGCTTATTTACTTTTGCATTTTATTTACTTCTGTAATACATTTTGTTTTTTAATTGTAGAAAAAATTTGCAGACGTTTTTACTTCTTTTCATTATAACCTCTTAAAACTGACATTTGAGCACTGATTCTCTCTACTTTTGTCCACATTTTATATATTGCGCCGGTGACTGTATTTCCTACACCGGTTTTGCTAGGCCCATCCACCCCTGACTGCGCATGCCATAAAGCTCATAATGGTTCAAAGACCCTCCTTGCCTTGAATTTAAAAAGGGTCGGTCGCATTTTACTGTAGAAGTTACAACTTATTTTAGTCCATGTCAAATAAGCCTTAATCTCGGCAGTAATTGTGAAATGTGAAACCTCTTATAGTCCTACCTGACATAGACATAGTCTCAGCAGTTACAGTGGGTGCGCTTAGAAAACGCAACTATTAAGATAGTTGAGGGACAGCGTATCGCTAAACGAGTCTGTGCAGACTGTGCGCTAACTGTCAGTGCTGTTAAATTAACTAATGCCCGATTGCACCGTATGCGTAAAGGATACTTAAAATTTTAAGGTTCCTTAACGGACGAAAAACCATTGCACCGCCATCTTGAGGTTACTTAAACATCGTAAGGACCCTTAAATTTTAAGCTCTCGACTCCGACGGAATAACTTATTTAAGGGTTACAAACTGTCACTTTAACGTATTGTGAGCAGAGCTTGTCTACCAAATATTACTTATTTTTAACTAGATTAGCCGTTAAACTGATTATAAGATAACTAACGAAGTTATAATTACATTTCGAGTGTTGAATTACCTTGACTATGATGGTAATTGTTATTAAAACAATATTATGAACAATTTGGTGTTTGTAGGTTAGTTTGTGTTGAATTTTGATACAGGATAATCGGATGTATTGCGTATAAAAAAACGTTAGCAGTAGCGGCGTGTACGTTACTTAAAAGCATCACCTTCGAATGTGAGATAGTTATTGAATTCAATTGAAACTTTAATATAAATAAATTACTTCTACATTCGTATATTATTCGGCATTGGTGCTTGATACATCTGCCTTTCCTCTAAAATTATGACATAAAATTAATTTTGTTAAAATTGAATAACATTTATAATCAAGATAATAGTGACATTCTGGAATCCAAATTCATCGGATTTCCTTGTTTAGTTTATTTGCGAACGAATTATTTCAACAATTTATACGACCTAAGTTTTTATAGACAAAGAGGAATCGAGGTAAAACATACCGTTGACAACTGTTTTGTGTTAAATTTCATCCGAGTGAATATAGCAGCTATTAAAATTCCCTAGAATGCTGAACGCTAAGGTTCCTTTACTAAGGAATCTGATGTCTTGTACGGTGCAACACAAAGTTCATTTTAAGGATCCTTAAAATTTAAACTTATTTAAGTAAGGATCCTTAAAACTACAAACGGTGCAATCGGCCATAAGCGTAATATTTGTACACTGGCAGTGAACAACGGCTTTATCTATCCGCAAACAATACGCGTTATATAAAAACGCAATACAAACAATATAACTTCGATAACAGGAGTGACATATTTAGCAGCTTTGCTTCTGGATCGTTCAGCGAACTTGCAACTGCTGATTGTTAATGCAAAGTAATCAGGTTGAGAGCTGATTCTCTATACTTCTCAATAGTCGCTAAACGCGCCCATTGTGTACCAGTTGTAAGCTATACTAGTATCTGCCAAACAAGGTCATAGTCATTGTATTGAACATAGAGGCCGTAAATATGTTAGTACAAAACGTGGGAACAGAATATATTGCTCCATGTGACTGTACTCAATCATAACTCTCTTACTCAATCGCACCAAGTGAAAATACGAGCCTCTATAGCTTCACTCATAATTATAACAATATAAATCTGACTATACGACATAAATGCTCTAGGTATTAACGCACAATTACATTTATTTTGATCTGGCCATTTTCTAGCAATGAATGTAATTCAGTCCTATGTAATTATTAATTGCTAGCAATATACGAACGGCAAAATTATGGTGACTAAATCAGATTTGTGAATCTGCTAAAGCATTTGGAGTATGTATAATGGGCGTCACTTGCTATACGTATTGATTATATTCCAATAAAGTTTCTCTACGCAGATATTGTACCGGCAATTATAAGATATTGGAAGTATTGAAAGTGTAGTTCAATATCTATCAAAGTTTACATTCCTAATTTATATTAAATTTCTGGTACAAATTTAAAATTGCTTGTGATTTTCATCAATAAATTACACTGCGAAGCGCATTATTATTTAAAAAGCTATTTAATAACAATCTGGATCAGTTTTTCATAGAGATTAATTAACATTATTGAGAGGATTCGCAATTTTGAATTTAACGCGTTTATAATACAATCTTCCATTCTCTGCAGCCAGACAATCGTTCTATCATGTCGCTGTATATATCACGGTAATTATTTATCTATTCCATTGTTTGGTTTTCCATGATTAGTTTTGATTTAAAACAGTCATTATGCGGTACAAATTACACTAATTTCCGCGAAGTGCATTTAATACAAAGTACAGCGGAACATAAATCATAAATACCGACTAATTGAAGTGCGGCACAATATCAAATAATTAAATATTACCCGAAATATAATATATAGATGATTTGCTGCCGATATATAATGATTTTGTTAAATGCTGTGAGTTTACTACAACATCAAATTTTAATACATAAATACCTCATTAGAAGGCGGAGAAGTATTGAAGTACATTACACAAATGGGGAAGCCTATGTACTATTACTGAATGACGATTGAAATTCATACACACCATTTTCCGCGGAATATAGTTCAAAGTATGACACATTAACTTGGCAATTAATATTCCACCACGCGAATTTACAACGTACAGTTTACTACTATAACGGGTGCATATGAGAGCTGAATGTATGTTAAATTAATAACGCTGCAGCAATTCTCTTGGTCGTTGAGAGAAATAATGTATCTTGACTACTATCGTAGAAATGAATGTGTTTGTTTCATTAAAAAATCAGTTACTAAAAACTGCTCTTGATACAGCAATACAGGAATTACGTACATTTCAAATAAATTGCTTAAGTGGTACTCCATTTACGAACACTTATTCTGAATAAGGTTAGCAGCCAACCGATTCTCACTAAATCATATAGTATTGTTTTTTTTCAATCTTGGGAATATGTGTATACCGCACTGTATGCTCAGCGTGGATCCAGTAACATATTCTTCGGCACTACGGTAGTAGTATTCTTGAAAATCCTGTGAAAATGTTTAAATTGCAGAGTTTTTTATCATCAAAGGAAAGTGTAAGATCGATGTCTGTGATAGGATGATTGGTTTTAAAGCAATGTGTAACCTTTGCATTAAACTATCAGCATTGTAAATACACTTAACGTCGTATTTACGTCGTATCGTCGTACGACATCAAATGCGTGATATTGCCTTTTTTGTTTGTGTTTTTTTTAATTATTATTATTATTTGTATCTGCCGTAGCAGTGAGTGCATTAACCCTTATCTAAGACCAACCAATAATTTTTTATTGCACAATACTGAATAATACACAAACATACTGTTACATACAGGAACTTGATAGAGTCTATAGTTCGCCCAGTGAAGTCCTTTAATTTCTCAGTCGCACAGTCAGCACTTCCCTATGCTCTGCTTGACACTATACTCTGATTTAGATCGTGAGGTTTGGTCGTCTTTAGTCTCCTGGGTTGGTTTTGTGATGCAAGTAGACTATTTGCCTCGCTATTGGAGTTAGCCTAGCTTAATGCTTCATCGTGGTCTTTCCTACTTCCGAAGCTAGGTCCATAATACCAGGTCTCTGTGTATGTCTTTATTGCGGACATACTACGAAGCGTTAACAATGTTACGTAGCACTTTATTTTGCATTTTTTTAATACTTCCAATGTGGCATGCTTTGGCGCAACCCCAGAGTTGTGCCCCGTAAGCCCAGACAGGTTTTTGGATTTGGTTGTCGACTAATATTTTGTTAGTAACTGATGGTTTGGAGTTTTATCCTAGCCGCCAGTAAAGATTTCTGTATTTCAGGCCGAGCGCTGTTATTTTTGTTTGAATGTGGGCCTTCCAGTTTTGTTTGGCATCGAGTGTCATACCCGAGGATTTGGAGTTGGAACTTGGGATGACCTTTCTGTTGATGGTGATGGGTGGCATTTTTGTTAGTGAAATTAACGTGGGTAGACTTGGACTTATTTAGTTAAATTTTTCATTTACTAGTCCGGTTTGCAGTTTCATCGCAGGCTTTCAGAAGTTTGGTTGTTGTTGACTGCGAATCATTTCCCACTGCGAGATTAGTTGTGTCACCCGTGAAAGTGGTTACGGTTACGTTCTTTAGTTTTGGGAGGTCTGCCGTGTAAAGTAGGTATAGTAGTGGGCCTAGAACACTTCCTTGAGGAACGGCTGCTTTGATATCCCGGAGATCTGAGAACTCATCTTCTACTTCAATTTGGAAGAGCCTGTAGTGTGTGTGCCGAAATTGTGATGCCCTAGAAATCAAAGGCACCGGGGGTTGATAGTAGAAGAACAATAGAAAAATAGCGTCACTGATAAGAAATTGTATTGTCCGTGAAAACCTTTTATATATTGTACCAAGAAATATTAAACATAACTTTATTAGTTTCCGTTCTTTATACAGGGTGTCTACGCTAAACCGTTCGTTAAAAGTTAACGGGGTTGCCGTTGTACTAAAAATTTCAAAAAAATCCTCGTGACACGGTTGAATCAGTTATCCTCATGTGATATATTTTCAACTTTCTATCACTTCCGGTTCCACCGGAAGTAGCATATTTTAAATGGAACACCCCCCATATAGAGAGAATCAATCTTTATTAGGCTATCGGCCATGGGCCTTTCCGCCTTATATAGTATATTACATATTATATTACATTACATTAAATTATACATTACGTTAAATAATTTCACAGTATATTTATTTACAAAATTCTTGTCAGTTGGTTTCGTAAATATATTCGTATAGTGTATCTATCGGCTGTTTTATTTTACTCTGTCTTGTGTCTCTTTTCTTGCACATGCTGTCAATGATGTCCCAGTTGATGTCATTGTCTTTGAATTTTAGTCTTAGTATGTCGTGTCTTTGGGATATTGGTGGAATTTCCGTTAGTTCGTATAGGGAGTTGTTGGATATGTTATGTAAGGGGTTGTCGGGATGTCTAAGTTTGGTCACAAGTCTTATGCATTTCCGTTCAGTAATGTCCATTAAGTGTTTCGTTTTGTCTGTACCGTTAGCTGTCAGTATATGTCCATAGTCCAACATGGGGCGGGCAATGCATTTGTATATATTTGAGGCGGTTTTTAATGATATCCCCCTGTTTTGGAATGTCAAGCATCGGAATTGTTTGGTGCGTTGGATGGCTTGTGATTTAATGTTTTGAAAGTGTTTGGTGAATCTTCCTTTGTTGTCAAATGTTATGCCGAGGTATTTAATGGTCTCTGTTGGTTCAATGTGAAGGCCGTTTATTCTGACAACGGGGGAAGATAGGGTGATTCGATGGTTGGGTATGAGTAGCTGGCATTTATTGGGGTTAGGTGTTAGCTTCCATATACAGAACCATTAAATTGTCTTGTCAGTCAGTGCTTGAAGTTTGTCGATGGTTGAGGTCAGTGGTTTGTCGTGGGTGATCAATGCTGTATTGTCTGCGTATTGTAGGATGTATTCAGAGGTATTGAAGTGATTTGGGTCTGTTATGTTATGATTGAATATGTCGTAGCAGTAGATGTTATAAAGCAATGGTGAGATAGGTGACCCTTGTGGGACGCCTTGATGTGCTACAAATGGGCATGAGTAAGTGGTGTTAATTTTGATTCGGATTTGTCGGTCTTCTGTGAAGTTATTTGTCAGTTTCAGTAGGTATGGCGCTATTCCTATAGTGTGCATTTTATAAATGAGGCCTTTGTGCCATACCGTATCGAACGCTTTATTAATATCGAGAAATAGCGCCGCTGTCTGTCCGTTTTCAAGATGTGTCGTTTGGATGTTGTTTGTTAATATGAAGAGGGGGTGAGTGGTTGAATGTTGTCCCTTGAATCCGAATTGGTATTTAGGGATGTAGGCGCTCGCTGTACTAAGTACTCTCCTTTTTAGAATTTGTTCAAAATTTTTGCCTATTGTTGGTAGTAAGGTTGTGGGTCTATAGTTTTGTGGTTTTTCGTGGTCTTGTCCTGGCTTTGGTATCGTTACTACTGTACCTGTCTTCCAGATGTAGGGGTAATAGCCTGTCTGAATGCAAAAGTTGTATTGTCGTCTGATGTAAGTGTGTATGTCGTCTGATAGGTGTCTTAGTAGTCGTTTTGTTGTCAAGTCGTGGCCCGGTGCTGTGTTCTTCCCGGCACATAATGTTTGTTCGTATTCATTTTCGTCGATTTCGGGGGGAGGGGGTTCGTGGATGTCGGTAGTTATGCTAAAGTAATGATTGTACCATTGGTTGACTTCTTGTTCCGTGTCGTGGTCGAAGTTAGCATTAGCAGCTGGAGTGAATGCTTTTTCGAAATGGTTGGCAAGGAGATTTGCCTTTTCTGTGTCAGTGTTGTATTCTTGGTTGTTTTGTTTTAGCATAGGAATGTTGATTGTTTTTTTATATTTTGTCAGTCGATTTATTTTTGTCCAGTAGGTTTTTCCTTTATCATGCTCTATTTCTTGGCATACTTCCAACCATTTTTCTGTTCTGTATTGCTTAATCAGTGTTTGCATGTTTTTGTTTAATCTGTTGTATTCAGTTTTGAGTGGTCGGTGATTTGTGTGTGTATGTTGTCTGTAGACTTGCCGTTTTTTTTGTATTAGTCTAAGTATGTATTTAGGCAATCGTTGTTTATAGTTATTTTGGTTTGAAGTCGGGCTGTTTTTTATGATAGAGTTAGTGAGTTGTTCTTGGAATAGTTCTATTTGAGATTCATTAATATTATGGTTTTCTGGTTGATTTATATACGTTATTATTTCCGAATTTACTGATTTTATGTCCGTTTTATTTAGATTAGGTTTTCTGATTATTGGTTGAAAAATAGGTATGATGTTGAAATTTATGCTGAATTGTATGCCAAGGTGGTCAGAGCCAAGGTCCGGAGTCAGTACGATGTTTGTGATGTTGTTTGTTATGTTTTGTGTATGTAGTAAGATGTCGGGTGTCGTGTCATTGTTCTGAGGCATTATGAATGTCGGTGGAGTCCGTCGTCTGATAAAGTCCGAGTTTCGCATGAATGTGTCAAGTTGTCTATTTTTTTTGCTGGTTCATATTAAAATCTCCGATTATTAGAGAGTACTTGTACAGAGCGGCTTTCGTTAGGATGTTATGTTCCAATGGAGAGTAAGGGTGAATATATAGTAGAAAAATGTGGATTTTATCGTCTTGGAATGGTACTGTAAAGTGTAGGCATTCATTAAGTGCATTGTTTAGAGATGGTGGATTTGCTTTTCCGAGTTTGTACAGGGGGCTCATTTGGACTAGTGCTCCGCCTCTCGCATTGTTGATGATCTGTCCGTGTTTTTGTAGTGTTTGCCAGTTTCTGTATGTCACTTGAGTGTTCGGTCTTATCTTTGTCTCAACAAAGAGCCCTGCTTGAATGTCGTTGTCTTCGAGATATTTATTGATCAGAGGTTTTTTGTTATTGTAGCCGTTTGTGTTGTTATAGATGACTCTACACTCCGCCATTTTTGTTACTGTTGCTTAGATGTATTGTTGCTTGTCTACCTTCGGTTACGTCTGTCGGAGAAGGAAGTGTAGGGTCCTCCAGATCAAACATAAGTATGTATAGTCTGTTTCCAGAAAAATTTAAGATAGTATCTATATTGAAATGTGTGGTGAATCTTTGTTTTAGTCTTTTAATTAGTTCTTCTCTGTTGTTGTCTTTACTGGTATTGGGTTCTGTTATGTAAGTGTCCATTATGTAATCGTGTCTTGTAAGTGGTTTGTGTATCCTGCTATTCTTGGGTACTGTATCAACGATCTTTTCCGATTTTTTGTTAATGAATTTAATTTGTGTGTTCGGTATTCCCGGTATCGGTTGTGTAGGCCTCTTCTTGCATTTGGTTGACCACGCTGAGTGTCCTTCTTCTTTGCAGGTTCTGCAAACTACTGGTAACGGTGATGTACATTTGCTTGTGTTGTGTTGTCCACGACATTTTGCGCATGTTATTGTTTCTTTGCATTCATCAGTTTTGTGGGTGAATTCTTGGCACTTTCCGCAAGGTATTGGCATTGGAGCTGGAGGGCGGCTTTCAATTATAGGGTAATGGCGGTTCTTGTAGAAAAAGCCTTCTTTAATTAGTGTTTGGTAGGATGTCGGTGAGGTGGTAATTACCCTTATTTTGTACGTGGGTTCATCGTTAATCCGGGCTATGATTCTTTTACAATAATGATGTTCAATGTTTGTTTGTTTAAGATGATCGCTAATAGTGTCTGCGTTTATTTCGAGTTCTACGGAGCATATTATTGCAGAGAAGGATTCTTTTCTACTTTGACCAGTGACGTGGATGTCGTGTACAGATTCTTTGAATGTTTGTATTATATTTTTTGTGTGGAGTGTTTGTGTTGTTTGTGATTGTTTTGATGTCGCTCACCCCATATATAATTATATTTTTGACTTTCTCGCTTAAATTGGAACATATTTTGTAAGAACGTATGTACACTTATCTCTTTTAGTTTTCAAGAAAAAATATGTTTTCTAAAATTTTGACCTCTAAAAGGTAGCCTGAAATCTGTCTATAACTCCTCTTAGGAATAAGATAAAATTATGAGTGAAATTTTTAATTGTACCTAGAGGGTGCCTCTATGAGTAATATAATTGGAAACTGTCAATTTTGATACTAAGTGTTTATAAAATGTCAATATTTAAGTGCCCTCTTAAATATCCTGTAATTCATTTTTTTTAACGGAATGACACATTTTTTATCGCATAGCACGAGAAAAATTTACGGGTAAGTGGGTAAGTGTCATTGAATACTCTACATGTTCGAGCAACAATTCTATCGCAGCTGCCATGTATAAAGAATAAATGGATAACTTGTTGATTTGTGTAATGATTCATGTTGTTGATTTTGATTTCTGTAATACTTTATTCTAAATGGTTTTATTATTTAACAGTTTGCATTACAATAGCAACAAAACAAAGGCATATCACATGCCTACTAAAGTGCACTTGTGACATGCGAAATTATACCTTGCAGAAATAGACGAAAAAGTAATCTTCGAAATAATTCAAAATATACTTGCTTTGGGAGTATGGTTGTATTATACTTTTTTGATAAAAAATGGGTCATTCCATTTAAAAAATTGAATTACGACATATTTAAGGGGGCACTTAGATATTGACATTTTATAAACACTGATTATAAAAATTGACAGTTTCCAATTATTTTACTCATAGAGGCACCCTCTAGGTACAATTAGAAATTTCACTCATAATTTTATCTTATTCCTAAGAGGAGTTGTAGACAGATTTCAGACTACCTTTTAGAGGTCAAAATTTTAGAAAACATTTTTTTTCTTGAAAACTAAAAGAGATAAGTATACATACGTTCTTACAAAATATGTTCCAATTTAAGCGAGGAAGTCAAAAATATAATAATATATGGGGTGTTCCATTTAAAATAAGAAAGTTGGTGCTACTTCCGGTGGAACCGGAAGTGATAGAAAGTTGAAAATATTTCACATGAGGATAACTGATTCAACCGTGTGACGAGTATTTTTTTTGAAATTTTTAGTACAACGGCAACCCCGTAAACTTTTAACGAACTGTTTAGCGTAGACACCCTGTATATATCCATTTTAAGTGGATTAAGTTAAGGTAGAAGTATAAACCCTTACACTGGTGACCCCTGACGTTTGAACACGCAACTTTCTGCGACGTGATAACTGCCTTATCCAACGTGATAACTGCACTTCTCAACAAGATCGAATTGACCACTTCAACCTGACCAGTTCGCGTCCAATAGTATCCCTTGGTGGCAAGCCCTTGGAACGCGGATATACCGCTAGTTCGCTCTTACGGACAACGTCACCGAGAAGCTAAACTTCCCTCGACCTGATCTTCTAAACTGTATGCCTGTGCCTATATTGGACGAAGACATATTTTATTTAGGGAACTCCAACTAGTGGAACTAAAGTCAAGCGGAACCGCCTGTCACATTACCTGCAACCTTCGGTGTTTTTCAATTTTAGGGTACCTTGAATTTAACGGTAATATAATCAATTTTATTAATTTCGACCTTTTGCACACGACTACATCACCCGCTCTCCTTTATTAGATTATAAATTTGTTCTCACACCCTAAAATATGAACACTGACGTCCCTCAGTCAGATTTTACAGTTAATTTAGATCAGGCTTCCCCTACGAACCGCTTAACTTCCTGTTTAATTTTGGGTTCTAGCGCCCATTTTGCTAAATGCTCGCTGCCACCATTTAGCAGAACTGACACCTCCATCTGGTTAATACAACTAGAGGCAGAATTTAGAAACAACCGTGTGACGTCTTCCTTGAGTAAATTCTACAAGGTGGTGGCATCTTTGCCAGCTGATATTTCTGCTGCGGTACGTGACTTGTTGTGCAAACCTCCATCTTCTGAATTTTACCAATACCTCAAATCTGAAATTATTAAGCGTACCTCGTTGTCGGAAAAGCGTTGTTTACAGCAGCTCTTTTCTAACGAAATATTGGGTGAAAGCACCCCTACTCAACTACTTCGCAAATTGATGCAGCTGCTGGGAACGACGCCTATTGATGAGGGGTTGCTTAAACAAATCTTTCTACAGCGATTGACTACTGACGTTCAGCATATTTTGGTTTCCTCGCGGACATCTTCACTTCAAATCGGCCACTATGGCCGATCAAATTTTAAAAATTTCGACTAATACACAAATTTGCGCCTCCTCTTCTTTTACAACTACCTAAATTCCTATTCCTACTCCAAATGTTGACCTTACGCATTTTGAAAATAATTTTAGAGACATGCAAACACAAATTGCTGATTTGTCGCATCAAGTTGCTCATATACGATGCCCTCGAACTTCAACTCGTGAAAGGCGTTCATCTTCCTTCAGAAGTCGTTCTTCATCACGTCGTCGTAGAATTTCGGACGATGACCCTTCTGGCAGGATCTGTAGGTATCACCACAATTTTAGAGACTCTGCTAAAAATTGTGTGAGTCCTTTCCAATGGGAAAATAACTCCCATTCGCAGGTTTAATGGCAACCATTAAGCCTGCGTCCAATTTAAGTCGGTTATTTTTCGTCTCTGATTTTGTTACTGGTACACGTTTTCTGGTTGATACCGGAGCACAAATTAGCATTTTTGCAGTTGACCATCATTTTGTTGACACATATTCTCCTGCTTTCCTTCGCCTAACAACAGTGACCAGTGTCACCTTTCCGAGGTATGGAACAGCACATTTAAAATTTCAATTATCAGCTTCACGAAAGTACTCGTGGCCTTTTGTATTAGCCAAAGTGGACTATTCTATTCTTGGTGCGGATTTTTTAACTCATTACGGTTTATTAATTGATACCCGCAATCAACAGTTGCTTGATCACGATGCGATTAACACAACAACAGCTACAAACACTATCGTTGATGTTACAGGCCCTACTCCCATTTGTACTGCTGCATTGGGACGCTCTGTTTACACAACACTGGTTGACCAATTTCCCACCTTAACTCGTCCTTTTAACCCAACCGTTTCGCCGAATCACAAGGTCACACATGCCATTAAGACATGAGGACCACCCGTTTTTGCAAAAGCACGTCGATTAACGCCGGATAAATTACTAATAGCGAAACAAGAGTTCAACTATTTACTCAAATTAGGATATATCCGACCTTCGTCGAGCAGTTGGGCCTCTCCTCTTCGCATGGTTCCGAAGGAAGGTGGGAAATGGCGTCCATGCGGGACTATCGTGCTTTGAACAAAGTAACTGAACCTGAACGGTACTCTTTACCTCATATTCAGGACTTTACTCAAAATTGTGCTGGCTGCACCTTCTTTTCCAAAATTGATCTCGTTAAAGCCTATCATCAAATACTCATAGCGCCTGATGACATACCAAAAATCACCCCTTTTGACAATTTCGAATATACTCGCATGAGTTTTGGTTTGAGGAACGCCGCTCAAACGTTTCAACGCTTCATTGACACAGTGTTACGTGGTTTTGATTTTTGCTTTGCTTACCTAGACGATATTCTAATTTATATCTCATCTGAACAAGAACATTTAAAACATTTAAAATTGATCTCCCAACAATTATCTAATTTTGATATCAAAATTAATTTACAAAAATGCATTTTTGGAGCAAATCAATTAAATTTTCTTGGACACACCATTTCCTCTTTCGGTTTTGCACCATTAAAAGATAAAGTCAAAGCTATTTTTGATTTTCCCAAATCACGTGCCAAGAAAGAGTTGCAACGTTTTATCGGAATGATCAACTTCTACCATGGATTTATTAAAGCATGTTCTTCTATTCTAGCACCATTGGTAGAAGTCGTTAAAGAAGCAAAGCACAATAATTCTCCAATATTATGGATAAAACCAGCACAACTCGCCTTTTATAGCATCAAGTCAGTTTTGAGTTCAACCACGTTACTTAATTTTCCAAGTAAAAATGCAAATTTGAGCATTATGGTTGATGCATCTGACGTTGCAGCAGGCGCAGTCTTACAACATGAAAACGTTCCTGGCTTATTATATCCCATATCCTTCTTCTTTAAAAGTTTTTCCCCTACTGAAAGAAAGTATAGCACTTTCGGCAGAGAACTTCTCGCGGTTTATTTGGCGGTAAAGAAGTTTCGATTTTATTTAGAAGGTCGGCCCTTCACTATTTATACAGATCATAATCCGCTTGTTTCGGCCATAAATTCCTCATCTGACCGTTTTTCGAATCGAGAATACAGACATATTGCCTACATAGCCCAATTTACCAATGACATTCAACATATCCCCGGTTCAAGAAACCAGGTCGCAGATGCATTGTGTAGGATAGAAATTAACTCTGTTAAATTACCCACCGTAAAACTTTTTAAATCCCTTCAAGATGCTGATGAGGAGCAAGCCACATTATTTGCTGCTGATGATCATTCTTTAAAATTACAGCTATGCGAAATTTAAAATTCAAATACTAAAGTATAGGCTGATCTTTCTTTAGGTTTTCCGCGTCCTTTTGTTCCTAAATCATTAAGGGAAAATATTCTGGAAGCCCTGCATACAATTTCACATCCCGGTGTTAGAGCCACTAGAATTTTAGTTAGCGTCAGGTATGTTTGGCCTAACATGAGGAAACATATTGGAAATTTCGTACGCGCTTGTTATAAATGTCAAACGGTGAAAGTAACGTTAAATCTCCACTAACCGATTTTACCAAGCCAGACACGCGTTTCCATATCTTCCACGACGATCTTGTTGGACCGCTGCCCTTGTGTGGCAATTTCAGATATATCTTGGTGTGTATCGATAGATTTACACGTTGGCCAGAAGCGATACCATTAACAGACATTACAGCGAATTCAGTTTCGTTGACTTTTTTGACAATATGGATTGCCCGCTTTGTTATTCCTTCAATGGTAATCACGGACCGCGGCCAACAATTTAAATCAAAATTTCTGATTTCAATATTACATTAGGAATCAAACAATAGCAATCCACAGCTTATCATCCTCAAACCAATGGTCTAGTGGAGCGCTTAAATAAATAATTTAAACATTCGCTCGCGATGTCAGAGGATCCCACAAATTGGGTTTTACAATTGCCGTTGGTACTCCTTGGTCCGCGTACATGTTATCGTGAACCATTGAAGGCTACCTCTGCAGAGTATGTGTATGATTGTCCACTCAGGTTGCCTGCATCGTTCCTGGCGATTCCCAAATCAGTTAGTCGAACTGATTTTTGCGCAGATACTTTTATTAACGACCTGAAACGCAGAATGGCTTCGCTCGTGCCAGCTGAATCTCGTAGGGCTGCCACACCCTTTTATGTCCCTGCGTCATTACAAGATGTTACTCACGTATTTATTAGGCGAGACTGTGTGAAAGGTCCCTTTCAACTTTCTTACGAGGGCCCCTTTCGGAAAACGATAAAGAGGTATCAGTTTCCATTGACCGTTTGAAGCCCTGTTTCTTGGTGGAAAGCGAGCATTTCTCTCACGTGTTAACTACTTCCATTTCTCCTCCTATTTTGCCTTCAATACTCTCCCATCCTTCTAAATTTTCTCTTTCGTCACGACGCTCGAAGCGAGTCACTTTTGCTACTCACGTACGCGGTTGCTACGTTCCTTCGGGGGGAGGGTTGTGTAGTGTGTGTGCCGAAATTGTGATGACCTAGAAATCAAAGGCACCGAAGGTTGCTAGGAGAAGAATAACAGAAAAATAGAGTGACAGATAATAAATTCTATTGTCCGTGAAAATCTTTTATATATTGCACCAAAATATATTAAACATAACTTTATTAGTTGCCGTTCTTTATATATATCCATTTTAAGTGGGTAAAGTTAAGGTAGAAGTATAAACCCTTACAAGCCCATGAGAAATATTCTTCTTCTTCCAGTGCCTTCTCCTCACAGGAGGTTGACTGGACTACCATATGTTTGAACTCGTTCCGATCTTGTGCGAGTTGTATTAGTGTAGGAGTATCCCTGACTCCGAATCATTGTCTAAGATTTTTTAGCCAGGAGAACCTCTTCCTTCCGATTCCCCATTTTTGTTCTATTCTCCTTTCCATCATTAGTTACACTAATTGATATATGATATTGTCATTCTGGAAGATGTGCCCGAAGTATCCTGCTTTCCTCCGTTACACTGCCGTTAGCAGCTCTGTGTCCTTGCCCATACGTCTAAGTACTCCGATGTTTGTTACTTCATCTGTCCCTAGAATTTTCGCATCCTTCGATATATCCACATTTCGAAGGCTTCGAGTTTATTCGTGGAGGATACTTTCATTGTCCACCTCTCGACTACGTACAGTAGAACCGAGAAAACGTAGCAGTTAACTGTCCTCCATCTCGTTTTTAGTGAAAGGTCCCTGTTACATACCAGGGCTCTAAGCTTTTGAAAGGTACTACGGGCCAGTTCGATTTGTGTTTTGATCTCATAGCTCGCGTCCCACTGTTCATTGAACCAGCTGCCCAAGTACTTAAATCTATGTACCCGTGTGATTGGCTCGTCGTTAATAGTGAGTATCTCGTTGTGTCCAGTGTTGGTCTTGCTGATAATCATCATTTTTGTTTTTGCGGTGTTTACTTTGAGCCCATACCGTGAGCTAGCTTATTAGACTTGATTGATGAGGTATTGTAGGTCCTCGATAGTGTTGTCTAGTATCACACAGTCGTCTGCGTACCTGATGTTATATACTGGCCTCCAGTTTAGTTTTACTCTACGTGTGCATTCATTTAGGGCAATCCGGAATATGCTCTCGGCGTATAGATCGAACAGGATCGGTGACAGAATGCAACTCTGCCGGACCCCTATTAGTACTTGGAACTCCTCCGTTTGGTCTTGGCCGACTCGTACCCGTTTTGTCTGGTTCAAGTTATTTATATAGCGCATGGCATAATTACATCAAACTAGAATACTGGTTATTGTTTTATAATTTTTAGTTCTGTTTGTTTATATATCTTACTGCATCAGTGGCGAATTTCATAAAGTTATCGATGGTCCAGTGGCAATGTGTTGCATCATGTGAGATACATATCCAGTCACCACCTTGATGGTTGCGGTATGATTTGTAGCATTATAGAATGTGTCTTAGTCAGGTGATCCTAAGATTATCTGGCTGCCAGTTTGTGTTAGTTCATTTAGCGTTATCCAGGGTGCACCACGAAGAGGTGAACTAACTTTACACCCCAGTTCCAGTAAAGATTCGTGATGATACGTATATCTTTGTCGTCAAAATTAGTTCTTCTAAGCATTTCAGCTAGTTTTCCGTGTTTAATATTGTCAAATGCTTTCTCATACTCAATGAAACAGACATAGACTGTACGGCTTTGATCCAGACATTTTTGGAGTAATACTTGCATGGAAAACAGTGCAACTCTTGTACCGAATCTATTCCTGAAACCAAACTGGGTGTCTCCGATATCTTGGTCTATATTCTTCCATATTCTGATATGTATGATGCGCAGAAATATCTTCAGCACATGGCTCATTAGGCTGATGAGGCGGTATTCACTACATCTCTAGGCGTTTTTTTTTTTTTTTTGGAAGGGTAATGAAAGTGGATTTTAGCCAGTCTTAGGGAATGCATCCTGTACTGTATAACTTGTTGTACAAACGTAGCAAGCATTATAGGCTTTCGTCGTTCATTGCTTCGAAGAGTTTGGCGGTGAGTTAGTCTGGCCCTGGGCTGTTCTACATTTTCTATCCTGTATTTCTCTTCGTAGTTCTTCTTTGAGTACTTACGATGAGTTAGCGAAATTCCCGGGTTATCGGGGATCTCCGGTCCGTCATCAGCAAACATTTTCTCTGTATATTCTTTCCATATTTTCGTGAGGTCTTCTGCTCTACCACTATTTTTTTGTTATCATCTATTAGCTTTCCATACTGGTATTTCATATATGTATAAGTCATTTCCTTATACCGTTTGTGCATGTTGAAGGAGTCATGTTTAGCATGGCATTCTTCTATTTTCACACATATTTCTCTGAGCAATACTTATCTCGCTGTTCGGGTTTCCTTCCTGATTTGTCTGTTCAGCACCTTGTATTCTCTCGGGTGGTTCTTATTTTTTCTCCGTTCTTTCATTAGTGACAGGATGTTGTCGGTCATAATTCTCGTTTGCTTTGTCGATGGCACCAGCCTAGGGTTTGTGGGCATTGGTCTTCATTATGCCATATTGTCATGTTTCCATGTTTCTTCTACCGATATGATGTTGGTTGATACTATGTCCATCATCTTTATGATTAGTTCAGCAGCATAGATTGTTGCAGTATCTAAGTCTTTAGGTTTGGTGTAGTCTATGTTTCTTCATGTTGTTTTTCTTTGTCTAGTTTTTACGGCAAGCTGTATGTTGGCTATTACCGGATTATGGTCGTAGCCGATGTGTGCCCCTGGATATGTCTTTACGTTTGTATTGTGTCACGAAATCGTTTGTTAATTATGATGTAGTCGATCTGGTTCTTTACCACGCAATGCTCGTATTTTGTGGTGATCTCCATGTGTATAGGCGTTTCGTTGGGTGTTGGAACCAGATGTTACTGATCATCAGGACAGTATTGTATAAATCTGTCCCATGGATCACTTCTCTGACCCAGTCCGAAGTCCCCGGCTATGTCCTCGAATCTCCCTTGCTATGTCTTTGCTTTAAAGTCGCCCATTATGAATGTAATGCTCTGTTTCTTAAGAGATTTCATGTTTTAGGCTAGTTGTAAAGCTATTAGATTTCCTCTTCCAGTTTGTTGATGTTTTAGCCAGGTTTAGCTTTCAGCTGTATCATCATTAGAGACCGGATTCTAAGCTTTATGCTTTTTGTAAATATCTAACCATTAACAAATGAATTGAATTTACATCCTATTTGGAAATAAACGGATCATTTAGCATTTTTTGTGCTTTTTTGCTTATTTTGCAATGTTGTGCTTATTTTACACTTTTGTGCTTATTTACAGCTTATATCTTCTGATTCTGAATTAAAAAGAAAATTAATTATCGTGGTGACTCTAATTTGTACATGTATCAACACTTATACATACTACACAGTTTTATATTCAGTGCGAGGTGCGATGCATTACTTATAAAAATAAATAATTTTCCACACCCAGTGCTGGGTACGTTTTTACTATGTTTATTGTTTATCTGAATAAATTTAAAATGCAAGTAAATATATGCATATCATTCATGTCGCTGTAGTTTACTATTTCTCTACTACAGTTCTACACATTTGGATTGGGTGATTAATTTAAATTATATACCAAATTTTCCCAATGAACAAGCATTCGTTATTCTGAACATTGTTCAATTAGTTTAGCCCCGTTTGTTACTCCGACAACGTCACCTTAGTACGGTTACATTATTTCCTGCATAATGTCTAAACAAAAAACTACTGTAGACAAGTGGATTAAAGAATATAATAAATTTAAATTTGATAATAACAAAATGTTTCGCAGAGTCTGTGTAAAGTCGGTAATTTATTTCGCCTTAAAATATTGTTTAATAAGTATTAATTCACTACTTTGATTTGCAGTTTCAATGCAATTCAAAATATGATATAATTCAACATGTGAAAATAATACTACACAAGCAACGCTTAGAAAAATTTAAAAATCAACCAACAACACAACAAACTATAGTAGAATCCATAGCATCAACTTCCGGCAACAATCAACAAAAACAATTTAATTTTGATTTGGTTAAAACGATGCTTGATTCAAAAATTCCCTTCAACAAATTACAAAATAAAGATATTTCTGAAAAAAATATTGTAATAGAATTATACCAGATGAAAGTACTCTGCGCAAAAATTATGTTGAATCGGTATATGAACAAACCATGCTAAAAAATAAAAAAATAATTGGCAACAATTGCATTTGGTTCGGTGTGGATAAAACCGACTCTTGTGGGCGATAAGTGGCCAATTTTATTATAGGAATCCTCATCGACAAATGTCAGACGAAAGGTTATTTAATCTGTTCTAAACAATTAAACAAATAGTATATTAAAGTATAAGTGGATATCAAGGCCTTTCAAGCACGAACGTTTTTCAAAAAACCGACCCGTCGCTCCCCGCTGCGCGGGGAGGCGGGGAGGTTTTTTGAATAGAGTGTGTGCTTGAAAGGCCAGATATCCACGCATACTTTACGCTATTTTTTATCATTGATGCCGTAAATTGGCCTAAACATTTGTAATTATAATTTCTATCTGATG
The DNA here is from genome assembly GCA_951805005.1 of Othius punctulatus. NCBI lineage: Eukaryota > Metazoa > Arthropoda > Insecta > Coleoptera > Staphylinidae > Othius > Othius punctulatus. Next base: position 61,408,622 of record OX638145.1, read on the forward strand.
TGCCGTCGATTTTGCCGTACAGTTTTAGTATCGTTGCTAAGATACTGAATAAATAACTAGCTAACATGGCGGCTGATACTATGCAATCGTTCTAGCCTTGGTTGTCAAAGTGTTGAATATCGTATGTAACAATCTTTCAATTTGGCGTCAGTTTTGATTTTGGTTGAAAATGCAACGAAACATTGATCAATTAAGCTCCGAAGCAGAGAGGCGTTTAATTCCCCAAAAATCGGAATTGGCATATAAGAAGGAATACGATAAATTGGTAAAATGGATGGACGAACAGGAGGTGAAAACTGTAGATGAAAGAATGATTCTTGCTTACATGCAGAAAATGTCTACATGCTATAAGGCGTCAACAATGTGGGCAATACATTCCATTTGTATCCATGGAAACCTTTACAGGAAACGCGCGTTTTTGAAAGCCTGTTTTATGCACGCTACACGATGTTTTAAACAAGCAATATGATGCATCAATGATAAAAATCAATAGAAATACAATTTCAAAATTTATTAATGAATCATTAACCAACATTTATTTACCGGAAGCAGTCCCAAGTCAGAAAATTTTACTAATGGTCACGGATGCAGCAGCATACATGATAAAAGCTGCATCTAACATGACATTTTTTATGGCAATTTAATACATTGTACCTGCATTGCCCACGGACTAAATCGCATTACTGAAACGTATCATAATCACCATTTCAATAATTAATTAATTAATAAAAAATGGAAAAATTTATTTATTAAAGCTCCTCTAAGAGTGCAACTATTTCAAGAGCGAATGGACAATACACCACTACCTCCACAACCAGTTCTGACACGATGGGAGACGTGGCTAGATGCCGCATTATATTACGCAAATAGTTTTGGACATATAAAGAAAGTTAACAAATTAAACCGAACAAATTAAATACGTAGGGCAATTAATAGACAGCACAGGGGATCTCAGGGTGGAAATAAACCATAGACTGCATGCACTGACATGAACTTTCCAGACGATCCAAACGATAATACTAAACAACAAGAAGATATCGAGAAAAAGAAAACTAGCAATATACTAAGTAATGCTAATTCCAACACTAATATATGGATGCGAAACGTGGACGCTAAACAGGAGACAAAAAAGTAAGATACAGACCCTAGAAATGAAGTATCTTAGGAAAGTATACAGAGTAACCAGAAAACACAGAATCAGAAACGTAGACATAAAAAGAGAACTAGAAATAACAGAACTAAACAAAATAATAGAAGACAGACAGCTGCAATTATTGGGACACCTACACAGAAGAAAATACATTAATGAAACAAAAATCATATGGCAAACCAAAATAACCGGAAAAAGAAAAGTGGAAAGACCGAAAAAGGAGTGGGACAAATATGTCGAAAATATTATGGAAAGAAGAGGAATATCTAACGCCTAAATGAAGAAAAGCACAGAAAACAAGAAGATTTTGAACCTACTAGTGAAAGAAAATACAATAAATTGATAAACTACAATATTCTACACCCGAAAGGGTAGAATAATTATGAATATATTAATAATTATAATATATTATCCGCCGGGTAATGGTGTTTACTGGATCTAAAAGGCTTATAATGTAATATACCGGTCGTTTATACACATATTTCGGTTGAACAGATATTTTTTCGTTTTTCTTAACTTTTCATGAGAAGATTTATTTTATTGTGTTGGAATATGCTATATCTGGCCAAATTGCCACAAAAACATTAAATTAAATATATATCCTTATCAGTCAAAATTTGTTGCCATAAGATGTTGGCGGACACTATTTCAAATATTGATTTTGAAGCCTTTAGAAATACTGTATGTCATAGAAGTCATCACTGGGAGGCATAAACACATATAATTTGCATGTTTAATCTGCAAATAACATTATGTACTTTGCTGTGATTTTGCAGCTTATTACAAAATTGGAATGCACTGTGCAGCTGGAAACATTATAACGTGTATGTGATGGTTATATAAGGTATTAATTATTTTTTATTCTTATTTTTGATAATTTTAAAAACAGTGGTGTATACAGGGTGAGTCGGGGGGAACGGACCAAACTCCAGGAGTGTATTGTACACGTTAAAATGATTTAAAAAAACTCAAATGTTGTTATCCGATTTTCATTTGTTTTCAAGTGATAGTTTCGAACAGTTTGTTGAAAAGTCTGATAAATACATTTTTATCCAGAGTTTCTGATGTGGAAACCGTTGACTATATCTTTCAACAGCAGCTGTAGCACTCCCATTACAAAAACCATAGACAAACACCACATTTGCATATTCCAGATTTGAAACTATAACTTGAAAACAAATGAAGATCGGATAACAACATATGATTTTTAAAAATTATTTTCACGTGTACAATACAGTCCTAGAGTTTGGTCCGTTCCTCTCGACTCACCCTGTATTTTAACCGGTGGAAATATTTGATATTTTGATACTGTATATTGTCTCCCACAGGCAGTTGAGAAATTATTGGAATTGAAATCAGAATAAATTTCTATATCAATAATTGTACTTAGTTTGGTTATGATAGTGAATAGTATGCTTGTTGGTCCTTGAATTTAAATATTATGTCTACTAACTGCTATAAATTCTCGACTGCCTCCGGGGCAGTATAATTGCATGTGATACAGATTCAATGTTCATAGGTGGAAACCACAAATGAAGACAATCTTAGTTCTTTGCCATATTGCAATTAATCTCATCTGTAACATTTAGTTGGTTAAGTTGATACTTAACAGAAAATTAGTTAAAACTGAGAAATAGTACTCGTTAGATGCCTAATCTATGCCAGTATTCTCACTTATGCATTAATTCTCTTATTTAATAAATCTAGAGATTAATATTTATATTCGTCTTCTCATCTAATGTGGATGTGGTCGTGGGTTGATACTCAGCTGTTGAATACAAAATATCATATTTGAATTTATTTGACATTAAAAATTGTCTAGGTGACAGCTGTGGCTATGTTGTCGCTAAGGGAATTTTCAACGAGAGTTGCAACTGTCAGATTAAAATTAAAAATTAATATGTAACTGAACGGTCGGGAGAAAAATTTTGTATGCACTTCGGGAATAATCCTCAATAATCCCTCAGCCGTATATGCCTTCGCTCCCTAATGGTCGCTCAGGCATAACTTACGGCTCCGGGATTAAAACCCTCGTTTATTTATCTTCTTAATTAATAAATAATTATTAATTTAATTACCAGGGGTAATATAACAAGTGGTGTTCTCATTATCGATAATGATTTTATAAATACAACGAATTTCAACCCCAACGACAAAAATGCATTTTCCATAGTTTGGGGTTGAAGTTTTAAGTTGTATTTTAAAAATCATTATCGGTTTTTGAGAACACCACGAATTATATTTAGGAAGGGAATATTATGAATTAATTGAGTCATTTAGTGAAGCAGAATAAACAAGAAGCTAAATATACAGTTTAAATACCTATATTTATTTAGATCACTTCATCTTTCACAGAGCAAGCCACATTTATTACCACATTTTACTATTTTACTTATACTTAAAACACACTGACATTTCGGGTTTTGTTTTTATTAGCGGCCGACTAGATTGTGGGCGCAACCGATAAATAACACCATCGCAACGATCGTCGCTGCGATTTGTGTTTACCCAAAACTTGTGACAGCGACCGACATTTGTCGTAGTATTATCCTGAAAATACAACCGTGGTATTATCAGCATTGTCAGTTATTAATACATGCGTAACTATAGAAACCGCATTGTTATGACGTCACTGTTTTACATATGAGGTTTATTCCCGCTACAATATATTTATATTTGTTAAATGTGTCACTAATTGCATTACACTTATAAATCCTGAATATAATGGAGCTACTTTAAACCTATTTGATTAAGTATAAATATTTGTTGAAATATATTTAATAATCAAGTGAAAATATTTATTTTTCTCTTGGGTACCTATCGGTTTAAATTTTATCGGCGGTAATTATAATGTACAAGCCCCATAAACAGTGTACACCATTATGAATAGATTTTTCTTTAGTTAAATATTTTACTGATAAAACTTGAGCTCCGCTCTTACATTTTTAAAAGAATCGTAATCTGTATAATATTCGCACTCCGCGATAATTCTAATGTAATTTCACTTAAATTGCACAATCCCCCGAATGGGACTTTAATCTGCCTAATTGTATAAGGCGTGATAAGTTTCCATAAAGTTTCATCCAACTAAAATATACTTACCATTTAAATCCACATTCAAGTTCGACCAAATATGCGAGACGTGTTTGTGTTTACTTTAAAATGCCAGAACGGCGGAAAAGTTTTAATGGAAGCGAAATAATGCAAATTAATATCGATTCGGTTTTTCATTATGTCCTCCTGGGAACAATGCCTTCTGTATTCTCTGATAATTAAGTAATTTGTGTAGCACCAACAACCACTATTGTATATATACAGGGTGTATCAGCCAAATGGAATAAATTCAATAATAAATAAATGGGGGCGTGTTCGAAAAAACGCTCGGACACGTCGATTGTTATTTTTAGTTGCGCATTTTCTTCAACAAAAACTTTTTATACAGGGTGTGTCATGTGACCGTGGCCAATACCAACTTTCTTATTTTAAATGCAACACCTGGTATATTATTCAATTTTTGGATTCTTCAGAAAATTCTAGACATATTTCATGTACAATGTCCTATACCTATCTTCAACTGTTTCGGAAATATTAAGTGTTTTCAGATTTATTGCAAAAATTAACATTAAAAAAAGAAAATTATTTGATTACTGAAATTCGCTACAACACATTCAATAATTATTTCCCTTTTAGGTCTTGATAATGAGAAAGTAAGCAAAAACCATTTCAGCGTTCCTTTTTACCTTTTTACGGATATGAAATAAACAAAAGCTATAAATAATTTACACTTCACGGTCATGCTAATCGTCAAAATTGCCGCTATTGGTTGACGGAAAATCCTCACTAAATGAGAGAAGAACATACGCAATACCCTGTAAAGGTTAATGTTTGGGCAGGAATTGTTGGAGAACATATCATAGGTCCCTTTTTCATTGATGGCAATTTAAATGGTGATAATTATTTAGCACTACTCCAAAATTATGTTGTGCCAACTTTGACAAACTTATATCCTGATCCAGCAAACCCACAAGTTCCAGCGAATATGATATGGTTTCAGCAAGATGGAGCACCGCCCCATTACCAAATCAATGTCTGGAACTACCTCAACCGAATATTTCCAAATCGGTGGATAGGGAGGCGAGGATCGATGGAATGGCCAGCACGATCCCCTGATCTGACGTCATTAGACTTCTTCTTATGGGGATATGTCAAAAGTATTGTATACAAAACTAAACCCCTCGACTTAGCTGACTTAAGAAGACGAATAATGCTTGCGATTAGATCGGTCACGCCTGAGATGTTGAGTAACGTTAGAAGAAATTTCTATTTAAGATTAGGATGTTGCCAAGACGTTCACGGCGAGCATTTTGAACATCTCCTCCATTGAAATTTGTTGTTTTTTTTTGTTTTTTTACATTATCAAGAAATAAACAGTATTACTTATTAGTTTTTGAGTGTGTTGTAACGAATTTCTGTAATCAAATAATTTTCTTTTTTTAATGTTAATTTTTGCAATAAATCTGAAAACACTTAATATTTCCGATACAGTTGAAGATAGGTATATGACATTGTACATGAAATATGTCTAGAATTTTCTGAAGAATCCAAAAATTGAATAATATACCAGGTGTTGCATTTAAAATAAGAAAGTTGGTATTGGCCACGGTCACATGACACACCCTGTATAAAAAGTTTTTGTTGAAAAAAAATGCGCAACTAAAAATAACAATCGACGTATCCGAGCGTTTTTTCGAACACGCCCCCATTTATTTATTATTGAATTTATTCCATTTGGCTGATACACCCTGTATATTTGCATTTGTCTATTTAGAGAAATGTGATGACATAATTTAATATAATACGTCCATTGCTTAACATTATAACCTCGTTAATAACACGGTGATATGAAAATATTATATTTTTATGCAAATTGCATTTATATTGTACTTGTGACAGAGCAAAAGTGGGGTTCAGATAGTTTTCATTTAAAATGTTTAATGAAGTCCTTAAATGGAAAAATAACAATAACATAGCAAGATGTAATGGAAGTCGCAAAGTCCTCCACGATTTCCAAAGGCAATAACTTTATTTGTAAATAATAATAATAGGATCTGTTTGTTGACTGTGTTTATTTAGACTTTTAAATAAGTTTCTCTTAAGTAGGAAACACAATACAGGGCAAGTGGCTGTCGTCAGAGCCCGCTTATGTCCGTGGCTTGTTAGTATGGACCCGTGTATTAAAAAATCGTCAAAGAAAGAAGTCTGGAAGGGTCAAATCGGGCGATTACTCACACAAATGCAGGCCTGTGGAAATCGCCAAAACAATAACGAAGGAGCTGCGATACCGTCCGTTGAGGAGTATAGCGATCCAAGGTTTGTTTACGTGAATTCTTTTTCTTTTTTCTTCACAAATGTCAAAGTGGCGAGTACATGACTCGCCGATAGGGACTTTAAAAAACGGACCATACGTAAACAGACGTTTCAGCGTTTTTAAATGTTTTGTAACATCAGATGAGATGCCTTTCTATCGACACGATACTTCAAAAAATAATCCGGGACAACCGAATAAAATATGAAAACCTAGATTTCAAGAAATTTCAGAGAACTGATGCTACAAGCTTTTTTGTTTTTTTAATAAGTTCAATAAAACAAAACAAAAATGTGTTCGTATAAGTTAAAGACAATCTGAAACTGCGTACATTTTGTTGCGTACATGACACATAGATATGATACATGGATAATAATATTTTGTCCCAAATACGGACCTGTCCTCTCGTTTTACATTAAGGTTAGGATCCAGAAATTAAGGGAATGTGAAATTGTTTATAATTTTATTGATTAAAGCTGGAAAATGATCATGTAGGAAAGGAAACTTATTAATTTTTAATTTTGTGCCACCTTATTATTGAAACATCTAGATTTGACTCAAGTTAATAAGTAACAAAGTAATATGCGGAAGTACCAGATACATTCAGCGTTACTTATTTTTTTCTGCTCTTTCCAAATATGCAAACAAATATTTAAAATATTAATATACAGGGTGTTGTTTCGAGTCGAAACTTACTTATTAATTTATTAAAGGCCGGACCTAGAATAAGATTTTCATTTATTACGTTAATTGACACTACAGTGGAAAAAGAACATTGGTACCAAATACTACCAAAAATTTATAGAGTTGTTCGTAAGTTATGATTAATTGAAAAAATGGGAAATATTAATGAATCGCCCTGTATATTGGTTATAAAGAACGATATACCCATAAAATATAGTTTATTTAGAATCACCTCGGTGTGCCGCATCTACAATTACTGTAGGCACATTTCCTAATAAATCACCCTGTATAATAAAAAAATTGTAGTAATATATCGTCGCTGTGAAATCAAACCGGCATATCTATTATTGAGAGAAAATTTAAAAAAAAATGAACCCGAATTTAATAACGAAATGTTTAGAAAATACATGTTACAAAAAAATACAATAAATGTTTTCTAGAAAACTTTAATATGTCTTTCGGTAAGCCCAAACCCGATACGAGTCAGAAATGTGATAAATTGACGAAGAAGATAGAAAGTACAAGCACCGAAGTAGAAAAAAACAGCCTCTCAATGAAAAACTATATACACATGGCCAAAGCGGAGACATTTTATGAGGATCTAAAAGAGAAAACTCTGTTGGCTAAGTCTCAAAATCATGTTGAAGTGATTACATTTGATTTCAAACAGAATTTTCCCTTACTAGTTTGCTCATAACTGGACTTGTCTACTATTGCATTGAGGCCCTCACTTAATAAATTAATAGATTTAAAGTACAAAATTTGGAGTCCTATAATACAAGTATTATTATCTATATATTCTAGAGATTGTTATCAGCGATTTTAATAGACAATATTATGTAATGAGAATTCTCAATTTGTTTTACGATGCCCTTATTTTTTACAAGAAGGGCAACGTATCGAGCGTTTTTTTTTTTTTTTAGTGAAATCAGTTTTCCATATATCAGGAAACCAAAAAGAAACCATCTCGGTTGTGCTATCGAAGTCTCAAGTTTCATGTGAACTTATATAGCTTCAACGTGCATGAAGTTAAACTAGAACAGGTAAAGTTTACACAGTATGCGAAAAATAAAAACTGTTGTAGTAGTCATTATAACATTCATATATTAAGGTAAATATATTACAAGACATAACTTATATCTACCCATTTATGTGCATGACATTTAGTTATGATTAATGTGCGAATAGACGTAAAGCAAGTAATATTTATTCAAATGGTATCATACGAGCCTTTAAATGATAAAACAGACATGGCTTTATTCAATTTTACAAACTGGTTACAATGTAGCACGGGACTCAATAAAATACATTACACGTACGTTTTGGGATTGCGCCTGTAGCATATATTGCCCTCATAAACTCAGTCCGCACTTGGAAGGGAAATATTCCATTCAATGTAAAATTGTAAAAGTGACTGTGATTGTAAAATGTGTGGCGGCAATTAATGTATTTGTTCAGAGCTATTGTTCTGGACGTTAATTAAAATTACAGTCAGTGACTCTTATTAATTACAGAGAAATTAGAATAGTCAGCAATTCTATTTCCAGTTTCCAGGCAGACTTGTCGGTTGTATCTGCAATATTATATTTATCGACTCGGATCATTGTACCGTTATATGCAATTTACTTCGCTCATTCCAGGGAATAAATAGGTAATCCATTAATCTGATGCTGAATGCGTAGTTGGTTCGTGTAGTGAGTTAGCGTAGATTAGATTGTTACCGGAATAATGCTCTCTAACTTGGCACAAAATAAAGGCGAAATCAATTCCGATCGTTATAAAGGATTTTTCTGGACCTGCTTTTGTGTGCACGGATTGGATAATGCGGGTAGTCCGTCCGCGAATCTATGAAATTCTATGCGAGATACCCTTAACTGACCTCGTCCGTGCGTGTGCTCTGTATCGTATCTTTCCATCTACATGGATTTCAAATGCCCATCCATCATTCCGCTTTTACACGGACACAAATTGGAGTTGCCTTCCTTAAGGATCCGAGCAGTGCCATAGCGGAACGGAGTTCTGTAGCTAGAAACCGAGGACTAATGTGCACCTCGCAGTTTCAGCTAATTAACCATTTGCGTGCAGTGACAGCACACAGCGAGACCGCATATACCAAACAACAAGCGAACAACATGTAATGAAATAATACACGTCATTTTTTTTGTAATATTATTACTTTAGAAAATCCTATTATTCCACGCATACATTTCCCGAAATCAAATTACCTCGCACCGTAATTTAAATTGATTTCCAGGGAAATGTTCCCTAGAATTACTTCATCGCTCTCAGCATATAATCAACCTTTCTAAAAATCCATTTGAATAATTTTCTACCAAACATATTCTAATAACCGTGTTCACTTCAAACAATTCAGTAACAGTTCACACAAGTTTATCATTTATCAATCTTCATGGCATGAAAATTGTGTTATATTACCAACTCAAATATAATTTTATCGATAGATTTACAAAAAGATAAGTTATAGCTGACTTTTACAGTGTACACACATTTCACAATTTATGGACTAAACCTCGCAAGTTATACACACACATATATATATTTATATATATATATATATATATATATATATATATATATATATATATATATATATATATATGTTCATGTGTATGTTTTCACGGACGAAATGTGTTTGAACATGTTCCGGGTCTTTGAACTTCCGTTTGTTGTCTTATGTGTCCTGAAAAGGACCTTTTTCACAACGTTTCGGCAAAATCGCATTTGCCATATATATATATATATATATATATATATATATATATATATATATATTGGCGTATTACTCTGATAAGAGTTTTGGCACCCCATCAGTGGGGCACCTTAAAGTTTCTCCGTGATTTCTTTCCATTTCTTTCTGTCTTCTGTTTCTTCTTTCCATGTCTCCATTCCAATGTTCCTCAGGTCCTCCTCTACTTCTTCCAACCATGTGTTCGTGGGTCTTCCTATTTTTCTTTTGCTTGTTGGTTTCCATTCCAATATCTGCTTTATTGCTTCGGTTTCTTGTCTTCTCCATATATGTCCTGGCCATTTTAACAGTTGTCTCTTAATTCTCCTTATTATTGTGTCGCCTTCTAGTATTTCTTCTATCTTCTTGTTGTTGTTAGGTCGATAGCTCCCGTCTTCTAATTTGTCCGGTCCTGTAATTGCCCTTACCATTTTCCTTTCCGTTATTGCGATTTGGTTTTCATCTTTTTTGGTCATCGTCATCGTTTCTGAAGCGTAAGTTAAGACTGGTCTTATAATTGTCGTGTATATCTGTATTTTTGTTATTGTTTCTATTTCTTTCCTTCTTAATATTTTACTATTTGCATAAAATGCTCTGTTTCCTGCCTGTATTTTTTCTTCAATTTCACTCGCATTTCTTCCTTCGTTATTTATTGTCACTCCTAGGTATTTGAAGATATTCACTCGTTCGTATGTGTTGCCGTCGAAAGTTACTCCTTTTCTCTGGTTTTCGTTTGTTGTTGTCATAATTTTGGTCTTTTTTGTGTTGATTTCCAGTCCGAATTTCTTCCCTTCTTTTGTGATCTCATCCAGAATTTCTAATAGTTTTTGTTCCTGTTTGGCTATTATTGTGACATCATCTGCGTATACAATTATTTGCGCACCACTGTTCCTTATAGTCCCCGCTTTGTTAACATTTCTCATTATGTGATCAAGGGCTAAAGTGAATATTGTTGCCGACAGTGTGTCACCTTGCCGGATTCCTTTTGTAGTCACAAAAGGTTCTGTTTCTCCTTGTTTCTCCTTGTCAATACCGTGGCTCTTGTGTTTGTTGTTGTTATTTTAAGCATATATTAGATGTAAGAGTTAGAAGAGGCGCGGAAATCAACAGCGACCACCACCTGCTAATTGCAAGAATAAAACAGAACAATTCAAAAAATGGGACGAAAACAAAAATACACAAAATAAGTCATACATCAATTAAAAACTAATAAATTAAGGCAGATCAACGAAGCTAACAAATACCTAGAAAAAACAGAAAACATAATTCAAGACAGAGCAGAAGAAATAAAAAAGGGAAACACACAACAAGCATGGAGCATACTAAAAAATACGATTATTAATATAGCAACGGAAGTATGTGGTTTAAACAAAACTGGAAACAAAAACAAGCAAACAGCGTGGTGGAACGCAGAAATCAAAGAAGAAATAAAGAAAAAGAAACTGGAATGGAAGAAATATCTAACTAACAATACGAAAGAACAGTATGCAGCATATAAAAATCAAAGAAACCTAGTGAAAAATCTGGTTGCAACAGCAAAAGAAAAATCATGGAAGGAATTTGGAGAAATTATGGAGAACAATAGTAAAGAGAACCAAAAGCTATTCTATAAAACCATAAAATCCTTTAGAACAGAAAAACAAACTAGAGAACTAAGTATAAAAAACAAAAAGAAAGAAATATTAACAGAAGATACAGACATGAACAGATGGAAAGAATACTTTCAAGAAATGCCAGGACAAAGCCAAGAAAAAAATGAAAGGGGCAATAAAGAAAGAAAGAAAGAAAATATAAATGAAGAACAGAGAAATGAAGAACCAATAGATGATATACAGATAGAAGAACTACAAATTGCGATAAAGAAACTGAAGAACGGTAAAGCACCTGGGAACGACAAAATAACTTCGGAGATGATAAAAAACCTAGGAGAATATGGTAAAACAGCATTATTAACGATACTAAATAAAGCTTGGAAAACCGAGAAAATACCAGAAGAATGGGGAGTAGCGTTAATAACGCCTATACACAAGAAAGGTGATAAAAAGCTGTGCAATAACTACAGGGGCATAACATTGATAAATACAATAACGGAGATCTATGAACAAATAATAAATAGCAGACTAATACCAATACTTGACCCACAATTCTCAGAACCACAGAGCGGATTTAGACCGGGAAGATCCACCCAGGATCACATATTTACATTAAAACAAATAATAGAAAAAAAGACATCACACGACAGAAAAATATTTACAGCATACATAGATTTACAAAAAGCATTCGACACGGTACCTAGAACGACAGTATGGGAAGGAATGGAAAACAAAGGAATACACAGTAAAATAATAAAAATAGTCAGAGACCTATATACAACCAACACCAATCATATTATTATAAGCAACATGAAATCAGAAGGCTTCAAAACTGAAGAGGGACTGAGACAAGGCGGCGGACTTAGCCCAACATTATTTAATGTATATATGGATGAAATAATCAAACAATGCGAAACAAAACTCATTAAAACGTACGTAGGACACTGGAAGCTCAATAAAGTGGAGATAGCCCATGGAATCTTTGCTGATAACATAATACTAGTAGCTAGCACTGAAAAACAACTACAAACAAATTTGAAAATATGGAAAGAAGCATTAGATGAAAAAGGTATGAAAATATATCTAGATAAAACAAAAATACTAGTCATAGGAGACAAAAACTATAAAACTAGAATCGAAATAGATGGAACCAGCATAGAACAAGTAAATGAATATAAATATCTAGGAGTTACCATAGAGGAGACAGGAAATCAAGACGCAGAATTAAACGAGAGGATTAACAAAACAATTAAATTATATTACATGATAAACAACAAATTCATAAATAAAAAAGAGATCTCAAAAGAAACAAAACTAAAGGTATACAACGCTATATGCAAACCAACCCTAACATACGGATGTGAAACATGGAAACTATGGAGGACTCAAAAAAGTAGACTCCAAGCAACAGAAATGAAATTCCTACGAAGGATTCTAGGGGTAACAAAAAAAGATAGAATTAGAAACACCGAAATACGCGAAAAATTAGGAGCTAACCCACTAATAGAGTTCATAGAAAAACGTCAACTTAGCTGGTGGGGACACGTTCAAAGGATGTCTAACAACAGGCAGGCAAGAGAGGTATACGAAGCACGAACAACGCAGAAAAACAAAAGAGGAAGACCAAAACTTACCTGGAACAAGATTATTGGAAACTTAATACAAGAAAGAGGAAAAACATGGCAAGAAGCTGCAGTGATAGCCAAAGACAGGAAACAATGGAGGAAATTTATATACGAAGAAAGAAAGGAACAAACAATGAAATAAATAATAAGCTTGTATATTCACCCGACACCCTATGGGTACATGGGTCATTGATTATAAATAAATAAAAATATATTATAAAGATGTTTTAGTTTGTTTAGTATGTCTAGGGTTTCTATTATTCCAGTTATCTCCCTTCTCTTCACGGTATCTAACGTCTTCTTGAAGTCGATGAACATTATATGTATCTTTAGGTTGTCGGTGTTCGCGTTTCGATTGATTGTTTCACTAGGTGTATTGCGTCGATTGTTGATCGGCCTTTTACGAAGCCGCATTGCTATTCTGCCATGTGGACGTATTTTATTAGCTTCTTGTATATTAGGGTTGTTACTATTTTGAAAGCAGAGTTTAGGATCGTTATTCTCCTGTAGTTGTCGCATTTGTGTTTGTCTCCAGCTTTATGGATAGGGATGATTAGTCCGTTTTCCCACTCCTTTGGTATGTTTCCGGTTTCCCACATTTTGATGATTAGTTCATACATCTGTTCATGTAATTTTTCTCCTCCGTACTTAATCATTTCGTTTCTTATATTGTCCTTCCCTGCAGCCTTCCCATTTTTTAATTGCCTTATTATATTTTGCACTTCTAAGTATGTTGGTTTGTCTAGGTCTTCTTCTGATTCTGCTATTCTGAGATGGTTTTGGTCGTTTACTGATGTTGTTTCATTCTCTCACAACATTTCCTAAAAATATTCCCTCCATACTTCCTTCTCTTCCTCATCGTTTTCTGCCATTTTACCTTGCCTGTTCTTTATTCCCCCGGTAATCGTTTTCCTTTGGTTCGTGTTATGTGTTTTGATTTGTTTGTAAAAATTTCTCGTGTTGTTTCTCGTATTTTCACTTTCAACAATCCTTAGTTGTTGTTTTATCCATTCGTTTTTTTCCTTTCTTATTACTCTATTAGCTGCCTGTCTTTTGTCATTATATGCCGTTCTATTTTCTTCATTTGGGTTGTCTGTGTAATGTAACCATGCCTGTCTCTTATCTTTTACAGATTCTTTGCATTTCGAGTTCCACCAGTCGCTATTTTCTTCATATTGTTCTTTTCCCAATATGCTGTTTGCGGTGTTATTTATGAATGCTTTTATTTGGTTCCATTTGCTTTCTATATTTCCTTGTTTATGCATTTTCTCTATTTCTCTGTTCAAAACCTGCTCATATTTCAGTTTTATTTCCTCGTTATTTAATTCTTGATTGTTGCTACCACCATGTAGTGATCTGAGTCTGCCCATGGCTTTCGTGTTGACTTCACATCTTGTACTATTGTTTGACGCTTTTTGGATATGAGTACGTGCTCAATCTGATTTTCGTTTCCTCCTCCTGGTGCTTTCCATGTGGCCTTATCCTCTCTTTTATGTTTGAAATTTCCATTGCTGTTTGTTGTCTCGTGTAGGGTTTCTTTCCCTGCTGCTTCTTTAATGTGTCTTGTATTGGTATTCTCCGTATTGTTTCCTCTATTTTCTCGTAAGTGCCATCTTTATCCTCTTCCTTGCTGTTTTCTGTTGGTGCATAAACGTTTATTATCGTTGTGTTGTACGGGGTTGTGTTTAGTCTGAAATATGTCACCCTCGAGTTAATTGGTTGATATTCTATTACCTTATGCTTATGTTTATTGTTTATTATGAAACCTACTCCATTTCTTCCTTGCTTTTGTTCCCCTGAATAATATAGCGTAAAATTATGTTTGTTTACTCCTCCCGATTCCGTCCACCTTATTTCCTGTATTGCTGCAATGTCAATGTTGTAATTTATTATTTCTTCTGCTATTTCGCTCATTTTCCCTGGTTGCAGCATTGTTCTTATGTTCCATGTTCCTATATTTATTTGTTGCTTCTTCCTCCTTCTCTTCCTTTGATTTGTTTTGCATATTGTTGTTTTCTTTATTAGTTTTTTGTTACTTTCTCTTTTAATTCATTTTCATTCCACTTGTATGTTTTGCCGTCTATTATAAGCTTTTGGTATCGCACTTTAGCGTTCTTGCCTTTCAACCTTTCCTCCTTTGCCCATTCTCTTAATTGTTTTTGTATCATTGCTTATTTCTTCGTTAGTTCGTTGTCGATATATACATTTGTCCCAATTATATTTTTTTTCTTTATCATTACTGCCTTTTTTTGGGTCCAGCTCTCTAAACTAGCTATAGTTGTTTTATCATTTATTGCTATCGCTTCCCTTACTTGTACCTCTTCTTCCAGTTTATCTTTTATAAATTCTTGTATTCCTTCTCTTAGGTTTCGTTTGCCGAAGCTTATGTTACTTAGCACTATGCTGTTTCTTATTTGTCGTTTTGTTTTGCTTCCATCTCTTCTTCAAGTTTCTCAATTCTATTTTCGAGATTTTTCTTTTCCTCTCTCCATTGCTTTTCCCTTCTTTGCCCTTCTTCTTTCATTTTCATAATTTATTATTCTCTTAGATTTGCTTGTTCCTTTTTTGTTCATCGAAACCCTTTTGCATGTTTTCGGTTATTAGTTTTAGTTGTTTAAAAACTTTATCCATCTAGTCGGTTTCTACTTGTTTTATTTTGCTGGTGTTTGCAATTTTTGTTTTCTGTTTCGTGGTTGTGTTTTCTGTGTTTTCAAAGCTCGTGTCTTGCACTCCTCTCTTCATCTGTTCTAGTTTTCCATTCACTTTTTCGATTATTTTGTTATTTTCGCCTTTGGATGAGAATAAGTAGATAGCTCAAGTTACACGTTCATAGTTAAATTGAGTTGCCTATCTAAATGTAGATTGCACTATTGACGCGTTTGGTGTTTAGATGGCGCCAGGAGTCCGCATCACCAGTCAGCCTGTCGGATGCTGCGTCCGTACCACCACCACTACTCTAACCTTATTTTCTACTAAGGATTTGTTTATTTTCCCTGTTTCTTCCTATGGATTTTCCTTCCTTTCCTCTCTATGCACCTACTTCATACTCACTCACCCTTCCTTTCTGCTTAAGATTTTCTCTTGTATGGGATCGCTTTTCTCGCTGTTTTCTCACTAGATTTAACTGTGTTTACTTGCCACTGTCACTTCTACACTTCCACTAATAAAGTTATACATAATATGTATAAATGATTGAGTTCGCTCTAAAAATATTGACCCTGAAACTACACCTATGTGTACCGGTGAGCTATTGATGTTTATAAAATTCCAATTAAAATTAAAATTATTAAAAAAACATAAGTTTTCTATTTATGTTACATTTAGTGCATTAATTTTCTTCTGATAAAAATATTACAAAATAAATTATTTTAGAAATCTATGGTGTGCCACTTTTTTGGCCGGCTTTACCCAAACGTCATATTACAGTAGTACACAACAAAAATTTCCTGTAAATTTGTATTCCATTACTTTCCTAATAATGCAGCCAAATAAGTTCTCAATAACGAGAATTGGAGAATATAAAAGAACGTATTACCGTAAGCTGATTTGAATATTTCTTTGGCCTTTAAATAGCCCATTTATTACCTGAAAACAAAAATGAGAAATTTTATTTAGTGGCAGTCTCGACATTAAAATCTTAGCGGCTGAAGGAAAATCTCCCGATATAAAGCCGACGTTCGGCAGAAATAAAAATATGCTATTTTCAGGACTTAGTCGACTGAAAGCGGGGACTTTTTATGCCATCTCGTCGGAGCAGACCGAGGAATCCCGAAACAATAAGTGTTTCGTTTCCGGGCATTTCACCCCGAAAAACTGCGCCATCAAAACCTCAACAAATTGTCGTCGTTATTAATACCGCCGCAATTTACCGAGAAAAGTCATTATACAGAGGAAAAGGAGAGATTATTATTGCCGGCTGTCCATCATCTCCTACTTCCAATGGTATTCTTTCTACGTGCCAAAACTGTCCGAAGACGGAAAAGTTTCTTGTAGGCATTTTTTTGCTGCCGTTGCAAGTTTCGGGCAAATTTATGTTTACCGGGGCGGCATCAGCTTAGTCTTGGGATATCGTCATTAACATCTCGAGAGAGCAGAAAATATTGTCACACCATTTTTTAGTATGAAAAAACTTTACTCATTTACACATTTCATGTTATATAAGCGATATGTTAGTAAATAAAATAATATGGCATGGATTATATATAATATACAAATATTATATATTTGTTATGTTATATTATAGATTATGTTATATATATACAAATTTGCATCTAACATCAAACATGCCAGCCAAAGCATAATACTTGAGGCAGCAACAATTTAATTCTCACAGGATTAACTACAACTGACCAATGTTTACTAATTGACTTTTATAACATCCACTCTTTGCATCCAGTATTTGCTCGTGTTATTTGGGTCGATTACATTTGCTAGTCGGCATTCGCTATTCACCGCGATATATTGCCACGATGGACGCAGTCCTGTAAATTAGGTCTATTTGGATAATCTTTCAATCCAATTATCCCGAAACACCCTTATAACAATGAACTATGCCCCGACTTGGTCGCCGCAATATCGCCTCAATTATCAAATAACATAAATCAAGGAAACCAGCCGATAATTAGCAGAATAGGGAGACGGCCCAAATAAAATTTGACAGATACATATTCATAATTCGTATTATGAATTAATATTATTAGTCATTTAAAAATAACGTTATGCTGCCAAACATTGTAAAGCCTTCCATGTAAAAATCTGGTGTGGTGCAATTAATATTACCAAGGTTCCATAATAACATGGTATTCAAAATAAAACATTTAATAAGTATTCAGATTAGGCAGAATAATGTTCAAAAATATTAAAAGGTAATTATTATTCAGAACATTATTAACCTACGGGTCTCACGTATATGTTTTCATTCAAATTAAATTCTAATGTACCTGTTTATTTGCAATTTAGTAATTTTCTGGAGACCATTGAATTGACAAACTCTATTTTCTGGATGTCTATGCCCATTATGTACCTACCAACGTGCATTGACTTTGCCCTTTCTTGCAAATTTAAACATTCTACATATGTGCGGATATAAACTGAATTTTAATAGATTAATGTTAACAACGAACGAAATTCCTACATATGGCTTAGTTACTGTTAAAGTTTATATTAATTTTTTAAAGAACACATTTTTTCCTGATATTAAATAGTTTCCCGTGTGTCACTTACATTGTGAGTTTTACATAAATTGTACTAAAAAACGAGTACCATTTGAGCGTAATTATTAAAGTGTGGTAGATCGCTCCTTGATCACGGTACCTAAGCAGCCATATCATTAGAAACGCCGTCATTAATTAAAAAAAAAAACAAAAAAACAATAAATAATAGTAGTAAAATTAATAATAACACATAAATCTACAGGGTGAGTCGGGAGGAACGGACCAAACTCCAGGAGTGTATTGTACACGTAAAAATGATTGAAAGAAACTCAAATGTTGTTATCCGATTTTCATTTGTTTTCAAGTGATAGTTTCGAACAGTTTGTTGAAAAGTCGGATAAATACATTTTTATCTAGAGTTTTCTGATGTGGAAACCGATATCTTTCAACAGCAGCTGTAGCACTCCCATTACAAAAACCATAGATAAACACCACATTTGCATATTCACGATTTGAAACTATAACTTGAAAACAAATGAAGATCGGAAAACAACATATGATTTTTTTAAAATTATTTTCACTTGTATAATACACTCCTGGAGTTTGCTCCGTTCCTCTCGACTCACCCTGTATATTATTGCTTGTAGAATTACACGAAGAAGTGTAGAAATTACTCGAATCAAACATTATCGCATATTTCATAACGTGTTACGTACAAAACTTTTTTTAATTCCGTCAGAATGATTTAATCTACTATTTGAATAAGAACGTTCCTTACTACATCACAGAATCAAATCCTCTTATACCTAATGTTTCTACGGAAACCTGATTGCACTGACAAGAACAAATTTGTCAAGAAACTGAAATAATTCACAAATTTAATAATAATGCCAAAAAATATCCTCAAATAGCGATTCAGAACTAACTTATGATGTTGAAGACTCTGCTAATGTTGCCATCGGTAGTTTTCTACCAGAAAAATCTAGAAATACATACGCTGTAACCTACAAAAAGTTTGAAGCTTGGTGTGAATTGCAGTCATGTCTTTAGATAACTATATTACATAACTGTGTGCGTGACAGTTGTGAAAAATTTAACGTTTCATAACGACAGAAATTGTCGTTAAAATAATATACATTATCCTGTAATTTTGGTCCTCTTCATGTCATGATATCGCCCATTCATTGTTGAATATATACATTGTTTTTGCTTCGATCACTACCAAATTTTGTCTTTGCCTACCCACAACACGCTTTTTACAGTATACCAACAATAGAGTCTCCATCACTATATATTTTTTCCGGAATAAAAGTTTTAATAAAGTAACTCATATCTTTCAAAATATTAATAATAGAAGTCAAAAAATATGGTGCACCTATCAGTGTTCATACATATTATGCAGTACTTAAAAGTCGCAAATAATGATCGGCCCAGTTTAGAAAAATAACTGCTTAAATATCACTTATACCCTGCCCTTAAGCAGGCATTTAATAAATAATAACATTGAATGAAATGTTCAATAATTCTTCAAGAATATATTCACGAATTGAGCGAAAATTTATAAAATCATAATCATAATCGAAATTTTTGATAATTCTCCGAGGATATCTACCTAAATTCGATAGAAACTTATAAAATTGTAATATTGAATAACATTTTCATTCATTCTCTGAGAATTTCTTTTGATGTAAAAGGAAATCTAGAAAATGGTAACATTGATTCAAGAAATTTGCAATAGTTATATTCGAAAATATATTCGTGAAATAAGCAGACATTTATAACACAAATAAAATGTTCGACACTTTTAATAATTCTCCGAGACCATCATCATGAATTAAGCAGACACTCATATAATTGATTTAAACAAGAGAAAACACACACAAAAGTATTAACAAATTGTATAGATGCGTGTTCCAGAGATTTTCATTTTTTTAAACCAGAGATATGCAGTGACATTATGGAATTTATTCTTATTATGTTTTCATTACAAGTTCCATAAATTTCTATATCACTTTTTGGAAATTTCTGTAATATTTATTAAATTTGGTACACATTGATATAATCAAATTTTCTGCAGAAAATCAATACAACTGCTGGAATAAGCATTCAACTTTTTACATGGAATGCTTAAATATTCTTTCCGGTGAATTAGCGAATTTTGCAATGAAATTTTGTAATTTATAATACAAATTTCATCATTTCCAATGAAAAACTGTAACTTTTGATGAAAAAAAAAACTTCTGTACACTCATGATATTTTGTTTTTTTATCACTAGGCTCCATAGGTTTTTATAATAAAACATTATAAATATAGCATAAACGTTTGTATATATTTCTTATAATTTTGTTAATTTTTTTTATAATTTCCAGTGAAAATAAAATTGTAATTTCTGATGAAAATACTAAATAAGAGGTAAATAAAACACATGGTTGAAGTTTCACGGAATTTATAGATCACTCTACAATCGTTTCGGCAGTTAAGCCACTCTCAAGAGTGCAATTTAACCAGCCGAAACGATTGTAGAGTGATCTATAAATTCCGTGAAACTTCAAGCAAGTGTTTTATTTACCTTTTAATTATCATGTTTCGCCAAGTGGTAACCACAAATACATTTGAAATATTAAAATTTACGCAAAAACTTACATAAATACCATTGATATTTAGGAATATCCACTGAATTTTCGTAGTTTATAATGAAAATTTTACAAATGACTAGCGTAATTGCCTGCATTTTTTTTTAATTTTTAGAAAAAAATTAAAATTCCTAGTTCACATTGAACATTTCATAACTTCATATTAACATTTTGCTGTTACTATTAAACTTTCGTATAATCGAGTGATATTTTGATATCACTCGATTTCACATTTAAGAAAAGTGAATTTTGTAATATGGGTGGTCCATATAAATGAAGACATTGAAATATCTAGAAAAATAAGCATCGTACGAAATTGTATTTATCAGAACTAAACCTAGCCACCTCCACCACCCCTTTTGAGGAAACTGTGGGTAACTTTGAAATCTTAAATAGGAACCCCTATTTTTTATTCCAGAATCGGATTCTCCGACAAAAACTATGAAGGTTTTAATAAAACATTGTTTTAATATAATTTCAGATGGCGCTGCAAACGACGAAAATTAGTTATATTTGTTTTTCAAGGAAAGTCCACTATTTTATTACAAAATGATGCAATAATGAAAAAAAGTTTTATTTACTATAAGTGCTTATTCTTAGTAAGTGCCCGTATCTATCAGCATCGGGGGGTTAATAATATTGACATATGCACAGTCGTGTTTATTATAGTGTTGTATGCTATTTTCAAATAGGAAAGACAAAGATTATTGTATTAATTACAATGTCGTTTTCAGGCTTCATTTGTTTACTACCAGTAAACAGTAAATCAGTAAGAATCCAAATTGGCGTCACTGTTTCTAGCAACGATCTTTAAATATTTTATAGGTCTTTGGAATATTTGTGATGAACATTTATTAGTGTATTCACAAAAGCGCAGTCGAAGTGCTAGCTAACTTTGAAAAATCTACGCATTTAAAAAATAAATGATTACTTCTTAATCTAATCTCGCAAGATAGACTATACAACACGTATGAGCGACAAAAAACAGTTAAAATATGTTTTTTTTTAAGTTTTGAAATAAATATTCCTTTGAATATATACCAGGTGGTACATTTAAGTGAAGACATCGAAATATCTCGAAAAATAAGCATCGTACGAAAAATTTTCCCGACAAAAGTTAATATAATAGAGGGTAATTCATCCGTGCTAAAATTTGATCAGCCCCATGTCACCATTTCATGACGCGGGGGGTAACATTCAAATCTTGAAATCTAAATGGGAACTGTCTTATGAAAAGTGTAATGACAACGGGTTAATGAAAACTGGAAGTTGCCTAATTCTAGCACGAGTGAACCCCCCGCCCCCTATTCGAACTATACATGATATCCGTAGACAGAAAAGGCTTTGATAGAGTCCCAAGAGCCAAAGTGTGGGAAATACTCGAAGAAAGGA
Source organism: Othius punctulatus (assembly GCA_951805005.1). Lineage (NCBI taxonomy): Eukaryota > Metazoa > Arthropoda > Insecta > Coleoptera > Staphylinidae > Othius > Othius punctulatus. Next base: position 61,430,963 of record OX638145.1, read on the forward strand.
AGATAAATGTGAATTTAATAAAAGGAATCAAGAGTATGTATAAAACCGCAGAAAACTACGTAAGGATAAATAATTAAACATCTGAGAATTTCACAACCACACAAGGCCTTCGACAAGGGGGCGCTTTAAACCCTCTGCTTTTTATTATATTCCTAGACAACATAATGAAAAAATAATAATATAACACCAAGAAGATAGAAATAGGATACTATAAAATGAAAAGAATGGTGATAGCAGAATGTGCTTTTGCTGATGACTTAGTCATACTAGCAAAAGATGACCTGCAACACAATATAAGCATATGGGAGGAGGAACTGAAAAAACGCAACATGGTAATTAATATAAACAAAACAAAAGTAATGGTTGTAACAAGAGAGGAAACAAAAGCAAAAATACCAATTAATTTGAAAAGGATAGAACAAGTTGAAACCTTCAAATATTTAGGTTGAATAATACATAATAAAGGAACTATAGAAAACGAAACAAATAACAGAATCATGGCCGCAAATAAAACCTACTATGCAATAAACAAGTACATTCTAAACAATAGAAGAATCTCCAGAAACACGAAAATGACACTCTTCAAGACAATTTATAGAGCAACACTCTTATATGGAAGCGAAACCTGGGAAACAAATAAAAAGACAATGAACAAAATGCAAGCAACCAAAATGATATACTTAAGAAAAGTTGAAGGAGTCATGAGATTAGACAGAGTAACAAACGAACAGATCAGGGAAAACCTACAAATACAAAGTGTGCAAATATTAATACAGAAACTAGGATGGTTCGGGCAGCTGATAAGAATGCCAGAAGATAGACATACAAAAATGGTATGGATAACAAAAGACGAAAAGAAAAAGAAGGAAAGTGGAAGACCAAGGAAAAGATGGGAAAAACAACATAGAAGAGATCCTAAGAAGAAACGAGCTCGATCAACAAGAAGCAAGGAAAAAGGCTACAAATAGAAAGGAATGGAAAAACTTCGTAGACAACATAATTAAGTGGTGGCATGAATCTCGACACCCGAAACGGTATAGGAGATGTAAATTGATTATATGAAACAACTTTAAATTAATTTTTCGTATTTTCATTATGTGTTAAAACTAATAAATTAAAATTTTTAACATAATATTTCCCTGTAAGATTTAAATTGTGCTAAATATGGCGGTGTTTTGAGGGTTGGTAGCTTTCTGCTCTTTGTAAAAACAAAAAAATCACATATTTTGAACAAAAATTGTCTGATCTTTCTAAGATTTAAATAGACTAAAAAGCACAAATTTATATGTACAAGAACAGTGTTCATTAATTTTTTTATATTTTGTGGGTTGGTAGTTTTCTGCATAACGCGATCCAATTATTGTAGCACACAAATTGGTACTAATGCTAATATAGAGTTGAGAATTGAGCTGTAGCTATATGTTGTTATATTTAATTCAGAGGTAATTTATTGTCTAACGCAAAGGTCCCAAAACGTTTTCGCAGAAGGACCATATATGAATTTGGTAAAGTGGGCATGATCTACTTTTACCTACATCTTTATATGATTTTAATATACCTATACCTAGAATCCTAAAACAGTAATAAGTAGGGAAAGGATTTTCATGTAATAAAAAACCCAAAATATGTACATACATATGTAGTTAAAATAAAACAAATATGTAAATAAAATTAACAAATATGTAAAATAAAATAACAAAACATGTGTTCATTCTTTAAAATTATTCACGACAACATTCATTTTTAAATTTTCGAATGAAAAATTACGTCGATTTGGCCTTAAAATAGATTTATATCGGCTGAATGATCGTTCCACATCGACCGATGTAACTGGAGCAGTTTTGAATGCCGTAATTTCTCTGGGATTTAATTCCACTTCTAAATTTTCGCAGACTTCTTTGCCATTATGTATGTCAGCAATAAGCTGCACGTCGTTCCAGCCTGGGTTTTTTCCAAAAACGTCCTTCACTTTCTTCTTAATTTTGCTCCCAATATCTCCTGGCGCTTTTTCTATTTTTTGGATGGCGTCTTTGACTACAGTAATATTGTCAACTAATGACACGTCCTGGGATTCTAGCTGCCTTATTGTATCCACCAAAAAAACAGTATTGGCAGAAATGTAAATTAAATTGTGTTTTAAAGTATCTTTTGCCAACAACGTTTTAGCCTGACCAATTGCCGCAGCTGACTCAACATCAAGTTTTGATATAATATCTTTTATTTCATTAAAGTTTTCGCAGTAATGTTTACAATAGTTTCCATATAAATATCATGCGTATAGTTTCTCCGTAAGGTGCTTTCATCAGGCATTTTTTTGCCAATATATTTTTCCAAAAAACCCTTGAAAGCGGGATTGTTGATTTTGTGCATAGGGATATCAGCTCTAATTAATGCGCGGCACAAATCCGTGTTAAAAGGTGATTTACCAGTACTTGTCGTAGCAGTGCCAGAAGCTGTTATGAAAGATTGTATAAGGCTTGACTTTATTTGTTTGTTTTGCTTGTGTCTTGCGGTGGCGATATGTTGTGTAACTTGAAATCGTTGTGAAACAGACACCTGCTTATCACAACTTGTACAATACAAAATGTTATCATCACTTTTAAAAGTTTCATTCGGGAACTCACGGAGGTACCTGGATACAAGCTCTTTTGTTGTACTCGCTGTTTTCGGCATATCGAATACTGTAGGCACTGGGCGTGCACCTGACACTACAAAATCTATGCAACTGAGCGTAGGGGACGCCGACGACACGTGTTGTCAGGTCTTCGCGAAATTAAATGATCGTATTGTTTCGTAAACCTTCGACCATGTTCTGATAGTACCCCGCGCCCAGCGCATCACGCATCGGCGGGACATCAGCGTGAATCACACTGCGTAATACGTGAAAATATTGAATTTTTATGAAATATGTAAGAAAATATGTAAAATAAAATGTAAATATGTAAATATATGTAATTTTACTGAAATATGTAAAAATATATAAAATAAAATTGGCTTAAATCAATTCAAAATGCCTCAAAAAGTGAAATACTAGTTAGTAAATGATATTATCTAGCTTAGGGAAAAATATGTATTTACATATAAATCCGGTCCTTAGTAATAAGTAATAAATTCTATTAACTTTTATCAGGCACATTTTTTTATACGATGCTATTTTTCTAGATATTTTGATATCTTTACTTAAATGGACCATTCGGTATAAACTAATTACTTAATTTCGATGTTTTAAGTAACTTCAATCTTTCAATATTACCTTGAATTTATAAAAATTATTCGGGAATCGTCTTAGTTTTGTAACGAATATTCACAGTTTTTTATGCATTATCCAGATCATTGCAGTAACGATGAATAATACAGTTTTGGGAATATATATTTGAATTATAGTGGAATTATCGAATTTAAAATATACACCCAAACCTAACGTGCAATAGATTATGCAAGGTATTCGAACGCTCGGGGAATGGTCAACCACGGGGTTATTAAAAATATATATCAAAACATATTTTATACAAAAGTTGTGTACAATAATGAGTTATACTTCTTTTTTTTTTAATTTATACAGGGTAGTTCATATGAAAGTTCCTGGTTCACAGACTAAACTTGGAAAATGGAAACGCCCTATACAGGCCGATTCTTTAATATTGTGAAAAACTTAAAAAAAAAACGATTCCATGTCAAGAAATAAGAGGGATCTCTATATAAAGTACGTTTACATAAGTCAAATTTGACGTATCACTCAATAAAACTGTTTAGCCTTCAAATATATAACTATACAAGCAGTGAAATGTGCGATATGCACTTTGTTTATGGCCTTGGAAACGGCAATGCATTAGCAACTAGGCGACTTTATGGAGAACGTTATCCATAGTTATATATTTTAAGGTTAAACAATTTTATTACGTGATACGTCAAATTTGACATATGTCAACCTACTTTATATAAAAGACCCCTCTTATTTCTTCACAAGGAATCTTGTTAAGGTTTTTGGCAATATTAAATAATAACCCTGTACAGTATGTCCCCGGACATATTGAGTTGACAAGAGGGATTTTTTTTAGTTTTTAAAACATTGATTTATTTATACAGGGTGTTTGCTAAATAAAAAATATATATCGAATTTTGACACTTTATGTCAAATAATTATGAACAATAACATCATTTAAACAATCCTCCACCATTATCATCACACAGTTCAAGCCTGGTAAGGAACTCCTGAAGACTGTTGTAGAATTCTTCAATAGTTATTGATGAAAATGCCTCTCGTAGACGACTATTTAAAATTTCAGAATGATCTTCTGCATTTTGGGGATTGTTTGCATCATTTTATATTTCTTTTACTTTTACTAAAGTACGACTACTTTTAGGTAAAAATGTTATAGAAATTAAAATTCCTGCTTGGTCTAAAACTACCATTTCAGTTATTGAAACATTGATTTATTTATACAGGGTGTTCGCTAAATACAAAAAAATATATCGAATTTTGACACTATATGTCAAATAATTATGAAAAATAACATCATTTAAACAATCCCCCGCCATTTTCATCACACAGTTCAAGCTTGGTATGGAACTCCTGAAGACTGTTTTAGATTTCTTCAATAGTTATTGATGAAAATGCCTCTCGTAAGGGACTATTTAAAATTTCAGAATTATTTTCTGCATTTTGGGGATTGTTTGCATCATTTTATATTTCTTTTACTTTTACTAAAGTACGACTACTTTTAGGTAAAAATGTTATAGGAATTAAAATTCCTGCTTGGTCTGAAACTACCATTTCAGTTATTAAAACATTGATTTATTTATACAGGGTGTTGGCTTAATAAAAATATATATATAGAATTTTTACACTTTATGTCAAATAATTATGAAACATAACATTATTTAAACAGTCCCCCACCATTATCATCACACAGTTCAAGCCTGGTATGGAACTCCTGAAACTGTTTTAGATTTCTTCAATAGTTATTGATGAAACCTCTCGTAGGCCTCTTAGGCCTCTCGTAGGCGACTTTTAAAATTTTCAGTAATATTTTGTGCAATTTGGGCATTGTTTGAATCATTTTATTTTTCTTTAGTGCTGTTAAATGTAATTTTAAATTCCTTTGGCTAATGGTAAATACATAAGTGTCAGAATAAGATTTATATATTTTAATTTTGCCAACACCCTGTATAAAGAAATCAAAGTTTCAATAACTGAACTGGTAGTTTTAGACCAAGCAGGAATTGAAATTCCTATAACATTTTTACTTTAAACTAAAAGTTTAAAGATTGTCCCTCTTGTAAACTCAATCCGGGGACATACTGTATATCTTTGCATTTTTGGATCCTGTGTTGTAAGACTTCGGCTTTCCCAATATTTAATAATTAGGTATATTTTACTTGTAATCATAAATTCTTATAATTTATGATATTTGTTTTGGCTCGTAATTTATCTATTTTACTTTTATTTTGTGTGATCGTATAATGGCAGTACTTCTTTACGTTATGTTTGATATTAAATCATTATCGTGACGACTCAAACTTCTTTTAGAGGTAATGCGTGTGTTAGTAACAATAATATTAATAAAATAAAGACAAAGAATTATAGATTAAGTGTAATTTATTCACTTTAAAGGATTTCGCACCAATAATTAAACATCAACTTGAATTTAATGACTATCTTTATTGACTCAAAAAGTGTTAGTTTGTTTTGGATGAAAGATGTACTTAACGTCAATGACTTACACACATTGCTCAATTCTACATGCCCGCAAAACGGCTCAATGCATGTCATCACTTCATGAAATATGTCACTGTTTGTGCCTTCCAATGTCATTTTTCATTTTATCCGTACATCAGTTGGAAATCTTTAGTAACGTCAATGACTTTCACACATTGCTCAATTCTACGTGCCCGCAAAACGGCTCAATGCATGTCACCACTTCATGAAATATGTCACTGTTTGTGCCTTCCAATGTCATTTTTCATCTATTACTTCAGGATTCACTAACTAGGTTTTGATAGATACAATTTTGTTAAATACGTCCTGTAAATTGTTCGTATGACTGATATTAATGAATTTGCAATAAGATTAAATAATGTTTTACTCATTACACAAAACAACCAATAATTTGCCACAGTAATTATTCCCTGGAGAACATTATCGTTTTTAGATTTCATCTTGAAATTTAGAATGAAATTCGTTAATTAAGCAATTCTGATAATTTTATGGATTTCATTTACTTAACCCTTTTTTTGTTAAAATTTTGTAATATTTCCGATTTAAACTAAATCTTAATTTGATTCAAATTCATACGATTAATGTTTCATAATTAAATAATGTTTTGCCGCTTTATCGAAGAGATATTATTTAGGTTATATTTTAACAATTTATACTTATCCCCTGAAGAGTATTATCCTTTCTATTCTACATTTTAATTGATATGTTTAGATGAATTGTTAACTTGTGAGGAGAACTGTTAATCATGTCTACTTAGGTAAACACAATTAGAGATGGTAGCATTCTTCTGTCGGAACGCGAATGACACCGGAAATATTATCTCATTAACATCCACGACACCGCTCACAGCGTATGCCAGAAATTAATAAAGCTTTTGAACAACCCACGTATGTGTAACCGGAACGATTACCTCATTAACATCCACGACACCGCTCATAGCTTATGCCAGAAATTAACAAAGCTTTCGAACATCCCACGTATGTGTAACCGGAACGATTACCTCATTAACATCCACGACACCGCTCATAGCGTATGCCAGAAATTAATAAAGCTTTCGAACATCCCACATATGTGTAACCGGAACGATTTTATATATATATTTCACGGGGTCTTCGTTTTTGGTACTTTAGTAGGAATGTAGTGATTATTGCTACTCAATTTCGAAATAATCAATACCATCCTGAACACAGTCACTTTCAAAATAAATCGGATAATACTCTTTGTAATGATATTCGCGGATACTATTAACGAAGATAATAACGGACTGACGCCACGCTAATCTGGAACCAACTAAACTTTTCGTATGCAAAGCGATGCTATTTATATTAAAACTTTGCCCACTCAGCGTTATTGTGTGATTCCCCGTAACATTATTTCTAATTTCGGTGATCTCACATGGGCCCTATAGCAAGGTTATTAACCTAAAAATACTAAATTGTTATGATTCGTCATCGGCCGGCTTGGGCGCCTGTGTTTTGTTTATAAAATTGCGTCACCACGCATCGAACGCGTCTTAATAAGTGATTATAAAAGTTCTCGTAATTTCGTTTGCAATCTATTCAAATTGAATTCATATTTAATCAAATTACTTATAAAATCCCCCAAATGATCACCCCCTTCCTATTCTAACACAATACTTGGCTTTTACGTGTGTTTTTCAATGTTTATACCTGAGTATGAAATTGTTATAATGTTATTTCGAACCGTTTCAATTAATATCAGTCATTTTTCGTAATAATATATATAAATTAATTCATACAAAATATGTGCATTTCGATCCCTTACAGTGTTACTACACAATTAAAATGATATAGTGTTATAGGGGTTGAAACCTAACCGTTTGCATGTTATTTAGATGTTTATACAAAATTTTATGCAATTTTATTACTTTTTCTACTCTTATTGATTGTTTTATTGATAATTGCCTTTCAATAATAAATTTTCATTTGATACATAGCTTACTATATTATACAGGGTGATCAATATTTGCATACTACACCATTTGTTAATTTTTTAAATGGAACACCCTATATATTATTTCATAGTATCTAAAATGTGTTGTGTTAATGTGAAAGAAGCATTGGCAATTCGCCAATTGGCAGCGAAAGACATCCTTAATAAACTCCCACCGACAAAAATCAAATTGTATTTCGAAGTTTCTTTTGGGTAGAATTTCACGAATTGTAAATATTCCAATGATAAATTAACATACAAATCAAGAAATTATGAATTAATTCTACAGGCAGAGAATGTTGCACTAAAGATTTAGCAACGCCCCCATGTTCTTGATATAACAACATATACAAGGTAAGCCGTTTTAATCAATTCTCGCAAATCACTCCGAAAGTATGTTCGATAGCGAAAATTGACCATAACAAAAGTTGTATGGCTACAAGGGGGATATCTGATGATGATCTTTTACTTGATCTTGACTTTCAAGAAGTTGACTTTCATGATCATTTCAAGGCCAACTTAAAAATTTAAAATGGCCTACTTTTTGAATTTTTATTTTGAAAGTGGGTTATCATTAGACTACGGAAAATGTGCACTATAAAATATAAAAAATATGCACTATCATATGCACTGTAAACAGTAAAAACATACACTGTGAACTAAAAATATGCACGATCGATACAGTTAATTTTTTTTTATATGTATATCTATAAATCGATATATGTAAAACACCCCGAAACAAAATGCTAAATATTGCAATAAAGACACACGACCCAATATTCAGTTTATAAATATCTATTTATCAAACACATAATATACAAAATATACGAAGAAACAAACAGATAGAAACAGATACAATTATAAACATGAATAATTTTTGTAGCAATAGGCTATTATATATTTTTCTAAATTCTCTGGAGTGAATCTGACGCTTATCAGACAAGATTAATTTATATGCTGAAAATGTGTGTTCAACATCAACAGATGCGACGGGACAATATTTACATAATGGTAAAATATGTAAGGGGATTTCCAGATTTTCGACAGTGGTTCCATTGATATGATTGTTAATTTTACACACATAATGAATCGAAATCTGGGTACTTTTTAAGTACTTTTTCAAGTTTTTCACTTATGTTCGTAGAAATGCTTTTTGGAATAAGAGCGAATTTATTTCGTGTTTCAGAAATTTTTCTAATACTACCGTATAGTGACAAGCTGGGTGCTTCAAAATATTTCACAGCTTCAGGCAAAAATGAGAAGTGGGTATTAATTAACGCCAACTCTTTTCGAAGAGAACACAAATGACAAAGTTCTTTGGCATTTAATATAGCAGCAGAATCATCCTCTAAGCTTGGTAGAACTTCTCCTTTCCCTCAACATTTTCTATGCAGAAAATTTCCGAAATGGGGATTCTACAATTTACGGAATATTGTTGGAGACTAAACATTCATACAACTCCATTAGTAAACTGGTGATAGGTTTTGGAGCCAAAGCCTGAGAATTAATGTCTGCTTGGGCTTGGGCGTTAAATTATCAATATTTTTCGTTCGAATTTGTCCAGTTGTTTTCCCATGTTGCACAATTTGGAATCTATTTTCACAGTGTATGATTATTCGCACTTTACACAATAAACCACATCCATCCGTGGCAAATTCTCCGGGAAAATTAGATATCCAAGATTTCATTAAAATCCCGCGAGTCTGCTTCATAGGAGGCATTTTGTAAAACTTATATACCTGATTTACTAATATAACAAATAGTGAGGAGCACTACAGACGGTATTAGCACAAACTGATAGAAGCATCGAAATATTTTCCTTTTAAACTTATTTCTGTGAAATAGTTACCTACCCCTCTCTGCTTCTAATAGACCAATTATATTAGTCAAATTATATTAGTTCAAAATTCGAAGAATTTCCGAAGAATTATGCGCTGCCATCATGAAACTTTCAAAACAAAATATAATTTATTGAACCCTTGATTTTCAATACATAATAGACTGCAATAAACTCTCGATATAGGTAAAATTCCACGTAATATTCGGTAATATTCGTGAAATTCGATAATACGGTAATAAGCAACAATAACATTTACAATCAACAAATACTGTATAAGTACTAATGGAGGTAAGTGTCAGAAAATATGGGAAAATATGCACAATAAACGCAAATCGCAAATTATATGCACAATCCATAAAAATGGGCAATATATGCAAATATGCATAATGCATGTTTTCCCTAGTCTAGTTATCATATTAGTATGGCTGCCTAAAAATATCAGTACCTTACAAAGGAAAATTTGCGCGAAAAGAAAATGTTAGGAAAGGTTACTATAAGACTAATTCAGAACTTCTAGACTTCACTTTCAACGGACACTAAATGATATTTCCGTCTACCAACATAATGAAGCCGCATATGGCAAGTCGTAGACAATAATATACAATAAACAATAAAAAATAAACTATTTTTTTTCCTAAAAGAGGTTTTTGAACTAAGCTCTATGTAAAAGAATATCTCAAATGCAACGCGATTAATAATGGTGAAAAAACATAAGAAACATTAAGCGTTCCTACTGTGATCCACGTGCACAGATAGAATTTAATTCTAAAGGAAATACGAGGTCTGTTCTGAAAATAATCGAACTTTTTAAATTACGCTACAGCGACGTGAGGTTGGCAGCACTGCATTCTTCATAATCTCAAAATGTATGTACGTACAGTCATGCTTACATAAATCTAGTACAAACAATATGACATTGCCATATAAAATTGTTATTGTAACCTAATTTCTTGTACTAGATTTATATGAGCATGACTGTACATACATTCAACATACATATTTCAGAGTGTTTATAGTTCCCTTAGTTTTTGAGTTATTACTTGTTTTTCGTTTTTACGTTGCACTCATTACTTTGAGTTACATTACTATTTAAAAGTTTTACTATTTACAAATCAAGAAATTAAATGTTTTATTTTGGGAGATCTCGATGAACTATATTTGTGTGAATTTTTCAAATCATCATTTTACCAGAAACCCCGTAAACTTTTAACCAATGTGTTGCGTGGAAAACGCTGTATACTTCTTAAAATATATAGATGAATAACTTGTGAGCTCAGATTTACCACAAACCTCTCATTGAGCGCTAAGATTAAATGAATATAAAACTCGCTTGCATAAATTAAAATCGCGTTTATAGTTTATTGTTTTAGCGTTAATTAATAATACTAATCTACAGAATTATATAAAATCAGTGTATTAATTATGCATTTTTCACTTTTAGACTTCATCAATTAATAACTAAAATTAACACATAATATTCAATTTCAAAACCTGCATTTTCGCAATATCACAAACGATACTAGTAATAATTAAAAGCTATAAATAATGTTTTATTATATTTTACAGAATAAAATAAATGTTTCATATGTATGCCCGAAAATGTGGACCACTGCTTCAATTATTTCAGCAGTGTGTAATAAAAGTCGGCGTGGATTCTATTCACGGCGACGCAGCACCAAAGTATCCAGCGAGACGTGTCTAGCTGTTTTATTACTCCTCATTTTTTCAGTCCAACATCCAAGAGCGTTCGCTGAAATGACGATAGCATCGCTGAATTCATTAATCCATGTCATTGTTCTTTGAAAGGTGTTGGGTACTAGTCTGTGAAATGTATTTCCGGATTATTGATTTGTTTCATACGTGCGACATCAGTTTTCCCTTCGAGGCATCGCTATGCCTGTTGGAGTATATATGTACATGATTCAGGTATAGTCACAAAGAATGGGAAGTGACATCAAACGGAAAATATACGCTTTTTACATTTGGATTAAAAAGAACACTCCTTTCATTTTTCGTAGACTGTCATTCGACTAATGCGTCCTAAATAATGCTACAAATGCATTAGAACAAGAGAAAACTCTGTTATTCTCATAATTCGATTAAAATAGTTATATAGTGCAAAGAATATAGTACACAATACTATATTATATAATACTGTGACTAGTAAAATCGTCTTTGGAGAAGTTTGACATACATATAAAATGTAATATTAAATAAAGTTTTGTAGTGTTGCTATAGTGGTCAGTAACGTTTGCGTTTTATACAAAAAAATCTGAAGAAATGGTACCATATTCGTATAGTTCTAGAAACATACTATAATTTAAGAAACATATTTTTTTAGTGTAATAACAATTTGGCGCAATAAAAATATGTACTTTTGACGCCTTTCTTATTAATTATTTTTATTTATGGACTAAACAAAATATGTAATTTATATGAATACTATATTTAATACATGATAATATTAGTTATTTATATTGTTCTGTACATTTAAAAGATTTTATAGTTTTTTTAATTATAATAATAATATTAATAATATAGACTTCTGGTTCGTTCATTGCCGAACCCGGGGTATCTATCGTCTATCGCTAACTGCTAACCATACTATCGGCCATAATCTTGGCATAGAATTATTATGCTGGGACTTTCTGCTGAGTATCATTTAATTAATTTATTAATTTAAAAATATGGAGTTGAAAATAACTGCGAAATTTTATTATCCAGTTCTATTTGTTATTTAATTTTGTCATAAAAGGCTACACTTCCATATACAAAAAAAAAAACATTTTCACAGTTATACATACACATGTGTACAATAAAAAACTAGTTTTTCGATGATTATGTTGCAACAAAAAAATAGTTACATTAAATATTAAGATAAAAAACATAATTTTATATACAAGGTATAAGTGATTATAGACTTTCACATATTCTATTAGAAAAAATATTCGAATGTATTGAGGGCGTTCCAAAATGAAGAGCCGAATTACTGGAACGCTACGTATATTTTTACAATTTCACCTAGATTTCATTGCAGATTAAAAAAATGAATTGAAAGAAACAACATTGGAACTAATGAGGTTTTTAGGGCAAACATAAGCAATGTTTGAATCGTTACAGAAAAGTAATTAATTAATAATTAAAATTACTAAAAAGTCCTTTAACCCTAATTATGTATCATTTTAAATGGTTCAGTTTGTTTAATTCATTGCCAGTCAAGGTCCCATTATTGAATCGGAGACTAATCTTTTTTTTTTCAGAATAATTACGTCTGATATATGAGACAAACTGGTACGTAGAGATGTAGATGTGCAAATCCTGGACTTTAACAAAAGCAGATAAAAGTAGGAAACAATGGGAGTAACGAAACTAGATTAAATTAGAAATACCAAAATAAGAGAAGAACTACACATAGAAGACGTAAAGAGCTTCTTCGAAAGAAGACAACTCAGTTGGTGGGGATACTTACAAAGGATAGAGAACACAAGACAGATCACAATACTGAGAGAAAATTTAGCTGACAAAATATTTATATATATTCGGCTTTAAACCATTTTAAATCTTGATATGACAATAAATGTCAGTTCGACTTCATATTATAGAATGTGTAACTACTAAACGTTTTTCCGCCTACCTGTTCTGAAAGCTCATTTTTCGGCCCTAAAATGCGGACGGAAAATGAGATATTCACCAATTTACATTTAAAATAAAATTACTACAATATTTCAGCATTGTTTCAGCCCAAATGCACCAAACATGCTATATTGTGGTCATGTATAAATTAGGAAGCTGATGTTATGCTATTTCATCGATGAACATAGATTATTTATCAAAGATAGCAACTACAATGTAGCAGCGTAGTTGCCATTACATTAACTTAGGTCTGAAGTTATACACTAAACTGCGGATACAAATTTGTTATTAAGATAATTGTAATGGTTTGGTCATGACCTTAAATAATGTATACGATAATGGCAGATTTATAACGTGTTCTTTTCTTTTTTGCAGGTAAATTCAACGTGAACGTAATACACCATTTGATAGAATTAAGAGAAGTTTATTTCTTTAAGATTCAAGTAAGTAATACACCTCCTCAAGAAAATGTTAAAATCAAAATTATCATAATTCAAAAAAAAATAGTTATATGTATCGTAATAGTAATATTAATACTGTAGTTTTAGTTATATATGTTACTACTACCTAAAACTATCTACTTTAAATGACATTTTTTCGGACGAATCTTTGCTCTTTTTGGAGGAGGTAGCCCTGTCTAAATAGCAATGGAGTCTGAAGAAATTTTATTTAGGTACGTGTTACAAACTAGATTATTTTGTAAATGGTCCCAAAAACACATTCAAATCTTTTATTATGTATGATTAATGTGATCAGAAGAAATACTTAGTGAGCTTTGGATTTTAATTTCCATGCCACTTTTGTAACCTGATTGTTTTAACCACAGCAACATTTTGGGATTGAGTCCGGATAAGACTCATTTTAGGTACAGTCCATGAAATAGCTATTTTTGGAGTACGTACTAAAAAGTAAATTATTAAAGGTGAAATTCATCATAAATTATCCGACGTAATATCCGAAACTATGGTATAAATGCAGAGACAAGTATAAGACAAGTAGTCAATTAAATCTGAAACAAATACTAACTCTACAATTATCGGTAATATTATCACAAGAGTCATAATGAATGGAAAATTATTAGACAGGTTTACGAAAGCTTGCTGCCTGGCAATAGCCACGAGAGCCCTTCGGGATATTGCCAGATAGCGATAAGCTTGAGATCAAGAGAACCCAGTATAAGGATCCTGGAATCCAGGAATCTGGCGAATATTTTTAATTTATCAAAGTTTCGTATACCTACCATAGAAGGGTTTAGGGTTGAAGGTTAAAAGGGAAGGTAACGGTGCATGAAACAAGGCATTCTAGAACCATCCTGCTTGAAGAAGTACGTTCGGCCAATTCCAATATTTGAAGATTGAATGGAGTAGTACTTTGATCGCGACAGTTTTCAAACAATGAATTATACCGCGCGTTTTTTTATCGCTGAACATAGGCTATGTTCAGTTTTAAAACGCCTGTATAAAATTCATTGCTAAAATTCAATGGTATGCAACTAAATTTACAGGTCGCTTTACAAGAACTCGGTCATTTCAAATGTCAAAACTGTTGACAGAAAATGTATTCAACGCAAGAAAGTGTTTAAATAGAGGAATAAACTGGCTGGTATACGGATTGTGCGAGATTAATTTCAGTGCATTATCCTTCGATACCAATCCCATCAATCCCGTTCAATCAACAATCATCAACCGTTAATCCCAAAATAGTAACTCATTTGCCAAATGAAAGATATTGGTTCTTCTTTGGCATAACATTATACATTTCATTTCATTTCTTCAGTTAAAATGTGGCTTCCCTAGTTCTTTTATGATGACCAATAGCGATACATCATGTACCTACTATTAAATTTTGCGATTATATTAGACATTGTTTCGATTGATTGGATTCGTCTGTCACGATAATGCACTCAAAATAAATTTCTCAACATCCGTTTACTATTGCCAGCTCGGTACCATTTTAATTTGAATATTTCAGTACTTTCTCCGTATACTATTGCCAGCTCGGTACCATTTGAATTGGAATATACTTTCCAAGGAGTACTTTCTTGCGTTGAATAAATTTTGTCAAAACAGTGTTGATATTTGAAATGATCTATTTACAGTAGTAATGCATTTCGTACTGTCGTTTTAAAACTGAACATAGCCTATGTTCAGAGATAAAAAAAACGCGCAGTATATATTTCAAATGTATTTGATTATATTTGGATAAGTATCTGAACCCAATAATATTTCTTCATACATGATAACGAGGCTCCTGTTATCCATTCATGTTATTATTACAGTGGGAATATAACCCATACGTAAAAAAATTATGTCATAACAATGCGGTTTCTATAGTTACGCATGTATTACTAACTGATAATGCTGATAATACAACGGTTGTATTTTCACAAAGATACTACGAACAAATGTCGGTCGCTGTCACGATTTCGAGTTCCACACACACTACGATCGTAACGGCGACAACCACATACGAAAAAATAATTATGTATCACGACGAACCGAACCGATCGTTTTATTTATCGGTTGAATAACTTGCAAACAATGGCCACGATTCGACGCACTCACAAACAATATCTAGTCGGCCGCTAATAAAAACATAACCCGGAATGTCAGTGTGTCTCTAGTACAAGTACGTACATAATTGTGGTTTGCTGTTTGAAAGTTGAGGTGATCTCAATAAATATAGGTATTTAAACTGTTTATTTAGCTTCAGGTTTATTCTGCTTTACTAGATGACTCAATGATATTCATTGTATTCATTCATTATATCCCTTATCCCTTCCTAAATATAATTCATGGTGTTCTCAAAAATCGATAATAATTTAAAAAATACAACTTATTTCAACCCCAAACTTTGGAAAATGCACCTCGCCCTTCGGGATCGGTGCATTTTCGTCGTTGGGGTTGAAATTCGTTTTATGTATAAAATCATTATCCATAATGAGAACACCACTTGTTATATTACCCCTGGTAATATTTTACCTTGCCTGTTACCATGATAATTTAACGTCATATGTCAGTGTGTGAAACGTCAATGTCACAAAAATACAATATAGGCGAATTATTACGCTCCAGTGCTTGCAATGTAGAGACTTACTAGATACAAATTATTGCCCCAATATTCAAGTAAGCAATATTTATTTCCTACTGCTGTAGATGGTCAAACAATAATCTTAGCAAATACCACACGAGTTTCCAAATTACATGCTTCGAAAACCACTCTAATTATTATCGATTTATACTCACTGTCATGTGATATTATTAATTGATAATATACATTAATCTGAATATTGTTTTATGGGTAAAATTGATTACTGGTGATATTTCAGTTGAGACCTTGTTGTTGTTGAGACCTTGAAATGTGACCTTTTGTATGTTTACAAATAAATAAAAATAATTTTATACTCAGTGAAGATTGTACAACAATAAGTTGCCAAGAGTATACAATACTAAATCATTATAAAATTAGAGAAAGAAATTTTTGTATTTCACCTGCAAAATGCAAAATACAGTATTTCTTAGTACTATGCAGTCAGTATCTAACTACGCTAGGCAAAATTTATTGCTACAGTTATAAATTTTAAATTTGATATTAAAGATTGCATCCAGAAGTTCAGACATGAAATACTGTATCCATAGTTTGGCCTCAAAAAATTATACGGTCAGTATTTTGGGGTACCTTAAGGGTCATCACTCAGGATGACTAGAAATAAAATAATTTTAGTGAACTAACACGTTACTCTACATGTTTGATAGTCGAAGACAGCACACACTGTATCTACTTGAAAATTTGTATATGAAAATAACAAAATTTATTTAACAAGCAGTAATTTTGTAAGTAGATAAAATAGAAACTTACCAATAAGCATGTCAATAAATATACATATAACAGTAAATACATTTTAACAAAATATATTGTGAATATTAAATAAGAAACTTTAAATACGAAATACTTTTTCATCCTACACTTTAAGAAAATCGTATTTTACTATATCCATAAAAGCGTGAAACTATACGTATGTAAGGCTAGTCCGGCAAAACACTCGTTAATTGTTTTATTATTGATATTTATACGTTTATAAGGCTAGCATGGGAAAACGTTCGCAAATTGTGTGATTATTGATATTGTTGACAGTTGACACAAGATAGAAAGAAAGATTAGAATGAAGATAATCATTTCTTCGCGTGAAGAAGCCACAAAGGGGCGAAACAGTTGTTGCGAACAATAAAAACCGTTTTGAAAATTAAAAAGTGCGTAACTTTATTTCATACATATCTAATTATGAATTTTCAACAAATAAAAGCCACATCGATCAATCTATTGTTGACAGTTCCGTCAATCTCAACGTATTATCCTGGATTAGTGCTCTGTTTATCTAACTGTAGTCATATATCTGATTTGAACTAATTCTTTATTAAGTATCATGGATTTTGTGGACCTAAATTGCGAAGAAGATATAGAGTATTGCACGCCACCTGAAATGAACGATAAAGGTCGAGAAGTTACGATGAATTTGCTACCTGAGAAGTCAAGGGAGAAGTACGCGCTTCAATATAAATTGTATAAATAAATTTATGATGTTGTATAGGATCAAAAATAATGTGTATATCATGGACGGTAATAGTATATTATTTTACGTGGAGGAGAAGTGAGACTTAGTGAGAATACAAGGCAAGCCATGATAAGTCACTTCGCCTGCAAGTGAAATATACTATGTTTTCTTTAAACGTAAGGCAAAATACAAAAACTCGTAATTTTTGTATATCATTTTTTCAAATAAAATTAATATCAAAGAATGCATCGTATGGTTCTTGTATTTTTGACAGAAACTATTTCAGCATTTGACAGTGATAGTGATATTTTTCGTTGAAGAAACCATTTATAGATTTAATCTATTTTTAGTAAAAGTAGTGTATCTACCCGAAAATAGGAAAAGAATTGCAAAACACTGATATATTTAATTGTTATATGATGAAATTTATAGTATTGCATCGCGTTGTTTATTTATTGTTGCCACGACAACACTTTTCCTACCGTCGCGTCGGCTGGGAAAGGAAAAGTAAACTTCCGCTGGCGGAAATGTGACTTTTTTCCACAGTCAACTGAGTTAAATTATGATATAATTTTCCGACGTTTGAAGAAAACGTGACTTTCCAGGCTTCACGAAGTGTCCAGGCTCGCTAAAGCTCGCGTGTCCGATTCTTCTTTTAGCCTGGAACGTAATCACTTTACCGCCTACGTCAACAATACACTATTCCTACAATTGACACACAAAGTAGGTCTTTCTGTTTACTAATGGGAGCGAAAAGTTGACATTTTTCGAGGACCGTCACTTTGTCGCGCCTTGCTATTGACAACAAGCATAAATTTGATTCCAATTCCAATCCAGTTCCAATCTTAATAGTTCAGCAGCGCAGCAGTCGAGTCGCACAGAATTGGTGGATGGGACAATCAAAGACGTGTAATTTGCGAAATCGTCTGTGTTTGCAGATGACCGAGGCACGTCTTTAACCTGATGGTCCGATCAATAACATGTCATTTAAAGAGACAATCATAATAATTGTGCCCTGACATACGCATGTATGACTGTTTGGCATGTATTATGATTGTATTATGAAACAATAATTGTAGGATTTTTTTTTTGTGCAATTCGACCCTAAGGTACCATTGTTGCACAACTAGCTATATTTTAAGTCAAATAAAATATTGTCTGTAAAGCAAGACAAGTAGGAGCAGATGAGTTTTAAGATTGTTTTAATGTTTAAATTATTTTTTTCGAAAACTGTCATCAAAAGTTGACATTTACGATGAATTTTCAGTTGACAAAGTGAGTCTTTTTGGTCACCTTGCTGCGAAGTATTTTTATGTTCTAAAACGCCAAAGTCTGTTTCATTCTAGAACATAAAAGAAATGTCAAATTAACATTCACTGTACTTTTTAACATCGAATACACCGACCACAAAGTGGAAGGTTCAATTTTCTTTAAATTCGTTGTATGCAATCTCATATTGTCTGGACAATTCCTTTTGGATCAATTGCAACAGCACTTTATGCTTCTTCGAAAACTTCTTCTGGTAAATGCTCTTCTTCGCTTTCCGAGCTATTATTAATAGAACTTATTTTTAAAACAACTGATTGTTTTTGTTTATATCGTCACTACCGTTACGATAGATACCACACCTAAACTGTCTGGATTTAAATACGGTTCAAACGATTTCAAATATAAATGAATTGTTGTGCATAAAATAATTGTCTTGTTGTATTGCAGTTTTCTGCAGTTTTCGAAAAAATCTTGTTTGTATCTCGAACGCGAAATGCTTTTGCGTTCTCGAATAGATTTTTGCCTCGGTAACCGTAGGCAAAATAACTTCCTTTCTTGAACGCAAAAATAGCATTTCGCGTGCTAGATACAAAAATAACGAATTTAATATCTGCATTATTTTCGAAATTATTGATATAAACACTTAAATATGACACAAGTAAACATCTACTTCCATATATTTCTTGTCATCAGAAACCCCACCATACCCTTGCCATAAATTTTGGTGGTATTCACTCAACTTTAGCTAGTACTTTTAAAACTTCAATGTTATTCTATCTAAGACATTGTCGAATTCATAGCACTAAATATATTACACTGATTACATGTCACTTCAAATTCAATTAATATTCGAAAACTACTACGATTTATTTTTTGTTTCATTGAAAGTAACTTAAATTTAGTTCCATATAAATGCTATTGGAATTTTTCTTTTTATTTTCAGAACGTATGGCCAAAAATATGTTTTATTACACCTCTATATTACGTTAAGGTGGGGGGTGTAATTAAAAATTTCAAAGTGGTGGTTGCTAGGGAGGGGGAGGTAACACTTATCGTTGTTTTTAATCTTTCCCATGGAAAAATCAACGTGTTTTTTTCTCAAATCAAGTTAACTTAAATTCGAAAATTATTGAAACTGGTTAGTTTTCAAATGAACACCCGGTATATCAAATTCTGCTTATTTTTTATACCATATTTACTTGCGTAAACTTCTGTTCAATCATAAATAAATTACAATACAATTACAAATTCATACAAACAACATTTTTATAATGATCAGTTTTTGGGCCTGTTATCTATTTATATGTAGCCATACACGAAAACGTACGGTTATCCTATTGATCTCCGGCGGAATAACGGGATTGTCGTATAATTGGTTGCCTCGGGAAAGGTTTTCCTGAATACAAATGTGCTTCTTCAATGCACACAAAAGGGACGACCGTTCTGAAGTCCATGTTAAATTTTAATCGTTTCGGAATAAGCGAGCAACAGCGGTCGATTATTGTTATTAATATTACATGCAAAATGAATAACCCTCATCATTTGCCTGGTTTGTGTATTTATGAGAGGAAAGTGCATGTGCAGAAATTGCCTTATTATTGGCTAGGTTACTATACCGGGGTACATTTCAAAACTAGCCTGTCTTAATAACTTTTGAATGCAAGTTAACTTGGTAAAAAAACCGCATCGATTGATTTTTAGAGGAGAAAGTTTAAAACAAGTATCAAATTAATTTTAAGTGTTACTTACCTGGAACCCCCCACGCTGTCATACCTCATATTAAAGCTTAAAAAATCTAGTCTAGTGCCGCAATAAAGAAAGATTTTTGTCAGTAGATTAGGTTTTTTTAAGCTTTAAGATGATATATCGGTGCTATTTGAAATTTAAAAGTGGGAGTAGGGAAAAGGAAGTGATGCTTAAAATTTATTTGACGTTGTTTTTAAACTGCTCCATCCTAAAAACAATCCACGTGTTTTTTTTTCAAGTTTTTTTTTGAAATATACATCCAGTATATTCAATATTTATAATAGTAAATAATAGTAACCAGCTGGAATACATTTATACAGAACACTATATTATATGTGTAATTTTTGCAAAATAATATATATATATATATATATATATATATATATATATATATATATATATATATATATAGTCAATAACCTTTTACCGTAAGGTGTAAGGTGTACAATTTAAGTTTACATTAATTAATTCACACTTGGTCTCTGCGGTATACGAAATTTGTCCACTTCTTTTTATTTCTGGCTATCGTTTTGCCTTCCGCCCATGATTTTCCTCTTCTTGATAATATTTCCTCTAATTGTGTATTCCATGGTTTCTTTGGTCTTCCCTTTGGTATTCTCGCGCACACACCTGCTTCCCATATTTGTTTTACTTGTCGATTCTCGTCCATCCTACACATGTGTCCAAACCATTTCAGTTGTTGCCTCTCTATTATATCGAAGATTGGTTCTATTCCCAGTTCTTTCCTAACTATATCGTTTCTTATTCTATCCATTTTCGTTATTGCTTTCCCTTTTCTAAGAAACTTCATGTCTATCGCTTGAATTTTGCTTTTGGTTTTATTTGGAAGTACCCAGCTTTCACTTTCAAAAGTTAGAATAGGTCTAAAATTAGTCCTATATGTTGTCATTTTTTTGTTTTTCGGTTTATCTTTACCTAGTACAGGTTTGCTTAGGGTGTGGTATAATCTGGTCGCACTACTTATTCTTTCGTTTATCTCAGTCTCCATATTTCTTTCTTTGTCGATCGTTACCCCTAGGTATTTGAATATAGTTAGGTTATTTAAATTTTCATTTATGCTTTCATATTCCAGGTGTTAATTGCGTTAGATCAGTGTTTCCCAAAGTGGGGCCCACATCCCGCAGGGAGGAAATTTGATTGTTAGGGGGGGGCAATTCTAAAACACTCAAACTTCAAAACAAAAAATTGAGAATGAGCAACAATAAAATCTACATTTATAGCTCATGCTGCGACTGACACTGCCACTGCCAGGTAGTTGTCAAATTTCCTTCCTCATCGCTAAATCTAGAAAAATATATACTATTGGAGAGAATTTAATCAAACCTTCAATATCAGCATGTTTTAAAATGGTTTTGGAAGAAGATTACAAAGACGTGAAAGCTATTTTGTACATATTTTCTTTAGGGAGATCACGATGAACAACGTTTGTGTAAATTTTTTAAATTTTGTTTTGACTGGAACCCCATAAACTTGTAATCAACGACTTGCTCGAGACACCTGTATATAATAAGGTAAAAAAAATCACTTAGATTTGAATAATATACCAGCGAAAAATATAACAACTTGTGCTGCCGATGGGGCTTCTAATATTATGGGCAAGAAATATGGCTGCTTAAACTGGTGAGAGATGAGTATCAAAATAATGCTTTTTGTGCATTGTGTTATTTATGGGGGAAACATGGTAGCTAAACATATTTCGACTATTTTAAATGTAGTCTAAAATGACTATAGTCAGTTATAAAGTGCATCAATGCTATTAAAGCTAATGCTAAATGTGGGTGCCTTTTCAAGCTATTTTGTGAAGAATAAAATGCAGACCGTGTGATACTTGCATTTTACAATGATATAAGATGGTTCTCGAAAGGGAACCGCTTGAAAATATTAATGGAACTATTTGATACTCTATGTAATCACTAGTGATTCTCGAAGTAACAAACTTGAAATTAAGTATCTGTTAACGGTCGATGGTAAATTATTTGCAAGATATTTAGCCGATATTATTGAAAAGCTAAATATTTGAAATAAGCAACTTGAAGAAACAAATTAAACTCTTCTCGATGCAAAAGCGTAGATATTGAGATTCATTACCTTTATTGCATTATGTCAGAAATATAACTGCAATAATTTTATTTTTAAGTTTCAATGGCCTTTAAAATGGTAAGGGACTGATACCACTAAGCATGTTACTGTCGATCATAAAAAATTCTATCGGCTGATTTAAAAAAAAAATACAGCCAGAAAATACAGCCAATTTAAATTGATTTGTCTGATATCTCAAATACTAAGTATCAAAAAGAGCTCGCAAAAATGCAAAACAGTGTGTCAGTTAAGACGGTATCAAATACAGGGTATCCTAAATAGAGTGGGATTGCATGGGGATCTTTCTTATTCTGAAAGCTAGAGATCTAACTAAATGGGCAATATTGTGCAGTTTTATATGCTCGTTCAGATTATGATAAAAAAAATCACAAGTCGAAGCAGTTCAGAAGTTATTCCAAAAAAACTAAAAGTCTCGATTTTCTAAAAACTCCGACATATTCATAATTATTAAACATGCGGAAATAGTTTAAAATGGAAGTTGGTTCGATCGCACTAACTTGAAAATTAAGTCAAAACAAAAGTCAGGGCTATTTACGAGATATTAATACCAACTTTCTTATTTCAAATAGCCGCCATATTTGATTTTTATACGTATAGACTTTCTTTTCCTCTCTTCAACGATGTATAACAACCTATGTCAAAAGAAAAATATGGGAAATATTAAATATTCCAATTTTATTTTTTATTTTTTTAAATATTCTGAAAACAAATAAACGTAATAAACTAAAATAATTAATAATTACTAATACTTAAAATAATATAGGAACATCTTTGATTCAAACTATTTTGTCCTTGAATTTCGGTTTTCCGTTATATATTTCTAAAATTTACTGTGTTTCCTCAACAAGTTCCTAGTGATTTCTTCCTTAAACCTATTATTTGAGTTTCCTCAGAAAACTATTCAAATTTTGAATATACTCTGATTTTACTAAACTGGCGTTCACGTCATCATAATAATAATCATAATATAGATGGTACAATTTTACAAGGTTGAAAGCTGTCCTGGGTATTTAAAAATGGCTGCAATCAGCTGTTGCGCCCATGCAATCTTGTGCGACAGTACGCGATTCGTATCAAATTCGTCGACTTCTCTGCCGTTTTTCGTACAGATATCTATCTTGTGGTAATGGTTTAACATCTACAATGGCCAAATGTGCATTGTAATAATCGATCAAATGTAACAAGATAAACGTCAAATAAGTTTGCTTATACACACATGTATGAGCATGTGTTAGTGAAAAATATGTGGCATCGTCGCCGAAAAAATATCACGGATGCCAACATAACATGATTTATTACATGATTGGCAGGCGAAAATTGTGTCCGCGGTTAATACATCGATTACCTATTTATAACCACCGGTGATCAGTGTTATGTAACTAATAATCCTCAGATTAATTCGGATTCTTAAACTATTGTTATGCATATTCTCGAAAACAATCACGTTGGTACGAAAAAACCTCATCAAACAGCTGCTGATGACGTCGACGCCAGTTTAGAAAAATTAGAGTATATTTACAATTATATACCGGGTGGCCGAAAAGTCGCTTTACTGAAAATAATATAATTTGAAAAAAACAATACATATTTTGGAGATTACGCTATTTTCGGTAAAGCGACTTTTCGGCCACACTGTATATGTTACATAGGGTGATGCCAAACTGATGAATTTTAAGCTAAGCTGTATGGCTTTGCAAAGCAAACGTTGATGATAATAATTTTTGCTCGCACAGTATGAGCAAAATTATTTTTTTTCTGGTTTTTCTCGTTCTTCACTCAAAATAGCAAGATCTGATAATCTTGATGGGCCAATGAAGCTCTTAAATAAGATATAATCAGTTTAAGTTTACTGATCTTTCACAACTTATTGAAACCGATACGGTGAGAATAATTAGAATAGCAACTATTGGATTTAGAAAAACTCTTCGTCTCCATATTTAACAATAAAAATAAATAGTTCTTCAGGCTTTGAAATAATTACGTTTTTCCTACTACGAAGTAAAGTTCTGTTGTCTACTATTTCATTGTACCGTTGCGGGCATGTTTCAAAATTCCCCTTCTGATCAAAAAGTAATCAAAAAGATTACAATCGGCCTTTTTAAATTTTGATGTGACAATAAATGTTTGACTTTTCACCGACTTGATATTATAAAAATTAAATCTGTAACTACTAAACGTATTTCGACAAAATTTAATAAAATATTGTATGAAACACGTGAGCTAAGGATATTTTTCAAAAACATTCCTTTAGCTCACTTGTTATATAAATAAATATTAATTCACTGGCGGATTCAAGAACATTTTATTTCACTTGTAGATAAACAAATGTTTATGACGTTTGCTAAGAGGTGTTTGCTGAAGTATAAATCCAAACAAATTCGTGTATCTGTAGTCACGTCTGCAACAATATCCAATCAAAATAACATTAGACTGATTACTACCCATGGATAGTTTTCACTTAAAAACCCTCCGTTTTCGGCGTCGGGTTGTTGCAAAGCAATGTGCTTTCGAAAACTCTAATTGAACTTAACTAAACTGTACCTTACTATTGGGTTATTACTACAGATAATTAAATGGTGATGGTTGTATTGAGTCAGTAGAATCTAACAATAATAGCAATGTGAAAGTAATGTACTTAAATTTAATACATTTAACTACTTGCTGCTTCATTTGTGTTTCATTTCAACAGCAATAGTTGATCCTAAAATAATTCACCAATCTTATTTTTGCTGTTAAAAATTTTTTCACGACATTAATTTGTGCTTGTTTAAAAACCTTACTAACCTCCATCAGATATACCGAGTGATTATTATTTATCTAGTAAATCTTGTTTTATCAAATGATGAAAATGGAAAAACTGCCATTTTTTTTAAATCACGCATGATATCGATGAGATTCTATTATTGCTTGTAAGTTTTAGATTACTGAATTATTTACAGTTCATAAGTATTTTTTGTCTTCTGCATCTTTTGCAACAATTAAAATTTTAATGGTTTTTTTCATATTACGAAAACTAAATCTCAAATTTTATTTTCGGGTTTGATAAAAACTTATAACATGTATCAGTAGCAAAAACAATTCGGAATACTAATTATTTCTTTAGAATTTTTATTTATCAAAATGCTATGTCACTGCATAGTTTCTACGTTTTTGATGCAAGGTGCTTTTTAGGAGAAATATTTCTCACTGATAATTAATATTTATTTAGATAGCTTCCAAAAATATGAATCTCCTCTTGTTAATGTTTTAGTTCCACAAAAACCCTGTATGTGTTCATTTATACTGGCCTAAATGATGAGATGATAAATATGAAAAAAACATTAAAAACCTAATTGTTGCAAAAGTTACAGATAACAAAAAAAACATGTCCTTTAAATGTTTCAGTAATCTAAAACTAACTTGCAGTAAAAATATATCAATGATATCTCGCGCGATTTCACTCTCGGTACATCTGATAGAAGCTAATACGGTTTTTAGACAAGCACAAATTAATGCAGTACATTTTTTATTTTTTTTGTAAATCAATAATAATGAAAATGCCCAATACGATACCGACTTTTTGGAGGTCACTGTATATAATATATTTATGATCAAGCGGATTATCACAAATTTAAATTATGAACGAATTCATTTTTATGAATAAATAGTTTCCCAGAAGAAGAAAAAAATTAACAAATTAGAAAAATCTAAAAGAAATCGAAGGATTTATTATACAGGGTCCGTCATTTCACCTCCCGTCTTCAATAGCTCAGTTACTAATTGAGTTAGGATTTTGATATTTTGCGGACTTCAGTTGCTTTCTAGGGTGTATTTCAGGAAAATATTTTTGATTATACAAGGTGTCCCAAAAAAGTGTGACGTCATCATGATATATATTTTTAGATTGCAAGGTATATTTTTTGTCACTTATTTGGGTGCCTTTTATAGATGTCTACATACCCATAATTTTTTATTGAAATCGGGCTAGTGACATTAGCACAAAAAAATTAAAACTGTAAAAAAACAGTTTTGCACCATTGGTTAAGAAAATTAATAAGGGATAAAAATAGTGCCTCGTTAATAAAACCATACAAGGTACTTATTAAATAAGGTCTGACAGTAGCGTTAACCAAGTTTTATTGATATGCATTATACAGTGTCCAAAATTTAGTGTCAAAGTTTTCAAACTTTAAAGCACTTTATTTTTCTTATTTTAAATTGGAACCCCAGTATATTTTTATGTAATTCCATGCGAAATTAAAAGACAAACATGTTTCCTAATTTCAACCCTATCTCAATTCCTAACACATTAAAAGATATTTACAGAAAACTCGTTTTGACAACAATTACAATGCCCATTTTAAATAATCAAAATCGAAGGTGGGTTTGAAACACAATTTATTGACATTAAAGTTTAACAGAGTGACAAGAGCCAATGTTGACTGTAGTAATGTAAAAGTTTAAACCTTTTTTAGCTAAGGTCATTATACCCAAGATACCAAAATTATTATTGGTCATGGAAACTATGATCTTCATAATATGACAAATATTATGACCTATATTGACAAATGTGGATATGACTTTCATATTCGCATATCAAAATATTACATTCAACCTGTTACGAAGAGCGGCAATGTCATTTCATACATGTCTTCGTTTGTGCCTTCAAGAGGGCGGAAGACATATCGAACATAAATTCTGGCAATTAATTAATTTTAGAAATGCACAGTTATGTTATGGTTTTATGAAATTTTATTACTAAAACTATTTTTTATACAAAATTTAATACTTTTACGATGTGTAATAGATTTAGACGAAGATCTGTGAAACCGTTAATACTTTCGAGATATTAATTGTAACTACATAACATGTCAATAAATTGTTTTTCAAAGTCACCTTCGAGTTTTATTTATTAAAATGGCTATTGGAATAGTTGATAAATCGAGTTTTCTGCACATAACTTTTATTGTGTTAGGAATTGCGATAGAGTTGTTATTAGGAAAAATGTTTGTCTTGTAATTCCACATGGAATGACATAAAAATATACAGGGGCTCCAATTTAAAATAAAAAAAAATAAAGTGTTTTAAAGTTTGAAAATCTTGACGCTACATTTTGGACACTCTGTATAATGCATATCAACAAAACTAGGTTAACGCAATTGTCAGACCTTATTTAATGTGTTCCTTGTATGCTTTTATTAACAAGGCATATTTTTATCTCTTATTCATTTTCTTAACCAATGGTGCAAAACTGATTTTTTTCAGTTTTTATTTTTTTGTGCTAAAATCACTTAACCGATTTTAATAACATTTAATGAGTATGTAGGCATCCATAACGGGCATCCAAATAAGGAACAAAAAATATTCCATGGAATTTAAAAATACATATCATCATGACGTCACACTTTTTTTTGACACCCAGTATAATCAAAAATATTTCCTAAAGTACGCCTCAGAATGCAAGTGAAGTCTGCAAAATATCAAAATCCAAACTCAAATAGTAACTGAGCTATAGAAGACTATAGAGCTATAGTGAGGTGAAATGACGGACGATGTAGAAACACTGGGATTTTTTTTGTTTTTTTATGAAGACATGCATGCCATCGGTTGGGAAAAGAAAAATAAGATGTCGCATAAACTTCTGATTAATTGCATTTAAAAGATTTGTTTTCTAGAGAATGTGTAAATAGTACAGTCGGATTTTTCTGAATTACTATAATCGGGGTTGATTTTAACTGGAACTGGATTAGTTTTTCTATGGAAGTATTCCATTCCCACGAATGGGAAATAGATGTCGCGTAAATTTCGAACTATTGTACTTTTTTTTTCTCGAGAATATGAATATAGTATATCTAGATTTTTTTCTTTATTCCTATTCTCTGGATTATGGAGAACGATGCTGCGCCATTACTTTTCCTAGAGGAGCATGCCAACGAGCGGTAAATGGGATATAAAAGACTGTCGCATGAACTTGTGTCTAAATTCAAATACACGTTCTTTTTGATCGCGAATATGAAAATAGTCCATCCTGATTTTTTTTAATTCCTATTCTCTAGTGTGAGTGATGAGTAATAATATGCTATTAGAATTTTCTATGGGAGCATGCTAACTGACGGGAAATGGAAAATAAGATGTCCGCCGGTCTGGTAATTAAAAAATGGATTTCGGCGTGAAATGGGGTGGAAATCATTCAGGTACGTTAAGAGGAAATCATTCAGGTTTGTTAAGAGGACTTTTCTACTTACAATAATAGCCTAACATTCGAGAAAAGTAGCTGTCTTTGTGAGAAAACTTATTTTAAATCTATTGCTAACTTCACACCCATGATTATTTTAGTAAATCATTATGAATGTAGATAAAATGTTGTAAGCTACATGTGTAAAAAGTCTGTTCATTTAACTCGGGGCTATTAAAGCACCCGCTTGTACTTCGCTCGTCTATACTAGCCACTCATTTAAACATCGCCTTTTTACACTTGTATCTTAAATAACTATTGTACTTTTTATTAATTTTTACTATAATTATAATAAAGTACACTATAATTTCAGATTGATTGTGTATATGATATTTCGATATCCTAAAATGTGTTCACAAATAAAGAGTACGTGTGATTTTTCTTATTTTATTTATAAATGAATTTATCATTTTCTACGTTGTTACTTAACTACATGATTCAATATTTACACCCTTAAGTTATAAAATGTACCATAAATAAAGAGTTCGGTAGGAGTTAATGCTGACATCTAGATACCATTTGATTTTCAATATATTAGAAATTTGTAATAACTATATTTCAACGTCAGATTCATTGCATAATATATCCGTCTGTTCCAATAATATGATTTATAGAAACTCAAAAGCTACCCAGCTTCCGTTTCGTCGTGACGGTGTTCAATAAATCCTAATTTCCTGCATATTCGATACGTGCTCCCATTTCGGCTCACACACGTCCATACACACGGCCACGTAAATTCACACTGCACCCTCGCCAATACCTGAAATACAGTAATACTGACGCCGTTTACTATATTCTCTTCCTCTTGAAAGCGGCCATATATAACCAATGCCTCTAATGTACCTCCAATGTTTTAATATAAATCACATAATATAGGGACATGAATCCTTGCCCACCACCAGTCATATTTAAAAACAGAACATAGTGGAAATTAATCAAATCTTATGAAGCACATTTCATGGTACTAAAGAGAAACCACTATCTAAGTCCAGATACATCATTAATTGTGATAGGATTTAGTCAGCAACCAAGTCATCATGAACGTGAAATAATATTTCAAAATATTTCAGTCTAGAGTACGCATCATCAAGATTTTTATATTTCATATACAGGGTGAGTTTTTTCGGATGTTTAGTATGGGGATCTCGGAAACTAGCGGAGATAGAGGGACGATTAAATGGGGAAAGAATTGCAGTTTTACGAGCTGAATTTCATGAGTTTTTTGTTTTTTGGAAAAATTGCATGGCTAACTAGATATCTCGAAAAATATATTTTTTGTTATTTTGTTCGGAGCATATTGCTCTGTTATTATTAACTTTAGAAAAAATGTGTAAAGGAAAAAGTTATAGGAAATGATGTGCTTAATAATACAGTCTTACCGATTATATTTAAGCTATAATTTTTGAGTTATGACACAAACTTTTTTTCTAATGGAAACCATAGTCGGCCATAAAAAAGGCCTCTTTTCAACGATTCTAATGATATATCATATTACATAAGTATTTTGATAAATAATTAAATTATGGTTTTTTTTTCTGTTTCAAACTATTCGCAGTAGTATAGAGTTGGCCGATCTCCCGATCTCTCTGTTTTAGATTTTTATTTATGGGGAATGGTAAAAGATAGAGTATATCAAACATCGTACGTCACAGTTGATGATCTTAGAGAAGGTGTACTTACAAGTTACAAGCGTTTGCTAATATTGATGGACGCGCCGTTAGAAAAGCATCAAATTCTGTTTTAAAAAGGTGTAAATTAATCATAATGGTGAACCTTTTAAACATATTTAGTCTTAAATACTTTCCTAACTTTATTTACGTTGTTTTGGTACTACTTTAGTTACGTTATAATATGCTTGTATTATTTCTCAAGTTATCGTCTGTCATTCCCTGTTTAGTAGTTGTGTACTTATGTAATTTTGTTTTATCAGAAATATTTTTTATTTAAAATTGTAACTCCAACGAAATAAACATTTTACACCAAAATAATAATGTTTATAATTTCGAAATGAAAAGAAAATTTTAATAACCAACCTGAATTTTATTATTTAACGCGTTGCGCACCTATCAATTGTTTTCATAGCCTCCTGCTTGAATAGTTCGAAAATGAAAAGTAAAAAATAACGATAATTTAATTATTTATAAAAATAACTATATCAAGTGATATATCATTAGAAAAGTTGAAAAAGCGCATATTTTATAAAGTTATGGCCAACTATGGTTTCCATCAGAAAAAACTCAACTTTGTCTCATAACTCAAAAATTATAGCTTTAATAAAATAATCTATTAGATTGTATTATTAAGCACACAATTGCGTACAACTTTTTCTTTTACACATTTTTTCTAAAGTCAATAATAACAGATCCATAGGCACCGAACCATGTAACAAAAAAAATATTTTTTCGATATATCTAGTTAGCCATGCAATTTTTCCAAAAAACAAAAAGCTCATGAAATTGAACTCGTAAAACTGCAATTCTTTCCCCATTTAATCGTCCCTCTATCTCCGCTAGTTTCCGAGATCCCCATACTAAACATCCGAAAAAACTCACCCTGTATAACATATTTCATCATGTACCGGTTCTTTCTCGTGATCGTTAGCCGCTGATTCCCCATTATTTTCTTGACGGTCTTTAAGACAATGATTAATGTTAATATCGTCAGTTTCTGTTAATGATCATATTTGAACGTATTTTTCGTATCATAAACTGATAATCCAATTGTTGCATAGCATTGCCAAAGGCCTAACATCTGCCATGCCGTCGGAATGGTCCATGTTATTGCATTAACTACGCTGGTTGTTTTTTTTCCCGTTTTTCGGTCGACTCCAAATGATGTATGGACTATAGAACCATTTTCATTAAAAACTATGTATTTCTTTTTTATGATGCTTCATGAATGCCTTCATGCAATAAATGGCAATGTGAGGTTTTTTTAGAGGTACCATATGTTTATGCTGATTGCAAGATATAAAGTTGCATTGTTGCTTTTAACTTATCTGTCACTCCATTTATTAGTCAAATTTTGACAATTAAAATTGATTTTTTATAATTAAAATACTATCATTCGGCAACTATATTTTTCGTCTGTTAAGCAAATTCTTTTTCCAATCGTAGCCTTAACTTGACGCCATATTTAATATATAAGTTTTCGCCATTTTACCTATTTATAATAATAATCACTTACATAATATACTGTATTTTCATTGGTCAGGATCCGTAGGCTATATATTGAACTCGATCCGAAGATGGCATTGGCTCCAAATGATTTCCCCACATATAAAGAGTATTCTTTTATTATTGTATATTAACTATAATCGGAAGAACTTACCTGGGGAGCATCTCCCCCTTTCCCCCGCCAATTGATATCTCGCCAACTGCATTCCCAGCAGTCACGGCTTCGACCATTTTTCTCTACGACTATTCCAGGAACGAATCCCGCCTTTATGTGCACGAAGCATATTTGCAAAGGACTCAGGAACGAATCCCGCCTTTATTTGTACGAAGCATATTTGCAAAGGACCCAGGAACGAATCCCGCCTTTATTTGCACGAAGCATATTTGCAAAGGAACCAGGAACGAATCCTGCCTTTATTTGCACGAAGCATATTTGCAAAAGACCCAGGAACGAATCCCGCCTTTATTTGCACGAAGCATATTTGCAAAGGACCCAGAAACGAATCCCGCCTTTATATAATCATGAGGACCACATATGTCGGAACACCTCAATCTGATATACATATTGTAGTTTAGGTACTGACCTTTAATCCATTCCAACACCTAATCCATAACCGTCCACATTGCAACGCACACCAACACATTAGATCACTCGTGCTTTCCCCACAATCAGCACCCAACTTGCATCCACACTCCATAAAAGCACGTAACTCAATGTGCCCTTCGTTACTCGTTCTTAAGCTGAGCGCGTCGCGCCCGCTTATGTATACAAACAAAGCCACAGATCCCGCCTCTAATATTAATAATCAATTATTAGCCAATGATACAATTTGATACGTCGTGTGATCCTTTGAAGCAACACTGGTGTTTTGGTATGTCCAATTATTACTTATTTACTTCCAAATAAGTTTTTCCTTATGTCCAGTCATACTAGCACAAATTAACTTTCATGGTTTTTCCTTCGTTTTTCCTTCGTCGTCCTTCGTCGTCCTTCATCGTCCTTCGTCGTTTTACCACAATATCACCGTTTATTCTTTAATGCGAAGATTTTCTCGTATTTTTTTTTTCTCGCATCGATAATATCACTTGGCGAATATGCTCTGGTAATCGTGTGGTTGTTTTGGTCTTCCAATTTGACACTTTGAGACATAATTAAAGTTTCCTGGTTCACCACAAATTGCTTCATATTGTGTATTGTACAACGAAACGCGAAGTGTTAATTTCGCTTACACAAAACCGTCCGCGAAATACAATTTTCCGGCTGTTACTATAAGCAACGGCCGTTAAAATAATTGTGGCTATTTCTAACACAAAAACTGACATAAAGCAAACTTTCAATGTCACAAAATTGTTGTACTAACTTCATTTTCATTGTCATACAATCGTATTTTTTATTCGATTGCATCATACGATAGTTTATTTCGGTATGAAAATCTGGACGAAAACGCCATCCTTTTTTGTTGAATACCATAGATGCTAGGTAACGGTCTTTTAAGCAGAAACATATTTTTCGTCAGCTAAAATAAAAAGACAATAATTGGTTAATTAATGGCATAATATGGCTCTTACCATAGAATAGTGAGACAGTACAGTCAAAGATATAATTTGATGAAACAAATTTGAGAAATATGCCTGTAATTTTTTATAATTAAAATTAGAGAATTATGCCTGTAAGTCGATTCTTGCACCCTAATGATGTCATTAGAATGTTAGAATAAGCGGTTGGTGTGCTAGAATAAACTAGTAAAATTTACTGCGTTTATGTTGGTAGTGGTAGCGTTGACGGTTTACGTTGAACTGTCAACTGACATACGTCAAAAAATAAATTTCACAGAGAACAGCATATTATTGAAAACGAAGTTTAATTTAAATTATTACCGTGGAAAGTACAATTATTATACACATTAATAGTTACAAGCGATTTTTCTTGAGAATTTATAGTGACACCATGTAAATTATCATCCGACACAATATTTAGAAATAAAGACCGAGACAGGTCAAAACTTACCTCTCAAATTGCTTATAACTGTTTTTCCACTCCTGAAGTTGGTTTAATTGTTTGTGTTTTATTAATTTATTTTCGCAACATGAACAAAATGTCAGTACGACTTTGGTTGCTAAGACTATATTTCAAACAAAGTGTGATTGTCAGAAATTGCATTCGTTCAGTTGTAAAATGAATTCCAATGAAAATAAATAAGAAATGGCAATTGAAGAAGCTGCAGATGCTGCCTGTTTCTTCCTACTACCGGAGAAGTCGAAGGGGTATTATCTAAAGTGTTTAAAAGACTGGTGCCAGAGAAAGAACGCTATTGAAATTATTTTACTTACTTCCCTGAGGGAAGTAAGTGATTACTTACTTCCCGTTGCTCATAGTAACCAAAGCTTTATCGGTAAGTGGTACTTACTTCCACTAAATCAATGTTATAACAGTGTACTTACCATGCAGGGAGTGGAAAAAATTATATTACGTTGTCAATGTGACGTTCGAAGAACAACGAAAAAATTAAAATCATTTTAAAATGTCGAGTGAAGACGAGTTAATGCCTTGAAACATCGAGGAGGATGGCGGTCATCTAATGTCATTGAGGGATACATAGATGATTCTCTGAATAATAAACTAGAACTGCTCTTAAATTCTGGATCCTTGAAAGCAGGACAACAGACACAACGCTGTTTAACAGAAGCATCGAATATCACCAATACAGCACAGCGCAATTCATTGAGGGCGGCAGAACATATTAACAATTCAGCGATAGGGGTGAATAATCTAAGTCATCCCGTTATATTTCAAAATTGTGATAATTGTACCTTTAATATGAATGGCAAGTCAGTTTTTTATTGTTGAATTTAAATTTGAAAATTAATAAAATAATCAACCATTGACTTTTTTATTTTTGCTGCCCAAACCTAGCACCTAATCTCTTTAACAAAATGATAGGGTTTTCATCCAGATTTTCATACGAAAACTACTATTGCATCATAAGCAATCGAATAAAAAAAAATCTACAGACATACATACAACACAGCATACTTTAATTTGAAATTTTATATTTTTTGACTATTGTTAAAACTAATTAAACTTTACTAATTAACTAACTAAACTTTTAACACTAGTGTTAAACAGTGAGTCTTTTGTCGAAGTAACATACATTTTATTGAAATATTACAAATACAATGCACTAATAGAATTAATATTATTTTGTAATAGGAAGGCAGCCAATTTATGGTTGACTTTAAAATGCTCTACATTAGGTTTGCTTTATTTTTTTTCGGTAACTCTTTATGCATTGTTATTGGCGAAACTTTTTATTGTTTGACACATGTGTCATACAAAACGTAACCCGATTTACTTATTTCATTAATTCCACATCTGACATATTTGATTGAAACCAAGTTGCTTTGTGTTGCATTTAATAGAGTATGTAGAAAAAATATTCTATGATATATCGTACTTACATGTTAAAATGATATTATTTTGTTCATGAGGTTGCTCCATTCACTTCACTCAGGTCGCAAATTTCCCCACTCACAAACTAAAATCCTACTTTTAAGATTTATATCATATATAACTATTATGCACAAAATGATACCCATTAAACTATTTAATTAAAATCAGTAAGATTTTTATAATTTCAAATTTTCGGTTGCACAAAAAATGTTGTATTCATATTGTCACAAGGGTGACAAGGGTGACACTTAAATTTTTTTTTAAGTTATTTTTAAATTTCTCCCTCCAAATTTCAATCGACGTGTTTTTTTTATTATCAAGTTAGTTTGCATTCAAAAGTTATTGGGACTGGCTAGTTTTCTAGTTTTGCAATGTACACCCGGTATATTATTTATACAAAATTTCAGCTCTTCTTCTTCTTCCTTCTTTTAAATAGGCGGATCGCCTGTTCTTCGTCGATTTTGCCCGGTCCTTTTATTGTACGTTGAGGTTGTCGTTCCACCGTTTTCGTGGTCTTCCGGTACTCCTTTTCCCTGACGGCGATTTGTCTCTTGAGATTTTTACAATTCGGTCACCTGACATTCTGCTAATGTGTTCGTTCCACTCGGTTTTTCTTCCCAACACCCAATCGTTGACATTATTAATATTGCATATTCGTCTAATGTTTTCACTTCTCTCCCGGTCTCTCAATGTTTTGCCGGTTATTTTGCGAATTACTTTCATCTCTGTTGTTTCTAAGATCTGCTTAGTTTTACACGTTTCAGGTCTTGTTTCTGCTGTATATGTTAATATCGGTCTTATAGCTGCCTTATAGATGCGGGTTTTGGTTACTGTTTGTAGGTGTTTGTTTGTCCAAATCGTGTCGTTCAGTTGGGCCGCTGTTCTTGCTGCTTTTGACGCCTGGTTTCTGACTTCGTTTTCAATGTCTCCAAAGCTTGATATTTCTATGCCCAGGTACTTAAATTGCATTACTTGCTGGATGATTTCATCGTCTACCGCTAACTTACATCTGATTGGTGTTTTTGATGTAGTCATACACTTTGTTTTTGATGTTGCTATTGTCATTCCTAGCTTTTTTGCCGTGATGTTAAATTGAAATAGTAATCTCTGAAGATCATCTTCATTTTCCGCCACCAGTACCGCGTCATCGGCATAACATAATATCTTTACTTGTTGTTTTCCCATTTTATAGCCTTTTAGTTTTCGAACGTCTTTTATGATTACATCCATTACTATGTTGAAAAGTAATGGGCTCAAGGAGTCCCCTTGGCGGATACCGTTCTGCACATTTCAGCTCAATTGAACAAATTATAGGAGTCGCCCAACACCATCTATTTCTATTGAGAATTTTTAGAATGAATAGATGAAGGATAAAGTATAATGACATTATCCCAAATTATACCAGTTTCGAAACAGTCTTATGTCAATTTTTTAACAATTCTACAAGTTATAACAATTCAAATTGCTCTTTCAAAAATAACAAGTGAGACTAAACACAGGGTTTTAGAGGTTCATGAAAAAATAGCTATTTATAGTATAAGTGAATAAAGTCGAATTTTATCCACGAAAAAACAGTTTAGCACAAGAGGCGAACCCGAGTGCGATAATGGTTTCGAGTGGATAATATTGCTTTATTCATGTGTATCATACAAGATGTTTTCCAATTAGTTATCAGAATTAAAGAATTTGCGTGAAGTGTCACATTGTCAGGTGACACCGAAAAGGATAGGAGAATTTTCCTATTTTTTTACTTTATTCACGTTGTCAAAGGTTATAGTGAATAAAATGAAAATGTAACATTTTATACACCCATTCGATTAAAGTGTAGTTTTAACCATGAGATTCAATATATATAATGAGCATTTTAATAATGCAAAATTGGAAAAATAGTATTACATTAACCCACCTAGAGAGTATAGTAAAGATAGTTTAGATTTCCGGAAGTTACCGGAAGTAGACGTAATTGCACTCAACTTCAGAATTTTAAATGGTATCGAAGGTTATATGTGGCCTCGGTGGATGGGTATTTCAAAAATAAACTTTTGTAACAAAGATTTTTTTTTTGTAAATGAAATGCATAACGAAATAGAAATAAATGTTTCAGACAGTCAATCCCGTCCATTTTTGCAATCATATGACGTCGAAACGGTCCAGGAAAACATTGCAAAACATAACCCTACCTGAAGAATTGATTTAAAAATATTTTGTTATGCATTTATTTTTCTTTCGACAAGAGAGCATTGTTTAAAATTTTGGTATTGAGATTTTCGACACAGAATTTTATGACAAACAGCGCCATGTATAGCTGTTCTTTCGCCAGCTTATACACACCCTGTATACTGACACAAAGCAAGAGGGTAATATCAATAAAAAATTAAAATAATTTTTTTTCCATACATTTCTGAAGCACCCTAAAGTATTACTTCAAATAGAAAATATGTATAATTTACATTCAAGAATCAGCACGAACCTGCAACATATAAATCTTCTTATATATGCGTTTTGTTGTGCGCTATTTGAGTGTAAGCAATGCATGCTTTATTATTTTTACAATCGCCTCAGTTCGCACTATTTTGCTCGTTTTATAAGAATATAACAGCGGATTTCGTTTGGGCCAAGGAGCATGTAGTATGCACCGTAAAAATTCCTTTTATAACCCGCTGCACTTTATATCGTTCACTGGAACTGGAAGTACAGGCGGAATTTGTAACTTTTTTCCTTAAACTGGGCAAGTTTTTTATTCTTTAGAACTATTTATGTAATGGAATTTATGTA
This sequence comes from Othius punctulatus, assembly GCA_951805005.1. Classification (NCBI taxonomy): domain Eukaryota; kingdom Metazoa; phylum Arthropoda; class Insecta; order Coleoptera; family Staphylinidae; genus Othius; species Othius punctulatus. The sequence goes on from OX638145.1 coordinate 61,469,412, forward strand.
ATGGATAATAATTGAATTAATTTAAGATGTGTGTATCCATCCAAATGATAGACATAAATATCTCTTTACTCTTTATTAATACATGGAATAAATTATTATCTGTGCTACATTTCATGGATGTGGTTACAAAATGAATCAAGTGCAATTGCCCTATGATTTGCTTTCTTAATTTGTACGTACGTAACTTACAAAACTTAATTGCTACGGTATATTTAACTTTTAAGAACAATAATTGAATTTCATTTGTAATATGGTGTTATTATTATTTTAGTGTGCATGAGATCAAAAAAATATATTCTAAAGAATCTAAAGTATCGGTCCATATACAGGGTTCTGCAATAGTGCGTCGGGCTTTCCTAGCGCCTTTCCCGTGAGAGATAGAAAAAAATGTATCGTACAAAAAGTTATTGGATTCAAAATCTTCATACCGTAAAATTAATTTCAAATAAACAGGATGTCCCAATTTTGCGGAATAACAAAAACTTTTTTTTAATGGAACACCCTGTATTTATTCAAGTTTTCTGACATTTTGCAACCTCTACAATGTTGTCTATTTAGTTTTGGATTATGTTACAGTGTTCCCAATTTGCATTTTTTTTTCTCCAAATATCAGGCTCAAGTTTAAAAAATCGTAGCGACCTCATTTTTTAAGGTAAAAATAAGTTTTCGCAATAATCTCAGTGTAGTTTTTAAGCAACCTTTTTGTAATAAGAAATTTGAATTTAGTAATATAGGGTGTCCAGAAAAAAAAGCGTAAGTGGTATAATCCTTTTTTTAATGGAATACCCCCTATTTTATGTCATTATTCGATAAGACTTTTTCTTTTCTTCAATTTGATGGGACAAAACTTATGTCTGAACCCCATAGTTGTTGAGATATTCAATATTTTTCACAAAAGTAACCATTGTGTTCGATAAAAAGGGCCCTAGAGTGTAGCGACTTTATTTCTTATTTAATCATTCAATCATCAACAAACCATATATATTATTAAATGGAATAATCTCTGGTACTTGTTGGTGAAAAAGCCCATTTGAAAAAATCAATGACAATTTTATTAAATGGCTCGGTATAATTTTTTTTGTGTATTCTTGTAGAGCATTTTAGGTTATTTTGTTCGGCCTAAATTAGTATTGTTATACTATGAATTTTTGCAAAAAGTATGAAAAACTGATTTGAGCTAGTAGGCTATTAAATCCTAAATTCTCGGGAATAAATAATAGGGGAGCATAATAATACAAAAAAAGAGCACAAACATGGGTTAGTGTAATTGGATTTAACACTAACATATCTGTTAGCACCGTTCTCCACATTTTAGGAAAACATAAATTACGTCCTTGTAAGGTGCATTACATCTTTATAACTTAAGATATTAATTTACTTTTGTTAATTTATTTCGTCAACCTAGTTCATAATTTACAACTGAATGATGCTGCAAGACGAATAAACTTATATTAAGCTTGCCAAATTATTATCACCAATTGTTTGTTCCAGAGAATTTCGGATTTAACAGCCTGCTAGCTCAAATCTTTTTTTTTTATATTTTTGTAAATATTTCATAGAATAACGCTATTAAAAATTTATACCAGTAAAACTACGTAAAATGCTCTACAAGAATATAGCAAAAAAATTATACCGAGCAATTTAAAAAAATGTCGGTGATGTCACAACAACTAGATGAAGGTGTTTAAATAACACTTTTTCTCACTAACTTTTGCTTATAGTGTCCTATTTAATAATGTACATAGTTAGTTGATGATTAAATAACAAATGAAGTCGCTACACTCTTGGGTTCTTTTTATCGAACGCACCGTGTGTATATATATATATATATATATATATATATATATATATATAAATATACCGCGCGTTTTCTTTATCGCTGAACATAGGGTATGTTCACTTTTAAAACGACGGGATCAATCCTATGCTAAAATTCAATGTGAATGCAACCCAATTTACTAGCGTGTGTAACTCGATTATTTAAAAAAAAGTGAAAAATTCATACTGTATAACATACAAAACGTCAAAACTGTTGACAGAAAATGTATTCAACGAAGGAAAGTATTCTTCTCCTTTATCAGTATCTTCTTCAGTATAACATATGTTTAATTTCATTTCTTCGGTCAAAACGAGGCATTTCATAGTTATTTTATGATGTCTACCGGAGATGCATCCTGTACTTTTAAATTTGGCGATTATATTACAAATTGTTCCGATTGATGGTATTGGTCTCTGGTAATAATAAGTACTATATGTTGCTTCTTTCTACATCCTGACGGTCTTTTTGATTGTAAAATTCTAAAAAAATTATTGTAAGGACTATACGAACATCAAAAGTAAAATAAAAACTGATTCTTTTGCAAACAATAATCCAATGACCCGGTTGTTTTGCATCTGAGTATATATATATATATATATATATATATATATATATAGTTATAAAATAATTATTTTAAAAAACATAAAAAGTAATTTAACCATCTGTGAAAATAATTGTTTCAAGAGTGACAATTATACAATGAAAACGCATTTTATCTTTATCATAAAAAATACATTGAATTGCTAAAGGATTAAGGTAAAAGCTTGAATCCTTTATGTATTTATTTGGAAATATATATCAATATTATCTAAAATATTATTTTACTGTTCATTAAACAGTAAACTGTTCTGTTTTTGTTATAATCACAATTTTAGTTTAATTGCACTAAATATTATTAAATAACTCGTAGTTCATCGAGAAATTAATCCTGTTGCCTTGTGATGGGCTGAGCCACAAATAAAACTAATTAAATCTGCGGCCGGCTTTAGGTAAGGCAATTATATAATTAAGGAGGAAACACATTTGGTAATTACATTCTAAATTTTATTACAAACTTTCCTCGGGTCGGCGTTTCGCTCGTGATTTTCAGAAAAACCCATCCCGTTGGGGTCAGCTTTGCCTGTTAATTACTCCCAATTAGTAAACTTTTCAACTGATTACATGTTAAGGTAGATTATACATCTTATTATACACACATCAAGTACGTTTATTCACACAATTCTATGTATGTTCATTCTGATACAAACATCAGATGTAGCCAGACACTCGCTGTTTTCCATATATATATTTTTTAATCAGATTGACAAACTTAAAATAAATTGATTAAAGTTTAATAATGTACCAATTGAAATAGCTATTTCTTGGATAGTTCTGAATTTCAATTGTTGAATAAGAAAAATGCGTATATATTATGGATTATAACATGGCATGGACATGGCTTTTTTTTTAAATCTTTACTTTTGATACTACCGCTCTAAACTGGTCAACTGGACAACGTATATACCAGTCTATGAGATTTTTTAACTACGACATCCGGCGTCTTCTAAAACTTCTATTGCCTGCTACCTTCCCTTGCATTATGAGCTGCAGTTTACCATACTTTTCTACTCTCATAGTATGTCCCAGATGTTTGAACCTCCTGGTTTTAATTGTCTGGATCACTTCAAGTTTTTTTCCCATCCTGTTTAGCACTTTTATGTTTGTGACTCTGTCGTTCCATCATATCTTCATAAATCTCCTGTACGCCCACATTTCAAAAGCCTGGAGTTTATTTGTGAGTTGCTTGGTTAGCTATACGTATTATTACATATATGTCTGTATATTAAACAGTGTATTTGAGATAAGGGGCGAGCATAGGGCTATAGCATTAAGTATCACATATTTCCAAATTCCGGCTTGCCTGCGTTTTGCACCTATTACCTAGCAATACTTAGTTTATGCCAAAATAAATATATTTTTTGTGAGCTATCAAGAATCTACCCAATTACTGTGAATAATAATATTACATATTCTAATGAAGAAAGGGTATTTATTACCAAAAATTTATGGTGACGTCAGTTTACTATCAGTTCGTAATTTATTCTCGATTAAATTTAATATCAGAATAGGCACATGGAATATAAGAAGCATTAAAGGAAAAAAGAAGAACTAGTAAATGAAATGATAAAAATTAAGTCGACATAATGGCAATCACAAAAACGAAAAAGAAAGATAAGGGACTCAAACGAATACATAAGGGATATTGGATGCTCTGGTCAGGGGTGGAAACAAAACAGAGAGCGAAATGCAAAGTTGGATTAATAATCGCACCAAGCTGAATAAACCAGATTATAAGAGAAAAATATGTAAGCGAAAGATAATGACAATAGAAATGAACATAACAGAAATGGAAACATGGTCCCTGATCATAGCATACGGAGAAAACGAAGACACAAAGAAAGAAGAGAAATACAAATTTTACGAAGATATACAAAAATAAATTCATAATGCAACAGAAAATGTGATAATAATGGGGGACCTAAATGGACGAGTAGGAAACCAAAATACAGGGATAGAAGAACTCATGGGGAAAGAAGAAGAGGAAACCAAAAATAACAATGGAGACAGAATAATCCAGCTATGTATAGAAAACAACCTAGTAATAACCAACAAAAAGTTCAAACATAAAAACATACATAAGTATACGAGAGCAAAGCGCTCCAGAAACGAAGGATCAATAATCGACTATTTCTTAATTAACAAACACAATTGGGAAAACATACAAAATGTAAAAGTAACCAGAAGGGCGGAGATAGGAAGCGATCAATTCCTAGTAAAGATGGACATGAAGGCAAACATCGAAACAAACGTAGATAAAAGGAGAAGAAAAACAAAAGAAAAAATAAAATCATACAGACTTAAGGAAGTACACTACAAAGACATCTACCAAAAAGCACTAGAAAGAAAACTTTAAGAACATGTATGACAGAACACATGCGAAGAAAGATGGAATACATTTAAAAGCACTCTACTAAACACAGCAAGATAATGCTGCGGCGTAGCTAAAATAGTAAACACAGACACAAATGCGACAACATGGTGGACCAAGGAACTCAAAACAACAATAGAGAACAATAAAAATAAATGGAACACATACCTCAGCACAAAAAATGCAAAAGACTATGAAGAATATAAAGAAGAGAGACATAAAGTGAAGATTGAAGTAAGCAAAGCTAAGGAAGAATCATGGAGAAAATTCGGAAAACAGATGCAAGAAAACTTCAGAGAAAACAAAAAATTGTTTTACGGTACAATAAAACGATTGAAACAAAAGAAAGAACATAATATGATGAACATAAATGATAAAGAAGGAAATATAATAACGCAAGAAGATAAAATAATGCAAAGATGGAGGGAATACTTCGAGGAATTGACAAAAGCAGAGGAAACGACAGCAGAAGAAGACATAATAGAAAAACAAAGAGAAGAAAAGGCTGAAAGTGAAATAGAAAACATACCAATAATAGAAGTAGAAGAAGCAGTAAAGAAACTAAAAAGAAGAAAAGCGCCCGGAAAAGACAACATCACCCCGGAAATGCTAAAGTATATGGGACCGAAGATAGAAGAGGAACAGAAGAATTAACAGAACTGATAAATGAAGTACTAAAGAGCGGAGATATCCCTAAAGATTGGAGCACCGGAGTAATATTACCAAAATATAAAAAGGGTGACAAGAGAAAATGCGAGAACTACAGAGGTATAACGCTAACAAGCTTAGCGGGGAAAATTATGACGAGAATAATAGAAAAGCGAGTAAGAGAACAACTAGAAGAAACGATAGAAGACACCCAAAGCGGACTCAGAAGAGGCAGAAGCACGCACGATCTTGTATTCACAATAAGACAACTAAGCGAAAAAATGATAAATAAGAAAAGATTCATCCATATATGCTTCATAGACCTAGAAAAGGTCTTCGATAAGGTAAAAAGAGAAGATATATGGAAGGAACTGAAAAAGAGAGGAATTGATACAAAAACAATAGAGCTCATAAAAACAATGTACAAAAATTACAAAAACATAGTAAGAACGAATAACGAAGAATCAGCAGAATTCAAATCAAATATAGGAGTAATGCAAGGATGTATATTAAGCCCACTCTTATTCACACTAGTGTTCGACGGTGCCACAAAAGAAGCAAAGAAAAAGATGAAGAACATGAGGGTAGGATACTGGAAAATGGAAGAGACCCAGATATGTGAAATGCTCTTTGCGGACGATATGGCCATAATGGCGGAGACAGAAGAAAACCTGCAATTAAACATGGAAGTACTGGAAAGTGAATTGACAAAGATTAACATGAAAATAAACACAGGTAAAACCAAAACTATGGTCATAGTAAAGGAAAGCACAAACCACAGAATAATGATGCAAGGTAAAGAAATAGAACAAGTGGAAAGTTTCAAATATTTTGGATCTGTAATAGAAAGCAACGGAAAATAGACAAAGAAATAAACGATAGAATAGGCATAACCGGAATAATATTCAATGCACTAATATCTTCTTTCCTAGGAAACAAAGAAATACCTATAGAAACCAAGACTGAATTAGTGAAAAGGGTAGTAAGACCAACGTTAACCTACAGCAGCGAACTCTGGACATTAAACGAATCAGACAAATCAAGAATCAATGCGGTAGACATGCGCTTTCTAAGAAAAATTGAAAATAAAACAAAAAGAGACAAAATACGAAATGACATACATAGACAAAACTTACAAATAACAGACATAAATGATACAATGACAGAAGGTCAATTGAGATGGTTCGGGCATGTTTGCAGAATGAATGATAACAGACAGACAAAAAGAGTGTTTGAGACAAGACCTACGGGGAAATCATATAAGGGAAGACCAAGAAAAACCTGGAACGACAGAATCAAGGAGCAGGTAGAGAAAAGAGGATTAACATGGGAAAGAATCACACAACTCACACAAGATCAAAGAAAATGGAAAGAAACCTACATGAACAAACAAGAAACTGTAAAACCCTACACCAACAAGGTAGAAAGGGAAATGATAAAATAAAATAAAATAAAATAAATTTAATAATCAACGGATTCTATCTGTAGCAACAATTCATAAGTTAGCAAAGAAGTTGGAAAATATAGCAGCAGTTGATTTAAAATGTAGTTTTAACATTGCACTCTAAAAAAATATTAAATCGAAACATTAATATCAAAAGCATACTGAACAGAAAACCCAACGATGAACTAAATGAAAGAGTACCGGAATGATAATTGTTCGCTAGTTCAACATATATATCACAGTATGTGCATAAAATTCGATAAAAGCATGGTTATCGTGACCACAAGCTTCCGTGCCATCAAGAGATATTGTCACTTGAATAAGAAAGCAGGTAGGTCATTAAACAAGGCAATCGAGTCGGTGATGGAAAACAAACAAACAAGTTCATATAAACATATGGGCTTAAATGGCGCTGTAAACAGATATTCGAAATGTTATGTTTTGGAGTATTACAAGGTGGTTAACTACTGTGCATGTAACGATTACGTTAGTTTGACATTAGTTTTGACTGGTTCAAGCATATTCGTAACAATTTATTACGAAATGTAATATACTCTTGAAAAACGCGCAGATGTGCACTTAATTCTTAAAAAATCTGACGGCAAGCCAATGCATTGAATGGTAAAGATTACCAACATTTCTTACAAGAGTAAGACTCATGGAATGGTAAAGATTACGAACATTTCTTACAAGACTCATGGCCATTATTACTAGAAAATATATCCCTGGAGACAATCAGATCAGACGTGATTGACTTAGTAGTTAGTTAAACTAAGAGTTAGTTTGAGTTAAATGTATGACAGTAATAATCATTACTCTAAAACATTGATTGGAAGTGAAGCTCCAGTCTCATGACCACTATAATCGCCATTCCTCAATACGCTCGATTATTACTCTTTGGGGCATAAAAAGGGGGTGGGGAGGAAGGCTAGAGAAGAATTTCTTCAAAGAATACAGAACGTTTGTGAAACTTTAGAAATAAAGATCCTTAGAACAAAGAGCGCACATTTGTCTTCAAGTCGACAGTTGTCACTTTGATCAATTGAATGACTAAGTGCAGAAAATAAAGTACTGACATTTTACTCAAAATTGAAATATACATGATTTCTTGTAGTCTTGACATAGCTTGAACGTTTGGTGTAGAAAGGAAAAATATGCCGTAAGGTATGAATAAGTTTCTTGCGATCGCAAAATTCCGTTTAGTGCAAACAGGAAAGATCTACAGTAGTACTTACATTATTTTGAATAATGCATGTGATGGAAAAATTCCAATTAATTTAAAAAAAAATTGAAGACATTCGTAAAGTCAATAAGTACACACCATAGGAGCATCAACATTTTTATTCTGATATATTGAATTGGCCCACTACAGCAGACCAAGAGTACCAGTAAACATGTACATAATTATTATTTTTGTTAATTATTGTCTAAGAACACTTTTAATAAAAATAAATTTTTGTTTTGTGTGAATCTCGGAATATTTTTAATAATAAAATATGATTTTGTACAAAAGGGGAGTACTTCATTATAGAAAAAAAATATCTTAATGAACTTTTGTAATGGTAGAGAACGTTTTCACCGTTTTAATTAAATAAAATATACACTTGCTTAGCATGCACGAAGACCTGGGTTCGAGCCCCAGTACAGGTAGTACATTTGTACTGAGAAACTAGTGCCATTCGCCGTTGGGACCTCATTAACGGCGCTCTAGAGATCGGGGGCGAATGTCTAGAGTAGCAATCCCTAACTCAATACACACATTTACACAAATCACACGTCAGAAGGACCCACGTTGGTCGATAGCCAGTTAGGGATAATACCCTTAACAAATATAGTCACTATTACTTCCAAAATATATTTTTAAATGATCCCGAATAAAATTTATAATTTGGAGATCATTCAGTTGAAATACGCACTAAAAATCGATTTTCTCAAAACGTAAATTTTATAATACTTCCCTTTCTGCACTTAGCCATTCAATTACTATGACTAAAATTCCCTATTGATACTATGTTTTTTGTTTAAAAATAAAATTCTGTCCATAATATAAATTCATGGTATAAAACGAAATGTTGAATATCTGCTAACAACGCCATCTAGGCCCACTTGTTGATATGCACTTTTTGTTTGATTTCCATCGCTGACAAATTTTCGGAACACCTTTATCATACACCCTGTATACATCTGTGTACTAAACTCATACAATGATTGCGACTATTTGGCTAACAGTCATATTATATACCGCATTTTCATACGCAATATCATTTACCTCAAGTATCCACAGTTTAAGGAATTTAAAAATGATTTCGTTATCATCGTAACAAATGCAACGTTACAAATATATTGCAATTAACAATTAATCGATCTTATGCCGGAGTATAATAATTTTATTACTAAAAACAGTTATTAGTTATGAGTAATTAGTTCTGCATATTACATAGTAAAGGGCGTAATAACAACGTATCCACATGTAACATGTGAATAACGTTATCTTATAAAGAACACAAGTAAATTCCACTCGGAGGAGCGATGATATAAAAAGATATGTAATTACACCCTTGACACGGGGGGTTATTTACAGCCAATTTTATGAAGCAGATAAGAGAATTTACGCTCCTTATATTTCCAGTGCCCCTCGTAAAGTATATAATAATATCAAGCCCAAAGGCATTTATCAGAAAATTAAAGAAATACACACATTTATTTATCAACGTGGCATCATCAAGATTGCAACTTGTAGCAGCAAATAAATTATTGCCGAAGTGTAATTAGCGCCAGCCATTCTATGTTAAAAGTAAATCTAGATCGCCGCAGAATTTTTATTAATGCTCACGAAACGATCGCTGCAAATGGTACATTTACGACTCAATTTTTAGAGCAGTTATATTAAACGAGCTGGTAATGGTCGCAATCGTAAAAACAACAAATATAAATTTTCTTAATAGAACTTATTCTGGATAATGGAAGCGTAAGATCAAATACCTTTTATAGGTTCTTTATTAAACTTCTAACTATTCTTAACTTCACTTCAAATAAAACAATACTTAGTACCTTCAAATGTTTTCATAACCATTGAAATAATAATTTATATTTTAGTAAAATAAATATAAACTATTTATAATATATGACGAATGAATATGTATATTAATATTTAAATTTTATTGCAAAGAAAAGCCTCACTCCACGAATGCCAATATTGTTCTTCGTTCTCAGCAAGGGATCAGATCAGCGCTTATTATCATGTCCTGATCCACGATATGTAAATATGCACAAATTTGGTGATGTATCGAATTAATTATTTCTCGGCAACCAATCAAAGTGCAGAATTACTAGCGCCGTTTAAATCGAAAAAACCATGAAGTCAAACTGAAAAAGGAACACACTTATCTTCCATCGATATTTTAGCAACCCTAAGTGTAAAAATTGCGGGGGTGGATTCCTGATTTGTAACCCACTTAGGCCCAATTGTATGATCGTGAACGATCCTTGAACCATGGTTCAGTTACCTATGATACAATTGTATTTACAATTGCAACAGAACCACGATCACAGAAATTTCCCAATCGTACAACTGGACCTCATAGTTCTATCGCACCCATAATTTTTAAAACAAATTTTGAGAATCTTGTAAGCGCCGCCGCGAAGATATATAATGTATAGTAATCGATTGAGAACCGCGCTCATGAAACAGGTACTTGTGCTTATAGGGAATGAAGTCGCATTTGCGCAAAGTAACACGAAGTACGGGAAGACGCAGAGATATGGTGATAAATGATGATATACACAACTAGAGTACTGTGAAAATAATACAGTACTGAATTCGTAAGGCTATATCCAAAAATAATGATGATGAAGATGAATGACAAGATAAGTGCCCAGTTCTGTAAAATAGGCAACGTTGAAAACCAGAGTGGTTTAAGGTAAGTTCAGAAATGAATACAGGGACGTGTCCTTTGTATGTATGCTGGTTTTAGTATGTATAGCAATTTAATGCCCATATTTGGGTACGCTTTACTTGCCCATGTAGAAATTAATTTTGCATTTATTAGTTATACTTAAGTTATATTTTCCAAAATTTGGTTGTAAATAAGTTTAATTGACCACCTAATATGAGGAACATTAAGTTTGTGTGGTAGTGGAAACAAGTATAATGTATTCAGTGGTGGTACAATAGACTCTCGCTAATTCGGCAGTGCATTCTGGCTCACCCTGTAATCCGGCATGTTTAGACAGTTTTTTTACCCAATAGGATTATAGTAAGAACACGTAAGAAAAGTGACTCTTGTTTATGTGGTTGCTATGAAGAAATGTGTAACTAACTGATAAACGAGCACATTTCTTGACTCATTTCTATTGAGTCATGACTTACATGTCCATGAAGTACATGAAAAATAACGTTACTACATACATGTCTACGTATATAAAGTACACATATGTACACATGTACTTATCATTACTGAGCTTTATTTGTTGTTTAATACATATTTCGGAAATGAGGTGCGCTAAGATATTAAAAGTCAATGTTTAAAAACCCTCTATGTGGACTAATATTACTCAATTAAGTATTTCAATTAATATAAACAATTTACCAAAAATTAAACATTTATTTCATGAAAAATAAGAAAACAATTTGTTTTTTCATTACAACATAAATTGACTTTGCATGTGGTGCATTTTAAATGCGGCTTTGATTCTATCTTAATATTACACAAACTTCACAGCGCTCTCTTGTTTTTCCATATTCAACAAAGTGTGAACCTCGGTTGGATAATCTGAAATCTGGAGATATCGAATACGATCCACACAGTTTTTTTCTATTGGTGTTTGATGTTGAAGGAAGATACAATGTCGAGGATATAACATCCTTGTATTATATGTCATTAATTCGTTAGCAACGGCACGGCGAAACTCAAGAAGTGATGTTTTTTCGGTTAGTTGGCAGTATGTTATGTATGAATTAATAAAGGCAATATCCAATATTCCCCAGAAGAGACGATGCCACTATTTTTTCGATCTTATATTGCGAGCATAAGCGCTTCGTAGTTGATTCGCATGATCTACACCGGCCATGTAGGTGTTTAAGTCGAGCACTACTTGAGGACATAGAAATTCTTTAGATTTTCCATCTATTTGTTTCCTTTTGATGGTAGATTCTTCGCTACCATAAAAATTGCTGGCAAAGTTTACAGCTTTGTTATCTTTCCATCTATAAACACCTACATCCGAATTGGAAAATCGATAATTATATTCCCCACGTTTAAAAGTTTTGTCTTCTTGTAAAACCGGTAATCGTTTTTTATTAGCCCTAATGGTCCTACATGCTAAAGTATTTTCTGCTCGTAATTTCTCCAAGAGGTTGAGACTGGTAAAGTAATTACCAAATAATACTTTTCTAAATTTTCCCTATTGTTCTTCAGTTAGGCTCAAAACCAGCCTTTCGCCAAGACCGAAGTTTGAGAATTTTTCTTTAACCTCGGCATCTTTTTCTTAATAAACTTCAAATTTAAGGACATAGCCCCTATGATCCGCCAAACACCATAGCTTGTAACCCTGTTTTATTGGCTTCATGGGGTTATATTGTTTTAGGCTGGATCTTCCTTTAAATAATATCATGGACTCATCGACACTCACTTCTCTTGTTCCATGATAAACTGTTGAGAATATTCCATTCATTTGGTCTATTAGAGGTCTAATTTTAAACAGTTTGTCTTTATTTTCTTTGGGAATTAGGGTGTTGTCGTTTATATGGAGGTTGGAAAGAATATGGTCAAATCGGTCACGGGGCATATCTGCCCTTATACTTTCTACACCTAGATCTGGCGCCGAGGACCAGTAATCCCTCCAGCTGGGTAATCTATAGTAACTCATTAAGAAATTCATACCTAAAAAGCCCAAGAGTTCTTCTTTCTTTAGATTGAGTGTTATTTCTTTGCATGGAATAAAGGTTTGTCTGATAAACAACACCATCTAGCACAGGCTCAATGATTTTTAGAAAAATATCTGTGCCTGTGGCACAGCCAATAAAATAGTCTTTATTGCAACTTTTCGGAAAGGTATATTCGCAATCGAATTGCTCTACAACTTATTTTTCCAATGCCTATCTAAATATGGACTTACTTTTATTTTATTATTTTTGCGGGCGATATTTTCCTTCTAAATAATTTAATGTTGGAAGAGGATGATGAAAATGATCCTCTTCCAACATTAAATTATCTTCAGCCTCTATAAGGATATTATTATATACATTTTCTCTATCATCTGCATTTTTGATAGCTCCAAGTGGATTCTATTCGAAATATTTGTAAAAGTTAGCTAATTGTACATTAAGATTATCTTCAATATCAGTGTCGAACTCATCATCGGTCGGAATATCTACAAAAGTTATATTCTCAGCTTCTTCTAGGAGCTGCTTTTCTGTCAAGGGAGAAATTAATTAGGTCATTAGAAAGAAAGTATTTTTATTTAGAAAGACAAGATCAGTCTGCGTTTATAAATTTTATCCGCCCAGAAAATAACTGCGAAAATTGTTAGACCTTCTAAATTCCCGCCGCTTCTGTAGCCTGACGGTATTTACAAGTCTCTGGATGAATATGTACGTTATTTCTGATAATATGAATAAATATATAATGAACTATTGTTATAAATGATCATAGAGCAATATTCTTTCATAAATAATAAAAATAAACACTTACCTTTCACTGATTTGATTACCAAAACGCTGGAAGTTCTGTGTGTGAATTGACATGCAGTCACTAGTACACTGCTATAATTAAAATAATAATACCAGCTCTAATATATGCAATCAAGACTGCACAACCATTTCATTACGTTTTGTATTGAAGGACTTTAAAGAGACAACAGGCTGTACGATGATTTCTATTCAATATGTATTTTATAATGGCAAATAAAGTTTTCGGACTTTAAAGTCCCAACAGTCGACAAAGGGTTAAACTGACTCATGGGTGAAAAAAAGTATAGATATCTGTTAAATTTAGCAGGTCTCTGATACAAATTTTCAACACTGGATGCGTTGTTAGTGGTGGTGTAGCTGTATGAGTTACTTAGTAGAAGGTTTCGTTAGATACTTGGAGTCCATTAGAATATTTGGGATCTGTATAATTTATTTTCGTTGCTCTATTGATATACTGCTTTTAGGGGTGTCTATTGTTATAGTGGAAGCCTAGCGATGGACGGTCTGTGGTGATGCCTGTATGCGTTTGGTATATACCAGTTTTGAATTTATTTCTATTGTGAAATATGTTATATTGTACATAGGGCTTATGTTAGTGTTGTTGATTTTAATTAAGAGGGTCGATATAATATTATTTGTAAATCGATTCTGTGAAATATGTAATGCTGAATCTGGATTTCAGATATTTACTATCTCGTGTACATTGGTCTGAGTTTCGAATCCATTGTATTGCAATATACGTAACATTGTACACATACAATATAAACACAGAAGTTGATAATTGGGCGAAATAAACATACATTAACGTCGATACCCATCCAAAATATAATTGTTTGAACTACCGTATGAATACAGTAATAAAGTATTTTAAATTAACGCATAAATAAAATTCGTCGATTAATAAGTGTATGTACAAATTTATTGTGTATTTAGCAACTATCTTCATAGGCAATGCTTCCTAGAGTGGAGAATAAAAATTATCCTTATACTGACTAAGGAATAAAATAAATACATGTTTCTCTCACGTCCAGTTCTACGGAAATGACCATTAAACTTGTTATTTTGAATTAAATATCTGGTATAATTTTACATATTTATATTTTTGTTCATTTCTGATAGATTTTGTTAAGCCTACTGAGTTCTTATATTTAGTAGTTTTTGAGGAAATATATACAGGGTGTAACAGAAGTACGTGTGTTAATTTTAAACATTGGTAGAACTCGTTATATAAAACTTTTTTTTAATGTTTTCTTTCAAAATTTGCAGGTTTTTTAATATTTTTTTGCCGCCTATTTTTGACCGAACGAGCCGTTCTCAGGTTCACTCACTATAATTGTCAAGTGAAGTTCATTTCAAAATACCAATTTTTTCTAATCAAGAATTAACAGATATTGTATTGGTATATGGCCGAGTTTTTGGAAATGTTGTAGAAGCCCATAGATTGTACAGTGCACAATATCCTGAACGTGTTTTGCCTAACAGGCAATGATGTACCTTTATGGCACCGTTGCCATCACAACAAAAGATTTTATCGCTGCACACCTTTAACCATAAACTAGAACATATTTTAAATCAGTTTAACGTTAGTTTTTGAAGAAAAAAAACATGTTTTATTTAACGAGTTGTACCAATGTTTAAAATTAACACACATATTTCTGTTACACCCTGTATATCAGAATATTTCAGTTAAAAATTTTTCATAAGTTCTGTTATGATTAAACTTTTTCACATAATGTAGCAGAACAGAAGCATAGCTACATTATTACAATACTTAGGGTTGATATTTTACATGTACTATTTATAAATGTCACTCTAACCAGCATGTACAGTTATCTGGTAAGGCAACCTTACATGCACCATGCATGTAATGGTTGACATGAGGCTGTGTAAAAATTTGATTTGTCCCGTATCAAATTTATACTCTCCCTTGTCATGTTTATATTATTTTAACTGACTTAATTTTCAATTATTATTAGTAGGTATGTTTGTTTCATTTTTGCCGTCGATGATTTATATATAAAAGTGCAATTATGACTGCAATTATTAAAAAAAAAACAAAAAAAACTTAAATAAAAAAATCAAATATTGTATATTATACGCCGAGTAATGGTTTTAACTTGCTCTACAAAGTGACAGACTCGTCTGCGGCGCGTCAGTCATTCCCTTATATTGCCAGTAAAATCCCTCTTACGCGGCTTTTAATGTAAAACACTATTACAGGCAAAATTGTTTGTTAATGGTACAGCTAAACCACTTCCGGAGATTCTTCAGCCATTTCGTTTTCTTCCCATGGATGTGGTTCCCTTAATTTTCCCCTGCATGATGACCTGGATTAGCTGATCATTTTTCCTCTCGTAGGTCCCATATACAAAATAAATCAAAAAATTACTTACACATATTCTTCTTCTCCTTTTTCCCCTTCTCCATCTTCTCCTTCTCCTGATTCTTCTTCTTCTTGTGCAGATCCATTACTAATCAGTAACCAAGTTACTTATTGCTTAAGTGGAATGTGTGTGTGCACGTGAATAGCGTGAACATTTGTGTGTGTATTTAAGTGGTATTGTGTGGAATATTACCGTGCTGTATGGTAACTGGTTACATGGCTGCTTAGTGGATAGTCATCCACAGATACTATATGCCAAAACACAGACTAACTGGTTTTTGAGCTGTTTTATAATTATAACCTCGAAATTCGGTGCAGTGTTTGCACTAGACCAAAAACAACGGAATGAATCGTCATTAAATACACGAATTCTCATATCGCACACCGTATATCAGATAACGTTCTCTCGCTAGCCCAAGTGATAGGATTGTGGTTTATAAATTCGCAGCTTGCGCGTTCAAATCTTCGCGAGTCTCAATTAATATTATCTTTGATATATAATTTTTTATTTACTTCCGTATATTTTTATTCTTAAGCGAGTTACCATATCTATTGGAGAATGTATTCTCTTGGTTGTATAATGACCAATGTACACTATTTCTATGTATAAATACTTATATCACATTTTTTCCTGAATTAATGATCCCTTATCCGCGGCCAACCTGTGTGTGTGTTGTATAAGTCCTCACAATCGGCCCTGTGAGGTGAAACGAGTGTCCCTGTTGTATGTGTTTGTAACTGTTTGTAAAGTGTACTATAATGGGTAAGTTAAGAATAAGCGAGTTAAAAATTTTGGAAATTAAAAATCACCTGGGGAAACTGGGGCATTCAAAAAATGGAAATAAGGAAGTCTTGTCAAATAGATTGAGAGAAGCATTAAATTCTAGTGTTTTAATGGAGGACGATAACCTGGATGATTCCGACTCGAGCATTAATACTATAGTCAATCGTGAAAAATCAACCAAAAGGAAAAACAAATCTATTTGTAAACTTCAGAATGAAATAAAGAACTTACAACAACAAATAAGGTTTCTTCGTGTTTCAGTAACAAAATTAAAGCGATATTGTGACAATAAAATTTAAAAAATTACTTCACATAATATGGATGGAAAGAAAAACGCGAAAACTGAATTGAAACCTACACCGCCAAAAATTCAACCAAAAAATCAATTACTCACAACTGAAACAAATAAATCTAATAGACATAAAATATTAATACTAGCAGACAGTTATGGCAGGAATGTGGCAAATATGTTACAAGAATCTATATCGGACACAAAATTTGAGGTGTCCGCTATTATTAAAACAAACGCATTTTTTAATGATGTTACCTCAGATGTAAGTAAATTAACAAGAAATTTCACAAAGAAAGATACCTTGATAATTATGACTGGTAGTTATGATGCCACAAGAGGTAAATCAATCAACGAAGCATATACTGAAGAATTGTTTAGCAAGCTGAAACATACAAACATAATTGCTATAGGCACGCCATACTGGCACAATCGAAATGTGTTGAACGACCTCTTGTATAAAATGAATACATCACTATACAATACTTGCAACGTATTTAGTCCTTACTCAACTTATATTGATATAAATGCAATAGTTAAAATTCATTATAAGGATAGAGTTGTTTCGTTCAACAAACACGGCAAAGGAATTGTGATGAAACAAATAGCTAGTTTGATAACAAACACTGATATTTCCTACAGTAACTCTAAAGCTAACGGTAATTTAATTTACATAGACCTAGCGCCAAATATGGTCAGCTGTGATGAAAATAATACAACGCATTTGCATCGATCTATACAAGACAATCTATCGTCAAATATTAATTTAAGCATCAACCGAAATCCAAGACAAAGGAACCATAATAACATAGACAGTAATTCCTCTACTTTTTTAGGACAAGACATATGTAAACTAATTCACATGAACATACAAAATATGAGCAATAAGTTAGATGAAATCGACATTTTTTGTACAGAGCATAATCCTCAAATACTGTGTCTAACAGAAACCTGGTCTAAGGATGTAAATATAGAGCTTATGACCCCTTGTGGTTATGGTCTCAGTTCATACTACTGCAGGCCCATACGCCTGCATGGTGGTACTGCTATATATGTAAAGAAGGATATACAATGCAAACAATTGTCTTGCATAAATAATCTTTCAGTGGAAATGGAATTAGAAGTGTCTGCTGTCTTGCTGCATACTATCAAAGTTTGTATAATCGTCATCTATAGACCACCTTCGGGTGATGTGGGCATTTTTATTGACGGTCTAGCTCACATTTTAAACCTCGCTAACCGATTTGCAGAGTTTACAGTTCTATGCGGGGATTTCAACATAAACAATCTTGTAAGCAGTATCAATAGAAATGTGTTGTTGGATCTATTTGACTCTTTTCATCTGTTAAACAAAATATCAGGACCGACAAGAGTTACTTATAATAAAAATGGAAGAGTTACGTCAAGCGGCATAGATTATATTGTCTCAAATATTAAGGAGGAATTAACATCATGCTCAATAATTACTTCTAACTTATCCGACCACTACGCTCAAGAAATATGTTTTAAAGTAGCAAATGAAACAAGAGTCAGGAGTTCTGAATATAAATCAACGCAAAGTAGACTAATAAATGAAACCAATTTGGGAACATTAAAAAATATGATAGAGATTGACTTAGTTGGTGTTGACTTGACCGATAATGTAGATAAATCATTTGACGAATTCATGCAATGTCTTCTTCACAATTTTAATATGGCCTGTCCAATTAGAAATATAAACAGGCAAATTATTAGAAAATCAAATGCTAAATGGGTTGACGCATCCATAAGACAATCTAGCATTTGCCTTAGAGAAAAATTTATAGCTCTAAAAGAAAATTACACCGCTGATAGAAATGAAAGGTATAAACAACAACGAAAAATACATAAGGAATTAATTAGGAAGACCAAAATAGCATATTATGAGAATGAGATAGAAACCTCGGGTAACAAAGCAAAAAAGGTATGGGAGGTGGTTAACGATGTTACAAATAGAAAAAACAGAAAATCTCACATTACCATTACAAGTAATGATAAAATTATACAAGATGCGAGGGATGTTGCAGACGAGTTTAGTAGTTACTTTTCCACAATTGCTGAGAAGAAAGTCCAAAACAATTTTGGATCAAATATATCAAGTTCCTGTACTGCGGGATTGCATCAGGATCATACAATAACTCTATATGAGACTAAAGACGAAGAGATAAAGACTATAATATTAAAATTGAAACATAAGAACTCCGTAGGCCCCGACGGTATTTCAACGAGAATCATTAAATATATCAGTGATGTTATTGTTGGACCACTAACCCACCTAATAAACAATACATTAGCCCAAGGGAAATTTCCTACCTCACTAAAGATCGCAAGGGTAGTTCCTGTATATAAAAAGGGAAGTGAACAACAGATTGAGAACTACAGACCTATATCAGTGTTGAATGTGATTTCTAAGATATACGAGAAGACAATATACAATCAAATATATGGTTTTATTACCAAGTATAAATTACTGAGTCCCTGTCAGCACGGTTTTACTGGCAAACGGTCCACAGAAACTGCAACTTTTGAATTTATCGAGTGCGTTCAAAGACTAATGGATACAAACAGTTATGTCGCCGGAATGTTTTTTGATCTGTCGAGCGCATTCGATGTTGTCAACGCGAAATTTGTGGAAAGCAAGTTATGGAACATTGGAATAAGGGGCCATGCATTGGATTTGGTAAAATCATTCCTTACTGGTCGCAAAATGTATGTCAACATAGAGAGCGCTGACTCTAATATATGTAACTTGTCTCTAGGAGTAGCGCAAGGATCTGTGCTAGGACCACTAATATTCTTACTATATATTAATGACTTGCCAATACATATGACGTGTGGGCATACTGTTATCTTTGCCGATGACATTTCCATAGTGATCGATGCACCAACGAAAGAAGAGCTTGATGCCAGGTTGCAATCAATCAGTAGCAGTTAGTGTCAAACAATGGTGCAATCAAAATAATTTGATTTTAAATGGAGACAAGACAGTCCATCTTCAGTTTTTCAAGAACAGGTGTTCGCAACAACTTATACCTACCAGCGCTGCATCTGCAAAATTCTTGGGATGTTATTTGGACCAGGGACTCAAGTGGTCAATTCATGTGGAACATCTAGTGAAACAACTAAATAGCACCTATTACGCCATATTGAAACTGAAAAATACAATATCAAGAAAATATCTTGTGCAAGTATACCATGCATTAGCTTCCAGTCATATGTCGTATAATGTAATTATGTGGGGGAAATCATTTGATTCATATCGGGTTAAAGTAGCCCAAAAACGTATAATTCGGTTAATTTTCAATTTAGGCAAGAGGGAATCGTGTAGATCTAGTTTCAGGGAGCACAACATATTGCCATTTATTTGTATCTACATCATGAAGTGTGCTATGTATGTGTACAATCATATCGGAACTTTTCAAAAGAATGCTGAGCATCATGTTCATGCCACAAGGCATTGCAATATGCTCCGTGTTCCCTTACATCGTACATCATTTTATAAAAATTCTCCATATTATTCATGTGTAGAGATATACAATCATTTACCTGATTTTATCAAAAAATGTAAAAACCCCATAGTATTTAAGAGTAAGTTAAGAGTATTTTTAATTGAGAATACATTTTATACCCTGGACGAGTTTTTGAATTTTTAATGAATATTAAGATATGTTTAATATATAATTTTGATATGTACGTGCTATGTTGTGGAATGTAATAATATGTAATATTGACTTAACAAATATCATGTAAATGATCTAGTGTTGCAAATAAATCTAATCTAATCTAATCTAATCGTTGGCGACTACTTCACTAGATCATTTCAGATTTTCGGCCGTGTAAAAAAATCCTTTAATAATTATTGAAACATCGTAGTTTTTAGAAAATTTCAATTTTTAGTTTTTTTAGAATAATTTCTAAACTGCTCTAACTTTTGAATTTTTTTTAACATAATCTGAACTAGTATACAAAACTGCATGACATTGCTCATTTAACCAGATCTCTAGCTTTAAAAATAACAAAGATACCTATGCAATATTACTCTATTTAGGACACCCTGTATACTGGTCTAATAGGCAAAATAATATTTTCTACAAAAGCATGTGAAACAAACCAATTGATTTAGGAACAATATAATAAATAAATACATAAAATTCCGGCCCACACCCGCCTCACAAAAAAAATATTCTGGTACTTGTTAAGCAATTTATTGGTATAAGTACATGCTATATTTTATTATCAGTTACTTAGGATATTGCATATACAATTCATACGCGGAGAAAGAGTGGGCATTTTAATTGTTGTGGTGGACCGGAATTGAGTACAATTTTAAATTAAAGTTTTTCACCGCATTACTTCAGAAAGTTCGGATTGTATTAATGTGGCGTACATATACCTATTGTTTGTTAAGTTGTTTAAGTTGTTAAGTTGTTTATGTTAAATTGCATGAAATATGTACACTAAAATAGTCATACAATGTCTTGTTACACAGCATTAATGAGCGAAATTAAGTTCAGTTAAAATGGGTGTAATCAGAGTACCCCTTTTTCCCGAAGCTGTTAATCGCTGTGAATAAATAGAAACGATAAATGTTAACCTTGTAAGGATGGAACTTAATTTGAGTTATTGCATGCAATTAAACACGTTGGATTTTTTTCGTAACACCATAAAATAAAATTAACGGAATCTGCTTTAGTCTGCATTTATTCCATTAATTAATTAGGATTTAAGCCGTATAAATCCAGCAGTTAATCAAGAATGAGTATTCTAGCACAAACGGGAGAACTGCCGTGTAAGGGCCAGATTTTATTTTAATAATATATTCACGTCGATTAAAAGAGTCGGTCCTATGGTGTCTTTTTGATTGCACTAATTTAAAATAGAATGTAATGATTACTGGTTGTTGTAATGTAACTCCAATTACTATTCAATACGACATTTACATTGATAATGGCGAATGATAGGCAAAAACTTTACAAAGTGAAGACGAATTGAAAAATAATGATTTCAAAAATAATCGAAAGACAAGGAAAATATTAGAACATGATTCATCATTGGAGAATAAATATACAGATGAGGTTTAATACGACAACAGCTCTACAAACAGGTTTAGCGAGAAGAATGTCGACACTTATATGTAAAAAATGGGAATAATGATGCGAAATACATGAAATATACATTATACTCAAACTGGAAATATTATACCAGCTAAAAAATTTCATCACAAAGATTACCTTCGTTGAAAAACTTTATATAAAAAATTTCGAACAAGAAGAAAGAAAGCTTTCTTTTAAGAAGTATTGGAATTTGGGAGACTTTAATAATTTAATAAGCAACATGCAATGCTATACGAACCTACCGAGCGCTGGGCTGCAAAAAAGGACTTAAAAAAAATGGAACTAGTTCGGTAGGAAATTATAGGTTTTGGTATTAAATAATATTAATATTGAATTCTAAAACTGGGAAAGTTTCCGCCTGTAAGAAACCTGAGCTCAGGACGATTAAAACGTGTATTAAACTCTGCAAATTAAGGGAATGATTCACAGTCATGTATGGTTGGATCTTCGAGAAAAAAATCTGGGAAAGAGAAGAAACACGTTCAAAACCACATTAAGAGTTTTAGAAAATTTGAATCCTATTATACCAGATTTTATAACCCTGATATCTACATCCTGATCTAACTCTAAGATAGTAATTTAGTTTATAAAAGCTTTATTGCACGGAAAATATTATAAGAGCAGTTAATGAAATAACTACAGAAAAACATTATGTCAATTTAAGGCCAGCAGAATCCGCTAGGAAATCATTAAAACAAAATCAAGAATTAGCATTACATAATTCAGATCATTATTTCGCTTCTTTTCTTTGTTTGATTTGCAAAAAGCATTGCCTTACTTAAAGTTGACTACGTCAGTAGCACATAATAAACTCAATATTCACGTACAAAATTTGGGTATTCGCAATTTTCATGATTATAATGTTCACATGTACGTTTGGGACGAAACTATTGCATTAAGAGGTACTATTGCAAGAAAAAGCTTCGTACATCTTGAAGCATCTTAATAATCTTAGAAGTGAAAGACATATTATAGCTTATAGTGACATATTACATGTGACATATTACAGATATTACATGTCAAATATCTGTCAAATCAGCACCGCATTGAAAAATATTGACATGACTACAACTGCGTGTAGATGTGGTCAAATAGCCAAGTCGGGCTTTATGTGTATTAAGTGCGGCACAACATACCACCGTAGTTGTGCGGAAAGGAACCCAAAGTGTTGCAATCAGCATCTTTTTGATGATGAAGTCGAGTTAACCCCCAAATCGGCTAACGACGAACTGGTTCTTCTGAAAATACTGGTATGAGAGCTAAAAAAGAACAGCATATTCCTAAGTAAGCAGATCCAAACATTAGAGGCAAATTTAGCAGGAAAGAATGAAGAGATCAGTGCTCTGAAACTTAAAGCAAACCGCAAAAAAGTATCAACAGCGAAAAATCCTACGACCATAAACAAAGATGAAGTTAGCAACGTAAACGCGCCTGTTATTGCCACTGTCATTGAGGCACCGGTTGGAGGACTCACAGTTGGCAGAAAGAATGATCCCGTACAACAGAACTCCCGGCGGCAAAACAAGTACTCGGATATCGCGGTGCGCTCCCCTACTGGAACGGAAGCACAGCGGCCAATATCCTCGTCCGATGTAGAGGAAGATAGGGCTGGCATTGACAACACATCCAAAACACAAAATGAATGGCAAGTTCAACGTCTTAGGAAAAGAAAGCTAAATACGATAACTGGTAAGAATAAAGTGGCAAGTTCCCTTCGCGCACCGAATAAAATGACGTGGCTATATGTAGGAAACTGTGATGCTACGGTTACAGTGGACAGTATCAAAGGGTACTTAAATGACTGTCATCCTGATATTAATATTACTGAATTACACGAACTCAGCACCAAGGGAAGAAATAAATCCTTTAAGTTAGGAACGGATTTTAAACATAACGATATATTAACAAATGAGAACACATGGCCAGAAGGAATCTATATAAGAAGATTCTCCTTTAGGAATAACCCACATAATGGAAATTTTTCTACCGCAAGACAGAAATCAAACGAAACATAGAATATACTGACATACAAAGTAATACATTTGGAAACTGGCATACACGTAGTGATAAACAATTAAATTTCTTATTTTATAACATTCAATGTATGAGAAACAAAATGAATGATTTTGAGTCTGTGCTTAGTGAGAACAATTTCATATTTGATGTAATTTGTTTAAGTGAGCACTGGCTCAATTCTTATGAAATTGAGGCACTCAACATAGATCACTATGCAGTGTCCTCTCATTTTTCACGCACGACTTTCATTCATGGGGGAGTTCTGCAACTAAACCTCATAAATAACCATTTTAAACTACTGTCAAATATAAACAGCCTATCGAAGGAGAAAGATTGTGAGGTGGCTGCAGTGCATCTCATTGATCACAATATCTCACTAGTCACAATTTACCGCTCACCGAACGGTAACTTTAACGAATTCATGTGTATTGTTCACGAATTACTTGACAGAATTAATTCTAACATCCCCTTAATAATCGGTGGAGATTTTAACATCAAATTTAATTCTAATGATCCTAGGGCATCAACATTCTGCGATTTATTAAGCACTTACGGACTAACCAGTAGGGTAAGTTTTAAGACGAGGCTAAACAACTGTTTAGACAATACTTTTACAAACATCGATCCACAGAACCTTGACACGACTCCAATCGATTATGGATTTTCTGATCATATTGGGATTCATATTAATGTAAAACTGCCTGATGATAATAGAAGTTTAGAAAAGTGCATGGTAAGACCGCATACTAAACGAGGTCGATTTAATCTATTTTCTGTTCTGGAGAGTACAGACTGGAGCTTTGTTCACAATATGAAGTTTGAGCTGGAAAGCAAATTTTCAAAATTTATTCAAATAATTGAGCAACATACCATCCGATCATTTCCAGAAAAAAACATCTCGATTAATCCAATAAGAAACCAATCTAATTGGTTCAATGATAAATTGCGAGAAATGCGTAAGACCCTTCTTTTATTAAGAGATGGTAGTAAGAGATATCCTCAACTAAAACCGAATTACCTGACTTATAAAACTAAATATAAGCAAACTTTGCAAGATGTAAGAATTGCTTTCAATGCAAAACTTATAGGAGAGTCCGGCAATCAACCGAGAGTTATCTGGTCGTTGGTTAAAAAACCAAAACCTGCCTGTACTAAGAAATGTGATATTAAAGCAAGTGAATTTAATACTTACTTCAGTAAAGTTGCTGAGAATCTTTTAAAAGATCTGCCCAATACTAATTACGACTCAATCACTTTGCTTAACCAAGCGCAATTAATTAATCCTAGTACATACTTTGAATTTCAGGAAGTTCGATAATCGTAAGAGATGCAATTCATAGCCTAAGACCCTCTAACAGTAGAGACATCTATGGAATGAGCACAAATCTACTAAAAACTGTCTCCGATACAGTAATAAATCCCCTAACTAAACTCGTTAACATATGTATATTATCTAGCAGCTTCCCTAGTTGTCTACAGGTAGCGAGTGTAATCCCAATATATAAAAAGGGAGATATTAACGTTGCAAACAATTATCGCCCAATTTCTATTCTGCCAATCATATCAAAGGTAGTGGAACGCATCTTATTGCAACAAATGCTTGAATTTATGAACAACAACAATTTAATATCAGAACAGCAGTATGGTTTCCGCAAGGATCGCTCTGCCGGCGATGCGGTCACGGCTTTTACGCAGGCAGTATATGAAGGTTTTGAAGGGGGGGAATCCTCTGTCGCTACCTTCATGGACCTGTCTAAGGCATTCGACTGCGTGTCCCATTCGGTCCTTCTCCGGAAGCTATACTGTTATAACTTCCATCCAAGAAGCTGCCGTATGATTAACTCATATCTATCTCACAGAGATCAAAGGGTATATTTTAATCGGGCGGTTTCGAATCAAACTGCAATGAGACATGGCGTCCCGCAAACGTCAATCTTAGGTCCGTTGCTTTTCACAATATATATCAATGACTTACCTAGCACCAATGTAAATATAACAACTACTCTATTTGCCGACGATACCACCTTACAAAGCTTCTCTGAGAACAAAGCCACTGCTATTTCGAGTAACACCAGAGCAGTTGAAAACGCATCAAACTGGTTTTCAACAAATAAATTAACAGCGAATCCCGACAAATCAAGCACTGTGATATTCTCCCTAAAAAGGGACACGGAGATCAGTACCGCTAAGTTTTTGGGTATGTATTTGGACACTAAGTTAAACTGGCGTAAACATGAAGACGAAATATCCAAAAAAAATTGTAAAAATATATATCTCTTGCGCCAACTAAAAAATAAACTTCCACAGTCAGCCTTACTAACGGTCTACTTCGCAAACTGCCAAACACATCTCGTATATGGCATCCTTTCATGGGGCCACTCAAGTCCCATGAAAAGATTATTTGGTCTTCAACGAAAAGCAATTCGAGTACTCGATTCTCTGCAATACACTGCTGATTGTCGGCACTCCTTCATAAATCTGAGAATTCTTAGCCTTCCCTGTATATATATTTTAGAATGTCTCATACATGTTCACAGTAACATTGAGGCCTATAAAACTCATAGTGATAATCACCAACATGGCACTAGGTCCAGTAACCTCCTTTGTCCTGACTACCAACGCCTAACTAAGTCGCAGAATGGCATAAATTATTATGGACCTAAACTGTTCAATATGTTACCAACAGATGTTAAAACTCTACCGTTAAAAAAATTCAAGGTTGCGTTGAAATCGTATCTATTGTTAAAGGGTTTTCTACACTGTAGAACGATGTATTTCATGTAAATTCGCCGACCTTGTCATCTGAATATTTTAATATGTTGTGTTATGTACTAATTTTAATGTGTTTAATGTAAGAGTGAACCGGATGTTTTTATTTTTTATTTTTTGTATTTAGTTTTTGTGAATCTGATTTTATATTATATTTATTTGTATATTGACGAATGTAAAACATGCTGCTGTTATAACATGAAATAAATTACTTACTTACTTACTTACTTACTTACTATATGCACGACAAAATAGGAATATTAAAGTAGCTTTAACGTGGCTGAGATTGTGCAAACTGTTGAATATAATTTGGCTATCATAGGCAATAAATTCCTAATATAAGGACATTCGTTTTTACCGAATAATAGAGATATTGGCATCGTAGACATGTCATTAAAGAAAATTAATTAACTGTTTGTCCCCCAAGATTGTTAGTATGTCTTTAACATAGCAAAAGTAATAACATTATTCTCAATGAAAAAAAAAACAAACGGATTTCACATCATCAAGTATTTTGAACGACACAGTTTTAAGAGGTTAAAGAATTCAATTTGAGGAATTAACCTTATAAAATGTTCTGTAAGACATAAATGGACGAGGATGCAAAGTTTAATATCCTGAATTTATTACCACGTCGGAATAGATCAAGAAAATTCGAAAATATTGAATTTACATCACTTTTCAAAAATATAAGACCAATTATGACATCGAAATAAAAGAACATGACGGACTTACTACGATATATACCATCGGAGCAACATGATTTCTTCAAATCCTTTCCGCATACAAAAAATGAAGATTAGCAGTAAATTGTTAATTAATTTGTATAGTCAGAAGATTTCCTGAATTGAATAAATTGTGTTTTTGAAGTGTTGATTTTTTCAATTTGAAACAGTTGATACTATGTCGAATGGACTTGAGCTGTTTGAAATTTTATAACAAATCTAAATGTTAATTTTGAAAGTGGCTTATCTCCATTTGAGGCAAGAAATCGCATATTATTCACCAAATTGAATCATGCTTAATAATTGGAAGAATTTAAATCTATTATAGTTATTGTAGCCGCATCGAGTAATTTAATCTCAAAACTGCATGTTTCTGTCAATCTAAATGGCCATTCAATTATGTAAATGGGGAAATTTTTACATTTAAAGTTAACAATCATTTAGCGGTTAATCGTCACTTAAACACGTTAGTACTACATCGAGTAATTTAACCTCAAAACTACATGTTTCTGTCAATCTAAATGGCCATTCAATTATGTAAATGGAGACATTTCGACATTTAAAGTTAACAGTCATACAGTGATTTAGCGGTTAATCGTCATTTAAACACGTTAGTACTACAGCGAATAAACTTTTAAATGTTGTTAACCTTAAATGACCGTTATATATATATATATATATATATATATATATATATATATATATATATATATATATATATATATACCCGGCTTTTTTTCGTTTTTACACATATGATTGACAATGTATAACTGGTTGCCTGCATCTGCCAGCATGGAATTTCCTATGTGTAATTCTAAAAAAAAATAGTCAACTCATTAGCGGCGTCGGTGCAAGCAACCTGTCAATTTTGGCATATGTTACACGTAGAGGTTATGTTTTTATTCAAGACAATACAAGAGAGTATTCCTAATGTATCAAGATCAGCTGATTTGTCAACAAATGATTATTTTCTTTGGGGTTACCTGAAAATGAAAATTTTTAATGACGTACAAATACATAACGTAGAAGAATTGAAAGGCCGTATACGTACTGCATGTAATGGCATAAATACACAATACATTAGGAATACTCTGCGTATCTTCAAAGACCCCGTCATGTATTGCCTTGAATAAAAACATAACCTCTCTGAGTAACATATGCCTAAATTGACAGGTTGACACCGACGCCGTTAATGAGTTGATTTTTTTTTTTTAGAATTACACATAGGAAATTCCTTACGGGTAGATGCAGGCAACCAGTTATACATTGTCAATCATATGTGTAAAAACGAAAAAAAAGCCCGGTATATATTACGCCCAGTATTGATAATACTGGGTGTTAGAAACTCTAAAGCAGTGTAAAGCTTTGAGATCCTATACGTGTATTTTTAATTCAAATGAAACGCAATCTCTTAAACATCTCAATTTGAGTATAAAGAGACTTAAGTCACTTTCCAAGTAAACGGCTCAGATAAGAAAATTTTAGTGACACCCAAAAGGGCATAGAGGCATCAGAGGATCATAATATGTAACCTGCTCTTCGAAAAGGGACGTAATGGGTGAAGATATCGATATTGAATTTTTGGATCCCGATAGAGAAAAATATGCTCTTTCAAATTAAATGAGCTGCAGATTCCTAGGTTCCCAAATGGCTTCGCAAATTGTTCTTGAAAATCAAAAATAAAAACTTAAAAACGTAAAAAAATTGGGTATCTATGACTTATAAACAATACGTTAGTTATGTACGTAACTATGGCAATATAATGTACTTTGTTTACGACTATCTCATAATACACTTATTATACTTATGTATCCTCAATTATAATGAAATGCATTTGTACGCCCGTGGATCGAGGACAAGCCCTTTGAAGGCGATACTTGAGCCCAATGACCACGACACGCAACTTTGCAACAAAAAGTGGACTGTAATGTAATATTTTTGTGAGCGAGCCGCGGGGTTAGCTTCTACTTGCTACCACCTACCTTTGATCGACCAGAAGGGCGGCGTCACTTCACTATTGGATTCGACACTATTGTTCTCTTCTCTCACTATTTTCTGTGTGTCCTCTTCAACGTACGTTTCGAGACTCTCTTTCCGTGAGCCCGGGTGTCGCGCGAAATACAATTATCGCACGCGCACTTCAGTCGCGTACCGGTCGCTCACAATTACAATATACAGGGTGGACGTCCGAACATACCGCCCACCTTGGAATATCCTATTCCAAAACAAATTGTTCATTCAAGCAACAACAAAAATTCAAAATTAAAGAATCCACCACAACCGACTAAGCCCCAAACAAAGGAGATAAACCGGTTGGAAACGGTTTTACAACAAAAACTAATAAACCAAAACAAAATTCGATAATACCAAAACTAACTCTCATTTGTTATACTACTCCCTACGAGTAGTATAAAATTCCCGACACTAAATAACGTAACAACAACGAAAGGGGTGTTACAATTCGTAACAAATAACAAACCAAAACTGATGTTTCTATATAACCATATAACAATATCCTAGGGTGCTAGGCGATAAGTTGGCTATATTTGGACAGGGATATAGGGTACAGGATCAATCGAACTTCACTCCGCCCGGGCGATAGGGGAGACTTCGCGAAGAAAGGTAGCCCTTAAGTGGATAGGCATGTCAGGATACGACACCCTAGGTTCCCGTACATCCCTATTTATACCTATACTTCAGAAGACCCAGGCAAGGGGCATAATTTTACCACCGCTCGCCTAAGGACACCAGTTGCAATTTTAACATCAGCAACTCTAACAACTCCATCTCTTCCAGCGTATACGCTTAATACACGGCCCAGTCGCCAGGAAAGTGGGGGTAGATTGTCATCCTTTATGAGGACCATGGTACCAACTGCTAAATTTGCAGAAACTTTGGTCCATTTTGTCCGTTGTTGGAGCGTGCATAAATATTCCTTGTACCATCTCTTCCAAAAGGAACTAACGATGTGTGAAAGTAACTTCCAACGAGTAGTGCCAGTTCCCACAGATGACTCTGGTTCCATTAACGTCGTAGGAGATTCGAGTAATAAAAAATGGCCTGGAGTTAATGCTTCCAAATCATTGGGGTCCGATGACATCTGAGTTAGTGGGCGTGAATTTAATGTATTTTCGACCTGTATCAGTACCGTATTAAATTCTTCATACGTCAGAAATTGATTTCCAATGGTATGTGCTAATAACCGCTTAGTGGATTTAATAGCAGCCTCCCATATGCCACCAAAATGAGGACTGGATGGAGGGTTGAGATGCCATTGAATGCCTCGATCCGCTAAATGCCCACCTACTTCTCGTTTATTCTCGTCTGACAACAACAACTGAGCCCATGCTTCAATTTTGCGTTTTGCACCAACAAAATTTGTGCCGCAGTCACTGTATATGTGCGCCACCGTTCCTCGACGTGCAACAAAGCGTCTGAGTGCGGCCAGAAATGCTTCCGTGGTGAGCTCCGATACCAACTCTAAGTGGACTGCTTTTGTAGCGAGGCACACAAATAAACAAATATATGCCTTGTATCTTTTGGCATTCCTAATTTTTCCTAGTGAAATTTCTAATGGTCCACCAAAATCTATTCCTGTGGCCATAAATGCCTTTACGGATGCCAAGCGCGCCACAGGTAAATCCCCCATAATAGGTTGCAATGCCGTCGGCCGGGTACGGAAGCACTGGAGACACCGTTGTAACCGACGACGGATCACATCACGACCAGAGATTATCCAATATTGACCTCGTATAAGACAATGTAGATTTTGTGGTCCCGGGTGCATGTAAGACTGGTGATAGAAATCTACTATAAGATTTGTCACATGTGATGATTTTGGTAGTAAGATTGGGTGGCGGCGGCTGAATGAAACTGGAGCATGATGTATTCGCCCACCGACTCGAATCAACCCATGGGAATCAATGAAGGGATTAAGATTGCGTAACCGAGATGACACAATTTTTCCCTCTCGAATAGATGACTTTTCCCGTCTAAATTCGCTAGTTTGTACAGTTCTAACGCAGACAACAGTTGCTGCGGCCAATTCCTTCGCTGTTAACATACCCTTACGTCGAGGTCCAGTTTTTTGCGAATTATGTGAAAAACGTAGGATCCATGCTACTACTCTCCTCATCGTCGTCCATGAGGAGAATCGTTCAAAGGGGAGGGTTCCGTCTTCTATCGGTGTGTCCTCCACTGTAATGTGTAGAGCGAGCACCTTAGCTTCACAATACTCAGGCTCATGGCCCTCGATGGTCGTTGGATTCCCTTTCTCCTTAGGCCACTCTATCTCCGATTTCGCTAACCACTCCGGTCCTGTACGCCATAATGGATGATCGAGCAACTCTTTGGGAGTGAGCCCTCGGGAACCACAGTCTGCGGGGTTCTGGGCGGAAGGTACATGGCGAAATTGCTCTGGTGACATAATTGACTGAATCTGGCTAACTCTATTTGCAACATATGTTTTCCATTTGTGAGGCGAGGAGCGGATCCAGCTTAATGTGACCATTGAATCTGTCCAAACTACTGACGGTGACATTGTCGGGAATTGCGATGCCAATAATTTCCGAGCATGTTGCACTAATTTGGCGACTGTTACAACGGCACATAATTCAAGCCTAGGCAATGTCTCCCTCTTTAAGGGAGCCACTCGACTCTTTGCAATGACAAGCGAAACGACTATATCACCATTAGCGTGTTCTGCCCTCAAATACACTACCCCACAGTATCCCTTTTCCGAGCTATCTGCGAATCCGTGAAGTTGGATTTTGGAAGCGGGATCAATCTTCAACCACCTCGGTAATTGAAAACTAGATAATGAAGGTAATTCCTCTCGAAATGCAATCCACTTGCGGCAAACGTCTTCTGGAGGAGTTTGATCCCAATCCAAACCCAACTGCCACAGATATTGAATGATCCATTTTCCCATAAATGTGACAGGAGCTATATATCCCATTGGATCAAATAGCTTACAGATATCCGATAAAATGGCTCTTTTTGTGAGTTGATTTGGGCTAACGACAACTTGATACGACATGCTATCCGTAGAAGGGTCCCACACTAATCCGAGAATTTTGGTGAATGCATTCGGATCATCCCCAAATACGAGTGATTTACGGGATATTGCACAATGATCCTTTGGCAATGCTTCTAATACTTCCGGACAATTGCTCATCCATTTTCTAAGGGCAAATCCTCCTTGATTCAATAATTTAATTAGCTGAGACTGTAAATCCAATGCATCTTTTACAGTCGGTACGGACATAACAAAATCGTCCATGTATGTACACTCTAATATCGCAGCGACAGCGTCAGGTAGGTTGGCACCTTCATCCTGAGCTAATTGGTGCAGAGTCCTTATAGCGAGGAAAGGAGAGGCAGATATGCCATAAACGACGGTGGACAAACAATATTCTTTTAACGGTTCCGATGGATCCCATCGCCATAATATTTTCTGAAACTGATGGTGCTTCTCCGCTAATCTAATATTTCTATACATTTGCTTTATGTCTGTCACTACAACTACCTGATAAATCCTAAACTTAATCAATATGTCTACGATATTCAATTGCAATTTAGGTCCCGTATGTAGGATTTCATTCAGTGATGGGCCATGTTTAGTTTTCATGGATGCATCGAATACGACACGAAATTTTACTATATTATCAATGGCTGTGTCGTCAGTACGCTTGAAGATACAGTGATGTGGTATGAAGTACGATGACCCACATCCCTCTTGAGAAGGTGGTGCTAGACTCATATGTCCTTGCTCAATATAATCCGTCATAAACGCATTGTACTGCAACCGTAGCTCAGGATACCTGGTTAGCTTTCGTTCTAATAACTGAAATCGACGCAAAGCTAACTCGCGACTGTCATTCAGATTGAGAACCGAGGACAAAAATGGTAACTCGACAACATATGTACCATTACTCGAGCGAGAGACCGTTCTCTTGTAATGTTCTTCGCACTCCTGCTCAGTAGGGCACGATACAGTTACTGAAGGGAGTTCCTCTACTTGCCAAAACTTCCGAATCAGATTATCCGTATCATTTTGCAGTGTCATGCAAAATGACGATACTGACGGGTTGTTCGAACATCCCGCAGGCGGTGGCTCGATACGACCAATTAAACAATATCCCCAAATTGTAAGAAGGGCACTAGGGGTCCCTTTAGGACCGACAATAGGTTCACCGAGTGCGATATACGGGAACCACTCTGCTCCTAACAAGATATCAACATCGTGTGGTACATGGAAAGCCGTATCGGCGAGGGGTAATCCCTCCAAGTGAGGCCAATTATACTGTTCAATGTGCATAGACGGGCACTTAGTGATGTTTCGAATTTCCATAGCATCTACTTCTAAACAAATATTATCGACAGGCTCAAATGAACACTTAATTGTGCCACTAGAGATCCCTACTGGAACTTTCGCCAATCCGAATATTGGGACTTGTGCGACCTGTGGTGTCAACCCTAGTCGTTTTGAACAGTGCGCACTAATAAATGTGCCTTCACTAGCAGTATCGAGTAGAACTCGTACGCGTGTATACCGTCCAGAATGATCACGTACGTATGCTTGTGCAGTCAACAATAACACACAAGACCTAGTGGACGTTTGTAGCGATGATACACTAGGGAGGTTGCGTACTAGGGCCTCATTAACGTGCTTCACTGAATTCTCATTGACTTTGGGGGAGGGTGACTTCTCCGATTTTACTTCCACAACCTCTTTATGTGGCATATGGAGTAAAGTGTGATGGCGTTGGCGACATATCCTACATGAGCCTCTAGAGTCACAACGCGCTAGATAATGACCCGGGTTTAAACAATTAAGGCACACACGCTGCCTCTTTGCGAATTCAAATCGATCGATTATGGATTTATTTCTAAATGGTGCACACTGTGCTAAATGGTGATTATCGTTACACAGTGGGCAGTGAGACAGATCCTTTGCCTTTGTCTCCGTGCGAAGTACCAACGACGTAGTTGCCTTTCTAGCTGAAGTAAACCTTGCGGGGGCGTTCGAGAACTGTTTCTTATTAATTATCGATTTATAATTAATAGAATCACCGCAAGATTCTATTACTCGGCATTCACTTGACAAAAACGATATAAATTGCTTCAATGTACCTACTTCACAATTACTGACGGCTTGTTCCCACTTTTCTCTCAGTACGGGCGTCAATTTCTTCTTAAACAAGTGTAATAAAGGCACCGACCAACTCGCGACGTCATGACCTAACGCTGATAACGCACCAGAATACTCTGTCAGCGTTGTTACGAATTTCCGCATGGATGTGGGATCACACGTGAGCGTTACGTTAAATAATTCATCCAAGTACGAACTAGTTAGTAGTTTCCTATCGTTATATCTATCCTGTAAGGTATCCCATGCAACCTGATAATTATTTGCGGTCAACGGTAGCGACGAAATTTGTGCGAGGGCGTCTCCATGCAGTGCCGATCGCAGGTACATGAATTTCTGAACGTCCGACAAATTACTATTGTGCACGGTGGACGTGTACATATCGAAGAAGTTGTGCCATTGATTTAAATCGCCATCGAATTCAACTAATTTTAATTTCGGAAGCGCGACTCCGGAGACGGCGTTTGAAGATTGCGTAATCGGACCCACCGAATGGTCGCGATTGCGATGAAACTCAGGAAATGCCATTGCAATAATGGCTTTGGCATTGTAATAAGACGCTTCTACTTCTTCTATGTCTGGTTGGAGATCTTTCGGTGTTTTTAACTTATTATAACACGCCGATAATCTACCAATCGCGTCATTAAATTCCCTAAACAAATCCTCCAAGCCTTCCGACATAACTTTAAGAAGCGCTATTGACTTCTTATCATCGGGGTCGGCGTCTACCGATTGTGCGATTAATTCGACACGCAAAATCTTTCGACGGGCAGTTTCCACCTTGAATATAACTTCCTCGAGAGACGGCATGTTGCTAATTTTAAACTACAAACTGAGCGAGAAATGATAAGAAGATAAGAAGATTATAAAGAAACCGTCGCCGATAAATATCGACGATCACAAAACATACAACTGTTGGAATCGACCAGATGTACCAGATGTGGTGAGAGAGAGACCACACAACGAGGTCAAGAGAGAACGAATGCTAGAACGATTAACAAAACGAGCGACGGGATCGAGAACTAACGTATTAATAAGCGAAAAACTGTAATTAATACAGCGCTAATTATCACAATATAAACCGAATCCGGTTCGAAGGACCAAAATGTACGCCCGTGGATCGAGGACAAGCCCTTTGAAGGCGATACTTGAGCCCAATGACCACGACACGCAACTTTGCAACAAAAAGTGGACTGTAATGTAATATTTTTGTGAGCGAGCCGCGGGGTTAGCTTCTACTTGCTACCACCTACCTTTGATCGACCAGAAGGGCGGCGTCACTTCACTATTGGATTCGACACTATTGTTCTCTTCTCTCACTATTTTCTGTGTGTCCTCTTCAACGTACGTTTCGAGACTCTCTTTCCGTGAGCCCGGGTGTCGCGCGAAATACAATTATCGCACGCGCACTTCAGTCGCGTACCGGTCGCTCACAATTACAATATACAGGGTGGACGTCCGAACAGCATTTATCACTACCAGATCCATTATACACAGCCTGCCGTCTATAATATTATTGTACACTACCTAAACGTCATTTGGGCTTATGTAATATGTAGCTTTAAAAGTATAAAAATCACGCCTGACGTTATTTAAACCAGGTACTCGAGCAATATATCGCAGACAGTCCGCAGGCGCCTGCGCTGCCGTCCAGACTCCTACGCCATCGTAAGACTTCTATGGAACCTATTGCTAACTGTCAATATAACTCAATCTGTCACGCGTGTGGCTCGTTAGTTTTTATTTTATCGAGTAGTCCGCAATGTGTCATCAACTAAATTGAAACCTCGAAACGTCAACATCGTTACATTTACGAGTGGTATTATAAAATATCACCGTGGACAATAAATAGTGTACTACTCGCGTATAATATAATATTATTATAAAGCAGGGTTGTATAATGACTTCATTATATATCAGGGGTTGTATTATGACTTCATTATACAACATGAGTTGTGTTATGACTTCATTATACAACAGGAGTTGTATTATGACTTCATAACACAACATGGTGCGGCCTCTTCAATTAAACTATATGTAACGCTTTTCACATCTCTTTATTTTTCTCCTTAGTATGTACGCTGTCATTGTTATCATTCATTCATTCCATTTAAGCTCATTTACATATGTATATATAGTTGCTAAAAATTGGTTTCTTATTGACTAAACATTGTTATTGCGAATTGTTTTTTTTAAAGAGTCATTGATGAAACGTCTATTTGACTTGCACATAATGACTATAATTTATTCGGATTATTGTACACTCGCCTTCAGCTTATGTATAAAATTCATTCTCGTGATGTATAGCCTACATTATACACTCGTTAAATAATATAGTATTATTAAACTTGTGCATTGCAACTATTGATTTATTGATTCTTGCACCTCTAACATTCGCAATGCTACTCTTGCAAGTAACAGTAGGCGACTGGGCCAGCCGCCTGTGACCTTTTATAACCGAAAAACTACGTTGTATTTTTCTATCAGCTGTTTCTCGATAACATGTTTTCGTACGTTATGTCCCTTTTACTAGAACAGGTCACATATAATAACAGAAAACAAAATAGTATGAAACCAAGAATTGTTGGAAATAGTTTTGAGTGTTACTGCATAGTAATAATATATCTCTGACATTCAAGTAAACCCGTACCTACATGAAAATTCACATAATCTCCCACTAATTAAAAATGATGTCAAATGAGATTAAAAATTATATTTGCTATATCCCCCCGACATCGAAACGTATACAAATTTATCCGCTGTAATAACGGCTAAACTTTTCGTATTCGGGGGTATTTATTTTTTGCAATGGAAGTCTATTATTTCCGCGTAATTATTTAGAAAAACTGGTTTAATCTAAGGCATAGAATATAATGACTAGCATCGGTTACTGGCTATAATGGCGCACATTACATAAAAGCGAGCATTGTTACGGGCAAGTATAAACACGAACCAATTTGCATTTAATCAGCTCTATTTGCATGATTATTAAATATTTTAACATAAAAAATACATTCGTTTTGGGAGGCGAAATAACTACATAACCCTCCAGGCGAAATGCAACGTGTATATAATTTTACTAATTCGTCTAGGGTGTAATTGACACGAAAACAAACTCAGCGAACGTAACAAACATTTATTCTTCGCCGTTTCAGCATGGGAAATCCAATACGCCGCTGCTGTGGATCTTATATTGGGAATTTGGAAATTTATCCAGCCCTACCCTGAAACACTGTCGCATTTGAAAATTCGTATCATGTCCTCCGCAAAACAGGTCCCCAGGCAGAACGCTAACACGCTCCCTTTGAAACCGATGTTCCTAAATGAAAGCTCTGTTTCTTCCACTGCCTTTCAGGCCTGAAATATGCGTGTGATATAGCAGAAAAAGAAAGAATTGCTCGGGAGTGCCTTGTATAAAATAAGGGGATATTAGAAATCGTTATGTTATTTGAATTGCCAGCGACGTCCCCGCTCAAAGCAACGCAAATTTTAAATGGATTTTCCAGCTGACACGGAACAATTCTTTATTTTAAATTAAAGTACGCTTTTTGTCAAGTTCGTACATTACAATCTGCAATAGGTGATTCGTTGGTATATATATATATATATATATATATATATATATTTATACTCGAATGTAAAATACCCTTGGAAGCAATATATTGTCTATTTGCATGTAATATACTGAGTCACTACACAATATAAAGTATTCATATTAACATCAATGATTCTCAGGTGCATTGCATATCAAAATAGTTTACAGTAATATGTACGTTATTTGACAGCATCACATTTAAATATCAATTGCTATGAAGTCATTAATGCATTTGACATTTTAATATGACTTTCAGATGTATTGCGTATCAAAAAACGCATACACGTTAGCTGTAACGTGTACATTACTTGACACTATCACATTCGAATGTTTTATGTCATAAATGCATCTGATATTAGAATTTCTGCTAACGTTTTTTGATACGCAATACACCTAGTTGTCACATAATGAACACATTACTATTAACGTTTTTTAAAACCTAATTGTCCTCTATTCCGTAACACTGAAACACTGATTAATAATGGATGTATTCCATACAACCCTATAAAGTCGAAGTATATCATTCACACTTATGTTACTTGTTACTACAGAAAAATACCTGTTGGCATGATGGCATGCTTATGAAACATTACTGAAAGAGCTCAGCGTATACATATACAGGACGTTTCAAAGGACCGGATGAAATTGAATCACGTTGCGGTCACCAATTGTCACATTTAAAAATATAACGACATTAATTTAAGTTGGACAATGTAAATATAAATGAGTTACATTTTGAGTTTAAAATAAAAGATGTAAAATTATATATACAAGGTGAGTTTTTTTCGATGTTTAGTATTTGGATCTCGGAAACTAGCGGAGATAGAAAGACGATTAAATGATTAAAGAATTGCAGTTTTACGAGCTCAATTTCATGAGCTTTTTGTTTTTTGGAAATAATGCATGGCTATCTAGATATCGCGAAAAAATATATTTTTTGTTATTTTATTCGGTGCCTATGGCTCTGTTATTATTGACTTTAGAAAAAATCTGCAAAGAAAAAAGTTGTAGAAAATGATGTGTTTGATAATACAGTCTAACCGCTTATTTTATTTAAGCTATAATTTTTTAGTTATGACACAAACTTGTATTTTTTCTAATGGAAACCGTAGTAGGCCATGCCTTTATAAAAAATGCCCCTTTTCAATCATTCTAATGATATACCACATTAAATAGTTATTTTTATAAATAATTAAATTATGGCCATTTTTCTTTTCATTTTCGTACTATTTGAAGTAGTACGCTATAGAAACAATTTATAGATACAAGCGACAATTATTGACAGGTGCAAATCATTCAGATTCTAATTAGTTCTGATTGAGATTTTTTAAAGTATCACTATCAATTTTCTAATCAAGGAAAGCACGACATGATTGAGTGTTACATTTTGTGCCATATAAATGCCGTACAAGCTGCATAGTATTTTGAGTAATATTTCTGAATACCTTTAAGTTACTGATTGACAATTTCGGAGTGTATTGTTCTCTCTGTCCAAAATCCAGCGATTTCAACCCAAAAAATTGAAACGGAAGCAGGTTCGGTTTGAAGCATAGATGTCATCCCTATAAATTATCATTTCCACGAACACTACACCCTAAAGATTACAATAAGCGTTTTGAATATTGTACTTGGTTTACTAACTTGTGTGAAGCTGACCAACAGTTTAGATTTGAAGTTTTGTTGATAAAACATGGATATACAAACCTCGGCTTGTTTAATAGATATTTAGACATCAATATTTATGAATGGAAGAAAATCCGCATCATGTTGAACAGAAGAGACCCCAAGCTAAGTTTGGATTTAATGTTTGGTGTAGCGTCATTGGTTCAACAATTCTTGGCTCGTACATTTTTAATGGTACATTAACTGGTAATCGTTTTCTTTACTTTATGCAGAACGATTTTGATAATATCGTCGGCTTACAAGTGCAACCGCTTAAGTCAAAAACTATAAAATAGGAGAAACTGCAATTAAAGCTTTATATTCAATGTTACCTTTCCTTCCCAGTCATTTAATGAGTTAAGAATTTGGAAGTTCGGCTACAGGACCCTTTACTATACCCTTACTGAGCCTGAGATTTATTACAATTTAGTAAACCATCGAAATAAAACTTAACTTAAAACAGCCAAAAATTGACTTAGTGTATTTCACTTGTAAGTCGACGATATCTTAGATGAATTGCCCTTACAGAGACATGTTATGGTCAAAAGGTTTTAACACGATGGGGCACCACCACATAATGGGCTAACGGTACGAAATCATTTAAATGAAATATTCTTGAACTCATGGAAAAACGCGCCGGTTGCATGGCCACATCGATCCCCCGATCTATTTGTTTTAGATTTTTATTTATAGGAAATGGTAAAATATAGGGCATTTCAAACATCGTACGACACAGTAGATGACCTTAGAGAAGCTGTACTACAAGTTTTTGCTAATATTGTTAAACCCTCCGGTAGAAAAGCAACAAATTCTATTCAAAACTTGCTGAATCGTTCGAAAATAAGAAGTAAATGGGCATAATTTAATTATTTATAAAGGCAACTATATAATGTAGTATACCATTAGTATAGTTGAAATGGTATTTTTATAAAGTCATTTCCGACTATGGTTTCCATTAGAAAAAACTCAACTTTGTGTCATAACTCAAATATTATAGCTTAAACAAAATAATTGGTTAGACTGTATTATTAAGCATATACCTACAACTTTTTCCTTTACATATTTTTTCTAAAGTCAATAATAACAGATCAACAGGCACCGAACTAAATAACAAAAAATATATTTTTCGAGATATCTGATTTCTAGTTAGCCTTGCAATTTTTCCAAGAAAACAAAAAGCTCATTCATTTGAGCTCGTAAACTGCAATTCTTTCCCTATTTAAGCGTCCCTCTCTCTCAGCTAGTTTCCGGGATCCACATACCAAACATCTGAAAAAACTCACCCTGTATATACAGGGTGAGTTTTTTTAATTTTAAGCATTGGGATCTCGGAAATCATAAAACATAGAGATTCAGTTAAATGAGGAAACAGTTTAAGAGATTATGTAAAATAAGCTTTTGTTTTTTGAAAAAAACATATAGTTTTTGAGTTGCAATACTAACGTCATTTTTTTTAAACGGCAGTCATAGTTGGCTTTGACATTTTCTTCTCTTTAAAGATATATAAGGTTTGCTATACTTACTTTCGTAAAAAAATGAAATGCTGGAATATTCGTTGTATAATTTGAATAGAATTTAGTATAATTAGAATAGAAAAATTAATAGATAAATCGTAGTAAGAGGAAAAAAAATTCCATGGCAAATTATGTTTTTGCTACTTGCAATAATACAAATAGTCCTTTATCGTGTTTATTTGTCAAAGTAAGTATTAATTTTCATAAAGTTAATTTTCTAAGATGGCCTTTATTTATCAAAGTATAGCAAGCTTTGTACCGCTACTATAGAGAGAAAAAATGTCCGTTTTAAAAATATCATAGCCAACTATGAATGCTATTTAAAAAACTTAAATTTTGTATTATAACGAAAAAACTGTAGTCTTTTTTCAAAAAATCAAAGGCGTACCTTGCATTAGTTCTTAGAACGTCAACTCTTTCCAAATTTAACCGAATCTCTATGTCTTATGGTTATCTAGATCCCGATGCTTAAAATAAAAAAACAACTCACCTTGTATAAACAGGGTGGCCCATCTATCCTCGCTCGGACCATTGTTGCTAGACTAATAAAAATTGAGTAGAAACTCTGATTGGAAGTTATGTGCTACTATTTGATTATATTTTCGAGTGTACAGAGTATACCATAAATCCGGGACACAACTTTTAGTTTTAGAATCTGCTTCATGTAGGAACTAATCATCTTTACTTTTAGGGAACAGACGCAACGTTGCCAAGGTATTCACATGTTAATCAAATTCAACGAAAAATCATGGACGCGAAAGAAACTTAAATAAACCTTATTGTAAGAGATCAATGAAATAATCTGGGTATACAAGTATTAAAGCAATGTGCCAAAAAATACACAATATTTGGAGTCACATTGAATGCACAGGATGTTCTGAAAGAAATTTTTGAAAGGTGTTTGAAAGTTAGTCATTGATAATAATATTTTGTCCCAAATACGGACCTTATCTCTTGTTTTGCATTAAGGTTAGGATCCAGAAATTAAGAGAATGTGAAATAGTTAATAATTTTATTGATGAAAGCTGGCAAATGATCATTTCGCAAAGGAAATTTATTTATTTTTAATTCTGTGCCACCTTATTATCGAAACATCAAGATTTAACTCAAGTTAATAAGTAACAAAGTTATATGCGGAAGTACCAAATACATTCAGTGTTACTGAATTTTTTCTGATCTTTCCAAATATACAAACAAAATTTTAAACCCTTGATATAAGGGTGTTATTTCGAGTCGAAGCATACTTTTAATTTTTTTAGGGCTGGACCTAGAATAAGATTTTCATTTATTATGTTAATCGACACTACAGTGGACAAAGAATATACGTACGAAATATTACAAAACATTATTGGGTGGTTCGTAAGTTATGATTTATTGAAAATATGAGCAATAATAATGAATCACCCTGTATATGAGTTATAAAGAACGATGGACCCATAAAATATAGTTTATTTCGAAACACCTCGGGGTGCCGCATCTACCATTACTGTATTCGCATTTCCCAATGAATCACCCTGTATAAAAGTATGACGTAGGTGTTAAAAATAATCTCGCTTCTGGAACGTCATATCTTGCTTTATATGTACATTTCTCGGAATGATTTTTTTATTTGATTTAATTAGCTTTAAAGCATCCGACTTATCTTTAAATATAACTTTGCCTGGTCTAGGTTTATCATTTTTCTTACCAAGACGCTCTCTTCTAACGAAACGCTGTAATAATGTCCTGAACTTGTTTAGGCAATCTTCGATGCTTACTCTGAAAACTGAATTATATGACTTTTCAAAATTTAATATCATAACGTTCTAAGCTCTTCTGTTACGCTCCTCAAACTCGTTATACAAATCACAATTATTGTAGCCAGTATTTGAGGTTTCTGTCTATGTATTGATTTCTTCTTGTAATAATTTATTCTGGTTTTATATTGATAAAAACTTTGCATTTACATTGCTAATTTCATCCTTCATCGATTTAAGTTTATCTTTCATAAATTGAGACGGCTGTTTATTTAGAACAATACTAATTGCTCTCTCCACACCCTTCTCAATAACTTTTTTAATGACGTTGCTTGTTACTGCATAAATAATCTTATCATCCTTGACTTCCTCCAGGGCTTGATCACAAGATAGTTCCCCATTATCTTTCTTTGTTTCATACCATAAGAAATTAACCCTCACCTCGGGAGGAGTTAAGCAGGAGGTATGGTACTTTTTGCATTGTGCACATTTTAAAGAAATCGATGTCGGTGCAATCATTTCAAGACAAACCTTACATATAATCTGCATACTGACAAATACGGAATAATAATGCATTCCGGCAACACTTTGCTAGCACCACTTACTTCAGCGAGATTGAATCAGCGACTACTATTGAATCTAATTACTAAAGACCGGACAAAACGCATTAAAAAAACATTAAAAAATCATTTAAAAAAGCACATATTTTCTTTAAAAAAAGCATTAATATACCCAAAAAAAGCATAAATTTAGATAAAAAACGCACACACAAATTCCAAAATCTTAGCAAAATAAAAAATGTTAAAATTAAAAATTAATTAAAAAATAAAAAAAAAATTTGGCTTAGATTATAAAATTAACCTTGATTATGGATGTGCTTTTTATTTTTTGGTCCATAACACAGGACAGTTAAAGAAAGCATTGACTGATACAGCGTCGAGTTATAGATAGAACAATGAATTCAATTTAAAGCATTTATTTTTTTATAAAAGTACATTTAATTATAAATTTTAAAACATATGTTCATGGAAAAAATTCAAAAATATAGTAAATATAGGTAGATACATACTAATCTACAAAAT
Organism: Othius punctulatus; assembly: GCA_951805005.1. Lineage (NCBI taxonomy): Eukaryota > Metazoa > Arthropoda > Insecta > Coleoptera > Staphylinidae > Othius > Othius punctulatus. The sequence continues at coordinate 61,513,819 of OX638145.1, forward strand.
CACATTTTAAACTATTAGTTTCTTTGAAAACAATTTACAATTAAATATTGCTTTAAATTTTCCATGATTAAATTGTGTCTTCTATCGCTCAAAATATATTTATTTAGACAGAAAAACTTATTTTAACATCCACACTTGTTATAATCGCATATATAAAATTATCTATAGCTATACTACTTTCAAAATCACGCACATTTTTTACCGCAAATTTTTTCAAAATTATTTTACGTTTGAAAACCTTCATTTAAAGAAAAGTCATTTAATTTTATTATTAACTTATTTCCAATTTTTCCCTGGACAACACAAATAGCTTCCTTAAAATTGTTGATAATCGTAATTGCATCCGTTAAGGGCATTCCTTGCTTCTCCAATGAAGTAATTGAATGACTCACAATACTATGCCTTGCGCCTTGATACTTGTGCCTTAATAAACACTAAATTATTTGTTAAATCCTTTTCGTTTAAACTTCTTTGGCAATCTTGTATTGCTCTGCTAGTTGTTGGTTCAAATTTAAAAGTAACTCTTTTATAAGTGTTCAAAATAATTTGCGTAATATATTGCAGCACTTAGACACGTCCCCCATCGTGTCAGAACTGATTGTGGAGGTATTGGTGTATTTGGCTTTCGCTATTTAAATAGTTGCACTCTTACAGGCTTTAATACATATATTTTCTTTCAAAAGCAATGCGATTTAGTCCGTGGGCTATGCAGGTACAATGTATTAAATTTTAATGAATTCATTATTATTATACAATATTTCAAGGCAAAATAACTTACAAACTTTACATAAATTCTGGAAAATATTTTGATATTTTCAAATTTCAATTCTGTAAGTTCTTTAATCCAGTCGTCTACAGTAGTTGTTTGTTTAGGCATTATGGAAGAAATAATGTAACCATACTAACGAGACGTTGTAGGAGTAACGAACGGGGCTAAACTAATTGCGCAATGTTCAGAATTACGAATGCTTGTTCATTGGGAAGACTTTGTATATAATTTATTAAATACTAAATCCAAATGCGTAGAACTATAGTAGAAAATTAATAAACTTCTACGACACGAATGATATGAATGTATGTACTTGTATTTTAAATTAATTTAGGTAAACAATTAACATAGTAAAAACTTGTAAAGCACTAGGTTTGGAAAATTGTTTATTTTTATAAGTAATGCCTAGTCCCTCCCACTGAATATAAAACTGTGCAGTATGCATAAGTGTTGATATATATAAGTTATAATCAACACGATAATTAAATTTTGTTTCAATCCAGAATCAGCTGATATAAGCTCTAAATAAGCGCAAAAGTTTAAAATAAGCACAACATTGCAAAAAAGCGGAAAAGCAAAAAAAAAATTGGTTAAATGGTCCGTTTATTTCCAAATCGGACGAAAATTTAATTCATTTGTCAATGCTTTAGATATTTACAAAAAGCATAAAGCTTAGAATCCGGTCTCTACTAATTACGAGTCAAGGCACCCTTAAAAAAAATTGACAATTCACGGATAAATGTAACCAATTGCAGTGAATCCACGAACGATTTAGTTTAAACAACCCTAACTCTTAGTCCTGGTGTTCTGCTGATTCGATTTACACGTCAGCGACCAATTTATTTTTAGTAAAGAGCTTGAAAATCCAACTTTTAATAGCATAATAAAAATATCATCTGCTGTTGCCTACGTTACCACATCAAAACTTGTTTTAGGTTATATTCTAAATTATATTATAAAATATTCTAAAAATATTCTAAATATCATTCTACGGACGCAAAGTTGTTTGCCTCCCTGGGGAGGAAAGGTAAGACTTTCCTTCCTCATATGAGGGAGGAAAGTGTGTGTACTTTATATTGGATGTACAAAATAAAACTTTAAAATCTTCTAATTCATGAACTAATCCATATAGTTCATATATATTAATTCTTATAATTCACATAAGACATATATTTATATAACTTTTTTCCTTAAAATTTTATTTCCAAAAGTTTTCATCTCTGAAAGTTTGTTGGTGAGCAAAATATACAGTATAATATACTATTTACACATTAAAAACAAATTCATCCGAAAATGTACTTACAAGATATGTGCGTTACACCATCAAAATACAAGTTACATATGTTTATATTGTGCTCATGACATTTTTATGGCATAATTCTCATTGATTAAATATGGTATTTGGTGGATCTGTTTCTCTTTAATCTTGCCTGACACTCTCCAATAATTTCATCACTATACGCTGCGAGGCAGTTGTTCAGCACGCTGAATAGTATCGTATAGCTTCTATTTAGAAGCTTAATGTCTAAAGTTACTACATACTTTCTTGTCGCCTTTTTATGTATGGGACAAATTACTCGTGACTTTCATTCATCTGGCTTCTTGTCTTATCTCCATATGTTTACAGTCAGCTTGTGTATTCGCCCCCACAGTTGTTGGCGCTTTGTTGTTCTTCATACTCGTTATCACATACACGACCCATTCATATGTAGGCTTTAGTATATCCATCTGAGCTGAGTAATATTCTATTTCTTGTGTTCCATCTCGTCGCTATCTAGGGATAGCAATTCTTCGAAGTATCCTTTCCACCTTCATATTATTTGAGCTTCCTCTAGGTACTTAGTTTTACATGTACATGTAAAACTAACGTGAAGGTACATACAGTACACAGGTAAATAAAGTGGTCAACATCGCCTCGCAAATTTGTTTATTTAAACACACGCTTCTGTGTGTTGCAAATCACTCATTTTCGTCTCTTTAAACTGATATAAAAATGATAAATCTTACGTGATAGGACCAAACTTGGAAATGGCATCATAAAATGTCGTAGAAATATGACATAAAGAAATTGTGGCGATAGCATATTGTTTTCATGACTGGGTGGATGACATAAGAGAACTCCTCTCGCATTATTATGTTTTCTAAAGAGGTAACATTCTAATTTAACATTCTTAATTTTTATTCACTTCTGTGGGTTTCATGCTGCTTCCGTTAAGTTTTTGAATTTTATTACAATATTTATTCTCGCTCTGGGAACGGTCAACCTCGGGGTTATTAAAAAAAATATAAAACCAAATATATTTGCCGAAATGAAATGTTTATTATATACTTTGCTCAATTAATAAAATAAAATTGTGAAAACTAATCGACAGATTTTAAAAATTAATATACCGTTGTATTGCAAATTAGATATTCTTTCAATTGAGCTACCACTCAACCCCCACTCCAAACAAAGTTGACGTGTTTGAACGATTTCGCGAAGAAATCATTATTTTCGTAAATATTTAGGGTGTTACCTTTCTCCCGGGACATTCTGTATAGGGTGTCCCATTTAAAAAAAATGAAAAAAAATTGCAGTTTGTAAATATCGATCACCCTGTATGATATCAAGAGTTGTGTACCAAATGAACATTTTTTAGTTGATCATTTGACTCAAAAGTCAAATAATAATTTAAAAATATAATATAAAATACAAAAAACATAAAAATCCCTAGGGTGGCCGAAAAAAATTAAGACGAAACTAGTTAGGTGAAATAAATAAATAATTAATATAAATGAATAGTATAAATAAATGGATATTTATTAATGCCAGTAAGTACGTAAATATATAAATAACAAATTATAATCAAACATAACTGGTTATATGGATGAAATACTAACAAAAATATAATTTTATAGTTTTTTTTTTAATTCCCTTAGAAATTTATTATATGCTCGATAGTTTAATCGACAGATATTTGATATAATATACAAAGCTGTTGAAACACTTATAAAGTTTAGGGTAAGTAATTGGAACTTTTCTTGAAAAGATTTTGGTTTTCTTTTAAATCTTACCGCTTTCTTCAGTACAGTCATTAAAACCATGAATTCTCCAAATTTTAACTCAATATTATCTTTATACGCAACAATTTTATATATTTGCCCCTGAAACGATTTGTCATTCATTAAAATTATCTGACTTTGAATTTTCTAGTGTAAATATAAGATTTACAACAATTTTACAAAATGTATTCAATTTTAACATTAAATTCTATAAATTAACTGAAAAAGTCTGTCGGAACGAAAACCGGAACCGAACCGATATGTGTTTTTGTTAATTGAATCGGAACGAAAGCCAAAACGAATGAAACATCGGTTCGAAGCCCTGATTATTATTTCATGAGATTTCTAAAGACTTATTGATTGCAAAGTTAGTACCTGACTTGTATGTAGTATACTTAAAAACTATTGTTTGTGTAAATTTGACGAGGATTCTGCAATGAAACAAGTGAGAAAATCGAATTATTCACTTTCTGCACTAATAAATATTCGTTTTGATTCAATGAAGCATTCACTATTTTCACTGAAACATTTTCAATTTACAATTAAATTTCTATACCTGCGAGTGATATTTTATTTCTGTAAGATAAACTAATTGAATTTTGTAGTTATCATTGAAAATATTGTCATTTCTAGTTTTCTACATTTTAGCGAGACGAAGGCGGACCCGAACCGAATGTGAACCGGAAATGAACCGGAATTAAACAGATATTTTTCTACGAAAGTGTTGAAAGACACGTTTTCTGTCATAAAATTTAACCTTGAAAGTTGGTATTTGTTACAAGGGGTGCAGAAAGTACTTTCCGCACTTATATGAGTGCGGAAAGTACTTTCCGCACTCACTTTTCGCACTCCAATACCTCTCTTTTGATTTTTGAGGGAATAAATCGGACGAAACTGTGGATGCAATGGCCGCAAGTTCCGGCGGAGTGTTTGTTATATCGTCACTATCGGAATCCATTATTGATATTCTTCTACTTCCAGTATTAATGTATAAATTTCGAGTCTCGATTTGGTGACAAGCGATTTATAAATTTTCTGACGTTTAAATTAATGACAATGACATTTATTTTAAATTAATGATTAAATTTACATTAATCTTTAGTTTTCTACACTTTCGTAGAAAAAATAGTATGTAACACTCGTGCGGAAATGGCCATTGCAAAACTCGTATGAATGGAGCACTCGCTGGCGCTCGTGCTCCAACTTTCATACTCGTTTTGCAATGAAGCCCTTTCCGCACTCTTATTACAATATACTATTTTAGACAACCCGAAAACGAACCCGGAGTAAAAAGAATTTACCCGGAAAACATGAGATATACCGCAAACCGGAACAAAATAAATTTCTGTTCGACTTAGCAGTCAAAAATACTAGTAGTACAAAAAAGAAGATTAAAACATATCTATTGTTTTTCGCACGAGATAATATCAGAACTATAAAAACCGCGAAAACAAAGGTAAATGTGATTATTTCCTGTATTGTCCCTTCTTTTATTGCTCGTCTATAAAATGTGTAATCCGAATTTACTTACCTGTTTTTATCAGAAATTAACATTCTTACTCTATAATGTCATATGAATTTGATTAATTTAAAATATTATTTGAATTTGAATTTCTATTTATTATTTTGGAAGTAGAACTTTTGTATCAAGTTTAAAGAAAATCAAATAAACTAATATTACTATCTCATTCTCAGCACCTTAAAACCTACATGTTTCATATCTACTTTGTTTGAACTTTGTTGTTGAAGGACTTCTTCCTACCTATGTGCCAGTTGGGGGTAATCTCTTCTAAAAAAACACAATCAGTACTCGTCACGTGGATGACATGAAAACATTTAAATTAAATTAAATTAAACACATGGCTGAGTTTCACTATTTAATACATTCCTCTACAAGTGTTTTAGCCTCGCGACCATTCTCAAGTGTAATATAATACTAAATATAATTTCCTTAAATTGCAACTTATTGTACTACCGTAGCAATGAAATAGACAAAATTGATCGTTTAAATTATTTTGTAGTTTCTGAAATGGCATGTTCTGGAAGTTTGAAAAAACGATATGCCGAACATTTTCGCGCTTTTAGATTTAATCAAGATTGTAGTGTATTCGAAAACTATAGTTTAGATTGTAGACATGTTTTTTCACAAATCGAAAACTACTTAAAAATATTACATAAATGTATCAAAGGCACGCTGATTAAACTTTTAGAAGCCGTAGAAATTCACAAAAGCAATAATAACCCGCTCGTTAACCTGTTGAATGATCAAACGAACGTAATTTGCACACCGCATTTCAAAACCCTATATATTAGTTCAGCGATTTGTTAAAATTCTACCTGAGTAGGACGGCACTGAACGCCGAATTGCTCCGAGTGCGGCTTCGTCTCGGCCGTGCTCGACAAGACAAGGATGGCGAACCGCTAGCTCTTACCGACGGTGACATTCTTAGAGTCCATGACTGTACCCACTCGGGGCTGAATGTTCTCAGCCTTATTTCCTATAGAATTTTCTGCAACTATTTATTCCACGTAAACTCCTCCAATCCTTCCAGGTGTTTTACTCGTTGCTTCTATCTTCGTTTTCCTTATGAGCGCGCTTGATTATTTTCAGAGCTCTTTACATACCAGTTTGCTTGCCATTGTTTTTATCATTTATATATGATCTGCATGCTTATCAAACTATTCCTCATTATTTACCCGTTTAGCTTTTGGTATCCTGCTGCCTGTGTCATTGCTTTTTTTTAATTTCGTCTTACTGTAAGCATTCAAGTTTCCATTTAATGGTTTTATTTCCCTTGAGATCTAGGCAGGGTTTTTATCCTGTGCCTTATTACGGTTCTAACCAGGAGACGATCAATTCGCAATTAACACCTATAAGTTATTTGACATCTAGTATAGATGACACTCTTGTATTTAATCAATGCATGAGTAAATTTTGTTTTATTAATTATATAATTATATTATAATTATAATAATCAATTTTATTGTTGCATAATTTTATTGACATGTCATTACGTCTATGAAAGCGCCATCTTAGATTGAAACTACGTAAATATTTGTACATATAGAAGCGGTTGCAAAGAGCTTTGCGGACCTTTCCTATTAGCGACGGTCTGTAAAGGAGTGTTGGGCCGTTATCGGAAATAGTCTACTTTCTGTTAAAAAATGCTGTCTAAAAAATCTTCTATGCAGGGCATAGGAAACAGTTATTTGTATAACTAGGGATGAAAGCTATGTAATCTCTCCCGTAGACGAAGTTTAATGCCTGACGCATAGTGTAGGGGCTTATAAAAAAAACTATAAAATGTTTGTGTAAAAAGTCGATGACGTTATAATTTAAAAACAAATTGTGACACAAGTTTGAGATTTCTATCAAAATGTGTATTTTCAAAATTAAAAATCGACATGTCCGAAGATTTATGAAATATATTTTCAATTTCCGAAGTATTGAATTTATTATATACTTTACGAGCACCCTGTATATGAAGGCAACCGTTTTTTATTAAATATATCCAATAGTTAGATTTGAAATTTAAACTTTCAACCATAATGTGATAAATATGAAGTTGATATATTATTAACACACAATTATGTGAACAAGATTTTAGGGCATTTTAATTCTTGATACTGAGGCATTATTTGTATGGCATATTATACAGTATTATTCTGCATGGGTTTTATTTTTTGGACTAAATTCATAAGATTCCTCAGTGTATTACATTTTGATGATATTGATTTAAGATTTTTCAATTTAAATGGTGCGAAGCGAGGATCCCTTTAAAAGCTCCATTTTATCGAAAAAAGGCACGCCGGTTCGCCCAGCAAATTGCCCCAATATTTATCCCCGAGTTCCGGCGCTGCACTTCGATTAATCAGATTTTGTCTTATTGCTTTTCTCTCCTCTGGCGATATTTTATTAGTATTTATTTCTTATTTGCGATGACAGAATGGGTTTATCCCCTCGAATTAAGGGGAGGCAGGTCGACTAGTCGCGTTTTCCTCTTGCTCTGCTGCGGGCCTTCTTTCCTTGTATTTGCTGGGACCGCAAACAACAAAGGAAAATTACAATGGGGAAGCTGAATCGCATTATTAGCACACGTGCCTGCACCGTCGTATATTAAAGACCTGGAATTCTGGTGGAGATATATTCATATCTGAGTATTTTTCATTAAACAATAAGTACAATTGTTTAATATTTTGCAAGCAAATATTTTCATATATATATATATATATATATATATATATATATATATATATATATATATATATATATATATATATATATATATATATATATATATATATATATATATATATTATATATGTGAATATATAAGAGGCACTAAATCTAACTTATTACATATTACATGCGACATTATTACTATTACCATATACACACTGACCTCTCATGTGTCTGTACTCTTCACTGTCAAAAGGTCTGGAAAGGTGTTCCTGGAAGTTCGCACTAACATATCTGTAATGACGTCTCCTAAGTTTTGCACGATATTAATTAACATCTAACAAGAGCACATTAATCAGGATCTGCAGGCTTATTGGTGGAGATTCAATGGAATCTGCCGAGCAGAAAGAGATCTCATCCACCCTGCGGGAGTAATATAGGTGTCGGTTAATCCGCCCTAGCACTAATCCTGCGTATTTTCCCCCGACATGACAAGTTTGCTTGACTTACATTTCCTGCTATGCTGCGACAATCTTTATACATGTCGAATTTAAAGATTACCTGATACATAATATAACTAAAATTGCATGGTTCTGTAAAATATATTTCGAGATGAACCGAAATGGTATTAAAAAGAATAATTGATTGTTAAATTACCACAGTAAAAACTATTGAAATATATTTCTACTCCATAGTGAATATTTGTTATCTCCGTATAAAATACCTTGGTCAACTGACTGGATAATACCTTGGAAGAATGTACCTTGCGCCAGACAGTTGACAGGGATGAAATTAAACCACGCGTTGTGTTACTCAATTAAATTACAAATTACTTGTTAATTACAACCTACCGATCGCTCACCAACATCACATTGTGTCAGAAGTGAAAGTCACAAGTGCATAATGTCCAAAACAAGGTAAAATCAGAAGCAAAAATGCAAAACGAAGCAGGCGACGCAACTAACTTACAAAATGCAGCAGCAACAGGAATAAGACCGCCAAAAGCTTTAATATTTTCCAACGACATGAAAACGCTGACAATTAACTGGAAAAATTGAATACAACAATTTGAAAGGTATGCAATAGCCTCACAACTAAGCAACAAGCCAGGAATCGTGCAAGCAGCGTTTATGGCAACAATTGGTCCAGATGCAATACAAATATTTAACAACTTTAATCTAAGCGAAGAAGAACATAAGAATATAGAAATAATAAAAGAAAAATTAAAAAAATATTTTATTCCTAAAACAAACGTATCCTTTAAAAGATAAAATTTCTTCAAGCTTACACAAAGAAATGTTAGTGCTTTGATGATTTTCTAAATATAATCAAAACTCAAGCAAAAGCATGTGAGTTTGGAACTCCTAATCATAGCTTACTGAACGACAAGTTAGTATTTGGTATCCGATCCGACAAGGTTCGAGAAAAACTACTCACTGAAGACGACTTGACGTTAAAAAAAGCAATACCCATTTGTAAAGCAAGTGAGCATGCAACAGCACAAATTAAAGAATTTTGGAAGGTAGAAGGAGATAGAATTAATGTGGTAAAAAGTAATCAAACAAAGTAAAATGAAAAACAATCAATAATTCGACTGTAAAACGTGCAGAACCAAGTACAAAAAGTAAGTATGTCCGGAATATAAACAGAAATGTAAGAAATGCAGAAAACGGGGCATTTTGAAAAAAAAGGCTGGTCAAAAAACCAGAAACAAGTCAATGATATAGCAGAGAAATCGAGTGACTCTGGTAAGGGGGAATTTTTTTTTACAGCTAGTACTCGATTCCGAGGGAAATGATTGGAACGAAAAAGTCAAAGTCAAAAATAAAGTATTCATTGCTAAACTAGATACAGGAGCACAGTGCAATGTATTACCTAAGCACATAGAAGATCAATTAGAAGCAAATATACAAAAATCAACCACTAAAACGTTAATTAGCTTTACAGAAAATAAAATACAAGTCTGTAAGACTTCGGTTTCCCCAATATATAATAATTAGGTATATTTTACTTGTAATCATAAATTCTTATAATTTATGATATTTGTTTTGGCTCGTGATTTATTTATTTTACTTTTATTTTGTGTGATCGTATAATGGCAGTACTTCTTTACGTTATGTTTGATATTAAATCATTATCGTGACGACTCAAACTTCTTTTAGAGGTAATGCGTGTGTTAGTAACAATAATATTAATAAAATAAAGACAAAGAATTATAGATTAAGTGTAATTTATTCACTTTAAAGGATTTTGCACCAATAATTAAACATCAACTTGAATTTAATGACTTTCTTTATTGACTCAAAAAGTGTTAGTTAGTTTTGGATAAAAGTTGTACTTAACGTCAATGACTTTCACACATTGCTCAATTCTACGTGCCCGCAAAACGGCTCAATGCATGTCATCATTTCATGAAATATGTCACTGTTTGTGCCTTCCAATGTCATTTTTCATTTTATCTGTACATCAGTTGGAAATCTTTAGTAACGTCAATGACTTTCACACATTGCTCAATTCTACGTGCCCGCAAAACGGCTCAATGCATGTCACCACTTCATGAAATATGTCACTGTTTGTGCCTTCCAATGTCATTTTTCATCTATTACTTCAGGATTCACGGACTAGGTTTTGATATATACAATTTTGTTAAATACGTCCTGTAAATTGTTCGTATGACTGATATTAATGAATTTGCAATAAGATTAAATAATGTTTTTACTCATTACACAAAACAACCAATAATTTGCCACAGTATCGCCCAGTTATGATGTAAATTATACCTTAATATTTCATAATTATTGCCTGGAGAACATTATCGTTTTTAGATTTCATCTTGAAATTTAGAATGAAACTCGTTAAATAAGCAATTCTGATAATTTTATGGATTTCATTTACTTAACCTTTTTTTAGTAAAAATGTTGTAATGTTTCCGCTTTAAACTAAATCTTAATTTGATTCAAATCCATATGATTAATGATTCATAATTAAATAATGTTTTGCCACTTTATCGAAGAGATATTATTTAGGTTATATGTTAACAATTTATACTTATCCTCTGAAGAGTATTATCCTTTCCATTCTACATTTTAATTGATATGTTTAGAAGAATTGTTAACTTGTGAGGAGAATTGTTAATCATGTCTACTAAGGTAAACACAATTATAGATGGTAGCATTCTCCTGTCGGAACGCGCATGACACCGGAAATATTATCTCATTAACATCCACGACACCGCTCATAGCGTATGCCAGAAATTAGTAAAGCTTTTGAACAACCCACGTATGTGTAACCGGAACGATTACCTCATTAACATCTACGACACCGCTCATAGCGTATGCCAGAAAGTAATAAAGCTTTCGAACATCCCACGTATGTGTAACCGGAATGATCACCTCATTAACATCCACGACACCGCTCATAGCGTATGCCAGAAATGAATAAAGCTTTCGAACAACCCACGTATGTGTAACCGGAACGATTACCTCATTAACATCCACTACACCGCTCATAGCGTATGCCAGAAATTAATAAAGCTTTCGAACATCCCACGTATGTGTAACCGGAACGATTTTATATATATTTCACGGGGTCTTCGTTTTTGGTACTTTAGTAGGAATGTAGTGATTATTGCTACTCAATTTCGAAATAATCAATACCATCCTGAACACAGTCACTTTCAAAATAAATCGGATAATACTCTTTGTAATGATATTCGCGGATACTATTAACGAAGATAATAACGGACTGACGCCACGCTAATCTGGAACCAACTAACTTTTTGTATGCAAAGCGATGCTATTTATATTAAAATTTTGCCCACTCAGCGATGTTGTGTGATTTCCCGTAACATTATTTATAATTTCGGTGATCTCACATGGGCCCTATAGCAAGGTTATTGACCTAAAAATACTAAATTGTTATGATTTGTCATCGGCCGGCTCGGGCGCCTGTGTTTTGTTTATAAAATTGCGTCACCACGCATCGAACGTGTCTTAATAAGTGATTATAAAAGTTCTCGTAATTTCGTTTGCAATCGATTCAAATTGAATTCATATTTAATCAAATTACTTATAAAATCCCCCAAATGATCACCCCCTTCCTATTCTATCACAATACTTGGCTTTTACGTGTGTTTTTCAATGTTTATACCTGAGTATGAAATTGTTTCAACTCTATCACGAACCGTTTCAATTAATATCAGTCATTTTTCGTAATAATATATATAAATTAATTCATACAAAATATGTGCATTTCGATCCCTTACAAGTCTTAGGAGAAACTATCTTGGACTGCACTGTAAAGAAGCAAAAAGTAAAAATAATGTTCAAAGTAATAGCAGAAAAGGTCCCGACTGTATTAGGAAGAATATCATGTGAGAAATTGGGATTAATAAAAATAATTAATGAAATATCGCAGCTAGAGAAAACTGATGTGTTCAAAGGTATAGGGTGCTTGAAAAATTACAAATATGACATTGACCTAATAGAAGATCCAAAGTGCGAAATCAGACCTGCAAGAAGAATACCAAATTTAATGAGAGATGCAGTCAAAAAAGAATTGGACTCGATGGTTAAACTTGAAGTCATAAAACCAATGAACTAGCCAATTCCAGTAGTGAGCCCAATGGTAATAGTCAGAAAGAATAAAAAACTTCGAGAATGCATAGATCCAACAGACGTAAATAATAACATATTAAGAAGAAATTCTCCGTTAAAAACGATTGAAGAAATATCAGCAAGAATAAATAAATCAACTTTCTTCACACAATTTACTCGATTGCAGAAGTGGATTTTGGCAAATAAAAGTGAGTGAGTTTGCCATTTTCAACTCCAATGGGGAGATATAGCTGCCTAAGACTTCCGTTTGGGTTAAGCTCAGCCCCAGAAGTTTTCCAAGAACTAATGAATTATGTGGTAAGAGGCATGAAAAACGTCGAATGTTCAATGGACGACATTTTAGTACATGCAGAATCTCTGGAAGAATTGAAAGATATTATGGAAAAAGTCGTAAGAAAACTACATGGAGCAGGACTAAGGTTAAATAAAGAAATATGTGTATTTCAACCAAGGAAAGTTAAATTCTAAGGTCACTTTCTATTAGAAAAAGGTTTAGAACTGTATACACAAAAAGTGAAAGCATTAAAAAACATAAGACAACCGACCAACAAAAAGGAGTTACAGTGACTGTTAGGCATGGTTACCTATTTAAATAAATGTATACCAAACATGTCCGAGCTTACAGAACCATTAAGAATTCTGTTGAAAAAAGAAACAGAGTTGTTCTGGGATGTTGATCATACCAGAGCTTGAGAAAATATTATACAGACACTTTCAACACCACCATATGAAGTAAACAAAGACCTAACACTGTCGGTAGACGCGAGCTCAAAAAGCTTAGGCGCAGTATTACTACAAGATAATCAACCAGTGGCCTATGCAACAAAAGCATTAACACCGAGCCATCAAAACTACATACAAATTGAAAAAGAAGCGACAGCAATAAAATTAGCATGCCAGAAGTTTCATGAATATCTCTCGTCAACAGGTATGCATAGAAACGGATCACAAGTCATTGAAATCAATATTTAAAAAACCAATCCAATGTGCACCACCGAGACTTCAAAGAATACTGTTTGAAGTAATGCACTACTCGCAAAAAATTAAATACATAAATAGTACAGATATTCCCATAGCAGATACATTAATTAGATATTGTGATCAAACAAACATAGAAAGCCCGAAAGAAGAAGAAATGGAGATTCAGATAATATTAGCAATGTCAAAGGAAGCTTGACAGATATTAATAGACGCTACCAAAGTAGATAATGAACTGCAAATATTGATTTAGTACATCCATGATGGCTTCCCCGACTCATGCAACAAACTACCAGAATCAGTAAAACATTACTTTAATTTTCGCGATGAACTCTCATACTATAAGGGCCTTATATTTAAAAGTGACAAAATAATAGTTCCAAAATCACAGATTCCAAAAATTCTCACACATATACATGCAGGACACTTAGGAATTTAAAGTTGCATGAAATGTGCCCGTCAGTTACTGTATTGGAAAAACCAGTACAAAGATATAATTAACTTAGTATAAAGCTGCAACATTTGCCAAAAACATCAGAGAGCAAACTATCAAGAACCAATAGTGATTGAGCAAATTCTTAAATTACCTTGGCAAATAGTAGCAACAGGCCTGTTCGAGTTTCAAGGCCATGAGTACATAGTTCGAAATGATAGCTACTCCGGATTTTTATACTACAAGTTATTAAAAATTCAGACGTAAAAGGAGACCATTGAACACTTGAAATACTGGTTCAGTGTACATGGTATCCCAGAAGTGTTAGAGTCAGACAATAGTAGGCAATTCGACTCCAAGGAGTTCAATGAAATAAAGAAAACTTACTGCTTTGAACACAGAACTTCAAGTCCGTACCATTCAAGAGAAAATGGACTAGCAGAACGAAATATACAAATAGCAAAAGACATTCTAAGAAAGTATACGATAGACGGATCAGATACTCGACTCGCACTATTAAACTTTAGAAACACTCCAAGAAATAAATTTATTGGTTCCCCGAACCAACGACTAATGAGCAGAATGATAAGAACAACACTGCCCATAACCCGAGAAAATCTGAAACAAAAAATAATTCAAAACGTGCATAAAGAACTGAACAAACTTAGACAAAAACAACAGTCATATGCAAATAGATAAACCAAGCCACCACAGGTATTGAAAAAGGGTGCGAAAATAAGAATTCATTTTGGACATAGGAATTGGAAAGGAGGAGAGGTATTAGAACCAACAGATAATCCACGATCAGTAATTGTTAAAACCCACGATGGAAAGATATTACGAAGAAACTCATCATTCCTTCACACAACTAATGCAGAGATGGGGGAACCACACGAAGCTGTAGCAGTTCCCAGACAGGAAACAACTAGGAACATTCCTGTAACATCAGACACCGTCCAACCAGACCCAGACATACAACAGCCCAGCAGTACTACAACAGCTGTGACAACTAGATCCGGCCGAGTAGTAAAACCTAGAATACAAATACACTTATAATGTTATGTGATATACACTGCTCAACATTCGAACTGGTACACTTATATAAAATGCAGTAAAATTTAAAAAAAAAAATCTTATGCGTTTAGCATTTATCCTCCATCATCAGGGCTGTGTTTTGGAATGCAAACCAAGCCTACCGAATAACATTTGCGAAACAGTTGTTGTTTATCTGTCATCAGTGCAATTACTGAGCTCGCGGACTGCATTTTAGGTATGCCATTAAGGCGTTTAAGTATTGAAAAGATGAGTCAAGCTGTGGGAATGCTTATGACTGGTGCATCGCTAAGAACGGTTGGTCCCCATTTCAATGTGAGTCACAATGTGATCAGAAGAGTTCGAATGCGTATTAATGATACTGGATCTGTCGAATATATGCACGGCGGAGGGCGAAATCGCAGTACAACAGTCAGGGAGGACCGGTTTATTATGATTCAGACTCGAAGGAATAGATTGTCTACTGCAAGAACACTCAAAATTCAGTTATTGACTGCAACAGGTACTCATGTATCCACTCAAACAGTAAGAAGAAGGCTCCATGCGGTAAATGTAAGGTCCAGATCTTCTACAAAATGCCCATTGTTAACCAGAGAGAACAATATTACGTACATGAATTGGCCAGCGTAATAAATAAATAAATGCAAATCTTAATCCCATAGAGAACGTATGGGGTTACCTGAAAAGGTTGATAAAGTCATGAAGAGTGGATCCAAACAATCATCATCAGCTCCGAACTGCCATTTTGGAAGAATGGCTAAATATTCCTCAGCATTACATTCGGGATTTGATTTCCAGCATGCCAAGACGTTGCCAAGTGGTCATAAGAGCTAGAGGAGGTCACACGCATTATTAAACTTTAAGTGTTTGGTTATCATTTCTTTCCAAAGCAAACCTTTCTGTAATACTAAAATAAAGATGTTGTTATTTTTCTATGAAAACAATTGAAATTCGTTATTTAAGTTTAATTCTTTTAGCCCTAAATATGTTTCCGGAATCATATTCTATCAATTAAACAAGAAAGTGTTGTTCAAAAAGTAGTCAATTGTTTTTTATATATGTTCTTGTAAGTAAACCAGTTCAAATGTTGGGCAGTGTAGATAGATATAAGCAGACGATACAGTAACTTTTCTTCATACCTCATGAGAGAACATACCTCACGTGTATGATTTTTTCTTTGCGACAAATCACACATTCTACAGAGAAATGTTGCTGCTAGAAAAATTGCACTTTCATTTGAATACATTTCGG
Source organism: Othius punctulatus (assembly GCA_951805005.1). Taxonomy (NCBI): domain Eukaryota; kingdom Metazoa; phylum Arthropoda; class Insecta; order Coleoptera; family Staphylinidae; genus Othius; species Othius punctulatus. The sequence goes on from OX638145.1 coordinate 61,530,141, forward strand.
TAAATATATTCGTAATTTATCAACAGATTTTGAAAAACTAATTTTACTGTATTTGAATTTTTAAAGTTTGGGTACATAGGGGCTAAGACTTGTGTGGGATTGCAAATTATATCTCTATAATAAAAAATAAAACTGCCCCTGACTATTTTTTTTAAATATTTTCTTAACTATTGCACGAGTGTGTCCGTTTTTCAGATTTCTGCGTTTAATTAAGTCTTCATATGTTTTATCTGCAGTCATAAAATATCCTGCATATTTATTTATAAATTATTCTTGCATATTCTTTTAAGTTCGTTCAGCAGGTGTCTTATTCTTTCTTGTATTAATTTGGATAATAATTTGCATAAGGCGGATTGTAAGCTTAAAGGTCTGTAATTGTTTGTATCATTACGTCTTCCCTTCTTGTTAATTAGTATAATTTTCGAGTTACTCCACTGCTGCGGTGCTTTGCTTCAATTAAGGATTTTGTTGAAGAGGACTCTTATGGGTGTGCTTAGTTCTTCTTTTTCTAGTTTTAGTAGTTCATTGAAGATTTGATTATTTCCTGGATTTTTTTTCATTTTTTAGGTTACTATTGCTTCTCTTACTTCAGATTTTAAAAAATCTGGTATTTCTTCGTCTCCATTTGTCTCGTTGATTTGGACGTCTTCGTCGTTCTTTTCTTCGTAGAGTTTTTCATAGAACTGCGTTGCGGTGTTGATAATGTTTGATCTAGTGTGATTGGTTTTACCTGATTCATCTTTTAGGTCTTCCATCCATTGTTTGCCTGTTTGCGTTGCTTTCCTTAGTTTTTTTTATTGAGCCAGAAGCTGTTATTATTTCTTTGGTTATTTCTTCTTCCCTTCTTTGGTACTCTTTCTTTATGTTTTCGTATATTCTTTTTTACTAGTTTTCTTAGTTCAGATAGTTGCACTTTTTCTTGGGTTGACTTATTCTTCTTTTTTTCTAGGTTTCTTCTTTGCTTGATTATTTCCATTATCTCTTTGTCTAAGGTTTGCTCTTTTCTTTTCTTGTTTCTTTGCTTTGTTTTTAATCGTGCCGATTCCAATATTGCTCTTTCTAAGAAATAGGTGCTATGCCTCTATTAAGGATTTTGTCCAAGAGGACTCTTATGGGTGTGATTAGTTCTCCTTTTCCTAGTTTTAGTAGTTCATTGAAAATTTGATCATTACCTGGACTTTTTTCATTTTTTAGGTTGTTTCTTGCTTTTCTCACTTCAGAATTCTGGTATATCTTAGTATCCATCCGTCTCGTTGATTTGGACGTCTTCGTCGTTCTTTTCTTAGTAGAGTTTTTCATAGAACTGCGTTGCGGTGTTGATAATGTGTGATCTAGTGTGATTGGTTTAACCTGATTCATCTCTTAGGCCTTCCATTCATTGTTTGCCTGTTTGCGTTGCTTTCCTTAGTTTTTTTGTTGAGCCAGAAGCTTCTATTATTTCTTTAGTTATTTCTGCTTCCCTTCTTTGGTTCCCTTTCTATATTTTCTCGTATCTTCTTTTTTACTAGTTTTCTTAGTTCTCATAGTTGGACTTTTTCTTGGGTTGACTTATTCTTCTTTTTTCTAGGTTTCTTCTTTGCTCGATTATTTCCATTATTTCTTTGTCTTAGGTTTGCTCTTTTTTTTTCTTGTTTCTTTGCCTTGTTTTTTATCGTGCAGATTCCAATATTGCTCGTTCTAAGTAGTTGTATGTTTCTTGGGTGGTTGCTATATTGGTTTCTTGCTCGAGTTGTTGTAGATGGTTCCTCTGTATATTTTGTGTTGTTTCCTATTATGATTTCTCTATGTATTGGCCTAGTTGTCTTCCTGTGGTCTCTTCTTCTATGTTCTGTTGCTCTGATTAGTCTATGGTCGCTGACTAAGTTAAAGGCACTTATAACTTGTACATCAGATATATGTCTTAGGTTTTGAGTTAGTATGAAATCCATTTCGTTCCTATGTCCTGATGGGGATTTCCAGATCGAATTCCAAGAAGAGTACCAAGCGGGCTTCAGGAAGAACTATAGCACCACCGATTATCTGTATACAATTAATCAACTAATAGAAAAAACAAAAGAGTATAACGTTAACTTACACTTAGTATTTATTGACTATACTAAGGCCTTCGACCTAATAAAACAGTCAGCCTTAAAACAAGCTCGCATAAATAAAAAATACATACGAATAATTAAAGACATGAACAACAACAACACAGCCCAAATTTAACTAGAAACGGAGACCTAAATTTAAAATCAGCAGATGCGTAAAACAAAGCGACCCTCTATCCCCATACCTATTCAACTGTGTACTTGAAAAAATATTTAAAGATCTCATCTGGGATGAGAGGCAGCTTGGTTTTAACATAAACGGAACCTATCTAAATAATTTGCGATTTGCCGACGATATTGTCATTATTGCCAAAACCGAAGAAGAACTAAGGCTAATGCTGATAAAGCTTGATATAAGAAGCAAGACAGTAGGCCTGACAATGAATCATGCAAATGCAAAGCTAGTAACCAACAAAAATATAAAAATCGAAGTAAACAATAAAGAAATTGAAAAAGTAGACGAATATATCTATCTCGGACAAACTATATCATTAAATAATCGGACAGACCGTGAGATCCAAAGAAAAATCCAATCTGCATGGGCACAATTCTGGTCACTGAAGAACATCATGAAAGGAAAATTTTCAATGGAAATGAAAAGGAAAATCTTTGACCTCTGCATCTCACCTGTACTTACCTACGGTAGCCAAACATGGGCCATGACGAAGACTCAAGAAAACAAAATAAAGGTATGTCAAAACAAAATAAAGGTATGTCAAAATAAAATAAAGGTATGTCAAAACAAAATTGAGAGAAGTATACTGGGACTGAAATTAAACGAAAGAGTGTAACGGTCCAGAGATAGCGTTGGCCGAAACGGCATTTTAATAATTAATTGGCGTATAGACCTGCACGATAGGCAACCGTGGTCGCATTTTTTTTTTGTTGTGGTGACGCGTTTCCCCGTGAGCGATTTTTAAAATTCGCCGGCGGAGCGCCGCCATGAGGCAGAACTCAATGGACTCGTGTCCAGTACAGATCGTGCCAGAAGGACCGTTGAGCTAAGGTTTCATCCATCCGGTTTACGGGAATAATCAACGGTTCTCAGCTAACCACCCTTGAGGGGGATTGAGGCACCGAGTACGGGGCAGAGAACACGCTCATAACACCTGAGTAAGTAGTTATTTCTTTTCCTCTTCGTGAAGCCACGTGTCCGGCCATTTTGATTAAGGCCATGTGCTTCCAGGCGTTTGGCTACGGGCTGAGCAGCTCGGCCAAAACCACTCTTGGCTGGAGGCCGCGGACCAAGCCCAGGCGTCCTCGACGGAAACCGCCGACATCCCGGGGCTGAACCCAGCCAACGGCGAGACCATCCGGAACACAGGCCAGATACAGATCCCAATATATATATTTCTTTTTTTGTGTGCTCGATTGAGCCATTTTTGCGGGTTATTCTTTTGTGTATAAGTTGCGTTTACGTGTTTCGTGTCGTACGTGTTTTGCGCTGTGTACGAGAAAGGTTGCTCCCTCGGCCCTTTCAATCGCGCGATTAGGAGCTTATTTTATTCGGCCGAATAGAGTAAACCCTGCGCGAAAGGGTGGCGTTCGGAGGTATTTGTTTTCAGGAGCGCAGACACGGTGTCCGTCATTTGTTTGTGTGAATAAACGCCGACATTTTACCATACCAAACTCACACCTGTTATTTTTTTGCTCCCCCCACGTTTTCTCTTATTTCAGTTACAGTTTTCTATTCGATTCATTTCAGTTACAGTTTTCTACTCTTATTTCAGTTACAGTGTTCTATTCTCACTGCGAGATTTAAATCTGGTGGTGTTGGCGCCAAGCGGTCAGCGTTGTGACAGTTCGTGATTTCTGAACTTCGCTGACTGTCTGCCGTCCACCCACGCAGGTAGGGTGGAGCCACCCTTTGCGACGAAGTAGCCACGAGGTTAAAATTACGTGGAGCCTTTTTTTTAACCCCCCCACTCTCTGACACCGAGAGCCTGGCCCTCGTTACTACTTCGAAGGGACCCTCCACTCGCTCCACGGCCTAACGCGCCGACTGCCCTTCAGGTACGTCACAAGAGTAACCATCCAAGAAATAAATCGAAGAACAAAAATAGCAAACATAGTACAAACCATAAACACATTAAAATGGTCATGGGCGGGCCACGTAGCCAGGAAACACCAACAAAGCTGGAGCAAACGTATAACTGATTGGATGCCGAGATATAGCAAAAGAAGCAGAGGGAGACAACATAAAATATGGAGTGACGACATCACCTCTGTGGCAGGAAAACTTTGGGTGCGCAGAGCAAACAACAGGCGAGAATGGGCATCACTGGGGGAGGCCTATGCTCAATATGGGCTAACAAACTAGAATACACATTTATTTTACTTATATCTACTATTTGTACGATTTGTTAATAAATGGCTAATAATAATAATATTCTTTTGAGTAATCGGTACGCGGTTGTCATAATTAAAATTTCGAAACTCGAATCCTATTTTCTAAAATTCCCCGTTGCTTATTGCTGGATTGTGAAATCCTAAATCTCATTCGATAATCGCCGTTTTCAGGACGGTGAGCCTGGGAGATTACCCGGTCATATTTCGCAAAAACTTTATAGCTCTGTGCCAATGGCATTACAATGAACCGACCCGATTTTGTTTTGTGGCGGTTTTTACCTTCGCTGAGCACTCCTAATATGTAGGTCAAGGGATGAAGTCGCAAGTACGTGAACAAAACACCAGTATTAATAGCATCGTCATTGCATCGTTTGAAGGTAGCTTATACACCTAATGAGGTATCAAACCATTTATTTACAAGATTTAATTACTGGAAACATGGTAGAAACTCATTTTATTCCAAAGCATTTAGTTTATATGTTAGCTTTCTGCATCGCTGTGTATTCTAGTTATTTATTTATTCTAGTTTCGCTGGATGAAGCAACCACTTCATATTTCTACCGCGCTGAAAGCACGTTGATTTATACATTAGAATAAATGATAATAACCCACATAAATATTTCACACATGTAAATTGTTTAGCGCGCATAAATCTCCCTGTGGAAACTCCGCATAAGCCCACATATTTCCATATTGCCCTGCTGTAAATGTATAAAAACGTCTTAAGGTCACAGTGGAAAAACACTAAATGCGAAGTAACAAAGTGGGATCCAGATAAAGAGCCGGCGAAACGTGTAATTTCGGCAGGAGAAATATTGCACGATTATGCCCGTTCGGCCTCTTATCATTCTAAAGATTTATTTTAAAGATACTATCCGTAATTTAGGGCATATTTACGATGTTTACATGAAAATATGATTCGTGTGGTAAGTTCATGGAAAACACACTCCATTATTTAAACTCTAACTAACGCGCATTCTTCTCAGTAATACACCGTTTGATCTACTCCAACATCATACCATACAGAACTGCCAGCGATTCGACACATTAGGATATTATCTAGAAAACAAATCTCGTTAAGCGAGTGAATTATTTTATCATGTCATCATTGCACTTTTGACGATTTATTGCATCAATTATTTTTATTTGACGAGGCTGTTACGTTATTTGTGATATGTCAACGTTTGCTTTGAATTCATTTTCAAATTTAGAATATGTATGTTGATATTCACTGTATTTATGGGTAAAATGATGGAAATGTCGGATGTTCTGTGCTCGAAGAATACTTTAACGGAATTTTTTCAGCAATGTGCATTGGCATTTGATGAAAACATTTATTTTTCCTAAACGCACTGCAGTTGAAAAGAACAATGTATAATTTTCGGTCTGCACCCATACTACATCCAATCTGTCCAATTCATATAGCCTTGCAGTACGGTAGAGATTTGTCGATAGTTGACTGCACACTGCATACTAACAGTTTTCAGTTGCGTGTACACCTTCTGTTTATTAATAAAGAGCAATAAATACCAGAAATGCATATTCATCTATTAAATACCTTTTCAACATCCCTTTTCTGTGTTGTGTTCTTCATTATTAGCTGCCATGATCATTACCTATAATTGTTTTTTTTAAATAGTGGCCATGATTATTAGAAGAAAATATACTTATCAGCAGAGTAAACATATATTGTCACCTTCTCATTTGGTAGAAATGCAGAACATATCTAAACAATAAATTAAACGAGAAAGTTTAATACTCAGGCTCGCGAGATTACAAGATTTAACTAGATAGCCTCTCGACTATTATCTTTGGAGGCACATCAGAGTTTAGTTTACGCAAAATCAACAATTTAGTGAAATAGTAGTAGTAGTAGTAGACAGATCTTTTTGGGCTATCGACGTAACCGGTCTTTCTGCCCTGTTCGTGAAATATTTGATGAGACTTAATTTTGTATGTGGTATTCCTCTCAGGTGGTTCAAGAAAATATATAAGCACTCCTGTCCGTAAGCTTTCTTCGAAGTCGGTGTATGGACCGAAGTGCATATATATTTTTTTGAACTACCTGAGAGTAATACTACAAACAAAATAAAGTCTCATAAAATATTTCACGAACAGGGCGAAATGATCGGTTACATCGATAGCCGAAAAATGATCACGGACCTCAATACAAAATATACTTTTTTATAGTGAAATTTGTTATATTTACATAATAGAGAAAAGTGAAGCTAAGAACGATCTAATTGTCCCAGAAAATATTTTAGAAAAAGCCTATGCTGCTCCGTTTAATCTCCTGCCTCAAGAGTCGAAAGAAAGATGCATTAACGAACTGGAAGACTTTCGTGCTTGCCATTTATAAAAAAATGTAAATGTTGTAAGTCTACCCAGTGGTAGCTGATTTCAATATATTGATAGAAAAGTACCCTTCTTTGTGGTCCTCATTTTCCATGTTAAAGTTCACCTTATTATTTCACGGTGATCTATTTTTAATTGACTAATGATTGTAAGTATGTAACTTTATTTGTTTGCGGAACATTGCAAAAAAATATTATCTAGTCGAAAAAACTCAAATAGAAAAAAAATAACCTTTCTATTTTGAGAACTCACTGTATAATTTCCAAAGAGACTGCTATCAATAATATTAAATAAAATATGTAAACAAATGTAAATAATATGTTTTAAATAAAATATGTAAACGTTTAATAAAAATGAGTCATGCTCTGACTAATATTCTATTATACAAGGTATCCCAAAAATAGTGGAGAGGCACAACAGCACACAACTCAAAGATGCCAGCCAAGTCCTTAAAAAATACTAAAAAAAAAAAATCATCGGACTATACTTTTTGAAATATTGCTAATCAAAGATTTACCTTCTCAGCTAGTTTAGAAGGGATCTTGGAAGGAATAAAATAATAATCATATATTAAGTTGTTTAATTATAATCTCTTTAAATAATCTTATTGGATATTTTCATTTCTAATAAAGTTCAAATATTTCAAACTGAAAATTGTTGAAAAGTCAACGTGACAACAATCTGATGTACAATTAAAATACTGATAATAGAGTCGTCTATAATTTATGTTTCTTAAAAGTTTTTTTTTTATGTTTTAATTTAATTCGTTTTATTGTTGTTAGTACTTTATAAGGACTTGGTGTTCATCCCTGAGTGGCATGCAGTTGAGCTTGCCCACTATTTTTGGGACACCCTATATATTATATTATCCTTATATCTTAACGTTCTATTATAATAATAGGAAATGCCATCATATGGTTTATTGAATGCTGATATATTTATAGGTGAATTATAATATTAAGTAGTAGTACGTATGTAGTAAAAAAAATATAGAATTTAATGTTAAAATTTAAAACCTGAAAATTGTAGTAGAAATTATAAAGAATTTATTCACATATAACTCACTAAGTTATTAACATTTTGACAGAAATTTTCAAAACTTTTAATGGAAAATACAACATTTTTATTATATACAGGGTGTAACAGAAAGACGTGTGTTAATTTTAAACATTGGTAGAACTCGTTAAATAAAACATTTTTTCTGTTTTTTTTTTTCAAAAACCAACGTTAAACTGATTTAAAATATGTTCTAGTTTATCTACTAAAACGCGTACCCGCCTATGGTTAAAGGTGTGCAGCGATAAAATCTTTGGCAACGGTGTCATAAAGGTACATCATTGCCTGTTAGGCAAAACACGTTCAGGATATTGTGCACTGTACAATCTACGGGCTTCTGCGGCATTTCCAAAGGCTCGACCATATACCAACACAATATCGGTTAATTCTTGATGAAAATGAAAATTTGGCATTTTGAAATAAACTTCACTTGACAATTATAGTGACAGTACCTGAGAACGGCTCGTTCAGTCAAAATTAGGGGGCAAATTTTTTTTTAAAAAACCTGCAAATTTTGAAAAAGAACATATAGAAAAAATGTTTTATATGAGTTCCATCAATGTTTAAAATTAACACACGTATTTCTGTTACACCCTGTATATATATTTTTTTAATAGAAATTATGACATTTTTGTTGCAAGTGACAAAATTTGAATGCACATTTTCTTCATTTTTTGTACAAATTAAGAAATGTTATTACAAATTGCAAGTACATCAAACCACAAAATTCTCATTAAAATGGTATCATTCTTATTGCAAGTTACAATTCATGTTGCATTTCTATTAGAAATTACAACATTTTCATTACAATTTTTTAATATATTTACTAAAATTTTCTTAGATTGTAAAGATGTAACATATGAGTTTTTTGTTGGAAATTATAACGTCTTTCCCCAAAAATTACATTCATTTAACATTATTAAAGATGTCATAGAAATTAAAATATATATATATATATATATATATATATATATATATATATATATATATAATGAAAGGTGTAAACTGTTGATTATAAATTTTAAAAAAATCAATAGAAACTATAAAACTACAAATTGTAATATTAATTCGAATACTCCATAAATAGTAATAAGATTGTGATGAATATTACGAAATTTTCATGATGGATTTCAATATTTCAATAGAAATTATAGAATATTAATTGTAAATAGGAACATTATAGTGAAATTTTAAATATTTTTAATATAAATACAATATTTCGATGGAATTAGTAAACAATTATTAAGAGGCCTAAGAGGACTAATGATTGTAAGTATGTAACTTTATTTATTTGCGGAATATTGCAAAAAAATATTATCTAGTCGAAAAAACTCAAATAGAAAAAAAGTAACCTTTCTATTTTGAGAACTCACTTTATCATTTCCAATGAGATTGCTTTCAATCATATTAAATAAAATATGAAGAAATGTAATACAAATTAGTCATGCTGTGACTTATATTCTATTATCAGGGTGTTCCAAAAATAGAGGAGAAGCACAACAGCACGCCACTCAGAGATACCAGCAGAGTCCTTAAAAAATACAAAAAAAAATCGTCGGACTATATATATATATATATATATATATATATATATATATATATATATATATATATATATATATATATATATAATCGATCTTTATTGGGCTATCGACCCCATATGGGGTCTTTCCGCCTAGCATTTTAATACATTTCATTATTATAAAATAATATATAATATGATCTGATATGTGAGTGTATGATATGCTGATGAATGATGGGTTGATTGGTGAAGAGTGTTATGGGGCGTAGTATGATTCATGGAGCGTTTTGGTCGGGTTCTTTTTTGTAGTTCGTTTGTCTAGTCTTTTAATGCATAATTCGTCCAGTATTGTCCTGTTGTCCTGTCTTTGTTGGAATTTATTTCGTAATTTGTCAAGTCTCTGATGAATGGGTGTGATATTGGTACTATTGTATAAATTTATATTTGATATGTCATGAAGGTGATTGTCCCTGTGTATCAGTTTAGTCACGTCTGTGATTCGTTTGCAATTGTCTCTAGCGTTGTTGAGTACCATTTGTCCGTAGTCGATGATGGGTCTGCAGATGGATTTGTAAATTCTTGTGGCTGTATCAATGGATATTCCTCTTCCTCCGTACGTTAAACATCTAAAATGTTTTGCCCTTTTTAGTATTTCAGTCCTTGTGTTGCGTAGATGTTTGTCGAATTTTAGTTCATTGTCTATAGTCATTCCAAGATACTTTATTGTCGTTGTTGGGTGTACGTTATATATAGGTGAAAGTTATATATAGGTTATATATAGGTATAGGTGAATTATAATGTTAAGTAGTAGTACGTGTGTAGTGAAAAATTATAGGTTTTAAAGTTTAAATTTAAAACCTGAAAATTTTAGTAGAAATTATAAAGAATTTATTCACAAAGCATATAACTCACTAAGTTATTAACATTCTGACAGAAATTTGCAAAACTTTTAATGGAAAATACAACACTTTAATTATAATTTTTTTTTTTATAGAAATTATGACATTTTTGTCATACAAGTGACAAAATTTTAATGCGAATTTTCTTCATTTTTTGTCGAAATTCAGAAATGTTATTACAAATTGCAAGTTCATCAAACCACAAAGTTCTCATTAAAACGGTATCATTCTTAGTGCAAATTACAATTAATGTTGGATTTCTATTGGAAATTACAAAGTTTGCATTAGAATTTCTTAATATATTTACTAAAATTTTCTTAGATTGTAAAGATTAATGTAACTTTAAAGTTTTTTGTTGGAAATCATAACGTATTTCCTAAAACATCACATTCATTTAACATTATTAAAGATCATAGAAATAAAAAATATATATAATGGAAGGTGTAAAATGTTGATTATAAATTTAAAAAAATCAATACAAACTATGAAACTACAAACTGTAAATTTTATTCGAATACCGTATAAATAGTAATAGCATTGTGATGAATATTACGAAATTTTCATGAAGGATTTCAATATTTCAATAGAAATTATGGAATATTAATTGTAATTTATAAAATTTACAATTTGAATTTAAATAGGATCATTATAGTGAAAATTTAAATATTTTTATTATAAATGCAATATTTCAAGGGAATTAGGAAACAATCATTAAGTAATAAATAAGTTTCATTTGAATTATATAATGTTCGTTGTGACTTGCACAAATTTCAATGAATAATGCAAAACATGCAATAAAAACGACAAAATTGCAATAGCTTTAATATTTTTTATTGTAAGTTGATAAATTTTACTATAAAATGTAAAATATCAATTGCATTTTCAACAATCTTATTAAAATATTTACAATAAATACCATAATATGAGAAACCGAATAAATATTCGTATTATAAATTACAAAATTTCAGCTGCGATTATAAAAATCTTATTGTAAATTGCCAAGATTTCACTGTGAAATGCAAAATGTATTGACATTGGCAAAATTTGCATACAGTCGTTGAAATGTTTGTAGCTATTTGTAGAAAATTTAATGAAAATAAATAAATTAAATAAAAAAATTACAAAATTTTCATTAGAAATTATGAAATTCTTATTATATATACCAAAATTTTGATTAGAATATAAAAAGATTAAGTGTAACGTGCAATTTTTGGTGGAAATTATAAAGCTTTTTGAACAAAGCACATCACTAAATTATCAATAGTTCAATATAAATATGCATATTTTGTGTTCAAGCACAAATACAAACAAAATATTATAAATAAAAAACTTCAATAGAAATTATGAAATTATCGTTGGAAACGACAAATTTTATACGCACATTTTCTACATTTTCTTTAAAAATTACAAATTTTTATTAAAAATTGCAAATAGCTAATCAAACCACAAAATTCTTATTAAAATTATATCATGTCACTTCTAAATTACAATGTTGCATATCTGTTGGAAATTTAAATTATTTCATTCGAATTATGTTCTTTATTAGTGTTGTACGGAGCAGAAAATAAAAATAAAAGAGTCCAAGGAACGGGATTTCTAATCAATGTTCAAAGCGTCAATCCTCGAATTCAAAGCTATATCAGATGGACTGTGTACTCTAAGGATAAGACTGAAATTTAAAAAAAAACAATAGTAAACATACATGCACCAACTGAAGTTGCAGGTATAGAGGCGAAGGAGGAATTTTATACCGAGCTCAACAGAGAGTATGAAAGTATACCTAGATATCATCTTAAAATAGTTATCTGGGATGCTGACGCGAAAATTGGAAGGGAAGAAGCCTTCAGGTACACCATTGGCATATTCAGCAAGCACCAAAACACAAATGGGAATGGTCAACTGCTAATAGATTTTGCAAAAGAGAAAGATATGATAATAAAGAGTACATACTACCAGAAAAAGGATATATACAAGGGCACAAAGGCACCCAGATGGAACATATGTGAATCAGATATATCATGTGCTGATAGAAAAGGATCAAGAAAGATGTATAAATGATTTAAGGTCATACAGGGACCAAATGCTGATTCGGACCACTTCCTGATACGGGTTAAAATGGAAAATGATATCCCAAACAAGAGAAACCAGAGGAGGAAATTGAAATTAAAAAATAAGATAGTAAGAATAACAACAGACGAAGAAAGACATAAGTACAAAGAGAGACTAAACAAAGAATTGGATGCGATACAGAACAGAGATGACATAGAAGGGTTATGGGAAGACATAAGCAATCCGGTAAGACAAACAGCTGAACAATACGGAGGGAGTGAAAATAACAAAGCAAGAAAATGGTTCGATGATGACTGCAAGGAGATATTAGATAAGAGAAGAGAGACAAGAACAAAAATGTTAATAAGCAAAGAGGATAAAGATAAAAACAAATATATAGAACAAAGGAAAAAATGCAAGAAAATACTACGATCAAAGAAAAGAATAAATAATGAGATGGTAATTACAGAAATAGAAAAAAGTACCAGTGCAAGGAAATAAGAAACTTGTACCAAGGCAAAAAAAGAGAAGACGGGTTATGAGCAACAACCACTATTTTATAGGAATAAAAAAGGAGACATAATCGGAGAAGCAGAGGACATCATCGAAATGTGGAAACAGCATTTTTCGGAACTGCTAAGCGAGAACGTTAATCGAGAAGAAGAGGACAAAATAACGAAGGACAATAACTAAAAAGAAGAAGCACCACTATCTCTAAAGAATATAGAAGAAATAATCAAGAATTTGAAGAAGAACAAGAGCCCAGGTAATGATGACATAAGTGCAGAACTATACAAGTATGGAGTGTAGCAGGTAGCAAAATGGTTCCAAATACTCTGTGACAAAAAAAATGAGCGCAGGAAAACCTCAACGCTAGACAGGGGCGTTATTAGTACCCATCTACAAAAAGGGAAACAAAACAAAATGTGAAAACTATAGAGGAATAGCGCTATTGAATGTGGCATATAAAATCTTCACTACACACTTAAAGAACATAGTAACAGCTAAAATATAAGTAGCATCAGTGGAATATCAGTGTAGAAGTCCAAATGTCCAACGAACTCCAAATGTGTTTCTATTTGATGACTTGAAGTTGAAACTCACGATTACTTTTCTTGATCACTCTGTATTTGTCAATAAATCTACATTTTTCAATTCCACATAATATTTCATTTATTATAATAAGGACTGTAAGTATATTTTTACAACTGACGAAACATTAAATACTATGAATTTCGCTTTCTTACAATTTACAGTAATTGCAGTCACATATACTTCACATTTCATTCCGGAGCTTAATAAATTCCGGATATTGCATTACAGTCCTGCCAACTTGGGGTATTGCGGCAACGGGTTGATTTCAATTTGGGCTCTTGCCCCACATAACATTATGCGGCGTCAGCATTCGCGTGTACTTTACTAGTCACGCTCTTGAGTCTGGCTGGATTCAGCATTTTGAGCAGTGCACTTTCGAAATTTATCAATAAGCAAATGTGTCTGTTTGATTGTTCCTAATATACAAAGTTGCATCAGTAGGCACGAATTCGCTGAATACTGGGCTTTCCTGAAAATTGATTCACATATGAAAACTAATTGAAATAGCAGTGTTGGTTAAACTCGATATATACAGGGTGTTTCAAATTAGACAACCCTAATCGCCATTTTCATTCACCAGACGTCAGTTATTTTTCTGTAGAAAAAAGTAAAACACAGCTTTGGCAATTCGTTTGTTCATCATTATTTCATGCTCAAGTGCTGAAATGTAAATTTCAAAACACTTTAAGACTAGTTCATATATCTAATAAATATGCCTAGAACTAATTTACAAGGACAAGTTTCAATTGTGAAATGGTTGTATTAATTCCAAGTAGGACATAGATATATCATTAATTTATTATAGATGTTGACACTTCAACTATAAATTTTGACATTGACACTAATGACATGAAAATAGATATAAGATGTAAAAATAACACAATATTTAAATAATCGGCATCATTATGATACTAACAAATATGTTTTCGTACAGAATTTGGTGCACGTATAGTTCCGAAGGATGTATATATAATTTGGATTGTAATATATTGACAGCGAAAATTAATAAATAAAAGTTAAAAGTTGTAAATCCGAAAAACTGATAAAAGACGTCATGTGGTGTATCTGAGGTTAGCTATGGGACGCCCAAATGCACCAAACATGTAATGTTGTGGTCATGTATAAATTAGGAAGCTGATGTTATGCTATTTCGTTGATAAACATAGATTATTTATTAAAAATGTTAGAGCAACTACGATGTTGCAGCGTAGTTGCCATAATATTAACTTAGGTCTGAAGTTATACACTAAACTGCGGATACAAATTTGTTATTAAGATAATTGTAATGTTGGTCATGACCTTAATTTATGTATACGATAATGGCAAATTTATAACGTGTTCTTTTCTTTTTTGCAGGTAAATTCAATGTGAACAAAATACACCATTCGATAGAATTAAGAGAAGTTTATTTCTTTAATATTCAAGTAAGTAATACACATCAATAAAATGTTAATATCAAAATTATCATCATTCAACAATATTTAGTTATATGTATCGTAATAGTTATATTAATACTGTAGTATTAGTTATATATGTTACAACTACCTAAAATGAAGTTTTTTCGGACTAATCTTTGCGGTTTTCGGAGGAGACCTAGCCCAGGCTAGAATAGCAACGGAGTCCGAAGAAATTTAATTTAGGTACGTGTTACAAACAAGATTATTTTGTAAATGGTCCCAAAAACATATTCAAATCTTTAATTATGTATGATTAATGTGATCAGAAGAAATAATTAGTGAGCTTCAGATTTTAATTACCATGCCACTTTTGTAACCAGATTGTTTTAACCATGGCAATATTTTGGGATTGAGTCCGAATAAGACTTATTTTAGGTACTTAAATAAGTCCATAAAATTGCTATTTTTGGGAGTATGTACTAAAAACTAAATTATTAGGCGTGAAATTCGTCATAAATTATCCGACATAATATCCGAAACTATGGTATAAGTGCAGAGACATGTATAAGACAAGAAGTCAATTAAATCTGAAACAATTACTAACTCTATCAGTTACAATATCACAAGAGTTATAATGAATGGAAAATAGTTAGACAGGTTTACGAAAGCTTGCTGCCTGGCAATAGCCACGAGAGCCCTTCGGGATATTGCCAGATAGTGACAAGCTTGAGATCTAGAGAAACCAGTATCGAGGAATTCTGGAATCCAGGAATCTGGAGAATATTTTTTATTTATCAAACTTTCGTATACCTACCATACGAGGGTTGAGGGTTGAAGGTTAAATTGGAAGGTAACGGTGCATAAAACAAGGCATTCTAGAACTATCCAGCTTAAACATGTACGTTTGGCCAATTCCAATATTTGAAGATAGAATGGATTAGTACTTTGATCGCGACAATTTTTAAACAATGAATTATACCGCGCGTTTTTTTAATCGCTAAACATAGGCTATATTCAGTTTTAAAACGCCAGTATCAAATTCATTGCTAAAATTCAATGGTATGCAACCAAATTTACAGGCCGCATTATAAGAACTCGGTCATTTCAAATGTCAATACTGTTGACAGAAAATGTATTCAACGCAAGAAAGTATTTAAATAGAAGAATGAACTGGCTGGTATACGGCTGTGCGAGATTCATTTCAGTGCATTATCCTGCGATACCAATACCATCAATCCCGTTCAATCAACAATCATCAACCGTTAATCCCGAAATAGAAACTCATTTGCCAAATGGAAGATATTGGTTCTTCTTTGGCATAACATAAAACATTTCATTTCATTTCTTCAGTTGAAATATTACATCTCAAATTTTTTTTATGATGGCGAATAGCGACGCATCATGTACCTACAATTAAATTTTGCGATTATATTTAACATTGTTTCGATTCAATGGATTCGTCTGTCAGGATAATGCACTCAACATAAATTTCTCAAAATCCGTATACTATTACCAGCTCGGTACCATTTGAATTTGAATATTTGAGTACTTTCTCCGTATACTATTGCCAGCTCGGTACCGTTTGAATTGGAATATTTGAGTACTTTCTTGCGTTGAATAAATTTTCTCAAAACAGTGTTGATATTTGAAATGATCTATTTACACGCGCCAGTAAATTTGGTTGCATAACCGTTGCAGTTTAGCAATGCATTTGCACTGTCGTTTTAAAACTGAACATAGCCTATGTTCAGAGTTAAAAAAATGCCCGGTATATTTTCTTCTTTATTGTAATGCATTAATTTCATATAAGACTGTAAGTTAGCTAATTCTATCCCCTGGCGATGAGCTGATAAAATTGTACTAGGTTTTATTATTCATACCATAACTTACTTATGATATATTTTTGCGTATTTTTGTACTTTCTTATCTATTATTTTAGTTTTTTAAGTTATTATTTGTAATGTATTTTAATTAGTAAAGATATATTTAAAATTATATTCTCTGTTGGAAATAAATGAAGTGTCCAGAATCTCAACAAGGGATTGCTTTATTATAAAAGAAGCTGCTGGTTATATCACGTAGGAGTACATCTGGATATATATTCTTATCTGAAGCTGTATTCTACAGCCACTCTTAAATATCATTAATGACAAAATTCAATATAATTACTAAAATACGCAATCTAGTTATATTTTTGCATTGAAATATTTCATTGAAAAAATTACATTAAAAAAAGTTGTAATTCCCTTCCCAAACTTTTGAAATATTTATATATATATATATTTATAATAAATTTCAGATTTTGATAAAAAAGGGCATACAGGGTGGTCACTTTTACGACGCCCACCATTGGAATCTATTAAACGGAAATAAATAGAGAGTTGGTCAAATGGGATTAAAGTTTTTATTTTTTATGCCTTTCAATATACTGAAACGAAATCCGGGATATCTTGCTCAGTTTCTGAAATATCGCTGAAAAACTGAAAAAGTACACTTTCCCTTTCCTTTTATAACTATTTTACTTTTGATGGAAATTTTACGAAACTTGCCACTCTTTAATTTTTTGATGTCAGTTTTCTTATGACCGAGCCAAACTTTTCCTGCGCCAACTAGATGCCCAAATTTTCATAGTCAACTTTAGATTTTCTTATGGAAGCAGGATTAGACATTATGGATGGCATTAAAAAGAGCGAAACATTTCGATTTCAACAATGTATAACACATGGGTAATCTGACATTATTTACTACCAAAAATCGAGAATTTAAAAATTTGTTGCAAAAATCAAACTACTGTGTACTCCTCTAAAAATCAAGTTGCCTTGGAATAATAAATTTCACATTTCTTCATACAAAGAAAATAACTTCTGAGTATTTTTTTTGTGAATAAAGTGCAAAGAAGGTGATACTATCTTTGATTAGTAAAAATGGCAATAATTAAATATCCCAGATTTTAGTTCAAGTATGGCATTTGATCAGATTATTTATTGAATACAATATGATTTATGATTTGCAATCTCGGCCAGGGAAATATAATGCAAGATATTACATGATAGATATTGTACATGTAAATGTTTTCATGTTGAGGATAATACCTTGCCATTTTTACTAATCAGAGATATTATATCCTTTTTGCACTTTATACATATACAATAAAATTACTCAGAAGTTATTTCCTTTGTATGAAGAAAAGTTAAAATGGTAATTTGTTATACCATGGCAACTTGATTTTTAGAGCAATCCACAGGAGTTTGATTTTTGCAACAAATTTTTAAATTATCGATTTTTGGTGGTAAATGATATAAAATTACCCATGTGTAATACATGGTTGAAGTTGTAATTTTTCGCTCTCTTGAATGCCATTAAAAATCCAATATTGAGGCCATAAGAAAATCAAAAGTTAACTATGAAAATTTGGGCATCTAGTTGGCGCAGAAAATGTTTGGCACTGTCATCAGAAAGCTCACGTGGAAAAATATTAGAGTACAATTATTCGTAAAATTTCCTTTCCAAAGTAAAAAAGTTATAAAAGGAAAAGGAAAGTGCAATTTTTTAGTTTTTCAGCGATATTTCAGGAACTGTGCAAGTTATCCCAAATTTCGTTTCAGTATATTGTAAGGTACAAAAATAAGAAACTTTTATCCCATTTGACCAACTCTGTATTTCATTTCAAAATTTTACAACTAATATTTGCGGGGTAATACATAGTTCTATAGTTGTTATTCATACATAAACTAATTCTGATACCCATTTACTGAAACTACAATGAAAATAAGTTTAGGTAATATTTAAAAAAAGGTAATTTTTTGTTTTTGAAAAATGCAAAAATGCGGTGTCTATTTTTTGGGTTGATAGCATCATTACAATTCTTCATATTTTTCAGTACTTCACTTTAGAATTTACATAGGTACAATTCCAGGTTTGATTCGAGGAATTCATAGAATGTAATTCAGTGCTGAACGTCCGATGATCATGCAGAGCATTGAAACGGTCCTCATGGCCCTATATATCTACCAGAGAATATTTTGTCAAGCAATTGTCTCACATATCCACCAAAATGAGTAGGATTTTCATCTTGATGAAACAAAATGTTCTGATTTGGCACATGATTGGTAAAATCATTGATTGAGCTGACTTACTCGCCTGACTATACAGGGTGATTTTTTAACTCAACAACAAACCTTGAGAGATTGAAGCTCATGTATTTTCAAGAAAAAAAGCATATATAAACATATGTCCAATATCGATTAGTTTATGAATTACAGGACTTCAAATTTAGTATTCTACATTCAAGATAACTAGGTTAGAAGTTAGACAACATAAAAGTTTTTGGTTTTAATATAAAAATATATAAATAATTAAACCTTCAAATTAATTACCACAAATGGCACCAAAGAGTTTTTAACTCGATTATTTAATCCCATTGAGTAGTAAATCTTCAAGTAAACCAAACAGTATGTTTTTCACGAACTGTGAGTAACTTTTTGCATTCAATCGTAGGTGTAGTACATACAAGTCTAGAAAAATTATGGAAAAATTTAAGAAAATTAGTAATTTAAGAAGTTCCACCCCAAACATTAATACTATTTTTTTTTTAAATCCCTGTTCTTGTTGCATGTAGATTTTGTAAGGGCCAAATATGTTAATTATGAAGATTAATTAGATCGTCTCTTGCGAAACATGAATCATTCGACCATAGAATTTTCAAAATAAGGTCGTTATCTTGTTGATGTTGCTCAAGTAACCATTGTCAAAATGAAACTTTGAAGTTTTCTAATTTCGAAACGAATAATAATATATAATATAATTGAGGGGGCCCATTTACTGGTACTGAAATTAGACTATCCAGATCCAATTTTGGCAATTGAAATCTTAAATGAGAACCCCTATTTTTTATTGCAGAATCAGATTGTATGATATAAACTATGAAGGTTTTAAACTAAAATTTAACTAAAACGGCGCTTAAATCATCTTCTATGTTATGTATATGTCAATATTATTAACCCCCCGATTTTGACAGATAAGAGGATTCACTAAGAACAAGCACTCGCGGTAAATAACACTTTTCTTTCATTGTTGCATCATTTTGTATTAAAATAGTAGATATTACTTAAAAAACAAACATAACTAATTTTCGCCGTTTGCAGCCCTATCTGTAATTATAAAAAAATGTCTCGATTAAAACCTTCATAGTTTTGGTCGAAGAATCCGAATCTGAAAAAAATAGGTGTTCAGATTTTAGAATTTAAAATTACCCTTGTTCGTGAAAAGGGGTGGTGGGGTGATCTAATGTTAGTACCAGTAAGTGGGCCCCGTAATTATATTAACGTTAATTTGGAAAATATTTTCGTACGATACTAATTTTACTAGATATTTTGATGCCTTCATTTAAATGGACTCGGTGTAAACTTTTTTCTATAAATCACGTGAGTTTTCACCTCTTAAAGTTTGTTAGTGAGCTAAAAAATCACCCAGTATATTCCCTGCTAGAGTGGCGAGAACGTAATTAGTCCTCTTATAGCTAATATTTATAAATTTATAAATTATATATTTACTCTAGAAATTATTAACGGGCAATATTTTTTTTTTTAAGATAGTTAGTCATCATACACTTATCTTGAATGAAACCCTATTTACGTTACGTAGTGTAATTTTAGAATCAGTTTGTTAACCCATGGTCCATATAGCAAAGCGTTTTTTCCAGATAAATGGAAGGAGACGCACCTAACCCCTGTTTTTAAATCACGAGGTAAGAGCTTGGTTGCCAATTTCAGACCAACCTCACTTATCCACACTTGGAGAACTAGTTAGACTGTCGAAGTGTAAGTTGTCAAGTAGAAAAAGTAAAACATGTTCGTAGATATAATTGAGATATTTCTTCTTAATTTATAATACAACTCCTGTACCCAATATTTATTAATATTAAAATGTATTTGTTGAGTTCTAAAGGCAATCTTCCTTACACTAAGGATTCTACAAATCATATACATATAATATTATAGTTCTCAATATTTTGTAAAACATGCCGGATAATTAACAGATTTACCAAATTATAGTTTTTATGTATTTAATTAGTATGATTGTAAACGCATGAACACTACGTGATTACTACATCATTTCTAGTCCATTATTAAACAGTTATAAAAATTCACATTTAACACAAGTTTACTGAAGAGTCATGCTTTGTACTGCTCATTTTTCTTGTTTTTGGAGTTGGTTGATTGAAACATTTTTATCAGACATGACCGCGTTTTGTATTACAATTAGTTTTTGTAAATTATATTTCAACGTATATTTATATTGATATTTGCATAATCACTAGTATATATACACCGTGTGTTTGAGATGATAGGCGAACATAGTGATTTAACATTGTTTTTGACGTGTTTCCGAATTCCTGCTTGCCAGTTTAACACACAGAAAATATTTGGTATCAGTGAAACAAGAAAACCATTGCGCATTTAAGGATTTTAATTATTACCTTATTTTTATCATTTCTGCTGGAAATACAGGGTCCCCCTCTAATGGACCAATAAAAGTCTAATTATTTTATTAACACTGGAGGCTTTTACTTCGTGATACATTATGTATAAATTAATAATGCAATTTTTACTTTGTAGGTATCACTGTTGATATTAATACTGTGACTATAGTTTCGACCGAATAGTCGAATTATATCTTTGAAAATTACCGACTGTTTGGTCGAAACTAGTCACAGTATTAAAATAAACAGTGATACCTACACGGTAAAAATTGCATTATTTATTTAAAAGTTTAGTTGTTTCCCGATAAAATAAAAAATCGAGAAAATAATCCAAAAATGGTTGATTCCTTTCTCTTTAGGTGAAATGCTTTCGACCTTCTATCATTTTCCGTTATGCCGGAAATAGCCAATTGTTTTAAAAATGGAGCACGTTATTATGTTTTTAGCTTCCCCATATAATTTGAATGATATTTTGTAGAGATATATGTATACCAATCGTTTTACTTTCTGAAATACAAATTAAATTCCAAGTTTTTGACCTCAAAAAGTCTTTATGAATAATGGCTTCAATTTCTCTTAAAAATTAATTAATAACGGAAAATTGAACTCAAATTATACCTGAAATACAGCTCTATATCTGATATATTTTGCAGCTGAAAATTGTGATAATTAGTCATTCAAAAATGTCATTAGTTAAGTGCCCACTTAAATAAAGAGATTTTCGTTTTTTTAATGGAATGACATACTTGTTATCTCATAGAGCAATTAGCATGACAATTTACTACAAAAAAGTATTTTAGAACAATATTCCTAAAAGACGTAGTTTTAGGAATATTTAGAAAATTAGAATATCTGCATTATGTAATTTCGCCTATCCTCTTTACACATGCATAATGGTTTGCGAAATATGTTTATATTTCGTAACTGTCATAACTAATGTTAACAAAGAAAACTATATAATTTATTCCGTCAAGAAGTCTAATTGACTAGATTTACAGGGTACAGGATGGCTACTCAATTTCATCTTTGAAATCTGACTTTTAATATTAACAATCAAGGATAATGATACTTAATTGACTGTTGGATGATATATGAGACATATAATTACATGAATTACTAAATATGACTTTCACTTTGATAATAAAATAGCATATGCTATTCGTAGTGAGAGTCCATCTTTGTGTGGTTCATCGGATCTTTGTGCGATTCTCTTGCATATATTGCTTGGCTAGTAATCACTTCCTCTAATGTAATTTTATCCAATTCATAATAAATTTACAATGACTGACATTAGTGTGACAGTAAATGCACACTATATTAAAAATATGAATCTATTTTTTTTAGTTTTTATTTAAAAGGTATTATAAAAATGCTAAAAGCAGTCGCACTTAAAGCTTTGTATGTAATGGGTACACAATTGAACTTTATGGATTCGCTTTATTTATAGTGTTCGCTCGTGAGCGAGCTGGGACCATAAACTTTAAGACTCATTCATAGAGTTCTAAATTATATACTTATTACATAAATACCTATTATGTTAAACTTTCCGAAAATACTAACTTTTGACGTGTGTTGTAGGCCAAAATGTAATACATTTCATACTTGTACGTAATGATAAAGTAAAACGAATGCACGCTAATGTCAGAATTTGCAGCTTGTAATTTCAATCAGATGAACATAAAATAATTTCACTACAACGTGATTTAGATGATAGTAGCTAATTGCATCTAATTTTTGGATTGTTATCTCTTCTGTAATTGTAATTTCGTCGAATTTATATTTGATTTACAATGACCCTCGTACGTATGATAGCAAATGCACGCTAAGCAGCAAATGCACTCATGATAAAAATATGTACAATATTGTTTCCGTTATTATTTAAAAAGTATTCAAAAAATGCGAAAACCAATCGGGCCTAAAGTTTTGTATACCAGGTGTACATTTCAAAATTGGCCAGTCTCAATAACTTTTGAATGCGAGCTAACCTAATAAAACAAAAAAAAAACACATCGATTGATTTTTGGAGCGGGAAGTTTAAAAACAATGTCAAATATATTTTAGGTGTCACCCCCTCCTCCCTAGCCGCCCCCACTTTGAAATTTCAAATGACACCCCTCACCTTGCGATATCTCAGTTTATAGCTTAACAAAACCTAATCTACTGGCGTAATACAAAAAGATTTTTGTCGATTCTTTTTGGCAAAAAAAATAAATAGGGAAAATTCCTAAACAATTTATATTGAACAAATATAAGTTCCTTCCAATGAACTAAAAGCGCTAGTCAAAACAGTTTTCGGGGCAGATGTTAAAAAGTATGTTAATTGAATATTAAATAAATTAAATAATATTATATATATATATTAAATAATACCCCTCCCCTAATGACTCTAACTTTTATTACAAATTGAAAATTACACTCCTACGTTGTGGTACTTTGTTTTGAAGCTTAAAACAAATACAATCTAGAGTTATAACAAATATATACAGAGTGTCTCTTAAAAACGCCGTAGGCCATAATTATTTATTGGCCGATTTCAATAAAACAAAAACAAGATTAAATAGCTCCACATGTTCTACAAAGGGGCAATAATTTTCTTTCTTTGCAAAATCAACTTACATTTCAGCGATAGTCAACTTTTTGTTTTTCAAATGGTTACATATATTTTCTTTTTTTTTCTGGTAGACATTATTTTTCTGAATCCAAAGATGTATAACAAGTTGACTTTGATAGAATATTCGTTACAGAAAAATAATGTTTCCAAGCATAAAGTTGATTTTTGTAAGTTTATCAAGTGTGCCATAGAAAGCAAAGTAATTGCAAAAAACAGAAAAGTCATTTTATGGTTTGTATTTGTGTTTCTTAAGAATTGCATTTACCGTTCATTTTGATGTGCCAATGTTATTTGCAAACTCCCGAATAAATGTTCTTGGTTGTTCTTGCACATTAAGAAGTACATCTAATTCCATATTTCCGTGAAATATTCGTTCCTCTTTATTCAGTTCCTTAAAAACACCCTACTTAATTCTTGTTTCATGTCTTCCAAATTTTCTAGACTCTTGGACTTCTCTATTCAGAAAACGGTCCATGTACAGGAACACTGCTTGATCGCAATTTTTATTGCATTCGAAATACACTTGTAACATGTCAGTTAATCGATTGTTAATATCATCACTTGAGTTATTTCCAAAAATTGGACCAACAAGAAAGAGCATTTGACATTCACTAAGATGACTTTTACTGTTTTTTGTGTTCACTTTGCTTTCCATGGCACACTTGATAAACTTACACACAAAAAAAAACAACTTTACGTTAACAAAAATAATATTTAACGAATATTCCATCAAGCCAACTTGTTATGCATCTTAAGATAATCTCTGTATGGAAAAATATTAGTAAATATATGTAACTATTTGAAATAAAAAAGTTGACTATCGCTGAAATGAAGGTTCATTTTGCAAAAAAAGAAAATTAGTGCCCTTTTGTAGAACATGTGGAGCCTTTTCATTTTGTTTTTGTTTTATTGCAATCGGCCAATAAATGTATATTATGTTATTGAGTTATGACCAGCGGCGGTTTTTAGGAGACACCCTGTATTTACGACAGTACTTTTTCAAAGAAGTTCAAAAATTAATTAGTTTCAACATTTATTTTTTAAATTGAGATAACAATATGTTTTATCGATTATTTCTATTGATATATTATTCATTTATTTATTAAGGTATATTTGTTTATTTATTATAAATATAAATGTGTAGCTAAAATGTGTAAAACTACATCGACGTGATTTTTTAATCAAATTTACAACTTATTGAGTTACTCCTGAAATGAATGTCAGCATAATTTATTTTTGAAAAATACATTTTGTTTTTGGAAACGTGCTGACGTAAATATATGTTTATTACACCCCTAGATTGTATTTGTTTTAAGCTTTAAAATTTGTAATAAAAGTAAGAGTCGCTAGGGGGAGGGGGTAACATTTTTTATTCAATTAACACAGTTTTTAACATCTGCCTCGAAAACTGGTCCGACAGTTTTTTTGTTTTATTGAAAAGAACTTAGATTTGTTCATTATAAATTGTTGTGGATTTTTTTTAAGTTTATTTATTTTTCCAAAACGAATCAGCACAAATCTTTTTTTATTGGGCCACTAGATTAAGTATTTTTTAAGCTGCAAAATGAGGTATCGCAAGGTATGGGGTGCAATTTGAAATTTCAAAGAGGTGGTTGTGTTATACCATAACACAATAGGCCCAAACTTATCAATGTAATTGTCATTGTCATTGACTTGTCATTGTAAGATTGTCACTTGTCATTTGTTGAGTCAACATATCATTAATAGTCAAGTCAAATCAGACTTTTTGGCGGAAATAAATTAAATAGTTTTGAAATTTGGTATACTTACTAGTAAGTACTCTAGAATCGAATATCCATCGAGCCCCCCCCCCCCCCCCCCTTATGTGTTATTTTTCGCGAATATCTCGTAAACGGTGCACCGCCTGAAATTTTTTATATCAGGTAAAGATGATGATTTTTGGGAACAAAATTTTGAACAAAATTTATATGACACGGTAAGCCACAAAAACTATAGTTCGCGCGGACTAGAGGCCGGAAGTCAAATTATCCAGTAAATCCTGGCGGAAATAAATTATATTGTTTTGAAATGTATTATACACACTCTTGAGTACTCTAGAATCGAATATCCGCGGAGTTTCCCCTCCCCGGTGGGGGCTTCATCCCTTAATATTGAAAAAACAGGCCCCAAGTGGCGAACTCGTCTAATTATTCGCAATTATCTCGTTAACGGTGCATCGCCTGAACATTTTTATATTAGGTAAAGTTGATGGAAACTAAATTTTGAATAAAAGTTATATTACATAGTTTTCCACAAAAGCTATAGTTCGTAAGGTATACACGCCGGAACTAAGAGGAGAATATTGGCTTGCGACGTACAATTCGTTTATCGGGCTCTCATTACGTAAATAACTACTAAACGACTAGATTTTTGTTAAAAGTGCTTATAACTAAAGTTTTAAAGCGATAAATTCTCGATAAGAGTAAGAAAATCATTTTAACTAATATCTAGCCGTTTTGTAGGTATTTACAGAAAAGAGAGCCCGAGAAAGAAATTGTGCGTCGCGCGTCAGTATTCATCTCTTACTTCTGGCGTGCACATCGTGTGAACTATAGCTTTTGTGGCAAATCGTATAATATATGTTTGTTTAAAATTTTATTTCCATCAATTTTACCCGATATGAAATTTTTTAGGCGGTACACCGTTAACGAGATAATTGCGAAAAAATACAGATGTTCTCCGATTAGGGGTGTTTTCTCACTATTAAGGCATGATGACCCCTCAGGGAGAGGGGAAACTCAACATTCAGATATTTAATTCTAGAGTACTCAAGAGCATGTATACCAAATTTGCAAACATATATAAGTTATTTCCGCCAAATTTATTTCCGCCTGGTTTACTGGATAATTTGACTTCCGGCCTCTATTCCGCGCGAACTATAGCTTTTGTGGCAAACCATGTAACATGAATTTTGTTCAAAATTTTCGATGAACTTTACCCGATATAAAAATTTTCAGGCGGTGCACCGTATACGAGATAATTGCGAAAAATAACACAAGTTTACCGTTTGGGGGTGCTTTTTCAATATTAAGGGATGAAGCCCTTACCGGGGGATGGAAAATCGGGGGAGGACGTATATGACTAAACTATAATTCTAGACTCAAGATTTACGTTTACAGGCTAGGCAGGCCCTCCTAGGCCCAGCCCCCCGCCCCCCCATCCCAGAAAGTGAAATACGCGCGGGTAAATACGCGTTTCTTTCGTGCTGTGAACAATGATGTCCGGTTTTACGACGGTCGAAATACTGCCCAAGATCACCAAGATGCAATATTCGAAATTTCCCAAAAGAGAAACGGCTGATAAGGGCAATGAGTTTATTAATCTACATGACTCTGGCTTGGGGCCAACAACCATTAATGATGATGGCTTTAGATTATCATGTGTCAGATGCGGACCAAAACACTAAGAAAACCCATATTTTCCTAGAAATGCAGATGGTAGATCATTCGTATGTTCATAGTATCACAAAATTATGCCAAAAGGTGAAAAAAATTACAATCCAGCAGGTTAATATATTCTAAATCTTTGGATTTAGTGTTTCGTTTTTGTTGTTTGTTACTTTGTATGAAAAGGAAACGGGTAGTAAGTTTATTAGTGGATACAAGAATTGGCAAAAATTGAGTTCAGTAATTCATCAGTAATCATGAGTTATCAAAATGTCACATGAAAACATTTATTTCCTGGCAAAAATGATCAATACATCTTATATTTAAATCATACAAGTGATAATAATATTCAGTTGAACAGAAGTAAGAAGATTGAATGGCTTATGTTATTACATTGCCGTATAGTATGCATGCAATTTTATTCTTACGCAGTAACAATATTTCTCTTCGAGCAAAAAACTTGGAGTTGCAAATAACAGAAATGTTCTAAGTTTAGTAGAATTATTAAGCAAGTTTGATCCTATTTTAATTGACCTTGTAGCTAGAATAAAGGATACAAACACAAGAATTGTTCATATAGCACACCGCTCACAGGCAGAGATTCGTACTGCTTTGAGTAATGAAGTTCTTAAAAGAATTAAGACAAATGTTATTTCATCGACGTATTATGGCATTCAAATGGACTGTACACCTGATATTTTCCATACAGAACAAACTTCAATAATAATAAAATACGTATTTTTTTTTATAATAGAAAGTAATCAACGAATCATTCGTAGCTTTTATTGAAGTTACAGACACAACTGAGAGGGACTAACAAACACACTTTAAACAAAGTTAGCTGAACTTGACTTAGACATCAAGTACTGTAGAGGTCAAGCATTCGACAATGGAAGCAAAATGAAGGGGAAATACAAAGACGTGCATTTCAGGATAATTAATATAAATAATCCTGCAATATACGTACCGTTTTTGTCCCACTCATTTAATTTATTATTATGTGAATCTGCATGTGAATCCTATAACATAGGTACTCTTCATCGATTGTATACTATGTTTGCTGCATCTACTTAATGATGGGATATTATAAAAGAACACCTTAATACTACCCTTTAACCGCTATGCGAGACACGATGGGAAGCCAAAATGGATTCGGCAAGAGACACATGTAACGCACTTAACGAGTTAATGAATACAAGTGCAGATAATGTTGTTACATCTGAAGCTGAGAGCATTTTGAATGCAATACAAACTATACCATATCTCTTAGGCTTACAAATTTGGTCTATAATTTTAAACAAAATAAATAATATCAATAAATTATTACAATCAAAAACAATTATTCTTAATTCAGCCTATAAACTTTTAACTACAGTAAAACAAGATTTAAGATCTAAATTTTATGTATTACTAAACAAATCTAAAAATAAGTTATATTAATTAAATATTTCCGAAAATTTTCCTAATAAAAATTCGAAGAAAAAGTTGTTTTCTGAATTAGCGAAGATGATATATCTACAAATCCAATTGATAAATTTAGAATGTTATAGTTTTAATGTTATAATTTTTTATGTTATAATTAAAGCATCGACTATGTACAAAATGCGCCCTGAAGTGTATATTAATGATATGACTACGGAAATTTCAAGGTTAGATCTACACGAATCATAATAAAAAAGAGTGAATTAACCTTTTTTTTGCATATAATGCATATTTCATGTATTCAATACATATTTTTTCAATAATTGTATATTTGGTCACATAATTGGATATTTGTGACCGAATTTTTTTTTTACTAAAAAAATTATAAGTTTTTAATAATGTACCTAAAATTTAGTATGCAATGAAGACATAATTCAAATTCATTCAAATAGTATGAAAAGTTAATTATTAATAATCGAATGCAATATTATTATTTCGAGGATTACCCTATTTATCTTGTTTACTATTCATTTTGTGTTGTCAGCAAATAGTAGATCGCTCCGTAGTTCAGTGGCTACGTGCATAAACAGACTGCGATTGTGTGTGGTAATATTAAAATTGTGTGTGTATAATGCCGAAAGTAAAGGACAAGGGAATCGTGTCTCAGTGGATTAGAGATTATAAAGATCTAATTTTGTAGAATGGTGTTGTATTTTGTAGGCCCTGCAGTAAAACTGTAATTTTTATTTTTCTATTGTGCCGTTGTATAGTTTGCAGACATTTGCTTTTTTTATGTCCATCTTACATCAGATTCCATGTGATTTTTTTTTTTAAATAATACAACACATTAAAACAAGTTTACACGAAAATAATGTCGAAAACCAAACATTAAAAAAACAACAAACGCTACATGAAAGCTTAAGTTCAAGCTCGAAAATGAAAGAGAAAGGAGCTTTTAATTTTGAAAAATGTAATGCTCTAATATCTGCCAATATTCCGTTTAGCAAACTGAATAACTCAACATTGAAGACGTTCTTGCAAAAATATTGTAAAATTGTAATAACAGACGAGAGCTACATACGGAAAAACATATGTAGTTGAATTGTACAGAGAAACAATGCTTACTATAAGAACAATTATTGGAAATAGCGATATATATATACGTCATTGTCCACGAAACGTCAGATAACTGCGGACGTTTCATCGCAAATTTATTAATTGGATGTTTAAACAAGAATAAACCAGGTAACTCGTATTTAATTAGTACAAATGAACTTGACAAAACAAACAATACCACCATATCTAGATTCGTACATGAAGGATTGGCAATTTATATTTGCCTGATATAGTGCCAGAAGAAAAAGTGTTGCTAATGCTTTCAGACGCAGCATCATACAAGGTGAAAGCTGGAAAACACTTAAAAAGATTTTATAAAAACCACTACACCTGCTTAGCCCATGGTGTCAATAGAGTCGCGGAAGAAGTTAGCATTTATTTTCCAATGGTAAATAATATTGTTAACAACGTAAAGAAGATATTTCTCAAAGCTCCGTTAAGAGTGCAAGTGTATCGAGACACATTACCAAATGTGCCATTGCCTCCACAGCCAATTATCACAAGATGGGGTACTTGGATTGATGCTGCTGTCTTCTACGTTAACCATTTTTTTGCCATTAAGGATTTGGTTCTCAGTTTTTCCAACGATTCGATATCTATTAAGGATTACAAAACATGTTTTAATGATCCCAAGATTCCACAAGAATTGGCTTTCATAAAAACGAATTTTAATATAATCAGCGATATTTAAAAAAATTTAGAAGAACAAGGCATGTCTCTAAATAAATCAATAGATCTTGTGAAAGATTTAAGTGGCAAATTGAATGTGGTGGCTGGTGGGCCTGGCAATCGTATTAAAGAAAAGCTTAAACATGTGTTATTAAAAAATAAAGGTTTTCAGATACTAAAAATAAAGTCAAATATTATGAAAACAGAATTAGACGTAAATCTACATCTTGGAATGGATCCTTCGATAGTTGCATGTTTTAAATTTGCTCCAATAACTTCCGTTGATGTGGAAAAAAGTTTTTCTTCATACAAAAACATCCTAAGCGATAGGAGGCGCTCTTTCAGTATGGAAAATTTGGAAAAATATTTAATTATTATTATTTTTAATTTAAAAGTTGAATGAAAAACAAATTATTTTCATATATATATATATATATATATACAGAGTGAGTTTTTTCGGATGTTTAGTATGGGGATCTCGGAAACTAGCGGAGATAGAAGATCCATTAAATGGGGAAAGAATTGCAGTTTTACCAGTTCAATTTCATGAGCTTTTTGTTTTTTCGAAAAATTGCATGGCTAACTAGATATCTCGAAAAAATATATTTTTTGTTATTTGGTTCGGTGCCAATGGATCTGTTATTATTGACTTTAGAAAAAATGTGTAAAGGAAAAGTTGTACCCAATTATGTGCTTAATAATACAATCTAACCGATTATTTTATTAAAGCTATAATTTTTGAGTTATGAGACAAAGTTGAGTTTTTTCTAATGGAAGCCATAGTTAGCCATAAATTTATAAAACAGGCGCTTTTCATCTATTCTAATGATATATCACTTGATATAGTTACTTTTATAAATAATTAAATTATCGTTAATTTTTACTTTTCATTTTCGAACTATTCAAGAAGTAGAATTGATAGATGCTTAACGCGTTAAATAATTAAATTCAAGTTAGTTATTAAAATTTTTCTTTTCATTTCGATATTATAAACATTATTATTTTGGTGTAAAATGTTTATTTCGTTGGAGTTACAATTGTATATAAAAATTATTTCTGATAATACAAAATAACATAAGTACAAAACTACTAAACAGGATACAGCACACGATAAATTGAGAAACAATACAAACATATTAGAACTTATCTAAAGTAGTACCAAAACAACGTAATTAAAGTTAGAAAAGTATTTAAGACTAAATATGTTCAAAAGGTTCACCATTATGATAAATGCACACCTTTTTAAAACAGAATTTGTTGCTTTTCTAACGGAGCGTCCATCAATATTAGCAAAAACTTGTAACTTGTAAGTACAGCTTCTCTAAGATCATCTACTGTGACGTACGATGTTTGATACACTCTATCGTTTACCATTCCCCATAAATAAAAATCTAAAACGGCGAGATTGGGAGATCGGCCACCTCTATAATTGTTGTTTGAATCTATCAATTGTTTCTATAGCGTACTATTTCGAATAGTTTGAAAGTGAAAAAAAAACCCATAATTTAATTATTTATAAAAATACCTATGTATTATGATATATCATTAGAATCCTTCAAACGAGGCATTTTTTTATAAAGTCATGGCCGACTATAGTTTCCATTAGAAAAAAACACAAGTTTGTGTCATAACTATTAAAATATAACTACTAATTTCCTATAACTTTTTCCTTTACACATTTTTCTAAAGTCAATAACAACAGAGCAATATGCTCCGAACAAAATAAAATAAATATATTTTTTCGAGATATCTAGTTAGCCATGCAATTAAAAAAAAAAACTCATGAAATTGAACTTGTAGAACTGCAATTCTTTCCCCATTTAATCGTCCCTCTATCTCCGCTAGTTTCCGAGATCCCCATACTAAACATCCGAATAACTCACCCTGTATATGTAATATAAATAAAGTATTTTCAATTTTTAAACGCGATTTTAATTAAATTTATTTACATATATTGGCTTATATTTGAAATGTTGGTGCATATTTCTTTAATTTTACGTCCATATATATGCGCATATTTTCGTCTTTTTCGTGCATATTTGTCCGTGCTTTAGTTATAATAGATACGAAAATAATTCATATTGAAGAGCGATTTACAAACATTCCAGAGATTATAACCAATTTCATTTCGATTAATAACGGAAAAAGGACATCAGAAGTCGGCCAATTAAAAAAAAAAACAAATGAATTTATTCAATATTATAATACCGATGTTGACAATGACCTAATACAAGAAATCCTATCTTTAAAAGTATGAATTGCAGCTTAAATAAATGTAAATTGCGCAAAGGATATGCTAGAGTTTATATTAAATAGTCATTGTAGTGAACTATTTCCCAATGTATTGATTGTATTGAAAATGTTTCTTACCATACCAGTCACCGTAGCTAGTGCAGAACGCTCTTTTAGCAAATTAAAGCTAATTAAAACATATCTTCGCTCTACAAGTCTTCCCAAAGATTAAATTCACTTTCTATATTGAGCATTGAAAAGGATCTAGTTAATAATTGTCACTTTTCTACATCCGACCAACGAAATGGCAATAAAAAAATTAGGACTGCAATATGATGTACTATTATCAAGTGTTTGTGTAACAGAATATTATTTATTTTTAATGCTATCTATAGTATTATAATGTAAGACTGCTCTATTCAAAATATTTATTATTTATTGGAATGTTTATTTTATTTATATATTTATTTATTTCAGTATTTATTTATTATGTTCAGTAATAAATTATTGTTTCTTAGGTCTCTGTCAAAAGACGTGTTGTCACTATTGTCTATTGTCACATAAAAATGTTTCAATTATTTTTAAATTGCTAGTAAACTTGCCACTGAGTAGGGGCCCCTCAATTATATTTGCACCCGTTCCCAGTCTTGGAGAAGGCCGGCCCTGAGGCTAGGTAATGGTGTTGACGGTCATCACGGCTAAAGTATATATCCAATATTAGGCATGCCATAAGACTCCGATTTCATAAAATGTTTTACGTGTGAATATAGTATCTACGGAAATTTTCATATCCAGCAATGGATTTGGTTAAACGAATGTCACCCACTTAAAGTGGCTCTTATGTAGTGCATTACTGCATTGTAATACAATATTGTGCGATATAGATTAATCTCCCGTAGATTTGAGATAATTTAAAATTATTAACCGATTAGTTAACATTGGTATTTTGTTATGACTTGACTTATAGAAATTATACAATGAACAGCACTTTACAGTATAATACATTAATTGAAAGGAACACTCTAGCAATGAAACTGTATAACTCAATGGTATATAATTCGAAAACGATATTTTACAATAGCCAAGTTATTCAGAGTATTCGCTATGAGCGTTAATAAATTATATAGCCGACCAGGCAGTATCGCTGAATATGTATGCCGTTACTTTTTTATATTCAACATTCCAAAATGGAAACCATTTTTTGAGTGGTAATTAAAAGTACGCTAGTTACGTGATGGCATTCTGCAAGCCAGCGAAATTTAGCACTTTTGTTTTTCAATACTTATCTGCGTTGCACCTAGCACAACGCATCATCTTCACGGAAATGTATTTTATTATTTAGTTCTAATTTGTACGTTGTATAACTAACATGTAAAATTAACTCCGACGATTTAATAATAATAAATGCTTTTTAAAAATATAATTCGTCGTTAAACAAACCTAAATGGCGCAGTTACGGTAGGATTGACAAAAGGCCGTAATTAACGCCTTTTGAGTTTCAACTCTTTGTGTCAATCCCGAACCTAAGGAAACCCAAGGAGTGTCCACGGAACAAACATCGTCCACCAGACCTCCCCAGGATATCCTAGGACCAAGGCGAGCCACACCACCCAGGGAACACCAGGCTGAGCCCAAGGAACAAGCATCGTCCACCGGACTCTCCAGGACATCCCAGGTGAACAACATTTGGAATTCAGCTCCAGGCGGAACGCCGAGGGAACAAGCATCGTCCCGAGTTCAACCATCGCTGGATCCCGCAACTTCCTGGTCGGAGCGGAAACCTGAGCATCGAGGTCGCCCTTCGTCGCAGACACCTGATCATCGAGATCACCGTCCATCGCGGACATCTGATCATAGTGATCCCCAATCGCACGGGTTAACAGCGTAAATAATGAAACCGTAAGGAAATTTAAAACAAAAATTCACTTTTTCTTCTCGCAAATTATTTTATGTTTCAATTATTATGTAACGTATAATTAATTATTAGATTAGTTATTATTAATTAAGTATTTTAAGTAAAATAAGCTGGACTCCATAGAATCCAGTTCCCAATCAGAACACAGTTCTGAAAGTGAAAACGAACCCGATCTATCAATTCAATCAGATATTTTAGACAATCAAGAACTTGACAATTTGACAAATTTATTCGAAAACTTAAATTTCGCAATGGCAGTACAACAGCCTCAGCCTCAAATTAATCAAATATACCCCCCGGGATTCCATACATCCCTTTTAAAAGAGATTCCTAATTTTGATGGGAAGCCGTCAGAATTATCAGAATTTGTACGGGCCGTTGAAGACATATTAAATCAGTTCTGGCAATTCCAAGACCCAGACGCATACATAAACAAACTTTTGCTTTCTGCAGCGCGAAACCGCCTAAAAGGCCCAGCGTTAGAAGTGGTTACAGGACAGGCTCTCGGTTCATGGGACGCCTTAAAATTATTACTAATTGAAAATTTTGGAGATCAACGATCCGAATTAAATCTAAAAATCGATCTCTCAAGACTTCGACAACAGAACAAAGAAAGTCCTATCGATTTTTTTAACAGATGCAGATCTTTGTTGGCAGTATTAAATTCAAAAATTGCGCTAAGCAATGTAACTCAAGTGATAAAAAATTACAAAATAGAGGAAGCTAAAAATTTAACTTTAACAGCTTACACGAGTGGATTAACTGAACCGCTAGGTTCATTTATAAGAAGCCGGGCTCCTCAAACCTTAGAAAACGCTTTAACATTTGTTAAAACTGAGCTCGACATTAGATATTTTCAAAATTCAAATTATAGAGCCCCACAACAAAATACTAATAACTCAAATACGAATCAGACACCAACAAAATCACACCCTGTTTTCCAGAGATCACAACCTCCGAATTTCCAACCGTATTTCCAACAAAATCGCCCTCAATACAATAATCAAGTACCTAATTATCGACCCAATCAACGTTTTACGCCTAATCAAAATCAGCATTTTAAACCCAATCAAAACTCATTCGTGAAAACTGGACAAAACGCTTTTGCTCCTAAACATAACTTTCAGCCCACTCACAAACCGGAACCAATGCAAACCAGTACCATTAATAAATTTCCTGGTACACAACAATTTCAAAGATCGAGACCATTTGCCCCAAATTTTAAAGCAAATAATCAATTATTCAATGTAGACTTTCACGAAGATCAAGAAGAAAACTATTATCAAGAAGAATACACTGCTGATGAGACCCCTGATTATGACTATGATACTGAACTAGGAGCCTCAGAACAATTTCCTGATTATTATTGTGAACCACAAAATGACTCCGAAGATGTCGTAAATTTTCATTAACAGCCTCGGTCGAATCATTTTCAATTAATCCAAAGTCAAACCTACCTTACATTATAATACCTCAAACTAACGATAAATTATTAATAGACACTGGAAGTTCACGAACTATACTTTCACCCGAATTCGTTAATACACATTTTCCAAATAGTATCTATGAACATCCTTTCGAAATTTCTACCTCACACGGAACAACCTACCACAACCTAGTTGCAGAAGTCCCAATACCAAATTTATTTTCTGAAGATGGTACTCACCTTTGCTATTTATTTAATTTTAATACTGAATATGTTGGACTAATTCCATTATGCATCGATTATCGATGGATGCACATTCAAACCGAAAAAACTACAGTACCATTTTATTATAACCAATCAAAACTAAAACAAGAAGAACAAAAACGTAATCAGTGTAACTTTTTAAAAACTAAACATTCCGAAAAACCTCTAAAAATTATTAATCTTCCCCCCCAGAGTTCGTAACTTTACCTGCAGTCGGAAAGAACGGTTATAAATTAACCCCCCGATTAAATTTAACAGAAAATGTACTAATGCCTTCATCTATAGTAACTTTGCATAACAATTGGTTTCAAACCAGCTTAATTAACACTACCGAAGAACCTCAAATATTAAGTATTTCCCAATCATTAATTTTAGAAGATTACAGCCCTTCAAAAGAACAAATTCAAATTAACAATACTAACTATTCAAATGTTAATCAAAAACAGACACTTTTGAAAAATTTGCAAGAAAATTTAAGATTAGAACATTTAAATTCAGAAGAACAAACATTATTAATTAACCTGTGTCAAGAATATAAAGAAATCTTTTACAGTCCCGAAATTCCTTTGTCATCAACCACTCTGATTAAACACCATATTAGAACCAAAACAGAAACACCTATATTTACCAAAACGTACAGGTACCCGCATGTACATAGACAAGAAGTCAAAAGGCAAGTAGATAAAATGTTAAAAGACGACATTATAGAACCTAGTGAATCACCTTACAACTTTCCAATTTGGGTGGTTCCAAAAAAACAAGACGCTTCTGGTAAACAAAAATGGCGAATTGTTATAGACTACAGAAAATTGAATGAACAAACAATAGACGACAAATTCCCTTTACCTAGAATTGAAACTGTTTTAGATAACCTTGGCAGAGCAAACTACTTTACTACTCTTGATTTAGCGTCAGGCTTTCACCAAATTAAAATTGAAAATTCAGATAAAGAGAAAACAGCGTTCTCTACAGAAGAAGGTCATTTCCAATTTAAACGGATGCCTTTTGGTTTAAAAAATGCCCCAGCTACCTTTCAAAGGGTAATCAATACAGCTCTAAAAGGATTAACCCCAAAACAATGTCTAGTTTACCTTGACGATATAATCATTTATTCAAATTCTTTACAAGAACACATAAATCGTTTGAAAAATGTATTTCAAAAATGTAGAGAAGCCAATATCAAAATTCAATTAGATAAATCAGAATTTCTTCAAAAATCAGTTAAATATTTAGGACATATCATAACCCCTGATGGAGTTAAACCAGACCCTTCAAAAATCGAAGCGATAAGAAAATTTCCATTACCTGGCACCAGGACCGAAATTAAATCTTTCTTAGGACTTTTTGGCTACTACCGAAAATTTGTAAAAGACTTTGCTAAAGTAACAAAATTTCTTACGCATTGTTTAAAAAAGGAAAACAAAGTTGTTCACTCTCAAAATTTTATCGATTCATTTGAATACTGTAAAAATCTTTTAATTAACCAGCCAATTTTACAATACCCTGACTTTTCCAAAACATTTGAACTAACTACTGATGCCTCAAAATTCTCCCTTGGAGCGGTCCTCTCTCAAAACGGAAAACCGATTTGTTACGCTTCACGTACACTAAATGACACCGAACAAAATTACAGTACAATAGAACGTGAATTACTAGCTATTGTATGGGCTACAAAACAATTCAGGCCATATCTATATGGAATAAAATTTACTTTATTTACGGATCATAGACCTTTAGTTTGGCTCCGTAATCTCAAAGAACCAAATTCGAAACTCACCAGATGGGCTTTAAAATTAGAAGAGTATAATTTTGACATCAAATATCTACCTGGTAAAACCAATAAAGTGGCAGACGCCCTTTCTCGTATTCAGATTCATCCACTTACTCTTAATGACGTCATGGATGACATTGACGAAATTATACAAGATCTAGATAGAATAGAAACACCCGAACCTTTACCATGTAACTTAAGTACAGTGCCCAATCGATCAGAAACACCAAATATTGATGATTTATTCGATACACCTATTTTTGAAACACCATCACAAAATCTACAGAACGAAAATATAAACAACGACGAGAGATCGTTGGCAGACACTGTTCATACCCAACAAAGTTCAACTCCTGTTATAGACATATGCGAAAAACCGCTACAACATTTCAATAAACAAATAGAATTCATTGAAACCCAATTGCCTAGAAAAATTTAAATTTCCAAATTTGATGGTTACACTCACTATTCGGTTTTTGTCAACCCTCAAAATAAAATTGACAAATTTAACGAGTTGTTGATAGAACACTGTGAACCCCAAACACATTATTATTGTTATTTTCCCACCGATCCTTTTTATCAAGAATTTTCTCTTTATATTAATTCAATTACTAATGACAACACACCAAAATTCCATAGATATACAAAACAAGTTACATACGTAACTGATCCCGAAGAACGACAAAACCAAGTTCTGAACTACCATCTTGGCAAGACCAATCACAGAGGAATAACTGAAACAATTGAACATATCCAACGAAAATATTTTTGGAAAGGAATGTCCAACGACATAAAAAAAAAATTAATGATTGTCAGATTTGTAAAACCCAAAAATATAATCGGCAACCAATAAAACAACCATTACAACTAACATCAACTCTTAATCGACCATTCCACACTATCCACATAGACGTATTCCAAATTAACGGTAACAAATATTTAACAATAATTGACGCCTTCTCCAAATTCGCTCAAGCATATCCTTTACGATCTAGTAACTTAATCGACATGACAGACAAACTATTTACATTTATCACTACTTATACTACCCCTAATGTGATAGTAGCAGATAATGAATTTAATAAACAACCGTTTACTAATTTTTTGCGATTGCACAAAATTCAGTTACACGTTACAACACCTTATCATCATCAATCAAATTCTCCAGTGGAACGTTTACATTCGACACTCATAGAACACTACAGACTTCTAGATGAAACATCGGAAGGTAAAAAAATCTCATATTGTATAATGGCTTACAATCACTCGATTCATTCAAATTTAAATTTTACACCTTTTGAAATAGTATTTGGACATACTGACAATAAAAACTCTTTCGATTTAGACTATGAAAAATCATTTTTAGACAACTATGTTAATAGTCATAAAGAAAAAATGAAGCATGTGTATAACGCACTTCATGATAAACAAAACGTTACAAAAATAAATAGAAACGAAAAACTTAACAGACGAAAAAAATTCAAAGTATTCAAAATAGGAGATACCGTTTGCCTTAAATCTAACAAACGAAATAAAAAAGATCCTAAATTTGTCGGCCCTTACATTATCGACAAAATTCACGAACATGACACATACGACGTTAGAAACGTACCAACAAATAACATATTAAAAAGACATGCTAATGACCTAATGCCTCTTACAGATTACTGTCAACCATCCTCTTCCTCCTTACCTGGTGGAACATCAAGTGTGACGTAACCGTAAAAACTTTAAATGACAATTTAAATAAAGTTTTATTAGATAACGTAGAAATTGAACAAATACTATCTGAAAGTTCAACCTATTCAGTAATTAACCAGTCAATTCAATCATTACAATTGTTAATAAACATTTTGCTTGAATTAGAAAACGCTCTAACATTTGCCCAAAGGCAACAATTTCACATCTCCCTAATTGATAATAGTGACCTTGTTCAATCTCTTGATCAAAC
The DNA here is from genome assembly GCA_951805005.1 of Othius punctulatus. Classification (NCBI taxonomy): domain Eukaryota; kingdom Metazoa; phylum Arthropoda; class Insecta; order Coleoptera; family Staphylinidae; genus Othius; species Othius punctulatus. The sequence continues at coordinate 61,570,215 of OX638145.1, forward strand.
AGAAAAATCATTAAATCGACTACAAAATTCAAATAAACAGAGACTATCTCTTCCATTTGCTGCGGAATATAAAAATATTCATTTATACGAATCAATTATAAAAACGAAAATATACCAAAAAGATAAAATCTTTACATTTATCTTCGAAATTCCATTGACAGATCATTCTTCTAATTATCAGCTAATCGAACTGATTCCTTTTCCTATGCATATTACCAATAGTAAATTCCAAATGATTGTACCATCCTACAAATCCATATTATTCACCACCGAATTCAGTGTCCCTGTTGAAGTTGATAAGTGCCAACAAATATCTACAGAGCAATACTTCTGTTCTCAAAACAACCATTTTAGTATCCCAAATACAAAATTATGTGAGACACAATTATTATCTTTTCAAGACAATCAAACGTGTCGTCCATACGTATTTAATTTAACTTGAAACAAAATATTAAAAATCGATACGGCTACCTGGCTAATTAGTACGCCTACTAAATGTATTTTAGACATTCAATGTAGTCAAACTACAAGAAAAAAGAAATTAGAGGATCGAACCTTGTACATTTAAGTCCCGATTGTTCAGCCCTAATAAATCACGATAAACTGTTATTAAGTATTAAATCTTCCTCTACTAAAGAGATAATTTTAAAATTACCCAATATTGACAGATTACATTTATATAAGTCTAAACCGATTAATATCCCTAAAATTGACCTATCACCAGTCAATTCTGTGGATTTAGTCCAAAATCAATTAAAATTGAGCGACCAAAAGAATATATTAACCACGAAAGAAAATTCATTTATTATAACTAGTTTTAATATTAGTTCTCTTATTATAAGTTGTATTTTAATTTTTATAATAATTTTAATAATATTTGTGGCAGTTTACTTTTATTGTAAACGTGACTCCCTCAAAACAAGATTATTCAACACATTGCAAAAATCAAAAAATGAGGAAATTGATTTAAAAAAATTCTCAAATTTATCTTTATTACAAAGTAAAACTTAAACATCGCTTTACCGTCTTTAAGATTCTTGGCATGGAGGAGTTACGTGATGGCATTCTGCAAGCCAGCGAAATATAGCACTTTTGTTTTTCAATACTTATCTGCGTCGCACCTAGCACAACGCATCATCTTCACGGAAATGTATTTTATTATTTAGTTCTAATTTGTACGTTGTATAACTAACATGTAAAATTAACTCCGACGATTTAATAATAATAAATGCTTTTTAAAAATATAATTCGTCGTTAAACAAACCTAAATCGCTCCTGACAGATTTTCTAATTTTTTTATTTTGGACGGCGGGAAAGAAGCAGCGAAATCAATTTGCAGAGGGTTAGGTTATCCCGCAAGGGTGAATTATGACCAGGAGAGGGTCGAATCAGAATGTTCGAGAGCACGCAAGGTGACCGCCGTGCACAGAAGGAACAGCCGTTAAACACATACACATATACACACGCATACACCGATTTAATGTTGTGCGCGTGTTCGCGGAACATTAAATCAACGCCACAGAAACCTTTCATCAAAATACACCTAGAATTATTGTTTCGAATTAAATGCCGCGATGGAACGCCGACGTGTACATTAACTGCGGCTTTAATTACTGAGAATTATTAGTTGTGTAACTAAATTTGGGGTTTCATTTATATCTAAAAAAAAAATCCTGTGCAATTAAAAGGGGCAGTAATTGCCGTCGAAATACGTGCTACTGGTCCTTGTGTAAATTCTGCATCGATCCCTTTTACAATTCTTATCTTCCAATCGTGGTCACGACTCCACAATACATATTATTTTATTACTCCTTATTTATTATGGGTTGGAGGGATTAAAATGTATGATTTCGAGGGCAAACCAATTAGGCACACACATTCATTGTTATGATAATCCTTACTTTGATAATCCTTCTATAAAATTTGCCCAATACATAAATTATAACAAATTTACTTTCATAACTATTTAACCACTGCAATAGATTTATATAAACGAACGTTCTCTAAAACATGCTGATAAGCGTGAATTCCGATCAGTTAATTCGTTTTCAAACCCTTTACACTGGAAAGACGATAAAGTAGCAGTGACAGATTTTTAAATTTATAGCCTGTATCCTTTGTACGATGAAAAATGTACGAACAGTTTGATTAGATTATGCAATAATACAACGCAGTGCAGGAGCCGCGTACAATTTCTGAAAGGAGGCACGAAAAAAATGTTGATAATTTTTGATAAATGGTTTGGGATTTCAATGCGCACAATCTATACTTGTTTAATTAAGAACTTCCATAGTTTGTTGACACGAGATATATTTAATGGAACCAGAATGAGGATTGTTAGAAGTATTTTAATTTGTACGATTAAATTCAATATAATATTGCTTATGAATTGTGTTGCAGATTATAATTGACAAGATAGCGGGCATTAAATCAGTAAGGCTGATTGGGATTTAACAACAGAAAACAAACTTACAATTCCCTGCTTCTCGATACATTTTACAGTGCTAACATGTAACATGCACTTAAGATAGTTTTAAGATAACAATATGAAAGAATTTAAACTGTTAATTAATAAAATAAAGCTAATAGTAGGTTGTCAGGTTTCAGCATACCCAATTATTTAATAATTAGATATATTTTACTTGTAATCATAAATTCTTATAATTTATGATATTTGCTTTGGCTCATGATTTATCTATTTTATGTTTGATAACATATATTTGCAACAAAGAAGAATTCTGGGATCAGCTCAACGAAACAACCGAAAATGCCTTTGGAGAAATATATGTAGCAGGAGACTTTAACAGCAGAATTGGCAACGAAGTTAAAGATAACGATACGATGAGAGGAAGATACGGGGAAGACACAATAAACGAAAATGGGAAGAAAATGCTAGATTACTGTAGAATGAACAATCTAATAATAGCGAACACACTATTCAACCACAGGGAGATACAGAAATACACCAGGGAAGTGATAAGGAGGAATGAAAAATCTATAATAGATTACGTATTAACAGAACAAAGAAGAAAGAGCAAAATAATAGACACAAGAGTAAAGAGAAGCTACGAAACAGGAAGTGACCACTACCTAGTGGTGACCGCACTCAAGGATAACTATCAAGACATTGACCGAAAAATTCAGCGAACAACTATAGCAGTAAACTACAAGAAGATACGTGCATACAAACTACAAAGAGATGAAGAAACAGCAATACAATACAAAGAAAAATTAGAAGCCAAGTTAGAAGGGGCCAACGACAGCCTGGCAGTAAAGGAAATGTGGAATAACATGAAAAGAAATATGCTCGAGACAGCACAAGAGACATGCGGGTTGAAGAAAAGTACAAACAAGAAACAACAGACAACGTGGTGATCAGAGGATATACGAGATAAAATAAAAGAAAACAAAAAAGCATAACAAAGATACCTAAATGTCAAAAACAGTAATAACTACGAAAGGTACAAGGAAAAATGGAAAAAAGTAAAAGACGAGATTAGAATAGCTAAGACCAATGAATGGGAAAAGTTCGGGGAGACAATGGAGAAAAACGCAAAGGATAATCTAAAGCCATTTTATAAAACAATAAAAGGATGCAGGAAAGAAAAAGGCAAGAAACGAGATACAAACATGACAAACAAGGCAAATTGTTAATGGAAAACGAAGAAATAATGGAAAGATGGAAAGAGTATTTCGAAGAATTACTAACTATAAATAGCGGCAACGAACAGAAGACAAGAAACAGCGAAAAGAACATCACAGAAACACTAACGGAGAGAATCAACGAACAAGAGCTTCTAGAAATAATAAGGGAAATGAAAATCGGAAAAGCACTAGGACAAGATCAGGTAACAGCAGAAATGATTAAACACATGGGACCCATAGGAAAAGACAAACTACTGTAGCTACTGAACCAAATATGGAAGACAAATATGATACCAAAAGACTGGCAAACAGCGTTAATAGTACCGATATACAAGAAAGGTGACAAGACGAAATGCGCAAACTATAGAGGCGTAACACTAATAAGTATAGGGATGAAAATATTAGAAAAGACAATTAACAAGAGAATAATAGCAATAATAAAACAGACCCTAGAAGAACCGCAATGTGGTTTCAGGAAAGGGAGATCCACGCAAGACAACATCTTCACAATAAAACAAATCACAGAAAAAAGAATCGCAAATAATAAAAATACATATCTGGGATTCACAGACCTTGAAAAAGCGTTTGACATGATACCAAGAAAGAAACTATGGTTATTACTAAAAGAGAGAGGAATAGAAAACAGGATAGTAAAAGTAATACAGAATATATATTACAACAACAGTAATGCAATAATATACAAGGAGCAAATTTCAAGAACTTTTAAAACAAATAATGGACTAAGACAAGGAGGAGCTCTCAGCCCAACACTATTCAAGCTATATATGGATGAAATAATGAAGCGCATGAAAACAGAAATAATAAAAGAAAACGTAGGATACAAAAACATGCAAATGTTTAAAATATCAGAAGGAGGAGCATACGCCGATGATGTGGTAGTGATAGCAGAAAGTGAGAGGAACCTGCAACATAACATGAACGTATGGAATAAACACCTAGAGAAATATAACGTGAAGATGAACTACAGCAAAACAAAAGTACTGAAAATAGGAAAACGGAAAGAACACATAAATATACAGATAGGACAGGAATAGATTGAACAAGTGGAGCAATTCAAATACCTTGGAGTAGAACTTACAGAAGATGGGAAAATGGAAGGAGAATTAAGCAACAGAATAAACAACACAATAAAAACGTACTATGCACTGAATAATATTCTTAGTAACAAGAAAGAAATATGCAGAAAGACCAAAATGAATACATACACAACTATATACAGAACGATTTTAGAGATAAAAGAGGACTACAGGCAATAGAAATGAAATATCTGAGAAGAGTAATACAAGTAACGAAAAAAGACAGGATACGAAATAAAGACATCAGAGAGGAATTGGATAAAGTATCAATAAAAAAAGTTTATAGAAAAGAAGCAGCTCAACTGGTGGGGACATCTAAATAGGATGAAAAATACGAATCAAACAAAACAAATCTGGGAAGCAAAAACAGGAGAGAAACGAGGAAGAGGTAGACCAAGACAAGAATTTGACAACAAAATAGAAGAAATAATAAACCGCAGAGGGAAGACAGTGAAACAAGCAAGAGAAATCACAAAGAACAGAAGAGAGTGGAAAGAATTTGCAAATACCTAAAAAAACTGTAATGTAACTGTAGTAACATGTATAGTCCACACCGAAAGGTAAAGGGCCTTTTGATATTAATAATAATAATGTTAATTTTGTGTGATCGTATAATGGTAGTACTCTTTTACGTTATGTTTGATATTAAATTATTATCGTGACAACTTCAAAATCTTTTAGAGATAATGCGTGCGTTAGTAACAATAATATTAGTAAAATTAAGACACATATTTATGGATTACGTGTAATTTATTAACTCTACAGGATTTTGCAACAACATTTAAACATCAATTTTGAATTTAATGACTTCCTTTATTGACTCAAAAAGTATTAGTTAGATTTGGATGAAAGATGTACTTATATTTTAGCAAGTTCACATGTCATGCAATTGTCAAGCAACGATGTGACACATATCCCCACGACATAGAAAATGGTAGTGTTTATGTCCACTAATATTTTTCGTACATCAGTTGGAAATTTCTAGTGACGTCAATGACTTCACACATTGATCAATTCTACGTGCCCATAATCTGCTCAATGCATGTCCCACTTCATGAAATATGTCACAGTTTGTGCTTTCCAATGCCACATTCCATTTATTACTTCAGGATTCACTAACTAGGTTTTGATAGATACAATTTTGTTAAATATATCCTGTAAATTCTTCGTATCACTGATATTAATGAATTTGCAATGTGATTATTTACAACTCGTTTATACTCATTACACAAAACAACCAATAATTTGCTACAGTATTGCCCATTTATTATTGAAATTATACTTTAATATTTTATATTTATTCCCTGGAGAACATTATCGTTTTTAGATTTCAGCTATTTATATATATATATATATATAAACAATCTTTATTAGGCTATCGACCCCATAGGGTCTTTCCGCCTTCAGCTATTTATTAATCAAGAAATTTCGATAATTTTATTTATTTCATTTAATTTACCTTTAGTGTTAATTCTGTAATTTTGTAATGTTTCTCACTTGAAACTTAATCTTCATTTGATTCAAATTAATGTTACAAATTACTCATAATTAAATAATGTTTTGACACTTTAGGGAAGAGATATTATTGAGGTTACTTTTTATACTTATTTCCTGAAGAGTATTATCCTCTCTTTATCCTATTATCCTCTTTTCAATTTAATCTTAAAATGACAGTATTTTATTAAACAGGGAATTCGAATTATATTATTTATTTCATTTTAATTGATATTTTTATTACTTCTGGTAGCTTGTGAGAGGAATTGGCAATCATATCTTCTACGGTAAAGATAATTGGAGATTGTAACATTCTCCCGTATGAATGAGAATGAAACTGGAAAGATTACCTTATCAACCTCCACAACATCGCTCAAAGCGCATGCATATGCTGTATCGACATAGCCTCAGCTCGTACCTACAATATACTGAGATGGAACATAATTTTGGTATCGCAAATTATAAATAATTTACGGGGTATTTATGTTAGGTAACTTTGAGAGGAATGCACGGATAATAACTAAATAACTAATATTATTTTCAAAGCAGTAACTTTTAAATATATCGGATAATACACTTTATAATGATATTCGCGTATACAATTGACAAAGATAATAACGTCATGTCGCCTCACGAATCTGGAACAAACTAATCTTTAGGCATGCAAAACGATGCTATGTATACTAAAATTTTGCCCACTCTGCTATTCTGCGAAAATCCCTGAGCATTAATTCTCATTCGCATGATCTCACATGTGCCCTATATCAAGGTTACTGATATAAGAATACCAAACTGTTATAATTAGTCATCAGCCTGGAGGCTCAGGCCTCATCTGTGATTGTTTATATAATTGCGTCACCACGCACCTACCGCATTTTATTTTAATGATTATAAAAGTTGTAGTAATTAGCTTTGTAATCTATTTAAATTGAATTCATTCTTAATCAGATGACTTATTATTTCCCCAAATGATCACCCCTTCCTATTCTAACACAATTCTTGGCTTTTACGTGTGTTTTAAATGTTTATATATGAAATTGTTTTAAAATTACTACTAAACGTCTCAATTAATATCATTAATTTTTCGTGGTATTATGTGTAATTAATTTATACAAAATATGGATATTCCGAACCCTTACAAGGTAGATAAATCAAAAGGCGGGTCAATAATACTAACAATACTCACTAAAATTTTGGAAATTTATATTTTTTGAATTCACAGGTAGGATGGACATAAAACAAAAATATAAGGTGCAGATTCAATCGTATACTGAGGGATATACTGAATAAATTTATTTTCGAATACAACATGTTTTTATAGATAAAAAAAAGTACAAGCTCAAGTTACAATCTACATTAATATTCCCTACTTGCTACAAAATAAGATGTACATTTCATGTTTCATTTCTGAGCGGAAATTCGATTCAAATTGCCCCACTATGTGAGGTATGCATTGTTGCCCAAGGCGGCCACTTTGAGTAGTAATATAAACAGCACTTTCTGATTTGTATTAACGTATGGCAATAAATAGATCAAATCTGTTTTTATTTTAATTATAATTTACAATAACGTTTCAAATAATCATTTCCGGACTATGTTTGTAGAACATTTACTTTTTAATGTTTTTGCAGAATACGCCCCTAAAGGTACGGACCAAGTTGTGGTAGAAGTTAATACTGTTCGGCCATGCAATGTATAGGATAATTTTGAAATACCATTACAAATGACTTATATTCAGTTATATATTGGCCAGTGATAACTACAAGACAGACAAAATAATATCAATCAATAAATATACCGGGGGTTTCAAGTTTTATTACCATGGGTTTTTTAGGCATTTGGAGTTGCCCCAAAAATTTCAAAATTTGGATTTATATAGGTCTGATACTAATCTACGGAAAGGTAGTTTGACTTTTTCGATATAATTATATAGACGGTTATAAAATTTAAAAAAATCTTTTCGGACAAAATTATCTATCGTTATTTTTGCCCTAAACTGTTTTATTTTATTCATAGAACCCATTTATGAAATCAAAAATTAACGAAAATAATTAGATTTCAAATTAAAGCATTTTTTACATTACTGACCAACTTTCCTCGGTATGATTTATGATTTTGTAAGTCAAGAGCTCTACAAAGCAGTGACCGCGCCGGTGCGGTTGGAACGTTTTATGACTCTATTATTAAGCAAATATTGAGCTGCGGCCCTGAAGAAATCCTGGCGTCGGTATCCACCCAGCAGGCTAAGGGATTTGGTACGGCCCTCTCATAAAACCCATAAAATCCATTATAGAGACTATTACTGGAAGCAGCTGTCATATTTTACTATTTAGTAATAAATCTTACTGTTGCAATATCAAAATTTATTTAATTCAATAATCGGTGCAATTTTGTTGACTTGGATTACACTGGAATGTTTGGAATAGCATTAAACTATGTTCTGACAAAAACTATATAAATAAAATTACGAATTATTTGTGAAACAACTTATAAACTCTATTTACCGGATGGTTAAAATTAATTTTTTTATCGTCAGATTGTGCTTCATCAATATTTAAACATGTGTACTTATTTTGGATTTTTTATTTCAATTAGAAGTCGCCATTTTTGGCCTGGTAATAAAACTTGAATCACCCGGTATAATTTCGGAACAGAATATTAATTACTTATGATTATTTTTTTTATTAAAATACATATTTAGTATATTTAGAGATACATTTTTTATGGGATTATTGAAGGTCTATTTTGATAAGCTAGCTTTCGTCAGTGCCGCGATGTCTGAAGAATAATCTCAAATTGTAAATCGAATAGGTGGATATAAACTTACCTAAATATGATACTATACAGGGCCCATTAACCATTGGGATCTCGAAAACCGTAAGATATAGAGAGTTATTTAAATAAGACAATATATTATTGAGGCTAAGGCCTACTGAGGAGCAAAAATAAACGTTTCAAAGATTGATTTGTTTGGCGAAAAAACAAAAACCTGCTTTTTGTATATTATACTCGAACTCAGTTTAATCAAATTTATATTGAGATGATATTTTCATATTGATAAGGCACTTTTTTGACATATTCAAGGTTTCAAATATGTTATTAAAACTGACACAAACTTTAGTAATTTAATATAAATGAATATCGGCATAATTTGTTTAACACAGTGTTATATCTTTGACCGCCAAGGCGTTTTTTAATAAAACAAAAATAGTGTCTGTAAAACTACTTCAGAATAACATAATTCTATTCTATGCCAAAATTAACCTATATAATTTCAAAGTATCAGCAGAATATAAATTAATACACGAGCTCTGGGGTCAAATTGAAAATACATTTTGCATTATGCTAAATGCAGCCATATCATTTACGCAATAAAGTGACTGATACAACACATTATCAGTGATATCTCAAAATCTTTAAACAACACTATTTTATAAAGAAGAAAGAAAACAAAAAAAACTCTATTTTTGATCACATACATTTTCCGTAATGAAATAGAATGAAAGAGCATGGTGATAATGATTTGTGATATGAGTGAAGAATGTGCACGTATAACAAATTGACATGAATGAGCTTAGCATTCACCATCATCATCATAACAGTAATTGAATCAATAAAGAGACATTCACATCGCCGTCATAAGGCTGATGAATCATAAAACATATTCACAAAACGCCCTCAAAAGGCAGGTGAATCAATTAAAATAAATCAACTCACGTAATTATTATCAACCTGTGTTTTATTTACCAGTGTGTTACCACTTCGGCGTATCTTAAGAGTGTTTCATTAATACGGATCGATGGTAGCAGTAAAAAACACAATGTTATTTAAAAGAAAACATTGATTTCTTTATTGAATCATGTTATGTGGTACATGGCATTTATGTATGAAAAATAATATTGGCCAAATGTTCATCTCGGCTTCGGTGGCACATCCCAAAAAACTCCCTTAATGTTCAAAATTTATTTAATTAAATTGATTTTTTTATTAAAATTCGAATTATTAAACACTGACCCAGTTTATTTAAATTTTTAACAATGTTTCCAATTGCACTTTCGGTTTTTCGATTACCTTGACAAAAAAAAAATCGCGAAGTGCACGAAATGCATATTTGTTTAAACGCCCATTTTTATAATTGGTTTCGATAACTTTAACACGTTGTCCGATTGTCTCCAATCTTGCTATGGTTGAAATTGCCACAGACTAAACTTGCTAAATCTCAAAACAATCAGTTGACTTTTAAGCCTCATTTACATGTAACATCGATAAATCCTATTGGAACTATTACATAAGACTTATATTCAGTTTTCTATTGACCAGTGATAACTACAAGATAGATAAAATAATATCAATCAATAAATATATAATTCCCTTTATAATTGAATAAATTACACAAATCAACAAATCTGTGGCTTCTTGTATTCTTCCATTATTTGCGTTATTAATCAATACATTTCCGATACGTCTTTTAAGAGTAATCATGGTAGTTAATTAAACGTCACGACGTGTAAGTACTAATAAGATAACAAATAACGAGCAAAAATCTTCCAAAAATTATATAATAATTTCACGATTGAAACCAACGTTATAATTAAATCAATATTCGTCGGAGCTTTACAGTAATATTTCTTTAACTTTTTTAAGGTACAGGGCTCTTATTTATTTGATACTTCTATAGTTTAACAAACACATATATTTTATTGCCCGTACGTTTGCCTACCTTGAACCCCAATGGAATTTTCCTATGTGCATAAAAAATGAAGAATACTAAATAAGATTTAAATATAAGTGGGTATCTTTCTGGAATAATATCTCTATGTAAATGGATGCGTTTTGCATGAAACCGTCCATTCGACAGTACTTAGAGCTGTAGGTCGTATATATATATATATCGAAAACTATGATCCAATATTTGAGCATTTACTTAAGCAGACATTTCTTATTTTAATCAAGTATTTTTATGTTGAATGGTTTAAATTTAATTGTTTTGAATTTTCGTTTGTTTCCACAAGGTGTCGTTTCTTCCTCTGTAATAATGTTTTTAATACAAGTGATATTTTGTACTAACTCTGGCAATAATTTCAATAAACCCAACAAGTTAGAATGGGTTTCAATATCCATACATCAATGAAACTGGAAAATATGTTAATTCTGAAAATTTCATAGGCTACTATAACTAGCGTTTCAGTAAAAAACGTTTGTGTTTAATCTCAATATCCATAAATAATACGTCAGTTTTAATAACATATTTGAATTTTACTCAAAAAGTGCCTTAATAATGTCAAAATACCATTTCAGTGTAAGCTAGATTAAACAAGCAGGAGCGTAAAATTGAAAAGACGTTTCAGTTTTTATGAAGTAGCAGCCAAACCAATTAATTTTTAAAACTTTTAATTTCCCGCTAAGTAGGCCTAAAGTAATTTTGAAATTAAGATTATTTTGTCTAATTTAACCATCTCTCTATCTTTTACAATTGACTAGATCACCATGTTGAGCACGATAATGCTTACTTTGTACCAGTTTATTTAAGAGCTCATTAAGGACGATAAGCTCTAGCCCAGTAATAATTGACCTCACTAAACAGGTGGTACTTCGACGATTTATAAACTGGCATTCACGTGATGTAATTTCTTTATAATAATTAATCAATTATTATAATAATTATAATAATTATCAGTCTTTTAAATTTGACAACAGTTTTATCAAACATACAAAAGCAGTTATTTATTGTTATTTCTTACACAGTTAGTTATTTATTCATACAATTTGAATAGATTCAAAATTGTGAAACACGTGTCATGTAGATTTTGCATAATTAAAAAAAATATAAAGGACAGCACAGATCTGAGGAGTTTTCTCGATTTTATATAAGCAAATGTACGGCTCCATCGAAAACACATTAAATTGTACGCCATTACATTAATTTGCTGTACAATGGTACTGTACATAACTCTGGTTGTCATCATTGGATGCAATAAACGCAGTCGACACATTCCATTCACTCAACTGTTCAACGCCAGACCTGCCTAGCACATAAATTAGGATATTAATTGTTGCGTGAACGGCTGCAAAACCACTCAGTTATCGCGACATTAGGTCTGGTTATACGCACGGCTTTTTTCGGGCGCTGGTCACTAGGCACAATCCCGAAATTCTTTGTATCTGGGCGAACATGTCGCGGTCGTATTAAACTGTCTGCACTTAGCTGCCGGCCCTCCCAGAAGAGATGATAATTTATGACTTGGGACAGTTCAATAGGTTTCGTTTGTCCAGGCCCGGCTCTGATTTTTTATGGGCCCTATCATAACCGATAGCCGGGATTGTACATATGTACATACATACATACATTACTATTTTACATTTTACTATTGGGGTTATTCATAGCAAGGCATACCCTAGTTTATTTAATACATTTTTAAAATAAAATTATACATTTGATTATATCCATTATTTATTAATTAATTGCCTGACACGATTTTCGGGGAATTTCTCCCCACTATGAAATAAATAGTTTAGAACGAGGAAGGGTTGTAGATTACATTGTATTGTCATCTACAACCCTTCTTTGTTCTTTGTTATTAATTTGATAATGGGGAGAAATTTCCGGCAATTGATTGACAAATAATGGAAATAAACAAATGTTGTATTTTAATTCAAACAATGAATCATCAATTCCTTCAAATATGTAGTAGATTAATTATACTTTATTTAAATTACGCATATTATTATCACACAAATTTTAGTATTTTATTTTATCGGTACGATAGTTAGACATACGTGCCCGCTGAAAAAAATGCGTTTACGTTATACAGACCATTATTTGTTGACATTGTGAGGAAGGGTGCAATTTTGTATTCAATATGAATAATTTCTCAAACAAAGAGAGAGTGTTGATGGTTAAAATACAGGGTGTCTCTAAATTATGTGGAAATGGCTTAACCACAGATTACTTGGATCAAAAGAAGACTATTTAACAAAACTTATCTATATACAAATGCGTTTGATTTAGCCAGTATTCAGCTTCAAAGTTAATTAAAAAAAAAAACAAAATTTGCTTATAAAAAGAGAACGATTAGATTGATTTGGATGTTGTTTGGTATGACACTTTATACGGGTATAACTCATTTTGACATAATATTGTTATTATCAGTAGACCGGTTGTGTATAAACAAGTGAGGCCCAATATTAATACATTCATATTTTTTAATGACAAAAGCAAATAAACTATAACAAAATCAAATCGGACGCAGGGATTCATAATAAAGTTTTTTTGTATCTTTATAGTTTGTGATATCTGTTACAGCTTCGGCACAAAAAAATAAAATATGAGTTACTGCCCTACACTCGATTGGAAACAAATGTAATCTAGTTGCCGAGTTGATGATGGTTTATTCACAATAATGAATATAAAGTACACTTACGTCGATAAAACAGATATTTTGCTGGTTTTAGGATTTTAGGAGCCCTAATAACGAGGAAGAAATTTTGGAAATTATAGCAATTGCTTCATCCATGCGATATCCAAATAGTGCAAGAGCTTTTACTACCTGATTATGACCTACGTTTTGCATTTTGCCGATGTATTCAGGAAAAAAGAGCTGAACATTTACTTTTTAACCAGAAAATTCTGTTCACTGATGATTTGTTTCCAAACGAGTGCAGCACAGTCACTCATATTTTATTATTTTGTGTCGAAACTGTAATAGATATCAAAAACTATAAAGATACAAAAAAACTTAATAATGAATGCCTGCATCCGACTCGATTTTTTTTAAATTGATTTGCTTTTGTCATTAAAAAATATGAATGTATTAATGTTGGGCCTCACTTGTTTTATACACAACCGGCCTACTGATAAAAACAATATTATGTCAAAATATGAGTTATGCCCGTATAAAGTGTCATACCAAACATCATCGAAATCAATGTAAACGTTCTCTTTTTATAAGCAAATTTTGTTTTTTTTAAATTAATTTTGAAGCTGAATTATGGCCAAACCAAACGCATTTGTATATAGATATGTTTTGTTAAATCGTCTTTTTTTGATCCCAGTAATCTGTGGTTAAGCCATTTCCACACAATTTAGAGTGTTAAATGTTAAATTATTATATATGTTAAATTTAAAAACTGTATAAAACATATGAAACATGAAAATAAACATGGAAAATTTAAGCGAATGAATAGATTAATTGCTACGGAAACGGCCTTATGAACATTAATTTAATTAATTTGCATTGTGACAGTGGCAGTTTATTTGACTTAAAATTAACTAGAAAGTTTTGAACTGGAAAGTTTTCTAATATCTAATATTTTATAAACTGCAATATGCAAATACGGCGCAAAAGTTGAATTCACTTGACTAGTCAGGGAAAGTGTTTCTCTGCTAAGGAAAACTATCTGTCACGTTAGAAACATAGAAACGTAGTACTTGATAGGTAGCACGCAGAAAATCTCCCATACAATTTATTAAATTAATAAATATTAATTTTTATTATAATTGGGGGTTTCATAAAAAAAAATACTCGACTCGTCAGTAAAATGTCTTACTTTACTCGGAGCCTGTAAAAGTTGTGAGGGTCACGTAAAACTTCATCACCCTGGCTTTTTTTAAATCTGAAGCACTGAAGCAGGCAATCCCGTGAACTGTTAAGTTGTAGTACATGCACGTTAAAGAACCCGATATGAATAGAGCGAAATTCATAAAGGCATGATTTCTATGTGTGGTAGATCGCTCCTTGGCGACGGTGTTTAGCTATAGCAGCAGAAAATATTATATAATTATGTTAATTTCTTAATATAACAAAGTGTTGAAGATAACAATAGTAAACTTGTTATAAAAATGAATAGAAAACAGTTTTATACCAAGTGTTATATTGTAATCTTTAACCCTTCTTTGTTTTCATTCCTTCCTTTGATAATGGAGAGAAATTCCCCGAAACACGTGTCTGAAAATGATTAATAAATAATGGAAAACATTATTTCACATTTCATTTCATTTCATTTAATATGAACTGTTTTTTCTGCTTATAGGTAATGTTTAATAAGTATTATAAAATTATACACAAAATATTCTGTTATACATACATTAACATGAGTACTTTGACGTTTTATATTTTTAAGAAATTTAAAAAAATGGTGATTATTTATGATGAAATTTATGTCGCCGGGTGAATGTGCAACTTTACCAGCAGTATTTCAATTTTAACATAAAACGGTCGGGTGTAAAATGGAATGAGAGCAGAAAAGGTCGTTGAATACCAAACATCTGTTGTCTAATTCTAAGAAACACGATACCCTACACATTCCACAGCATTTCGTAAAGATATTTACGCGGTAAATAGCATATTGAGAGGTATTGCAGAATACTTCTTTTCATACAAAACAGTTTCATGGCTCTACTGAAAAATTAACTACTTGGACTTATATGGTTTTTGAAATGAATGATTTAATTGAATAATTATGTTATCAAATTAATGTTTAAAAGAATATGATACTAATGAAAATCTGGCTATATGATGTAAAAAATTATTTATTACATACTAATCACAAACACTTTTACGAAACTTTGTAACTTATAAGGTAAGAAACACAGTTTTTAACGATTTAAGATTTACGAATTTTAATAAATATAATGCAGTTGTGCAATTTATATTAACTTATGTAAGTTAAAACAATGAGCGAGATTATTGCTTAGTGATACAATACGAGATAATAAAAATATACATATAATAAAATTATACTGAATTAAGTATATACACATATTATATATATATATATATATATATATATATATATATATATATATATATATAAACAATCTTTATTAGGCTATCGACCCCATGGGGTACACACATTATTACTCTAATATTTATAATTGTTATAATTTTCAAGTGTGATTAAAACCTAGTATGCAAGTGTTTTATATTTTTACCGAAATGTTTTACAATAAATTACTTCTATTTAAAATAGAATTGTAAATATTTGTTTTATTTAAACCATACCTTTTAAATCCTTTGCTTAAAAACAACGGTGGTACCGTTGAGAATACGTACCCAAGAGACTAAATTAAAATGACGAATTCATACTTCTAGATTTAGTGAAGCGGAAGGCTTGCAAAGTTATACATAAAACAATTGTGTACAATTTGAAATTAATATTATTTGGAATGTCATATCAATCAAATATATCGTGATAATTTAAAATCTTGACTAAATTGACACTACCAAGTTATATACATACTGATAATTAATAGAGGTGGTTCCATCCCCTCTCCGGGCAGTCGCTAAATAGTAAAATTAACAGTCTTTAGTATATTCTAAGAATATAAGCCTGTTAATGATCATTGCTTACAGATTTTTTTTAGCAATACTCTAATTTACTTTTGATATTACCTAAACACTTCGAATTACACTTACTGAAAATATCCATAATATTAAATAACCGATCACGAAATAAAATGTTAAATGATTCTCAACATAATTGAATAAGAACAGAAACCAATCTTTTAATTGAAACTGGTAACATTTTCGTCATTAATAAAGTTAAACACACACACATATATTATATATATATATATATATATTTATATACACTGGCGAGCAAAAAATAGAGGTCACCTTAAAATTATGACTTATTTTCGGATTTTTTTTGTTTTAACTTTATGTTTGCAAATTGTAAACAATTGTACTGTATTTTGCACACTAAATTAAAAAAGCAATGTTGAATTGTAAAGTATATTTATTGTTTTTATTGCCTATTTTGGAAATATCACAAATGTACAGTTCAGACGAAGTTCGAATATTTGTTCCTAGGACCAATATGGAACAAAAAATAATGAAAAAAATGACGTGTGAATGACCAGTTTCGCAAAGGAAAATCAACACTAAGTAAGAAAACCACAACGAAACGTAGGTTTTCAATTAGAGCGAAATGGATGTTGTTTCATAAAAGTCTGTAACACGATGATAGTAACTGACAGATAGATAACATTTGTCAGGAAATGTATTATTAAACGCCTACTTTGGTTTACAATTTGCAAACATAATGTTAAAACAAACAAAATCCAAAAATAAGTAATAATTTTAAAGTGACCTCTATTTTTTGCTCGCCAGTGTATATATAAACTATATTATGCATTGATTTAATCGTAGGCTATAATAATCATTGAAAATAATAGTCGGTATAACGTCAACGCACTTTTTTCAATGGGAACACTCGCTAAATATCATGACGATAAAAACAACCTGCTGAAATAAAAATATTAAATGTGTGCATAATTTGCTCGAGGGTACCAAATTTTGGCGCCCGGTCCTGCATTTAACTTGCCTGATGCCTCTCGGAACGTTGGTTTCGAACGTTAGGCCTCATAAATTACATTGGCGGTACCCTCTGTTGACATTTTACAATGTAAACATTTACGATATAAAGGAATCGGTTTTTCTAAAGGTTGTACTTTCTGGACCAGACTCCTTTTTTCTTTAGGAGCGTATGGACATATCTCCGACCTACGTTCGTACGCATCCGCCGTTTTGTTAAAATGTTTATGTAGGACCGTAACTCAGGCATGTGTTCGTATTGGCGTGGCGCACCGAGAGTAAATATGCCGTGTGGGTTACCGTGCTAAGTGGATACCGGCCATTGTTATCTTCTTCTTCTTCTTGTGCTTTCTCCACCACCGGAGGTTGGCGTCTACTTTTTTAAAGGATTCTATATCCTTTGAAATAGTGAAAACTGTGAAAATAGTTCTTCTACACCTAGATTCGTCTAGTCTCGAATATTTCTGAGCCTATATATATAAATTTCCCGCCTATACTCTTTTTCCCATCTACTCTTCTTGGCATTATTGTTTTCAACAGGGCATACTTGCTGTTCCTTAGGATATAGCCTAGATATACAGTTTGCGAATTTTTATTACTTTTACGAGTTTTCTATCGGAGCCCATTTTCCTGAGCACTTCTTAGATGGTAGTAGCCGTCTCTGGCAGTCCATGACATTTTAAGCATGTGCCTATATATCCACAATTCGAACGCCTCGATCTTCTTTGTTATTTGTGCCTTCAAAGTCCATATTTCCACTCCGTAAATTAGTTGAGACCATACATAACATTCTAATTTTAAATGTTTATTCTGATCTGTTTTTTAGAAATGCGGATCTGGCCATCCCGATTCTTACAGAAATATCTTGAGTTTGAATTGGTAAATGCTCCCAAACATTTATATTTTTCTACCATCTCCAGTACTTGTCCATTAAGGGTTAACCCTCGTACTACCATAATAAAAATACAAACATGTTCTACTATAATGGGGTCATTTTTGACCCTATTCTTTTTTACTACAAAGTTATTAAATATTTATAGGATAGGATAAAATACACACAAATCTGTAAATTACATGTATTTAAAAAAAAAGAACATTATTATTATTTCATTTTTATAAAAAATATTGCTTTTCTATCTACTCCCCATTTTCTTTGCCAAAGCAATACTTGCATTTATATGACACTTGTTTAGTGCGTTCTGAGTGAATATTGCAAACAATTTTGTTGCAATTAATGCACCTTCCGGAGTATTTGTTACCATTTGCCCTGCACATAAAACATCTTCCACGTTTTGCTGAGTGTACGGTTGGTATTTGTGGTTTGTTCAACTTTCTTCCAGTACTTTCGATGGCTCGAGGTGTACATTTCGAAACTCCTCTGCCATCCTGTTGTATTTGTTCACACCTTCTCTCAATGGGTTCCTCGCCTAGAACCAATCCTAATTGTTGCAAGAATATTTTTCTTCTCCGTTTTTTTGAAACACTGCCCGTCCATGACGGGTTTTTATTTTTTCAAATTACAAAGGCATTGTAGGCAGAAATGTCTATAAAATTCATAAATATAGCAAATGGCCATCGTCTGGTAGCTCGCCTGTATGTGTACTCGTTTACCAATTTATCAAGGACATCCACACCGCTTTTGGATTCGTTGTATTTCTGTATATTATCAGGTTTGAACTTAGTTTCGGCACCAGTAATTTCATGAGAGTTGTGCATTGTTGATAATAATTAACAAACTTACGTGGTTTTGTCACATAGATCACCTATGATATATCGACAGTAAATAAAAAGTCTGATGAATGCGTAGCGCGGTTTTTGATATCCAGTAAACTTTTTGGTAAATCTTTCCTATTCTTTCGTATAGTTCCTATTACCTTTATTTTATTGGAGAGAAACTCTTCTGCCAATGATATATCGATGAAACAATCATCTGTAGTAATATTACGGCCACTACCATACCAAAACGAGCTCAAAGTTTTCACAACTCGTGGACCGTGATTTTTTTCAGGCATATTTCCAATCTTACCAAGGTAAATCTCAAAATTGCTTCAATAGGACGAATTCGCATCGCACAGGATCCATATTTTGATAACATACTTCCCTGGTTTATTTGGCATATATACTCAAAACGAACAGCGTCCACGAAATGATACTAGTTGTTCGTCGATGGTTCCATAGGCAGTAGCGTTATAAGACTTCCTGCAGTTCTTAGCAAATATATCACTAAATTCGTGAATAGGTGCTAGTTTGTCCGATATTTTTCCTTCTTGGCGTGTAGAGAGGTCATCAAAACGAATATATCTCAATATATCTTGAAATCTCTGTCTGCTCATTTTATCTTGATAAATGTGCCTACCGCAAGCATTATTTTCCATCCACAAATTGCTGGGATCTTCTCTTGATTCGCGAAAACGACCAGTCAAAATTAGAATGCCAATAAAAGCACGCATTTCAATTTTATCTACTGGTTTCCATTCCTTATGTTTGGAAAGTTCTTGCATCGAATTCCATTTAGCGATTTCAATAAGGGCCTTCATATTTGTGAATGACACTATTATTTCTATTATACCATCAGATATGAATAATAAATATGAATCCAGTATCGTGGAGATGCCAGCACTTTTATTATTTATTGCAGGTGCTTCACTCAATATATTAACCTTTCTGGTTTTTGTTGCACTTGTCGACAGATATTTGAAGGTACGTCCAGCCAATTCCTGAGTTTTAGAATTAGAACTTACTTCATCGTCTTCATCTGCAAACAAGACAATATATTTAGATATTACGTATTACTTTGATATTTATTTTATTTACACATACCATTTGCTTGGCTAATTTCTTCCTCGAGATATTCTGAATCTAAATCTGAAGAGTCGTAACCTCTTACTCGAATAGGTATTTCTTGATTATCTGAATGTGATTCACGTTCAGAATCGTTATCGCTATCTTCAAGAAAGATAGCTGCGGCAGCAGCATATAATTCCTTTTCGGTCAGCGGTCTTTTATTGTTGTAATTCATTATAAATCTTAGTCAAGCACAACTGGCACTATCTAGTTAGATAAATGTAATGAACGTGAAAACGTTTAGCAACGTATAAAGATGATTCATAAACGCACATCGACTTGAACAGACTTGCAAGGAAAATATATTTATAACGCGCAGTACAGATACTGGGTCTTTGGTGACCCACCAATTTTTATTTCAATCTTAGCAAAACGATTATCTATACATAGATTTTTTAACAACAATATATTGAAAATATACGCAAAGAAGCATTTCTATAAGGACAACTCATAAAAGATTACATTAATAAAAATATACACAAAAATAATAATTCTGGGTGATTGTTGACCCGGTTTCGGCAGTACAAGGGTTAAATATGTGTGCTCAGGTATTATTTTAGATATTATCATAAGTTTGGTTTTATCCGTGTTCACTAATTTTCTGCCGATTCTTACTCCATCGTGTTTTCCCCATTCTTAAAAATTATCTCTGCGGTACACATACAAAGCAGGCTATATTTTTGTTCATAAAACAATAGAAGCCATTTCCAACATTTTCTTTAACGTGTTATTTGAATTTAATACATAGAACACTTTTTCACTTTATATGCACTTAATTCCAAAACTAGTTCATCAAATGGTTCCCCCTTCGATCCACCCAAACGGTTTTAAGTAAATTTAAAAATAATCATGTGCTCTATGAAAGAAATTGATGGCAACTTTTCAAATTGACACTCTGTATGTGACATTTTTTGTAACTTTTGAGATTGTTTTATCATCCATAGCTGTTAGCAGTTAGGAATTTCGTCTATACCTCGGGTTGTTCTGGTTTTCGTGTTTTCTAGTGCATATCTTACTTCTAACAATATAATTTTTAAACACTGATCTTCCTTGTTTGTTTATTGATTATTTGTTCTTTGCTCCCCAAATAGTTGTTTGATCTACTGTTCCCAGATTTATTTAAGCTCTTTTAGTCTGCTTCTATTTGGCCTTATTATTAATGCCTTAGTAGATATTTCTAGTGGTACATAATATGATTCTTCTAGTATCGCCTGTTATTTGCGTTATGTAAGCTAAACGTGGCATGTTCATTGTTTATTCTTCCAATTCTTTGCATTTCTCTTTCAACCATGCTTCTTTGCTTCTTTTTATTTTGTACATTATTTTCATCCTTAGTGCGTTATATTTTATTTGGTTGTTGTTTTTATATTTTCTCTTTTCGATTATTAACGTCTATACAGTATGTCCCCGGGTTCAGTTTACAAGAGGGATTTTTTTTCAATTATTACTTTTAAGTAAAAATGTCATAGGAATTGAAGTTCCTGCTTGGTCTGAAACTACCATTTCAGTAATTAAAACATTGATTTATTTATACTGGGTGTTGGCTAAATAAAAATAAATTGAATCTAATTTTTACACTTTAGAAAAATAACATAATTTAAACAATCCCGCACCATTTTATTCTCACAGTTTCACCCTGGCGTGGAACTCCTGAAAATTGTTTTGTATTTCTTCAATAGTTATCGATGCAAATGCCTCTCGCAGGCGATTTTTTAAATTTTCAGTATTATTATCTGCATTTGGGGGATTGTTTGAATGATTATATTTTTTCTATAATGTTGTTAGATGTAATTTTTTTTTTTTTTTTGCAAATAGTAAATAAATAAGTGCCAAAATAAGATTTAAATAATATATTTTGCCAAAACCCTGTATAAATAAATTAAAGTTTCAATAACTGAACTGGTACTTTCAGCCCAAGCAGGAATTATAATTCCTATTACATGTTTACTTAAAAGTAAAAATTAAGAAAAATTTCCGCTTGTAAACTCAATCCGGGGAATGAATATTTAAAACAGTTTGGGTGGTTCGAAGGGGGAACCATTTGATGAACTAGTTTTGGAATTAAGTGCAAATAAAGTGTAAAAGTGTGCAATGTATTAAATTCAAATAACATGTTAACGAAAATGTTACATACATACTGTATGTTAGAAGTCTTCCAGTCCTTTTTTTGTTACTTTTACAACTTCCCCGATTTTTTTATTTTTATATTTTGCGTTAATTATGCCAAATCGGCGTAAAACTGTTCGTTTGTGCAGTCAAATTAAATGTTGTAGTATTGATCCTTATTACCGCTTCTAATTCTACGTCCGTAATTCTCGTATTTAACGGATTTGTATGTATGTTCATAATGGAAAATGTATGTTTGCAAATGTACGTAGATGTGAATAGTACTAAGTACTATGCAACAAATTTTATGAATATAAGGAAATTGGTTGATGAAATTTGTAAAAAAATAACAGAAATTATCATTGCTATAGGTAATTCTTGTAATATTTTATTGCGTAAATCGATACCTTCTAGTTAATGTTTGTACTGAAAAAAACGGAGTACTACAATAGATGGAATAAAATTACCATATTTTGAAATTCTTCATATCGTGTATTACACCCGGTACATAATGCTGCGCGTCTTTCTGCAAAAACTATGAATTAAGTTTTTGTCATGTTAGTTATTAATTTTAGAGTTGAAAAATAAATGAAATCTTGCCTTCTTTTATTGGTTCTGAAAATAACTTTAATTTCATACGAATTCGTAAGAAACTCGATAGCATCAAAATGTTTGCCTTTTAATATTGAATTGATAACATTCAAATGATTAATTGTATGAAGTGTGAACGCGATATCACACGTCCATTGGAAATTAGCATATTGTAAGTACTTTTTCCGAGATTAACCATCGAACATGATCATGGTACAAAACATCAGCATTGTATGCTAATAATTATTCCATAAATGTAACGAATTGACAGTGGTTTAGTTCTTTCGATCGTATACATTTAATTGGGCAATCAAACATATGCTCCAAAAATAGTATATTATGCCACGAGCATTTAATAACCATTAAATGCGAGTTGCATACACTATTTTTTCTACGACAAAGCATAAAAAGTGGTAATTGTCAAAATTAAATAAAAGTAAATGTACAACACAATAATTTTAATATACAGGGTATCTCTAAATTATGTGGACATGGCTTAAACACAGATTAGTGGGATCTAAAGAAGACGATTTAACAAAACTTATCTTATAAAAGCGAAACAAAATTTGCTTATAAAAAGAAAACGTTTACATTGATTTGGATGTCGTTTAGTATGACACTTTATACGGATATAACTCATATTTTGACATAATATTGTTATTATTAGTAGACCGGTTGTGTATAAAACAAGTGAGGCCCAACATTAATACATTCAAATTTTTTAATGACAAGAGCAACTAAATGTAAAAAAAAAATCAAATCAGACGCAGGCATTCATTACTAAGTTATTTGTATGTTTATAGTTTTTGATATCTGTTACAGTTTCGACACAAAATAATAAAATATGAGTGACTGCGCTACAGTCAGTGAACAGAATTTTCTGGCTGAAAAGTATATGCTCAGCTCTTTTTTCCTGAATAAATCGGTAAAACGCAAAACGTAGATCATAATCAGCTGGTAAAAGCTCTTGCACTATTTGGATATCATATGGATGAAGCAATTGCTATAATTTCTAAAATTTCTTCCTCGTTATTAGGGCTCCTAAAATCCTAAAAATAGCAACATATATGTTTAATCGGCGTAAGTGTACTTTATATTCATTATTGTAAATAAACCTTCATCAACCCGGTAACTAGATTACATTTGTTTCCAAATGTAGGGCAGTCACTCATATTTTATTTTTTTATACCGAATCTGTAACAGATAAAAAACTATAAAGATACAAAAAAACTTAATAATGAATGCCTGCGTCCGATTTGATTTGTTTTTAAGTTATTTGCTTTGTCATTAAAAAATATTAATATATTAATGTAGGGCCACCCTTGTTTTGTACACAACCAGTGTACTGATAATAACAGTATTATGTCAAAATATGAGTTATACTCGTATAGAGGGTCATACCAAACAACATCCAAATCAATTTAAACGTTATCTTGTTATAGGCATTTTTTTTAATTAACTTTAAAGCTTTAAACTTTAACTTTTAACTTTAAATCTGTGGTTAAGCTTTTGTTAAGGTTTTGTACGACACAGCATAAAAATAAATTAATATTTAACATCTGGGGCGTCTGTAATAAATTGCTTGATTTCGTTGGTTGCAAACGTTTTAGCTTTTTAGGTTTATATCCTTCAGATTTTCTTTTTAATAAAGCATGTAATTAGGGATATTTGGATATGTCCACATTATGTTTGATACTCAACGTAGATATAATAAAGTTGGAGATTTCAATTTTCAAAGTAAGACGTTTTCGGAAAAGCTGGTGATTTGTGTTTTTCCAATCCATAAAATTAGTGTAAAATTTCTCGTAATTTTTTTTCAATATTTTTCAAAAACGATTTCACTGGTTATAAATTGTTTTTGGTTTTTGGTTTGTTTTATTTAAAAAAGAAACAATTTATTAAAAATACGAATCACCAATTACTCATGCATAGCTGTAAAAACTAATTAATTTTATATCTCTCATTGTCCTGGCTTTTTAGATAAACTTGTATCTTAATGGAAAAATTGCATCCAAATGACTATCATTCAGGTACAGGTAGCGAATGTTTAATATATCAATTAAAAGATATTTTAATCTATTAAAGTATGCTCTGAAATATCTAAATATTTTCTTATATTATTATTTTCATTAGGTGCAATTGAATACGAAATAATTTCATTTTGTAAAATGAGTCTGAATTGATGATTTAGGTGTCCGCTATTATTTTCAATCCATCGAACTATCGTAACTTGTATCTTAATGAAAATATGGTATCTAAATGACTATCATTTAAGTACAGGTAGCGAATGTTTATCATATCAATTAAAAGATATTTTAAGCAATTAAAATATGCTCTTCAAAATGGAATATATTCTCCTATATTATTATTTTCATTAGGTGCGATTGAGTACCAAATAATTTCATTTTGTAAAATTACTTTGAATTGATGATTTAGGTGTCCGCTAATATTTTCAATCCATCGAACTATCGTCCTTTGTGACAAGAGAATATCTTTGAATGTATTTTGTTCGTTTAACAAACTTTAATACATTCACTGTTGGCAAATTATTTGTTGACAGTTTAATGTAAGTTTAAACTTATAAGTAACTTAAACTTAAACTAAAACTTAAATTTAAGTTTTAACAGTAAGTTTGTGATCAGGAACGAAGCTTGCTTTTATAGCGTTTATCTTTAAAATTTTGTCTTCTAAATATATTTTGTTTTGGTGATAAATTATTACTTAAAGTATCTACTATTTTCTGTTTCCATTCGATTGTTAACTCCGAACTATAATTAAGGTGTTTTGAAATAAAATGCCTCTTAAATCATTATATTTTACTCTTTAAATGTAAACACGCGTTCTCCAAAATATTTCGTTCTCCACTCTTCTTTGAATATTCAATTTTCTTCCGCTATTTTTCATATTTTATTCATGCCTACAAAATACCTCATTATAATTCATGTAAATTAAAAAATGTTTTAAAAAATATACCTTTTCGTAATTGAATGAAAAGGTCACAACTGCTTTTTTGACCGTTTTGAAATCGTTTTAAAAATATACGTTTTATGGAAATACAGAAACCACCACGACTGAATTCTTCTCTGACTATTGGCCGACTGTAATGTGTCAAGTTACAGCTTTTCCGAGAATAATTCAGCACGCGTTCCTGAGGGACAGTTGGCAACACAGATTTGACTGAAGTGTATTATGCATGAGAATCATAATACGCTACTATATGTTCATTTGTAAATTACAAATCAGTAACTTTAGGTATCAAATAAAAAGTTATCCTAATTAATAACGGTAATGCGAAATAAATATAAATGCGTATTCATTTGCGATAATAATTAAATTCGGTACAATAAATACAGTTCGATATTCCTGATTAGGTGGTAATCATAGTAAATATGAACAAATTGAACATGAAATACCATCATGACACAATTCATGAAGGGGTTCTTCATTAGGCTGTTAATTAAATTACTCGGAAACGCATTACAGCCCCATGTTTCAAACCGAAACGCCATATCAAAGGGCAAACATTATAATTAATGTGTTTAAAACGCCGCGAACTCATTTGGAGCGCCTTGTAAAACGTAGAACAGCGTCGAAATTTGTGCGCGCGGTACGTCGAGTGGGGCGACTTGTGGAAAAGGGTTGGACTTTAAGGCTCCCTTAAGTAATGCACATGGAGCCGTCGCCCTCCTTATTAACTTCCCACAAAAACACATGCTGCCGCACTAAGAGCACCGCTGTGCTAAAAACCTTGCTTCCAGCAACTCAAGTCATAAAATATTACCTCACTAATAGCGAGACAGAACTATTTAAGGTTTTCATTGCCGCAATGTTACATGTTCAGTGAATTCCCCATGTATGCCAGGATGACTACACCATTATCAAAACCAATATAGAGATTTCAGCAAGACATTTATTATTCACAAATGATTACACAGGTAAACAAAACGAACTCCTTGTTTGGCTGAAATGAAATTGAGTCCTCTTTTTGGGTAAATGGATTCCGCTTATTCATAAAATGCTTTATTTATTATGTTTTATAGATATCTCAATTTTTGTTTTAAGCGGTAAGTAATCAATAAATACTCCTCTTTTTTGATATTTCGAATTCTACTTCTATTTTGAATATAAAAGATATCAATTTCAAAAACTATGAATAAGATTGAGTAGTCAGATTGGACCTCGTTTGTTGGAGTAGTACCAAACTTTCTTGGTAAAAATAGCCGAACAAACACTTGTACACTTGTACACTTGTAAAAAGTACTCCGACTTAGTAAAAGCTCTGTTAACAAATTTTCGTACGTTAGGCTGCAATATGACCTGTAAAGTTTACTACCCTCACAGCCATTTAGACTACAGCCATAAAACAACATGTTGGCGATTTAAGTGATGAGAAAGAATCAATTTTTCATCAAGATATGTACAGGGTTGCCCAATTTAGATCTTTCTATAGTGGATATCTGTAACTAAAAGAGATAGAGAAAATCGGATGGCGTATCCTCGCTTTCTTTATTTTTCAAGACAAACTCAATGATGAAATTAAAAATTGGCCTTTTATTTTCAAGTTATTCAAGTTATAGATTGTTATAAATATTTCATTTACTTATCATTTTATTAAGATAAGAGTTGCATGTTCATGAGGCATTTTTCTACGGTGAATTGAATAAGTTTTACAGAATTTTGATATCTTCGTTAATATACAAGATACAATACAAAAATGTGTGTTTTTTAATATAAGTCATAGTAGGCTGTGGCATTAATAAATACGTTTATTTTTTCTTTTTTCAATGATATATCATATGTGGATGTTAAAATAGCATATTTGTTGAAATCTATTAAAACTCTATCAAAACGTCATATGTTGTCTTATTGGGGGTAGCAGGCTTGTTTTTTAAATCCTTTGGTTGTCAAACTAACACATTTGACGTGATCTTTTTATTTCGAAGCGTTTAATAATGTCGTATGAAAATTATTAAAAATTTGATATGTAAAAGCAAATTTATTAAAAAAAAGCAAAGCAATAACAATTCACAAATTGGCTCGCAAAGTGAGACAATCCTCACTTTGGCAACAAATGATGTATCACAACACTTTCAGATTTAAACATATATTCACTGTAATTGATAACAAAAACTTGTTTCCTGTAACTAATATGTAATTTTTTATTGAATAGAATTGAATATTGATGACGGCTCTCAAGCCGAAACTGGTTCATTAAAACAAAAAGGTTCTATTACCCTACACCTGAGAGTGCATACACATATTTCCATTACATGTAATCTCCCTAATGTAAATATGCATAATAATTTACTGTATTATAAATATAAATATTAAAAAAAAAAATATTTCAGCTTCTTTTTTAATGTATAACGTTTATTTCATTTAACAAAATTTTACGTTAAACAATTGTTTCCTTCATGGCCTTAGGGTGGTAAACAGGCAGGCTCAACGGGCTATAAATAGATGGTTATCTTCAGGTGAGTCTGGCAATAATGGTCTGTTTATTATATATATATATATATATATATATATATATATATATATATATATATATATTATTATTATGATTATTGTTATTGTTTTATTGTTTGTTATTGTTCAAGTGGGATCAATTAAACTAAATAGAGAGTATTATGGGCTTTTAATTGATTTTTATTCATTAATAAGAAATTGTAACGAAATTTAAATAAATATGACAGGTAAACAAATGCAAATAAAATGATATAAACAAACAAAACAATAGAAAACAAAATAAATATAACTTAAACTGATACAAATAAAAAACAAACAATAAATCAAACCTAAATGCACAAATTAACCTACTATGAGTATTTGTAACAGAATTTTTATAATTGTACTTGCGAATTCTTAATAGCAGTTTCACTGTAGGCAACAGTGCGTATTCCGAGGTATGGCAAATAAACGATGTCCTCTGAACGATTCACCGAAGAATGCAAATCTCTTGTTCGCAG
The DNA here is from genome assembly GCA_951805005.1 of Othius punctulatus. Taxonomy (NCBI): domain Eukaryota; kingdom Metazoa; phylum Arthropoda; class Insecta; order Coleoptera; family Staphylinidae; genus Othius; species Othius punctulatus. The sequence goes on from OX638145.1 coordinate 61,599,276, forward strand.
TGGTCAGCTTGAAGTCCGGAAACGCCTTCGGAATTCATCTCGGCAACTGCTGGTAGGCTAGAAATCCTATTGTAGCTTCTCTTAATGATCCCTAGTGTCCGTTGATGATCATCCGGCTCCAGTCCTTCTTGGTAACAGCCAGAAAATTGTGAGGTTGTATTTATTCACTACACGAAATGAAATTTGATTGAAACGCGTCACTTGCGGAAACAATTATAGAGTTAAAACAAAACTTTCTTCCACCGCTGTGGCAATCAACGTGGTTGTATCAGGATCGGAAATGCAAGTCTTTTAAACATGTGCGTTTCCGCTTTATATAACCTCGGAGGCGATCGTCTAATTTCTTTGTTTACAAATGTTTTTTTATGGACGCTTTTTTTTGTTTTCGTCGCTTATCACTGAAGTATCCAAGTCGCCTGTACCTGGCATTCGCGCATTGTCCATGGCAACGAATAACAACGTTTGGAAATTGTAAATACAAATTTCCATTTTCCCATGAATTTATGTGTCCATTTTCACTTTCAATGACAATTTCAGATTCTTTGTATTTTTGCGCATCCGTGGGAACATCTTACAAGTTTCTTTCATCGCTTCTGCGATTTCACTCTCAATTCATGTTAAATAGCTCATTACAATCATTAATGTAAATTTGTGCCCTACTTATATTTACAAATCTAGCTGATTAATCCTATTCTTAATAATTAATAATTCCTTAATGCCTATTTATCCTACCTAATATGCTTAAATCTACTATAAATAACTCTAACTCTAACTAAAACAAAAACCAACCCCTAATTAACTTATCTAAACTAATACCTAATTACCCTATTAAATAACATCACAATATATATATATATATATATATATATATATATATATATATATATATATATATATATATATATATACATATATACAAAATTTATCGTTTTTTTTTTTTCGAATTATACGATGAGCAGGATTTCTATGACAGATTGAGGTTATGAAAAAGATACGGTCCAGTCATTGTTAGTAATTTATTGGCATACAACTCCCACCACAGGTGCCCTTCATGTAACTCTTTTCGCTTCCCACAACCTTCCTGACCTTTATCTTTAAATTGTCGAATATGGATTTCATTTGGTCCATTGTCCGCATTCGCATTGATTTTGCATTATATGTAAGCAGGACACGTTTCCAAGCTTCATCCTGCTGCAAAAATAAGGCAGTAAATTAAATTAATAGCAAAGTGTTTATATGAAACTTACTTTTTCTTCATTAGAAATTTTATTTGTTCACTTTACATTCTATAATATGTTTTTCGTTCCCTATCTGCTCAAACAGCATTAACTTCTCCTCATTTGTAAAATTGGAGCATAGGCCTCGTTTTGTAGCACTCACGTTTGACATATTAATTCACTTAATATAACAAAACAAACAACAATAAACTGTTAAACAAAGTGTTGAAAATCGCTACTTCAGGCCGGCCAACAGTATTGGACACAAAAAAGTGTACTTTTGTTAAAGTTTGATATTGAAACGGACCAAACTTTAAGTTGTGTTTAAAGCTTACTTTTACTTAAAGTTCACTTTTGTTAAAGCGTCTTAAAGTAGTTTATTATGAAAAGGGCTGTTACGTCTTTAACCTATCCGGTAAAAGTGACGAGACCACATTTGCTGCGACATTTTCAATTTCTAAAGGCAGACCCTCTCAAAATAGCATACATGTGCAAACTTCACAATCGTAATATTGTAATATAGCTTCGCTGCCACTATTAACAGTAAATATTGATTAGTCTGATTTTCGCTTCGACTTTCTCCTACTACCTCACAATTACTCTCAATCTTTTATGCAAAATTGGACATTCCTGTTCATAGATTCATAGTTTTGTAGAATCTGTTGAATAGCAGTATCCTATTTTCATTCTAAAACATATTCAGTCGGCGGTCATAGGAACAGAATCTGAGGGAAGCCTGAAATTTAGGGTGCATGCTGAAGTCGTATATTTAAAGAAAATATTTAATACTTTCCTCAAATTGCTGTATACTTTTCTTTACTTCTCGACATAATCCTCGTATACATTGACCCATTTATCCGAGCATAACATTAGTTTAAATATCCCTTCACAGTCATGTTGTTTGGCAAGATGCTTGTAGTAGGCCGCAACTATTTTGCAATTCGTCCAGATCCAGTTATGACTTATGACAGTCATTTCAGTAATCACACGAAATTTAATGCGACGATCATCCCTAATCAAAGGTTCGACAATAATGCAGTTGTCATCCGTGTGTAAGGTCCTTGGTCTGTCTCATGTCTTCTCCGAATCATCATTAAACTCCATTCGTACATTTTTAAATATATTGCACCAAATACTGACTTCCATTCAGCTTATAAATTTCGGGACATATGCGACCTTTAGTCTGCGATTATTGTTGCTCTGATTAACCCCTTTGGCTTGCAAACATGATGATTACTCCACGCACCTCAAACTTGGAATACTCTGTGATTACACATGCGATGTGTGTTTGCTTCCCGAAAGCTTAATTGAGTCTTGAACACAAGAATTCTCTAGATTCTAATTACTGCAGGTATAAAAGCGTCCAGTCATTCATATGGCGGTACAATTGCTTATGCGCAGTTTGTATGATTGTCATATGCCCCTTTAATATCGGACTCCCCTCATATATTAAGTAATAATAGACGGAGAGTTTATTAACCCATACCACCGCTAACGGAAACCGCTGCAGCTCAAAGATAAAAATTTAAAATCCCCTTTTATTCATTACCATTTTTAATGATATGTACAGCTCCAATTGTTACAATTGCGATCACTTTAGTAAAATATTGTTTCAATTATATATTTCTATATGCGCCGTGCAATGAAATTTAACCTTGCGAAAAATCTATGTGGGACTTCCTATGGAATAAGGTGGAAGAGTTAAACTGTCGATTTAAATTGCAAATGCCTTTTAAGTACCCACGAAGCGCGCTCAGAATGAAGCGGCATCTTTTAATGTTTCTTGTGGAGAGCGCAAAGTTGATGCACTCCTGAAATTAGTACGCTCAAGATGCGTCGTAGTAAGTTTATGAATGGTTTCTTGTTAACTTTACGCTTACGAATAAACCAGGTCGACAATTTATGGGGCTAGATGCAATCTACTCCAGTTCAGAGTTTAGTTTCTTCTTATGTTAAATAATTATGGGAATTGTTATCAAGAACTAGTTATACTAAAATGACATTGCTTATGCATTTTACGTAGATTTATCTACAGGATGAGTTATTAGTGTTCGAAAATATCTAAAGTACAAGAACAAAACAAAAGTACATACTATTTAAAATTCTTAAGTTGCCCTCACCTCTCAAAATAGAGAGAGAGATAGGGTAAATGCCAAAAAAGTTTTTGAATATGTCCTCTCATCTCCCTCTTACCTCACTAAAATTTCATATATATATATATATATGTATATATATACTACGTTTTGTAAGACACGGGTTATGTATAAAAAAAAGATTTAATTTAGTTAAAACACAATTTAGAGGAAATACATAATTTTACACATCAAGATTAAAATGAAGACTGACAAGGTTATACAAGAACAATTATTATATAATATTATAATATAATAGACAATAACAGATATCATAATAGTAGACAGTGGAGTATGATTCACATCCGTCCATTTTACGGCGCACTTCACTGTATACATACAAAGACAAAGATCGTCTTGTGGCGTGTTGCTTGGTTGATGCGTTGTGGACGACAGTTAACTTATATATATATATATATATATATATATATATATATATATATATATATATATATATACCCTGTGTATCAGCCAAATGGAATAAATTCGATAATAAATAAATGGGGGCGTGTTCGAAAAAACGCTCGGACACGTCGATTGTTATTTTTAGTTGCGCATTTTTTTCAACAAAAACTTTTTATACAGGGTGTGTCATGTGACCGTGGCCAATACCAACTTTCTTATTTTAAATGCAACATCTGGTATATTATTCATTTTTTGGATCCTTCAGAAAATTCTAGACATATTTCATGTACAATGCCCTATACCTATCTTCAACTGTTTCGGAAATATTAAGTGTTTTCAGATTTATTGCAAAAATTAACATTAAAAAAAAAATTATTTGATTTCAGAAATTCGTTACAACACACTCAAAAACTAATAAGTAATACTGTTTATTTCTTGATAATGTAAAAAAACAAAAAAAAAAACAATAAATTTCAATGGAGGAGATGTTCAAAATGCTCGCCGTGAACGTCTTGGCAACATCCTAATCTTAAATAGAAATTTCTTCTAACGTTACTCAACATCTCAGGCGTGATATTTCCGAAACAGTTGAAAAATCACGTTGAAATATCAACATATATTTCCGAAACAGTTAAAGATAGGTATAGGACATTGTACATGAAATATGTCTAGAATTTTCTGAAGAATAAAAAAATTGAATAATATACCAGGTGTTGCATTTAAAATAAGAAAGTTGGTATTGGCCACGGTCACATGACACACCCTGTATAAAAAGTTTTTGTTGAAAAAAATGCGCAACTAAAAATAACAATCGACGTGTCCGAGCGTTTTTTCGAACACGCCCCCATTTATTTATTATTGAATTTATTCCATTTGGCTGATACACCCTGTATATATATATATATATATATATATATATATATATATATATAGATACGGCTAAAGGTGGCATCCCCCCATGTAAAATTCGCGGTAAAAGTGGCATCCAGCGCAAAGTGGCATCCAATATACGGATGCCACCTTGAACCTACAAAAAAAAAAAACCGTGGTGTGTTATAAGGTGCCGTCTTATAAAAATAAAAAGTCGTGTATAAAAAGTTTTTGTTGAAAAAAATGCGCAACTAAAAATAACAATCGACGTGTCCGAGCGTTTTTTCGAACACGCCCCCATTTATTTATTATTGAATTTATTCCATTTGGCTGATACACCCTGTATATATATATATATATATATATATATATATATATATATATAGATACGGCTAAAGGTGGCATCCCCCCATGTAAAATTCGCGGTAAAAGTGGCATCCAGCGCAAAGTGGCATCCAATATACGGATGCCACCTTGAACCTACAAAAAAAAAAAACCGTGGTGTGTTATAAGGTGCCGTCTACCGAAAAAAAATAAAAATAGCCGGAAGTCATTTTTGCCGTTACATGGATATTTCTATACACAATAGTTCGCAGCAATTCTGTAACGCGGTATTACTGTCGGTAGTGTATATTACCAGTGTATATATTACGCGCGAAGGGTGGCATCCGATTTTTGGCAACTGGCAACATTGTATCATTTCAATGAAAAGAAACTGCCGAGTGTTACTGTTTGACAAGTGAAATGGAAAACCAAACGAGAGGTATCCAATAGCCCAGGCATATCTAACATACATGCGGCTCGCGTAATTAATTTATGCGGCCCGCGGATAATTTTTCAATATTACTATGATTTAATTTCCACTTTTTAATTTTTGTTCCAGTATTTGACAATGAGATCCTTATTCCCTATTTAAAATAAATAGTTTTTCCATTTACCATTACCATTTTTCCATTTACATTTAACCATATGTGAAATTTATTTAGTCTCATACATTTTCACTGTAATTTAAAAAAAATCACTGCCCTTATAAATCAAATTTCTGTAAAGTTTTCTATTTGACAATAAGTATTTAAATGAAACATGCGTCATATATCGCAAACATAATTTAAATTCTAATAGTAAGCTGATTCATTAGAATGAGGGCTATATGCAAGTCCACGTTTTCCGATTCATTTAATCAACAATTCTACAATCCTTTTAAAAACTTGTTTTTTATTGATATGTTTCTAATAATTGACAAACCGCCTAGAATTTTAAGGACAAAAAATACCTGAAAAAATATCGTCCCTTGAAAATATTTCAAAAATGTATACACTCTTTTCATAAAAAACAAATAACAAAACAAATATATCGCACTATGAGTACAAGACTAAGTAAGTCAAAAATGTAAACATCTGAGATAATTGAAATGTTTTGATTGTTTTGTACGTGCACGATCGGCATTTTTCTTCAATATTATATTAACTCAAACTCAAAATTATGCGTAGTTTTTTCAATTCCTGATAGTATGGTTTTGCACATAAAATATTTGACACGAATCAGACCTTTTGCCAAATTATCTCCTTTTTTTGACTTACTAATTTTGCTGTACATTTAATTGTCTGACATTGAGATTGTTACATTATGTTTGTCATGGTCACCCAAAAATATTGAAATAAAAATTGTTTTTGATGTTTATCAATATTTTCTTATTTTTAGCGATTTTTTTATCATTCATATCGATATGTATGGATCCTTAAAAAGAGTCAAAATAAGAAATAATCCAGTGTTTTTAAATAATTATTAAAAAAATATGTTCCCACTTAAAAAATAAAACTTGATACTAGTATTGTGTAAACTTAGCTTTGTGAAAAATATGTATTTCTCGTATCATTTAAAATAATGGAACTTTTAAGAGATTTTTTTGTTGAAAGTTACTAGAAAGAAATTAAGGGAGGCATATTTACTGATATATCGGTGAGACAGTAGAACTTTGTTAGAAATTGCCAAAATCTCACACCGACAGCTAAATCACTTTCACTGATTTTTGCTTAACATGTGATGACTTTTGATCACGTATATGCATGGTGCATAAAGTGTTCTAGAGCTCAGTTTTGGTAATATGGGAGCGCCGCTCTAGCTTAGTTTTAACATTATGGTTTCTGCAATTGAAAAATGCGGGTCAAGTACTATACTTCTAAATCTCGATTTTTTTTTAAATATTCTGAAAGGTTGACTTAAACTTCTAGAAATTTTTGCGAGCGATAAGGATTCGGGGACAGAGTATTGCCCTGATAGCGGTGAAGAGAGTAGTGATTTCGAAATGCCAGACATTACTCCTCCTAGTTTATTATCTGGTGATTTGGATAAGTCCCTTTCAGAAATTGAACGGTTTTCTCCGGAAATACCATTAATGGAACCTCTGGTTTCTAATAATATTGTAGCTACAAAAAAACAGACAAACGGAAAAAGTCAACGGGCAAGAAGGAAACACCGTTGCCTATTTTGTGACCAAGATGTAGGTAACTTTTCCCGACATAGAACGTAATCATGCCGATGAGTTCGCAGTGCAAGAATTTATGGGTTTAGACAAAAACTCGAATAAACGTATTAAGCTGGTTGATAAACTGCGTCGGGAAGGTGATTTTTGCACTTCCAATATCGTGCCGGTGACAATGAAAAATCAGGATGACATGAATTACATAGCATGTAAGTTTTGCCGAGGCTACTACTCGCGTAAAAGTTTGCGCAGACATGCAAAGAAGTGTTATTTTAATCTTGACCCGACAAAACGTTTTAATGCACAAACCGAAGGGCAAACAATTATGGTTGGTCATTTTGGCCCCAATGATCCTCTAAGGGTTAGTGGCCTTTTGAGTATGATGCGAGCTGATGACGTTTCGATGGTGGCAAAGAAATACAGAATTATATGCGAAGTTGGTAGAAGATATATAAGAAGCCATAGAGAAAAACACGAGGTATCCAGTGAAGCCGGCCAAAATTTGGCAATCAACAAGTTTAACAAACCGACGCTAGTACCCTTCGCCGAAAACTTAATAGTAAGTATTTATACTAGCCTTCTTTTATTAATTTTTTAGGCAGTTACAGAAATTTAAGATAAAGTCTGATACAATAAAAATTAAGTTTGTCAAATATTTGCTGAATTTTAGAATTTTTTTTCTAAGCACCCTGTATACAGCAAAAAAAAAAAAAAACAAGTAGTAAACGTCATTCTGATTCTGAAAAAAAATCATATGAACATGTTATAAGTAATTTTCTTAGTTTAGCATTATTTTCTCAGACTACAACTTTTTATAAAGAATTACTTGTTTTTGCAAAGTGCATAATAAAAACAGCCCATATGTTGCACACTTGTATTATACTCAAAATACTGTGAAAAATACTATTAAAATGCTTACTTTGCAGAAATTTGAAAAATATCTCAAACGTCTGATGCTTGAAGCCAGAACACGCTTATTAGTTAATTCGAGTGATATTAAAGCTTATCGTGACCTACTAGCTGGAATATTTTGCAGTGTTATAATTTTTAACAAACGTAGAGTGGGAGAACTACAACGCATGACCTTATCAGCATTTCTTATAAACTACGAGACTGCATCATCATCCGAATTTGAAAAAGCTTTAACTCAGTCTGAAATAATTTTATATAACTCGCTTAAACGCGTGGTAATAAGAGGAAAGAGAGGGCGAGGTGTTCCCGTTCTATTTGACAAGAACTCTATGGAAACAATTGAATTTTCTTTAAATTTAAGAAATAATTTTGATCTCTTAAATAATGTCTACCTTTTTGGATTGCCTAAAACTCAAAACCCAATAACGGGCACAGCAGTTTTACGTAAACACGCAAAACTTGCACTGGGCGATACTAATGAAGCATCATTGCTAACATCAACCAAATTAAGAAAACATCAATATTATGCAAAATTTGAAAATGGAGAAGAATGATCTTGACTAGCAACTTTCATGGGACACACTGCCAAGACACACGCCGAATTTTATCGCCTGCCGGACGATGTATATCAAACAGCTAAAGTAAGTAAACTCTTGCTTATTGCTAAAAGTGGTTCAATCGAGAAGTACAAAGGCATGTGTTTAAATGATATTGAGATTGGTGAAGACATTATTGCGCACGAAGAAAGTGATGACGAACAGAATGACACTTATATCCCTGACGATGATACATTGGCGCTAGACCAATCAGTTGAGAACATTATTGAAAATAATGAAAACAATGATCTAAATCTCGACAAAACAACAGTCAAGAAAGGTAAAAAGCGCACGTTAGTTGGATGGACGACACAACAAATAGAATTGACAATAAACCATTTCAAAACACATATTAAAAAACATATTCCACCAAATAAACACGAAGTTATGGAATTAATCGAAAAACACCGCAACATATTTCATAACAAAACATGGCCGGTAATAAAAATATTTGTTTGCAATAACTACAAACAAAAAAGTAAAGTAGTTTTAAAGAAATGAGATTCAATTTATGTTTTATGTTACATTGTTTTACCAGATTACTTAACCAAAATCAAGATATGTGTCTATATATGAATATGTATTTTTGAATAAATTACTTTAATTTATAATAATTTATTGCTGATATATTTCCCTATTGGTAGCATTTCGCAGAAATTTGACGTGAAAGTCATTTGCAGTGAAACACAATTGATAAATAGTGAAAATCAATAGAAAAACTCTGTAGATCTATAATTTGCGCTAAATCTATTATACAGTGAGGCCTGCAGATATTGATTCGTTTTTAAGGCGCCGAATTAAAGTGATCCTGATATTTGGCAACACTGTCGTGGAAGCCGCTTCGGCCGCACATAACTATATACGGATGTTACTTGGTTTATAAATGTATAGAATATATCGTACGGATGCCACGTTCAACGCTAACAATACCGGATGTCAACGATGTACTTTTTTGTATTTGTAATATACGCGTGATATACACCATGTATATCAATGGATGCCAAACTGTACTAATACGGAACGGATGCCAGTTTGACCTGCAGCTCAATATATATATATATATATATACTCGACCCACGTATATTGTGACATCCGGCAAAAATTTTAACCTTTCTGCATCCACTGTTCAGAAAACAGATACGTGTAAAAGAAAAATATGACTTTATAAAATCGATGTAAGAATGCTCATAGGAACAAAAAATTTAGACCATACACAAAATAAAATAATTAAAATTACCATCTCTTTGACATCCGGTATACATTTTTATTTCACTCATCTTATGACATCCATAAAAAAATAGTGTATCTTGTGACATCCTTGCAGCGTTGCCAATTTTACAAATCATTTAGAGTGCTCCATTGCTTCACATTTTAGTTAAGAAAAATAAGTGTTGTGAATATAACATTAATGTTTATTTAACATTTAAATTCTTAAATAATAAAATAATAAAAAATACAAATAGTTCATGACATTTTACTTCTTGCTGTACTTGTTGACAATGAATATTTTTATTTGGGTCCAAGTTTTGTTATAAAATGTTGTTGAATGCTTCTTCATTAAATCGAGACACTCATGTTTCCTTGGAGCTTTTTTAGATGCCAAATGTTTTTGGAAGTATATTTGGGCAAATTTCTTTTGTTCGCTTGTCCATGGTATCAGGACACGACATTTTTTCTTCTGCAAACAAGTGTTAGAACATTAGTAAATAACATATAACGGAATAAGGACTGTAAGAACATTTTTGTGTCAGAGTAAAGGGAATGCAAAATATATGGAAATTGTAAATGTCATCCTAAAAAATACAGGTAAGTATTCCTCCTCTAGTGCATGTGAATGTAAGTAACTTTTTAACAGTTTTATTAAAATTATTTACGTGTATCTGTGATATTCTTACCTGATTCTCATCATTAAGATTTGGAGATTGTGTTTGTTCTTTTATAGTACGTAAGGTGTGCTTGTTTTCTGCCAACTAAAATGTTTTTTTTCCATCAGAAGTAAAAGTTTAGATACTTTAGCAATTTGCAATTTATCGTCAGTTTTTCTATAGTAGTTTAAGTGTGTTGCTTTCTCATGTCCAAGATGAGTCGAAAGTTGTTCCAAATCACTGTCTTCCATTGAAATTATTTGTGCAATAGTCGCAATATGTTTTCTTAGACAAGTCACCGTTATAGATTCAATATTTATGACCGCACAATCATCAGCAACTTTCTTCAATACCTTGTAAGACCACAAAAAACTATTGTTAGTGCTTGGGTTTCCAAAAAGGTAAGGATTTGAGGAGGCTACAAGTTTTCTGGACTTCAATAATATGTCGGTATACCTTTGCATATCTTTTGTAAATATTACTGGTACCGCTCTACCTTTTTTCCGCGAATTGTAATTCGTTTTATGTTTCTAATTAAAACCAGCTCTGTGGCCGTCAGTGACTGATAAATATCTTCAATTGCTGATTCATCTTCTTCTCTTAAATAATCCTCTATTTTAATTCGTTGCGCCTCACCGGATCGTTTTCTGTTCAAAAGAATGACATGGGCTAGAAGGGCTTCAGTCAGATTTCTAACATATAATGAGCTATATGGATCGTTCAGCAATTTTGTACACCACTTTTCTTCTTCTCTAACAACGAACTTATTCATTTTTATGACGTCCTCTGTTAATGGTATCATGCTGCCTTTCTTCCAACTCTTAGCAGATAAATCTTTGTTTGCATTAGTAGAAACGTGGAAGCGAAATTGGGTTTCTATCATTTGTCTTAATATTTTAATTTCTTTATTTTTAACCATATTATTTTCCTTCGCAGCAACAAACATGGCAGTATCGCAAATCTGTTTGAGAACAGTCGCCCATCTTAAAGCAAGTGAGGGGCTTCTAAATGTGTCTCTATCTGGGTCATAACCGGAGAGTTCATTAGTAGCATCAACTAATTGGTCAAAATAAGAGGGTTTCAGGTAATCAATCAGTTGACGTTCGTTAGGTTCTTTATTTTGCAATACTTTTAAAAATCTGGCCAGTTCTCGCATACGCTGGGATACCGTATTAATTAGATGTTTTTCTTTGTGGCATCTATAATACCTCTGTCCGTACAATTTAATAAGAAAATCATTCATGACACTTTTTGTGATTTCATCAGCTGCCATATGAGGAAAAACTTTTAATTTCAAATCTTCAAAATTATTTTTACTCGACATATAAAGAAGTGTTAATCCATTTGCCTGAGCATGCTTTGACTCTGTTTCTTGAGTTTTCTTGAAATATTTCTTCATGTGGCGATGAAGATAAGTTCGTGTGAAAAAGCCTTTACATCCGGAACAAGGCAAATAGTCAGATGAGGTTTTCGGACATACAGATTTAGGTCTCCTTACTGGATTAATAAATCCTTCGTTCCCAAATGAATTTATAAAGTTTCCTGAAATAAAAACCACCCACAATTTTTAATGAATACGCATGTTAATTAGAATAAATGTGTGCACAAAAATGAGTAATAAGAAGAGCAATTTCATCTCGGTATTGAGAAACACGCAACATTATAAATAAATTGATAAATTGATCGTATTATACGTGCGATCAATTTGAAATTATTCGGATATTTTTTAACTCTTGTTAAAAAATTCTACTTAAAAATCTTGACAATTTTTTTTTAATTGAAGTTGAAGTAAACACTTTTATTTCTACCACGCATTTTTTCACAATTTCTCCCTTAATTGTGTACGTACGTACGTAGTTGCATATATTTCCTATGTAAATTAGAAAGTTTGCTCTACATTAGTAGATTTAGCCGAAATTATGTATATAACATAATATATGCGGTAATAATTTAAAAGTTTTAAATTTAGTTATACGTATTTTTTCGGAATTCAATTTGTTAGAACATATCAAACTTTGTGTTGAAGTGCGATTTTTGAACTTGAAACAAGAAAGCATTGTAAAAAACAGCCCAAATAATTTCATCTAAATCCAACGCAATAAAATATGATATTTAGTTTTAAAAATGAAATGTTGGGCCTGTATTCATAATTGTGAGATGTAGATTCTGGTTTTGCAAATCTACATTCCAACTGCCAACTATATGCAACTTATATAAGCTAAATATATAAGTTAACTTCCAAATATAAATACCTCTTTTACGAATATCGTCAAACAAACATTTTCTCTGTTTCGAAGATTTTGGTAGTGACATTATTTTAATAACTTCAATTTCGGTTTCATGCTTACGAAACAAGTGTCGTGAAAAATTGGTTATATTCTTCTCACAAAAAATACAATGTTCTTTTTTGTATCTTTTAAGCGTTCCTTTTATATTTCTACTGGAACTTTTAACTACTCCGAATTGATTAAATTGAGTAAAGTTCTCGTTATTTCTTCCACTCTGTTCATGTTGTTTCTGTGAATTTGCATTTGTACCGTCTTCTTCAATTTCGTTTAAATGTGTTCGCTTATCTGGCATTGACTTACTAATATCTACTTTGGAATGAAGTGATAAAGGAAGCTCAACACTCTCATTTGAGTCACTTGATAAACCTGAAGAAATAAAACCTTTATAAAAGAATTATTCCGACACCAGATTACAAGTTTACCTAAATCACTGGCACACGAAGGAGTGGATGGAACATATTCTGTTCCAGAATCTGAAAATGGGCTGTGTTCCTGACCAAAAAAGTTCAACTCTGCATCAGCTGTAGGAAATACGTTCGTCAACTGAGTAAATGTAATCTCTTCGGACTTGTCATTGGTCTGTTCATTAGAATGTATTTCTATTAGTGAAGGTTCTACCATTGTTATTTCTTTATCAGCCGATTCGAAAACTTCGAATCTGTTATCTCCTTCTTGGACGTTCAAAGGTATCTCTGTATATTGCAAATCTGTAGGCTTTATAGTAAAATTCGATAATACCTTTATATTCTCAGTAATACTTTTGCTACATAGAATATCTATTGATGATGTATTTTCTTTATTTCTGTTGTTTTCGCTATTCACATCCATTTGAAAATTTACTGTTTCAGTAAATTTTACAGATTTTGGAGACAAAGATCCTAAAAAAATAAATTAATCGAATAAAATGAACAATATATTTCAAGAGGGTCATTCCCGGGAATTTTTAAAGATTTTTATTTCCCGGGAAATTCCCGGGAAATGATAGGCGAAAAATACAAAAATGTTGCAATTTAATATATTATATCATGGCATGATTACTGAACAAATTTATGTTATTACTGTTATTATTCGCGCCAAATTCGCTGTTTTATGGAGCGGAAGTGCGTACTCATGAAAGACACTTTTAGATTTTAAGGGTTTATTGTAAATGATGACTGATTTATGAGCGAAATCGTCTATTCTTCGATACTGGTATGAACGTTTCGACCACTCATTCCCTCTCCTTTTAATGTACACATTTCATGTCTTTCTTCCCGTAAATGCGTGAATGGAGAAAGATGCCTGCACATAATTATAGTTTTTAGAGTTAGTATACATTGGGGTGTCCGTAAGCTATAGCTAGTGTACCCCCTCCCCATCGCCAACAAAAATACAAAAAATAAATGTGACTGTTTGAATTACAAATAATTTAGATAAATTATTGAATGCTCTGATGACGATAGTGCCTACATCACATGAAAGTGAAAGATTTTTCTTAGCATCGTCAAATTTTTGCAGACAAAAACATCATATTTGAGCGATTCTCACTGGGCTTTTTCAACGTCTTTTTTTAAACCAATAAAATAGTATAATGTTACCTGATTTTAATGTTAATTAGTCTTTTTTTATTTTTATAATTTAACCAGTTTTTTTTAAATAGATCTTTATTTGATTATTTTCATCTTTATTTTATTTTTCTATTTTCAGGGATTCCCGGGAAATATATTACAAATTTTTTATTCCCGTTTCCCGGGAACAAAAAATGTCAAAATGATCCTGATATTCCTCTATGAACAATATTCAGGCATTCCTTTAATAAATCACTGTAGCAGTATTAACATAAATATAAATAAGTTGCAAATGTTTAAAATACCTATTGTACGAATATGACGAGTATAACATTTTCCACAATGTCTATTTCCCCTTAGGAAAAACAGTGAATATCCTCCTCGGGACCGAAATTATTACTTCGGCACGATTTTTAATAAAATAAGTACGCCATTTGTCAACCTCGTATCTCTTGTAAGAAGTAATGATTCGAATCTCATTTTTATCTCAAATTTAACTTTAACTTTCTCAAATTTATAGTTTTTTTTTCAAAAACAGTTTTAGAAAGAATAGGTAACTCACCGAGGATTTTCTTTTTTAATACATTTACATCAATTTCTCTCAAATTTACACCTTGGGTAGTATGGCACGTTGGTTGTTTTAGCTCTAGTTGTCCAAGTCGTATAGTGTCTTTATGAGAAACCATAGCTAAAATACGCTTTCCTCGTGATGACATGGTGATATCTGGTTGGATATTGTACCTATTAATCACAAAATAATGCTTAAAATTGGTCGATTATTTGTCACAATCGTTAGTTACAGGACAAACCGGTAACAATATTATACAACAATAACGATAATGTAAAACTGCGCGGTCGAAAAAAAAAACGAGTCTGAGTTTAAGTTTTCAAATTTAAAATATGTGTTCTGTTAAAATAGAAATAAATTTGTGTTTGCCAAATATATGTTAGACCCTTACGGAAATATGTCTTAAATTGCATCGATACTTAGGCACTACGTCAGCCGGGTAATTCGCCAATTCTAGTCAAATATAACAAGAATGAGTCTCTGCTTGAGCTTTCACATTAATATTTGAATGGAATTAAAATAATTCTAACCCGACACGAAATTATTCAAAACGCTACTATTATTATGTTAGCGTCATCAATTTGGAGTTCCATCATCCGGGGAAGTCCACTCCACGAGGTTGCAAATGGGGACAATGCCGGGGAAGTCCCTTATTAACGGACTTTTCAAGCTGTGACCACATACCATCGGAGGGGAACAGGTTTCGACTCTATGGATTGGGATTGCACATTTTAAATTAATTGTGTACTTACCTAGAATATAAAGCACAATCGCACAAATACCACAGTTACACACTTGTACCACGTTGCCACGTTTTGGAGGTTATAACGGGCGTCAAATAAAAATTAATATACACGATCAACATCCGGATGTCACGACAGCCGCTAAAAATATGCGAATTCTTTATACAGAATATACAAAACCGGTTCTCTTGCGCGCCCCCTAATCAGTATGAAACGGAACTAAAAATATACAATCATTTATAAAATAGTGTAATTTGACATCTTCCCGAAATGTTTACTACGCACTTCTACCTCATTTTCTAGATGATTTAACAAGTAAAACGTTGTGACATCCAATTTTGGATGCCACAATGTTTAAGGATGTCAAAGAGATAGTAAAAATTTCATGAACGGATCTCACAAAGATAGGTGGATATATATATATATACACGTCATATATAGACATATATATATATATATATATATATATATATATGTCTTCTTCTTCTTCTTCCTTGCATTTTCGCGTCCCACACATCTCTTGCTTGCGTGCTCGCCCTCATTCTGTGCATGTGCCCCCACCATCATAGCTGTCTTTCTTCTATGTACTCCTCTATGCCCTTAATTTCTAGTTCCTTCCTGATTTTCTCGCTTCTGATCTTAAGTTTGTTAGCTTGTTTCTCATTAAGTACCCACGTCTCACTTCCATATGTTAGTACTGGCCTGAAGACTGACTAGTACACTTTAATTTTCGTCTTTTTCTTATTTCCTTCTTCGCTGTTATGTATTTGCTTAGAGTATAGAATAGTTTATTAGCACTGCTAATTCGGTTATTAATGTCCGTTTCTTGTTGTCCTTTGTCATTTAAGATGACCCCTAGGTATTTGTATTCTTTAACTTATTAAGATCTTAGATTATTAGATATAATATTTTATCTTAGAGTCAAACAACTCTATTGGTTTGTTGTCATCCTTATGTCCATCTGTATAGGTTCTCTTGATATTGCCATAACTTTTGTTTCTTCAGATTTATCCTCATTCCGTATTTTGTTAGTGTCCGATTCCATATTTCTAGGTTCTTCTTCAGTTCATCTTGATTGTTTGCCATTATTGCTAGGTCATCGGCCAGCGCGCATTGATGTATTTGCACTCTTCTTAGATTTCTATATCTGATGTTTGCTGGTTTTGTTTCCTTGCAGACGCCTTTTATTATTTGGTCCATATAAACTATGAATAGCAAGGGGCCCAACCTACATCCTTGCCTTACTCCCTGCTATGTTATGAACTCATTAGATTTTCTTTTTCTTATTATGACAACATTTCTTGTTTCTTTATGTATGCTTTGGCTTACATTGACTAGTTTTTCAGGTACTTCCATCTTTCGTAAACCCTCCCAGATCCTATCGCGAGTAACTCTATCAAAGGCCTTTTCCATGTCAAAAAACGCAACATGTAAACTATTCTGCTTTTCTGAAGTCCTATTAATTATGGTTTTCACAGTAAATATCTGGTCATGCACACTTCTCCCAGCTCTAAATCCGATCTGTGCTTCGGACAGTTTGGTTTCTACTGTTTTTCTTATTCGCTGTGCTACAATTTACTTGGACATCTTCATTGTCGTTTATATTAGTGTAATGCCTCTACAATTTTCATACTCTGTTTTCTTCCCGGCCTTGAAGATTGGCACAATCATTCCCATTGTCCACTCTCTTGGTATTTGCTCTTTTCTCTATACTCTGTTAATGAACGCATGTAATCGCCTTCTTCCCTCACCTCCTATGTTCTTAATCATTTCCGCTGTGATTCTGTCAATGCCTGCAGCTTTTCTTGCCTTGAGTTCTTGGATAGCTTCCATCCACTTCTCTGATTATATCCATTGTTGATATATCTCTGATTGGTATTGCCTCTGTGTTTGTGTCTCGTTCATAATCCTGATTTAGTAACTTATCGAAGTACGTTTTCCATCGCTCCATCGTTTCTTCTTCTGTCCTTAATAACTTGCCTTCGTCGTCCCTTATTCTTACGAGCTCTTCCCGTTTACCTTTCCTTAGACTTTTCAGCATACTATAAAATACCTTCCGGTTTCTTTTAGCATTTTCTTCCGTCTTAACACCAAAGTTTTCCCACACTTTCTGCTTTTCTTCCAGTATCATCTTTTTCACTTTTGTTCGTTGGGTTTTGTAGGCCTCATATCTGGTCGATGTTCTCGTATGCAAAGAGTTTTCCCATCACGCTTTCTTGACTTTAATCTGCTGCTTTATCTCTTCTGTCCACCATTCTGTTTGTTTCTTATAGTTGCTTTGTTTTCATGTTCCACACACTGTCTTTGCCGTCTCTAGTATCGTTGTTTTTATTGCTTCACACTCCTCATCAAATGTGAGCAGTTCCGATTTAGGTATTTTGCTCATGGCCTTGTTGCTTTCTTCCATATAGACTCTTGCCACTTTCTCGGATTTAAGTTTGAATGCCTTTATGAGTTCTGCGGTTGCTTCCTTTTATATCATCGTTAGGTTTAGGTTGTTTGCTTTCTATTTCTGCCACTTATAGGTAATAATCGCTGTCAATTTCAAACCCTCTTTTGACTCTAACGTATTTTACTTGGTTTTTATTTATCCTTTCTGTTATGATGTAGTCAATTATGGACTTTTCCGATCGGCTGTGCTGTTCTCTAGTGTACTTATGAATTTCTTTATGCTCGAAATATGTGTTAGTTGCTACTAAATCCTGTTCTATAATATAATCTATTAGTCTTTTACCATTGCCATGTCTATGCCTTTCTCCGCGTTCCTAGAACTTCCATGTACTTTCTATTTTCCGTCCAATACGTCCATTGAAATCACGTGTTATGTATATTTCTCTTTTCGGTGTTTCAGTTACATCTGTTAATTGCTTCCAGAACGTATTTTTGTTTGTTTTGGTGTCGTCTTCGTTCGGCCCATACGCTCCTATTATTGTTACTAAGTGGATGTTCCCCGTATTTCTTAGTTTGATTACTAGTATTCGTTCATTTATTGCTTCCCAATCATAACTCTTTCTATAATCGGTTATGTATAATACATGCAGTTCCTGCTGCTGCTCTGCTTTCTTGTGTCACTCCGGGGGGGGGGGGGGGGGGGGGGGATTGTGTGCCATCAGTGTATTTTTCCAATTTATTAAGTACATACTTCTGATACTTCTGGACTTTTAAGCTAGAAGTCATGTTATTTATCATTCATATTTTCATAACAATGAAAATATTATGAGAAAAAATAAGTAATGTAATTCCACTTGTTTTGATAACGTTTTACTCCCCCTCGCCGCTGAATAAATTTGTACCTCGCAGCCGAGCTCCCCTAGTTACGAGGTAGGTAATAATTATTTATGAATGGGTATAATTATTCGCAGTAAATTAGCTGCTGCAAGATTTTTTTTTAATTAAATGAAAAGTTGAATATCCGGCAGCAGTGGACTGTTTTCAATCAGATAAAGTGAAAAGATTGCGCCTGGGGGTCGAGAAACTAATAAAATTCCCAGTAACTTTTTCAATAAGCCCGTTAAATTACCAGCATAAAAAGTAAAAAAATCATATTTTACATATGGAAAAGTGAGTCGCTTAGGATCGGTTCCGGGGAGCGCTTGATAATGGTCACAGTTACACTGTGAAAGTATCGACGAAGGAAAATTACTGATGTCAAAGTTGACAAAGCACTGGGAATCGTTCGGACGTGACCCCACGTGCAAGGGGTTTGTTACCCCCGAGGTCTCTCAATCGTAATGTATCAACTGATAATTGTCCTACAAAGATGTCCCCGCTCAATATACCCTATATTGGGTCGCTCCTAATAGTTATAAACAAGATAAAGGGCGCACGGTTCCGCACCCCATATACCTATCTGATTTACGGTATTATCTGCGCGACGTATTTATATGATTTGTAACATTTATTTCCCTTATCGCGCAATTACTTTAAGCCCGCATTTATCTTTATTATTCGCCCACATATGCCCCCGCATTCCTTTTCATTCGTTTTAAACTCAGCGCAGCCTCCGGCAGAATAAAATTCGTCTAATTGTGGGCACTCTGCAACCCCCATCTTACCTACAAATTGATAATCGAATAACTACAGCAATATATGTGTTTCGTATACCAATATATTCAACCGAATTCTTCATGTCAGGGATTCTATTTGCGTTATACACCAGGCATTACTAATAAATTATAATTATCTCCCTTGTAATTAATCAACTCTATGTGAAATTTATAGAATTATGTAGACAGCAATAATTCATCTCTATGGATAGATTTGTAGAAATTTCAGAGGATTTAGTGATCTATAATAAAGTGAGCATGATTTATGACATCCTCGATATATTTTATTCCACCCAGCGTCTTATGATTACCTTCCGCCATTCAAAAGGCATGAATGGGTTATTAATGTGGTCTATGAAACAGCGGTGTACTAAACTATTGGATATCACAGACCGAGTATTTTTATATCATTGGACACATATGGGGCTTTTAATTCAATTTTGTGCGCAAATTGCCATAAACACGAGGCCTTCCAACGTCAGCAGTAACTAGATTAATGCCCATTTTTCCAGCTAATGTATTTTGATGTTTTATGCAGTCCCGTAAAAGCAATATTGAAGATATTAATAGAACACTCTACGATATGGCATCATAAATTTAATGAACGCGCTTGAAATATCTATTATATTAATTATACATATAAAGTTACAGTAGTGACCATAATTCAGTGGCTATCGACCTGCGGTATTTCCACCATATTAAATTATATTAATCACATTATTCATTATTACAGTCATACAGCAACATACCTATTAATATTAACTTCTAGTGTGAAAAACATCAATAATTTTCATTATTGCTCGTGGCAATATACCTGTATATATTTTATTAAAGTTGAAAAAATTATTTATTAAATTCACTTCATATTCATAATTTCAAATTACATATTAAATTACTATGTGCTTACTACATTTTATAAAATGTGGTAAAAATACAGTAATTTATAATCCAATTATAAAAATAAATATCGATTAACACGTGGTAACGGTCGAAACAATCTTAATGACTACACAACTATACAACTATACATTAAGTCTACATACCGGATAATCGATTTGCCGCGGAAAATAGGGAAATAACATGGGAAAATAGTTGTCTTCAGTGTGCTGCTACCCTATTGAAACTGTAATAAATTCAATAACACTATGACTTGCCTCTCAGTATTGACTTCCCTGTAGTAATATATGCGAATAATACAAGCGTCTGTGTCAGTGAAAGTGATATTGAAGAACTCACAACTAATATTAAGGGAGTAGTTTCTAATATAACTAGATGGTTCGGTAACAACAAATTAATTGCAAATATAACAAAAACAAATATAATAATTTTTAAAAATACGTTAATTCCTGTCATCAACAGCACTAGCGTTGATAATAATGTAATTTCAGTAGTTGAGATATGCAAGCTGTTGGGGTTTCATATAAACAATGAATTATCAAGGCGCGATTACAGCTCCAAAGTAATATCTAAATTAAACAGTAGTATTCATTATTAGACAACTTCAAGGTACTGTTGGTAAGCATGCATTGAAAAGTGTATCCTTCGCATATTTTGAATCTGCTGTGAGTTATGGACTTGTTTATTGGGGTACTCAAAAAGTCCTAAAAGATATATTGCTGCTGCAGAAGAAGGCAATTAGAATCATTTTACAAATAAGAAACACAGAATCATGTAGAGTGCATTTTGGGGAGATGCACATACTGACGGCGTTTAATTTGTATATACACTCAGATGCAATAAAACCGAGTCATTGGGTTGTTGTTTGCAAAAAAACCCATTTTTTTAAATTTTGATGTTGGTATAGTCCTTAGAATGAAGTTTTAGTGTTTTGCAATCAAAGAGACCATCAGAATGTAAAAAAAAACAACATATTATACTTATCAGTTTATTTAATAAGCGAAAATAACATTTAAAGGTATGCGTTTTTCACTACCTATTGCTCATTCGGCATTGTGCATTGACGATCAAGGTGGCTACTGTGTTTTGACTTGTTTGTTTTCGACTAACTGTCATTTTCATTATTAATCTCTGTTAAGTTAATTTTGCAGAAATGCATTTTATTTCGTGTATACGTACATTATCGTTTTCGCTTATTGTTCATTAAATAAATAATTAGTACCATATGTTGCTTATTTCTACATACTAACGGTCTATTTGATTGTAAAACACTAAATATTGTATTCTAAGGACTATACCAACATCAAAATTTAAAAAAAAAATCTTTTGCAAACAATTACACAATGACCCGTTTTTTTTGCATCTGAGTGTATATATCAGTCTGCACTTTTTGTATTTGAGACTAGGGGTGCTTACAATACAGGATCACTGGTCCATGAATATAGTACAAGAGCTTGTAATGACTATGTTCGACTAAACGTGAGGAGAAATACATTTCATTCTAACTCGCATTTGTCAAAATCAATAAAAATATTTAACAGCCTACCCTCAGATGTCAAAGCAATAGCGAGACGAACAGATTTTATATGTAGCCTTAAGAAGTTCCTGCATGGACGAGTTTTTTGCCGGAATATGACATTATGTTCTTCGTTGTATACTATTTTTGTATTTCAAGTATGTATGTGTGTACAGTCATGCTCACATAAATCTAGTACAAACAAATTGACATTGCTATATAAAATTGCTATTGTAACCTCATTTCTTGTACTAGATTTATGTGAGCATGACAGTACGTTTTAGGCAATTGCTAAAGTTTTAGCATGATATTTTTTATATGTATATTGAAATTTTGTATTTGCACACATTTTATGTTGAAGTAAATAAATATACCACTACTACTATTAAATAAATCATTTTATTTTGCTTCTTTTGGTTAAAACTAATATTTGCGAAACATAGTCTTGGCGCGTGTAGAAAACTTTAAAAGTAATTAAAAGAATATAAAATAATATTATTGTCTTTAATATTTTTGACATGTCTAGTGATTTTATGATCCCGGAAAATAGAGAAAGAACATTTGAGAAATTATAGGGAAACTAAGACCATATAACATGAAGAATACAATAAAAATTATAGAAGTTTTAATTTAAATAATTTTTACAATGTAGTTAATCTATCATTTTCATGAAAAAAATGATAATTCTACTTGTCGCTTATAAAAGTTACGACGTTATATGATTGTGCCCTGAACGACTTCCGTCAAGGGATAGAAGTACCAAGGTCAATGAAATGAAGTATTTTATAATATTGTTGTATAATTAAAATGTATAGTACTTTACAATTGATTGATTGAAAAATTATAATGATTAATTTTGTTTTTACTACAGTTACTGTTTTTTTCCATATTATATTTACTAAATTTTGGTAACTTTGTGACTGTAACCACACTACCCGCGGCCCAGACGAAACTTCGAAAACAGAGAAGTTGAAGAGTTGGAAGGTAGAAAGTTGATAAAAGTGTAATCTTCTAAACGAAGAATGTCTGGTTTTAACTGTTATAGTTAACTGCTATAATTGAGCAAGGTATATTAACTGCTATAATCGAGTATGGTTTATTAACCGCTACAATTGAGCAAGGTTGATTTACTGCTATAATTAAAAAAGGTTTATTAACTGCTATAATTGAGCAAGGTATATTAACTGCTATAATCGAGTATGGTTTATTAACCGCTACATTGAGCAAGGTTGATTTACTGCTATAATTAAAAAAGGTTTATTAACTGCTATAATTGAGCAAGTTATATTACGTCAAGGAAATAGGTACCTTGGGTGGTACGATAGATGCCTGAGTGGTACGCTAGTTGCCACTAGCGGCACAAAAGGTGCTTCGAGTAGCAAAATAAGCAAAATAGGTAAAAATAAAACTTTATGACATTGACATAACTATGTATGACATTAATCTGACCATTACACTTGGAGAGATTGAAGGTAAAGGTCTATATGACGATGGTTCTTGCATTTTACTGATGAAGAATAAGAATAGAGAGGGGTCTAGGAAAATTGACCGCCCGCAATTGACCGCCATTCAATAGACCGCCGCATCAATTGAGTTATAATAAAGTTTATAATAAAGTTATATATAAAGGAGAAGATAATTTAAAGATTTGGGCGGAGTAGTGTGGAGTAGTCACCTGTAGTGTATGTACTTCAACATCGAATTATTAATCTTCTTCACTACATTTCAAAGAAATTCCTTTTAAATTGGTTTGACTCTCGGTCATGTACACGAGTGTTATCATACTCTGGCACATGGCCAGTCTTGGTGTAATGCATGCTGAGACCAGTTATGTTCGGTTTTAGTTTGTTGTCAATTCTGTGCTATGCCAACCGCTTTGCCAGCTTTTCTATGAAGTCTGGCCAACGTACACCATGGGGCAGTCCTTGCATGGGATCTTGTAAATCAAGTTAAATTATGATAGTAATGGTGTGGGATCTTTAATGTTCCAAAATAAAGAGTTTATGGTGGTGGCGACACTGTTGGCAATAAAAAGGTTGTTGTTTGAAGGTTGAATGAAGTTTTGAAGAGTTTAATGAGGTTCTGGGTTAGGCCATCGATGAATTGTAATCTCCTATAAATGATTCTCTCTGCGGGAGGAGTAGGTGGTTGTGAAACTGCAAGAAGTGACAAATGGGTCCGGGCCCTGTTATTTGTGAATATAAGTTTACGTAGAAGCAATGCTGGGTAACCATTTTTTGTGATAATGTCAAAAAGCCTTTTCAGGTTGGCATCATTGAACTTAGAATGTGCGATCCTAAGGATTATGTCCCTCAAGTCTAAGACTGAATTGATCTTTTGTTTAAGAGGGTGGATAGAACTAATCGGAATGTAACGGCCTGAACTCGAAGGTTTCATATACCAGTCCAGAGCAATTGTGTTGTCGTGCTCCCGCATCACGAAAGTGTCAAGAAAAGGCACTGTCCTCCGCATCAAATGTGAATTGAATGCAATTGTTAAAAGAGAAATATATCTAACGTATGTTGTACTAAGTCCTTAGGGACAGGCGTAATAATGTCATCTACGTATAGGTAAATGATAGGAAAAGTAAAAGAGACCTTGTCAGAGCAAAACCGCAGCACCGTATTCATTACAATCTGAGCAACTGAGGGGCTTATAGCTCCACCCATTGGGCAACCATTAATTTGGTGATAGAACTTATTCTTAAACGAAAAATATGTGGAATTGAAAATGAACGTGAAAACTTTTATGAACAGATTGAGGTCCATGGAAGTGCACTTCTCTATTAGGTTAAAATTAGAGGTAATATTTTCGATCACTAAGGAAAGAGGGATGTTTGTAAACAATGAAACCACATCAAAAGAAACCAACACAAAATCGTTTGGTAGTTGAAAATTATTAATTGCTTCTGCAAAATCCAAGGAATCTCTGATTTTAAATTTGTTAAAATCTCTGAAGGAATTGTTATTGATGTTGGCTATGAATACTTCAAGTTGTGGGACTGCATACTGAAAAAATTATAGGCTTGAGGGGCACGTCAGTTTTGTGAACCTTAGGTAAACCGTAATACTTAGGGGTTTATCTAAGGTTCACAAACCTGACGTGCCCCTCAGGCCTATATAACTATAACTATAACTGGCTGGGTTTGGTAACCTGGGATCGTTGTGACCCTAGGTTTACGAACTAGTATTATACGCAAATAGATTTGGTGTTTGATACGTATCGGTATCAGTCCCTTGCGGTTGTGTTGTTGTGTTCGTGTGTTCGTGGCGAAATTGCAAGATTTAGGATTTTGTCGAATATCTCTGGATGAAAGCGAAAATTTCTGGTTGTATCGACAGAATATTACTGACCACTAGATTGCGCAACTTTTTTGTAATTTAATCCCCTCTGTAACTTTTACGGTTTCCGAGATCCCCATGCTGTTGATCCGAACTGCCATAATTAATTCACTCATATTAACAACCCAGCAGCATTGCTGCTTTTGGTTTCTTGCTCTCATCTGTCGTCATTTCATCACCACGGAAACTCGTTTTTCGCCATTAGACTTTATAATAAAAAAAAACATTTTTAGGCATTATTATTAAATTTGTGAATTATTTTAGTTCCCTGGCAAATTTGTTCATGTCAGTGCAATCATGTTTCCATAAAAACAATAGGTGTAAGGTGATCTGATGCTGTGATATAGTTATGAACGTTCTGATTCAAATACTAGATTAAATAATTCCGAGGGAATTGAATAAAATTTTGTACGTAACACGTTACGAAATATGCGATATTGTTTGACTTTTTTAATTTGTAAAACTCGCTTCGCTCGTTTTGGCAAATATTACACTCGTCAAACAATATTGCACTTTTCATAACTGGTTACGTAAATAACTATTTTATATCAATTGATCGTAATGTTCACATAAAAAATGTTTTTTCTACCAGAGTGTTTCCAATTGTGATGTGCCATATATTTTATATACTTATTCAATAAAATTTTACAGTACATCTCCCTGATGAAGGGCCCAAACTAGGCTCAAAAGCTTCACCTTGACAGGTGAAACAGTTGAATTGAAATATTGAGCAACTCATTAAATACGCATCAAGTAAAACTATATAAAAAAAAATTATAATGGCAAGTCGTAGACTTGATCGTTATTAACAGTTTTATTTTCGATTTTATATCAAGTTACATACTTTTTTTTACATTTAATACAAATTATTCATAAAGTATCACTATGATTACCGATTATTGTCTGTTGAGGGGGGTGGGGGGTATATTTTTTTTTATCTTTATGTTGATCTCTGATCGTTTTTAGTCAAAATCGCGGTCTGTTTCTTCGTTTTTGAAGCGAACTGTGATCGTTTTTCACTGTTTTACTTCACGTATTAATACTACTTCTCCCATGCTACAATATAACACCATCTGCTCGATTTCGATAAAAAATCACTCTGATGAATCTTCCGCGTAGCCCTTTGATTAAATTGATTTAACATCATTGGGACGTTTCCAGACGATCATATTCTTCATCGAGATAACTGGGGGCCTTTTTGCTACAAAGCGAGTCATTACCAACAGCGGTATGGATGCTGACAAAAGTAAACGTAACATAACTTATGTCATATATTTTTCACGCGAACCAGGAAAATTGGGACGAACAAAAAACCACTACACAGCAACTTAAGATGAAAATTGATCATATTCTAATCTTATTTCGTTTAACTTTGCAAATGATTTGAGAGCAATATATGGATTTTTTTTACTTTATTACTCATAAGTTGTATATAAATTCGATAAAGGTGAAGATAAAACACTTTTTGTGTAGTTTACGCACACCATCCATTACAGATATTACCCCAACACTAAATCATTAATATCAGATAACTATTGGGGTAAAGTTGGTGAGTGGACGCCATTAAATTACATTATATCGTAGACCGCTCCTGCAATTACGATTAACGACCAGAATTTTGAGCCACGTGAATAACCTCATTATCTAAAAAACATAGTTCTATAGTAGGGCAAATTTTGTAGAACACATATCACACATGTGTTTAATCATATGTAGTACTTGTACATTATATGCAAACTCAGTTCAACATGCACTAACATGTATTATTACACTCCAATGATTAGATAATAGAGCTAGGTGGATACCCCACTTATTAGAAACGTTGCAAATTATAAGCTTTTAAGTAGGCTTCGCACTCCATTGTGCAACTCTGTGTTCGTGTAATATACGCAACTACACGCAGATATTGCGCAAACAATGAGGCATTAATGAGCGATTTCGCTGTTATACACTACAGCTGGATGGGTTATTGAATGCATACTTCATGTATCATGCGACGGCTTTTGTTTGTAGAATGAAACACTATGCATGATGCGCATGAAAAATTCATGTGCAAGCATGGGAGTCGATCTCGATACGGCTTAATATTTTAAAGCCTCGTGGAGTAATACATTTCAGGTAAGGAAATTTTTCATCGTAGAAACGCGGCAAGGCACAGACTTTTATAGTCACAACTGTAAATTATATAACCAACACAGAGCACTGTCAGCAATAACAGCTGCAGATATTAGAAGATAGATAGACGAGACACATGTTTGCCTCATAATATAGCAGGAAATTATATCTCAAATCATATAACGTCAATAATTCACAGATCAACGAGAAAACCGGACAATGGATATTCCATGCAAACGTTCTTACCTGTATATTACAGGTTGTCTGGAAAAATATATTTTTTCTTTATTGCCGGCTGTTCATATTTAAACGTCTGTGTTCAAGCATGTTTTATTCCTCCCGATTGAATTGAATTTGCCTCATTTGAAACTAATTACTTTTAAAATCACAAATTTTATGATATAAGGTAATATACACTACTCATAGAATTATCGCATACTTATTATTAATAACAATTATAATTATATTAATGTAATTATAAAAATGTTTATTATATATTTTTTTATTGTGCGATAATTCTTTTGAGAAGTGTATATAGGTATCGGGTTTTTTACAAAAACATGACTATACAAAACCATAAGAAAAAACGGTTTTCAAATCTCGATATTTCCACGAAAACGGTTTTAACCCGTTTGTAGTTGATTCTTTTAAATTTGTATCTCTACAGTTGTATGTTGTACATATCGTGACATTTTTTTAACTCTGAACATAGTCAATACAACAACCCTATGTTCAATTTTAAAAAACACAGGTTAATGCGTGATTGTTATCAAGTGACCAAGGTAACGTCAAAATAACTATTTAATGGGTTATTAAAAAAATAGCATTGTCAAGTTGTTTGAACTATGATTGTGCTAAAATACATACAATATTGTATTTATCAGAAGATAAGATACAATTAATGCATTTATACCATCTAAATCAAATATAAGAAATGCGTGATGTTTTTTCGGTTATCGCGATAGACCAATTCCAGCAATGGGAACAATTTTTAACATTATTTCAAAATTTAACAACCACGGATGCGTTGAGTATAACCAAACCACAAACGAATTAGAACAAATAATGGTAAATGGTAAATAAAGGTAAAAAATGATTTTATTTTAATAAATATTCGAAATGGTCACCTTCACGTTCTAGACAATATGCCAGTCTATTGTAAAGAGATTAAATAGCATTTCTATTGGAATTGGGATCAAGCTCATTGCAAGCATGCCTCATCCGATATTTTAATCCTTCAGTATCATTCAACATAATATTATTGTAAATTTTATTTTCTAGATGCCCGTAAGGGTATTTGGGGACGAATCTTGTGACCGAAGTGTCCAAGTTGTTGGCCCACATCTTCCTAAATAACGCTCCGCAAAAAAATCATGTAAATAACGTCCTATTATTGCAGTGGAATGTGAGGGAGCTCCATCCATTTGAAACCAGACATCATTGATATTTAAGTTTTGAATCTGTGATATTAGATGTGTACGAAGTAATACTAAGTAGGAATTAGAATTTAAATTTCCGTCAATGAAAAATTGACCAATTAACGTGATATTAATAACACCTGCTCATACATAGGTGTACCGAGACCTTGTTAAATTTTGGAGGTGCGGATTAGTCCAGTCCTTGACCATATCTGTTAGGAAAGGAATTACAAGGAAAGAGGATATGATAAATCAATAGAGAGTATCTGATAACTTTGAGAATTTACTTCACAATCAAATGTAAATTATGCTTCGTCTGTAAATACTATTTTTTTTCTGATATTTCTTCATTGTTATTTATTAAATGAAATATCCTTTCACGAAAATTAGTTCTTATAATTTTGTCTTCATTAGATAGTAGCTGGTGATTTGTAAACTTGTAAGGTTTATATTTATATTCTTTAAAAACCTTTCTCATTGAAAGACACGAAACCTCAAATTAGTTGCTGGTCATTCTTAATGAAGACATAGTGCATAGCTTAATATGTTTAACATAGTTTCTTCCATTAAGACATAGTTTGTTTTAATTCGTTTGTGGTGTATATACTTAAAGCATCCGTGGTTGTTAAAACGTGAAATAATGTTAAAAATTGTTCGCATTGATGGAATTGATCTATCGCTATAAGTGACTGAAAAAAACGTACACACATTTCTTATGCTTTGACTTACATGGTAAAAATTCATTATTTGTATGTTCTGTTAAATACATTTCTTTAATGTATTTTAGCACAATCATAGTTCAAACAACTAGACAACTCTCTTTATTTTGATAACCCATTAAATAGTTATTTTGACGTTACCTTGGTCACTTGATAATAACCACGCATTATCCTGTGTTTTTTTCTAAATTGAAATAGGGACGTTTTATTGACTATGTATGGAGTTAAAGAAATTTCACTGTATGTTATAACTAATTTAAGTTCCCAATATTTTTGGAACGAATAAATTCGCAGCTTGCATTAATAATGCCTCGGCCGCTAGACTTATTACCCATATTGGATATTGGTGCTAAAACTTTAAGAAGAACTACAATTTTATAAAACTCTGCTTCGTACTACATGTGAGAAAAGCGATGTTAAATTGAGTCAAACGAACACATTTTTTTAAGTGTACAAATCTGTCTAACTATGCGATCTCGTTTGGCATTGAATAATCACATTCAATTCCTTCCTGTTTTTCTGCTCCATTTGATTCCGGACAAAGCTATTTCTTAAAGGAGATTTAAAAAAATTCAAACAAATAGAAATTTTCTATAATATGGATGTGAAATGTATTGTGTGATAATACAGGTAATCTATAATCCAGATAAAGAGAGCTTAACACTTCATAGTGATACTCAGAATTCTCAGACTCGTTATTTTCTTGTTCCTCACTTTCAACATTTACATTTATACGTTTACGTTATACGTTTAAATATTTTTTATATATATAATGTCATTAAATGCTAAATATATGGCATGTGAATAGCACAATAATGAATTAATTATTACTGATATTTGGCCTTTTGTTTTTCATAACAGCAACACAATAATTTGTTGTTGCAAATATATCGATACCAAGTTGTAATGTGTAACCTCTCAGACCAAACTGCTTTAACGTGGTATTTGCATCACAAGAATAAGCTATTGGAACTATTCCTTAATTATAATGTATTTCAAAATGGTGAACGTTGATATTCAAATATCTGCGAATTTTCTTGCTTGAGTCCAATCAACTAGAGTTCTGCATAATATTTGCTTATGCTTGTTTATATAAACCCATTTATTTATTAATTAAAAATATCCTCAATTAATATCCTTATCCAAAAATCGGACAAGGGCTGCGCATGACTATACTATATATTACTTATAAAAAATAAATAAAATAATGACTCTATTTTAGATTGATAGTTGGACTAGTAGCCATTTGAAACTACTACACATATTTATATATATCTTATGTGATATAAGAGCAGTAATTATTGTTATAGTTTATTTTAATTTATAATTAATAAAAATTTATCGCGATATTAATACCGATAACGATGAATAACGATATTATTAAAATCTATTTCAACGATAATTTTCTTTTCAGAAATCTCTACTAAATATTAAAATAAATTAACTTATCATAAATTTACTTAAAAATAAATAAAGTAAATAAAGTTACTTGTTCATTTTAATATTATTATTATTAACTCATGTTTCTGAAAATTTTAATTATTATGTATTAAAAATAATTATATGTAGAAACAAAAGAGTCATTGTATATGTACATATGTGTAAGATAAGTTTTATTAAAATAATTCATTATGTTGTAAAATTATTCAAATTTTAGAGAAATGATTAAAATACATAATTATGCTGCAGTTGACACTTTGTATATTATTTTATCTTAAATGTGCTCTAGCTTGCAAATTTGGCATTCAAAAACAAATTGCGACAAAATACCTCTTCTTACTTCTTTGAAATTCATGATATCTTTGAAATTATACGAGAAAATACTACAATTGTTCTTGCAAAGGTTGCATTTGTTTCACAAAATGCGCCACATTAATAATTCGGCGTCCTACCAATTTCTCAATTCTACTTAAATTATCAATGTTATTTAAAAATTGTTATTGAATTGTAAAATGTATTATTACCCATATAAATTGCTTGATTCGGAATGACTCAGATCCTCTAACTGAATATTTTCTCCACAAACATTTTCTGATTCTGGCGGATCAAATGTTTGTTTTTCAGAATTTTTATTTTTATTCTGTGCAGAACATTTTCTAAAAGTGTAAATTACAGAATGTTGGTCTAATGTTATCACATTTATATCTGCTCAAAAAACCCAGATCCTATACTGTACCAGTCTGTACCTTTTCTAATTGTAATTCAAACAACCGTAAAATGTATTTTAGATTAGTCAATTGTAATTCAGAAACCGTCAAATGTAATTCAGAAAGCGTCAAGTGTAATTCAGATTAGTTAATTGTAATTCAGATAGCGTCAAATGTATTTCAGAAAGCGCCAAATGTATTTCAGAAAGCGTTTCACTTTCATGTTTACTATACATGAAAAAATAGCACCGTTGAAAAATTGCTACTTTCACACATAGCAATTTTTGCACGGCTTACTATACATGAAAGTGATACTTTTTTAGAGTAGATAATATTTTCACATCTAGAAATGAAAATTAACATGTAAAATTAAATGGAAGCATGCATTCATTTCTATGGAAACGACTTTACAAACATTAATATCAGTAATTTGCATTGTGACTATGACAGTTGATTCTGAATTAAATTTTAACTTGAAAGTACTCTAATATCTAATATTTTATAAACTGCAATATCGTAGAATAAATAGCGTTTCCTCGAGATAAAATGCGTTTTTTTTTCATTCGAGGACTTTCCCTACTCGCGTAAAAAAACGGTGTTTTCTGAATTCCAATTGACTGATTTGAATTATATTTAATGCTTTCTGAATTAAAATTGACTAATCTGAATTACATTTGATGCTTTCCGAATTACAATTGAATAATTTAAATTACATTTGATACTTTCTGAATTACAACTGAAAAAGGTGTAGTGAGTAGGATTGGAATAATTCAAGATTTTTTTTTAATAAATCTAAAATAAATTATTTAAACAAAAATCATCAGTCAGTTTAGCACGATGAACGACGATCATCCAAATAGTGCGGCGGTATTTACAGAAAAATACGATGCCATCCGAGTGTCATAGCTATTACAATAGTCCTAATAAAGTGTAAACGCCAAATCGCTCGAAGCGATTTATTATTCATCTGGCTGACTATTTCATCTCTAAAGCAAGTGACCGATATACAATGTGCACAAGTGAAGTAGAGATGAAAAATAATGTATTTTAAAATGTGTACTACGCACCAAAACACGTGCCGACGCGTAGGAAACATTATTCAAATATTAAAAAGTCTATCTGGATCAGTTCAAGTTGTATTCCCATACTGTTTAGGCAAACATACCGACTTGTCTAAGGGAAGATTTTAACGCCCCCTCTCAAACGCAGTAGGCGGAGTGAAACGTCAGAGGTGAATTATGTGGGGCAGCTATCTCCAGTGCAATATTGTGCGTACGCAACTTAGATGTGTGAGTGATTCACACACGCGCTAAAAACGTAAAATCTGGTACTTGTGTTGCCTATACTTAAGAGTCAATTGAACTAAACAATTTCTTCATATCTGGAGAAGACCGAGTTGATTCTACATTTGGTGAACATATTTAGAGTAATTGTTTTCTTAACACAATAGGTATATACATACATATAATAAATCCTTCGATTTCTTTTAGATTTTTCTAATTTCTTAATTTTTGTCTTCTTCTGGGAAACTATTCATAAAAATGAATTCGTTTATAATTTAAATTTGTGACAATCCGCTTGATCATAAATATATTATATACAGTGACCTCCAAAAAGTCGGTATCGTATTGGGCATTTTCATTATTATTGATTTACAAAAAAAATTAAAAATGTACGGCATTTATTTGTGCTTGTCTAAAAACTGTATTAGCGTCTATCAGATGTACCGAGCAATTTTTACTTACCCAGAAAATCTCGTTTTTCAAAATGATGAAAATTGAAATAATGCTAATTTTCGGAAATCGCGCGAGATATCATTGATATATTTTTACTGCAAGTTAGTTTTAGATTACTGAAACATTTAAAGGACATGCTTTTTTGTTATCTGTAACTTTTGCAAAAATTAGGTTTTCAATGTTTTTTCATATTTATCATCTCATCATTTAGGCCAGTATAAATGAACACATGCAGGGTTTTTGTGGAACTAAAACATTAACAAGAGGAGATTAATATTTTTGGAAGCTATCTAAATAAATATTATTTATCATTGAGCAATATTTCTCCTAAAAAGCACCTTGCATCAAAAACGTAGAAACTATGCAGTGACATAGCATTTTGATGAATAAAATTTCTAAAGAAATAATTAGTATTCCGAATTGTTTTTGCTACTGATACATGTTATAAGTTTTTATCAAACACGAAAATAAAATTTGAGATTTAGTTTTCGTAATGTGATAATAACCATTAAAATTTTAATTGTTGCAAAAGTTGCAGAAGACAAAAATTCTTATGAACTGTAAATAATTCAGTAATCTAAAACTTACAAGCAATAATAGAATCTCATCAATATCATGCGTGATTTAAAAAAATTGGCAGTATTTCCATTTTCATCATTTGATAAAACAAGATTTACTCGATAAATAATAATCACTCGGTATATCTGATGGAGGTTAATTAGGTTTTTAAACAAGCACAAATTAATGTCGTGAAAAAGTTTTTAACAGCAAAAATAACATTGGTGAATTATTTTAGGATCAACTATGGCTGTTGAAATGAAACACAAATGAAGCAGCAAGTAGTTAAATGTATTAAATTTAAGTACATTACTTTCACATTGCTATTATTGTTAGATTTTACTGACTCAATACAACTATCACCATTGAATTATCTGTAGTAATAACCCAATAGTAAGGTACAGTTTATTTAAGTTCAATTAGAGTTTTCGAAAGCACATTGCTTTGCAACAACCCGACGCCGAAAGCGGAGGGTTTTTAAGTGAAAACTATCCATGGGTAGTAATCAGTCTAATGTTATTTTGATTGGATATTGTCGCACACACAGCAAACAGCTCTTAGCAAACATCATAAACATTTGTTTATCTACAAGTGAAATAAAATGTTCTTGAATCCGCCAGTGAATTAATATTTATTTATATAACAAGTGAGCTAAGGGGATGTTTTTGAAAAAAAACATCCTTAGCTTACGTGTTTCATACAATATTTTATTCAATTTTGTCGAAATACGTTGAGTAGTTACAGATTTAATTTTTATAATATCAAGTCGGTGAAAAGTCAGACATTTATTGTCACATCGACATTTAAAAAGTCCGATTATAATGTTTTTGCATCAGAAGGGGAATTTTGAAACATGCCCGCAACGGTACAATGAAATAGTAGACAACAGAACTTTACTTAGTAGTAGGAAAAACCTAATTCTTTCAAAACCCGAAGAACTACTTATTTTTATTGTTAAATATGGAGATGAAGAGTTTTTCGAAATCCAATAATTGCTATTCAAAGTATGCTCACCGTATCGGTTTCAAAAAGTTGTGAAACATCAGAAAACTTAAACTGATTATATCTTATTTAAGAGCTTCATTGGCCTATCAAGATTATCGGATCTTGCTATTTTGAGTGAAGAACGAGAAAAAACAGAAAACAATAAATTTTGCTCAATCCGTGCGTTTCAAAGCCATACAGCTTAGCTTAAAATTAATCAGTTTGGCACGTCATGTGTTAGACACAATTTTAACCAAGATTTGGTTAGATATATCGTCCCCTTATAATTGTGATCTAAACCGAGCCCTTTTTTTCATCCCAAGCGCTCTTGGATGAAAATAATTTTTGGTCGCACGGTATAATCGATCAATTAGCATCTATAAACGTACGTAAAGTACATTTCTAGATATTTACTATTTGTACTTATTCTAATGTTCCTAATATTGCCGTAAGCCTTACATTGGAAATTTGATGTTGAAATTAATAAAAGCTCTAATCCTTCGTGTTTGATTTATTGATGTAATTTGACAAGGTCGCACATTTTTGCCATTATTTGTTGGCATTGTATAGAGCAATAATTGGTTTGCACTTATTGTAGTTGCAGCAAAAATTAAGTACTAATTTAGCCGTTGTGAAGAACTTTGTTTTGGAAGAACCAAATTTTATGTTAATTATAAATTGAGTGGTCGTGAATGTAGTTTAACCATGCCAAATTTACAACTAATAATCTAATGAAATTGCCAGTGCAAAATGAAACAATAAATAGCCACTAATTTATTCAGGTTAAGTGGTATGTCGGAGGATAATTCCGTAAACTATTTTTGTTATACCTAAAATAAAACTTAAAATTTGATGTAGGTGTGTTGACAACAGAGACACAAGAGTATAGAGCATTAAATCCTGTCAAATCAATCGTCGCTAATGTTAAAGTCGTGTGATCGATTGTTTATATCATTACTTAAATATTTCGTGACATTTTAGTTATGCAACACAATTAACAAGATATTTTCCGTAGTTCGGTTTGGTGAATGATGCATGAGCTCAGGCCTTCCCCTTGCAAGCGCACGCATCATTTACTAATGGCCCCCGCCAATGTAACATGATACCCGGTTTAGACGCCGAACGACGTTTAGACAAATATGTCTCCTACGTATCTGATATCTTCATAATTCGCCTATAGACCCATATTTCAAAGGCCTGGAATTTATTAGTTGCTGCGTTAGCATTCATGCTTTTATGCCATACATTAATATGGGGAATATATCTCACCGTTCTAACTCTCAGTTATATTTTTAAATCTCGATTGCAGAATATATCTCTCATTTTGATAAAGGCATTTCTGGCTGTTTCTATTCTGCTTTTTATTTCTATTGGAAGATCGTTGTTGTTTGTTATCCAAGTACCCAGATATTTGTACTTAGTTATATGTGGGTGTTATCAATTATAAGGTCAGCGTTAGGTGTTATAGCTTTTGAAATGATCATGTATTTGGTTTTATTTAGGTTAATTTTATGTCCCAATTGAGCGCTAATTGTATTTTTTTGTTCAACCATTCTCTGTAGGTCTTCTAAATTATCTGCTAGTATTACAAGAGTGTCGTGTGCATATCAGATTTTGTTGATCGGTCGTCCGTTAACTGCTAATGCTGCTTGTTGTTCGTCAAGATTTGCCTCTTCGAATATTGCCTCAGAGTATAGGTTGAATAACATCGGTGAAATTATGCACCCTTGTCTTACCCCTCTTTAGATGTTGATATTTTGTGTAGATTCTTCATCAACTCTCACCGTCGCTATTGGATTCTAGTAGAGGTTTTAGATTATGCGTATCTCTTGTGTTGATATTCTTGGTTTTCAGCAGTGTTACTAGTTTTTCATGTTGGACTTTATCAAACGTTTTTTCGTAATCTATTAAACAGGTGTGTCTATCACCATTTATATACATACATCTCCGCGTCAATACGTTAATGCCAAATAGCGCTTCTTGTGTGCCTAACTCATTTCTAAACCCAAATTGCGTCTCACTGATACCTTCTTCCAGTTTAGTATAGAGCCTGTTGTGTATTATTTTCAGGAGAACTTTTAAAGTGTGACTCATGAGGCTTATTGTTCTGCAGTCCCTACAGTATCTAGCATTAGGTTTATTTGGTATCGTTAAGAACGTAATTATTAACCATTCTTTTGGAATTATTTCTGTTTTGTATATGGTGTTGTAGAGGTCTGTAATGACATTAATTTTTCCAACATTTATTAGTTTGAGTAGCTCGACAGGAACTTCATCCGGGCCGATATCTTTGCTTGCTTTGATGCTCTTGATTGCCTGTTGCACTCCTTATTTTGTTATTTCTAGGTTATTTGAATAGGTTAGGGGCCTCTGGTGTTGTTGAAGAGTTCCTCAATGCATTCTATCTATCGCAGTAATTTTTGTGCTTGTTCGGTTATAATTTTTCCGTTTTTTGTTTTTATTATTGAGGGTGTACTTTTTTGGCCAGTCCCAGTTAGTTCTTTTATTTTCTTAAGTAAGTTGAAATTGTCAATTGCTTTTGAAGATTTTCGATTTCCTTGCACTTTTCCGTCATCCACTCTTAAATCGCTTTCCGTATGTTCTTCTTGATCTTTCTATTTATTTCTATGTATTTCTTGCAATCGCCATTATTAATTCCTCTTTCTTCCATCATTTGTAATATTTCACTGATCATCCATTGCTGGTTTGGTACTACTTTGTCTTCTGGTAATATTACCTGGCTTCCTTCCAATACTGCCTGCTTTATATTTTCCCATTTTTTGTTGACGTTATTTGTTTGGAAAGTGTGTTTTTTTTGCTGGATGCATGCGTTTACGGATTCTTCGGTTCGCTCTTTTATTGTCTCATCCTTGAGTTTTGCTATCGGAATTCGCAAAAGTTTTCTTTTCATCGACAATCTTTTAAGCCTACACTTGACCTAAGCTATAACCGGATTGTGGTCTGATGCCGCATCAGCTTCTGGATAGGTTTTAACCAAGGTGATCCTATTTTCATATCGTTTTCTAGTTATGATATAATCAATCTGATTTGTGACTATTTTGTTCTTATTATGGGATGAAGATGACCGAAGATGGGGCGAAGGGTATATAATCGGCGTGGTGGTAATTTATTCATTGTATTTATCTCCACCAGGTCCTCCATTTGGCAAAATTCTACCAGCCTGTCTCCGGTTGTGGTTTACATCATCCTCACCATCATCCTTTGCATCCCTCTACTAACGCCAATGTCTAATATGTCTTAATAGTAATTACAATTTGTGAAAGTACAATTCATATTTATTTTGGAACCATTGCTGGAGACAGAATTTTCTGCAGATCATTCTTCTTCAACATCAGCGCTGAACTCTGCATGATTGATAATGTTTTTGTACCCATTGTGGTAACAATATTTTCATAGCGCCATTGTAACGTCAACTTGAAGTTTGTAAATAGGTATCAAAATCATGCATGCCTCGCATGAGGGGTGTTTTCGATGTTTTCGGAATTTCCCTGGGGGTGTTTTCCCTATTGAGTGAAATTATCAGCGATAGTAATTGACCAAACGGCATTGATAACGAAATAATTGTATCACAGTGCTGAAAGCACATTGCTTGGAAACAGGAAACAGTGGCTGTTGACCTTAAACAATCTGCTTGAGGAAGTTGTAATAGAATAATGAAATTATGTGATACATCATTTGAAAGATATTGCTACTCCGAATATTTTTTGCAATTATAATGTTATTTTTCAACGCTCGGGGGTTATTTGGTTTGAATATTTTATTTGCGATTAAATCTATATTTGAATAATGTGAGCATGACATTTTAATAATTTTATTTAATTATTACCACTGAAACTTTTTGCAACCTAGAAAGGCCAACATTTAAGCGGTAACTACCCATGGGATGTTATCAGTCTCATGTTAATTTGATTATGAATTGTCGCACACGTGACTACAGATAAAAGAACTGGATTAGACTACTAAATTAGCAACAACAAAAATTCATACGAATGATCTTGTCATGCTGTTATTAGAAAATTGACCTATGGCAGAAAGTTTTGATACAAATGTTTCGAAATGATCAAGATGTTTGTTGTTTTTCGATTGGCTCTGATAATTTCTTGTAGATTATTATATTATGGATTGCTCTTTAAAATCAATGAAAAAGTAGTTTTACCCTTGTTTCATTTAATCGTTTATTTCAGAAACTCGCCAACACACACTTTTATGGATGTTTCTCTTTTTAAGGAAATTTTACGGAATATTTTACTGCATTATCGCTTCATTTCCGGTTCCGTTTTATGGGATATTGTTCACAATATAACGGGGGTGTCCTAAATAGAGTAGGATTCCATGGACATAATTATTATCCTTAA
The DNA here is from genome assembly GCA_951805005.1 of Othius punctulatus. Classification (NCBI taxonomy): domain Eukaryota; kingdom Metazoa; phylum Arthropoda; class Insecta; order Coleoptera; family Staphylinidae; genus Othius; species Othius punctulatus. The sequence goes on from OX638145.1 coordinate 61,638,754, forward strand.
AGCTATAGATCTGGTTAAATTGGCAATGTTGTCAAGTTTTATATGCTCGTTCAGATTATGTTGAAAAAGTTTAAAACGTCTGAGCAGTTTAGAAGTTATTCTAAAAAAATACGAAAAATTTCTAAAAACTGCGATATAATCATTATTATCAAAAATGCGGAAAAAAGTTTAAAATATAAGTATCTTGGTTCGATAGCACAAACTTGAAAATCAAGTCAAAACAAAAGTTAAGATGGCGGTTTCCGAGATATTAATACCAACTTTCTTATTTTAAATGGCCGCCATATTTAATTTTTATGCGTTTAAATAGACTTAATTTTCCCCTTTTCAACTATGTATAATAAACATTGTAAAAATGAAAAATATACGAAATTTGATTTATTCCAATTTTATTTTATTTTTATATTTTTATTTTTTTAATTTTATTTTTATAACAAATGTAAAAAAAAATATAAAAAATACGTAAAACAACTCGGTAGTAAAACATACCTAAATTATAGAAATGCTCAAAATTTTTACAGTTATTGGCCAAAAACAATTGACAGCGTTAATGTTCGTTAATTCGAACATTTCAACTCCGTAAATAGAAAATCAAATTCACGTGTCTAAACCTAGAGCATCAATAATTTTAAAAATGTACAAGTATCACCCTTATAAATGGCAGATTTCTCACACTCTATAAGCAAATGATAACATCCGTAGATTAACATTTTGCAGAAGAATAATCAACAAAATTACGGAAAATAGTGATTATATAAATTCAATTTTAAATATAGATACATCCAACTTTTCTAATTGTGGATTATTTAAGCATCATAACGAACAATATTATGCTCGGGACAATCCTCACGCAGTGATTCCACAGCTAAACTAAGTGCAAGGCTACATTCCCATATAGAATAAAAATAAAAATTGGAACAATTGATATTTCCCATATTTTTTACTTTAACATAGGGTGGTAACATCGTTAAAAAGAAAGAAAAGAAAAAGTTGATTTAAAAGTGTAAAAATTAAAAATTGGGGGCCATTTAAAATAAGAAAGTTGCTATTAATATCTCGGAAAACGTCATCCGTTTTGACTTGATTCTTAAGTTTGTGCGATCGAATCAAGTTACTTTTATTTTAAACTAATTTATGCTTCTTTAATAATTATGGAAATATTCGAAGTTTTTAAAAATCACGATTTTTAGTTTTTTTAGAATTATTTCGAAACTGCTCGAACTTAAGAAATGTTTTTTACATAATCTGAACCAGCATATAAAACTGCATAACAATGCCTATTTAGCGACATCACTAGCTTTCAAAATAAGAAAGATACAAATGCAATCCTACTCTATTTATGGAACCCTCTATTGCGTTTAATGCAGAGACTCGACAATCAACATCATATGGCATGTTTCTGCAGTAAACCTACTTGTTTTACTTACTTTAAAACTGCAGAACTAGATAATGTCATTCAAAGTATTATCTTATAAACAATTTTAATTCAACAAAACTAGTCATAATTCTTATTAAATACTTTACTGAAGGTTTTACTCGACGTTTTCCGCAAAAAATTCAAGGATATTCTTGAATGAAGTGAAATCAATTGGATGCGAAAATTATTAGGTTCATAGACTGAACGCAGTTGCGTGTAAATTAGATTTCAGGGTAGTTTTAATTTTTAGACTTTGTTCTACATTTTAATATAACAAAACACATAGTTTTGTGACTTATTCTGTGTTCAAGAAATACAAATACAGTTCTTAACATTGTCATAATTCTTGTTAAATAATTTATTGAAGGTTTTACGCGACGTTTTCCGTAAAAAAAGTTCAAGGATACTCTTGAATGAAGTGAAATATATTGGATACGAAAACGATTAGGTTCATAGACTGAACGCAGATGCGTGTAATTTATATTTCAGGGAAGTTTTAATTTTTAATCTGTGTTCTATATTTGAATATAACAAAACACATAGTTTTGTAACTTATTCTGTGTTCAAGAAAAACAAATATAGTTTTTGACATTGCCGTTTAGTTAAAAATCGCAATACTACAACTGCAATTCATAATACCAGAACAAAGTTAGGAAATTAACAATAAAAATGCACTTTTGTTCAGTAAAAACGTACTTTAATACAGAAACCCACCAATTGCATTTTTTTTAAATTTTCTTATGAAGGGATAACTATTATAATTTAATTAAAGGCAACATCCACTTCGAAATGATGTTAACTCGTACTCGATTTTTTTTTCAAAACATTCAGTTATTTAAAATTTATTTCCAGAAAATTTTAAACAGTACATTTATCGGGTTTCTCAAATAAACGATTCATATACATTTGGCATTAAACCTGTTGTTAAGATAGGGTTAAGAGTTGTTGTTAAGAGTAGTAATGTAATTTAATACTCATAGTTATAAAGTATTTCAATCAAGACCAATTATGATGATGTTAAGGATGCACTGGACTTATGAGGCACACTAGGTCGAAACCACTCATCATTGACCTATGAAGTGGTGTTCAACTGTATACTATTTAAAAACCCAAATAACTAAGTAAATATTTTATTAAAAAGAATTAGGCAGGCGGTAGTTTAAATATAGTGAATTAGTCTTAGTATAATACGATAACTTCGTATTCGATGTCCCACTTCGTCTGCCATACAATCATCATACGATGGAGAAAATAGTGTGTATGTAATAGAAACTAATTCACAAACATATGCCGATCTCACGTAATGCACTGATTTTCATATATTTTCATATACTTATATAAAAGTAAATTCTGCAAATAAGTTCAGGGTTCGGCTTATTTTGCCAATAAAATAATAAATTATTTTACAGCTCAAAATGAAGGAATTTTTCCATTATTCTTACTACCCTTCTTATTACCACTTATTGCTATTGACTTTAATTGAGATGTGAACGACACAAAAACTGCTACTGACGTGTAAAAAGAAATTCCACTGTTATAAAATAATAAAATAAAAAAATGGTAGGCTGTAAGTATTACAGTCATTAGTTTAACGAATGTTCTTGTCTACATACCTTGACACGCACTGCAGATCTAAAACCGCAGGTAATACTCGTTAATTTACTGCTCAAATTATAAACTGTAATTTAATTTTAGCTTCCCTGTTCTATTTTTAATGCATTACCGTAACTGCTTAATTGCGTGTCGCTCCGACATTTATCTATTGTTACAGCTGTTTTTCTCACGATGCGAGAAATTATGTGAACACAAGACGGGCATGAAGGCTAAATTATATATTTTGATATATAATTCAATAAACAAAAGCTGAATATTATTATTAGTCTTAAGTTGCACTTAACAACCAACTTGCTGAATATTGAGTGATTAGGGGGCACTTTATATATTTTATATTTATTAAGTACTCTAAAGTCATTTAATGTCGAATTATTTATCATGTTTATGAAATTACCTATAAAAGGTTTACCTCAACATCACTTCCATCTCTTATATTGTTTAAAATTAAAGTGGCAACGTCAAAAAGTGTATAATATAATGTACATCATTGCGAAAATGTTACAATTTTAGATAGAATGTTATAAAATAATGTAATTCTCTTCATAGGTATTTTTTCAATCTCAAAAATACTTTACATAACCTACAAACTTGGAATACAAACCGATGAGATAAACCAGACTTATGAAATATTGATGTAATTTTAATTGTAAAAAATAAGTGTGAAAAAAATATTATTTAGGATTTTTCATCTTTATTTCAAGAAGGAAACAAAGTATTAAGAAACATTCAATTGATACTAAAACGAACTAGTTTTAAGGCCGACATATTTTACCATATGAATCATCCGTAACTGTCTAAGTTGCCTAAGTTAGGTTAGAATAGTTAGTTTAAAGGACATAAAGCAAACAAAATGGTAGCCACAGTTATGTTTTTAAGCACTCTTGAGAAGTCGCAATACGACATGCAAGCAACGTACATGCAAGCAACATACAACGTACAAGCAACGTACATGCAAGCAACGCGCGCACCTACTGTAGGGTACATTCCAAGTCCCTAGCAGACATAACTGCAGTGAAGGTAAATCGACCTTCTGTATGTGCTTAGGCAACACCATCACCACCGAGCACTAAATTTTAAATAAAAAGGAAGGAGTCGAGTGATACATTATTTGAAAAGTATTTCTTTCCTAAATTAGAATATTTTTATGCAAATCTGATTCGTTTCTGAGAAATAGCATTTTTATGTTTACTATTTGTATGGAACATAAAAAGGCCCATTAGATTTATTTTTGTGTGGTGAAATAATAACTTATATCTGTGCTTCCAATCCGGATTATCTTTAATAATCTGCGGTCCCACCTATAAACGGCTGGCGCCGGGCTTAATTTTGAAGGTTTCTAATCTAAACAGATTCCATTAAACAATATACAGTGTGGAAATTAAGTAGCGGATATATTCGGTAACTCCGTTAACGTGTATGAGAGAGAATACATCTAAAAGGGAGAGAGCGATATAAATTACTGCGCATATGAAAATATTTTTTCAGATTTAAAAAACCATAATTTTAAAAATTAATATTTTTCTAAATGACAACCTATATTTTTTATTTTTCATTTCGGTAGAGTTTTTCAATCTGTTTTCAACCATAAAACATTTTGAATAAGTTACATAAGAAAAAATTTAAAGAAAACCGCTCCTAAAGGTAAAAATGTAAAGATGAATGAAAAAAAAAGTATTAAGGCTTCGACAATTACTGTAAATGTTCAAACTTATAACTCCGCACCATCTACAATACCCAAGACGGTAATAAAATGCATTCACCACGTTTTGAACCATTCGAGGCGTTATTAACCTATACTCATGCCGAATTATTTCTTTAAGGTCCTCTAAATTATTAGGTCGGTTTTTGTAAACCACGTTTTTCAAGTAGCCTGCCATTCTACTGGACCCCTTCTTCCTATCCATCTCCCTGACAACACTTCATTCATCTTCACTTTTTTTACCTTTAAGGCCGTTTTTCTATATTTTTTTCTTATTAACCTATTCAAAATGTCTGTATATATACACAGTATTAAAATCAGTATGTGAAATATGTAAGGAAGTAGTAGTATAAACCACAACAAAGAAAAAAGTCTTGATAAGCATGGGTCCTTAAAGTAACGGTTTCGGAGATATGCAAGATTATTCTCTTTTGCCTCATTTTTTTAATTTTGCTAAAACTTGCATTTTCTTTTCTAGTTGGCTGATGTTTTGTGAAAGAAACATTCAGTATACGACAGTAATTGTTACTTCACAAAGTTTTCATTGCTATGGCTGTTTACTCTAATGCAGAAATAGCCGACATGCATTTCATGTATGGTCGTGTTAATGGAATTGCCACCGAAGCACGATATCTTTATGTCGAAGCTTATACAAATCGCCTGATTTCTTCTCATCATATGTTTGGAAGAATTCACCATAGATTGTGTGATTTGTCTATGGTACTCCTTTAAAAAGCGCCGAGGAGCTGCAACTAAAAATTAGTCGAAAGTGCCAACAAATTCGAGCCAATGAGGGTGCTTTAGAAAGAGTTGGAATATCCTTCAAAGATATTGTGCTAGCTTGGAAATTGAAGACGGGCACTTCGAACATATTTTGTAACTCTGTTCTTTGTTTTTCCTAGAAGCTCCCTTAGTTTGTTTCCACATAACAATAAGTAATAAATAGTTGTAAATTGGCAAATAAATGTTTCAAACAAGAATAATCTTCCATATCTCCGAAACCGTTACTTTGAGGACCCTTGTTTATCAAGACTTTATTTTATTGTGGTTCATACTACTACCCCCTTAAATATTTTACACTTTTTTTTACACCCTGTACAGAGACCAATATATAAATAAAGTGTGTGAAAAAAAGGTACATGTAATTTCATTGATTTTGATCCAATAAACAAATTGTAAATAATTTCTTTGTTTTCTTAGAAGTTTTATATTAAGAATTCAATTTGGAAAGGTGTCGCACAAATTTTAACAACTATGTAGAATTGGTATATAATAATTTCTTATATGAATAGTGATAGACATTGTAGGTAATTTAGAACTATTTTAATAAACGCTAAATATACATAATTTCAAACTAAAGCAATCCACAAACGATTCAGGCCCTTAAGTTGAACATTGGCCGAACCATTCGTCAAATAGAGCCCGGAACCATCAACAACGTCCTTAAAAATTGAGCTAACAGAATGCGCTACTGCGCCTGCGTAGCTATTTGAGGCAATCCCATGAATGAAGTCGTGTTCCATACATAATGGGAATGTTTACTCTTTTTAAAGAAGCCATAATACAGGGTATCCGAAATAGAGTAGGATTGCTTGGGTATCTTTCTTATTTTAAAAGCTAGAGATCTGGTCAAATGGGCAATGTTGTGCAATTTTGTATGCTGGTTCAGATTATGTCCAAAATTTTTCAAAAGTCCGAGCAATTTAGAAATTATTCTAAAAAAACAAAATATCGTGATTTTCTAAACATTTCGATATTTCCATAATTATTAAAGATGCGGAAATAAGTTTAAAATAAAAGTTACTTGATTCGTTCGCACAAACTTAATAATCAAGTCAAAATAAAAGTCAAGATGGCGGTTTCCGAGATATTATTAGCAACTTTACCTTATTTTAAGTGGCCGCCTTATTTGATTTTTGCAGTTTTTAATCGACTTTTTTTTCTTTTTGTAACGTTGTATAATAACCTCTGTCAAAATAAAAAGTATAGTAAATATCAATTGTTCGAATTTTTATTTTTATTCTATAAACTATTTTTAAAACAAATGTCAGAAAACCGTAATACAACTAAGTAGTAAAATAACAATAAATTATAAAAATGTTCAAAATACTGACTGTTATTGGCTGCATGGCCAAAAAGAAGCTTAACACAATTGACAGCGTTTTAGAATATTGGAGGTTACTTAGAGGGCCATTTTACTTCTACTATATTTGAATATTTAGTATCAAAAGTGCCAATAAATCGTATAAGGTAGTTTGAAGAATTTCCAAATGACGTTGTGCAGTTAAATATATTATTGCACCATGTAAATCATTTCCCAATTTGGTACAAAAAACATTAAAGCCAAACCGCACTTGGTTTCGCCGTGGAATCACTATGTGTGGATTGTCCTGAGCCCAATAGTGTTTGTTATGATGATTAAGCAATCCACAATTAGAAAACTTAGATGCATCTATCCATAAAATTGTATTTATAAAATTGCCATTTTCCGTAATATTGTTGATTAACCTTCAGCAAAATGTTACTATACGGATGTTATCAATTTCTTGTAAAGTGTGAGAAATCTGCAATTTATAAGGATGAAACTTGTACTTTTATATTTACATACGTTAACTTGATTTTTTATTTGGCGAAATGATATGTTCGGATTAGCGAAAATTTAACGCTGTCAATTGTTTTTGGCCGATAACTGTCAGAAGTTTGAGCATTTTTATAATTTATTGTTATTTTACTACTTAGTTGTATTACGTTTTTTAAATCTTTCACAATTGCTTTTAAAATAATTAAAAAAATAAAAATAAAAATTGGAATAATGAATATGTCCCATATTTTTCATGTTAACATAGATTGTTATACATCGTTGAAAAGAGAAAAAGAAAGTGTATTTAGATATATAAAAACTAAATATGGCGGCCATTTAAAATAAGATGTTTGCTATTAATATTTCGGAAACCGCCTTCTTCACTTTTGTTTTGATTTGATTCTCAAGTTTGTGCCATCGAACCAAGTAACTTTCATCTTAAACTATTTTCCGCATCTTTAATAATTATGAATATATTGAAGTTTTTAGAAAATCGCGATTTTTAGTTATTTTAGAATAACTTCTAAACTGGTTGGACTTTTGAAAACTTTTCATCATAATCAGAACAGCTATGTAAAACTGCAAAATATTGCCCATTTAACCGGATCTCTTTTATCTTTAAGAATAAGAAGGATACCCATGCAAAAAAATATATACAGGGTGAGTTTTTTCGGAGGTTTAGTATGAGGATCTCGGTAACTGGCGAAGATAGAGGAACGATTAAATGAAGGAAGAATTGCAGTTTGCAGCGCAATATGCTCCGAACAAAATAACAAAAAATATATTTTTTCAAGATATCTAGTTAGCCATGCAATTTTTCCAAAAAACGAAAACCTCATGAAATTGAACTCGTAAAACTGCAATTCTTTCTCTATTTAATCGTCCCTATTGATCTCCGCTAGTTTCCGAGATCCCCATACTAAACATCGGAAAAAAACTCACCCTGTATATATATTTGGTTATTTTATTGCATTTTTAAAAGAAAACTTGCATTAGGCCCACCTCTTACATATTTCTTGTGGGCAATAATAAGTTATACCCTTGAATTTACGATGAAAAATATGTGGAAAATATGTTTTTGGTAAACACTGTTACCATTTTACGGATTCAAGCGAATCAGCAAACTTCATACTTTCTACATTGTCCGTAAAATATGTCATTTGCAGACTATTTTACATTAGGTAAGTGGGTAATTCCAAGCAGATTACATAACTAAATACTTAAAACCGAATGAATTATATAAATTTACTATAACTGTAATGAGAGGCGAGGCAATAGGCCAGGTGGATGTTTGATTCTGTTGGAGGGAATTCAGCTAGAATATCCCTTATGACAATATATATATATATATTAATTTATCGACTTCAAACAACGCAACAAGCACTTGTTACAATTTCATACTCATTCTCATCTGCTATGCCAGACTTACGCCTGGTCTGGAATTAGCAGCGATTCGTCCGAAAAACTTAATTTTGGATACTTGTAACAAAAGTATCTATTTTAATATTTTGGCACACAATTATTAACAAATAATATGTAGTTGCAATAATATATTTTCTTATTTAAAAAAAAAATCATTCCTATTGTAAACTCAATCCATGGCAACACACAAACCATCATTGAAGAGTTATCAACATTAATAACATAATTTGTACTTTAAATAGATATCACTTGATATTTGAGGAACTTGTAATATTACGTTTAAATCCAATACATGTTAGTGTGCACACGTCAGATTTTTTTTCTTAAAATTGTGATTGGAACATATGCAGGCAAAACGTGAATTCTACATTTATCTAGAAAGCTTACAAGTGGGGATTTTTATCATAGTTTGCAGAAATAGGACCCTTATATCGTCGCGAAATATACAACTGGAATTATCGAATGTGTATGCATGTGGGCGTGTATATGTGTGGCCGTTAGGATGTGATGTAACCGGCCCCTGGGAGCTTACTTCCAGGTACAGTTACAAACCCATATCATATTAATAAAGTTAAGGAACTTGTCTAATCCAGAACGAATGTGCTCGATATTGTTATAACTTCTGATTACGTAGTTTCTGGTGAAGTTTCTTTATGTATTAAATTATTGCATTGTCACGTTCATCTCAGACAGGGCCAGAGCCGGTCGTTCTGGCTACGCGATAATTGCCTGGGGATTTCCTTTATTGACGCTTCAAACTTTTTTTACTGCACCTCGGGACGACTTTTAAGACACTTCTTATACATCCAATTTACATACATGTCGTGCCTTTATAATGTATACGCTTAAAAGGACGCCGCATGGAGCGAGATTTAAACTCCTGCCGCCTTTATTGCCGCCATCAACTTTTACCAACTTTATTTGTAACACTACATTATTTCCTTACTAGACAGGGCTCATTGAATCTTACGACTGCTCTTAGCCATAGGGGCTTCCTTTAAAAGTGTATTCGCGAATTAATGGCCCAAGAATGTAAATATTTCTTGATCCAGATAATTTACCTTCTTTAACGTCTAGTGTGATCACAAAATGCACCACTTTGTATGATTAAATTTGAATTCAAATAATTCTTTCATCGCCCTTCGAGAATACAATTGTTGCATTTAATCAGTAATGTTGTTAAACTGAAATAGGGCAACTTATCCATTTCTCATACCTTTGAAATAATCCAATATAATATACAATATTAGGAGTATAGTGAAATCTTATTTAATATTAACTTATGTATGAACCTGGATTGGTGTGATTTTAATCAAATGATTTTTTTAAATAAATCATTGATTTTAATTAAAATTGTTTTTTTTAAATTAATCATTGTTTGTGCATTCCAATAGGTGTACAATTAAAAATATAATATAACTACCTATAGAGTTAGTATGCTTTAAAATAGTTAATTGGAAGTAAGTAAAATTTATTTTCTTCCATTTTAGGTCCATCGTTTGGCGCATTCGATTCTTGTTCAAATTCAAGTTTTTTTTTTTTTTTAAATCATATGATTTGAATCGTGATTGATAATTGATTTAAATCACATCTAAACTGGCAAAAACTGATCTAAAAAAAATAAAATATATCAAATAAACCATGATTTATTTCAACCCTGGTGTGAACATATAATAAACCACAAGATTGTTTTCCTATCGCTGGAATCGAATAGGATTGGTTGACGTTTTGTTAAAAACATCAAAGTTATTAAGTTTAATAAAAAAAATAAAGTCAATATTGTTATACTTGTTTCAATTATTAAAAACAAAAACAATCTAAGTATATTTATTAGTGCTTATTATACTATTTTTTTCAATATTTTAATGTCGTTAAAAATACCTAAAATATTTAACTTGGAAATAGATTCGGCGGATAGTTGTTTAAACTCCATTATTATGGCTAGGTAAATAACACAGGTTATGAGTTAAAACAATTATTGTATTGTCTGCGACATGTTTTCTGTCGGATGAAGACACTGTATATCGAAACATGTCGTAGACATACAATAATACTTTTAACTCAAAACGTGCGTTATTTCTTCTTCTGCAAGTGCCTATCCGTTCCGGATGTTGGCTATCATATTGGCTATCTTAACTCTGTTCATAGCTGCCCGGAAGAGGCCTGTGGTTGTTGTGGAGAACCAACTTCTCAAGTTTTTAAACCACGAGATTTGTCTTCTCCCTATGTTTCTTTTTCCTTCAACTTTTCCTTGTAGTATGCACTGAAGGAGTCCGTATCTACTAGAGTTGCGCATGGTGTGTCCCAGGTATTGTAGTTTCCTGGTTTTAATCGTGGCAGGATTTCTGTCGTTTTGTCCATTCTTCTCAGTATTTCGGCATAGGTAATACGGTCTTTCCATGATGTCCTTAATATCCTTCTGTAGAGCCACATTTCATATGCTTCTAGTTTTTTTGTGTTAGCAACCGTCAGCGTCCAAGCTTCCTGTCCATAAAATAACACATAGAATACGTAGCAGCGTAAGAGTCTCATTTTGGTGTCTATAGTTAGATCACGACTTTTAAAGGCTGTGGTCATTTTAATGAATATATTTCTGCTGTTTTCAATCCTGCTTTTTATTTCCTGTGTCTGGTCCCATTGCTCATTAATAACGATGCCTATATATATACATATTTTTTAACTCTTTCGATGTTCCCCTACTCCAGCTCCAGTTGCTGTTGGTGGTGTTATGGGTTGTTCTTACTTATAATCATAAATTTGGTCTTGTCCATGTTGATATCTAGTCCATATCTGTGACCAGTGCTTATTAAGCTATTCATTATTAGTTGTAAGTCTTCTATGTTGTCGGCCAAGATCATGGTATCATCTGCGTATCTGATGTTGTTTATACGTTTCCCGTTTAAAGAAATTCCTTCTTGTGTATTTACTAGGGCTTCCCGAAATATGACTTCAGAATAGATGTTAAATAGCAGAGGTGACAGTACACATCCCTGCCTCACACCGCGTAGATTTTTTATTCATTTTGTGTTATCGTCTCCGATTCTTACGCTTGCCGTTTGGTTCCAGTATAGGTTTGTAATTATTCTGAGGTCTTTGTCGTCTATTCCTGTGTTTTCCAGAATTTGTATCAGTTTTTGGTGTTGGACTCTGTCAAAGGCCTTTTTGTAATCAACGAAACACGCGTATACATCACAATTCATGTACTGTACCAATACTTGCACACTAAAGAGAGCTTCCCTTGTCCCGACTGCGTCTCTAAATCCAAATTGTGTGGGTCCCAGTTGTCCTTCCACTTTATTGTATATTCTTTTATGTATTATTTTTAGAAACACTTTCAATAGGTGGCTCATTAGGCTTATTGTTCTATATTCATCGCATCTTTTGCCGATGCCTTTTTTGGGAGTGTTACGAATTCTGATTCCAACCACTCTTGTGGGATTACACCTGTGTTGTGGATATTACTAAGGATGTCGGTTACCCATTTAATTCCTTCGTCGTCTAGTAGTTTCAAAAATTCAGCGTGGAATCCGTCTGGTTCTGGACTTTTACCGTCTTTAACTTGTTTTATGGCATTTCGTACTTCGTCTTTCAGAATGCTTGGGCCTGTTTTTGGCTGTATATGATTAATTTCTGGTCTTTCGTCTTGGAATAGTTGTTCGATATATGTCTTCCATGTGTTCTTTATTGCGCTTTTGTCTATTAGTATGTTGCCATCGTTGTCAACGAGTTTGCTCACTTCTTTTCTTTTATATGTTCTAGTAACTTCCTTCACCTTTCTATGTACGTTAAAAATATCATGTTTGATCTGCAGCCCTTCTATCTCTGCATACTTCTGTTTCGTTTCCTCTTCTTTTGCTTCTCTTATCTTTTGTCTAATTATTTTGTGTGTTCTATTATACTGTATGTTATCTGTGTTCTTGAAACCTCTTCTCCTTTCCATTAATTGCAGAATCTCATCTGTCATCCAGGATTTTCGTTTGATGCCTTTTTCTGGTTTTAGGAGCTTTCTCTTCATCTTTTCTACTTCTGCATTTACTCTTTTTATCTCATCTTCTGTGCATGTGGTATAGTTTGTTGTTACAAATATGTCTGTTAGTTCTTTTTCTACTTGAGCTTTTGTGGTTGTCTCCTTTAGCTTACGAATGTCGAATCTTGTGTTGGTAGTTATTTTCTTTTCTATTTTTTTCATTCGGAGTCTCAATCGTCCCACGACTGGGTTGTGGTCGGAACTTATGTCTGCTCCTGGGTATGTTTTTACAGAGGTAAAGCTCTTTCTGTATCTTTGTCCTACAAGAATGTAATCGATTTGATTTCTAACTATCGTTTCAGAAGTGTGCGCAGGTGATGTCCAGGTGTACAGTCGCCTGGGTGGAAGTTCGAAGAAGGTATTTAGTACAGTTAGCTTGTGTTCGGATGCAAATATGCTCAATAGTTCTCCTCTTTCATTTCGTTCGCCTAATCCATGTGGTCATATATGTTCTCCAGATTTACATTTGCCCACTTTTGCATTATAATCTCCCATTGTTATTGTGATGTCATGTTTAGGAAGTTTCCTAAGTACCTCTTCTAGGTCTGAGTAAAACAGCTCTATTTCTTCATTATTGCTGTCGGATGTGGGAGCATAAACTTGGATTACATTTAGGGGGCCTGGGCTACTCGATATTTGTAGTAGTATTACTCTTTCCGATATCGGTATATAGTTGGTTACATGTCTCGCCACCGAGTCTTCTACAATTATCCCTACTCCGTTCTTATGTTTTCTATCTGGTGGTCCTGAGTAATATATTCTGTGGCTCTTGATGTTGATATAGCTTGTTCCAGGCCATCTCTTCTCACTGATTCCCAAGATCTTGATGTTCATTCTTTCCATCTCCTTTATGGCATTCTGAGCTTTTCCTGCTTGGGCCATCGATCTTACGTTCCACGTGCCTATCTTAACAAAGGTTTTGTCCTTGTGCATTAGTTTATATTTTATTGCTGTTTTCAGTGCCCCTCCGCCCCCCGGAGATACGATCGGGGGAATTATGTCTCCGGAATATTTCGTTTATGACTTTTCTGGGGATATCCAAGTGGATCTTTAATGTTGTCGTTTCCCGTTGCGTTCAACATCCTATGCCATTGACCATTCTCTGGTGCATCCGCCTTTTGGTGTGCTTCACTCCCAGAGGCAAGAGAGTACCTCGTTTTTCTGCCGCTCATTCTGAGGCAGACGCTGCGATTGAGGATTAATCTTAGCTTCGTTTCTCACCATCGACCGTACCGGCAAGGGTGGCCCTACCAGGAGTATAACTCCCGCCGGCATTGCTCTCAGGATCATCAAAAGTACGGAGCCCCTCTCACTACGACAAAGTGTTAATCCCCGGAGAAGGGCGTTATTTACACAGTCTTAAAATATTTAAATATTTGCACCAAAATGAGTTCTTCAAACATGTCGGACGTGGGAAATCATTTCTACAGGATTGAAAAAGACAAGGCGGGATGTAATAATGGTACTTAAGAAGATATCTTTGAATTTCTGTTACGTGAATTGAAAAATACTTATAAACACAAAAATTAGTTCCCAGTTATTATACGCGGTATTGATATAAATTTAACAGAGAAGACAAACGAGATTAGTAATGCTTCTCCTCTATGCTTCAAGGTCTGATATCATTACTGTAACTGGACAAATACCATTACTATTAAATTCAAAATAGTTTTCAGACAATGACAGCAATGTTAAAAAGAGACGAAGAAAATAGAGCCCTAGGTTAGAAAAATGCTATGGAAATATCGTTGAATAAACATTTTCAAGAGGCTGCAGTGAAGTGAGCGTTAACGCGTTAGCTTCTTGACCGCAAGGTCCCGGGTTCGATTCCCGGGTCCGCACTTCTGGGGTGGTTTGTTTGTAATTTTCCCATTTTCTCGCAACAAATGCTGAAAATGTGCCTCTACTAACTACACTCAGATGCAAAAAAAACGGGTGTTTGGGTCGTTGTTTGCAAAAAACCCATGTTTTAAAATTTTGATGTTGGTATAGTCCTTAGAATAAAAGTTTTAGTGTTTTAGAGTCAAAGAGACCATCAGGATGTAGAAAAAACAACATATGATACTTATCAGTTTATTTAATAAGCGAAAATAACATTTAAAGGTATGCGTTCTTCACTACCTATTGCTTATTAGGCATTATGCATAGATGATCAAGGTGGCTACTGGATTTTGACTTGTTTGTTTTTGCTTAACTGTCATTTTCATTAATAATCTCTGTTAAGTTTATTTTGCAGATATGCATTTTCTTTTGTGTATAAGTACATTATGCTTTTCGCTTATTAATGTTCATGAAATAAATAATATGTACAATATGTTGCTTCTTTCTACATCCTGACGGTCTCTTTGATTGTGAAACACTTAAAACTTTATTCTAAGGACTGTACCAACATCAAAATTTTAAAATAAAAGGTTCTTTTACAAACAATGACCCAATGACCCGGTTTTTTAGCATCTGACTGTATAAATGAAATAAAATATAATTGGGTCAGAATTTTCTGTCTAATATGACAGTAACCAATTATGCCATAGGTGGAGGAGTATTAAGAATTATTATTATTATTATTATTAACCTGAAAATGTGACTTTGTTCAGTGTTCCCTATTACAATAGAAAATGACGTTTTAGTATTAGAGGCTACAAATAGAAGAACGAATAATATTTATTCATTTTTTAATGGTTTTATTACGATAGGACCCAGTTCAGTAAAAAGTGTTTTTTCCTTTTTGGTAAATTTGTGTTCAAAAAAGCACACTTTTAAGAAATTGATCTTTTGCCAATATATTAACATTCTTTTTATAAGGATATTATCTTAGGCCAAACCAGAAATAGGATATCAATTTATAGGCATGTCTTTTATTGCTTTCGCTTGTCTTTATGGATTTCTACAGAGTTTTTTTTTTCGTTTGTTTAGTTTTCATATTTTATGTTGTCTTTTTCTACTCTAGGAATCAGCAAAACCCAACAAAATAGCTAATGCGATAAATTGAAAATAGATAATATGCAGTATTACACTTACATACACCCTATATACGTGTTATAGAGTGTGTTCGTAAAGTGGGGAATACATTCATTATTTCGAAAATTGAAAATATTTTGGAAAAATCTTGGGGTACGTCGATTTCTAATTTTTAAATAAGTACATTTTGATATAAATCTAAAATATATGTCACCATTTGTTTTTTTAGTTATGACGTCATCGACTTTTTTTTAATATCAACCCTATTTTATAGTTTTATTTTATAGACCCTCTTTTTCCTGATATAACGGTATAAAGTGACCGAAAAAAAGTCGGCATCATATAGATTTTTTTTATTATCGATTTACAAAAATATATATTTACGGCAATTATTTGTGTTTGTTGAAAAACCTTATTAGCCCCTATCAGATGTATCGAGTGATTTTTATTTACCTAGAAAATATCGATTCTCAAAATGATGAAAATCGAATTAGTGAAAATTTTCAGACATCATGCAACATATTAATGAGACTTTTTTATTACGTAATAGTTTTAGATTACTGAATAATTTAAATGTACACTCCTGAACACATGAAATTGATTTTCCAAATAAAAAATCGATATTTATTAAATATTAATTCTACTCATTGCCACCGTAAAATAACACCTACAGAGTTTTTGTAGAACTAAAACATTATAAGGAGTTGATTCTTGTTTTTAAAAACTATTTTCTTGTAGATTTAACATTGCTCCTGATCAGTCCATTTTTTATTTTGTGTAATAGTATCAAGTTATGTAGCTTTATGTTTTGCTTCATGCTCGTTTCTTTTGCGTGTTTTAAGACCATTGTGGTAGGTGCTAAGTGTGATAAATTATGGAGGATTTGAAATATTTTATTTTGTTTTGTATTTTATTTAAATTTTTCTGCGACGTATTGCTCCATATATACAGTATGTCGCCGGATTGAGTTTACAAGAGGGATATATTTTTTATTTTTAGTTTTATGTAAAAATGTTACAGGAATTATAATTCCTGCTTGGTATAAAACTACCAGTTTCTTTATTGAAACTTTGATTTATTTATACTGGGTGATGGGAAAATTAAATATTTTAAATCTTATTTTGACACTTATATAATTACTACAATTACAGTTAGCAACATTAAAAAAATATCACTCAAACAATCCCTCAAATGCAGAAAATGATACTGAAAACTTAAAATGTCGCCTACGAGAGACATTTGCATCAATAACTGTTGTATAAATTTAAAAGAGTCTTAAGAAGTTCCATACCAGGCTTGAACTGTGCAAAGAAAATGGTGGGGGATTGTTTAAATGATGTTATTTTTCTAAAGTGTCAAAATTAGATTTTTTTTATATAGCCAACACCCTGTATAAATAAATCAATGTTTTAATAACTGAAATGATAGTTTCAGATCAAACAGGAATTTTAATTCTTATAACATTTTTACTTAAAAGTAAAAATTAAAAAAAAACCCTCTTGTAAACTCAATCCGGGGACATACGGTATATTATGTACTTCGTGTTTGTGCTGAATAGTGAGTGGTATATTGTTTTCTTTAGGTGTTGTGGTATGTAGGTTTTGATTTAATTTACCATATAGATAGTTGTTGCGTGTTTTCCTGTTAGTTTGTTAATATGCTCGTTCTAAGTCAGTTTGTTGTTGACGATAAGGCCTCAGTAGGTTGATTGTGTTGTTTCCGTAAGCTTGGTCTTGTTTAGTGTTATATTTAATCGAATGCTTTGTCCGTCAGGGCTGAATACCATGTAATTTGTTTTGGTCTCATTTATTGTAAGTATGTTTTTATTGCACCTGTTGCTTATTATTTGTAGGTCTTCGTTTACTATCTTTTGTAGTTCCGTAAATTCTTTATGTGCATGTATCAAACATATGTCATCTGTATATATTGTCATATATCCTTTAATACTCTCATTTAGCAGGTGGTTTGTGCCTATAATATATAAAATGGGAGGGAGTGTGCGTGCCTGTGGTAAACCGTATTCACTTAATTGTAAGTCGCTTGTTATACCATCGATGTGTTACTTGAGATCTATTTTGTAGGTAGGATTCTATTAAGGATATTAGCATATCTTCTACGTGTATGTTCTTTAGTTTTGTTATTAATACTTTTCTGTCAACCCTATCGAATGCCTTTTTCATGTCAATGAATGTTACTATGACATTATTGTTTGTTTTTAGTCTACTGGTAAGTTTCAGAAGAAAGTCGGTTGTTGCTGCTGTTGTTCCAGTTTTGCGCTGAAAGGCATATTGCTGTTTATGTAATATCTTTTCCTCATTGAGATGTGCCTCCAGGCTGGTTTTAATGACTTTCTTCAATTATTTTTGTTGTTGCAGAAGTTATAGAGCAATGGGTGTGTAATTTTCCGGTTTTAGTCGCTTTTCTTGTGTATTGGTCTAATAATTGTTTTCTTGTGGTATTCAGGATAAATCGCTTCTTGGAACATATTGGAGACGAGCTTACTTATTATTGGTGCAATTATTTCATTGTTTTGTTTTAAAATATTATTTGTTATTAAATCAAAGCCTATCGCTTTGTTGTTGGTTAGGTTGTTTATTATTGTAGAAATTTCCTTTTCACTTATATTTATAATTTCATCTCTCGTGTTTGTGCTTGACTGTTGTGCTTGCATATTTTGTATTGTTTGGACGTGAAGGGTTGGTTTCTTGTGTTGATCTGCTAGTTTCTTCCCGATCGTTGCGAAGTAGTAATTTATTGTGTCTGCTATTTCTTTCTTGTCAGTGGTTGTTGAGTTGTCCAGTGTTTAAATTAGGCTTATTTCCGAATGTAATATTTTTTTCTGTTAGTAAGTGTGTTTATGGTTCTCAATGTTTTGTGTATCAATGAATGTAATATATTAAGTTAGAATTAGATTGTAATCGTATATATGTATATTGTGTATATACATAATTAATTTTAAAAAAATGTTTTTTCTGGGTTAGTTTTATGTTTTTTCAGTATGTTTGAATAGTACCCCTTTTTTCAGAAGATCGTTTACCTTTTTCATCTGTTTTCGATATTTATTTTTTGTTCGTGCATCATTTAGGTTTTTTCGGTGTGCGTTATGTAGTTTGTCTCTTACTTTGATGTTTGATATTATTTCTTTTGTTATCCAGTGTTTATTTTCTCCTCTCTTGATTTCTGTTTCCTTTTGGCATTTATAGATTATTGATTGCATTGTAGAAGATAGTTCTTCAGGGTATTGATTAGTATTATTTAAATGTTTTTCTAATTTATTTTTGTTTCTTTGTGATTTGCGTGTTATTGCGTTGTTATTAGGATCGACTAGTGATCAGCGATATTTGTGGGTAGTATCTTTATTGTAGTTTTGTTTGTGTTTATATTTCTTAAAAGGTAGTCAATGATGGAGTTTTTGGCACGTGGATTTATATGTGTGTAGACTGTTTTCCATGTTTTGTTAAGCACGTTATATCCCTTCTCTGTTACCATATTTCTGTAGTCTCTGGTTATGTCATTTATTCTTGCAATGCCCATATTTAAGTCTCCTATTATTATGTGATGTTTTTTTTATATTTATTAATGGTGTTTTAGTTTTAATTTCAGTATTGTATTTGAGGGGGTTTCCACTTAACGTCCCTACAATAACTAAAAAATCGTTACCGAAATAACAAATAAATCTTATAACCTATATTTTAATAATTAATTGCCCAAACAGAACAATAAACTTTGAGCTTGCAATATTTTATCTTTCAAAAGTTATATGCGAGGAAGCATAAAAAGTTGATAATCTTAACCGTAAACATATCAATAATGATATAAACTCGGAGCGATTATTTATTTACTCTCCTCTCCAAAAGACTTGCAAGAAACTTCTGAGTGACATGGCGAAAAATTATTGACACTTTCATGGCAAAATACATTCTCTTGAGGCCACTGTTCCCACACGGAGGAGTATCCTGGAAAGTTTCAGTTTCTTTTTCGCTGTGTTGAAATTAATTGACCAAAGTTAATGATGCCCGAGTGGATTACAACGCCTACAAGCCCTTTTTAAGTCCGCAAAGAAAATAATTCTGTACATCTGGGAATAGGGTTGCTGGAGGTCAAAGATTACACGCCGACCCCATGAATAAAAGGACGGTTTTATTTTCCAGATCCTCTGCGTTCTAATTATACATTTAAATTGGAAATTAAATTCAATTAATTGTAATTGGGTGTCCATAAAATACTTCAATTTAATTAAATATAAATGTTAATTAAAAATACTTGTAATCATAGCCGATCTAAGTTCGAATTTAAATTGGGCGAGGTTTTAATTAAGACAAGCATAACAGAATAAGTAGGTTAATTTCTGGCAGAATTTAGATTTCTTCTCACAGGCTCAGTAATACTAATACGCTGAAATGAACAGTCATCTGGGGAACTTTTATGCAACTCCCGAGCTAGTTATTAATTCAAAGTTATCCCGACCCGTTCACTAAGTAATACTAATAAATGTTGTTAGTTGTTGGTAAAGTTTGTTTGGTGCAAAGGAAGTTGAAATGCGAAACAAAACAAGAACCGCTAGCGGCTCCTTATTGCGGCAAGAATGAATATTCATGGATGTTATGGAATTGTAAGGCCCTGTCATCTGCTACCAATGATATATTGTTTCGGTCTTGCGGGTGATAAAAACGGAGATGGAGATCGCGCAAAGATAATATCGTTACAATTTGAAATTCCACAACCATCTACAGAGCATACAACTAGTGTAAATAAAAACAAATTAAATTATACAGTGCTTAAATCTAATTATGTACTTTGCATACCATATCTCATATAATAGCTGAAAATTACTGCGTCCAAAGCCTGTGCGTTCGTAATTTGCATTTCTTGGCTCTAATATACACGCGACGACAATTAAAATTGAATTTAGACCTAATAACTTATGAGAACTTATAATACACTTCAAAGAGTGAAACGTGAAATATAATATGAAGTACGGATTTGCCTTAGAAGCACGCAATTTTGCCCGTGGGTTAATCCTGACGGACTAATCTTGAATTTTGCGGAGGTTTAAATAAGACACTTCATGAAAAATACCGAGATTAGCGCATAAGCCACTCAAAATGACTCCACCTAACGTATCAAATACAGCCATTGAACTTTGCAAAACTTAAAACGGTTTTATATTTCCCACGTCTCCTGGATGTTTTCATTCTACTTGTTAACACGAATCCGCAAGGCGGCGGAAGTTGTGATGGGGCGTCTGCCGCGATAAATCTCGACGTGTGATTATCTGATATATAAACGGCGATTTATTTATTTTATAAGGCGTATAAATCTGCAGGAGCCCAAAAAATCACTTCCCTTGGAAAAAGTTCCAGGGACGGTGAATCTAATTTAAAATACGCTGGTGTTGGGTTAAGAGACGAAAGTTGGAGATCCCTTGCCACTTCAGCTGGCCTGGAGTTTACAGGGGGCAATCGTAACAGGAGGCGACATAAACACTATACGCCATCCTACATTCAAAGAACCTATTACAACTAATAGCACGAAATAATATAAACATCACTTATATTATATATCTATATTTTTATTAATAAGTACTAACTTCACAGGGCCAATGAAAATATAAAACATATGCAATTACTACTATTATTATTTGAAATATTACACTATTACACTATTAAAACATAGTACATATTTGAATTATTCTTTGACGTTAAAAATTCTCCAGCTAATATTAATAATAATAATGGTAATAATAATAATATACTTTATTACAGATTTTGTAAAGTACAAATAAATGAAATGGGTGTCAAAGTTACATTAGAGTTAAATACAGTAATACTGTTAAATACTATTAAAACAGTACATATTTAAATTAGTCTTTGACGTTGAAAATTCTCCAGCTAATAATATCCTTTACTTCAGATTTTGTGAAGTACAAACAAATGAAATGGTTGTCAAAGTTACATTAGAGTTAAATACAGTAATACAGTTAAATAAACTAATACACACACCAGTGCAGTATTGCTTCCCAAACAGCGCTTTCCAAACAGCGCTTGTGGACTCAGTCTGAATAGAATTCCTTCAAGGAGTATGGTTCCAGTTGCAGTATAAACTGGTGTAGCGTAGTTTTAAAACTGATATTGTTTTTAATTGATTTTATCTCCGGCGGAAGCCTGTTCAAAAAGATATGCATAAGTAAAAGCAACTCCGCTCCGTAAGAGCCAATCTATGCCTTAGATAGGTATGTATCACATTCTTGCATTTTTGGATAATTCCTGCTTAAATCGGTGACTGTTTTTCTGCATGAATTTTAGCGTTTAATATATACCGGGCTTTGTTTTCGTTTTTACACATATGATTGACAATGTATAACTGGTTGCCTGCATCTACCTGCAAGGAATTTCCTATGAGTAATTCTAAAAAAAAAAAAATCAACTCATTAACGGCGTCGGTGCAGGCAACCTGTCAATTTTGGCATATATTACACAGAGAGGTAATGTTTTTATTCAAGACAATACACGAGAGTATTCGTAATATATCAAGATCAGCTGATATGTCAACAAATGATTATTTTCTTTGGGGTTACCTGAAAAGTAAAATTTTTAATAACGTACAAATACATAACGTAGATGAATTGAAAGGCCGTATACGTACTGCATGTAATGGCATAAATCCACAATACATTACGAATACTCTGCGTGTCTTCAAAAACCCTGTCGTGTATTTCCTTGAATAAAAACATAACCTCTATGTATAACATATGCCAAAATTGACAGGTTGCTTGCACCGACGCCGCTAATGAGTTGATTATTTTATTTTTAGAATTACACATAGGAAATTCCTTGCGGGTAGATGCATGCAACCAGTTATACATTGTCCATCATATGTGTAATAAGGAAAAAACAGCCCGGTATATATATCAAATAACATAACATCAATATATGTTATTTGTTAGCGTAGATTTTATAATTTAGCTAGGAATTCATTAGGTATTTATTAATCGTTAAATATTATTATTATTATAGGATTAGATATAATTAGGCAGTCAGATAGTTCAATAATCAATTAGATATGGTTTTTAGCTAATATTATAAGTTAAGTAGGGCACAGTTAATAATAATAAATGTAAATGAGTTTAATGAAAATGTGCAAATTGAATTAAAATTTCAAACTCAACGAAGAAGAGCGTTCGACATTTCCACAGAAGCGAAAAATTACGAGGATGTCGAATCTCGAATCAGAATTGTGATTGGATATTCAATTTCACCGGAAAATAGGAAAATAGATCACAATAATAATGTGTTGTTTCGTCGCCATAGTAACATTGCAAAATTCGTGGTTAGTAACAGGTGCATTTCAAGTTTAGATGAACGATATTGGCGTAAATTAACAACAATAATTAACAATCAGGTGCAAAGTTATAAAAATGCAGAACGCCTGATGCCAAGCAGAATTCGATAATATCCCGTCAAATCTACGTCGGTCTCAAGACAAAAGAATATTGTTGTCAAGCCGATATTTATTTCCGAACTTATGCGTCTAAAAACAAAATTAGTTTTGCGAGTATTTATGCACACTTAACCGTACAAATTTTACAACAGCAATCAGTAACGACTGAGTATTGATTTTTGACCGACGGCAACCAGGGATACATTGGAAGAATCCAGCTGGATCATCATCATCTTTTAGAAAAAAAAACACGGAGGCTATCCAGTGCCGAACGAGCCGGTATGGATACATCCAGGGATTATTACCAAGAGGAGCTGCAACCACCAGGATGAACTGGCACAATACATTGCCTACAGTCTTCAAGACATCAATAATTGAAATCGCAAGTAGATTAACATTGACCGAAGTTAAATTAACTGTGCAATTAGGTTTTTATTGGGGAAATATTTGGTAAATTTATTGAGTAGTTTAAGTAGTCAGTTACTGTAAGTTGTTTTCTTTTGTCAAGCGTTTATTTTGTATCATGTTGAATTAGGGTCTGTTTTGTTATCGGTTATTTAAATATTTAATATTATAATAAATATTAATTAAAATTCATATTCTTTGTCTGCCATCTAAATTATTTTGATCCCACTTATTGACTGTGAGAACCATCACAACAAAACATTGCATTTGTCATTACAACGTGGGGCAATAATTATTATTATTCAATATAAATCCAATAATTAAAATTATAACACACAATTATAACACTGCATTTGGCTCCCGAACGTGGGACAAATAAAAACCTAAGTATAACAGTACAAATTGGACACTCAAACGTCGGGCATTGTCTATAACGTTGCATATATATATATATAGGGTGAGTTTTTTCGGATGTTTAGTATGGGGATTTTTACTTTCAAGTAGACAAAAAAGCTAAAGAAACAGTGTTTGCTGTTATATCTGTCAATGCAGTAGCTTCCGGCCAACGCGTATATCGGTCAATACAGACCAAAATATACTTGAAATTATTACATGTTGCTAATGGACCAATAATGTTAACGTGTACTACATCGAAACGTTCATCCGGACTCTTAAATTGCGAAATGGGCGAAAGTGTGTGTCTCGAAACTTTAACTTGTTGACATTTTAAACATGAGCGAACAAAATTCGAAATATCTCGGTTCATGCTCGGCCACACGTAACGACTAGTAACTAAACGTTTAGTTGCATTAATGCCTGGATGAGACAAACCATGAAGTGAAAACATAATCTTTTGTCTAAGGGATTTAGGGATAAAAGGTCGTTTTGATTTAGTAGAAATATCAACATAAATAGTTGTAGAAGTGTCGGGTAATTTATATCGTCTTAATTTGAGTGAATGATTGTTGTTGCTCAACAATAATTTCTGATTTTAAATGTTCGTAGGGTAAGTTGGTTGGAAGGTTTGTGAGAATGTCCCTAACTTCCATGGCTACATCTGCGGGCAATGAAGCGACTACTTTGTAAAATTTTCGGAGTGACGAAACTACCTTTGCGTTCAAAAATTCTGCTTCAATCTGAATGAACCAGATTGCTGGATCAATTCGCCAGAATGGAGGTAGTGAACATTTTGAAAAATTAACATAAGTGTCATTTACAATGACATTTTCTAAATTTGTAGCATTAGGAAAACTTGGTGAAACGCCAGGAAGTTCTGGTTGTTCTAGCATTATGAAGAAAGAAGGGGAAATATAAAGGGGAAAGATTAGAAGGTACTAACGATATAGAACCTGCCGGTGGGGAGTATAGCGTAGATTGGTCACCTGTTGTACAAAAATCCCAAATATTATAAACTGGAAGGACTGGAACTGTTTTGGTGTAAGCGGCTAGATGTGATGTTGCAGGCAAATCAGATGAGTAGTCGTGTAGCAATTGAGAATTCGTCTTGATCAACTTGGGTACGATGTCCAGGTCTGGAGTCCAGGAAGCAAGGCGGTAGCAAAAGTGGTAGCGCCAGTAAGAAGGTGAACCAGGTGTCCAGATCCGTTCGGTGGTCTTGATCGGGTCGGCTTCGTGATCCTTGGCTGCACTGTATCAGCGGCGTCCTGGCGGTAGTCCAGAAAAAGGCAGATCAGAGATCCACTATGCACGATCGTAGATCACCCGAAGTACGGTTCTTCAGAACAGGGTTCACGTCCAACGTCGGGGTCACCAATGTAACGTTCTTCTTAATGTGAAGTTACGGTATAATTCAAATATAATTATAAAATCCTTGAGAGAATTATATTTTATTATAATACTTTGTCACAAAAACTTATATATTATTTTATTTATATTGTATCCCTGGATACCAGTGGTTTCCAAATCCTTCTTGATTCAACACTCTCATCCTGTCGTCCAGCTCTTCTCGGCCGACCATTACTACACTACACTACAACTTTATAAAAAAGGCATCTTTTTAACGATTCTAATGATATACCATGATACATAGTTTATTTTATAAATAATTAAATTGTGGCCAATTTTTTTCGTTTCAATTTAGAACTATTCGAAGTAGTACGCAATGGAAACAATTGATAGATACAAACGACAATTATCGAGGCGGCCGATCTCCCGATCTCTCTGTTTTAGATTTTTATTTATGGGTAATGGTTATAAGGCATTCTTTGGGAATGGTAAAAGATAGACTGTATCAAACATCGTATGTCACAGTAGATGATCTTGGAGAAGCTGTACTACAAGTTTTTTTCTAATATTGATGGACGCTTCGTTAGAAAAGCAACAAATTCTGTTTTAAAAAGGTGTGCATTAATCATAATGGTCAACCTTTTGAACATATTTAGTCTTAAATACTTTCCTAACTTTAACTACGTTGTTTTGGAACTACTTAAGTTACGTTCTAATATGCTTGTATTGTTTTTTAATTTATCGTCTGCCAATCCCTGTTTAGTAGTTTTGTACTTATGCAGTTTTGTTTTATCAGAAATTATTTTTATATAAAATTGTAACTCCAACGAAATAAACATTTTACACCAAAATAATAATGTTTATAATTTCGAAATGAAAAGAAAAAAATTAATAACTACCTTAAATATTATTATTTAACGCGTTGCGCATCTATCAATTGTTTCCATAGCCAACTTCTTAAATAGTTCGAAAATGAAATGTAAAAAATAACGATAATTTAATTATTTATCAAAATAACTACATCAAGTGGTATATCATTAGAATCATTAGAATAGTTGAAAAAGCGCCTGTTTTATAAAGTCATGGCCAACTATGGTTTCCATTAGAAAAAACTCAACTTTGTCTCATAACTCAAAAATTATAGCTTTAATAAAATAATCGGTTAGATTGTATTATTAAACACATAATTACGTACAACATTTTCCGTTACCCATTTTTTTTTAAGTCAATAATAACAGATCCATAGGCACCGAACCAAATAACAAAAAAAATATTTTTTCGAGATATCAAGTTAGCCATGCAATTTTTTCATAAAACAAAATGCTTATGAAATTGAACTCGTAAAACTGCAATTCTTTTCCCATTTAATCGTTCCTCTATCTCCGCTAGTTTCCGAGATCCCCATACTAAACATCCGTAAAAACTCACATATATATAAATATATATATTAATAGAGCTGTCATAGTTAGTACATAGTTAGTATCCCATTTTTGCGAAGAAAAAAAACATACATGCTTCCAAGTCGGTCCCGACTTGGTATTATTCTTAGGGCGCGCTTTTGTATCACAAACATATCTGAGACACTTGAACTCTGTCCTCAGAATATTATTCCAAACTTCAATACCAATTAAAAATTGGTAAAGTAGACAGTTTACATAGTTTCGTTTTGAACGTATTTTCCTATTACCCTTAAGGAATACACAACTTTGATAAGCTTTTGGGTTAACGTCTTCACATGATCATTCCAAGTTAGGTTCGAGTCCAAGGTTAGGCCCTAGAACCTTGCCCATTTCCCTACTTCCAAGTCTGAATTATAAATACTAATTACAGCAGGGTGTTGTAAGTTTGACAGTATGGTTTTAAACGAGACACTGTTGGTTTTCGATTTGTTTAATAGAAGTTCAAACTGTTCTATTCAAACCAGTCCTGGATCTTTCATAAAGCATTTACTACCTTGTTTTCTAGTTCACTTTCGGTAATAATTAGTAGGTTGGTGTCATCAGCATAGTTTATTATGTGCTCATCTTGATTGTTTATTCTATTGATCATTGGGTCGTTCATGATTACTTCAAAGAGCAAAGGCCTAATAACGCTATCTTGAGGAATCCCAAGGTTTACCAATCTGGGTTCAGATGAACACCTTGTTCCTTTCTTGGTAATCCTTACTTTCTGACTACGGTTTGCTAAGTACGACTTTATCCAGGCCAGTGCGTTTCCTCTTATTCCAAATCTTTTCAGTTATCCAGTTAGAATCCCATAGTCCAGGCAATCGTACGCTTTTAATAGATCTAAAGACTATCGAGACTATCTCTCTCCCATATCTCACTCCCATCATATATTCGGAATTTTCCAAGCCCTCCGTTATATGGTTTTTCTTCTTTAGGTGCCGTCTCCGCTCCGAAGGTTGGCAATCATTAAGGCGATTTTTATTTTTGAAACAGCAGATCTAAATAGTTGGTTGCTAGTACAGCCAAACCACTCCCAAAGGTTTTTCAGCCATGAGTTTCGTCTCCTTCCTATGGATCTTCTGATCTTTCCCTGCATAATGATTTGTAGGATTTGAAATTTTTGTCCTCTCATGATATGTTCCATATATAATAGTTTTCTTCGCTTAGATGTCAGAATTACTTCTTTTTTTGCTCATACGTCTCTTCGACGTTGGTTATTTTCTCTACCCATGAAATCCTCAGTATTCTCCGATATATCCATAGCTCGAAAGCCTCCAATCTCCAATTTATGTCGATCCTTTGCAATGCCGAGGCTTCCATCCGGAAGCATAGTACTGATAGTACGTAACATCTCACCAGTCATATTTTTAGTTCAAAGTTTTGATCTCGGCAGCAGAAAACGCTCCTCATTTTCGTAAATGTGCTTCTTGCCTGCTCGATTCTGATTCGTATTTCTTGGGAGCTGTTATTATATTCATTAATGGTTGTGCCTAAGTATTTGTATTTTTCCACCCTTTCAATAGGTCCATTCTTCACGTATACTCTACGGTTGTCCTGAGTTGTTTTTGTTAAAAGCATATGTTTTGTTTTGTTCGGTGATAGTCCATATTCTTCACTTACAGTGATAATTTTACTAATTAGTGTCTCTAGGTCTTCGAGTGATTCTGCTAAGAGAACCGTATAGTCGGCATACCTCAGATTTTTTACTGCCATGCCGTTATTTTTAAAACCTATGTCTTGTGCTTTATTTATTATTTCTTCTGAGTACAGATTAAAGAGTGTTGGTGAGAGTATACGCCCTTGACGCACTCTTCTCTGTATTTCTATTTCTTTGGCCGCTTTTTGCTGCTGCTTTTTGGCCGTAAGAGAGGTTTGAGATTACTCTTATGTCTCTGAGGTCTATCTTTCTCTTTAGTAACGTTTCTATGAGTTGGTCGTGTCTAACTTTATCGAAGGCCTTGTTATAGTCTATAAAGCATGCGTGTAGGTCCTGATTTACGTTCAGGCATCGTTGCAACAGGTCAGTGCCTCCTTTGTTCCTAGGCTTTTTCGGAATGCAAATTGTGTATTGTTGATGTCTGCATCTAGTTTCATGTATATTCTATTATGGATCACCTTCAACAGGATTTTCCATGTGTGAGCCATTAAACTTATCGTACGGTAGTCGGACACTGTTTGGCACTTTTCTTTTATGGGAGGGTCATAAACGCTGATAGCAACCATTCATTTGTTATCACTCCTGGTCTGTATATGGTATTGATTAATTCAAGTAGAATATAAATCTGGTCCTCTATCAGTTTAAGAATTTATCAGAAACCTGGCCCCTTTCTGTTCTTTAGTGCATTCTGCAAATATATTACTTCGTCTTTAATTATCGTCGGACCCAACTCTCCTACATTTTCAAGAATATTTTTTCGTCTCTTATCTTCGAAGAGTTCTACAATGTAATTCTTCCATACTTTACCAGTTTTTGTTCTATTTCTGTGACTATTTTCCCATTGTTGTCGTACAATATATTAAGTTGTTTATGTTTGCAGGTGCCTGCGAGTTCTTTGACCATTTGGTGAATGTAGAAACTGTCGTGTTTTGCTTGTACCTATTCATTTTCATCACACTTTTGTATGTAGCTATTCCTTTGCTTTTCTGAGCTTTTTGCGTAGTATTCGTGAGTGTAAATGAGTGTCTTTATGTTTTTGATAACTTTTTCCTTTAAAGCTTCTTCTCTTGTCCATGGGACTAAGAATTTTGTCAGTTATCTATTATTTCTTTCCTGTGGGTTTTTCTTTCTTAACAATATCTGTCGAGGGTTCCAATAAAACTGGTTTGAAGCCGCACCTTTTTTCGTTTATGTTTCTATGGTTTCGGTATTCTTCTTTATTTACAAGTGTTCTCAAATTTTCTTATATTTTTGTTTGTAGCTACGTCTACGTCTTTTCTTGAAGTATTCTACATTTATCTGACTTTCTCTATTCTTCAGTGTTCTTTTGAGATTGATGCGCATTTGGGCTATTAAGGGATTGTGGTCCAAGGAAACATCTGCGCCCGAATGAGCCATAACTGACTTAATGCAGTTTCTATATCTCGCGTTTATTAATACGTAGTCTATTTGATTTCTTACTGGTTTTTTATCACTATCCTGTCGGGACCTCCATGTGTAGAGTCGTGGCTTTGGAAGGTTATAGAAGGTATTCATTATTATCATCTCTTCCTCATGGCAAAATTGTAATCATCTATCGCCGGTTACATTTTTTGTCCCTAACCTAAATACCCATATTCACCTGTGTACTTATCCCATCTCCCTTTGCCGATGTTCGCCTTAAAATCCCCTAGTATTTCAGTGATATCTCTTGGTTTTAGTAATTTAAGCGCTTGTTAGATTAGTTCATAGAGAGGCTTGAATTCTTCTTCTGGTTTGTCTGTAGTACGAGGATATATTTGTATTATGTTTAGTTTCCTTGAGTTGGTCTGTAGTTGTAAGAGCATGACTCGATCTGAGATAGGGACATTGTTGGTGACGAACGCCATGATATCTTTTGATACCGAGAGACATTCTCTAATCCCTCCAGAGCTTTAGAAGGTTATATGGTTAATAAATTCAAAAAATGCATATTCTATTTATTTGCCTCTAGGTAACCATGTTGGCACCCACCAAAAAGAGAGAAATGACTGAAGGATTTTCTCTAATCCTATTACTCGTTATAGGTTCAAAAACCTTAGAAAAAGCAGACTGGAGGCTGATTGGTCAATAATTAGACAGGTCATAGAGTTCACCCTTCTTGTAAATAGGCATAAGTATAGCCACCTTCAAGTTAAGAGGGAATAACCGTAATTCAGCGAGTTATTAACAATGTGGCATAGTTCTCATAGTGGCCCTCATAGTTCATAAGTGGCCAATTTCAATATTTTATCAGGGATTTCGCCTAAACCACTACTAATTCATTTAAGGTTTGACGCTATTTATAATTTTGACAATTTCGGTGACTGTTGTCGGCATTACGAACATTGATTGATTTTGGATTTGATTTGTGCCTGAGTAGCTTTGGAGCTACTTCTGTAAACATATAATTTAGTGAATTTGCAATTTCATAGGGCTGGCCCTCTATTTAGATATAAGGACCTTTTTGTTTGCCTTTAATATCACTTACTACATTCCATACTACTTTTATTTTATTTTCACTGTGTGCTATGTTCATGAAATAGGGTGTTTTCCTTCTGTTTTCAAGTAGGTTGTCATACATTGTTTTAGTTTTAGTTATAATATACTCAGCTACGTAAACAATGTCACAGTTTTTCATTACAAACAACACATTCAGCCTGCATTTGCATTCCCGAATGTCATCTGCTGTGTACATATGATTATTGGTTCGCATTTTTCTCTCTAGTTTTTAGGAAAGCATTCGTTGAATATTGGGATCAAAATCTCCATGAACTTCTTCCATTAATTGTTAATATTCTTGTCTTCATACATAAAGACCTCTATCCAGTCCTACTGACAAAGAGTCTGTTTAAACAGTTCCATGTTTATATTTGATAACACCCTATTTTGGGTGGCTGATTGATTGATTTGGCTCCCTGGAAGCATACTTTTAACAGTAAGTGCAAAAAAAGATATGAATTTGAAATGCATAAAGGGAATATTTACAAGAAGAACAATTACCTAGTAACCTATAGCAGAAGAAATCAGCTGTCAGTAATATAACATGTTCTAGTAATAGTGGAGAAAGATCCATTAGATAGTTGGTATATAAATTTAAAAAAATCGTCCGACAAATTCTATTCTGCGCTTAATGGATTTTTATTATCTTATCGAATTGCCATGCATATTGTTGCTACATAGTTTATCTGTAAATGTACATACATTATTTTTGAGTCTGTCCGCAAAGCATGAGAACTTTCAAATATAATCTTATTTTCTAATGTAGCCAACTAATCTATCGTTTTTTCTATCGGAATTAGCAATGGTAGTCTAATATTGTTAAATTAGTGTCCTACTTCATTTATTGAATACACTGATTTTAATATTCTATTAACCCAGATAGGAATATATGAACCTGTGAAAGTCAATTACATAGAGTGAAAACACTTATTACCATCTTAACAATTAAATATGTATTAACTAAATATATTGTGATAATATTAATGCATAGCAATAACGTTAATGATCATTTAAGTCATTTAATTATCGCGAGCAATTTGGGGAATAGAAACAATAATCAGTATATTTAAACATACCTTTAAATTGTCAAATGAATAAATAATAGTATAAAAAATGAACAATTAAAGAGGAACAATTAAACAGATGGAGGGAATATTTTGATGAGTTGTTGAACGGAGAAAGCGAAGAATTTGAGAGAGAGAGAGAGAGACAACACAAGAGGGTAGGTAATAAACAGCAGAATATAGAGAGGGCACCAAGTAAGGAGGAGATCGAGGAAATAATATTGAAAATGAAAAATAATAAGAGCCCAGGCAGTGATGGAGTAACAACAGAATTATTGAAATACGGAGGATCAAGTGTGGTTAAGCATATGCACAGGCTACTAGAGGAAATGTGGAAAAGAGAATCGATACCGAGGGAGTGGAAGGAAGCTATAATATGTCCAGTGCACAAGAAGGGGAACAAAAGTGACTGTCAGAACTATAGGGGTATTTCGCTACTAAATATAGGATACAAAGTAATAGCAACACACATAAAGAATAAGCTGGTGGAAGAAATAGAGGATAAAATAGGAGAATATCAATGTGGCTTTAGACGGGGAAGGAGTACTACTGATGCAATATTTACAATGAGAGAAATCCAAGCTGAAAGTTTCGAGTTTAAAAAATCAACAATGATGATGTTCATAGATTTTAAGCAAGCATATGACAGAGTAAAACGGGTAGCGATTTACACAGCTCTGCAAGAGATTGGAGCCAGCAGTAAGTTAATAAGTATGGTAGAAATGACACTACAAGAAACGGAAAGTATGGTAAAAATAAATAATAATACAACGGAAAAGTTCATAATCAAACAAGGACTAAGACAAGGAGATCCGTTATCGTCCATTCTGTTTAGTGTTGTACTAGAAAAAGCAATGAGGGAGGCCAACGTCAACAGAAGTGGTCTGGTATATCGAAAAAGACGCCAACTTATAGCATTTGCGGACGATGTGGTGATACTAGCGAGAAGCAAGGAAGAAGTAATGAATACAACTAGTAGGCTGGAAGAAACGGCAAGAAAAATGGGATTAATAATGAATCAGGACAAATCAAAGTATATGGAGTGGACAAGTATGGAATTCAAAAAAGGAAACTATGTAACAATAAAACCCAATAACGAAGAACTAAAATTTGAAGAAGTGGACAGATACATATATCAAGGCACACTATTTACAAGAGAGCCTAGCATCGATAAGGAGATCGATGCAAGGATAATGTCAGGAAACAGGTGTTTAGGGGGGCTGAACAGACTGATGAGAAATAAGAACATGTCCAGGAACGCGAAAGTGAAGCTATACAAAACGGTAATAAGACCTACTGTAACGTATTCCTGCGAAACATGGATCCTAAATAAGAGGGATCAGACAAGGTTGGAAATATGGGAAAGAAAGGTACTGAGAAAGATTTTTGGAGGGAAAAAAGTAGGAGATATGTGGCTAAGGAGAACTAATAGTGAAGTGAGGGAACTGTTTAACGAAACAAATATAATTGGGGTAATCCAAGTCCAAAGGTTACGGTGGTTGGGTCACGTGCATAGAATGGAGGAAATGAGAATTCCCAGGATGGTATTGAACAACACAATAGGAGGACAGCGGGGGAAGGGAAGACCAAGAACCAGATGGAAGGAGGACGTGTCGAAGGATTTGAAGAAACTAAACATCATAGGATGGGAACAGAAAGCGCTGAATAAGAGGATATGGAAGGAAATAACCAAACAAGCCATGGGCCAGCTAGGCTCGCCGTGCTAAACTATAATAATAATAATAAAAAATGAGATAATAAATAAATAACAGAAAAAAATATAATTAGCCTGAAGTGCTCCCCTGGCTATTGCTTGGCAACAAGATTTCGAAAACTTGTCTAAATATTTTTGAATTATTCTCATTCTCTTGTGATATTATTTCTAATAATAGTCCGGTCTCCGATTGCTTGAGGAAAGAATTCCCAGATGTACATTTCAAATAACTTTGCCGTTTATGATTTCACATTAATGAATCTAAACTGGTTACCTGAGATAGTTGCATATATCTATCGTTTAACATCAATTTACTAAATTATTCATTGCGAACTGTATTAGTTCCGACGCCCTATAAAGATCTTGATAGTATAGAATGGCTTTTCGATCACCACCATTACATTTATAAATAATATAGATATGCATAATAATCAGCATGTGTGGCTTTAGGAAACACAATTTTAAATATAGAAACTCGATAGAATTCTAACAATTAAGTAAGAAGCGGGCCATATCGATTTATACACTCTTGTATCAAGCTGATTGAAATATTAAAAATTGTAAATCTAATTACTTTATTCAATAATGAGGTTAAATATCTGCCTTTAATGCTTCTTTTTATAAACATATTTTCGAGAATATTATTTTCTGCGAACTGATTAAAATTATATTATAACAACACTATTATTATTAACTCAAATGCTTCAGTACCATGATTATAGCCCTGGAGATTGGAGTAGGTAATTTGTTTGTAAATGACCTGAAGGAATTTGCGTTGCATTAATAAGCGGTAACGTACATATATAGCGCATGAACCTAATCTGCTAAGCTTAAATGTATTCATGCCAGTAGAGTAGTAAATTAATACCTTTGAAGTACTCTTATAGAAAACAAATCGTGCCTATAAGGGATTTACAAAATTTAATAATATAATGCAAGGCTGTAATATTCATAATAATATGGCAAATGATTTAGATGAATTAAAAAAATGTCAGTCCGTTATAAACGATATTTAATAAGGCTATTCCGCCATGAGATAATAATTGGCCACTTAAATAAATATTGAATTGATAAATGTTTTATTTGCACACTTTCCTGGCATCATTTATATTACATATGGGTCATTCCATACCAAGTGATTCATCGAAAAAACCTTACCTTCTTAGAGTTTTTTCAAATTTGGCTGATTTGATGTATTATCAGAGGTAGTCAATATTCATTTTTATTTAAGATTTTTATCTCGACTAGTTTTCAAGTCAAAGTCTTCTGAAATTGCCGAAACAGCGTTTTTGTTTTCTGCTAACACGTAATTACATAAAAATGTATTACTCAAGCTGGAAATGTGGTAGGGTTGCTTAAGTCATACCGCCTAAGAGAAAACCGGTATAAGTTTCAGAATTTATCATATAAGTAAGAATTATTACTGTTATTCAAAACTTGTGAGAATATTGTTAATATTGTAATGAAATTCGAAAAACGGTATGTTTTCACATCAAAGAAAACACAATTTGATAAAACTTAAATTAGTACGACTTAGAAAACCAGTTAATTAAAATAATTAAGGAGAAATAATTAAGAGGAGTATCATGTAAAACTGTGCAACTAACTTTTAAAAAATATATAACCGAGCGCTAATCAAATCTTATCAAATTTCGTTTCGTGCAAAAATATATGTAAGTACTACTAAATTATTACTTAATGATGAACATGATTTTATAAAAAAATTACTTGCCTGCAAAAATGTAATATAAGTACACCTTGTTGCCGCTACATGCGCATGTAATATGGCAATTGCCGCCATATTACATTCAATACAAGATACGATTTAGGCATTAGTTTGTCTTGAGCAACCTTAACCTAAGTTAGATGAATGGGACAAAAAAAAATGTAGCTCAGTTTATAAGCTCTCATACCACATATAATAAGACTAGTTTGGGACAGCAATACAGTCAATGTGATACCGCAAATTTAAAAAAACAGAATTTCCCAAAATGCTACATATGCTTTATTTGAAAAAAACTATAATTAAAAAAAAACAGAATTTCCCAAAATGCTACATATGCTTTATTTCAGCTCAGTCACTGGATACGACTTACATATCTCAGTAGCAATTGGGCAAAATTTTATAGTGGTATTGCAATGCATGTTTTTTTTAATTTTAATATTGAACCTTTAATTTTCCTATTGAATCTTTTAAAATTAGCTTAGATTATTGCGATAATTAAGTGTAGTATTTCGATTAACTGCGATAAATCGCCAATTATTTAGTGAACAGACTATTTCAAAAAATTTCATAGTTTCTCGTATGAATGAAATAGAAACTTTTTGTTGAAACTTATTAAAATATTTACTATTCATGAAACTCTACCTAACAGAATCCTTGAAATTCCATGCGATAATTGTAAAAAAACATAAAATACATGAAGCATGCCTGCTATGATTCACGTGCAGAAATATAATTAAATGCTGCACATAGTTTTACACTTAAGGAATTAACAAAATAACTTCAAATGTACTTATATTAGTAATAGGTTTGTTTCATACTTTTTTGTAAACAATTGTTCTGTCTATTGACCCGCTATTAAAAAAAATGTAATTT
Source organism: Othius punctulatus (assembly GCA_951805005.1). Taxonomy (NCBI): domain Eukaryota; kingdom Metazoa; phylum Arthropoda; class Insecta; order Coleoptera; family Staphylinidae; genus Othius; species Othius punctulatus. The sequence goes on from OX638145.1 coordinate 61,675,044, forward strand.
CTTTGAAAAAACGAATAATATTTTGAAATTTACCTGCAAATTAACTTGCAGGTACATAAAGGTTACAGTACAATAAACTTTTAAAATAGTACTAGTAAAATATCAACACGTATAGTGTTTTCACTTGAAATTGAAAATGTACCTGCAATTAGGGTTTATTACGGTCAAGGGTTCTCCATTGTATGACGTTCTGATGCTGGCTCTGGACTCTGTTATCTTCCAATTACCCGTCATAAAATTTCGTTCTCAAAATGGAGCGCAATAAACACCCTTCGTAGGTAGAATTTCATTTCAAGTAAAAACACTATACGAATTATTGCAACGATTGACACAAGCTTTAGCTACAATATGCAAAAAAGTTTAAGTTTCTATTTCATTCATAGGAGAGATTATGAATATTTTTTAAATCGTCTATTTGAAGCAAAAATATCGGAAATTATTTTATTTCTTTAAAAACTACTAAAGATACGCCTATTAGCCTATTGAGTACGGCTTAACAAAATATGTTCAGAATTGAACGAGCAATCCGATTATATCACAATATATAGGGTGTTCCATTTAAAATAACAAATGAACAAATTGATGCTCACTTCCGGTGAAACCGGAATTAATAGAAACATGTACTTTTTTTTTTGGGAGATCACGATAAATATGTTTGTGTGAATTTTTTCAAATTTTTATTTTATAAGGAACCTTACCCCATAAACTTTTAACCAACGACTTGCGATTGACACCCTGTGTACATATACAGTTTGTAAATGGTAACACCTTAATAACTTTTTTTTATTTTTCAGTGGATTAAAAAAAAAATAAACATGTGAACCTTGCAAAGCTTTGTGGAATGGGTAAACTACATTTTATCCTTAGTAAGTAACTAGTCTTCTGTGATCAAAAATTTACCCAAAAAATGGTTACAACATATAAGGGATATTTTTTTCATAAAAATTAAATAAGAAAAGTTGTTCGGAGTCACCTCAGAACCCCAAATCTTAAGTGTTGTTGTTTAAAATAGTCTAATTTTAATTTTATTCCCATCCAACAGAACTTCACAAGCTTCACACATGAAAAATGAAAAGTATTTTAATATCCATCGAGGAAGAAAAATAAATAAAAAGTTACTGAGGTGTTACCATTTCAACTGCAACACACTATATAGTATATTCGATTGCTTTTAGCATTTATGGAATACTTTCTAAATAATAACAAAGTGTGACAGACATAGTAAGCATTTGCTGTCACTATAATATCATTCATTGTAAATTTAATATAACATTTATAAAATAACATATGCGCAAGAGATTGCAAGCCAAACTTTAGATTTAACAGAATCACTACTGCAAACTAAATAAAAACATCTATATGAAGATACATACCGTATGAGTCTAAGAAAACGGATCATCATAGCGAAATAATGTAATGTACGAAACGGATTGGCATTTATTTGCGATTGACGAAGGTAGAGATAGATTCAAGAGGAGAGGTCCGTGAAGTTAGCCCCCGTGAAGTTAGAATTGGCAAGGAAGTAAAAGATAACGACACGATAAGAGGGTGATACGGGGAAGACACAATAACCGAAAATGGGAAGAATATGCTAGATTATTGTAGAATGAACAATCTAATAATAGCGAACACACTATTCAACCTCAGGGAGATACACAAATACACCAGGGAAGTGATAAGCAGGAACGAAAAGTCTATAATAGATTACGGATTAACAGAACAAAGAAGATAGAGCAAAATAATAGACACAAGAGTAAAGAGAAGCTACGAAATAGGAAGTGACCACTACCTAGTGGTGACCACACTCAAGGAAAACTATTAAGACAGTGACCGAAAAATACAGCGACTAACTATAGCAGTAAACTACAAGATGATACGAGCATACAAACTAAGAGATGAAGAAACAGCAATACATTACAAAGAGAAATTAGAAGCCAAGTTAGAAGTGGCCAACGACAGCAAAGCAGTAGAGGAAATGTGGAATATCATAAAAAGAAATATGCTTGATGCAGCACAAGAGATATGTGCGTTGAAGAAAAGTACAAACAAGAAACAACAGATGGCGTGGTCGTCAGAGGACATACGAGATAAAATAAAAGAAAAGAAAAATGCATGGCAAAGATACCTAAATGTCAAAAACAGTAATAACTACGAAAGGTACAAGGAAAAAATAAAATTAGTAAAAGACGAGGTTAGAATAGCAAAGATCAGGGAATGGGAAAAGTTCGGCGAGACAATGGAGAAAAACGCAAAGGAAAATCACAAGCTATTTTATAAAACAATAAAAGGATGCAGGAAAGAAAAAAGTCAAGAAACGAGACACATACAAAACAAACAAGGCGAAATGTTGAAGGAAAACGAAGAAATAATAGAATGATGAAAAGAGTATTTTGAAGAATTACTAACTATAAAAAGCGGCAACGAACAGAAACAGCGAAAATAACATCCCAGAAACAGTAACGGAGAGTATCAACGCACAAGAGCTTCTAGAAATAATAATGGAACTGAAAATAGGAAAACCACCAGGATAAGATCAGGTTACGGAAGAAATGATTAAACACATGGGACCCACAGGAAAAGATAAACTACTGCAGCTACTAAACCAAATATGGAAAACAAATACGATACCATAAGACTGGCAAACAGCGTCAATGGTACCGATATACCAGAAAGGTGACAAGACGAAATGCGCAAACTATAGAGGCATACCACTAATAAGTATAGGGATGAAAATATTAGAAAAGACAATTAACAAGAGAACAGTAGCAAGAATAGAACAGACCCTAGAAGAAATGCAATGTGGTTTCAGGAAAGGGATATCCATACAAGACAACATCTTCAGAATAAAACAAATCACAGAAAAAATAATCGCAAATAATAAAAAACATATCTGGGATTCACAGACCTCGAAAAAGCGTTTCACATGACCCTAACAAATAAACTATGGTTAATACTAAAACAGAGAAGAATAGAAAACGGGACAGTGAAAGTAATACAGAATATATATAACAACAACAGTAATGACATAATATACAAGGGGCAAATTTTAAGAAAATTTAAAACAAATAATGGACTAAGACAAGGAGGAGCTCTCAGCCCAACACTATTCAACCTATATATGGATGAAATAATGAAGAGCATGAAAACAAAAATAATAAAAGCAAAAGTAGGATACAAAAACATGCAAATGGTTAAAATATCAGAAGGAGCATACGCCGATGATCTGGTAGTGATAGTAAAAAGTGAGAGGAACCTTCAACATAACATGAACGTATGGAATAAACACCTAGAGAAATATAATATGAAGATGAACTACAGCAAAACAAAAGTACTGATAATAGGAAAACGGAAGGAACACATAAATATACAGATAGGACAGGACCAGATTGAACAAGTGGAGCAATTCAAATACCTTGGAGTAGAACTTACAGAAAACGTTAAAATGGAAGGAGAATTAAGCAACAGAATAAACAACACAATAAAAACGTACTATGCCCTGAATAATGTACTTACTAACAAGAGATAAGCGGAAAGACAAAACATGAATATATTCAAAACTATATACAGAACGATTTTGACATATGGGAGCAAGACGTGGAGGCTAACAGAGATAGATAAAAGCAGATTACAGGCAATAGAAATGAAATATCTGAGAAGAGTAAAACTAGTAACGAAAAAAGACAGGATACGAAATAATGATTGAAATTATGATATTGTGTTTACGAAAATTTTGACACTGACAGATGATCGACCCCATGGGGTCTTTCCGTTTTGTGTAACATTACATTTATACATTACATTATACATTACATTACAGATTACATTATATTACATTACATTTACTTGTGTTAGCGATTTATGAGTTATTCTTTCGATAAGAAAGTGTTCTGAAGTGTAATATGATTCATGAAGCGTTTTGTCGAATGTAATTTTATAGTTCGTTGGTCTTTTAACACATAATTCGTCAAGTATTGTCTTATTGTCTTGTTTTTATAGAAATTTATTTCGTAGTTTGTCCAGTCTTTGTTGGATGGAATGCCCTTGTGTCTTAGTTGATGAGCAGTCTTAATGTCTTCCATTCAGTTACGTCCGTAATTTATTTGCACATGTTTCTTACATTTTTCAGTATGATCTGGCCGTAGTCAATCATGGGCCTGCAGATAGATTTGTAAATTTTGTTATGGCACTAATAGATATCCCTCTTTCTCCGTATGTCAGACATCTAACATGTTTTGCTCGTTCTTGTATTTCTGACTTTGTGTTCCGCAAATGTTTGTCGAATTTGTGCGTAAATTAACTATTTACTCTCAACAAATAAAATATTGCGCATTATACGCCAAGTAATGGTTTTTACTGGCTCTATAAGGTGACGGACTCGCCTGCGGCCCGTCAGTCATTCCATTGTATCGCCAGTAAAAACCCTCTTACCCGGCTTATAATACAGGGTGTAACAGAAATACGTGTGTTAATTTTAAACATTGGTAGAACTCAAATAAAACATTTTTTCTATATGTTTTTTTTTTCAAAAACCAACGTTGAACTGATTTAAAATATGTTCTAGTTTATCTATTAAAACGCGTACCCGCCTATGGTTAAAGGTGTGCAGCGATAAAATATTTTGTTGTGATGGCAACGGTGTCATAAAGGTACATCATTGCTTGTTAATCAAAACACGTTTAAGATATTGTGCACTGTACAATCTACGGGCTTCTGCGGCATTTCCAAAAGCTCGGCCATATACCAACACAATTTCTGTTAATTCTTGATTAGAAAAATTTGGCATTTTAAAATAAACTTCACTTGACAATTATAGTGACTGTACCTGAGAACGGCTCGTTCGGTCAAAATTAGGGGGCAAAAAAATATTTAAAAAACCTGCAAATTTTGAAAAAACCCATACAGAAAAAATGTTTTATATAACGAGTTCTACCAATGTTTAAAATTAACACACGTATTTCTGTTACACCCTGTATATGTTTTTTTTTGTATTTTATGTTTTGCAATTTTTGAGTATTATTGACTGACTTGTGCGAGGTTTCTTGTTTGTAATCTGGAGCATAAATAAAATGAATTATTATTATTATTATAATGTAAAATACTATAATTTAAGCACTGCCACAAGAATTACACGACAAGATATACATATAAAATTCTCACTCATATTATCCAGTTCCTAGATATCAATCATACACTTTGTGATTACAGCTTTGTGGGGAAATGAACTTTGTGTATAATGTTGAGTGCTTGTTCAGAGCCAATAGAACTATTTTACGACTGTGGGAAATTGCGAATTCGAATTGCATAGATGCGTAATAACTAAGTTAACGCTAACAATTCGCAAATTCCCGGGATTACAGAGCTTTCAATTGATATACCGTGAATTCGCAAGAAACAATACGGAGATCAAAGTATTCAAAATATACTCTCTCCGCCCGTGCTTAATTGCGGGAAATTTCATTTCCCCGAGGTTAATTGATTGCCTTTTATTACATAGTATAAATTTCAGGCTATAATTTAAATTTGCATATTCTCGTCATTAATAATTGTAGCCTTTAAAATTAACAACATAAGTTCTCAACTTCTCATTGAAAATTAAATGCTTACGTATTATTAAAATAGCCACTGTACGTCGTTATTTCTTCAACTAATAATTTACAAGTCCATAATTTAATTAATTATAAAAATAACTATTTCAAGTGGTATATCATTAAAATCGTTGAAAAAGGGCGTTTTATATAATCATGGCCGTCTATGGTTTCCATTACAAAAAATACAAGTTTGTGACATAATTCAAAAATTATAACTTAAATTAAATAATCGGTTAGACTACAACTTTTTCCTTTACACATTTTTCTAAAGTCTATAATAACAGAGCCATAGGCACCGAACAAAATAACTAAAAATATATATCTGCGAGATATCTAGATAGCCATGCATTTATTCCAAAAAACAAATATTTCATTTAATTGAGCTCGTAATACTGCAATTCCTTCCCCATTAATTGTATCTCTATCTCCGTTATTTTCCGAGATACCCATACTAAACATCAGAAAAACTTACCCTGTATATATTTTATATCTGTGCCACCTACGCCGCGGGTCATACAAAATTGATGTGATGATGTACGATGCTGGAATAAGTAAACTGTCTCTAAAGAGAATCGATTTGATACTACTGATTCGTTCATCTGTCTTATAGACCTTGACCTTTACTTGGGTCACTAAGAACAATAATAAGCATACATAAAATTTAATAAAAATATATTTTTCAATTTTTTAAATTTCTATTCCATTATGATTTATAGACTAAAAATAAATAAATATATATTGTTTCATTTTTTAATTTTTTTATTCCATTATAGTAGTATTACTTTTATAGACTGATCTAAATGATGTTGAAATGACACAATGATATTCTTTCGATATAATGCTAATACAAAGGGGAATTCGGGTGATTAATTTTAACGAGCTTCATATGAGGCATCCCTTATAAAAAGTACACAAACCTATAATAATACAATATAGGTCTTAATAATGGAGTGGACTTTTAATAAACCTATATCTTTTATTTGGCTATCCCTATAAAATGCGAGTCAGAACTACTGTGATTCGAAGCTATTAATTAGTGCATATCTGCGAATTAATTAAACTGCATTGTTACGGACTTATCAAGCCGGCATGACAGTATAGAAACTAAAAAGCAAAATCTCTGAATGCAGTTAATTAGCGTATTTGATGAATATTGTTGGGTCTCTGATTTATCAATGCATAAAAGTTAATGTCATTTGCTTGATAAAAAGTTTAAATTAGCATACCAACTCTGTGAGAGTCCAAAGGCAGTTTAATATGCAGTATATTCACTCACAAGAGTATTATTTTAAAGAAACTTTCAATTTAGTAGAATTCCAAAAAATTAAAATTATGGTTGCACAAATATTAATAAACGCCGCCACATAATAATTAACTGCATACCTGAATAAACATAATTTACAATTTACAATTATTAAACAAGTCGAATTTCAAATTCAAGTAATAAGTCAAAATAGTTGCAAATTAAATTTACAAACTTTATGTATGATATACGATTATATACTGTTATGTATTAAGAAATAATCATTATAACTATCTCTGTCCATTAGACCGGAGTGAATGTTTAAAATAATTTCAAATCATATTTTAATAACGGAAAAGTTGATACTAGTTGAGAGGATCACGCCCATCGTGGCCAAACTCTGGTACTTGAATGGTTTTTATATTAACTGTTAGTAAAAGTTATCGAAGTCGCTACACCTACCATGAAATGCGTCAGCGAGGGAAAGGGAAATTAGCTCAAATTGCAAAAAATGTCTTTGGGTGGACAACAGGCTATAAGATCTCACTACACGAGTGGACTATTATTAATATTGAGGAAAAGCGAATAACAAGGTCAGCAATATATGTTTAAGGTCATCCGTCGTTAAATAAAATAAATCATATAGTAAAAGAAAAGATATTTCGAAGAAAAAAAAAAAAAAAACAAGGATCGAATTTGATCCTTTATATTTTATAAATCTCATTTGTGTAATAAATAACTTAAGATGAAGTCATGAACCTTCGCTATTATGCTTTATTACTGAAATGTGTATGTTTATTGTTTATCGTCAGTTGGTTCATAAAATTAAAATCTTCAACATTCTTACTTTGTTAAATTTATAATGTTGTTAGAAATAAGTAAATCAAAACAGGTTTTGAGATCTAAAATTGCTCAAAATGCTCAAATCATCGATACATAGTTTCAATCTCCTCCTCAGTTCCTTTCATGACTACGGTTTAAATTGTTCTTTAGGCAAGCAGCAGTCATGTAAGGTAAAACCGCTGAGTGACCAACTTTGCGCCTCGATATCGCAAAAACGGTTGAGAATTCCCATGTTTATAAAATATCTTTCTTAGGATTGCTTAATTACTCTAGATTCGAAGTATGGCGAAATCTTCGAGTGACACCCTTAATATTTGCAAAATCTCTAATGATTTCAACAAGAATAGTAGTACATTTTCACGAGCTCCGAAAACGGCATTCATTAAGTTATCTCGAAATGTATTTTAAGAATAATAATAATACCGCTGCTGTTTTATTTCTAAAATATTCGATCATTCAAAAATTCTTATTTGGAAATAGATTCCAGCATAATATCGCAGCAAATATTCATATTTTCCATGGTGTCTTACACAGCAGTACATTTTTACAAGAGGCGATTGAATTATTACTGCATACACGATGCATCTTGATGATTCTTCATGTTGAATAAATACTGTCAATGTTGAAAAATATCATAATTTTAATTTAATAATTTTTTTACTTGTGTATGAATTAATTGTTTTAAAATGTTACAACTAAGAGTTGGTCAACGATACCGACAGCTTTGATTTTTGTTCAAAGATTTTATATTTGTGAATTTTTTCAAACTTCAATATCTTTGTAAGCAATGATTATCTTATCGACGACGACCAATAAGAAATTTTGGTGTGCTATGATGCATAAATTAATTGAAGCAGAAATTCGAAGCTCCAGGTTTTTTTTTAATTTTTCTAAATCAGACATATATAACTTTCAAATTTCGAAATTCAATTCAAAAAAGATCAGGATACATACAGAGAGCGCATAAAGTATTAAGACCTGTTTTTTTTCCCTTGTATCTATTTCCAAAAAACGCATCAAACAGGTCAAAATGATTTTTTTCAAACAAATATTTGAGACCATTTTCAATTTTCCATCTCTATCCGTTTTGAAGTTATGACGTCAGAGCCTTTTTTTTAAATGATAACCTTTATTTTTTATTATTGATTTTGATAGTACTTTTTATTATGTTTTCAACAACAAGTAAAACAATTAAATTGCTATTTCAATGTGCAGAATGCATCTAGTTACCATATAAAACAAGTTAAAACAAAATCAGGAAAACAGGCTTTAAATATTGGAATAAAACAAAATTGATCAACCTGAAAAACATTCTTATTACAATATCATCAATTACAAATATAAGAACAGAAAAATCAAAATATTTTCGAAATATTTATCGAAAAAAAATACTAATGACTTGACTTAAAATATGTTTTAAAATAATATAAAGTCACAAAAATAATTAAAACAACGAACATATATTGGTTAGGGAAAAAAATGAAATTTTGTTTTTGACAGTATGCCAATCGATGTCCAAAGGCCGCACAAACATTGAGGAGAACTTTCCTAATTTTGTTTTAACTGACGTAGTTTTTAATGTTAACTAGATGCATTCTGCACATTGAAATAATAATTTAATATTTTTACTTTAACTCACTTTTACTCAATTTTTTTCAAATGTTATATATTGAAAATGTCATGTTGTTGAAAAAATAATAAAAAGTACTATCAAAATCAATAATAAAAAATATACATTTTCATTTTAAAAAAATGGCTCTGACGTCATAATTTCAAAACGGAGCGAGATGGAAAAATGAAAATGGTCTCAAAATATATGTTTGAAAAAGAATCATTTTGACCTGTTGAAGCATTTTTCAAAAATTTATACAGGGGAAAAAAACAAACCCCGGGCTTTAATACTTTATGTGCTCTCTGTATACAGGGTCCGTCATTTCACCTCCCGTCTTCTATAGCTCACTTAGTAACTGAGTTAAGATTTTGATATTTTGCTGGCTTCACTTGCCTCTTGGGGCGTATTTCAGGAAATAATTTTTGATTATACAGGGTATCCCAAAAAAATGTGACGTCGTGATGATGTATATTTATAAATTGCATGGTATATTTTTTGTTGCTTATTTGGGTGCCCTATATGAATTTCTACATACTCATAAAATTTTATTAAAATCGGTTCTGTGATTTTAGCACAAAAAAATTATAACTAAAAAAATCAGTTTAGCACCATTGGTTAAGAAAATTAATTAGAGATAAAAATATGCCTTGTTAATAAAACCATACAAGGTACTCATTAAATAAGGTCTGAGAGTTGCGTTAACCAAGTTTTATTGATATGCATTATACAGAGTGGCCGAAATTTAGTGTCAAACTTTTCAAACTTTAAAGCACTTTATTTTTCTTATTTTAGATTGGAGCCCCTGTATATTTTTATGTCATTCTATGTGGAATTAAAAGATGAACATTTTTCCTTATTACAACTCTAATCCAATTCCTCACACATTAAAAGTTATGTGCAGAAAACTCGATTTATCAACAATTCCAAATGCTATTTAAATTAATCAAAATCGAAGGTTGGTTTGAAAAACAATTTATTGATATTAAAGTCTAACAAAGTGACAAGAGGCAATTTTGACTGTAGTATTAGCTAAGGACTTTATACCCAAGATCCCAAAATTATTTTTTTATTCAATTGCATCATAAGGTAGTATTTTTCGGTATGAAAATCAGAATGAAAACGCCTTCATTTTGTTAAAGACCATAGTTGCTAGATAACGGTCATTTTCGTCCTAAGCCTAAACATATTTTTCAGCAGCAAAAATAAAAAAGTCAGTGGTTGATTAATTTATGCAAACATCTTTTAATGTGTTAGAAATTGAGAAAGGGTTAGGTTAGGTTAGGTTAGAAAAATGTTTGTCTTTTAATTCCGCATGGAATTACATTAAAATATAGGGTTCTAATTTAAAATAGGAAAAATAAAGTGCTTTCAAGTTTGAAAAGTTTGACACTAAATTTTGGACACTCTGTATAATGCATATCAATAAAACTTGATCAACGTAACTGTCAGACCATATTTAATGAGTACCTTGTATGGTTTTATTAACGAGGCACTATTTCTATCCCTTATTAATATTCTTAACCATTGGTGCAAAACTGTTTTTTTTTTAGTTTTTATTTTTTGCGCTAATATCTCTAAACCGATTTCAATAAAATTTTATGGGTATATAGGCATCCATAAAGGGCACCCAAATAAGCAACAAAAAATATACCATGCAATCTAAAAATATACATCATGATGACGTCACATTTTTTTGGGACACCTTGTATAATCGAAAATATTTTCCTGAATGAAGATGTTGATGTGAAGATGTTTTTTAAGATAAACCAAAACTAGTCAGGCAATACAAATTAATAATAAAATAAATTTAAAATAAATGCCAGTAAGTACGTAAAACCTTAAATATATATCTTTTTCAATATTTCAAAAAATATTTATTTAGGAAATAGTGTTCTGTAATACTTTTGTCTAGCAAACTTTTATGCGAATTGCTCTATGAGAAGATAATGAGGCGATTCCATTTAATTATAATAAAAATATAAGTGGCAGAGATGCGTATGAACTCCACACTTGTTAAAATCAATTACTGGCGAGTTATCATCATTCCTGGGGCGTTTCTTCATAACCATGTAGGAAGATTCTTCTCGCAACTAAGTAAACCTGGGAGATTTCTGAACGGCTATACCGCCGTATAACAAATAATATTAAATTCAAATTTTTATTTCAGTTTCATTATTATTAGTTTCAGTTATTATATATTATATTTCTTTTCTTGTACCGGTAACATAATTAGGTCTTTTGGTTTTTTATATTTTTATTTATTTGCCTAACTAGTTTCGGCCGATTATTAATTACATATGTTTTGTACATTTTGGATACCATCTCCATGGACTCGGGACGATCTTCACGAAACTGGAGACCGGTTTCGACCTGGTGGGTCTCATCAGTCCGGTGCGCCCCATCTCTAGTTTTTCACGAGAATGGTATTCAGTAGGTACAAAACATTTGCAACATTTATAATTAATAATTGAGCTCTGAAAACCAGAGTACTTAGTGTAACTCCTTTTTTTAAATTCATAAATAAACCAAGGATGTTGCCTATTGGATACTTCTGGACTTATTTGAATTTCAAAATTATGCACGTACACCTATTTAAAAAATATATATATGATGCATTGAAGCAAACACTTAACAAATTACATTGTGAATTATTAATTGTCAAAACTCTCAGATCCAAAATATTCCGCACATAGGGGTACATTTCAGGTATAGTTCGAGATAAAATTCTCGTTTTAGAAGTATTTATAAGAGATATCAAAAGCCAGTTTTCGAGTCGTTTTTTAGACGTAAACGTTTTGGAATTTAATTTTCATCTCTAAAATAAAAAAAGAGATAATTGTGGTACAATTTTTAATACATGGCACTTTATAAACGTAAATATCTTAATTGAATAACAATTAATCATTCTTTCTGCACAGGAATACTAAATGTGTGCAGCCCTGGAATAATGTCAGCAATTCAATCACACTTTATTGAACGTGAACTAATTCAAATTATATCAGGTACTACCTCTTTCTAGCCTTCGTCAATGCTATTAGTTTATTGACTGTTGGATCAAAAGTTGAATATCCTCGGATCGTCTATCGACCGCCATTATACTTTCTCTCATATCTGTTAGATTTGGTTGATTTTCATCGCAATATATGTTTTTTTTTTCATTGAAGGTTGATTTGAGCCAAAACAAACGTTCAATTTTTTTCCCAAGGGTACAAACCATATTTTAATTTAATATTATTCTGATTGAAATTGTTTGATACAATCGTTGCATTTACTGAAATATTTTCAATATTTTTACAATAACTATATTGACAATATTTATATTTCAATATAGCACCAATTTAACATTTTATGCCCCGCTATTGCAAAACAACCATGTTCCATTTATATATTGAATTTGATGTGAAATTGTGAAATACATTTTTGCATGCAGGCCAATTTAAAATCTGCATCGAAATCCGTGGTCGCCGCATGCTGATAAATAACTACGGCATGAAACTTCGGGCTAGCAGATTGCTTTTGATAAATATCAGTGCGAGAGCATATCGCCATTTCATTATAACTTTATGGATGCCATTCCGTCAGAAAACGAACGCTAATCAAACCGTGATTACAAATTTGTAACGTTTGTCCTAAAACGATGTTTAATATCCCAGCTTAATTAGGAATAACAGGAAATTATACCCATCGTAAACGAAATGAGTATGCGTCCGCATCGTAAAACGCTGAGAGTAATCAATATCCTTGCTAAAATTACCACTATATGTATGAATTATATATGTAAAGGAATATTCCATGAATGTAATATGTATATTGCTTCTGATGTATATAATTGTAGGAATATTTTGTGATGCAATGGACAACATAATTCACGTGACCACATTATAGATAAACATATAATGATGCTTAAAATAGATAAATAGATAAATGAAGGAAATGTAAAACTCGAATTTACTGTTATTTAATAATTAAGTAGCCATCAATTTTGTTATTCTAACTAGAACACACTGCATATTTTTACATATTTGGATAGCTCATTCACTTCTAAACATATTCTGTTACGCCTGTTGGGTACTTATGTTTAGTAGTTTTTGAGAAATAATTACATTTATAATATATTTGCTCGAAACAGACGATTTAAAAAATCATTACTTCTCTTATGAATGAAATATAAATTAAAACTTTCTTGCATATAGTAGCAGCAGCATAGCTCTATCATTGCAATAGTTCGTACATGTTGATATTTTCCCAGTACTATTTCAAAACTTTATTTATTTACTTGTACACGTTAAAGCGTCTTAATTATGATTTTTTTTAATGGAATAACGTATACTTTTGTAGGACGGGGTACTAGACACAACAGTTTTCTACGCAGAAGTGTAAAACAAACCTATCCCTAAAATAAGTAGTTTGACAGTTATTTAGAATTTTTTTAAAAAGTATTTTATTTTTCCAGTACTTAATTCTATATGTGCACGTAGATCATAGTAAGCAATATATGCTTCATGTATTTTATAATTTTTGCCATTGTTTTTCTCAATATATAAAAATTCCATGAGGTTGCATAACAAAAATTTCTAAGAAAATCGACTTAAATACCTGTTAAATACCAAATATGTATAAAATTAAAGACTGCCACGGAGAACAAATGTTAAATAAAAGTAAAAAGTAACGAATATCCTCTCTGGTGCTTTTATTATTGTTTTTAGAATAAAAAGGTTTTAACGGAAAATAACTTGAATTTCTTCTAATAGCTTATTATTTGTCACAATCTGACAATCCTTTTTCTTTGACAATGACAATGTTTTAAATGGTAACATAACATTTTCTATTAACAAAATTGATATCATTTGTCTTTCTTTTCACGAATATCTAAAAATACTAGGAGGTTACATAATAAAGTTTAGTGAGTGTAATGCTTGATGACAAAATTGTGAAAAATTAAAGGCTGCCATGGAAAAAAAAAAGTTAAATAAATACGTTTTATTACAGCTACTTTGTTAAATAAAGTACTAAATTTAACTGTCTTTGAGAGTATTTCTCACGTTCGTTTAACAGAATTAAAACGAATCGATTTTTCGATATTTATTGGTGCGCCGAAAAAAAAAATTTCACATGAAAAATTCACATGAAGTAGTAGTTCTAATTGTGTGTATAGTTTAATTCCGATAGAAAAATACAAAATTTTCCCCCTAAATTCCCAAAAACCAAGTGCCCAGCGATTTTTTGAATAAGTGCCTGCAAACGCATAAACAAATAAATTACTTCTCAACGGTTAACGTAAATTTCAAAAACGAAACTGATTTATAAAGCCTAAAAAGGGGCATATTCAAATATGCAAAGTTGTACAGGGGCTTCCATTTTAAAAAACACAACTTTGATACTTTTAGGGCTTTTAGAACTTGGAACTTTTGAAACTACAGGGTGTATAATATGAAATTAATTTTAGAAAGTAACCAAAATAAACTTCGATATATCCCAGAAGTTAAACTTTTTGAAAGTCATATATTTTGGCCACAATATTCCGTGCCGTATAACGTGAATAACCCTGTATATTCAATGTGTCTCAAAATTGACGCCCTTCCTCTTGGGATTTGATCAAGTACGCTAAAAAAAATGAAAATTTAGAGTGGAAAATTTTCTGTTTGTCCTTTGTTATAGAGTTAATGATAAAAATGTAAAGAATAACTTTTTTCTATGGCTACTACTCAAAACATGATTTTGATTGATAAATTTGATCATATCTAGAGACATAACTGTCACATTTGACAATTAGTTGTGTAACATAATTCAATTAGGTTCAATAGATAAGTGTTTCGTTTTTGTGTCACGTATTTTGTGTATTATGGAACGATATTACAGTAATCGAGATTATGTCGATATGTTGAAACCGTTAGGTGCATGCAATGACAATGCCACTGCTGCGGCTAGGGCATATGCATAGAAGTTTACAAATCGTCGGCACCCTGATTCAAAAACTATTGGACGATTACTGGAAACAAGTAATTTGATTCCTAGACAAATTCAGGCAGGATGTCGATCTAAGATAAGCATCGATCAAGAACAGCAAATTATTAAATTTGTTGAGGCGGAACCAAGTAGAAGCCTTCGAATAATATCGTCCCAAACTCATACCCAAAATTGTATCTCTAACTATATTACATCTGATTAAAAAAAAAACACTTACCATATTGTTTGTCGTATTCCTATTGAAGGTACCATTCTTCAAAAATGTATCTGCCTTGGAAAACCAAATAAGCTTTAGCTTCTATACATCATCTGTACCGGAACCACTTTTTTGGATTTCAAAACCTTATTTAATTCTTGCCTGTATACAGTTTTCATTGTTTTAACTTTAGTCTTATGAATGGTCAAATCGATGTTTTCAAAACCCTCTAGTTCTTTCAATTCTCCTAAAAGACGGTCAAAAGCAGAATTTCTCTTCAACTGATTCATATAATCTTTCATTTTTATATTCCTCAAAATATCGTAGTTTTCATAAATATTTAAAAATGCTATCATTTGATTACTGTTCCACTTCATTTTAAAAAAAATACTCATGCAACTTGTTAGGATACTGTTTACATGCAGATAACTACAAGAATGAACGGGAAAAGTTGGTCAGTAAACTAGCCGGGTCCTCAACTTCGCTTGCTACTTTTCGGAAAGTAGAAAGTAAGACGCTTTTCTAGTTTACACATCGTAAGTTTACTGGCGGCAAGTACTTTCCGTCAGTAAACTTTCCTAATGTAAACAAGCCTATAGAGCTGCAAAGAGACCTAGACCGACTAAGCGATTAGAGAACTACAAATGTATTGGACCTGAACATAAATAAATGTAAACACATGATCTTCAGCAGGAAAAAACAAATTATTACATTTAATTATATTGTCAAAGGTACTGTGTTGGGTAGGTTCAATGAGGTACCGGCAATGGCGCCGTCCGGCAGTGATATTTGTCCGCGGTGTAAATATCCGGTTTCTCCTCCTAACAGTGTTGAGTGTGTTAATTGTGGAAGCCGCTATCATGACAGATGTGGCGAGAAGGAAAACGTCTACAACGAAAACGGCGAAGGAACTTTCGCATGCTGTGAAAACATAGAAAACACCTCGTCTAACCTAAAACTGATGGACTTGGAAACAACATTCTATGATGCAGAAGAAGCAACCGTCAACGAGACAATTGGTCTACTCAGAGAAAATATGTTCCTTAAGGTTATTATAAACCATAAAAATGTACTGATCGGCTCATTAAATGCTTAAATTAATTTACTCAATGAAAAGCTAAATAGGCCAATATGCAACAACAAAGATTGTAATAAAGATTGTGGCAAGTATTGCAACAAAGATAAAGCAGTGCCATCCGGCAAGGTGAGAGCGCACTCGAATAATTTATACGAGAAGAAATCTGTACTCAAAGACAACATGGATCTCCTCAGCTCTAAAGATATAACTATTAATAATGTAAACAGCCAAGTCGCTGAAAATAATTCAACCAGCGAAAACAATTCAACATGCACAAACCAGAAGAAACCCATTTCCATAAGGGAAAGAACCGAAATGTGCGTGTTGATAAATCTACAATCGAAGGCGTGACAGGCCGCGCATCAACGACTGAAAACCAAACCAACATCGAGACACGACACGATGGACAAGAAATTCCTGCAGAGCAAACCGATAAGGATACTCAAAAAGCGTGGACCGCGGTGGTCCGGAAAAGAGTGAAATGAAAGTAAACAAACAGACCAAAAGAAACCCTGGCGTTATAGGAACTTCCACCAATGAAGAAGTTCCATTAAGGGCTGCACTAAAATAAGCATTTATATATGTGTCAAGACTGGATCCCTCCACAAACGCCGATGACATAACAAATCATCTAAAATCAAAATTATCAGAAGTTTCATGTGAAGAACGGGAATCTAAATTTCCCGAATTCTACAAATCGTTCAAAGTCTCAATACACCTACACAACTATGAGAGTGCAATTAACCCTAAACTATGGCCGAGTGGGACATTTATCACAAGATTTTTTCACAAGCGCACGGTGAAAAGCAAACAAACGTGATACTATTTCACCAAAACGTCAGAAGTCTTGGCAACTGCCTTAAGAAAATCATTTACGAAACCCACTCACTTGGACAATGCGATATTCTATACTCTATATCTCGGAACATTGGATGTCGAGTGACCAAATAAAACTGCACAGGATCAACGGATTCACCCTCATGTCAGCCCACTGCAGGAGTATCGGATAACACGGTGGAATAGCAATATATCTCGCAGACTGCCTAGAGGGATGTCCGATCATGACATTTGACTATTTATGTGAGAATAGTGTTTTTAAGAGCGCCGGAACAGAAGTGACTCTCAAGGATGAGAAAATAACTGTCTTAGGTATATATCGAATACCAGATCGCAACAACTTGGACAGTTTTTTTACCAAAATCACTGTAGTTTTTAATTATTTTTTCAATAGTAATAAGTTGTTTTTCATTATGGGAGATATTAATATCGACACACTAAAAGTTGATGACAGAGACGCTAATATCTTTCTAAATCTCATTGATTCGTTTGGTTACAAGTTACTCATTAAAGAGTTCACAAGAGTTACTAGTACATCCTCTTCTTGCTTGGATAATGTTATTTCTAATTGCGATGATAATTGCCGCACCTTTGTTCTGGCAACAGGCATATCTGATCACTCGGCTCAGGTAGTTAACTACACTGCTCCACAACCAACTCATCCTGAACGATATGTAAGTACTCGTATATACTCATCCAAAGCGCAAGACAATTTTGCTACAGAGATTGCCAGTGAGGACTTTGAAAATGTGTACTCTGACAGCGACGTGCACAGAAAATTATCAAACTTTCTGAATACATTGACCTTGTTTTTTAATGCTCATTTCCCACTGAAAAGGGTTAATCGCCAAAATAAAAGCGGCAAATTCAACTTTGCGTCGCATGAAGTAATTGATTGCAAAAATCTGTTAAGATGGCATAAAGTTGTTGCAAGCCATCGCCCTGAACTCAGGGATGCGTTACTGGCCACCAAACAAAAACTCAACAACCTACTGCATGATGCACGCAGCCAGCATTATGACAACCTTATAAAAAGTTCAGTCAATAAAATTAAAGCAATGTGGCAAGTAATACGTGATATTAGCGGCAACAAAGAAAAGCCCATCCTACCTGAGCATAACTCACTGCAAAGCTGTGCAGATAAGTTTTGCAAACAAATCTCCTCAACAATAGACAAGCTTAAGGCCACTGCGTCAGACAAAGCATACAACTGCAGCATTGATCCAAATCCAGCCACATTCTCGCTGAATCCTATTGATGAAAATGAAATTATAGCCGTAGTTATGAATATGGCCAACAAACATAGCTCAGGTGTTGATAACATTCCCATAATTATAATTAAATCCGCAATTACTTCAATAGCAAGTCCATTATGCAACATAATCAATCAGTCTTTTTCTACTGGAATTTTTCCTTCAAACTTTAAGATTGCAATTGTTAAGCCATTATACAAAAAAGGTGACCCCAACAACTATGAAAATTATCATCAAATAAGTCTTCTAACATCTTTCTCAAAAATATTGAAAATTGCTTTCCATAACTGACTAGTTGAGTACCTATGGAAATATAACGTATTTAGCAACTCTCAACACGTCTTCTTGAGAGGACGAGGAACAGAGACTGCTCTATTCGACTATATTTCATCAATAAAAAATGCCATGGATGAGCGTTACTTAGCGTGTGGAATCTTTCTCGACTTGTTCAAGGCCTTTGATTGTGTACGACATGAGATCTTGCAAGAGAAAATGGAAGTACACGAAATTAGAGGTCTAGGAAATCAGTGGGTGCCAACTTATCTACAAAACAGAACGATCTTTGTACAGGTGGTGAGAGGCCAATCGGATAGTCGATGTACCTGTGGGTATCCCCCAATGGAGTATTCTGGGTCCTGTATTCTTTATGCTGTTTACCACTGACTTGGGTAACGTATGTGACAAGAACAAAATCACGTGCTACGCAGATGATACAAATCTGTTCATCAAAGGCTCTAACATTATGGAAATAATAAGCAAAGGGAATGATTCTCTTACTAAAGTTAGAAATTGGTTTTAGGAAAATAAACTCTACCTTAATGATGGTAAAACGGCATGCGTATTATTCAAATGCACCGAGCATACAGAAACG
The DNA here is from genome assembly GCA_951805005.1 of Othius punctulatus. Lineage (NCBI taxonomy): Eukaryota > Metazoa > Arthropoda > Insecta > Coleoptera > Staphylinidae > Othius > Othius punctulatus. The sequence continues at coordinate 61,694,532 of OX638145.1, forward strand.
CCACCATAAATTGACCAAGGTGGAGATAAAGTAGTATTAAGTAAACAATCCCGTTTTCATGGAATAATTCTAGACGATAGATTAAAATTTGACAAGCACATATCTCAGCTAAATAATAATCTCACTAAAGTAATATATGCTCTTAGAGTGTTATCCAAACATAGCTATACTGATGTAGTAAAAACGTCATACTATGCAAACTTCTACTCATTACTGAAATATGGAATCATCTTCTGGGGAAATGGCGCCGGAACTAGAGGCACATTCGCGCTACAAAAACGTGCAATCAGAATCGTATTCCAAATAAACTATAGTACTAGCTGTAGGGGTGTGTTCACGTAGAACAAAATGCTTACTCTACCTGCATTATACATAAATGAATGCATCAAGTTTGTCTTACAACATAAACACAAATTTTCTATATATCAAAGAACAGGACACATACTCACACGTAGATACAGCGACTTTGCTTTGCCAATACATCGAACGACAGCCTTCGAAGAAGGAGCACACTATGCAGCACTAAGAATCTTTAATCACATTCCACAAGAGATCAAAACCAGCAATTACATTGCGATCAAACACAAGGTCCTAGATATACTACACAAACTAGAGCCCTATACTCTTAGTGAATTCTTTGATGCAAGGTTATAAGTAAGTACAATAAAGTATAACATATATTGAATTTACAATCCCTCCCTCGCCCGACGTGTTTCTCTACACAGTATTATATTTAATTTAATGTTATGATGTACACTAATGCTGAGAAATAAATGGATTTATTATTATTATTATTAATGAATATAAAGACTTGGGTGTACATTTGGACAGTTCTCTGACATTCAACAACCACATCAAAACTATAACTAAAGAGTGTTACAAGACCTCGGGCTTCTTAATATGTAACACCAGAGAGTTTAAGTCTAGTGGACCCTTGGCTAGTTTTTACAAATAGTTTATAAGAAGTAAACTATAATATTTTGCGGTAGTGTGGTTTCCATTATACAGTCTGCATAGGGAGGAGGTTGAGAAGGTGCAACGTATTTTTATGAAGGCGCTTTACTGGAAATCCCATGGGATGTATCTTTTCCAGGGATATAGTTCAACTGATCTTGAGAACGAATTCCAACATCAGTCCCTTAACAGTAGACGTGTACATAGATATTCTTTGTCTTCAAGCTGGCCAGTGGCGCTATATTAGATTCTGATCGGTGCCTTACATTTTAAAAGTGCTTAGATCAAATACCAGACAACACTTAACATTTTATGCGAATAGCTGTAGAACTACGCAATGTTACAACTCACCACTGGTTTCAATGTATAACTATGTAAACTTGTACGGAGAACATTTTGACTCGTTCAATACTAGTGCTAGGGGATTGCGGTCCGTCCTGCGAACTATTGTCAGCTAATGTGACTTAGTGGCTTATCATCTTCTTTATTTCTCTTCCTTTATTTATTCTTCTTTCCCCCAGTTAATCTAATTATTCTATGAATTAAGTAATTAGTTAGTTATTTGATCATCGGTCAATGTGGCCAACAACTGACTTAGCCTTTATGTATTTAATTCCCTATACATTACAATTATACTTATTGTAAATTTGTGCTCAGTTATCCTTAAATTAGTTTATAGGTCGTTTATAGACTGTTGGATAATATTATTAAATTAAATAAATAAATAAATATCTTATAATTAATAAATTATTGGCATTAAAACGTTTTATGATTTTAATTAAATAACCTAGTACACCTCAATTTTTGCTTTACACATACATATGTATGACGTCGGCCTTATTTAGTAGCAATTCTTGTAATACCGGCAGTTAATGGAATCGAAGTTTATAGTGAATGTCAAATATCGGTTTTAGTTGGTCCATTCCTTTGGAGGGAAAGGTTCCCTTTGACCGTTTCCTCGCATACAGGGGTGATCCCATCTTTTTCTCGCTTAATACGTACGGAGACAATAAATAAAGGAACAAACGTGTATTGTACAGCTTGAATTATAACCTTATATATGCCCGGTGCCCTTCTCTATTCATATAAGCCATCAATTGCACGGAATCCAATTGTGTTTTGAATACGCGTGCAAATGCAATTTTCTGATATTGCTCTTTCTCTGTGAATTTATATACCCATTAACAATGGATGCTGAGCGTTTATTTTTGGTCATTTCATAATTCCCGTTTAATTGCGTCGCTCATAAATCATACATCTTTTTATAAGCGATGTTATGTGGCTAGACAAAGCCCCGTAAAGTAACGTATGAGTTGATTATTTATTTAATGACGCCCTAATGTTTTGTGCAGCTATATATTTTATTATGTACCCGTTCTATAACATTTAAATTGTGAATATTATTAAATAGTATAAAATATTAAAAATATGTTCAATTAGATTCATGAAGCGAGCACCATGTGAAATTCCTTTACACCTATTATTTGATGAGGTGCATTATTTCACACGCATACATGCAATCATCTAATGGAAATACGAGGTGCCGCTGGCATTAGTCCATGGTAAGCAATTCCTCTGGAACAAGGCGGCTTGTCAGACAAGTGCAGTCGACTGCACTGAAAGAAATCACCCGGTCCACACAGCTTCGTTCCACTAAGGTCCAAAGCAGCGGAAATGAACCTCCATATCCCTGCTGGGTCCTGCAGGATCGCAGACATCTGACCGGATGCAGAACCGCTACGGCCCGCTGGTTATACGTATGAAGGACTGTATTAAATATCTGCAGATATCCGCACCGGGGCAAAAACAAAGGGTAGTTCTGCCGGGATTTATCGCCTTGCTAATTCGGAACTAATGCTCTTACAGTGGTTAAGATAAAACGTCTTCAAACAACCGGAGATCTGGCTATTAAGTTTCAAACGATTATATAATTGCGAGAATATAATAGCTAAGAACAACGTTGGCCAGGGTTGGCCATAAAATGTCCATCACTTTTATATAAATTGAAGAAAAATATTATCACAATGTACCCACGGATATCGTTTCTAATATGAAATAACATTTTCTTGTAATATTTATCGAAAAATGTAACAACTTTATTAAAATTCTCACTGAATCTATAGGTACTGAATATGTGCATACATCGTGATATGTCTTTTGTACTAACCATTCCAGAGACACGCTAGTAGGTAGCAGAAATGTGCTAGCGGAACGACTGGAGATCCGACCTCACATGAAAGATTTCACAGATCTCTGAGAACATTTATTCTAACACATACTCTAAGCTTCTGCCAGAAAACACTGGGTTTGATTTATCGAAACATTTGAAGAACCAAACCTTAAACTCTACAAAATTTAAAAATTAAATTCCTACCCCTTTTTTTCGTAAATGAAGAGTACTATGCAATTTTATTTTGTACAGAATACAATATTTGGTTTTTTTAAAACTTTGATTTTTACTCCTCAAACTCATTCACTGGGTGTTTGAATTATGGATATTCTTTAAATTAATTTTTTTTTACTGGTTATTTTACAGTTTGCAAGGATTTGTTTTGCTAAAATGGTCAATATTACGAGTAGTTTCGTCAATTTCTATATATTATGGTAACATTACGGCAAGTATATAAATTCTTTAGTAAGAACTGAAATACAAACAACCTGAACATAATCAACACTAATATTTAATCAAAAAATGCATGCAACATTTTCACTTCACTTATCTCTCTTGATGTTGATCGTACCCCTCCCCCCACCCTCCCAAGGGGGGTGATTTAATGAAAGTACTTTATCGATTCACTCTTTTTTTGAAGACTTCAATTTTAAGACGAAATGAACATGGATGTGGCGATAAATGATGAACACTTGATAATACTATAAAGAATGAGAATATAACAATCATAACATATGAGGTTCATGACGCGAGCACCCATATGATATGTAATTATTTTATAGCTGGACCTTCATTCTGTCTACAATGTATTACTCAAATGAGTGGATTCTATTACTCTTGATTCTATGTTTTTATTAGTTTTTGTTTACAGTAAACAGTTCCTTTGTTTTTCAGTTATCAACGGTTTTGTTAGATCTTATTAACATTATTGCCATTCGATCAAATTTCTGAGGAAATTCGGAAATACGCTATAAAAATCATAACTAACTTTTTTTAAACCTTCTTGCATGTAAATATGAAATTATGTTTGCCAATGGTTTCTTTCAATAGAATTGGTTTTTCTTTCACCTGCCCACTTAAAGTGTTAATTTTACAATGTCAAATTCCTGCAACACATCGATTTACAAAAACGGAATATAACAATTATAGCCCTCTTTTTAATGTGAGTAACCATTAGGAATATTTCATAAGTGTGATTAGTACATTTGCTTTGACCTTTCTGAGGGATTAGTGGTAATACAGATTTCAATTTGACAATTATTGGTAGCGAATATTCAAATGTATTGTTCTTTATTTATTTTTCTCAACTCCACTAATATTTGTGAGAAAATAAACATACATAGGTACCTACTATCAGACAAGATAAAAAACAATATATTCACAAGATATTCTCATCCTTAACAACTGTTATTTGTGACTTTGATATTTCAACATAACCTCAATAATGTCCTTTTTACAATGTAAAACTATCCCTTACTTGAAACTACGTAACACAAAAAACCTAAACCGTTACTTTAAGGACCCATGTTTATTTAGACTTTTTTTTTCAATGTACTTCATACTACTACCCCTTCAATATTTTATACTCTTTGTTTAACACCCTGTATATTTCTTTTGTAATTCTATACACATTTTCCACTTGGTGTAAAAGTATTATTATTTTTCACAAATCTTAACACTCTCTTATGAGCACCATCTTTAAATAAGTTAATAAGAGTTTTTTCGGATGTTTAGTCTGGGGATCTCTAAGGCTATGGAAATTAGTGATAGATGAGCAACACATTAAATAATAAAATTCAAGTTAGTTATTAAAATGTTTCTTTTCATTTCGAAATTATAAACATTATTTTTTGGTGTAAAATGTTTATATCGTTGGAGTTGCAATTTTATATAAAAATAATTTCTGATAAAACGAAAATACATAGGTAAGTACAAAACTACTAAACAGGGAATGACAGACGATAAATTGAGAGACAATACAAGCACATTAGAACGTAACTAAAGTAGTACCAAAACAACATAATTAAAGTTAGGAAAGTATTTAGGACTAAAAATGTTCAAAAGGTTTACCATTATGATTAATGCACACCTTTTTAAAACAGAATTTGTTGCTTTTCTGACGGAGCGTTCATCAATATTAGCAAAAACTTGTAGTACACCTGCTCTAAGGTCATCTACTGTGACATACGTTGTTTGATATACCCTATCTTTTACCATTCCCCATAAATAAAAATCCAAGACAGATCGGGAGATCGGCCTTCTCGATAATTGTCGTTTGTATCTATCAATTTTTCTGTAGCGTACTACTTCGAATAGTTCGAAAGTAAAAAGAAAAAAAATGGCCATTATTTATAAAAATAACTATATAATATAATATATCATTAGAATCGTTGAAAAGGGGCCTATTTTGTAAAGTCATGGCCGCCTATGGTTTCCATTAGAAAAAACACAAGTTTGTGTCATAACTCAAAAATTATAGCTTAAATAAACTAATCGGTTAGACTGTACTATTAAGCACATATTTACCTATAACTTTTTCCTTTACACGTTTTTTCTAAAGTCAATAATAATAGAGCCATATGCTCCGAACAAAATAACAAAAATATATTTTTTCGAGATATCTTGTTAGCCATGCATTTTTTCCAAAAAACAAGAAGCTCATGAAATTGAGCTCGTAAAACTGCAATTATTTCCCTTTTTAGTCGTCCCTCTATCTCCGCTGGTTTCCGAGATCCATGCTATGCTATGGCCGACTATGGTTTCCATTGGAAAAAACACAAGTTTGTGTCATAACTCAAAAATTATAGCTTAAATAAACTAATCGGTTAGACTGTACTATTAAGCACATAATTACCTATAACTTTTTCCTTTACACGTTTTTTCTAAAGTCAATAATAATAGAGCCATATGCTCCGAACAAAATAACAAAAATATATTTTTTCGAGATATCTTGTTAGCCATGCAATTTTTCCAAAAAACAAAAAGCTCGTGAAATTGAGCTTGTAAAACAGCAATTCTTTCCCTATTTAGTCGTCCCTCTATCTCCGCTAGTTTCCGAGATCCATATACTAAACATATGAAAACCCTCACCCTGTATATTATATATATATATATATATATATATATATATATATATATATATATATATATATGTTCATTCCTATGTTTTCATACATACATAATCCATCCCTCTTTATCCCATTGGGTGTCGAGGTTTTGTCCTGTTATCCTTTTGTACTGTCATTCACCCACTTCCGCATTCACTTCTGTCCGCACTTTTAGTCTTTGCCTCCTTAAAATCTATACCATTGTTTTTTAAAATTTCACATATTGTTTCATTCCATGTGTTTGCAGGTCTACCTCTCCCTCTTTTTCCAACCGGTCTTGCTTCCCATATTCTTTTTGTGAGTCTTGTTTCCTTCATTCTGTTAAGGTGCCCCAACCTTCTGAGTTTATTTCCCTCTATTTTCTTTTTTATCGGTGATACCCCTAGGTTCTTCCTAATATCTGTGTTTCTGATTTTGTCCAGCATTGAAATACCCTCCGTTCTTCTCAGATATATCATTTCGGCTGCTAGTAGTCTGCTCTCTTGTCTTTTATTTGTGACCCAGGTTTCACTTCCATATGTGAGTGTTGGAATATATATTGCGTCAAACACCACTATTTTCGTTTTCTTCGATAGTTCCTTGTTGTTGAGGAACTGAGTTCTTAGGCTATGGAACACTTTCGCGGCGGCTGTTATTCTATTATTAATTTCGCCTTCCAAACTACCGCTCTCTTCTACAATCGCTCCTAGGTACTTGTATTGCGATACTTGCTCAATTTCTTTGCCTTCGATTTTTATTTTTAAATGTCTTTCCCTCTTCTCTCTTGCAATTCTCATCACTTTCGTTTTCTTTTCATTAATTTTTAAGTTAAAGGGGGCTAGTTGTTTCTCCAGAATATTTATATTGTGTTGTAGATCCCTTTCATTCTCTGCAAATATCACCATGTCGTCTGCAAACGCGCATATGTTGGCGCTCACTATCTGATGTTTTTGTACCCCACACAAAGTTTCCTCATCTCAGGTACTGATTTCTTGATAACTTCATCCAGTGCTGTTATGAAAAGCAGTGGGCTTAGTGTCCCCCCTGTCTAACTCCTTCGTTTGTGGTAAATATTTCCGATGTCATGTTTCTTGTTCTCACATAGTTTCGATTCTTATGGTAGATATTCCTTACAGCTTCTTTTAATTCTTCTCCTATTCCCAGCTTTTCCAAGGTCTTCCAAATCATTTTCCTATTTATTCTATCAAATGCTTTCTCCAAATCTATGTAACACATTAATATTTCCTTATTGCGTGCTGTGTATTTTTCTATAATTTGCCGTATGCTAAATATATGATCCTGAGTACTCCTCCCTCTCCTAAATCCACTTTGATTCTCCTCCAATTCCTTTTCCACCCTTTTTCTAAGTCTTCCTTCAAGTATTGATTCGTATACTTATCCCGGTACCGATAATAAGGTTATACCCCTATAGTTGGCATAGTTCCTTTTATCTCCACCTTTGTATACTGGTATAATTATGCCATACTCCCAATCCTAGGGTATCTTTTTTCCCTTATACACGATCCTAACTATTTGATGCAGTTTTTCGAACCCGATGTCGCCTAGATTTTTTATCATATCTGCTGTAATTTGATCATGTCCCGCAGCTTTCCCTGTTTTTGTTCTCTGTATAGCATCTCTCACTTCCTGTTCAGTAATATTTTCCCCATCTTCTAACTCACTGTCCTTGATTTTGTTGTTGCTGCTTTTTGTGTGTATCAGATTTTCCTGTTTATCTCCTATATCCCTTTCCACTGATAATTCTTGGAAATGTTCTTTCCATCTTTCCAAGACATCCTCTTCATTTACTAAAATTTCCCCTTCTGTATTTCTTAATAGCTGTAACGAGCTTGTCTTTTCGTTCCTGAGACTTTTTATAACCTTGTAGAACAGCTTTTGGTTGTCCCTTTTATTCTCCTCCATTTTCTTCCCGAAATCATCCCAGCTTTTCCTCTTCGCTCCGTCTACTGTTTCTTTGGCCTCTTTTCTTTGTGCCTTGTACCTGGTGTATTTCTCTGCCGTCTTTCTTTCCAAATATTCATTCCACCTCTTCTTTTTCTCCTTTATCTCATACTTGACTTCGTCTGTCCACCAGGCGGTGTGTTTTTTCTTGTATCCCAATTTGGTGGTGCCGCATGCCTCTCTTGCTGCCTTCAGTACAATGTTTTTAAATTTCTGCCATTTTTCTTCTTGGTTGTCTGCGGTCTCGGTTTCCTTAATAAATTCTCTACTAAGTATTTCCCTATACTTTTCTTGCACGTCTCGGTTTTGGAGTCTATATCCTTTGATATTTTCTTGTTCGGGTCTGCTTCTTATTCCATTGTCCCTCTTTGCTTGCGATGCCTTCTTGATTAAATCTACTACTAATTGGTGGTGGTCGCTTCCTATTTCCGCACTTCTTCTCACTCGTACGTTGGTTATTTTGTTTTTGTTCGATTTTTCTGTTAGCGCGTAATCTATTATTGACATTTCATTTCTTGATGCCATTACCCTCGTGTATTTGTGACTGTCTCTATGTTGGAAAAACGAATTTGTTATAATCAGGCTATTCTCCATGCAAAACTCTATTATTCTCTTGCCTTTCCCATTAATATTTTCTTCTCCATGACACCTTCATATCGCTCTTCCCTGTTCTCTACTATTTAAGTAGAGAACAAGAAAGGAAAGGAAGAGGAAATCTTCTGAAAGACACCCCTTATAGGGGTAGTGTCGGATTCCTACCGACTAAAACCTCTCCGTACTCAGGACACCAGAAGGCGTCCATGAATCAATAATGAGGTACCGGTTGTTCACCATGACCTGCCGTATCATATTGATCATCAGAAATGTTCAGCATTCAGATATGAGCATTTAAATGAAACCCGAAAGTTTGAATCTTTTAGGTTCAGCCAGCGTAGCTCCGGATTAAGTTAATAACCCCTTACTGGTCTTTTGAAAATGCTAACTGGCAGTCAGCAGGACTCAAGTATGTGCTTCGGCGTGCGGTGCTTTATCCATGGGTTATCTGTGTCATATTGACCCAGACCCTGGATAAGTCCGTTCGCGCTAGCTTCTGCTTTGCTGTAGAAACCGAGAGTCTGCTGGCAAACAAACTCTTGGATCTGAGGCAAATTGAAGTCGTCATGCAATATACTGTTCCTTACCAAGTAGTGACAACCAGTAAAGGCTCTCAGACACTTGTTCTGGAACACTTGCAGACGCGCCACCTGTTCGTCATTATAGCCCATGCTGGACAGGCATATGTCAGTATAGGCCGCAGGAAGCTCGTATACAGCAATCGCTTACTGTTGTACGAGAGTCTCGAATTCTCATTGATCAGGGGATACAGCTTGGAGAATTGACCCCATGCCTTTCCTATGACCCGAGAAGTGTGGCTTCTGAAATTGAGTCGCCGATCAAGGATGACCCCCAAATACTTGACCTCAGTTTTCCAGGGTATGACTTCGTTATGAAGCATTAAAGTGCCTGGCTGGGCAGGCCTTCTCCTGGTAAACTGAGCCGCTTCTGACTTTTTTACATTCACTTTGATACGCCACATGTCAGAGTAGCTCTCAAGTTCGTGCAGTTGCGCTTGCAACTTCCTCAGAATGATTTCAGGTACAGACCGGGAAGTTACGAAGTAGGCTGTGTCGTCAGCGTAGAGTGCAACCTTCTGCTCTCTCGGTACATCATTGATGTGCAGTGAGAAGAGCGTTTGGCCGATCACGCTGCCTTGTGGCACACCGGCTTCGATATTTCTGGTAGAGGAGGACTCACACTCCGGGTAAACATAGAACTTCCTGTGCATCAGATACGAGTAAACGATGTGGATGTAAACATCCGGAAATCCCATATAGATCAGTTTGTATATGAGACCCTCATGCCATACTTTGTCGAATGCTTTTTCAATGTCCAAAAACACTGCACCTGTGTGCTGGTTATCATTGAATCCACGCGTTATGCTTTCCGATAACCTGGTTAGCTGCTGAGTAGTGCTGTATTCCTGCCTACACCCAAACTGCTCGGGGATCAGAATATCACGCTGTGATATCGTCTCCGTTAGGGGATTGAGAAGTGTTCTCTCGAACAACTTACTCAGGCCCGAGAGCAGACTAATGAGCCGGTAGCTGGAAGTAAGCTTAAGCGGCTTTTTAGGCTTCGGGATTGCGATAACCTTTGCCGTTTTCCTTTGAGATGGAAAGTATCTCAGTGCAATTGATGCGTGTTGGATTGCTGCTTTCTTTTATAGGGTATCGCCTGGGTCGCAATAGTTCGGCGGTGTCTTTCTTGCTCGGCTTCTCGTGATCGGGCCGCCTTTGTGTAGTTCTTGATTTACAGGATCTACAGGGGGCTTTGATAAGGAAAGCGGACTAGGTTGTGGATCAGTAATCTGGGTGGCCGGATGACTTGGAACGTCGTTAGTCTGTTTCGTTAATCTGTTTGCAACGGGCGCTGGCTTAATTAGAAACAGACTAACGACTAACGACAGAATTCACCTGAAGATAACAAATGAGATTTTGTCGAAACGTTGTGACACCGGTCCTTTTCAGGACACACAAAACAATACACGGAACTTCAAAGGCCCGCACCGAATTCAAACATATATATATATATATACAGGGTGAGTCAAAAGGACGGGCAGGCTCGATTACACCTACACAGTTAATAATATCGAAATGAACCAAACGGCACTGCAAACTAGAGGCCAAAGTGCAGTGTGTAAAATTATTTTGCCATATACAGGGTGTTCCATTTTTGCAGGGCAGCCTTCGACCTAGTGTTTTAAATGGCACCCCCTGTATAAATTATTACTTATAATTATTTAAAAACTTATTACACTTATTAAAAAAATCGCAGGGCACTTGTTTTCTAGGATATCGGATTGGAACTTTGCCAGATCCTAAACCACTGTCTGGGGTATCTTCTGGCAGTTTCGTCGATTTGCGTCGATTTGCATTGTGGCATCACCTTGCTGTCGGACATTAATTTTGGTAAACTTTGAAGGGCCATTACTTTTGGGTCCCATTTTATTAAATGGCACACCCTATATTTCATTACTTAGTCGTATTTAGCATCTCATTTTACATCTGTTTCGCCCCTTATATGTTTTCTTAAAAGTCTTAGTTTGAGAAATTATTTAGATTTTCTGAAAAATGAACCCGAATCTCATCGATATAATCTTAACGTGCATTGAATATCAACTGTTTTTGTCATGTCAACGTCAAAGTGACATTTTTTGTATGACACATTATAATTTTTGTCGTGAACATAAAATTTTCGCATGATGAAATAGTTTAATTCAAATGTTTTTGCTATTGATTTGTTATGCTTCAATAGATTCTGGTCACCAGCAACGGTTTGCGCTGTCACCGTGTACATAAACCATATCCATCATTTAATTATTAAAAAAAAAACAGTAAGAAAATGCGCTAAGAAATATAAAACGTGTCGTTCAATAAATGTCACTTTGACGTTGGCATGACAGAATTAAGTGATTTTCGTGGCACGGTAAGTTTATATTGATGAGATATGTGTGAATTTTTAAGAAAATCAGAATTATATCTCAACTATCAACTTTCATGAAAAAAATATAAGGGACAAAATAGATTTAAACTGAGACCCTGAATAGGACTAAGCACTAAAATATAGGAAGTGCCATTTAAAAACATCAAGTTATGGTACTTCAAAGTTTACCAAAATTAATGTGTCACAGCAAGGTGATGCCTCAATGCAGATAGGCGGACTTGCCGAAAGAAGATACCTCAGTCAATTGTTTAGGCTCAGGCAAAGTCCGAACTTGATATCGCAGAAACCAAGTGCCCTGCGATTTTTTTAATAAGTGAACAGAGTAAAAACGTGAACAACTTCTGAATGGTTAAAGCGAATTGCAAAAACTAAACGGATTTATAAAACCCAAAAAAGGGAAAATTCAAATGTGCAAATTTAAACAGTGGGTGCCATTTAAAAAGACTAGGTCGAAGGCTTCTCTAAAAAATGAAACACCCTGTATATGGCAAAATAATTTTAACCGTCCTATTGACTCACCCTGTATATATATATATATATAGCGTGATATATATATATATATATAGGTATATATATATATAAAGGGTGAATCAATAGGACGGGCAGGCTCGATTACACCTACACCGTTAATGATTTCGAGATTTCGAAATGAACCAAAATACGCTGCAAACGGAAGGTCATAGTGCAGTTTGTAAAATTATATTGCCATATACAGGGTGTTCCATTTTTGCAGGGCAGCCTTGGACCTAGTATTTTTTAACGGCTTCTCCTGTATGAATTTAAATATTTGAATACAAACTGCACTTTGGCCTCTAGTTTGCAGGGCCGTTTGATTTATTTCGACATCATAACGGTGTAGGTGTAATCGAGCCTGCCCGTCCAATTGACTCACCCTGTACATATAAAATCATAATCCCTTTTACCACACAATGGTGTAGGGATATTAAACAAATATTTATATTTATAAAAAATAAATCTATAAAAAAATATATAAATAAACGGCGATGAAGGATCACTGAATTAAGAAAAATAAAAGACCTTTTAAAAAATATTAAACTTGACAGGTTAAGCTATTTAAAAACAAATCAAGTTAGCCAGATTTCTCCCTAATAAAACAATAACTGACAATAGAAAATGTAATGAAATCTCAGGTGAAAGAAAGTAAACAAATCTAACTTGTGAAAAAATTCCTTAAGCTCTGACAAATCGTTAAGACAATATGTTTGCTGAATTGATACTTCTACGCTGTACCATGTATCCAACTTAATACAAAATTAATATTTCTGAATTCGTTTGGTATAAGGCAATTTGTTTATGAAAGAAGTCTTGCTGCGAAACAAGCACGGAAGGTTACGCGAAAATAATGGCGCATTAACAAAGGGTGCTCGAAAGAGGTCAGAAATTGTGCAATAAATTGGGTCAGCACATCACACACACACACGTTTTTCTTCCGCGTCGTGCACAAAGGAAAACTTAAAGTCAAGCGCGACGTGGATGAGAAGAAAGAGTAGCAATCAAAATGCTGTGAAATGTTGTCAACGTATAATCCCTTGAATGCGTCCCTTGACTTTTCACTGGGACATGAGATCGCACGATATGGATTAAACCTCAACTTTATTGAAATTTATATTCGGATGGTCACGTTGTTTACGCACCTTTAAAATTTACTATGTTCATATACATCTGGCACCCGGTATTATTAACAAAAATAGCAAAATATATTTGTTACTAAATAGAGTCGGAGTACTTGATTTTAATTTACCCTAAACCATGGCTACAGCTCAAGATCGGTACATTTTTAATTTACATACCATAATTTTAACATTCGACAAAACTAACAACAATATATGCCTATATATAGAAAATATAAAAAAATCAAAGTGTCATAGTATAAAAAGAGTTAATTTTTAAAATAAGTTCGAACATTTTTTTAGTCTTATCAATCAACACGACGCCAACACGCCAACACCGAAAGGTAAAACGGCAATTGATTAAATAAATAAAATACAATAAATAAAATATATCAATCAGTTTCCTGACACGTACTTGGGAGATTTCTCTGCTCATTATCAACGGAAAAAAGGGGAAGAAATAAGGGTTGTAGAATACAATATTAAGCTCTATGTAATATAATACTTATTTTATATTATTACGTATTACGATTACTTATATTATTATTATATTATATATATATATATATATATATATATATATATATATATATATATATATATATATATATATATATATGAGCATTTCCATTACTTTTCTTTAACTTATTAACTTTATTTAGGGTAAAAAATTTCCGTGAGCATGAATTTTTTTTCTCTTTAGAGCGAATGAAATGTAAACTTTTCCCGCAAAAAACAATTTTCCAGACTAAAGTTATGAATATTTTAAAATTTGAAATTTAGGTAATTTTTCTTAAAAATAGCGCAGTTTCCAAAAATTGAAATTAAGCACGGTGGTTCGACTTTGTCTTTAAATATTTTTTAACACCTAATTATAAGCAATAACAAATTTTTAGACAAAAAAAATTGTTACGAAACTTCATTTTCAAAAAAATTTCAAATCATTTTTGCATTGTATTATTTAAAAACCTTTGAATACTAATTTTGTTCCAAAGATAAAATGATTAACTCTAAAAAATTATCAAATACCAATTTGACGATTTACGCTAATGTGCGTTAACAATTCAGTGGGAATGTACTTTTCCGCACGATTTTGAATGTTTTATTCCATGAAAAATTATTTATTGATAAATACGCACGATCCATCGTTAACTTGAACCAACGTGCGTCATTACAATATTTTAAGAACAATCACCTTAATTTCAAATCTTAAAAAATTCAAAACATTTTTCTAGGTGAACGAAAAAGAGTGTTTTTTGCTGGAAAAGGCCGTATTAAAATCGCTCTAAAAAGCTTCTTCAAGTTTGGGAAATCTTGGGAAGTTGTCGAGAAGTAATGGAAATGCTCATATATGTATATTATACAGGGTCTGTCATTTCACCTCCCGTCTTCTATAGCTCAGTTACTAATTGAGTTAGGATTTTGATATTGTACGGACTTTACTTGCATTCTGGGGTGTATTTCAGGAAAATATTTTTGATTATACAGGGTGTCCCAAAAAAGTGTGACGTCAAAATGATGTATATTGTTAGATTGCATGGTATATTTTTTGTAGCTTATTTGGATGCCCTTTATGGATGCCTACTTACCTATAAATTTTTATTGAAATCGGTTTAGTGGTATTAGCACAAAATAGTAAAAACTGAAACAAATCCAGTTTTGCACCATTGCTTAAGATAATTAATAAGGGATAAAAATAGTGCCTCGTTAAGAAAACCATACAAGGTACTCATTAAATAAGGTCTGACAGTTGCGTTAACCAAGTTTTATTGATATGCATTATACAGTACCCAAAATTTAGTGTAAAACTTTTCAAACTTTAAAGCACTTTATTTTTCTTATTTTAAATTGGAACCCCAGTATATTTTTATGTAATTCCATGCGGAATTAAAAGACAAACAGTTTTCCTAAATACAACCCTTACTCAATTGCTAACACATTAAAAGATGTTTGCAGAAAACTCGTTTGAGAACATTTTAGTGGCATATTTCACAAATTTGTTTCAACAAATGAAATTCTCCACAGTATGGTCTCACTATTATGTGGTAAGATCCATGTTATGCCATAAATTTATCAACCATTGACTTATTTTTGCTGCCGAAAAATATGTTTCTACCTAGGACGAAACAGACCGTTACCTAGCAACTATGGTCTTTAACAAAATGATGGAGTTTTCGTCCAGATTTTCATACCGAAAAATACTACCTTATGATGCAATCGAATAAAAAACAATTTTGGTATCTTGGGCATAAAGAGCTTAGCTGAAAAAGTTTTAAACTTTTATATTACTACAGTCAACATTGGCTCTTATCACTTTGTTAAACTTTAATGTCAATAAATTGGTTTTCAAACCCACCTTCGATTTTGATTAATTAAAATGACCATTGGAATTGTAGATAAATCGAGTTTTCTGCTCATAACTTTTAATGTGTTAGGAATTGCGACAGAGTTGTAATTCGGAAAAATGTTTGTCTTTTTATTCCACATGGAATGGCATAAAAATATAGAGGGCTCCAATTTAAAATAAGAAAAATAAAGTGCTTTAAAGTTTGAAAAGTTTGACACTAAATTTTCGACACTCTGTATAATGCATATCAATAAAACTTGATTAACGCAACTGTCAGACCTTATTTAATGAGTACCTTGTATGGGTTTATTAACAAGGCATATTTTTATCTCTTATTAATTTTATTAACCTATGATGTAATACTGATTTTTTTCAGTTTTTATATTTTTGTGCTAAAGTCACTGAACTGATTTCAATGAAATTTTATGAGTATGAGGCATTCATAAAGGTCACACTTAAAAAATGTGTGCAGTGATTGGAGAATGGGATTTTCCGTTGAAAATTTAGAAAAACATTTAATCATTAGTTCATTTAAAAATGAGCTGTAATAATTAGTTGTTAATAATAATTATTGTTATTAATATTAATCACCAAAACCTATGGTATTAAAATATTACTTTTATCTACCTATGGTGCGTTCTTGCTAATAAAATTATATTTTGTTTTGTTTTTCTGTATTTTCATAAAAATTGAAATATGCCTTTTCATGCTTTTTCTGCGTTTTTCTGTTTATTCTAATCTTTATGCTATTTTATATGCTTATTTTCTAAGATTTTTATGCATTGCTAGTCACCATCACCTTTAATAACAACAATGATTGTCTGGAGAATCTTCCAATTGGAAAGTAAGACTACAGTATAAAAACCACATAAAAACCCTGTTCTTCTAAACAGGAAAACTCGAAAATGGACATTTCTACAAAACTCTTCAGTTTCACACATTTCATGATTACAACAATTTCTTATACTACGTAAGGTGAAAAGAGTAAATTTAAAGCTGCTAATTACGCATTTATTAGCAATTATTTTATCTTGTGGTGATAAATAGGAAATTATTCAATATAACAAATTGCAATTTTCGAGATTTGTTTGCAGATCGAAAATGTATGTGCAATATTTTGAAATATTGGACCGATCCTTAATTATATGTATTCGTTTGTCTGTTTTCTGTATTTACAAGATTTAAAATCGTTGCGTGGTACCTTGGTCTTAAAATGGATATTATTGGAATAGTTTCCATAATATCGGCAAAATAATGTACTGCAACAAACTTTGCAATTTTTAGATAACAAACACAAACCTACAGTTGTTTACCTACAGTCGTCTATTTCGATGATATAATAGCAGGGACAAGTACTTTCCACCAGTAAACTTTCCAAATGTAAACGAGGCTTAAGGCGACGTTGAAGGAAAATAAAGTATGGGACGAAAACCAATATCGTGCCTAAAAAATATTAGTAACTGAACCTGAATCAAAGCAATGTAAAAGCTACAAGACTCATAATAAACAAATAATAGCCAGGATTCGGTAGCATAAAACGCGAGTAGGCAGAAAAGTAATAATCTATAATTGACAGAGATTATTACCTCATGGACTTGGGAGCTTAATATGCTCTCATTTTAAAGCTAGTTTGTAATAAAACTCTTCATACGGTGCAGTAATTAACTCTGCGCACCAATAAAGTTCATTGTAATCACTCGACACAGAATACGTCTGCCTCTACTACGAATATGGAAATTAATGGCCATTCGATTCGCTAATAACAGTGGCGCGTATAGTTGTATAATGTAACGACTGAAAATCACGAGAGTAGATACCTGTTCAAAACGGCTCTGCTATTCAGTACACAACTTTTAGTACGGTTCGTCATGTCCACTTTATCAATTTGATAAATGCAATGGCGAGGGTCTTTTATTTTTGATTTCTCGATAACCTCTCAGGCGAATGCGGCTTGAGGAGTCGCCGCTTTCGTTAATATCCACGCAATTTGTTTGATCCAGCTGTGCAGTCACATAGTTTAATTCTAGATAGTGCACACTAAACTGCCATTATGTTACCTGTTTAATCAGCTTTTATCACGTATTCATGGCGCATGGCTCACGCTTGTTTTAACTTCATACTTTGCCGCTCACGGTGTGCACAATCAACAGAAACTGTTCGGATTGTAAACATTCCCCAGCGCGAATGCTGCCAGCACTTAAATTTTAATGCACTCGATTATTTGAATTCGCTAAAACATCGATATATGCTTTCTCTTGTCGATCAATATAAAGGCTAGTGCATATTACTGGTAAGTTGGAGCACTACTTCACTTCCATGCTTATGTGAAATGATTAAAATGTTTCCGCACGAAGAAAGTGTATTATATTATTTAATAAAATTCACAATGCGATCGTATTATTTTCACTAAGGAAGATATGTAAGAATGGACTGTTGAGTGCTGCTCTATAAATAGCCACTTAACCTGGGAAAACCCGCAATGTTGAGAAATGATAAGCAGGTAATCATTCACTTTTCTTGTGCAGTTAACTAAATTGCCCATTGCTCACGCAAATGGACTCCTAACGGAACACATTCCGGTAATTACTAGCTTTTGCATCGATTTTTAAATGTAACATGCTGGTTAGCATGACATGTGTTTTGTTTAAATTCGATTCCGCTAAAACCAAGAAAAGGGTGAATTATTTTTAAAGCCAATGGCGAATGCGCCGGCCGTACGTGTATGTGTAATGTCTACATTTCGTTGAATTGCAAGTCATCCATTTTTTAGCACGTATTTTTTATAACATATGTATAAAATCGATGGGATACATGACATGTGTTAATGTAATTTGAATTGGAGAAAACGTTTCATGAAGCAAACGGTGAATGTACCGGATAACATGATTTTTGATTACCTATTCTTTCATTTTATGATATACAATATAGGTACATTTAAAACTATTTTTGTGCAACCGCCGCACCGTGAAGTGTCTAGTTCGTCCATGGTCCCCGAAATTCAATTTCGCGGCCGTTACAGTTAGCAACGGCAGTTAACACAACACCTGACACAACAACTGACAGCGCGAACTATCACTGTCACAAAACTACTGTATTAATTTCATGTACAGTCGTGTTCGAAAATGTGCGGTACACAGATAATTGGCTGTTGTAATTCGTGTTTAAAAACGTGTTGTATACACATTGGTATTTGGCTGTATAGGGTTGGCCAACAAGTGATTTATTTTTAAATGATATGTTATTTTCTGTATCATATCTCCGCAGATGGAGAGGTCAACGGAGACTTTTTATGACCAGAAATTGAGAACATGGCCTTGGACTATATTTGGTTTTAACAGAATGGAGCGACATGGTATACAGCCCATCAAACAATCGATCTTTGTGCACCAAGTTCGGTAATAGGGTAATCAGCCGTCTTGGTGATGTCAATTGGCTGCCTTGGAGCTGCGGTTTGACGCCGATTTTTTTTTTGTAAAAAATATTCTGTGGAATACCGTGAGAGATCGATATTATGCGGTCAATCCACAAATGATTCAGCCTCTTAAGAGCGCGGTTTTTCGGGCGTAAAAGTGTTTTTCAACTTAAACGCTGTTAATAATCACTTTTACGTTATATTTTCTGTACCATAAATTATCAAAAAATAAATACTACGTGTCGCTACATAGTAAGTTTTCGATTATTTACGTTTTTCTATGAAATTTCATTAAATCTTCGATTTTTTGCCGTTTTTCATCTTCATGGATTGTATTTGCAAATATTTGCACAATTTTAAAGCTTTACATGAATATAGACCTGATTTTACGTGACACTATATAGTTTATATGTAAAATTACCAATTGTTTACCATATTATTTAAATAATTTGATTCAGAAAAATTATATTTATCCATTCCAAAAATATATCCTGAAACCCTGGAAAATACTGTATCTAATAAGATATAGTACTTATTAGTTAACACATGTTTTTATGGTTTTATTAATTATTTAAAATGTACCTAAATTGAATTCCCCGCCATAAAAATGCATAAAATTGGTTCTTAGCAGTTCGTGTGTTTGCTACGAGGTGGTGCAATGAAAGGACATCGATGCCGTGTTACCAAATACTCTTGTCAACAAACCTTTGGAATGTGCGACGTCCAACTCAAGGTCGATGATTTATGAATGGAGATGATGTCGAATTTCGCGTTCGCACTTTCGCCTCAAATGTACCACGTAAACCCCATGGAGGTTATTACTTTCTCGAAGCTTTTTAACATAACTGTTTATGGGTAAGAGGAAACTTTTATCTCTGTACTTTTCAAGAGTACAGAGATACTATCTCTGTACTCTTGATAATGGTCGTGAGGCCGAAACAATTGTAGAGGTTTATTCTATCAATACAGTGAAACTTTAACCAAGTGTTTGATTTAACCTAATCATAATGTTTCACCAAGTAGTATCCACACATAGTTTCAATTTAAATAACTGTTTATATAAAATTAATTTAGATTGCTCGTATATAAATATGCGAACTACTAGAAATAACAAAAAATATATATACGAGGGCTGTTTGACGGAAGAGTGACTTTTCAAAGGTTGGTAACACTTTCGCTATAATGATTATGTTGCTAGCTCCTAAGGCCTTTCGGAGGTCTACTGTCAAAATTTGGCACCAATCTGACAGATAGATTATGTTTTATACTTATTTGAAGAAAACTGTTTTCGTTGTTGTGTAAATATGGAGAAAAAATAATTTCGAGTGTTGATTAAACATTATTTTTTCTTCAAACGTCATAAAAGTGACACCTTTAGTGACTCGATTCACAATCTTAAAGTTTTACTTCGTCTCCTAGTCAGTAAAAGTTTCACTTTTACTGATTGCTGATCAGTAATCTGATCAGCTGATTGCGCTGGCAGCAACAGCAGCACTTACAGCACCGCTGTCACCAACCATTTTGCTGCTACCACAGATATTTTCTACTTTTGATGTCTTACTATCTGGTATTTTTACGTGTAGCAAAGATCCCAAGTCTTGAATATCTGTCGTGTTCATTTTTACGAGTTCATCGCAACGGCATGCCCTTGATATGCCAAATATCAAAATAATCTGAAAATACGATTTAGGGTTTAATTTTGTATTTGTTTATTATTCTAAGAACTCACCTTTGTCGCCAAGTATTTCTCGTTAGGAGCATCGGATAAGAACTTGTCGAACTGTTCCTTTGTCAGCACTCTTGCCTTTTTGGGGGTATAACCCTCATTTTGTTTTTTTAAATATGCACGTAGTTTTAAATATTTGGTAATATCTACACCATTTCTAATATTTAATAACGATTTTACCATGGAATACTGAGACCACATAGTGGAACTTTTTACTTTCTTCTTAGCCATTTCCGAAAAATTTTCACTATAATTGCTTACATTTTTCTCGGCGCACCACTTAATACATTTTTTGTAGGCCACTTCATAGATGGTACTGGACTTAGTGGGCAATAATTTCTCTGTTGCAGCCCTTGCCGATTCTAAAATATCTGGCGGTGTACATTGAAACATGTCTTCGTCCATTTTATACACTTTAATGTCAAATAATGAATTAAACAAAACCATAGCAACGCTCTGCATAGCATGCTTCTTTGGGAATTAAAACTATACGTATTCGGACAATTAAAAATATTAATTCCATTATCTTTTTAACTATTTTCGACGTTTGAAGAAAAAATTACATGTTTTATTCGGAGTAGAAGTAACTTTTTGTGGCTCGTCTGTAGTTGCCTGCCTCGCTCCGCTCGGCAGCCAATACCTACAGACTCGCCACAAAAAGTGTCACTTCTACTCCTAATAAAACAATATACTATTGTACGTGAAAAAACAATTAAAGAAACCGAGGAAAAGTTACGTAAATATTATCCAGAATCTGCTCCGTCCCATGGAATGATTTGTAAGTGGTTTCTGCTTTTAAAAGTGGCCATATGAGCACGGTTGATGCAGATCGTCCAAAACCATCATTTACTGTAACTACTCCAGAAATGGTTAATAAACTCTATGGCCTTGTAATTGACAATCGTGGAATAAAAGTTCGTGAGATAGCTAATGAAGTAAACATCTCAACCGAACGGGTATACAATATTTTGCATGAACATTTCAATAAGAAAAAGCATTCCGCGAAATGGTTGCCGCGTTTTCTTAATGGTGAACAAATGCGCGCTCGCATTAAGAATTCAGAAGAATGTTTGGCCGTCTTCAACGTAATTCAAAGGATTTTTTTCGTCGATATGTCACAGTAGATGAAACTTGGATACACCATTATACTCCAGAAACATGCATACAGTCTAAATAATGGATTTCTCCATGCGAACATGCTCCCAAAAAGGCAAAAACATTTTTTTCGGCCAATAAGGTCATGGCCACAGTTTTTTTGGGATTAAGGGGTAATCTTTATTAATTGTTTACAAAAAGGAAAAACGATAACTGGCCAGTATTATGCTGATTATGCAGACACGTTTTGATGCCGAACTTGAAAAACAACGACCGCATTTGATGAAGAAAAAAGTGTTGTTACATCACGATAATGCGCCCTCACATTCGTCTGCAATTGCTACAACTAAATTGGCTGAATTGCATTACGAATTACTGCTTTATCCGCCATATTTGCCAGATCTGGCTCCCAGTGATTTCTTCTTATTCCCAAATTTTAAAAAATGGCTGGGTGGAAAAAGATTTTAGGCAACTGAAGAGGTGATAACCGAGTCAAATGCATATTTTGAAGACTTTCCGAAAGATTACTTTTTGGAAGGTTTAAAAAAACTGTAAACTCGCTGGGCAAAGTGTGTACAGTTAAAAGGGTGTTATGTTGAAAAATAAAATATTTTTTAAACAGAAAAATAACGTTTTCATTAAAAAGTCACTCTTCCGTCAAACAGCCCTCGTATATTCATTACGAACGGGTTAAAATAAAATTGCAGATATCTACAAAACTTGAGCTGATACGAAGAAAAATAATCATTTTCAGTATCTGCGGCACTGATTTACCCTAAAACAAAATATTCAGTCATCTAAAACTAGCATGCAATAAAAGAATCTCATTAATATCTCGCGTGATTTCCGAAAATTAACACTTTTTTGTTTTTCATCATTTTGAAAACCAGATTTTCAAGGTAAGTAAAAATCACTAGGTACATCTGATAGGAAACATCTTATAGCAACCTCAAACATGTCAAACAACTTCAGAAGTATTGATACCAATGCTCGAAGAAATACCATCAATGCCTGGTATAGCCTCAGTCTTGTTACTCTTTAGGACCCTGTTATCATTGCATAATGAGACATACGTGTAATAAATATGTACATTACTTTATGCATGTTTTACTATAATAAGGAAGATTTGGTAATTACCTACAGTTTTTTTAATTTTTAACACATCATATATTTTAAACTAAAATTATAATCAATTATAACAGCAACTAGCAAATAGGTTATTATTTGATGATACTTTGGAGAATTAGGTGCAGATCATAAATCACAGTATAAAATATGTATATATACAGTGACCGCCAAAAAGTCGGCACTGTATAGGAAATATACAAATACATATTTCTCTCTAAAATAACAAAAAACTATTGATGGTTACTAGATTATATCAATTGTAACAAGTCTTGCAAATAGATTTAAAATAAAAAACGTTGATTTAAAAGTAATGTGAATAGACAATTAGAGAAAGTGATATGTGTAGGAAGAAAAGTGAATTTTACAAGATCGGTGAAATCATCCCGGTCCAAAAAATGATTTTAGAGACTGCCAAAATACACACATTAAAACAAGATAACATGTTAGCATTAAATGTCATAGTTATATTTTCATTTCGGTTTCATATTGTACAGTTGACACAGAAAAAATAGGACTACTCTTGGATCAATTTTTCACTAAAGTCTAGTAGTGTAAATTCGGCTAAACAATCTGTTCTATTTTTTTTCTGCGTCTACGTATCATCTTTATAATTTGAGAGAAAAACACAAAATCAAGCTAGGTTAAACAGTGTACCTCACTTCTTTCTGCGTCAACTGTATATCATTTTATAGATATTTTAATACAAGTGAACACCAATTAAATTGTGACAAATAATTAAGATATATTTTGGCAACTGAAGCAGGTAATAGATTCAAATGTACAAAAAAAAATATATACATATGATCGGGTTCTACATAGACAATATTAGAAATAACAGATGAAGAATAAGTAACATTTGTTTGATTTCTACCCTTTTTATCAAATGCTATTCTGTATCAAATTGAATTGGAACAATGTATGTATAATATTGTGCGTGCGACTGGTCAAATAATTGAACTGAAGAATAAAAAAATGGGTAGAATTTGTCCAACAATAATGAGCCGTAAGATAACTTTTTTTTTCACTTTTCCTATCTCCAGTTACCTCATATCTTTGATTTCATTGGATTAAATTGTTCTCGTGCTGGTATTCAACGAAACTATTAATTGATAAAAAAGAACTGAAGATTAATAACTAAGGCTTTACTGGATCTAGTTATTAAACAATCAGCCACGGGTTAATGCTCAGTTTTTGGGTTAAATACGTTTAATTTTTTGATGTTTTTGATGTTCTTTTATGTATTCCGAATCAACACAACACAATCCTTTTTTGGTGTTGCCTCGTACAATTTCCGGAAGAATACAAAATGTATAAAATTGCACTAATTTATGTAACATGATATGTTGGCATAAATCATTAGAATTATCATCTCTAGCAATATGTTCCACAAAAGGGGCTCATTTTCTCTTGTGAAAACGATGAAATAAGCAGACTTTCTTTCACTGATATGAAGAGCCCCTTGCACCTAACAAGTTTGTTGAAATAGAATTAGACATTGATTGAATGTTATACAATATGGATATACAGGTTCCGGCATGAAGTTGGACAAATATGAAAACACGTTTTATTAGTAATTTCTCAAAAAAAAAAAATTCGTACAATAATTTTCTGCCTTATTTTCAATCTAAAAAGCAATCACATAAGTGAGATTATTTGCTTGTCACCCCTTTGTATTAAAAAAAAAAATTAAAACAACTTGAGAGTAATAACTACTGCTATTAATTTTATGCAAAAATGTTATTTAGGAAATTTCTTTAAAACTTTTCTTTTGCTTTTTCAGGTATGGTGTTGCACTGTTATTTGTATAGTTGGTAAAGCCAATTTTTGACAGTATCAAAATATTTAAGTTATTTGATTAGCCATCTTATTGGGTTAAACCGACTTTGCAAATAAGAAAACCCAATTCTGTACCGGAAAAAGTATAAGAAAATATTTTGGTCGTGAGTAGTAGTAATTTCGCATTTTAAATCTTGTGTCAGTTTTAAATAACTTTTCCAAATAGAATTTTTGCATATCATTAATAACCGTAATTGCAATACAATTGCAATTCCCTATACCGTCTTTGGGTAAAGAGGGTTCCTAAAATATATAATATAATAATAATAATAATAATAATAATGATAATCCCTACTACTCCTCCACCTATGGCATAATTGATTACTGTTATTGTTTGAAAAAGAATTCTGACCCAATTATACAGGGTGTCCGGAAAATACGTGTACAACGTTTGACGACAGACTCCTGACGTCAAAATAGGTCGATCTAAGCCGACTTAGTTATATCCAAAATTGTCTCGTTTAGCCGGTAGAGGGCGTCAAAAATTAATATCAATGACGTTTAATAATTTGACAATTAATCAAGTATAATATTTACTCAAGTATACGATCAACATTATTGAATTACAAGTTCATTTTACCATTAAAAATGGAAAATTATACAAACTCTCAGAAAGTTGACATGCTCCTGGTATACGGGTTTTGTCGAGGAAATGGGCGTCAGAGTGTTAGGGTTTACATGGAGAGGTTTCCTAACCGTCGAATACCAAACCACCAAACATTTGCCAATATTGAGCGTCATCTTCGGGAAACGGGCAGTTTTGAGAAAAAGTTTGAAGGCAGGGGTCGTATGCGAACAACTCGAACTGTGGAAACAGAAGAGATGATTCTGGAAAGAGTTGAGGAAGAACCAAGTACCAGTACCCGTCTCTTAGAACGTGAGTTAAATGTTCCTAAAACGATTGTCAATGAGGTTTTAAGAGAACAGTTGTTACATCCTTACCACATACAAAAAGTCCAGGAACTTTTACCGACTGATCCCCCCATGCGGCTTACATTTTGTCAATTTATTAGAAACAAAAGAATCCTTGTTCCAAATTTTTGTAGAAAAATTATGTTTACTGACGAGGCATGCTTTACAAGATCTGGGGTAACCAATCTGCACAACGAACATATTTATTCCGATGAAAATCCACATGCCATTAAAGTTGCACATCATCAGCATCAATTTAAAATTAATATTTGGGCAGGTATTATTGATCACTACCTTATTGGTCCCATTGTTATTCCAGACAGGTTAGATGGAAATATTTATTTAAATTTTTTGCAAGACACATTACCAATTCTTCTGGAGAATTTGCCCATTTTACTTCGGAGGGAAATGTGGTATATGCATGATGGTGCCCCGCCCCATTTTTCCGTTGCCGTTCGGCAATACTTACATCATCAGTATCCCAACCGATGGATTGGAAGAGGCAATGATGCACCAGTAAAATGGCCACCACGTTCTCCTGAGTTAAATATGTGTGACTTCTTTTTGTGGGGCGCTATTAAAACAGAAGTTTACAAGACTCCGGTAAACACACGCGATGATTTATTGCAGCGGATTTTAAATGCAGGCAACCATTTTAATAATCCCGAGACATTAGATAGGGTCCAATATCATTTTTTAAAGAGTGTTAATAAGTGTATTCAGCAAGATGGCGGTCATTTTACACATTTGCTTAAGTAATGTTTTTGTTTTACTTAGTTTCTTACAATAGATACTTTCAACTTTGTTATACTTTTGTTTTTTTTGACGCCCTCTACCGGCTAAACGAGACAATTTTGGATATAACTAAGTCGGCTTAGATCGACCTATTTTGACGTCAGGAGTCTGTCGTCAAACGTTGTACATGTATTTTCCGGACACCCTGTATAATATAATGTATCGGAAATAAAATGATGACTCTTAAATAAGCAGGCTTGAAAATAAAGTCTCGCGACCGCCGGCGCCGCAAAAAACCACATCATTTCCCGCAAGCAATACAAATTAAACACATGGCAACATCTTACTGTTTTTTGCTAATGTGCACGCAAATTTCTTTTGTAAGGAGTGCAAAACATATTACAGAGCGCTTTTATATCGAATCCTGGCGGATTTATCAACAACCAGAGACCAGTTTTCACGCCAAAACCCCGCTCTTAAGTTGAACATTGGCCGAACCATTCGTCAAATAGGGCCCGAAACCATCAGTGACGTCTTGGCGTCTACGTAGCCATCCCCAGGAATGAAGTCGTGTTCCATACATAATGGGGATGTTCGCTCTTTTTAATAAAGTCATAATATAAGGAAGAAAAAAATATATTTAGTTATTTTGTTGCATTTTTAAAAAGGAAGTTGCATTTGCCCCACCCCTTATATTTTGTCAATGGATGATACATTTTAGAACTGTCAAGGTAATAATAAACAGTGACAAAAATAATTATTATTGTATTCTTTATATGAAAATTAATTACTCTAGATTTTTAGTGTATTATTTATTCTACTATTCAAAGTTTATCGGTGGTTGCGTTTTTACTCAACAAAGGCTAGCACTGTATTACTAATTAAATAGACCTAGACGTAACATTTTAAAATATTTGTATGTACAACACTTTTTTGAACTTTGTGAGATTAAGTCACATTCACACAGCAGAAATATAGTACAACCCTTTAATGAACACAACTGTACATATTGATTCCAAATTTAGTTTGGAAATATAAAATAAAACCCATGAAAACTATTTTATTAAATGCAGTATGATTTTTATAAATAATTTAAATGTCTCTGCTATAAAGCAGCCTTTGCGACAATTCTTCTCCCGGCACGTTAGTGAATGTTATCGCGGCCTTAGTACACAAATAGGTAAGGCTCTAGGCACAGACGATATCACATCGGAAATGATGAAATACATGGGAGATAAAGGCGAAGGGGAATTCCTGGATATTCTAAATGAAATAATAATAGAAAAAATAATATCGGACGAATGGAACAAGGGAATCATACTACCCTTCCACAAAAAGGGAGAAACAAAAATAGGCGACAACTACAGAGGAATTACGCTCACGGGCATACCAGGGATAATATTAACAACGATATTAGAGACAAGATTGAAAGAAAAACTGGACCCACTATTGGGAGAAGAACAACACCGGTTCAGGAGAAATAGAAGTACACAGGACCTGATTCACATTATGAGACAACTAACTAGCAACTAACTAGACAAGACGATCAGAAAAGGAAAAGAACTACACATATGCTTCATAAACCTGAAACAAGGATTTGACAGAGTAATAAGAGAGGACTTATGGAATATGTTAGAAAAAAGAGAGGTAGAAAGAGACATGATAAACATAATAAAAGGGCTGTACAATAACAACTGAAACAAGGTGAGAATAGGAACAAACGAATCAGAGGAGTTCAAGACCGAAATTGGACTAAAACAAGATTGCATTTTAAGCTCTTTACTCTTCGCATTACTCATAGATGAAGCAATATGAACAAGCAAAGAAAGAGCAGCAAACACGATTATAGGATATAGGAAACTGGAAATGATAAAACTGCAAATACTTATGTTCGCAGACGACATGATAATAATAGCAGACTCAGAAGAAAAACTCCAACGTAACCTTAATATATACGAAGCAGAACTAAAAAAGATAAATATGGAAATAAACAACAGCAAAACTACAATTATGGTAATAGCATCAAAAGAAAACAAACACAAAATAGAGCTAGAAGGGAAACAACTATAATATGTGAATCAATAAAACTACCTAGGAACAATAATAGAAGAAAAGGGAAAGATTGACCAAGAAGTAGAAGAAATAACAGGAAAAGCAGGAAGGATCTACAACACAATAAAAAAATCGTTTCTAGAGAAAAAAGAAATTACTAAAGAAATAAAAACTGAGGTATACATAAAAATAGTAAGGCCCTCTCTAATATATGGAAGTGAATCGTGGACAATTACGGAAAGAAACAAAAGCAAGATCAACGCAATGGAAATGAGATTCCTGAGGAAGATAGAGGGAATTACAAAAAAATATAGAGTGAGGAACACAGAAGTAAGGAAACGGCTCAACATAAATCCAATAACAACAATAATAGAGGAAAGATAGCTAGGTTGGCTAGGACATATACACAGGCTAGAAGAGAATAGAATAACAAAAAGAATACATGAAGTAAAAATTCAAGGCAAAAATAAAGTAGGAAGACCGGGGAAGGTATGGAATGAACAAACGCACCAAGCAGCGGAAAGAAGAGGAATAGAATGGAATGAAATGAGAAAATTGGCAAAAGACAGGGACCAGTGGAAAAGAAGAGTGAAGGAATTAATTAGCGAAGACATGTGATTGTAAAATATATTATAAATGTAATTGAGCAGTCCGACACCCGAAAGGACGAAAGATAAATAAATAATAAAAATAGTATACAAATAACTATTACGTAAGTTTTTATCTGTTTTAAAATTGTTTCTTATTATTTATAAAATATGTACCGAGATAAAAATTATTATTTCATTATACGCAAAATGCAAAGATATTTATATACATAAATTGTAATTAATAAACCCTGATTTCTAAATTTTCTTTAAATTATTCATTAAAATCAATAAATTATTTGACTTTTAAAACTTCAGTGTAAGAAAATGCTTCCTTTTTGGAAGCTTAGGTTCAGAATACAAAAAAAAATATTTTTAATTGCATATTTAAAGGATGGTTAGCCTTAAGGCTTATAGAGAAGGGAGGAGTTCGATTCGTTTCGACCAATCTAGAAACTACCCAAATAATACTTAAAAGTAAACATTCAAATATGTATTTTCTCAATTGAGTACTCTACTGGTTTGGGCCGCTAACCGTTGATACAGTGGAGACGGTGGGGTTTGGATATTGAAATTATTTATAGGCACCACACATTTTCGCCATAGTAGAGGGTGACTAAATTGTGCCGCTAACGGGAAAAATAAAATATCGTATGTGAGATTACAGCAGGGTGTATTTAATTCCTCTTCTTGAAACAGTACAATTTCTGGTCGGTCGTGTACAAACTCAGTGGTGAATGCAAATCTTCAGCGATGATTAAAATGAGTGTGTGACGTGCCTGGTGGGCCTTCAACGCGTTCAGCCGCGGAGCAAGTGGAGGTTCCCTTTGAAGTAACGAAGAGGGCCAGGCTCTCGATATCGGAGAGGGGGGGGGGGGCTAAGGGTGTCCACAAAAATATTAAGAAATATGGCATAAGAAAATGCTTAAGAGAATTTGGGGTAATGAAAATGTCTGAGTTCTGGCGCTGTCGACAAAATTGCGTTTATTCAACACAAAATAACGGACACGGGTCCCGCTGTCACCTGGAAGAAAATGCCTCCGCTCTGAAAGTAATTACACCGTATCCGCCGAACTTGACCAAATTCTGCAGACACGAATCGCGTAATGTAAACCACATACGGAAATACCTCTTTTACAATGACGCAAAGAATACGAACACTACAAAAACAACTCCGTACAACAAAAATGTATACACACAAAGCAAAATATAAAATTTAACTTCAGTTTAAAAATTAAACGGCCAATGTGATGGGATTTAAAAAGCAGAGAAAGTCCGAAATCAAAAGAAAAATGAACTTTTCTTTCCACTGAGTCACAATAATTAAGTTTTAATTCGAGATTTGTTGGTTTCAGGACAAGCAAAAAATCTTATTCCTTTGAAGTTTTGGCGTAAAATAAAAGAAAAAAAAGTTTTTCCTCTTGTAAACTCAATCCGGGGACATACTGTATAATAAATATATATATATATACATATATAAAATTTAAACTGTAAAACTTGTGGAGTGAATTGAACGAATGAGAATTAATTAAATAAGTTACGAAACTAAGATAAGTTATTACCTTGTTTTTAGAAGTTCCTTACGTGTTCCGCCATCAGCCGCGATCTCGCGATCGGTCCTCGTATTTTGCCAGCTGCACATTGAACACCACGTTATCGCCTCGTGTTCAGCGAATCTCCCTGCACCAGCGACTTCTAAACTGGCCTATCGTGATTAGGGTAAGAGCCACCCGGTATTAGGGGTTAGCCTTTAACTAAACGCCTAAAAAGCACAGCGCGTATCAGCAAAAAATATTATGTTTCGTTCTCTCTAGTTACTCACTCGTTGTTGTTGGATCGAGCGTAATTAATTCTCTCTCTCAGCTTCGTACTTTAGCGTTTAATCCTCATACCGGAGTATGCATGGGCGACCACGATTTAATCCGTTCAAACGGTGGCGGTGTAAAAACCTAAACTAGCGCGTCACTCAAATTATCTATGCACTCGACTATGGATGGAGAATCAATGGACGAGGCACTATGCAGTCCGCGAAGATAAGCACATGCCTCGGAATATGACTACGCACGGCTACCAATCGCGCGTGAAATAAAACCCAACGCGCTAAAACGATTAATGATCATTTAGGAATCGTTACAAATTATATGAAAGAAGTTTTTTATTTCTTTAAGGCCACATTGGACATCAATGACCGACCTATTAGAACTGTCATAGCCAAATTAATTGACGCCCGTCTTCTACTTTTCCTTCCATCTCTCCATTCCCATTTCTTTGAGGTCTTTTTCAACTTCATCGTACCAACGTAGTCCTGGTCTTCTTCTTCTCCATTTAGAGCTAGTTTTCCATACCATGATAGCTCTGATTGCTGATGTTTCTCTGCTCTCCATACATGCCCTATCCATCATATTCTTTGGGCTATATATCGTATTACTGTGTCTCCACCTATCCTCTCTTCCAATTCCTTATTTGTCCGTCTTCGATATTCATTCTCATTTAAATTAATAGGTGCCAGTATTGTTCTCATTATTTTTTGTTCCATTCCTGCCATGTTATGGTTATTCTTTATCGTCATAGTTATTTTTTCCGTAGCGTAAGTCTTCGCGGGTCTAATTATTGTTTTATATATTTGCAATTTGGATTTCATGGATAGTGCATTGCTATGTAGTAGCTTATAGTTTGCATAGTACACTTTGTTAGCGTATTGTATTTTCTCCATTACTTCAGTATTTCGTTCTCCTGTGTTTGTAATAAATATTCCTAAACACTTGAATCTATCAGTTTCTTCGAATTCGTGTTTTCCCAGTTCTACGTGTGTTGCTTATTTTTTCCAATTTGCTTTATCTTGGACTTTTTTGCATTAATTAAGTCATTAGTTCCGTTTCACTGCCCTTTTCCTCAATTTCTTTTAAAATGTTTGCCATTAATTTTCTCTGCATTGTTACAATTATTAAAACATCTGCGTAGGCTATTATCTGTGCGCCTTTAATTCTCAGTGTACCAAATTTGTCTATTCTTCTTGTTACATGCTCAAGTGCTATATTGAATAACGTGTTTGACAGTGCGTCACACAATGGCCAATTTTTAAACACTAATGCGCCATAAATCCAAATTTAAAAACAATTTTTTGACATTTTTTTTTACAATCTGTTAATTTCTGATGTCTGAAGTATTGACATAAGTATCTTCTCAATTTTCGTTGACGAAACACGATAAAGCTATAGAATAACGTAAAGTTATTTTTCCAATTTGTGTCGTTGTACTACACCATTGGAAGAAGAGTGGTTATTTATATTCTTGGGAGAGCGTTTTCAGTAGTTGAAATATGAAAATGTCCTCCATGGATTGTAATAGTCAAAGTAAGTTTTAACGTTTGTTTTATTATTAATAAAATTAAATTATATGAACTATTTTATCACTTTTATAGCGATTAAAAAAGGTTTTAATTTGTATCACACCTTTATTTTGTTAGATATTTAGATTAGTACATTGGCTTAATATACACCTATTTTTTTGTCTCCTTGAGTCTCTTTTGAACATTAATATTTTTAAGATCTACTGCCCGATCCTAGTCGTACGAATTTGTTTCAATTAATGCGATCTGAAAATTTATTAAGACATAGAGCTTCAAACAAAGTTATTTTTCGCTTAAATATGTATATAATTTACACTATTAAGTACTTAAATGCGGAGTTTCACGATGCTGTTATATTGGAAGATTTTTAAATCTTTGTATGCAATCTTCTGAAACGCTGGGAAAAATACAATAGCAAATACGATGTTTGTAATATAAAACAACGCAAGTGGTTACAGGAAACAATTCAAGTATGAAGATATATAGAATATTGTACAAGACCGCCTAAAATAAAGATTTATTTTACGTGTTGTGCTTCCAGACTACATTAAATAGTTATAATCTATACCAATAATATAGTACATGCTAAAAAGTAAAAATTTGGTGTGATGTAATCTACTGATTTTCCCGGATATTTAGGGTCTTATCTCAGCTACATGGGCGTGCACACTTAACTTTTATGCCACTGCCAGATCGAGAGACTTAAAAAAAAAGTTTTCTGCCCTTCCTAAAAACCACGCCTTAGTGTATCGATTTTTTCAAATTATTTTATGTGTCTTCACAAGTGTAATATTGGTTTATTTACAAAGTTTCAGAATTTCAAGAAAATATATATTTTCACCTCCCCCCCTCTGAAAATCACCCCATAGTGTTTAGATTTTTTTCACTATTTTTCTCGTTATCTAACTAATATTTTGGGTTGGTTTAGTGATTTATAGAGTTTTGTCCACCTTGAACTAGAATCTGGACCACTGTGCGTCACCCTGTCTTACACCTCTATCTATTGTAAAAGTATTGGTTTCTCCATAATCTGTCACTACGATGGCTGTACTTGCTTTCATGGTTAGTTCTATTAAATTTAATATTTTTTGAGATACTCCTAATTCGCTTATTTCAGTGATCAATTGTCCTCTTTTAATTTTGTCGAATGCTTGATTGAAGTCGATGAATAGCATTTCTAGTTTGATGTTTCGTTAGTTTGGTTGTCTTTTGCTTTCTCTATTATTTGCTTTACTCCATGTATGGCGTCCGCCGTCGATTTTTCTTTCCTGAAACCATTTAGATAATCCCCTACTTTATGTTCTATACATTTTGTCAGTATTTTTTGCATTATAGCTGCATTAAGTAGTGTACCTCAGCAATTTACACAATTCCCCTGGTCACCTTTTTATGTATAGTAATTATCCTTCCATGCATCCATTCTTCATGTAACTGCTCCTCAATTTGTATCCTTTGCATTAGTTTATGTATTATTTTTTGCAGTTCCTTTCCTCCATATTTTATTAATTCTATATTTATTTCGTCGCTTCCTGGTATTTTTAATACCTTAAATAACACCTTATAAAATATAACTCGTCAATCGTCTAATGAAGCTGTTGTAAATTATTCAACCATTTTGCAGAATATTCTCAATTGTAGATTCTTTCGAATCTTCGAACCATCACTCAGAAACCTGGCGACAAAAATGGACATGGAAATTAAGCGCATCTAATTTAATTCCATATTATTACTTTCGTCTTTTATTTTAATATACCGGGTGTACATTTTAAAACTAGTCAGTCTCAATTACTTTTGAATGCAAGTTAACTTGATAAAAATTATTTAAAAAAACACGTCGATTGATTTTTGGAGGGGGAAGTTTAAAAACAATGCCAAATAAATGTTAAGTGTCACCCCCTGCTCCTTAGACACCCCCACTTTAAAATGTCAAATGGCACGCCCACCTTTCGTTTAGCATTTTAAAGCTAAAAAAAAAATTAAATACTGATAATATTTGAAATAAGAATTTCGCACAATAGTTAGTTATTATTTCAGCAAGGTTAACATTTCTTCAAATACACTAGTGGTTGTAAGTTCGCTGTGCTGTTCGGTTTAACTAAAATGAAAAATAAATGTAATAGAAAATTCTGGAGTCTGAAAGTCGTATATTGAAACATAATTTATAGTGGTTCCCTGGTACAAATTTATGGGCCGATTTGAAATTATCTAGCGGATAATTTAATAATCTTTTCCAAATGCGTCCGACCATTTTTGATTTATTGTATTGATTGCTTTGTTTTGAAATTATCCAGCGGGTAATTAAAAAACCTATTTTGAATGCGTTCGACCTTTTTTGATTTATTGTTGTATTGATTGTTGTATTTATTGTTGTGTTTTCAAATTATCATGCGGATAATTAAAAACCTTTTTCGAATGCGTTCGACCATTTTTTATTTATTGTTAAATAGTGTTAGTGCAAGTATTAAAAATAAATTCAAACTAGATACAGGGAACCCATTGCCGCTACCAAGTGCATAGGAATAATGTTAAGATTTGTGGCACCGCGGATATTATTAATACAATTTTAATACAAAATTTTAGAATACTTAACATAATCTACAACTTTAGTAAAACTAAAGCATTAACATTTTCTTCGTAAATAATATAATTATTAAAAACAAAATGTATGCATAAAACGTAAAAGCAAAAACTGTTTATATATAAAAATATACCATTGAATTAACGGATGTAAACTGAAACGTATATTATAACATTCATACATATTATAAGTACATACCTTTTATACGGGGCATGTTTTTTAGGTAAGTATATAGCTGTGATATTTATCAACAATTTTATATTATATTTTATATAATTATGATATTTTACGTTTCATTTAAAAGGAAAACATATAACCCTGGTTTTCAGCTAATTTACATTGTACTTATTATAATGAACTAATTAAATAACTAATTAAGTAAAATGTTACTATATGCCTGTTTTAGCTTTATGTAATCTATTAACATGTTTTTTTTTTCAATGGAATTATGCATACTGGGTGTCCGTTTTCAAACGCGAACAAAGTTATTTAATATTGTTTTTGACATTTTTGCGAATTCCTGCTCACCAGTTTGATCTGCAGAAAGTGTTTTGGTATCAATGAAGAGAGAAAATGATTGCAAATTTAATAATATTAAATATTACATCACGTTAGTCATTTTTATTTAAAATGTATTGATTTAAATTTCTCGGTGTTTAAATGTGAGTTGCCATTATTTTTAAAACAATCAACAATTGCAGTCTAATTAATTTGTTATTTGTTGACATTCTGAAGTAGGTTACTATGTTTTTATACAAAGTGATTAATTTTGCAAACAAAGGTTGATCACGGTAACTCATATTTATAAACTTAAACATCACAAACAGGGTTTTTTATATCTGCCTCGCATACTTTCTTTCTTCGACTTGTCTTTTTGTTTCATTGAAAGGAACTTAAATTCTTTCGATATAAAATGTTTTGTGATTTTTCTTATTCATTTTTTTATTTGTAATGTGTATAGACAAAAAACTATTTTTATTATGGGTCTGGATTAAGTTTCTTTTAAGCTTTAAAATGTGGTGTCACAAAGTGGGGGGTGCCTTTTCAAATTTCAAAGTGGCGGTGGCTAGGAAGAAGGATGTAATACTTGAATTTTATTTGACTTTGTTTTTAAACTTTCTCCTCGAAAAATCAATCGACTTTTTTTTTTAAATTAAGTTAACTCAATTTAACTTAAATTCAGTTAGAAAAAGGTAGAAAAAGAGAAAGAAAAAGAAATAAATTTATTGGGACTGGTTAGGTTTGAAATGTACACCCGGTTTATAAGCGGACGTAATTAAGTGTGACTTCAAATAATATAAACTGCATTTGATTTTTTTTTTAAACAAGTTGTTTTCGATTTTTTTGTTGTTGACTAAATCAACACAAAATTGTTGAAAACATTCTGAAAATATCTTTAACTTATGAAAAGCAGTATATTTCTCACACAGATTTAATAATGCCCCATAAGAAAATAATAGAATGCAACAGATATACAATATACTTAAATGTTGATATGTACGCCTATACAGCGTTACAGGGTGTCCCTGGAGAAAGAAAAACACCAAAAATCTATGAATGTACTTTTTCTCATGATATCCAAAGAGGGACAACTTTTGTTGCAGATGCAGGGCAGATAGGCCCATTTATTTTTACATTGGATTTTGAGCAATAGTTCATTTGAAAGTTATCGTAATTTGCAAGATGAGCACTGTATAAAATAAATATGTATTGCTGTACCTAATATACTGGGTGATTAAAGTTTTATTACCAGGCCAAAAATGGCGACTTCTAATTGAAATAAAAAATCCTAAATAAGTACATTTGTTAAGATATTGATGAAGCCCAATCTGACGATAAAAATAATAATTTTAACCATCCTGTAGTTTATACGTTATTTCACAAAGAATTCGTAATTTTATTTATATAGTTTTTGTCAGAACATACTTTAATGCTATTCAAAAAATTGCACCAATTATTGACTTAAATGAATTTAA
Organism: Othius punctulatus; assembly: GCA_951805005.1. Lineage (NCBI taxonomy): Eukaryota > Metazoa > Arthropoda > Insecta > Coleoptera > Staphylinidae > Othius > Othius punctulatus. Next base: position 61,731,611 of record OX638145.1, read on the forward strand.
ATATTGCAACAGTAAGATTTATTACTAAATATTAAAATATGACGGGTGCCACCAGTAATAGTCCATATAATGGATTTTATTAATTTTATGATAGGGCCGTACCCAATCCGTCCTGAAAGGCCCGTTCAATCCACGGGCGACTGGCGGAATCATAAAAAGCCATAAAACGTTCCAACCGCACCGGCGCGGTCAATGCTTTGTAGGGCTCTTGACTTACTTAATCATAAATCATACCGAGGAAAGTTGGTCAGTGATGTACAAAATGCTTTAATTTGAAATCTAATCATTTTCGTTAATTTGTGATTTCATAAATGGGTTCTATGAATAAAATAAAAACTGTTTAGGGCAAAAATAACGATGTATAATTTTGCCCGAAAAGATTTTTATTTTATTTTATACCGTCTATATAATTATATCGAAAAAGTCAAACTACCTTTTCGTATCAGATTAGTATCAGACCTATATAAATTAAAAAAAAATAAAAAATTACCGCTAGTTTGGCTGACAGGTTAGAACGCTTGCTTAGCATGCACGAAGACCTGGGTTCGAGCCCCAGTACAGGTAGTACATTTGTACTGAGAAACTAGTGCCATTCGCCGTTGGGAGCTCATTAACGGCGCTCTAGAGATCGGGGGCGAATTTCTAGAGTAACAAGCCCTAACTCAATACACACACTTACACAAAACACACGGCAGAAGGACCCCCGTTGGTCGATAGCCAGTTAGGGATAATATCCCTAACAAATACAGTCGTAGTGGTGACTGTATTGTCACTACTAAAAAAAAATCATATTTTTTGGGCAACTTTAAATGCCTAAAAACCCATGGTAATAAAACTTGAATCACCCGGTATATATAACGCGATATAAGTAAAAAGTGCGAAACTGTAAGTTTAACAGTATTAAGTTGGTTTATTTCATTGAAGAACGAATTCTGTTTTGATAGAGAAAAACAAAATTGTAATTATTGCAAATTGCAAAGTACACGTAGCACGTGAAAATCAACCAATGCTGATATGGTATGAATTACTGTCACATGTCGCACATTTTAAACAACAAATAAAATGATTATTTTAGTAAATAGTTATGATCAAAGATAATATGGTAAGATACATATTTTTTTAAATCTTGCAACATAGGATTAATTATTTCATTAGTTACAAACTTCTGTCACATTGACAGCAATATTTAAAAGCGTATTTTTTTTAAATGCTATACACAGGTAATTCTCTGTGAGGCAAATATTACAGTTTACGAAGGGAACAATGTTACAACTGAAGCTGTTATTTAGTTATTTAGGAGAGCTGAGTTATTTAAATGTATTATGCTGCAAACTTCTATAATTTCACTTGTGTGTTGTGTTTTAAAAAATACGCTTTGATACATTGCTGTCATTGTGACCGAAGTGTCTTACGATAAAAATGATTAACGATAATTATGATGCACGATAAAAAATAACTCTCTGTACATATAAAAAGTCTGTTCATTCAACTCGTTGTTCTTAAAAATTCCGCTTGTACCTCGCTCATGCTTTAAAACAACTCATAAATAAACATAGACATTTTATAAATATGCACAAAACTCCGAGCCTCGTGTAATTTTCTCTTGCAAGTTTTAATTGACAATCGAACATAAAAAATTATTAGTTTGTATACTTTTTTTGCAAAATTATATAGTAGATACCAGAGAATTGAATTCCACTTCTCTCAATTAATTTTGTCCCCCAACATCACGTAAAAACCAAACATTTATTTTTTAAATAAAATCCTAAGTAAATTTAAAATCAATTAAATTTATTGAGTAAAATATTTAGATATTTCAATATCAGCAACAGACAAAAACTATAATTTTGAACTAGTGTGATTATCTTAAAATCAAGTTAATCAATATATTTAATCAATGGATAACAATGACGATTGTATTGATTTTATATTTGAAATATTCTGTTTGAGAATGACTAGTAATAAATTACTCTAATAATTGTTTTCGAACAGGCAATAAAAATAATACTAAAAACAGATAAAGAAAACTACTAAGAAAAATTCTAAGGTTGAAGTTCCGTGTTTATTATTGGTATTATGCATGGATTTATAGCTTGTTAATCTTTAGAACGCCGTTAGTGAGGTTTAAATGAGGTTGGTTGTAAGGTTGAATGTTGAATGGTACCAGTTTCACAGTACAAATTAATTATATGTACTGTCTAACTTGTCTGTATCATACTGGGGGTAATTTGACAAACACATTATTTTAAATATAGCATACGGCTAGCAACACACCAATTGAAATGCATATACAAAAGCATAATTTGCAGCTGACAAATCTATTTTAAACTTATACTTACAAATATATATCCCAAAAAGTAAGTAAGTAAGTAAGTAAGTAAGTAAGTAGTTTATATGGCTCGTTATGGTTCATATGGTTCGTATGAAAATAAAATGCGAATACAAATAACATACTATTAATATGTATTAAATATGTACGAAATATCTGGTTTAAATTATCATATTCTTTCAAATCATTTAGTTCTCACAAAATTAGTCAATGGATACGCCTTCTGAAACTGCATAATACTGCCGCCATCCCAAAACTATAGAAATTAATTTCTTGAAAATAAATTAACTATAACGAGGCTTTCAGTTCAACGCGGGACTTCTTTTAGCTGCTGAGTAATTTATCACCACGCCGTGAGACTTTCGTCAATAATTTTGGACCGTAAATTTTGCGTGCCTATTAAGGTCATGAAATTAATGAAAAATTCATAATTTCTGACGAACTCCTCGCCCCAATTTCCGCATTTATTTTATCTATAATTAATTACCTCATTATGGATGGTTGATGATGGAAATTAAAATTGGTAATTGCACTTTCATTTTCTTACTGACAATTGCATTGTTAATGCATATACCGGTTGTCTACTGTCAATATTGAGCATATACAATTAATTTATAGTCATTTTTATATTATACTACATCAATCTATAGTAAAGGTGAAGTATTAGTATTTTTTTCTACTCCCACTGTAGTAAATTGACAAATACACACGGACTTCATGGCTGGTAAATCAGTTATAATGTAACTCTGATGTAATGAAAGTCACTATACATATACAGGGTGTCTTAAAATTGGCTAATTCAAATTGAAAATAATGGGTGGAAAAATTTCCGTTTGTCCCTCATTATAGAGTTATTGATAAAAATGTAAACAATAATTATAACTTTTTTCTACGACCATTATTCAAACCCCGATTTTGATATATTAATTTTGTCAAATCTAAAGACATAACTTTAGAGTTATGTCAAAGAGTTATTGTCCAATCTAAAGTAAGATTTGACAATTAGTTAACAGATGTTGATAATATCTTGTTAGTAGTATTTATTGGTGTTCTGTAACATTAAAGATTTATACAAGTCAAATATACACATTTAAAGTTCAAGTAGTTAACACTAACAGAAAACATATTATAATCTGCTCCGGGGTGTTATATAATATTATTAGTTTTTAATAACGTTTAAAGTTAAAATGTAATTTTTTTGTTTTTTATCAATACCTCTATAACGAGTGACAAACTAAAAATTATCCACAGCTAATTTTCAATTTTTTTAGCCCCTTAAAGAAAATCCTCAAAGCACGGGCTTCAATTTTGAGACACCATGTATATATATACAGGGTGATTCAAACCACCCGTCCCAGGCCTTTTTCTCGGTAAAGTGACGTCTTAGAAGTTCGGGAAAAAATATATCATAATAAAATCCTACCTGAAGAATTTAATGGAGGTGGTTTAGATTTCCGGAAGTAACCGGAAGTAGGCGTAACTGCACTCAACTTCAGAATTTTAAATGGTAACCTAGGTCATATGTGACATCGTTAGATAGGTATTTTAAAAAGAAACATATTTTGTAAGAAAAGTTTTTTATAAATGACATACTTAACGGAATAAACATTAATGTGTCGGGCAACCAGCCCAGGGCATGTTCTCGAAAGTATGACGTCATTGAGGTTAAAAAAAATGCATAACACAAGCCTACCCCATGAATTTAATGGTAGTAGTTTTGATTCTCAAAAATCACCGAAAGTAGGCGTAACTGCACTTAGCATTCAAGTATTTTTGTAAATAAAATACCTTTTCTCCTCCGAACACTGTCGAAGTGTAGTGTTTTCAGGCTTGCTTACTGTCTGCAAAGTCCACAATTTCAATAAAATACGTTATTGCTGGGCAATAATTCAATATGGTGTTCTCAAATTTGGAAGGTTTAATATGCTGATGGTGCTGGGTGAGTGTAATCAAAATTTATTGAATAATTCGTTTTATTTACAAAAACTATTCCAATAAAAATCGTTTATTTCTGGTTTCTCTTAAAAAAAAAGTTTCTTGTAGAATGGCTTAGGTTCCCTTTTAAAATTCTGAATTTGAGTACAGTTACGCCTACTTCCGGTAACTTTCCAGAATCGGAACTACCGCCATTAAATTCATCAGGTAGGCTTAAGTCATGCTATTTTGTTTCGGAACCTCTATGACGTCCTACTTTCGGGAAAATGGTCTAGGCTGGATGCCCGACACATTCATGTTTATTCCGTTAAGTATATCTTATATAAAAAAACCTTTTCTTACAAAACATGTTTCTTTTTAAAATACCGATCCAATGATGTCACATACGACCTAGGTTCCCATTTAAATTTATGAAGTTGAGTGCAGTTACGCCTACTTCCGGTTACTTCCGGAAATCGAAACAACCTCTATTAAATTCTTCAGGTAGGCTTTTGTTACGATATTTTTTTCCCGAACTTCTAAGACGTCACATTACCGAGAAAAAGGGCTGGGACGGGTGGTCTGAATCACCCTGTATATATATATATATATACAGGGTGATTCAGACCCTGAAAATGCCCTGTAAGCTATAAGAATTGATAGCTTACAAGCTACACATGAAAGAAGAAGTTCATTCCATGTAACTTGTTTTCTTATACCGATTCATTCGAACAGCTTTAGTACAGATAGATTTGTAGTCCACTATTTCCAGTAATTTACACATCTTGAATAGAATATCCTTACTGTGCCAGAAAAATTTTCACGACAACCTTGCTTTGTTGTCCTTACTTTCACGCTAACTTAAATATTCTCTCGCTTTAGCTGGTAGGAATAACTGATTTAGGTTATTTCTAGTTTTTCCTTCAGTCTGAACAACTCCCAAGCGGCTTTAGTGGCACACACTTTTATCGCCTTTAATATTTAATACAGCGTGTTAGAAGTGAAAAAACATTGTGACCACAACACAGACAAATAACTCGTACAGGATTTTCAAAGAACTGCTTTAAAATTGCAGAATATTTTTCATCAGAAAGAAACTATGACTGTAACAGTTTGTACATTCTTAAAATCCGATCAATTGCTGGCATTAAACTCAAGTATCTTGGTTTTTGAAAACGACAAGATTTTATACACTCAACATCTACATCTTCACACAAGGATTTTAACTGTGTATCCTTTCTGTAGGTATATATCGGGTAATCGATTTGTCGCGGAATATAGGAAAATATGAGAAAATAGTGTTCCTCAGTGTACTGCTCCTAGATTTCTACAACCATAATAAAATTATTAGCACAGTTAAATAAATCATTTTGTTCTGCTTATTTTGCTTAGCTTTTAACAGAAATAAAACCAGGCAAAATAATAGTATTCCCTGTGATATTTTTGTGACGAGTGATTTTTTTATGGCGACAAAATAGAGAAATAACATTGGAAAACGGGTTTCCTTCGATTTATGTTACTTTAATGAAACTATAAGTAAAGTGAGACCATATAACATGAACAATTCAATATAAATATAAATATTTTAATTTTAAATACTTTTGACATCGTTTTCAAGAAAAAATGGTAATAATACTAATAATATAATTGTATCATTATAATATTACCACCATAAAACGTGAAAAATATTTAAGGCAGTACTAATATTTTGAAGAATATTAATTATTTTAAAGCTGCTTACACACGTTAAGATATTATTGGGCGAGGATTGGGTTATACCATAAGAAGCGCAACAAAATTTTCTACTTAATGGCGCTGTTAATTTTATTATATTTTAAATGGGGGAGTAGCACACTAAGAAAATCCATTTTCCCAACTAATTTCTCTATGTTCCACGGCAGAGCGATCGCCCGGTAGAAGCGTTATAACAAGAATAACATCTACGTTTATTGACTATGAGTCAGTGGCATTTTGTACGCAGTTGTTGAAAATATGTAATACGCAACCAATCTCAATTTTAGGTTTGCCACATGAACTGGTTAGCTTACTAACAAAATTATTTATTTTTGTTCTAGTTTCATCAATTTTGTATACAAGTTATTATTATATTTTTATTGTTCTCTTCCTTCTTTATTGGAGTAGTTACCAGTAGTTTGTAAGCTTAGATATAAAGATGTTTTGTTGTTTTTATTATTTTTATATTTCTTCTTCACCTTACCAGACTAGTTTCGGCGATGGCTTATTTCAGCCATCTTCAGAGGTGTTAATTTTTTTTAATTCAATATATATACACCTTTGAAGATAGCTGAAAGATAGCCGAAACAAGTCTAGTAAGGTGAAGAAAAAATAATAAAAATAATAAAAACAACAAAATATATTTATATCTAAACATGTAAACTACCAGTAAGTCCTCCAATAGAGAAGGTAGAAAACAATAAAAAATATAAACATATTTATGCCCATTTTTATACCACCAATATTTGTATTTGTACATATTTAAAGACCGGATAAAAAGCTTTAAACAAATAATAAAAAAGCACTTATAAAATCACATATTTTTGAAAAAAAAAACATTAACATATGCAAACATGTAATCTACCAGTAAGTCCTCCAATAGAGAAGGTAGAAAACAATAAAAAATATAAACTATTTCTGCCCCTTTTTATGCCACCAATTTGTACTTGTACATATTTTTAAAAACCGGATAAAAAGCATTAAACAAAACATAAAAAAGGACTTATAAAATCACATATTTAAAAAAAAAAGCATTAACATGCGCATAAAAGCATAAACTTACATAAAAAAAGCACAACAAATTTGCAAAAACCCATAACAAATAAGAAAAATGTATATTTTTAAAATTTATTTTTTATCTTATATTATAAAAGTAACTACAGAATAGTATGGCAAAGTTCCTAGCTTATGGATGTGCCTTTTATTATTTTGTCCAAAACATAGGACAATTGAAGAAAGCATTGACTGAAAGAGCGTCGAGTTATAGACAGAACAATGAATTTAATTTAAAGCATTTATTTTTGATAAAAGTACATTTAATTTTAAATTTAAAAATATGTATTTATGGTAAAAATACAAAAATATCCTAAATATAGGTAGATGCATACTAATTTACAAAATCACATTCTAAACCTTCTTTCAACCTCCATACTTGTGTAGGCGTATATTTAAAATCAGCTATAGGTATGCTGCTTTCAAAATCACCCACATTTTCACCACTTCAACTTTTTCCAAAATTATTTAACGTTTGAAATCCTTCATTATAAAAAAACTTCATTTAATTTTATTATTATCTTCTCCATTTTTTCCCTGGACACCACAAATAGTTATTTTTTAAATTGTTAGTAATCGCAATTCCATCCGTTCATTCCTTGCTTTTCCAATGAGGCAATTGAATGACTCACACAATACTATAGTGTATCTTGATAAAGTCTAAATTATATTTTTAATTATTTTTCGTTTTAAATTCTTTGGAAATCTTACATTGCTCGTTATATTGCTTGTTGGTTCAAATTCAAAAATATATTTTTTAATGTTAAAAATTATTTGCGTAATATATTGCACTATCTAGCTTCGTCCCCCATCGTGTCAGAACTGGTTCTGGAGGGAGTGGTGTATTGGGCAGTCGCTCTTTAAATAGTTGCGCTCTTAGAGAGCTTTAATATTTTTTTTTTCATTTTTCATTCATTCATTAATTAATGGAAAGTTGATTCAGATAGTTTTAGCAATGCGATATCGTCCGTGGGCTATGCAGGGACAATGTATTATATTTTCGTTGAAAATGTTCATGTTAGATGCAGCTTTTATCATGTATGCTGCCGCATCCGTCAGCATTAGTAAAAAATTTGACTTAAGACTGCTACCGGTAAATAAAACTTGGTTAGTGATTCATTAACAAATTTTAAAATTGTATTACTATTGGTTATGTTTAATTCTTTAGAGCAATTAAATAATCTTTTGTCTGACATTTATCGCTGAGGACTCCTACAATAAAATTGGCCACATATCGCCCACAAGAGTGGGTTTTTTCATCTACACTGAACCAAATGCAATTTTTGCCAATTATATTTTTAATTTCCAGCATAGTTTGTTTATAAACCGATTCAACATAATTGTTGCGCAGAGTACATTCATCTGGTATATTTCTATTACAATATTTTTGTATAATTTGTTGAAGGGACTATTTGATTCAAGCATTGTTTTACAAAAATCAAAATTAAATTGTGTTTCTTGATTGTTAGAGGAGGTCAATGCTATGTATTCTACTATAGTTTGTTGTGTTGATAGTTGATTTTTAATTTTTTCTAAGCGTTGCTTGTGTAGTATTGTTTTGATATGTGTTGAATTATATCATATTTTTTATTGCATTGAAACTGGAAATCAAAGCAGTGAATTAATTATTATTATTATACAATATTTTAAGACGAAATAACTTACCGACTTTACACAAACTCTACAAAACATTTTGTTATTTTCAAATTTTAATTATTTGTGTTCTTTAATCCACTCGTGTACAGTAGATTTTTGTTTAGGCATTATGCAAGAAATAATTTAACCGTACTAACTAGACGTTGTGGGATTAACGAATGGGGCTAAACTAATTGCATAATATTACAGAAGTACGAATGCTTTTTCATTGGGAAGATTTTGTATATAATTTAAATTAATCATCACTCAATCCAAATGCGTAGAACTGTAGTAGAAACATAATTAACTTCTGCGACACGAATGAGATGAATGTATTTACTTGTATTTTATATTTATTTAGATAAACAATTAACATACTAAAAACTTACCCAGCACTAGGTTTGGAAAATTGTTTTTTTTTTAGTAATGCCTCGTCCGTCGCACTGAATATAAAACTGTGCAGTAAGCATAAGTGTTGATATATGTATATATTATAATAATTAAATTTCGTTCAATCCAGAATCCAGAATGGCTGCGGTGGAGTGAGCGTTAATGCGTTCGCTTCTAGACCGCAAGGTCCCGGGTTCGATTCCTGGGTCTGCATTTCTGTGGTGGTTTTTCTGTAGTTTTCCCACCTCCTTGCAACAAATGTTGGAAATGTGCCTCTACCATCTATAAGTCGCATGCAGGCGCAGATGGGCAATAATAATAATGCCCCTCTCCTCTCAACGCCCGCAAAACTAGTAATAGTTCAGGGGCCTATGGTAAATTAAAATGTAATTGGGTCAGAATTCTCTGTCAAAAATTATGACAGTAACCAATTACGCCATAGGTGGAGGAGTAGTACGGATTATTATTATTATTATTAATCAGCTGATAAAAGCTCTAAATAAGCTCAAAATTGTAAAATAAGCACAACATTGCAAAAAAGCAAAAAAGCACAACAAAAAATGGTTAAATGATCCGTTTATTTCGAAATCGGATGAAAGTTTAATTATTTTGTGAAAGCTTTAGATATTTACAAAAAGCATAAAGCTTAGAATCCGGTCTCTTATTATAACATATGTGGTAGGCAACCTGAACCACGTGCAAATTAGACTACGACATCCAAAAGTCTTACATTCAAATTTTGTGCGGTGCTCTGACCATTCGACTTGCTTGACTTCGAGATCAATCGATAATTCAACAAAAGTCAATAAATGTCATATTTGGTAGCTAAGTCAATAAATCTCAATCTCATAAACTATATTAAGTATTATATTATTAATTGAACTGCTCTCATTACGATGAAATTATAACATTAGCTAATTTTAGCGATATACTGCGAAAATAATTAAATTATTTAGTGTTAATTTACATATGAAATATGAGCGCGCTTGAAGCGAGATGCATATCATACAATATATATTCCATTCGTGTTTAATAAAGGAATCAAATGTGATTTGATTATACAAATAGAAATTATGGCCTGTTCAAATTACACGCGGCGCGCTCGTACACGTACATATATGTGTATATAAACACATACATACATACGTAGGAGTGACGGTATGAGAATCGCGATACACGCACATAATCCAGGAATAACGTTCGCAGTGATTAATACACGTAAGAGAATGGTTTATCTATGTATAAATTATATCAATTTATTACACAGTATGTAGGAATATGGGGGCGTTAATTAATTTATAACTCGTTATGGGGCAGTATTGATACAAACTAATAGAATGTGCTTTGTGTGTGTGTTAAATTACATTTAATTAATTGCTGCAGCGCATAGTAGTGAAATTAATGTTGAAAAATTTTATTATTGAATTTATATAGCCAGAGTGTTATTAGATTAAATTAGTTTATACTGACATTATGATTGGTCAGATTGATCAGACAGATCATAAAATTTCCTATGAAATATACAATAATCACTAATCATATTAAATTTGGTGACCTTATTTTGCAGCTCATATTATTAAGTATTCTTTACAATCCTACAGGGTTATAACTGAATAAAGTATCTCATCAGATTATTTTATCGGAATACTTTCGCTGAATATTATAGAAATTAATTTGATTTGTATTAATGTGATAATGACTATTGTATGTAGGTTTAAATTTTATTTTATTTCAATACAAAATTTGGAAAAATCGTATGAGAGAAAAATAAGTCACAATACTCCCCCCTTTGAACTTTTTTATTTCTGAAAAAGTTTCTAAAATTTACAAATTTCGTAGATCTTTGTATGCTAATTATTCGTGGCTACATGGATCTCAGGTAGAATACACCATTAATGCTACAGAACTTCCCAAAGTTCGAATTTGGAAAAATCGTATGAGAGAAAAACAAGTCACAATACCTTTGAACTTTTTTATTTCTAAAATTATATCTTTATTAAATAATTAAAAAAATTATACTTATTTGATATTTCTATATAAAAAAACAGATAAAATAGCTCCTCAGATAAACTTCCCAATACTTCCATCAATTATATAGAAAGTAGCTATTAACTTTTTTTTATAGAAGACTCGTAGATTTCCTCGTTCTATTTCGAATATATTCTGAGATCTTTTTAAATTGATTACTAAAAGTTTACCGCCAATAGACGTATTGAAAATGTATGTGTCATTAAGATTGTATGCATTAACAAAAAAATGTTTTGAAAGATGACTTCAAATATAGTCTCAGAGAAAATGTTTACAAATGACGTTTTGTCAAAATGCTCTGTACTAAACTTCTATTGAAGTTTGAATTTATTATATCATTTTGAGCATTTACATTGTACACCAAGTTTTTATACATGGATGTGTATAATTGACTATTTTTGAGGAAATAAACTAATTGTTAGTACTTATTTTAGCTGAAGATTGAATTTTGTTATCTTCACTTCCTGGCCATGACATATGTGCGCTCGTGGGCCTAATCCAGCTGAAAGGGCTGGTAGGTTGTCACGCCTTTCGCACGGCGATGGGGGTTGTGGACTGTATTAGCGATGTGAGCCGATTTTTACTTAGTACTACCACCTACCTTGTGTACGGTGCTCTGGCGCGGTGCTCCTCGAACTTCCCGGCGACGCACAGTGTTCCATTTGCCGAATCTGGCGGTACTTTATTCAAAAATCTTACTTTACATAAATTACAAAATATTGCCATAAACAGGTAACTAAGACCCCAATGCTATGTAAACCCCATAAAATTATAAAATTAAAGTAACGTACTACGGCTGGGAGCGCGCGAAAGTTGCAGTATTCAAGTACCTGTCATCATGACGTTTATTTAGTTATATTTCTAACTAATGCTGTGTTCGTTTGTACACCTAGCGAACTTATTTAAGTTATCTAGCAGTTCCGTTGTACTTTGTTCTAATGGATTCCGCAAATGCAGGTAAGAAATTGAATACACAACAAGTTTTATTTGTACTTTTTTATAGCGTTGATTTTAAGAGTAAATTTCAACTTTGGGTAGGTTTTTAAAAATGTATCCGCGTGTATCCAGTTTTATTTTATCATATTTCGAAAGTTTATACATTTGCGCGATAAGCTAGCTAAAATTCAGGTGCGGAGGTGTGCGCCAACTATTTTTATATATTTTTTTCTTTATATAGGTAGGTGCATCATCACCCGCAAAATGACTTTCTATATTTGGCATAATTCGAAAAAAGAAGACTATGTTAAGAAAATAACTAGTCATGTAATTGGTGCAATGTTGTAGTGACAAACCAACAATGCGTACATTGGAAACATATATTTGTTCATTGTGTAGAAATTTAGGAACAAATGGAACGAGTCGTTTGGGCATCTTAAAAAATATTTAAAAAATAATTCAAACTGGCTTGAGGCAGAAATCACTTTGCCGATAGATTTTCGGAATATTAGTCCATCGTCCAGCTCTGCAGGCAATTCTTCTACAAAATCTGCAGGACGTCCAGAGATGGCCTTCGAGTACTGTTCCCCTATGGCACAGAAGAGGAAAGTGAAGAAGTTGCTTAAAGAAAAATCTCCTTGTGAAGTCGAAGTTCATCTTAATTTAATTTATCACTTTAAGGTAATTTTAGAAGCTTTATCTAGTGGTTTTGAAATTGACTGCGGAAAATTCGATGAATATGCGCAAGAAACAACAAAAATATTATTGGAAAATTATGCGTTGTTCTACATGCCAGTGAGCATACACAAAATCCTCGTTCACGGGAAGGAAATGATTCAAAATTGCATCTTACCTATTGGACAATTGTCCGAAGAGGCACAAGAGGCCAGAAATAAGGACTATAGACGGTTTCGTGAACATTTTAGTAGAAAGACCTCAAGAAAAGACACTAATCGCGACATAAGGAACAGATTTTTACTTTCATCGGATCCGGGCATTTCTAATTTTCAAACCAGGACTCAAACCAGGAAAAAAAAAACTGAAAATTTTGCAGCGACACTCTACAGTTGTTCAAGTGCGCTATTAATCGTTCTGATAGTGACGATAGTGACATCGAGAGTGATTGATCTGTTTTTTTTATATTCATTAATTTTTGTTGAGATATATTTTTTTAATAACAATAACATTTAAAATATTTATACATTTATACAGTTTGTGTTCACAATTGTTACTGACCACAATAAATAATATTCTATAGTACGAACTTCTAAAAAAATTTCTATTATCCTAAATTACGGTAATATCTTTATAATCCTAGATTATGCAAATTTTATAGGTCTGGTTATAATTACCAGCCCATAGATATCCCACAGAGATAAGTCTTGTTCGAACTAATACCTTACACAATTGTATAGAAACTGATCAAAATAATATTTCATAAATTTAATTAGTTTTGTTACAAAAAATATACTTTTTAATATACACCATTCTAAATATCACTTGTATAGCTTATAATATGTATATATTAATGTAAGTATGTATGTAAAAAACAGAAACTATTACAAAAATCCAACCGAATAATAAAGTACTGCTAGATTGTGAAAATGACACACTGTGCGACGTCCCGCAGCAAATTGGGAAATCGTTCGAACCCTGGGATGGCGAACACCACGTGCTCTCCAACGTAAAACTTAAATTCGACTCCTTTTTGAGAAAATACTTAAACACTAACTCACAAAACCGGCTCACTCGGTGGACCCCAACGGTAGACAACCCGTAAAGCGTCTAATTTGACGACTGAACAACATATAAAGTAATGGCCGACTGTGGTTTCCATTAGAAAAACCACAAGTTTGTGTCATAACTCAGAAATTATAGCTTAAATAAAATAATCAGTTAGACTGTATTATTAAGCATATAATTACCTACAACTTTTTCCTTTACACAATTTTTCTAGAGTCAATAACAACAGAGCGATATGCACCAAATAAAATAACAAAAAATATTTTTTTTCGAGATATCTAGTTAGCCATGCATTAATTCCAAAAAACAAAAAGCGCATGAAATTGAGCTCGTAAAACTACAATTCTTTCCCCATTTAATAGTCCCTCTATCTCCGTTAGTTTCCGAGATCCCCATACTAAACATCCGAAAAAACTCACCCTGTATATACAGGGTGTCCTAAATATAGTAAGATTGCATGGGTATCTTTCTTATTTTGAAAGTTAGAGTTCTGGTTAAATGGGCAATGTCATGCAGTTTTGTATGCTGGTTCAGAATATGTTGAAAAATGTTCAAAAGTCCAAGCAGTTTAGAAATTATTCTAAAATAACTAAAAATTGTTATTTTCTAAAAACTCCGATATTTCCAAAATTATTAAAGATACGGAAATAAGTTTAAAAGTGACTTGGTTCGATCGCACAAACTCTATAAACAAGTCAAAACAAAAGTCAAGATGGCGGTTTCCGAGATATTAATAGCAACTTTCTTATTTCAAACGTCCGCCGTATTTGATTATTACACTTTTAAATCGACTTTTTTTCTCTTTTCAACGATGTATAACAATCCATGTGAAATTAAAAAATATGGGATATAACAATTGTTCAAACTCAAACTCCTCTATAATAATGTGTTTAATTTTCAAATGTGTTTATGAGATTGAAGGTGGAAAACAAACTTTACAGATACAAAACGGAGTTTATGCATTAAGTTGTAATATCTGGGACCCAAAATATATTGGCGAAACATGAAGAGCCATAAAATAAGAATCAAAGAACACCTTAGAGATATAACAATTTCCAATTTCGGCAGACACTTACACTTTAATAATTATACATTCAACATAAACACAAACACAAAACTTTTACACAATTCAAATATAGAGTCCACAAATTTTATTGGAAATTTATAAAATTGATAAAGTTATTAACAAAGAAATTAAATTCACATACCTAAACAATCAAACACAAGTAACTGTTAAACCTCTGTACACATTTCCAAACAACCCATATCATATCAAACCAACTATACTACAAAATTCAAGCTGACACGACACAAAAAGTCAAATATAATCTTCAAAAATATAATTTGATATACAAACTAAGTAGAAATTACAATATATGCATAAGTTTTGATTTATGTTTCATTAAAAATTATAATCTAACACAACACAAAGTAAAATAAAATAATACCAACACAACACATAATAATAATATAATATATTATATTAAAAACCCCTAAAGGTTTTTTGGGGTTTCCATGATTGACTTAAGCCATTTATTATAAGTAGTCCCTTGGCATCGCATTCTATTTTATAAATTAAACATAAATTTAGGATTCATGTAACAGAAAAAAAGATTAACCATGTGCGATGAATACTATTTCCAATATGTAATTGGAATTATGGAATTATGTAATCCTAGGAGGCGACTTTAACGTCTACTTTGAAAAGCCAAAGGACAACAATGCAAATACAGTGCGATGTTAAATAAATATTTATTAACCGGATATGGCTTGGACGAAATGGTGGATTTCAATACAAGCCTGGACAGTCGACTAGATAACGTATTCACTAATTGCATAAAATCAAACTTCACAATATGTCTTCAACACACTGCACTGTCGGACCATGAAGATATTGACATTAAGGTTAATTCAGTACTGCCAAGAGATCACCAGTGGTCAAATAATATAGACCAATTACTAACAAAGGCAAACACACCTTCTACCGCTTGCTCGGTGGCACTGACTGGAGCTTCCTAGAATATATCCCAAATGTTGATGATGCATTTTTGAAATATCAATCAATAGTTGTACAAACTTTCGAAAAGTATTTTCCTATAAGATCTGCAAAGACTAAAGATAGCATAAGTTCTGGATCTGATTAGTTCTTTGAAGACCTCAGGCGGCTGCGCTAGTCACTGGGGCTTGTTAGGGACGCTTTGCAAAAGATAAACTCTCCTGAATTACAAAATGAGTACAAACAAATTAGAGCACGATATAGAACCAATATAAAACTGGCAAAACAAAATTTTAATGGCAAACGAATAAACAACTCAAATAATATTGCTAAGACTTCATGAAATATCATAAACTACTTCAGAAAAATCAACCTGAGTCAGTTTTCTTAAAATATCGATCCTTCCGCCCTGAATGACTATTTTTCAAAAATAGTAACCAACATAAATAACGAACTTCCTCAAGCCACATAAGACCCTATTACTTACCTAAATAATGATAAAATAATCGGTTAAACCTAAACAAACATAAGTCAGTACATATGATCCTTACTCTAAGGCCCTACGACAAGAACACCTATGCATATGCAGATACAGTCAGATTTCTTGCTTTACAACTGGACAGCAAACTAAATTGGCACAGTCAAGGTGAAGCTCTATCCCATAAAGCTGCAAAGAATATCCTCCTTTTGAGGAATTTATCTCAAAACATCTCGCAAAATGTTCTACGCACGGCTTACTTTGCACTGTGCCAATCGATGTTTGCATATGGCATTAAAATATGGGGCAATTCTCCAATTGTAGGTCGCATATTTGGCCTGCAACGAAAATGTATTAGAATTATTGCTGGGATAGGATACAGAGATGACTGAAGGAAGTATTTCATAGACTTAAGTATACTAACAGTACCATCACTATTCATCCTGGAGAGCCTTAATCACATTGAGCTTAACATCAATACATATGCAAGCCACTCAGAGATTCATGATGACCACTATACGAGGAACAGAGACGATTTAGTCCTGCACCCACCCCGCTTAACTAGGTCTCGTACTAGTGTGAATTATTATGGGGTAAGTTTCTTCAATGCACTCTGAGGGAGTGCAAGAGTATAAGACATCTACCATCATAGCAGTTTAAAAGTAAAATCAAGCAATACCTTCTAAGCAAAGCGTTCTATAGCTATTCAGACTATTTAAATAATGATTTCATTGACCTACTGTGATCATATGCTGTGACTAGTTATCTGTGATACCTATATTAACTGTAGTAACTATACTAAGTGTTGTCCGATAGACTGCTCGATCTATAGTCATATCTAAGGACCGGATTTATATGTAAATACATATTTTTCCCTAAGCTAGATAATATCATTTACTAACTAGTATTACACTTTTTGAGGCATTTTGAATTGATTTAAGCCAATTTTATTTTATATATTTTTACATATTTCAGTAAAATTACATATATTTACATATTTACATTTTATTTTACATATTTTCTTACATATTTCATAAAAATTCAATATTTTCACGTATTACGCAGTGTGATTCACGCTGATGTCCCGCCGATGCGTGATGCGCTGGGCGCGGGGTACTATCAGAACAGCGGTTCTCAAACATTTTGAGTGGCGGAGCCTTCCAAGGGCATACAAATTTCCACGGAACCCCACTGGTTCAATAAGCATATGTATGTGCATATATATACATATACATATATATATATATATATATATATATATATATATATATATATATATATATATATATATTTATATGTATATATATATATATATATATATTGAGCTGCAGGTCAAACTGGCATCCGTTCCGTATTAGTACAGTTTGGCATCCATTGATATACATGGTGTATATCACGCGTATATTACAAATACAAAAAAGTACATCGTTGACATCCGGTATTGTTAGCGTTGAACGTGGCATCCGTACGATATATTCTATACATTTATAAACCAAGTAACATCCGTATATAGTTATGTGCGGCCGAAGCGGCTTCCACGACAGTGTTGCCAAATATCAGGATCACTTTAATTCGGCGCCTTAAAAACGAACCAATATCTGCAGGCCTCACTGTATAATAGGTTTAGCGCAAATTATAGATCTACAGAGTTTTTCTATTGATTTTCACTATTTATCAATTGTGTTTCACTGCAAATGACTTTCACGTCAAATTTCTGCGAAATGCTAAAAATAGGGAAATATATCAGCAATAAATTATTATAAATTAAAGTAATTTATTCAAAAATACATATTCATACATAGACACATATCTTGATTTTGGTTAAGTAATCTGGTAAAAAAATGTAACATAAAACATAAATTGAATTCATTTCTTTAAAACTACTTTACTTTTTTGTTTGTAGTTATTGCAAACATATATTTTTATTACCGGCCATGTTTTGTTATGAAATATGTCGCGGTGTTTTTCGATTAATTCCATAACTTCGTGTTTTTTTGGTGGAATATGTTTTTTAATATGTGCTTTGAAATGGTTTATTGTCAATTCTTTTTGTTGCGTCGTCCATCCTACTAAGGTGCGCTTTTTACCTTTCTTGATTGTTGTTTTGTCGAGATTTAGATCATTGTTTTCATTACTTTCAATAATGTTCTCAACTGATTGGTCTAGCGCCAATGTATCATCGTCAGGGATATAAGTGTCATTCTGTTCGTCATCACTTTCTTCCTGCGCAATAATGTCTTCACCAATCTCAATATCATTTAAACACATGCCTTTGTACTTCTCGATTGAACCACTTTTAGCAATAAGCAAGAGTTTACTTACTTTGCCTGTTTGATATACATCGTCCGGCAGGCGATAAAATTCGGCGTGTATCTTGGCAGTGTGTCCCATGAAAATTGCCAGTTGCTCAAGATCATTCTTCTCCATTTTCAAACTTTGCATAATATAGATGTTTTCTTAATTTGGTTGATGTTAGCAATGATGCTTCATTAGTATCGCCCAGTGCAAGTTTTGCGTGTTTACGTAAAACTGCTGTGCCCGTTATTGGGTTTTGAGTTTTAGGCAATCCAAAAAGGTAGACATTATTTAAGAGATCAAAATTATTTCTTAAATTTACATTAACAGTGCATTAAAACGTTTTGTCGGGTCAAGATTAAAATAACACTTCTTTGCATGTCTGCGCAAACTTTTACGCGAGTATTAGCCTCGGCAAAACTTACATGCTATGTAATTCATGTCATCCTGATTTTTCATTGTCACCGGCACAATATTGGAAGTGCAAAAATCACCTTCCCGACGCAGTTTATCAACCAGCTTAATACGTTTTTTCGAGTTTTTGTCTAAACCCATAAATTCTTGCACTGCGAACTCATCGGCATGATTACGTTCTAAATGTCGGGAAAAGTTACCTACATCTTGGTCACAAAATAGGCAACGGTGTTTCCTTCTTGCCCGTTGACTTTTTCCGTTTGTCTGTTTTTTTGTAGCTACAATATTATTAGAAACCAGAGGTTCCATTAATGGTATTTCCGGAGAAAACCGTTCAATTTCTGAAAGGGACTTATCCAAATCACCAGATAATAAACTAGGAGGAGTAATGTCTGGCATTTCGAAATCACTACTCTCTTCACCGCTATCAGGGCAATACTCCCCGAATCCTCATCGCTTTTTCTAGAAGTTTAAGTCAACCTTTCAGAATATTTAAAAAATAATCGAGATTTAGAAGTAAAGTACTTGACCCGCATTTTTCAATTGCAGAAACCATAATGTTTAAACTAAGCTAGAGCGGCGCTCCCATATTTCCAAAACTGAGCTCTAGAACACTTTATGCACCATGCATATACGTGATCAAAAGTCATCACATGTTAAGCAAAAATCAGTGAAGTGATTTAGCTGTCGGTGTGAGATTTTGGCAATTTCTAACAAAGTTCTACTCTCTCAGCGATATATCTGTAAATATGCCTCCCTTAATTTCTTTCTAGTAACTTTCAACAAAAAAATCTCTTAAAAGTTCCATTATTTTAAATGATACGAGAAATACATATTTTTCACAAAGCTAAGTTTACACAATACTAGTATCAAGTTTTATTTTTTAAGTGGGAACATATTTTTTTAATAATTATTTAAAAACACTGGATTAGTTCTTATTTTGACTCTTTTTAAGGATCCATACATATCGATATGAATGATAAAAAAATCGCTAAAAATAAGAAAATATTGATAAATATCAAAAACAATTTTTATTTAAATATTTTTGGGTGACCATGACAAACATAATGTAACAATCTCAATGTCAGACAATTAAATGTACAGCAAAATTAGTAAGTCAAAAAAAGGAGATAATTTGGCAAAAGGTCTGATTCGTGTCAAATATTTTTCGTGCAAAACCATACTATCAGGAATTGAAAAAACTACGCATAATTTTGAGTTTGAGTAATATAATATTGAAGAAAAATGCCGATCGTGCACGTACAAAACAATCAAAACATTTAAATTATCTCAGATGTTTACATTTTTGACTTACTTAGTCTTGTACTCATAGTGCGATATATTTGTTTTGTTATTTGTTTTTTATGAAAAGAGTGTATACATTTTTGAAATATACGATATTTTTTCGGGTATTTTTTGTCCTTAAAATTCTAGGCGGTTTGTCAATTATTAGAAACATATCAATAAAAAACAAGTTTTTAAAAGGATTGTAGAATTGTTGATTAAATGAGT
This sequence comes from Othius punctulatus, assembly GCA_951805005.1. Lineage (NCBI taxonomy): Eukaryota > Metazoa > Arthropoda > Insecta > Coleoptera > Staphylinidae > Othius > Othius punctulatus. Next base: position 61,752,068 of record OX638145.1, read on the forward strand.
CGGAAAACGTGGACTTGCATATAGCCCTCATTCTAATGAATCAGCTCACTATTAGAATTTAAATTATGTTTGCGATATATCACGCATGTTTCATTTAAATACTTATTGTCAAATAGAAAACTTTACAGAAATTTGATTTATAAGGGCAGTGCTTTTTTTTTAAATTACAGTGAAAATGTATGAGACTAAATAAATTTCACATATGGTTAAATGTAAATGGAAAAATGGTAATGGTAAATGGAAAAACTATTTATTTTAAATAGGGAATAAGGATCTCATTGTCAAATACTGGAACAAAAATTAAAAAGTGGAAATTAAATCATACTAATATTGAAAAATTATCCGCGGGCCGCATAAATTAATTACGCGAGCCGCATGTATGTTAGATATGCCTGGGTTATAGAGTCATATGAGATACGACCGTTACACATTGTGTGAGATTTGCCGTTAGATAGATAGGGGAATCCCTGGAAGACAGAATATGGAATTGCCCGCCGAAAGATCAGGATTAGTAGGCCTTATTCGGGTCAAGTACTTTATTTATTATTTATTCGTTTACCTTTTACATGCTCCTCCAATACCATTTGCACTAGCCGCCTACCTCTCGTTTGGTTTTCCATTTCACTTGTCAAACAGTACCACTCGGCAGTTTCTTTTCATTGAAATGATACAATGTTGCCAGGTGCCAAAAATCGGATGCCACCCTTCGCGCGTAATATATACACTGGTAATATACACTACCGACAGTAACACCGCGTTACAGAATTGTTACGAACTATTGTGTATAGAAATATCCATGTAACGGCAAAAATGACTTCCGGCTATTTTTATTTTTTTTCGGTAGACGGCACCTCATAACACACCACGGATTTTTTTTTTAGTGGGTTCAAGGTGGCATCCGTATATTGGATGCCACTTTGCGCTGGATGCCACTTTTACCGCGAATTTTACACGGGGGGATGCCACCTTTAGCCGTATCTATATATATATATATATATATATATATATTTATATGTATATATATATATATATATATATATATATATATATATATGTATATAAATATATTTTATTTTTAGTATTTTAGTTTATATAAATAAATATAAACAAATAGAAAAAATGAAATTATTTGTACTTCAATAAAATCATTTATTTATCAACAAATAATTGCAAAATATTATAAAAACAAACTTCATTGTTAGTGGGACGCATGGACTTGTTTCCTATTTTTACATAGTTCTTTTATGTCTGGCTTTATAGAGGACAGTTGAATCCTCGTATCAGCTTCTGCATCGTGTCTGTTGCGGTATTTGGTTTTTGTTGCAGCATATGAAGAAAAGCCAGATTCGCACAGTTAAGTCGTACCGAAAGGAATAAGTATTTTAACAGCTTTCATTGATAAATCTGCAAATTCTTCTCTCAAAGTGCACCAAAATTCTGGCAAAGATAGCTTTTCAAATATGGCTTGTAGTGAAAAATCTGTAATCAGGTCAACAGGTCATTCTTGTAAATCCATATTGTTTTTCATGAAAAAGGTGCCCAATTCGGAACGCAGCTCGAATAGTCGAACAAGTAATTTCCCTCGAGACAGCCATCGTACTTCGGTATGGAGCAGTAAAGCTTTATGAACGCTGCCCATATCTTCGCATAGAATTTTGAAAAGCCGTGTACCCAAGCCGTGAAAATCATCAAGTATATTCTAACCTAAGAAAAGAAGCTAAATATCTCTCTACAAAATGTTTTGACGATTTTGTACGACAAGCTGAATGAAATGTAATCAACAATCCCAAAAGTTTCTGGAAATACACCGAATTGCTAAGACAAGAGGATGGTATACCTAGTAGGATGACCTACCGTAATAGTTCCTTGGACGACCCGGATTCAATTGTTAACGGTTTTGCTGATCACTTCCAGAGCACCTACTCCGTACACCAAGGAATCAAGTATCAAAACGATATAGTTTATACCAGTGTCTCAATGTCGGAAATTAGCACAAGTGTAGTGGAAATTGTGCGGAAAATAGATATGCTGGACAGTAAAAAGGGTCCTGGCCCCGACCGTATCCCACCAATTCTTCTTAAGCGTTGTAATTTTACTATTTGTTGTCCCCTGCATCTCATATTTACGGAATCATTAAACTCGGGCGTGTTTCCTGCTAGATGGAGACATAGCTTCATTACTCCTGTACACAAATCTGGGGTAAGAAATGACATTGTAAACTACAGGCCAATTTCAATCTTGAGTTCAATACCTAAGTTATTTGAAAGCTTAATAACCGACCGGTTAGCATCTGTATTTGACCCTTTCATCTCACCAAGTCAGCATGGGTTCCATTCCGGTAGGTCTACTCTCGCGAACTTAACTCTGTATAGTGAGTACATATCGAACGCGCTTGATGAGGGTACGCAGGTTGATGCTGTGTAAACAGACTTCGCTAAGGCATTGGACAGAATAAATCAAGATATATTGTTACTTAAATTACATAACTGGGGTATACTTGGTAAATTGCAAGATTGGATAGGGAGTTACATCAAACATAGATCCCAACAAGTTAAAATAAAAAAAATTATTTGCCGGAATATTGAGGTGTCGTCTGGGGTCCCTCAAGGTTCCCATCTAGGCCCACTACTATTTAAATTGTATATTAACGACATAACAAAGTGCTTTAAAAACTCAGAGTGTCTCCTTTTCGCTGACGACACAAAAATATTTAAATTAATTACTCATCAATCCGACACTGGTGACCTACAATCTGATTTAAATGCTCTATGGAATTGGTGTAACCTTAATGGAATGGAACTTAATGTAAATAAATGTAAGATCTTGCGTTTCTATAAGACTAGCACGCCAATCATTTTCGCGTATAGACTGGGCAATGTTCCTCTCCTGGAAGTAGCTCAAATAAATGAGCTAGGTGTTGTATTTGACAGAAAATTGACATTCAACAATCATATAGATGAAATTACCTCTAAGGCCCGCAAAATGCTGGGCTTCGTAAAGCGGAACACATCTTACTTTACTAATATTACAGCAATTAAGGTTTTACATTCGTCTCTTGTTCGATCTCAGATAGAGTATTGTTCTACTGTGTGGTGTCCATGTTACGCCCTGTATATAGGTAAACTTGAAACAGTTCAGCATTTATTCCTTCGATACGTTGCACACAAAATTAACTTGAATGTCAATGGTACCTATGGCGTAATTGAATCAATATTAGGAATCTCGACCCTAGAAACCAGGAGGAAGGCAGCTGATCTAACGTTTTTATATCAAATTATGAACAACATTATTGATTGTCCTGAATTACTTGGATATATT